>OY660866.1:29972275-31220275 GCA_962446985.1 Xyrichtys novacula | reverse complement strand
ATAGAGTTACAAATTTATTTCCACTGCACATGGCATAAAATGATTTTATGAGATGAATTTTATATTTCATCTGACTCAGGCATATGAGATTTTTTTAGACAACATTTCATCAAACTTGCTGACATACAATTAAGCACATACTTTACATATAACAACATGATCGTGGATTTCTTTTAGCCTTTCTATTCAGGGGCGATCTGGATCCAGTCCTTAAAAAAATCATTAGTAGCCTGTGATGATTTCTGGATTACTTTGAATTAAACAGTGCACATTTTTGTTGTTAGCTGATAGATTGTAACCTTGTTTCTCTGACAGAAGAGACAATTTCTCCACCCCGATAATTACATGCATGAGATATAATCTCCTGCTTGTTAGGGTCCGTGCATATAAGTTTAAGACACACTGTCTCGCCTCACTGGTTATCTACATGTAAAGCAGCTTTGCTGGTGTGCAATCATTGATTGTTTTGATCTGAACATGTTTTCAAGTGGCATGCAGGCTGGAGAGAGAGTCTCTTCACCTAGAGAGCCAAGGTTATAATCATCTGCTCTTGAAGACACCCTGCGAGGAGAAAATTCACCAAACAATCTATTTACAAATGTACGCTATTTACATGCCAACCAGAGCAAAACCCTGCAATTAGCAAAAGCCAAGCCTGAGAGGCAGAGGGGCTGTGTAAGTCGGTCTGCAAAACTGATCTAGAACATGAGCAAAGGCTCCACCAAGCCCATGAACCAGGCTGACCAAAAGAGGCTACTTCATCTACCAGTGAGCCACACCCAGCACCTGCTGTAGAACCTACGAAATGTAGATTTGGATGACCATGCGGCTGCAGCAAGAGAGGCTCCCCGCCACAAAACCCATGAGTGAAGTGTTCTCCAATCCCAGTTGGAGCTTGCACACCTGAGAGTGTGTATGCCTGACGAGAAGTATCCACAACCCAGTGAGAAAGACGGGACTTGGATAAGTGTCAAAACAGATGGAGAGCTGATCAGACTTCCTGATGGCCTGTATGCACCAGATATATTCTTGCAAAGCCCTGAGTGTGTAACGGGTATTGACTGGACCCAATTGCAGCACAAACAAGCAGGTTCACTTTAACAACAGTCTTTATTGAACACCAAATCCAATGAAGCAGCAGAGTATAGCAGGTGGGTATGGCAGGATTCGAACTCGGGTCTTCCGGGTGATAGGCGAGCAGATTAGCAGTGGACCACAGGTCAGGCAAGAGTTTTGAACTCGTGAGCAGGGAATTGTCCACAGTCTTAATTTGCTCTACAAGTGTAGTGAAGGGGAAAACGCTCAACTCACAGCTGGGGGAAGATTTCTTGGAGAGTGGTTCAGGTGAGGACTGGGTGAGGATCCAGAGCTTGCAGAACCAACGTCGGCAGAGGAGGTGAGTTGGCGAGGTGAAGCTGACGAGAAGGGGGATCTCAACAGAGCAGGAACAGGCTGAGTGACATTCAGCTGCAGGCAGACGAATAGCAGGAACCAGGCAGGCAAAGCTCGTAGTCCAGGACAGAAGGCAGGTAGGTTTACCGGGGCTGAGGCGAGAAGCAAAGGTCAGGGGCAGATCAGGTCGATACCAGGTAAGCAGTCCGAGGATAAACGCTGGAGAGTCAGGCATGAGAGCGAAGACAATCTGGCAAAGAGTGAGGGGAAAGAAGCTGCATATATACTGGCCTGATTGGAGATGATGAGCAGGTGAGAGCAGCAGGTGGAAGCAGTTAGCTGATGAGGGGTGTGGCTGAGCAGCAGAGCAGGAGAGGGGCAGAGCAGACTGTTACAGAACCCCCCCCTCAAGGGATGGCTCCCGACATCCCAAAGGTTAAACTGGGGGTGGGGGGGGGGTGGGCCTAAAACTCCTGGGAGCAAGACCTTGTCATCTCTTCAGCAGGGTGGGTGGAGGGGGTCTGGAGGAGGGTTTCTCAACGGGCTGACTCATTGGCTGGCTGGTCAGGATGTTGCCGATGAAAGTTGGCCACGAGGTTGGGGTCCAAAATGTGGCGAGCAGGAACCCAAGATCTCTCCTCAGGACCGTAACCCTCCCAGTCCACAAGGTACTGGAGACCCCTACCCCGCTGCCGAGAACGAATTAAGCGGCGCACTACATACACCGGACCGCCGTCGACCATTCGTAGAGGGGGAGGTAGTGGTGCCGCAGGGACCAAGGGGCTGTTGTGGACTGGCTTAACCTTGGAGACATGGAAGGTAGGGTGTACTCTCATGGACCGTGGGAGTTTCAAACTGACTGTCACAGGGTTGATGACCCTCTGAATGTTGAAAGGCCCAATGAACCTCGGAGCCATCTTCTTGGATTCCACCCGGAGAGGTAAGTCCTTGGTGGACAGCCACACCTGCTGACCCGCTTGATAGGTAGGTGCAGCAGTACGGCGGCGATTGGCATTGGCAGTGTAACGACCCACGGAACGGAGGAGGGTGGAGCGAGCCTGGAGCCATGTTCTGCGGCAGCGACGGATGAAGGCTTGGACTGACGGACAGGAGAGCTCCTTCTCCTGGGCTGGAAAAAGTGGTGGTTGATAGCCGTAAGCACACTGGATTGGAGAGAGGCCAATAGCAGAGCAGACGAGGGAGTTGTGGGCATATTCCACCCACAAAAGTTGTGACGCCCAAGAAGAGGGGTTCTGCGAGGCCACGCACCGCAGGGCTGTTTCCAGTTCTTGATTCATACGCTCAGTCTGTCCATTGGTCTGAGGATGGAATCCAGAGGACAGACTGGCGGTAGCACCCAGTAGACTGCAGAACTCCCTCCAAAACACGGAAGAAAACTGGGGACCACGGTCCGACACCACATCAACAGGGAGACCATGAAGACGGAAAACATGGAGAAGAACCAACTGGGCAGTCTGTTTAGCAGTGGGAAGCTTGGGCAGAGGCACGAAGTGGACCATCTTGCTGAAGCGGTCCACGATTGTCAGGATGACAGTGTGACCATCAGAGGTGGGAAGACCGGTTACAGAGTCCAAAGATATGTGAGACCATGGGCGGTGAGGAACAGGAAGAGGTTGTAGTAGCCCAGCAGGAGGCCGACGGGAGGTCTTATGTTGGCTGCAGGTTGGACAGGCCTTGACGAATTCCCGGACGTCCTCTTGCACAGTGGGCCACCAGAAACGTCGGAGGAGGGCATGCTGTGTCCGTTGAATCCCAGGGTGGCAGGAGAGCTTGGAGGAGTGGGCCCATTGTAACACCTCTGACCTCAAGGCTGGTGGCACAAAGAGGCAGTTAGACGGGCAGGAGCTGGGGCCCGGCTGTCCTTCTGTGGCTGCCTTCACCTTCTCCTCAATGTCCCAGGTCAACAAGGCTACAAGGCAGGAAGTAGGTAGGATGGTCTCAGCTCCAACAACAGAATCCTCTGTCCTCTGGAACTGTCGGGACAGGGCATCAGGCTTGACATTGCGGGAACCAGGACGGTAAGAGAGGGTGAAGTTAAAACGGGCGAAAAACAGGGACCAGCGGGCCTGGCGAGAGTTCATTCTCTTTGCAGAGCGTATGTACTCCAGATTCTTGTGGTCAGTCCATACAAGAAAAGGTTCCTTCGTGCCCTCCAACCAATGGCGCCACTCTTCTAAGGCCATCTTTACTGCCAAGAGTTCCCTGTTACCAATGTCGTAGTTCCTTTCTGCAGAGGACAGGCGTCGGGAGAAGAAGGCACAGGGATGGAACTTCTGGTCAGTGCATGAGCGTTGAGACAAGACGGCCCCCACCCCAACATCAGAGGCATCTACCTCGACCACAAACTGGCGTTCAGAGTCAGGCATCAGGAGGATGGACGATGAGGTGAACCGATCTTTGAGGAACTGGAAGGCCGCTGCAGCTGCAGAAGACCACTGGAAGGGCACTTTGGGGGAGGTCAGAATGGTGAGAGGGGCTGCTACTGAGCTGTAGTTGCGGATGAAGCGACGGTAGAAGTTGGCAAACCCAAGGAAGCGCTGAAGCTGCTTGCGGTTCTCTGGAACAGGCCAGGAGGTAACAGCTGAGACCTTGGCTGGGTCCATCTGGATGCTGCCTTGTGCCACAATGTATCCGAGAAAAGATGTTGAAGGAACATGGAACTCACACTTTTCTGCTTTAACATACAGGGAGTTCTCCAAGAGGCGCTGAAGGACGGACTGGACATGATGAATGTGTTGCTCTTTGGACTGGGAGAAGATGAGTATATCATCAAGGTACACAAAGACATACTGGTTGATCATGTCTCGGAGAACATCATTAATCAGAGCCTGGAAGACGGCAGGGGCATTGGTGAGGCCAAACGGCATTACGAGGTACTCGTAGTGTCCAGTAGGGGTGTTGAATGCCGTCTTCCATTCATCTCCTTCTCTGATGCGGACGAGGTGGTAGGCGTTGCGTAGATCGAGTTTGGAGAAAATGGTGGCCCCCTGGAGCAGTTCAAAAGCAGTGGAGATGAGTGGCAGTGGGTAACGGTTCTTAACCGTGATCTCATTCAGTCCTCTATAATCTATGCAAGGTCTCAATGTCTTGTCCTTCTTCTCAACAAAGAAAAACCCCGCTCCAGCAGGGGATGAAGAGGGACGAATGATGCCTGCGGCCAAGGAGTCATTTATGTATGTCTCCATGGCCCTTCTTTCGGGTTCAGACAGGGTGTACAGGCGACCCTTGGGAGGTGATGAACCAGGCAGGAGATCAATGGCGCAGTCATAGGGTCGGTGTGGAGGCAGAGAGGTGGCTCTGGCTTTACTGAAGACCTGGCGGAAGTCATGGTACTCGGGTGGCACCCCACTGAGGTCAGGTGATGAACTGGAGCTACGCTCGGAGGGATGAAGCGGAACTGAGGCTTGCTGCAGGCACCTCTGATGACAGGAGGAACTCCACTCCCGGATGGTCCCAGTTGCCCAGTCGATGTGCGGATTGTGAAGACGGAGCCATGGATATCCCAGGATAAGTGGCAGGCAGGAAGAGCTCAGTATGTGAAACTGGACGGTTTCATGATGATTACCAGACAGTAGCAGGTGAACCGGAGAGGTCTGATGCGTGACGGTGCCCAGGACATGTCCATCTAAGGCTCGAGCAGGAACCGGGTGAGGCAAAGGAACCCGCTCAAGCCCCAGCTGAAGGACCACCTCCTCGTTAATGATGCTGGCATCAGCCCCAGAGTCAATAAAGATAGCCAAGGTGTGGGGGCTGTCTGGAAGGAGGAGGAGGCCTTGGAGCAGGGGTCGCTGGCTTTGGGGAGGTGACAGGGTAGTTGAGCTCACCAGGGTCTCCCCAACTACTGATGAGCTCTGGCTTTTGCTGGACAGCCGGAGATGTAGTGTCCCGCTGCCCCACAATAGAGGCAGAGATTGGACTTGCGTCTACGCTCTCTCTCTTCCAGGGAGAGAGAGGTGCGGCCCAACTGCATGGGCTCTGGATCCTCAAACTGCTGACCCAATGGGGTGGAGTTGGCTGCAGCAGCACCCCCACGGGAGCGAGGTGGACGAGTATGTTGGATTCCCCCTTGACGCTTCTCTCGTCGACGAGTCTGAACACGAAGATCGATGCGGACGGCCAAGTCAATCACCCCGTCCAAGGTGAGGGAGGTGTCATGTGAAACCAGTTCATCTTTAATGTAATCTGCCAACCCATGGAGAAAGGCATCACGGAGAGCTGCACTGTTCCAACCACTATGGCTGGCTCTGGTGCGGAAATCAATGGAATAGTCAGCCACTGTTCGTTCGCCTTGCTTCAGTCCCATCAGTCCCCTAGCCGAATCAGAACCAGAATTCTCAAACCCAAAAACCTTCCGAAGCTCAGCAGCAAACAGGTCAAATGAAGCACAGGCTCGAGACCGCCTCTCCCACTCAGCTGTTCCCCATAGTCTAGCTCTGCCCGTCAGGTGGTTAATGACAAACGCTACCTTTGCCGGTTCTGTGGCGAAGGTGCGGAGCTGTAGGGCAAACAGGAGAGAACAGTTGGTGAGGAAGGGGCTGCAAGTCTCTCTATCTCCGTCATAACGCTCTGGGGTTCCCACCCGTGGCTCAGGGGCATCGCTGGGTAGAGAAGAGGCGGGTACAGGTGCAGGAGCAGAAGGTGAAGCTTCCGAAGAAGAGGCAATTCCAGCAGATGAGGGGAGCTGGGCTAGCTGAGCTGCTAGCTGTTGCATCTGTGCCGCTAAAGCTGCTAGTGATTGTCCCTGAGTCTCAGCAGCTCCTCTGGCTTCAGCGGCAGCCGCAGTCATCATGGCCTCATGTTGCTGCAGAACGCCTTCAATTCTCTCAAGGCGATCCAGTGGTGAGGGATTGTGTGCTGGGTCCATAGTTTGGCCAGATTGTACTGTAACGGGTATTGACTGGACCCAATTGCAGCACAAACAAGCAGGTTCACTTTAACAACAGTCTTTATTGAACACCAAATCCAATGAAGCAGCAGAGTATAGCAGGTGGGTATGGCAGGATTCGAACTCGGGTCTTCAGGGTGATAGGCGAGCAGATTAGCAGCGGACCACAGGTCAGGCAAGAGTTTTGAACTCGTGAGCAGGGAATTGTCCACAGTCTTAATTTGCTCTACGAGTGTAGTGAAGGGGAAAACGCTCAACTCACAGCTGGGGGAAGATTTCTTGGAGAGTGGTTCAGGTGAGGACTGGGTGAGGATCCAGAGCTTGCAGAGGAGCTGGCAGAACCAACGTCGGCAGAGGAGGTGAGTTGGCGAGGTGAAGCTGACGAGAAGGGGGATCTCAACAGAGCAGGAACAGGCTGAGTGACATTCAGCTGCAGGCAGACGAATAGCAGGAACCAGGCAGGCAAAGCTCGTAGTCCAGGACAGAAGGCAGGTAGGTTTACCGGGGCTGAGGCGAGAAGCAAAGGTCAGGGGCAGATCAGGTCGATACCAGGTAAGCAGTCCGAGGATAAACGCTGGAGAGTCAGGCATGAGAGCGAAGACAATCTGGTAGTGATGTGTCCTTCAGTGCCGAGGCTTCGAAGCGTGTGTCGAGTAATGAAGGGGGCGTTTCCGCGAAGCGCGTATCGAGGCTTGCTTCATGTAGGGGTGGAGCCAAAAATGATGACGTCCGAAGCCTCGCTACCCGGCTATACCACGTGACTGGTTCAAGAAACGGTTCACGGGTTTGGCGGATGATTTCACAGGCAGCGAAACGCAATGGAGTCCTGCCCCACTCACAATCCATAGACTCGAGACTTGTTGAAAAGTTGTTTTTAAATAAAAATAAATAAATATAAATGAAATGTTTATGTTTTATTTGTTGTCCCCGTAACAAAAGTACTAACAACAAACTAAGTAACACATTCACATCACAACCCTCTCGATAATTTATGTCCTCTTCCCCTTTTTGACACTGCAACTGTGTCTTAAAGACAAACACCATATTTATAACTTTATCATTTCTGTATTGTATCACAAACACACGGCATCACATCCATTCATTCATTCATTGGATTCAAAGCTTCGCGCACCAAAGCCTCGGGGTGTCTTTGGTTTATCACTCTGCCTGTTTTACATTTATTGTCCACTTGATGGCGCAATAGAGCAAATGAAGCACGACCATGAAGCTTCGGCCCAGGAGGCGAGTAATTGGATGGAAAGCTTCGATGCTTCATGAGGCTTCATCTCGCCATCACTACAATCTGGCAAAGAGTGAGGGGAAAGAAGCTGCATATATACTGGCCTGATTGGAGATGATGAGCAGGTGAGAGCAGCAGGTGGAAGCAGTTAGCTGATGAGGGGTGTGGCTGAGCAGCAGAGCAGGAGAGGGGCAGAGCAGACTGTTACAGAGTGGACACAAAACAGACTGGTGCCCCTTATCTTCCTGATATTTCTAAGCAGTGGAAAGGGACCACAGCTCAACGGCCTGGGACAGGTGGAGCCCAGGCAGGACCCCAGTCAGAAAAGCTGGATTGGGTAAGGGAACCATGCTTGACCCATGAGCTCGACTGATCCGCCTGGTAGATGTTACAGTCAGTTGAAATTCTGCTTTAAGGGACAGTCATTTTGGGTCCACATCCATTATAGGTTCAAAGTGTGCTTAGGACCAGGTGTGGTAAGCATCTGGACAACTCTAAGGAACCTCATTCTGGACTGTGGCCAGTTAGGGGTCTATATGATGGGCCTCACACCAGGTTGTCAATACCCCCCAACAGTAGGAGTAAGCAGCCCTGGTAGATGGTACCTGGGCTTCCTGCATTGTTCTCACTACAGGCTCTGGTAGACCTCATGATAGGAGCCTGTCCCTCTTAGGGGCCAAGCCACTAACCTGAGTCCTGCTGGAAAAGGACCGAAGAGTGTCCCACTTTCCTGGGAGCTCCCATAGCAACCCATCCACCCTTCACGGAAATGCTGTAACTATTTGTCTAAACTAGTATGTGATCTCATCTATTATTCAGAAATGTTTTTCTAAAGTTATGTAACTGCAGAGGATCTGTCTTGAATGCAGCCAAGTGCAACACAAATAATTTTATTGTTATGAAATGTGAGATATAGTTTTGAAGGAGGAAAAAGCTTCTTCAAAGCTGCTGCAGCTGAACAGAGACTAGGAGGAGGCAGTTTTGAAAGGCTGTCAGGTTGTAGCAGAGAGAAAAAACTCTTCCTGCTTCTGCTGTAGAGGTCGATCTGCTCTGAGGCTCTGTCTGTCTGTAGGAGTTCTTTTATCCGGTTTGGACCAGGACGCCGTGTCCTGTCTCATTAACAGCCAGTGATGTCCGAGCTCTGCTGCTGCCAGCTGCTGGTCAGCCTGCAGCTGCAGCCGTCCTGCTTTATATTCTGTTATGTGTAATCATGGTAATTATTTTAATTCACAATCACAGTGTGCAAAGTTTATTTTAGAGCATTTTCTGTCCGTCCTCCTCTTTTAGCCCGTTTCATATAGCTTTCTTTTTTCTGCTCAGCGAGCTGCTTTAATCCTGTCGAACATATTCCTCCACTTTAAATGAGAGCAACACTCGGTGTCACAGTCACAGGCAGTGAGAGCGTGATCATTACTGTCACTGTATGCGGAAGGTCACCAGGTCCTTTCACTCTCTTTAAGTCACCGATGCAGGGAACAACACTTGTTTTCCCTCCTTTTTTCCATTGAAGAGCAGCTGTGACTCATCCCTCCACATTTGCTTCCCTCGCTCCCTCTTTTCTGCCTCCATTTCTGTCCATCCTATCTCAACTCCTCCTCATATTAATTCCCCACAATGTCTTTGCCAATAATCAAATGATTACAGTGCTGCAGGTTGTCAAGCCCAGGGTCTGTTTCTCTGCTTATCTCCTTCTAATTATGTCAGCAGCACCATGCTAATGTGGGTTTGCTCTGAGAAAATGCCAAAGTACCACAGACTCAGTGAGTGTGTGGACACCTGCAGACCACAAGGATGTTTTTTTCCCCTGTTTTTGGAGAGATGGTGGCTGTGAATGACCAGAGGACTTACATGCATAAAGTCCTTTTTGTAACCGTGCATTGGTGTGGAATCAACCAAATTCATGTGTATGTTATATTGCACTGATTTACTTTTGATATGCATGACTTTAAAAGCTTTTTCAACATTTTCTGCGGTTTGTCACTTGGCAGTGTGTCAAAACGTCAGACAAACACTGAATTAAATGTAATGCTGGAAAAAAAAGACACCCAAAGTAACATCTACCATCTAATTAGGTGCATTTGCAATAATTCAGCATCATTACTGGACATAAAAAGGGGCATATCATAGAGGCTGAGTCTCTCAGAAGTACAGATAGGAGGAGGTGTACCACTCTATGTGAGACGACATGAGTAAAAAGCTCAACAACATCAGATAATGTTCCTATTTGTAGAATTTAAAAGGCTTTGGAGTTAGTATCATCTAAAGTTCAAAATATCATGAAAGATTCAGATGATCTAGTGTGACTGTGTGAGCGAATGATTGATGTATCTGATGTAAAGCACTTTGAGGGTCACTGATAAAGCGCTATTTAAAATCCGATGAATTATTATTTTTATTATTATTAAACACTGGAATGGCTATCATCTTAGGGCTGTAATTAAGGCTGTCCCGATAAGATACTAATATCAGATATTGGTCTGATATCAGCCAAATATCGGATTAAATCGTCCTGCATCTAAAATCTTAGATATCAGCACTCCGATACAGGCAGTCCATTCCAGACTTCGCTTCAGCACCTCTGTCTAGTAGCACCCAGATCCAGCATGTAAAGCCCACGTGATCACAACAGTGTGTACTAAGGTACAAACAAAGTAGCAAGGAGTAGGAGCGATATTGGCCCTGTGGCAGTATTTTTCCAATAAAGTCCAGAATAGACATTGCAGCTGAGTGCAAAACTTGTCATGCACAAGTTTGTGCCAATATCGGACGATACTGTAGGCTACAATATCGGTATTTAATCAGATGTAAAAAAGTTGTATCGGGACACCACTAGCTGTGATGCAGCACTGACTGAAAAATGGCATGGTCATAGTGTTAATCACTACTAAGGTCAAACTTAGTTCTTGAAGTAAGTGTATGATGATGATGATGATGATGATGATGTGGGAAAAAATGTCAAAATTAATTTTGGAAATCATGGTCTCTAGTTACTCTGCCTTGAAGACAACAACAGGGGCTAGTTTTCAGCAACATTTGAAAGCAAGAATCCAATTTGATCATGGAGGACCTTTCACATATTTCATCAAAACAATGCCAAATCATATTCTGCATATGGCAGTGTAACTCTATAGTAGAAGAGCTTGGTGCCAAACTGGCCCGCCTCTGGACTTAAAACACACTTAAAAAATTTAACATATCCTGAAACTGAAGATATGATAAAGGAGACACCTAACTGTTGAGCAGCTGAAATCCTATATCTGATAAAAATGAAAAATAAAAAAGTAAAAACATTTCATGCTCCAAACATAAAATGATGAAATGAAATTTATCTGCAGAGTGGTCTTAGAGTGTTGTTAAAAGAAAAGGTGATAGCAAACTTTTTAGTAATTTTTAAATTAGTTTGTTTTAGAAAAAAACATGAAAAATGTCGATCTCAACTTGTCTTTGCAAATTGTCTAAATAAAATTAGGATTAAACTGATTTGAAACAGTCAAATTCTGTCATAATCAACATTTTACGTGGAGTCCAAACTTTTTCTGAATAAGAGTTGTAAATAAGGAAGCCTCCTCAGGAGTCTTAAAGTTTGAAGTAGCCATATATATATATAAAAAAAAAAAACAGATGCAGCAGGAAACAATAAGAAACAGTATCACTGTTTTATTAAATTTTAGAGTTGACCTCTTTTATGAATCAAATCTGGTTAAAACTGTCTTTATGAAGACAGTCACTGACTGAAACACAGAGTGATAAAATTTTGCTGACCGCTGAGCCATGCAACAAATAAACAAAGAGTAGTTAAACTCACTTTATTTTACTGAGTAGATTTTTTCAGCTACAGTGGATCTTTTTTGATGATACAGAGAATTGGGATATGAAACAGTTTAAAAAGAGGCTCCACAATTACTTGTATTTTTCTTCATATACTAATGATCGTCGTATCTTCACTTCCCAAGTCTAATCACCGTGAGGTTTCCAGGCAACCACGGGCAACTTGATGTGTTAATTAGCACGACCCAACGAAACAATGTCCAGTTCCAGTAACCATAGTAACAAAGCGGTCCCTCTCGTTATCACTTGGGCGTGCCGGGTCACACAAACAAGCGCAGGTTCACGACACATTTGAACTGTCTCCCGCCACAGTGGGCTGGACAGAGAAGGTGTGTAGGATCACACTGTTTGAGTGACAGTCCTGCCCTTTTCATCAAGTAGCGATCACTCAGAGTCAGCCTCCAGGGATCTCAGTGTTGTTACTGAGGATGACTCATGCTCATGAAGATACCCCCCTCCCCAGCTCCGTGCCCTTCCTCTCTTTCTGCCTCTAACTTTGACCACTTTATCCATCTCCTTCCTGCATCATTTTCTCCCCCTGACTGCTTCACTTCTGACAGTCTTTCCTGAGAGGCTGCGTGATCTCACTAAGTTCCCAAGTCCTCTTTCAACACAGAACACAGCTGGGGGGGAACCAGGGGATGTTACACACTCCCGGTTGTTTATATGTCTTCATGTGAACCCAGGGAGATGACACCTGCCAGGAACAGTCCACAAACATGACACTACAAATAGATATCTGATGAATATCTTAGCAAGCACAAAAATAGTCACTGTGGACCTGAAATTCCTTTTTAATTCTAACTTTTTAGAGACACCTTTGAATTGTGTTGCTTTTGGCGCCTCCTATGGTCAAAGCAATATAATTCCTCTTTGCTGATTATGCGTTAACTGTGATAAATGTTATCTGTATTGGAATAATGCTGCATTCAAGATATCTTGGAGTTGGAAATGATGTCACATCCGAGTTCCCAGCGTTTCAGTTACCAAGTCGGAAAAAAGCAAAATCAGAAACAACATGGCTACATCTATGAAAGTGGATGCTAAAATAACTTAAAATAACTAAAATAACAAGCGCTAAAATAACTTTCATACATGTAGCCATCTTGTTTCTGCCTCCTTTTTTCCGATTTGGTAACTGAAACACTGGGAACTTGGGTGTGACGTCTGACTTCCGAGGTAACTCGAACGCACTACAAGTCTTTCTTATGATAGTCTTAGTTGCTTTTGCGGCCTACAAAGAGGCATCAGTATTAATTCATGTATGTTTTAAATATCTAAAACTTCCTCTCAGGTGCTTCAAAGATAATAAGCTGTCCTGTGTGGCACAGAGGTTTTTCATCAATCTACATCAGAGTAACTACTTCTTCCCACGTGTTACTATGACACACACATAACAAAATGCAGCTATTTTCAGATGTCTGTTACATTTTTTACCTTAACATTATCTAAAGGCTTTTTTTCCCCTGTCAAACCTCCATGACAACAACAGACATGTTTTCTGTATGAGTTCATCCTCTACGACAGTGATGGTGGGAAAGAAGAAGTAAATAGAGTTTGGAAAGATCTGCAATCATGTCTCCAAATTAAAGAGGAAAAAGAGAGGAAAACAGAAACACAATGAGAGATTTGCTCACAAATGTATCATCTGTATTAAGTTAGAAAATGTAAGAGACTTTCAGTTATTAATATCAAAAACTGTATCTCCAACCTGTCTATTTCAAATCAAGCATTAAGATTAAAACTTAATGCATCCACTTGTTCCTACATCGTCTTAGATAACAAGAGCACTGTGATACCTGTTTTTGACACATCTATGAACCTATCTGATTTGTCCAGCTGTATCTGTTATCTTATGGTAAAGAAAAGGGGGTATATGAGGTTGCTATGGTGACCATTCTCCTTAGTAACAGAGATCTGCACCATGGTTTGATTGGCTGAGTGTTGTGGGCATGGAGACACCTCCTTTAGATAAACATTGTGATTATCACAGGGTGGGGTAAAATATATATATATATATATATATATATATATATATATATATATATATATATATATATATATATATATATATATATATAAATATATTTATAGTGGAAGTAGGCTGACCCACTCAAAACACTGCTAAGGGTACCTTAATAGATGTATGTTGAATGGACTTATGACGAGTGGTCTGCTGTTGTGTGCCCAGGAATACCATTTGTGGAAAAATCAAGTTGAAGGAATTACTTGTTTGAGTAAAAATAGTCTAAAGTCCCTGCATAACGCTGTAACCACCATGAATCCTACACTAACTGTTTCCTCTACTTTCCAAGGATGCTCACACTCAGTTTCTCGCTTTCTACCTTCTACAAGAGTAGAGCTAACTTTAGGTGGCAAGGAGAAATAAACACAAGTAAATACTTCATGTTCAGGAGGGGGAAAACTTTCAGGAAAGATTTGCTGTCTATGCAGGGTTCAGCCTCAACTTTTAGTGACTTAAACAAACCAGATCACACATGGACTACAATAATGATCTAATCCTCCTGGCATAAATGTGTAAAATTATTTTAGAATAATCATAATCTCTACCATTGTCAGCAGTACATCATGTGGATTGCTGCTGTCAATATCTGTCTAGATATTTGGAAAATAATTTTAAAAAAGAGACAAACTTTCCAAACATTTGTCTTTAAGTATATTTTGTAAAAAAAAAAAAAATTGTATTTCAAACATTGTATTTGAAAATTGACTTTTATGTCGGGCTCAGTGTGTGCAAAGATCTTCCATGTCCTCAAATGAATTCTCAATTCGTGCCAACAGGTATAGCATTACAATAACACCGAGTTGTCAATACATATAAGCAAAATCACAAGATTGCAAGCAGGCAGCTGTTTATCAGGTGAGCGCCAGAAATGTTTAATGAAAAGTTGAAGGAAAAAGTCAAATACAGAGTGAGTTGTTAAGATTTGGGCTTCATTTAACACTTTGCATGAGGATGTAAATTATTTACAGTTTTTATCATCTTGTTTTGTGTCGATCCGAGAACTGAAAATGTTTTCTCTTCTGTCTTTCTTGTACTTTTTTTGCCTTTTTTTCTTCTGGTGATATCTGTTATCTTATTCATTGTTTGATCTTGAATATCCTGTTTGGGAACTTGAAAAGAATAGATGCTACAATGGTTATAACTATCCTAAGTAAATAAATGACATGGATAAATACAATGGCTGCAAAAATCACTGCTTCATCAAAACTAACTGTCTCCACACACCAAGCACGAGGAAAATGATTTCAATGAATTACATCGCAGCCCGTCACCAGAGGGTGCTGTTGAGTTACATGTTAATTCAATGCAAAGGTGCGACTAGACGCTCCTACGACTCTGACGGTGTGAATGACGTGAATTGGGCGAATCTCAAATTGAGCGGATATTCGCGCCACGATAAGCACTCGACATCAAGGTTGCCGGGTGACGTACGAAAATGGACGATTGTTCACGACAGAAGCTGGCCTGGAGGCAGGTGAGTGAGGAGGTCGGATTACCTGGTAAATTGTAAAAAAAAACATTGAAATTACCGTTGACGTGCAAATTAAGCAATACTATTCATTCATGTGTCTAGATTCGCGTGAATTAAGCGAGTAGATGGTTTTACTCGCGCTAGGTGTGTCCCCCAAAAGAGGACAATACTAAGCGGGGTGGAGTCGCACACAAATTTTGAGGGTTTTCCAGGTCAGGTTACGTGTTTTTTATGTGCTTCTAACTTCATTTGTCCATGCTACACAAACTCAAAACCTCCATACAAAACCCAGGACATTTGAAGGATTTTATAAACTCCCCTGGACTGCCCCCCAAAAGAGGATATACGGTCACCCTAATCAAGACGATTCTGATATATCAGAAGTGTACTGACCTCATGTGAATTGCCAGTGAGCATGGTGTTATATCACATTAAACTGGACCTTCAAATGTTCTACATGTTCATTAGAGATACCTGAATTTAAAAAGTGTCTGACAAAGTTAGATCATGTTAAAAGTTAGACCATCTGGTTTGATGCACTTCCTCATTAAAACAAACAAACAAGCACTAAAAAACAAGAGACTTACACCTTCAAGGAAGTAATTATCCGAATCTATTGGAGGAAACTGAAGATTAATGCGACCGATCAAGCCACCCTCTCTAAAAAGGTCACACTTATTTGTACCAAACCGCCCCCATCATCATCCTAACACACCAGGGTTATAAAGTTCCGGCAGTCTCTGAACTGGCTTTGTGTGACTACAGCGAAACAGCTACTTTTCCTAACGAGGAGATGACAGTTCAGCTTAGTGAGACTGAATCCAATTAGCGTGTGCACTATCCATGCCTGATATGTTGTTTCTGTGCTTCACACCCACTCCTGCCAGTATCAAAGAAAGAAACATATACAATGTGCTGGTTTATTTTCTTTTGGACTCGAGCAGCTGGTCAGGCAGGGATAATTAGTGTGTTGAGAGGCTAAAAGGATAAAAAGACATTCAGAAATGGAATCCAGTGAAAGGGACAAACAGATCCAACACAAGACAGAGTCGAGTCTTCACTTCAGAATCATACCACACGGTCTTGGCAAATTTCTCTCCCCTCCTCCTGGGAAAAGTCAACTTCAGCGTCTCTTCTGCTCCATCCACGCTTCAAAGTCTTTGTCGGACTGAAAAGCTGAAACTGGGAATGTGGACTCCTGTGAAATGGCTGCTTTTTTTGTTGCAGTCGGGCCCTCAGTCTACATGATGGAGCAGGTGAAGCCGCAGCACTCTTTCAGCAGGGTGAGGCCTGTTTTGGTGAAGGGGGTGGCCTGCTGAGCTCTGGATGGCACCCGTCTGGTTGGTAAACCTGGAGCATGAATCGAAACACAGCGGGTACAAGTGATTCATACAGACG
This sequence comes from Xyrichtys novacula, assembly GCA_962446985.1. Classification (NCBI taxonomy): domain Eukaryota; kingdom Metazoa; phylum Chordata; class Actinopteri; order Labriformes; family Labridae; genus Xyrichtys; species Xyrichtys novacula. The sequence goes on along the minus strand of OY660866.1, from coordinate 31,204,014 downwards.
AACACACAGCAGTGATGTTCAGGTGTGCAAGGGGTTAACTTTCCACGTGAAATGATTCAGATGATTCATGATAAGGCAGGATGAGCTAAAAGAAACATCAGCCACAAAACTCCCATTTTTTTGGTTCTGAGAAGTATCAGTCAGCGTACGTGTGAATCTTCATCATTCAAAGCCGTCTGCAGAAAAGCACCTTGAGCAAGAAAAACTTTGGTACAATGAAACTTCTTGCCGCAGCTTATTCCCTCCTCAGATACTCCAGCTTTGACAGAGCACAGAAAAAAATCAACTCTCTTTAAACTTAAATACCTTTCTTCTTCAGATGTCTCGGGAATTTGGACTTCAGAAAATCTGCCATTTCTTTGTCTTCTTCATTCTCCCTGTAGAGAAAAGACTGATGTAAAACACATGGAAATGCAAGAATCTATGAGGATATTAGAGATCAAATAAGTCCTCTAAACCTTAGACTAGAGAGAATAAACACTGTGAATGTGTTGAAGAAGTGGGCTCATTTCTGCCTGCTCTGTAAGGTTGTCTGAGGCTGAGGAGTCTTTAAGGTTGGCTGTTCAAGAATCCCGTTTGTAATCTGGCATATCTCTTACGCCATCAGTCGTAACCAAAGCAGAGGCTGGACAGGTTGCAAAATGCCTATTTTGCACAACTGTAATGGCCTGAATAGTCCAGAGTTGACAGTCGCCACAATTTACAAGGACCGCTGCCTCTAAAAACAAGACAACAAGACTGAACAAAGTCCAAAGAGAAAAATAGCCAAACATGACCAGCTTACAAAAGCTAAGAAACGCAAACAGTTTTCAAAGAAACTCTTGGCTGGGTAAAACCCTGAAATTTTCAACCAAAAATCGACTAATGGGGGGGTACGATGCGACTTGGCGGGGTGGAAATGTACCTATATCAACACAAGAAGGCAATTAAACACAAATATTATATTCAGCAAACCACCATGTTATTATTTATTTGTTATTTATTTTTGTAAGTCCCGCCTCCTTCGCCTCTGATTGGCAAGAAAAGCTGGAACCATCTTCACACGCTCAAGCTATTCGCGGGCTGTTGGCTCTTGACATCGAACAGAATATTACAGAACATTATCGCACTTCTGAATCTCCTAACCCTAACCCTAATCTGAACCCGACAGACGATGACGTTTCACAGCCATAAGGAATAACCAATCGGAGCCCAGCACTTCTAGCCAATCAGAAGTGAAAGAGGGCGGGACCTTCCCCTTCCATCCTACAAAAAAAATTCGCCAACACTCTTCCTGTCTCCAGTCGGTCTCCAGTGGGTTGGGTGAATCCAAAATGGTGGAAACAAGAGGGGTGTTCTGACACAGGCTGTTACCTGTGAAACGGGGGTGCTCTGAAAACACCCTCATTAGCACTCTGTACGTCCCTCCTCATGAAGTTAACCATAGACTGTAAATTGATGCAGAAAAAAATTGAGTCAACCAATCAGAACTTTGGTCGACACAACACGTATCGACCAATCGACTGGGACTTTACAGCCCTACAGTTTTCTTAAATCCACAGCAGCTCCTCGAGCAGTTCGGTCTAACTGCTAGCTGACTCGTCTTCAGCTGAAATGGCTCTGTGTTACACTGTCTCAGAGTGCAGTGCCTCAGGACATGTTTTAGTGTTTATTACAGAGCAGCTCTGACTAAGCATACAGGTGATACGCTGATAATACTTAACACAATTTTACTGCAGGACTGACAACAGGTGAGGTTTCACTTTAGAGCCGTCAACCATCACACAACTGTTAATAAACCATACTCACAAATCTGCATTATCAAACATCTGTGCATGAAAAATTCAGAGTCAGAATTCCCTGAAGCCTTCTCTGCAAGACCGCATGGCTTCTGTAAATGAACGGGCTCTTTATCATTTTTAATTATTCATTAACAGGCTATGGTGACAGACACATTAAAGGACTCCTGCTTGGCTATAATGAAACCACAGAGGTACAAACACACCTGAGCCGCTCAAACTCCACATCATCCACGAGGAAATCTCTGGTCTCCACCAGCTTGTGGATCTGCTGCAGCAGCTCCTCTTCCTTCTGTCGGTCCTCGTTCGACTTGTCTTTATCTAAAAAACAGAAATTTAGATTTTAATCTGAGGTATAAACACTACAAATGTAATACAGTGCTAAACAAGTGCATAAAGGGAAGACACGAGTAAATAATTCATATTTTGGAAACTCAATCATTAGTTTTCTTGCTGAGAGTTAAATGAGATGATCAATACAACATATGCTCAGTTCAATCCAGAAAAACTGGAGTAAGAGGGGAAAACAACTCAGCCTGTTTTTCCCTGAGCTAAAACACGACATGAATTACCGTCTCTGAAGATAGGGGAACAGCTCGTCACAGTGATATGACTCATTGGTTTCTGAAAAGGTGGTATACAACCCAGTGATGGAGGTAAAAAAAAACATGGTGCAGGTAGATCATAAGCCCTCTGAAGAACAGATTTAACACACCTGTGAGTTAAAAGTTTTAACTCCTCTCTGAAAACTGTTTACATGATTAAGAGCTAACCAGAAACAGTTTCGGTACTAGTTTGTACACATTTATTTCTGTTGTAGTTAAGGCTTCAAGTCAATGAAGTTTTACTCCCCATGCATTATGTACGAAGAGACAAATTGGCTTTTTTAACCAGTCAGTAAACATTTTAAATTTGACTTTAAATGTGGACATTTCTTTGACAGAGTATCAGGCCACATTTTATGGAAGACGATTAGGGCCACTGGAAAAAAAATAAAGGTACAATATAATTTTAAAAATTATTATTCTGAGTTTAAAGTCAGAGTTCAGATTTTTTTCTCAGAGTAATAATTTTTAAAAAGTTATATCGGGCCTTTTTTCCCCCCAGTGGACCTAATCCTCTTCTGTAACATTTACCTGTTTTAAAAATTAAAGTTATTTACAGATATTTCAAAAATATATATGAAAAAAGAATTATTGGGATTCATTGGGCTTTTGGAGACCGTCTCACCTGAACACTCAAGACTGCACTTTTTAAACTTTTTTTTGTACTTTCAAAAAGTTTAAAAAAAGCTGCACTTAGATTTCTGTTCAGCCTAAACAAACAAGAAATGCTTTGAGGTGCTGAGAGGTTAACTTTTTTTAGCGCTGTTGCCCCAGAGCAAAGAGGTTCCCGGGGGCCTTTCTGTGTGGAGTCTGCCTGTTCTCTCTGTGCATGTGTGGATTCTTGGAGCTAATCAGGCTCACCCCTTAAAACATGCTTGTTAGGTTGATTCGTCTCTCTCAATAGCCCATGAATTGTTGTTTGTCTCTATACATCAGCTCTCTAGACATTCAACCTTTCCAGTGACAGCTGGTATTAGCTTCATCTGCTTCCCCACCTCATCTGCTCTCCACCTGGAGTGTGATAAGCGGTAAAGACCATGGATCTCTGTGTTGAATTTATTCATCTATGTTTGTGACGACAAAGCTTGTATCCCATAGGAGTGTGAATCACCAGTATACAGTATTATCACCATACTTTGGGCTGTGATATGATATTATTGTTAACATTTTGCAATACAGTGAGTATTGCGATACAATATATTGCGATTTAGATATATTTTTTCAACTGTTAAGCTAATTTAGCACTGGCCTTCCTTTATATTTGTCTCATTTACGCTGTATTTTAGTTTCATGTAGCACATCTTGCAAACCTTATATATATTTTTGTTGTACAAACTTTCTCCTGCTCTGTGATTTCACCTCTGCCAGCCTCACTGGACAAACAGTTGATCTTATTTTCCCATTATCAGAGATTTGACTGCATATTAGCAATTAATTTGAAAAATCGATATTTGGCAAATAAGACGATCAGCTATATCACCAGACAAAACATTGCGATACTATGCTGTGTCAATTTTTTCTCCAACCCCTAATATCCCATTGTCTTTTTCTTCTTGTTGGTGTTTCTCCTCTTAATCAAAAATTCAACATCCAGAGTAAGGCTGAACAATTGATCAAAATGTCACTGAAATCCCAGGATGCCAAAGTTCAATATTGAAAATGCTGCAACTTCTGATAGAAATCAACATTGTGATAAATTTGGGCTTTACAAATATTGTACCTGGTATGGACACTAATTTGTGCAGCTCCTTCTTCAGGCGCGTGATCTCTTTGCACAGCTGAATGTCATCCATCCTGCACAGGCGAAAGAAAACACACACACATCACACTCGGTATCTGATTTAAAGGTTCATGAGAGGGGAAATCTTGGCTCTGTGAAAATGAAACCCAGACAGGCGGAGATTGATTCTGAGCTTATATTTCACACAGGAGATGATGCAATCTTTTCTGAGGAGCAGGAGCCCCCCTGCAGCAGCTGTGAGTTCGATAGCTTTCACCGTGCCACCAACTGTGTCACTGCTACTTGTTCAATGGCCCTCAAGTCAGCGGATCATTACTGATGCTGAGGCGGGGGTGAAGACCCACAGTTGAAGATGGAGAAAGATGGAGAGCCTCATTCCCCTGCCAGGTCAAGAGGCCTTCACGTGACCCAGTTTCCCAGCAACTTAACACACACTGACAGACGTACGCATACAAGAGGCTGTGAAATACAAATGATGCTCTTAACTTACAAGGATAAGAAAATTCAGGGTTTTGTTTGCGGACTGCTGGGAGGGAAAAGCACTTCAAATCACGACTTCATCTCCTCTCTCTATCCCTCTTCCTCCTCCCCTCTCTCTCATCTCCTGATGCTTGCTTGCAACTCCTGTGCCACTCATATTCCCCCTGCTGTCTGAGCAGTGATACTGACCATCTTTCAGAGGAGTAGATGAATAAATATCCATGCATTAGCCTGCTTTGTTGAAGCAGAGGTAAAGCCATTGAAATTTTAATGGGGGCCGATTGGAATGCAAATGGAGGGGAGTGAAGGGAGAAGAGAGCAATGCTGCAAAGAGATGTGTTTCTGATACTGAGGTGAGAAGGAGTGGTTAGGCTCAGCTGCAACTATGACACCCTTGAGTGTAATAATGTTTTCAGTGATGGCAGGAGGGGTTGATGTTGGTGTACTGATCGAGAAAGAAGTATAGCTGATTGATTGATTATTTGAATCTAATCCCGGTCCCGAAGTCATTGTAAAAATGTTACAGAACCAATTACATGCAATCTAGTAGGGCTAGGAAATATGGCCTCCAATCAATATCACAATATATTGAGCAGTTCACTCTGATAACGATACATGGACGATAACTACTCCACAAGCTACTCACCCCCTCCCACATTAACTTTGTCAACTTCAGCCGCCACTCCAGCCGCTACAACTTTCATCCAAAACCAACTTTTATTTATTTATTCATTTGACACCAAATATACTGACATGGGTGAAATGACGTTGGTTTTTTTTCATAAATTTCGCCATCTGTAAATTTTGGGTTTATCCCCCGGTCCTACGATCTAGTATTCAAGGAAAGTCCAAGTTTACAAAAGTTTAACAGGCATGCATTCCTCGATTTCTAATTTGTATTTTCAGCTGATTTTTTTTAAACTGCTTTTTGAAAGTTTATGCTGTAATGCAATCCAAGCCGTTACTAGACTGAACTCTCATGTGCTCCGCCTTCCATCATTATACACATTTAAAGCCAGAGAGTCGCTGGGATGACGCTCGGCTCAAACAGCGTTTCCCCTAGGTAAGCTATGCAATCTTCGTAGAAAAAAAGAGGACTTGAGCACAAACCAGTCTAACTGTAACTACATGTCAACATCACATTCAGGGGAGAGAAACATTAATATTCTGTGCAATTAATTTCTAAAGTTTCTAAAGGAGGCGGGATTTATGACCTATACTGCAGCCCGTCACCAGAGGGTGCTGTTCTCACAGTGGCTTCACCCGGCGAAGAGGCAGACGGCGTCCATTCTATATACAGTCTATAGCAATAACCCTCATGACAGACCCACTACCTCACCTAATGTGCAATACTGCAAATATGTATGTGTATGCAATCTTCATGCCACAGCCTAACTGCAAATATTATAAATTCGGTAAGTTTGTTCCCCGTAATATTTCATGCCGTTGTTGTAGTTCTGATTGCTTGTAGAACTCGTTTGTTGATTTTAAGATTGTTTGCAAGACAAACATATTTACGTTTATATCATAACACACCTGCAGAGAAGCCTCTCCAATTTCATTGTGTATAAATCTGCATAATGACAATAAAAGCCATTCTATACTATTCTCTTCTATTCTACAATGTGCCTATCCCATCCCATCCATTATTCTGCCCCTTGTCTGTGGAGAAAATATCCTTTTTTTCACAGGGTTAGCAAGTATAAAAGCTGAGCAATCCTTTCATGAATCGAGCCCTTGGTGTAATGAGCATCCATGATACCAAACAAAGCGATATTTCACTCACATGTATCTGAGCTCTGACTCCCTCCTGACCAGCACATCTCTGATCCTCTCGATCTTGAAAAGCTCCCCTTCAATGTCATCCACGGTGATGGTGGAGTCAGCCATTGACACCACATCATCCTCTAAAAGAGAGAGAAAGGACAGTTTATAGTCATGCTCAATTTTCTCAAAAAACAAATATGTAAGAGTTTTTGCTGCTTCAACTGTCAGATATTGTGCAGAGACAGGAGGAAACACGCACACTCAGGAGCTGTTGAAGTGATCCCATTTCCAGCACAGAACAAAAGCTGCCTATGGATCTGCCTTCAAACTTAATAAACTGCAGCAGCTGATGCTCCTCTGAAAATACTCCTTGAGGAGGAGAACGTCTGACATGACTCACATGTCTGTATTTTGCACTTTCTCCTCTCTCTCTCCTGCCGTTACCACAGTTTGGCTATGATACTGCTGTACAGCTCATCTAAAGGGACAGTCTTTGGGAAAAACTGTCTCTTTGTAGTTGGAGAAGCAGATTGCTGGCTTTTTAATCACAGCAAAATGTGGGAAGCCGTTGTGATCGCCTGTTGCTAAAGTTGGGAAAACACGTTTTCATCTCCTCTGTGCAGTAAATCCAAATGGCTTTTTTTGTTTGAGCTCGATTGATCAAGCTTGAAAATGGACTCGATAAAGAAAACCAAGCTTTACCTTTACATAAAACCTCAAAGGTATTTGCATTTATCTTGATTCAATATTGCAGTATAAGAGGTTTAAATGTTCGGTTATGATTTAACGAAGCGAGAGGAGCAATTTTTCTTCCTGTAGCACAACTTATCTGCTCCTTCAGCTCAACTTGCCCATAATAAAAGGTAAATTGATTATAGAAACAACTTTAAAACAACAGATTAAAAATGATATAATGACTCAAGGATCCACCACATCCTGAAATATGTGCATCAAATAAAAACAGACTCTGCTGTCCTACAGTAAAATAATTATGAGCGGTCTCTGTCCAATTATTCTGTCTCACACTGCAGCCCTGCTTCTAAGCCTTTAATCAATCTGCACACAGGATGTCTTGATGGGTCGTATTACTCACGCCACTTCCTGTGCTTCTGTCATTAATTCTTTCAAAATTAAAGACAAATTTGCGACGGGAAATTTGCACCTCGATCCAAAGTGAAGCATACTCAGTTGTTGCTGTGCACATCATTAAATTTAATCTAACATCTGAACATGGTTAACCTTTTCAAACACCTGACAGAAAACAGGTGACTTGACCACACTGCCCGCTCTCCAATCGTTATATTAGATTTCTGTCGTCTTCCTGCAGTAAGCAACACAACGCAGGGAGTGAGATAAACATATCCACGCCATTACCGACACTGACACCAAGTCCCTTACTACCCTGAGGCCTTTGAATCTTCTTTTTATACACTTAATATTCTCTAACTCCATTAACTCAGACCCATTCTGGTGTGTTTTCTTTATATTCTAGTCTTATTTATAGCCTTAAGGCAGAGCTCATTGGCTCAAAGTGCTGTCAAAACGTCTTCTGCATAAAGAAATCAGAGCAGAGAAAAAGGTGAAAACTAATTCACACTCAGGACAGCAGGGTGGCAGTGAGCGCACCCTGGAAAGCATTAAACATGTATGATAATTATTGTCATTTTACTCATATCTTTGCAGAGGCAAAAACCTAGCTTAGCATGGAAACATACAATGTGATTTTATATGTTTGATTTGATACAATAAACTTTGATACGGTGTGTGGTACAGCACAGTACGTTATGATATAGTTTGATCTAGGACTGCATGTTGACTGCATATTAAACAGACTCTGAGCCTCCTAGTTAATTCTGAAAGATAATCAATAAAATAATCATTTTCAATTTTTTTTTTTTTAAAAAGCAGCACAATAGAGGATAATAGATAGTATGGCTGAAAATCAGGCATTATATCTGTATTTTATGTTGTTTTTTTCATAGCTCGTTGACCAAAGTTCCATCTATTTATGTGAAAGGAGATCTTTAATCATTTGGCTTTATTGTACCTGAACACTTGTGATGACAATTTTAATATACAGTCTAAGGAAAGATGCTGTGCACAATGGTGCAGTACAATATTGTACAATACAGAACTGTGCCATATAGTTCAGTACTGAACTGTGTGTAACCCTATGGAACGGCGCAGTGCACTCGAAACTGTGCTGAACAACACAGCACAATATACCACTGCAGAAAACAGGAGTGTAGACTGTATGTGTATGACATGACATGACATGATAAAGCATAAGATAACATAAGCTATCATAACACAACATAACATAAAATAACGTAACGTAACATAATGTAAGATAATGTAACATAATATAACGTAACATAATATAATGTAACGTAACATAAAACAAAACATTAGATAACATAACATAACATAACAACATAACATAAAATAACGTAACATAACGTGACGTGACATAACATAACAAAACAAATCGAAACATTAGATAATAAACAAAAAAAAAACATGAGATAACATAACACAACCTAACTTAACATAAAATAACATAAGATAACATATCAAAACAAAACATAACAGCACGTAACATAAGATAACATATGATACATTAGGGTTAAACTACCTCCCATCATTATCTTAAAAAGCCTAAAAATAAGTTGATAACTGAAAAAAATGGACCTGACAAACAGTCAAAAACACTTTTCATACCACGCACTCTTGACTGACAAGCAGAGGCGTAACAAATCCAAAACTACCTCTTTAAAAAAAGAAGCCTTCATTAATGACATTAGGTACACTGGTGCACCTCAGATTTATACCATGGCCACAACTGTGACACTGTCACAACTGTCAGCTCTGTGAGCATATCTAATTTAACCAAAAATAGCAGTATGGTGCTGCTGGAAAAGAGGCTCACGTGTTAATAATTAAAAAAATACATATAAAATCTGTTTTCATAAATTGCTTTGTATGTGAAAAAGCATCGACAACAGATACAGCCTGGTGACGTAAATAAATAGTAGGGGCTTCACACAGTAAACAATATCTAAAATATCCTTTCTAACAACAAATCACGAATACAATATATGGTGCTAATTATGGAAATCTAGCATATACACTGCACTCATGCACATACATATGTTATACTTGGATGGAATAATCCCACAAGTGTTTGTGTCACAGTTTAACCTGTGAACTAGAATATACAAGTGTAAGACAGAAAGGGCCTCTCACTTACTCTTGACACCACTGGTGTGATTATTCATCAGTATTGACGTGTCATTGGCTTCAGCAGTAAATAGATCTTCAGTATTGCTCATTCAACGCTTGTTTTCCTGCCAATAGCTCTGACAAGCATCTATGACCCTGAGTAGGGATTCCCATTTGCTGTAGTTCTGTAGTTGATTCAAATATTGGGCTGTCAGGGCTGGACCAGTTAAAGACATGAGATATGAGGCTTTTTAAGTATATTCCTCATTGCATGAGACACCATACTGTGCTGCAGAGGCTCTCTAGGACAGGTTATTTTGTCTCTTTGCAGCTATGACTCATCACCAGACCTCACTGAATGCTCCCCTCTTTTCACCTTCTCTTCAGCTTCCTCCATTCACTTGTTTTCCCTCATTTCACTCCACATCTCCCCAACATGACCCCTTGCTCTATCCAAACCCCCCCGAGATGCGATGAGTTTAGCTACAGTCTTTGCTTTGACTGCATCCCTCTCTGTCTCATCATCACCACAATGTGCAGTAATGAGGTGGAGCAGCACACTGACAGACAGACAGACAGACAGATCAGACTGATTACATGGCAGAGGAGGAAGACAAGAGATGTGAGGGAGGGGTGTGACGGATAAATAAAACAACAAACTCTTCAAATGTAGGAGAAATATTTGATGAGAAAAAACAAAGATTTTTTTAGCATTCGAAAAAACTTTGATGAAATTATAATTTCACTTTAGATGAAAACATCAAAAATTGTGTCTCTTTTAAATCTTCTTAAGTTAACTTATTTTAGACCGTAGATCTGACTTGGTGGGATGCCTGAAAGACCTTGGGTTTTCAAATTGAAGATTTTGGCTGGTTTGTGAATTTGTAAAAAAAATAAATAAAGACATATTTTTAATAATTAATGCACTATTAGATCAGAATCACAATCAGAAATAATTTAATAATCCCCTGGGGAAATTGCTTTTGTCACAGTACAAATACAGTAAAAGAGGAGATAGATACTAGACAAGATAAGTAAAAATATAGAGAAAATAGATAAAATAAGTAAGATAAGTAAAAATATAGAGATAATATATAAGTGTTTACACTATATTCAACACAAATATTAAAATCATATGAATAAATCTTGTCATTTGAAGCTGTAAAGAGAGTACATTAACAGTTTCACTAACTCATAGATATAATGCTGCAGTATCTCATGTCTATCAATGGATTGAGGTTGATGACTAACAGGGACTTTTCATCTATATCCAAACACATTTTAAAAAGCACATTTGATAAACTTTGATTAATTTCCTACAGTTGTAGCGTACGACTAATTGCCAAATCCTTACCATGGGATCTGTTTGTTTTTTCAAATTAGTGACACAATTTGTCCCAATAAAATGTTAAGTAGTTATAAATGTGTTAGTCAAAGACACACACACACAAACACACTACACACACACACAGACAGGTAGATCAGACACCTGTGGATTCTTGACATTTCAGTGCTTCTGCCTGTGCAACAACTAGAAAATATATTGATTAGTTCCAATATCTATAAAATATGATTGAGAATTGTAATTTAAAGACTACTGAGAAAATCTACAACTTTGAAGTATCGTCTTGTGATGGTAAAATAACCACAGGAGATACAAATCTCTTAAATCACAGAGGAAAACCACTAACTTTGACTGTGGCATGTCTAAACTAAATATAATCTACTGTGGTCACACATCTAGACAAGGTTGAAAATACACACCATAAAAGAAAAAGTCAATTTAAAGAAGTTAAACACGTAAACATTATTGCAATGTTTGCCACTGGTTCACCTGGTTTATTGGCGTCTTTACTCCATTCGGTGCGCTCCAGTGATCCGTACTGATGTGGAGATCCTTCCTTCCCCTCCATTGGTCCGGCAGCTGCTCTTCTTCTCCTTTTTCTCCTCTTTCTTTCCACGCTTCCAGCTGCAGTGAGTGAGAAAAAAGCGAGAGAAAAAAAAAACTACAGGGGAGGGTCCTGCGGTGTCAGTTCGCTGCTGTAATTCATTGAGTCATCACCTCTCAGTCAGTCACCAACCAACCTGTAGCGTCAGAGAGGAGAGATGCGTGCGCAGCTCCTCCTGCTGCCTGAAGCATGTGTGATTATGTGAGACCCTCCCTGTTGTAGTAACTAGTGCTGGAGCAGGTTAATCAGCGCGATCTAGTGGTCACTTACCGCACTTCAGTAGACAGAGACTCACTTTTGGTTTGGTTGTTAAGCAGACAGAAATGATCAGTGATACTTCTGACCCACTATAAAGGCGAACAACGTGTTATAATTTGATTTCCCTTAAGGGGCTAAGTGTCAGACCGGGTTGTTGAAAAAATCAGTCAAGGGTAAGAAGGTAAGAAGTAACAGTTTCCTCACTAGAGATGCTGAATTGTCAGTCACAGAAAGTTCCTCAGACAAGCTTTTTGTCAAGATATACAATACATGAACGATTCTACGGTGGCCAAAAACCGCCATTGCTGCAAAAAAAGAAACCACAACAGGAGTTACTGGTGCAAAAAAAAAAAAAAGACACCAAAGCCCGCTGCAAATAAAAAAAGAAACGGTGCAGATAAAAAACAAAAAACAAAACTGAAGTTAATGATGCAAAAAAGGGGTGATGCAAAAATAAAAAAAAATTAAACTGGAGGATGTCGGTGTCATGTTAGCTTCAGTTCAACTCCATATCGACTCAGGCGCTACATGGCCTAACCAAATGACACATTGAAAAGCACACGAGGCGTAATTAAACAATAACCTTTCTACTTTCTTCTTTGCTCGTCTTCTCGCCGTTGTCGTCTGTGGCTAGATCGTAAAACACCGGTGCATCATCATTATTGGTCCCCGGCAGCTCACTTCCGATGTGGCTTTTTTATTTGCATCCTTTTTATTTTCATATGAAGTAACTTTTTTTTTTTTTTTGCATCGCCACTTTTTTTTGTGTTGTTATCTTCCCTTGTGGCTTTTTTTTTTTATCGGCATCATTTCTTTTTTTGCATTGGTAACTTCCATTGTGACTCCTTTTTTTTTTTTTTTTTACATTTTTTTATTAATTTGCAGCAGTGGTGGTTCTCGGCCGCTATACAGTTCAGCTTCTTAGTGACAAATCCAAAACTCTCAAAACACCTCGCTTACTAACATAAAATGTGCAACGTTGAAGCTAGCGACGCCGTGATTTTGTAAAGATTGAACAATTTTTGATAAAAGCAAGCAAATATGCCCACCTACACATTTAAAAGTGTTTTTAGAGCTGGAAAATATACTTGTAGAGTATATTCAGGAGAGATAATACTATACAGGATCAATCTGCAAATAATCTTAAATCAACTGTGACTGGTGATGCCACCTCTAGTGGACACTCCATGAACTGCAGCAAATATTCACAAATGACACCTGGAATTTCAAAAAAAGCCTGCCTCACATAAAAGCCTGTTTCATTTAAAAGCCTGCCACACAGTTCCTCAGACAAGGTTTTTTTAAAGATATAGATACAATATATACGATTCACTTCAAAAAATACAAAAACATGTAAAAAACAAAAAACAAAATAATTTATTTACACCTCAACATTTATATCGTAATTCCATCTTTAAATTCATGAAAATACTGTGCAAAATTCATCATGGGTTTTCTCATGATTTTGCTCTGCCAGACAAGCAGACATACACACACATACAAACACACTCCTGTCTGAATTTATTCCAAGCACCCAATACTGCCGAAGATCAGACATCTGCTTTTTAAACTGGTAAGTCTGCTCTATTGTAAATTGAGCTCAAGAAAAGATATAACATTAAGTGTTGTAAAGCAATGGCATCATTTCAGATGTAATAACATGTACTCTGATTTTGCTTCACTCACCAAAAGGGAAATAATGAAAGACTTGTTATTTTAGTGCAAACAGATGCAGTTTAGTATTGTTCCTGTTTTTAAACACAGTGCGTAACAGGGGGTTGTCATACCTTTGTACTGGTACAGCTCGGACATTTACTGGCAAATGTGTGAGTTTCACTTTTGAGTGTCTCCAAGTTGACAACTTCTTAGTAGCAGCAGACCAAAGTCTTTTTTGTAACTCGGGTCTGAGTGTGACCCACACTAAAAGTAAAACAAAAAGTTTACCTCTGCACTGTTAACATTCCTCACAGTTATTCGGCTCTTGCTTTTGCATGTCAGACATTGTTGTTCCAGGATAATTTGATACCTAAATAAGCCAATAATCATAAACATTTTTTGGCGTCTTCACAATAGCCTGCATTATCAAACAGACACAGGTGTAACAAGCTCAATGAACGATTTTAGAAAGGCACTAGTAATCTGTCAACAGTCACCAATGTTTTTTGATCCATGACGGCTAATTGGTCTGATGAATTGACTTGTGTTGATCCGTGTTTGCTGTATGCGTGTCAGGAAGGCAGTGAAAAGGTAGTGTGTCGATGATGGGAATTCACTTCACATCAAATTTTCAGACCCCAGACTTTGAAGGATAAAGTCAGATGATTAGTGATCCTCCTACGTCTGAATCCTCGCTGTTAACATCTTTGCTCATTTCTTCATCCAGTGAGTCTTCCAGTGTCTCCAGGGAATTTTGGCATATCACAGTCTGCATATTCCACTTTACTTTCTTCAAGTACGCCCGATAGTTCAATTCCCCCTCCTGGGTGGTATCATTTTGTTCTTGTCGCTTTAAGAGGAACGTTCTTCTGCTGATGCACTGAGTCTCTCTGATACTGTTTGGATGTCTTTTTTCTTTTTCACCATCTTGACTGATAGAGATGAAACATTTTGGTAGAGAGTCACATTTTCAGCGTGACTCTGAGGTAATTCCTTTAATTGTCTGTTGTCATGGAAGCAAGAATCATTTCCACACTCGAACACATACTATATGGTCCTCGCTGTCAGGTTACTCCATGTCAGGTGATGATGCCGGCGAATGTGTTGATTGGTAGAGGAAGTCCTCTGTTCATGTACTTGCTCAGTCCACACTCTGAGTCTTCACCCAAGTTTAATTTGGACCTCATGGTTTTCTGGACGCAGTATCCGGGATCAAGACACGGGGAGATCTCAAGACTACACAGACATGTGAAAAAAAGTGTTCAGCTTGGGTTGCACAGAGTTAAAAAAAGAGTTTGTGACATGTTCTGTGAATGTAATTTACAAAAATACCAATAAGTCATCATCAAAAAAGGGAAATTCAAAGACTTTGTAACAGCAGGGTTCCAGTTTAAGACTCCTCTCTGCTGTGACTTTTGTATCAGAAGGATATTCTCCTCACTAATGACAAATTTCTTCACTCTAGAGATACATCTAAGGTACGACTGAGGCTGCACTTTCTTACCTCTGCACGTCTTTGTATGTCCTGCGATGATCCCTGTCCAGTGTGACAGTGAAGGATCGACTCTCCAAAGAGCGAAGCCTAATGTTGTTGGTCCGGAAACTTTGCTGAATTTCAAAAAATAAAAAAATGAGCGGAGAAAGAAGGAAAAAATGAAAATATCCTGATATCAGTATCCTGATATATTCCCTCGATATCTGAGTGTTCAGAGTGAGGTTATAATGTTCAGACTCACCACAACATTGTTTTTAGATTTTGCTGAAGAATCATTGAGTGTCAGTGTCAAACAGTTCAGATCTGAGACAAAGAGGGAAAATTAAAGTAGGTATTAGAGTTGGTAAAATCATACAACAAAGAACATCAAAACAAAATAGAATGGATGACAAAAACTGAGGGACTTCCGGTCTAATGTATGTGGCACAAGCTAAAATATGGCAGCTTTTTCTGCAAAATCTACGGGAGACTCAGGGCGCAAGGAGGATGGTTAAAGTTTCTGGATCATTTAGATGTGTGTTTTGAGTCAAACATGATTTAAACCAATCATCGTGTCCGCTGTCAATCCCTCTTAGAGACAGGTGCACGTTAGTTTTAAACCACCAGGCTCAAGTTGGCAATTTTACCTCGTCTCCTTCTACTGGGACCCACAGATTACTGTATGAGTTAATGCACACATTGATCTATTCTAAACAGCAGAAATCAAAGTGTCTTTCCAAACTGACACGTGTACATTTACACACAGCAGAATTAACTTCATGAATAACTCACAACTTAAAAGGTGGGGTAGGCAGGAATCTGTTAAAGAAGCATCTTTTTATGTGGTGTATATACAAAAAGCTGTTATTGATGACATTTGGTAATATAATGATATCGCTGTGTTTTGTTTTGTCTGTGTAGTCAACATTTTAAAAATTTCAGAGCGCTCCGCTCTTTCTGACTGTAAACGAAGCCATATCCCGCCTCCCCCTGATTGGTTGTGAGGCAGACGCTGCTACCTCGTGTCATTCAGGAGCCCAAACAAAGTTAGCGTGCTACAATATGAGACAGTAGAAACAACCAGAAAGTACGGAAAATTGTCTGAATCCTCCTTTGGCCATGACTGCCAACACAAGCAAGAAAATGAACTAAATACCGGAGACTCTGGCGGAATAACAGGCAAATAACTGTTTGGAAGGGGAAGTGTTTACATTCAAGATTTCTCCCCAAAACTGGCGCTTCCTCAGATCCTGCCTACCCCACCTTTAAGTATCGGTCATTATTAAAAGTCAGATTATGTCCGGTGTAGTTCCCATCAGTGAAAGGGAAGTTTTAAATCTTTATTTAACTTGTTTCTGCTGCTGGATTAAATGGTTGACGTCTTCACTGCAAGCATAAATATATCCTTCAGTAGTGTGTGAGTGCGTTTGTGTGTGTATGTTTCTGCGTATTTCTAAACGTGCACACGACAGAGAGCTCGGTGACAGTGTTGGTCTGCAGTACGAGCTGGTCAGTGAGGAGGTAATCTTAGTTTAGGATCCTGAGACTACCACCCTACTTTATAATGAATGGAGACAAGAAAAAAACACAGATGTCTCTTGAATACCTAGTTTTCTTGTATCATGAAAAAAATGACCTGCATTTTAAACTCATACAGCCTTCTTTTTATCTTACTAATAGCAGAAAAATGCAGCAGTACAGGCTCCAGACTTTGAAACAGGTTTCTGGTCAAAAGCACAGGTACTCCCTGTTTTCTCAAGAAAGCACTGACCTACCTTTGTGCATGACACCTGAGTCTAAAAACCAACACACCCATAGACACTAATGTTGGCACAAGTTCACTCCCTATTTATGCAGTGACTAACTAACTTAAGCTGCATGCCACAAGTGTTTGTGTCGGGTTACAATCAAGCCCTGAGAGTGTGAGAGATAACATCGAACCTTCAGCTTCGTTGTGGGGAATGGCGCTGATCTGAGCGCCTGACGTCCTCACTGAGACTCCTTTGTCGACATCTCGGCCACTTAGCACTATCTGAAAACACACAGACAGATAAGAACGCAGCGTGTTAGTTTGTGAATCTGACAGGGAAATCTATGAGTGATAAAGCGTTTCTACCTGTAACTGAATGAGGAAGTTATTAACCTCAAAAATACATACCTTTCTGTAATTTATTGACACGACAGCACCGCAGATGTCCCCAATACTCTTCCTTTGCTTCTCTAAAGAGACACACACACATCATCAACCCTGGTTTCACACATTCAGAGCTTTGCACATATAGATAGAAACACCACAGGAGGCACTTGAAAGAATTTGTGTCCTGAACTCACCCTTCATCGCCGCCGAGATCTGTCTGAACTCAGGGAACTCAACTTCAAGATGTGTAAGAAACACTTCTTCAACCGGATCCTTGGTGGCGCTGTTGAACACGATCTAACAGAGAAAGAACAATTAAAAAAAAACGCCTTGGTGTTGCTTTTAAATTTCAGACAGACATGAAGTGTGTTTCCCTACCTTGACAAAGTAGACGGTGAAGTAGACAGGCTGCTGGCCGGTGCGAACATAGTAGGAGATAACATCAGACACGAAGGGGTCTTTTGGCCCCCCTGGGTTCGCTTTGTGCTAGAGACAAAAAACAGCCGTGTGAAGCCACTGCTATCTGAATGAGGCTGTAACCACAGGCTTATTTCTGTCACTCAGTGGTTGCGCTGGCTGTGTGACAAGTTATCTGCAGCTGTGCATGGTTATGCGTCTCATTTCAAGAAACATAAATAAGTCTCTTCAGTGACTCTTCAGGTAACAGCTGTATTTCTAACTCACATAAAACAAATTTTGACATTTTCCTCGTAACAACTTTCAGTTCCGGTATGTCACTTTGCATCGAGCGTGTTTCCTGTGTCAAAGGCTCGCGGAGTCAGTTCAGTGTGAAGCCGTCTGTCTCTTCAGCTCGCTGTTGCTGTGGTTTCATGAATTTAACTTGTTTATTTTCCTCACAGTTGAAGATGTTATGTAACTTCCTGTCTTTCGACTCTTGCACAGAACAGTAGCCACATTGACTAAAGAGGATGAGGTCATGTGATGGCATTTTCATAGAGTCTTAAATCATTCAGACAAAGATGAGCTCGACAGAGAAAGTGAGAAGATCAAGCCCTGAGCTGAAATCTAGTTAATCTGTGTCTGCAGTCTTTTTGTCGTCATGATTGGATTTTGTGTTGTACTGTACCATCTCCGCCAGTTTAGGGATCATGCAGCCTAAACCCTTGATGTTCGAGTTGTACCACGGGTCCACCGTGCTCAAATAAGAGCCGAGGGCGCAGAGATTTTCCTTGGATCTGTTGAGGTTTTCCTAGAAAAAAATGAACATGAACGTAGAATCAAAAATCTTTTAGAGAACAGGAAGTCAAATGCCTCAGTACAAACTACTATGGACGCAGATTCGTAATCAAATGTCAAGAGGGTTTTTGACCACAAGTAAGATCTTAGCTCATGAAGAAAATGTTCAACAGCACCACAAATATCCTCAATGAAGAACTAGTTTAGCTCAAGTCTCACACCCTTTAAATCTGTACTTCTATTCCTGGTCTTGATAGTCAGGGTTCCTTGTTAGTTGACACATTTAGAGTGAAATCATTTCGTCAAAGAAATACTAATTCATAAAAGCACGGTGCAGTTTTTGCATCCACTAAACCTGCACAAACAAGACCAAAAAAAAACTGTCAAATTCACAGAAACCTAAAAATAAATTCATAAAATGAACTGCAAATTACATCAAATTCACAAATACTAACTCGGACAGCTACATGTTGATCCACTGCGAGATGATATTAGCTAACTTTCAGTTTTTATACTGAGTGGCAAGTTTAAAATATTCAGTGATCATGACAACTGCACCACTGGATGACCTAAAGCCAATATATTTATACCAAAACTCTGTCAATATCACGGGTAACATCACTCTGAGGCCGCACAAGGGCACAATTTTCCACACATTTACTCTGGCTGGATCACTCCTGGTTGACTGCTTTATTATCAGTTTCTGTCTTTCATTAAAAGGGATAACACACCCTAACACCAAGTTAGACACCTCTTTGACAGATGGATGTTGCTGACTGCTTGCTTCTCTAGTTATACCAACTTTAGTAACAACCACACGATAGCAATACACAGTGGTTTACGCCTTCATGCACAAACCTCAACCAAAACGCCACTCTATAGCCACAAATATTGAGAACGGCACCCAACTTCATCAACAGTACATATAGGGTCCCAGCCACAGCACTAGCCACTAAACATCATTCAGCTTTGCCTGATTTCTTTAGCAAAGAGACTAAACACAACCCACCTACTCTCTTCCAGCAGCCGCTTGGTTGTGGGGGAGCCCTGGTGAGTTGATCACCGGGTGCAGCGGAGTTTCGCAGCTCAAGGAAGAACATTTATGATCATGACTTGATGGAAATGCAACGCCGTAGTTCCTCTGCCTTAGCGTCTCTGTTTGATTACATTTCCACGAAGTAATAATCATAAATTTTTTGCTGCACTCTGTGATCGACTCGTCAGGGCTCCCCCACAAACAAGCGGCTGCTGGAGGAGAGTGAGCGAGTTAGACAGTTTGACAATTCTTGATACTATTTGCAGCTATTATTAGTGACTTCTTATGACCCACTGTGACGAAAACAAAACTCGATGTATTCGGATTGTTTCCTCATAGGTGTGGTGACCTTCACGCAGTCACGAGCTAGTGGTGTGTGGACAAGAGGAAGTTGGCTTACATTGATGGGGGAGATTGAAGTAGTGGGCCTGCAAACAGGGATGTAGTAAAACTGGAGGTGGATTTTCATTGTAAGAAAAAGTCTCCGCGCTTCCCTTTTCCTGCAAAGACAAACCGAAGATCTGTGAGAAGTGAAATATGTGGGATCGCTCCTTTTAACAAAATCACTGTTAAAAAAGGTTTCCATTTTATCATATCATTTTTGACATTTGCAAAAAAAAGAAGTAGTACTGTTTCGCTTCCCACACCTGAGAAAGTAGGGATTTAACCGTTCAAGTGAAGTCATCAAAGGTCTAAAAAATTAACAACTCAATGTCTTATACTAGATAATTCACACAAAAATCTCCACCCGCTCTCACAGAAGCTGACACTTCTTGAGTTTGAATTCAGAAAAATGATACAACACTCACCTGAAGAAGTAGTATGCCTTAGCCAGGCGTCCAAGTACCCTGTCGTCTCCCATGGCGACGATCCTGGCAGTAAATTGTCTCTGCTGCTTGTTAAAGGGGCTCTGCACCACAGTGCTTCCTGCCCTCCTCTGCAGAGTTGCCTCTCCCTGTACTCCTCTACATCCACTTCCTCCTCCCAGGTTTGCCTGGTCCTCCAGAGTGTCCTGCATCAGCAGCATGTTGTCCTTCACGGATGGCTTCATCTTGAAAGCTCGACGTCGTGACAGCCTCGATGAATCTTGCTCACTTAAGAGGAAAAGAAGTCAAATCTTAAGTCAAAGTCACTTGAAGATTGACATTTTGAAGACTTTCTTGGATATAAGGTTTAAAGAAATTAGCAGCAAGCCTTTGATGGGTGCAAAAAAAAACAATCACTACATTTACCTTTTGCATTGTTCCCATGGTGCATTAATGCTGGTGGGGTCCAGAAAAGACGATGATGAGGGATCAGCACTGGGGGGCAGATCTCTTTCAATACCGCTATCGTTGGACATGACAGAGAAGCGAGTCATGTCAGACGGTGTCAGTTCACTTGGCGACTCTCCAAGCACAAAGTCCTCGGATTCCTGACTGAGGGCGAACTGCTCTGATGTAGAGCTGGATCGAAACCACTTTGCCAGCACTCGCCCTGTTGAACATTTTTAATATCAATCACTTTATGTTCAACATTTTCATGGAGGAAACAGCACAAACCTAATCACAGACTAACATTTAAGTCTCTCAACAATTTTAAAATCATTTGCCTGATTATCAACACAGCATGAGCGGGAGTTTCCTGCTGGTTTTGTTATGGGAGCCTCAGGGTGTAAACACCCACTCATCCTTTTAATTATACACAGTCGGGGGGGTTCTTGGTGTAATATTTACTCTTTTAAACAAAACTACTACTTCTTTATTTTACAAAACTATTGTGCAAAAATGTCTAATAAATCTACAAGCATTATTTGCATGGTATAAAGGAGTGTGAATGAAAGGGATAATGTTGCGTTTTGCTCTCGTTAGGTTATCCAGCAGCACTGCTGGATAGGGCTGGGCGATAAACCGAAAATTTACCAATACTGAAATTTACAATAATAACTGATGTCACTTTGCCCATATCGGTATATTCTGTGTCAAGAACATAAATAAAAGTTGGTTTTGGATGAGTTTAGGTAGGTTATGGTCTCATGTTCCTTTAAGACGCTCTGCTACAACAGAGACGTGACTCCCCCCCATCCAGTCCTTAAAAAAGATGGAAAGACAGGTGAGGAGATGGAGGACGGTTCAAAAGTTGTAGCGGCTGAAGTAGACGAAGTTAATGTGGTAGGGGGTGAGCAGCATGTGGAGTAGTTATTGTCCATTTCTCATTATTGAGGTGAACTGCTCAATATATTGTGATATTGATGTGAGGCCGTATCGCTCAGCCCTACTACTGGATAATATTTCTATAACAGGGTCTCTGCAAGTCAAGTTTAAGACACTTTTTAAAAGACAGTCATGAATACAATTTAAGACCCATTTAACATCCATACTGACAAAAAATGTACAAAAACTATAAAGGTAAAAATCTGTCTTGAAAATCAAATCAAGCTTTATTCCTATGGAACATTATTTGTAAGTAGAGTTTATACATTTTTTAGACCTTTCAAGATCTTTCATTTCAGACATTTTATGAAATTTTAAGAGAATTTTAGTTATTTTAAGGCGTTAAATTCAAGTATATCAATATTTGTATATCATAATTACACTTTTATGCATTTAAAGATTACCAGAAACTTCACTGTGCTTCCGGCCAAGAGTACACACATTTAGTCAGTCAGCAACTTCCTGTTACCCCTGAGCCTTTCATGGACTGTAAATGCCCTCCTTTATTTCCAGTAAACGGTTTGTGAGTTGAATACAGAGATCTCTTTGAAGATGAAATGTAGTGAGAGATAGTATATATAATTTCACCCAAAGATCACATGAAGCCATCGCTTTCATTGATATTACAGCTTCAGTGAACTGCGCATCCACATATGACTTTCTATAACAAGAACATGACAGCCCTATGGTGGATATTCACATGTTTTTGAATCTGATCTGTTTGGTTTCAACCAGTTCTCTACAGTTTGGACACCCTTACACAGGGAGTGAGTCTTTTTGCACATATAAAAACCTATAAATGTATAATAATTTAACCAAACTCATTGTCAAAATGGCTTTCAAAAGCTTAAGAGCTCAACTTAGTTAAATTTAGGCTAATTGTCAGATGCAGAAGGCTTGAAAAACCTTTGCCTGTGAACAAAAGTTGAAAAACCATTGTGTTTTTGGTGACATTTTGAAGGTGTTAGAGGTTTTTTCACATTATTTAGCTCATTTTTTAGGCCGAAAATACATATTTCCACTTCCAAAGCAGCTGACAGGTTGCAACAACTTCCACTAGATCCCCCACAGAGTTTGGAGAAACTCACATATATCCAAATCCTCTGTCCACAGGAAGAAGCTCATCTCGGGGTTAGGAAGAGGGCAGTCACATGGTGGTCCACCGACAGACAATGGCTCTACAACACACACACATACATACATACACATACATACGCACACACAGGAGGAAGACAGAGAGGAAGAGCCCAAAACTGTCACAATGACACTCAAAACAAAACAGCCTATACAACTTCCTCTCTGTGAGCACTGCTGTCTATCCCTCAGGCTCCCAGCTGGGAGGAGGGAAGAGCAGGTTCATCGGGTGGGTCGCTGACATGATAATTGTGTGGAAGTCATGGAAATAGATATCCGGATGATTGTAAAAATACAAACAACTGACTCTGCAGATCTTTGCATGGAAGAAACTGTCCGTCGCAGACTGTACACACACAAACAAAACACTGAACAGCACCAAAGTGACTTAAAGTGATATTTTAAAATCGCTTTCAGATAGCTCATGCTGCTTACTTTGTTTATGCTGCCCTGCATTGCTTATGGGGATGGCCTATTGATGATAAGCTAAACGGCCAGATCTTGTGCAATACATCCCCTCTTACGAAATGACATTAACGTATGCAGTGCATGGTCTCTGACAAGCTAAACTAAACTCAACTCAACTCCTTTAACTCTATCAAGTTCAAGACAGTAAATATGTGCGCAACAGCTGGGCTACCATCAGTTGTTTTATGTTTCCAGGCAGCTGAAGTTCTGCACCACAAGATCTTCATCAACCACATTTCCCCAGCAACTGTGCTAGTTTGCTCTCAGCCGACACTTGACTGACAAACCTGAAGGTGGTTGTCTTACAGCTGGAGGCACAAAAGAATAAACTTGTGTCCCGTTTTTACCGATCTAATGGGCGAATATTTGCAATACTTGAAAAATCTATCTATGACACTATTTTTGTACAAGATGGAGTCCAGTATCTGTTATTCGCTTGTGTTTGTCAAACTCGGTCTCCAGCTTGTTACATAAATAGATGAGAATGTGGTTTTTCTGGTTATGTGTATGTGTATGTTGCCTCACTGAGGTAACCTAAACGCTCATTCGATGGAGACCGAGATAGAGCTGTTGTGTCGCAGAGAAAGCTCTGCTGCTCTTCCTTGTCAGAGAGCTCCTACCTGAGTCTGCTTCAGAGATGATCTCTTTGTACAGCTGCAGGAGACGGCTCTTCAGCGCACCCCCCTCCTTTCTGCCGCCATCCTCGGCGCTCCGCTCGACAGTCGCCGACACTTCCTGAAAGTACGTCTCAACGTCTTGGCCCATGTCCTGTCCGAGAAACAGAGGCACGTACAAAAACACGTAGGTGAACATCACACACGAGCACAGGAAGTTAATTAAACACACAGATTCTGTATTAATAGCAAAGAGGTGAGGGGTCGGTATCACACGCGTGTGTCTGCCTACGTGTGTGTCCTGCTGAGGTGTTACTTTAGGCTCATCGCCAGGAGACACTTCCACCGCCCTGCTCAAAGATGACAGAGCTTTATTCAGGATGTTTCACATGACATGTACTGATACAGCAGGGACTACTCTGAAGCTATTTTAGACAAAGCAGGAAAAGCAGAAAACTTTGCCGCCGTCATCAAAAACAACATGACTCGTTCTTTTAGTTCAAATGTCCATACTTGCTCAACAAGAAACACTTTTCTCTGTGGAGGTTATTTACCCCTTTTCAGAGAAGTTAAAGTCAGCATTTGTGATTGTGCATTTACATGGAAAAACAACGTTGACAAAGTTATTTTTAGCTATTTAAGGCGACTGGCTGACTCCACTATAGTTGGGAAATGAATTTCCAGTCGTATGTTTTAGCAACTCCTCTGCCATGATTTAAAGGTATGTTACACAGTTTATTGTCAATCTACCTTTTAGAAATATTCACCTTTTCCTCATCAGAATCCTAGAAGTCAGCATGAGCGAGGATGAGGTTAAAGAGTTAAGTCAGCAGCATATCTTATTTTGAGTAGAGCCTGCAGCCCGAGGTCACGCTGATCGTTGAACTGAATCAAGCTTGTCAAACATGCTTCCACGGTTATATTTTATATTAAATACACTGTTTTTCCTTTTCAGAGCAGCTGAACAAGGATGAAAAACAACTTAGAAATTGAGGAAATACAAGCAGGTGAATGAATCGCATTGAGGTTTCGGTGAAAGAGAGGACTAAGTCTACTTTTCGCCCAGCAATTTTGGTAAAGATGCTTAAGTTCAAAAAATAATAAAGTGAATTCTATGCTGCATTTTTTTTCTGTTTGTTTGCTTGTTTATTTTTTTGCCTTATACTTGCCATTTTATGTCCTGCCTCGTAATGTCTGATATAGTTTTTGCTAATGTCTTAGCTCTGTGTGCTTGCGTGTTTCTAGCTGTATTTTCCTCTCTCACTCTTCTACATGTTATGTCTGCATGCTTGTGTTATCCATGAGCTTTTCTTATGCCATATGTCAGACTTCTTGCCTGTTTTACTTGTTAATGAGCTTTTATTAGATAGATTGTGATGTAAAGTTGTGTTTTTAAAGTACTAAATTGTTGCCCCCTTTAGGTTTTTAGGTTGCCTTTAACATCCGACCAGGGACAACAGACGAAAACTAGCTTCACTGTCTAATTCTGGCTCACTTACAGTTTTTCTTTTACCTCTGTTGATTAATGGGGAACTGTCCCTGTGAAATAAACCAATAAAACAAATTTGAGGAGAGAAAGAAAATGTCCAGAAACAAATCAGATTCACTTGAACCGACCATTTGTCAGAGTAAAGAAAAGTTTATCAGAGAATAGAGCTGCAATCAAAGAAACAAACGTCTCAAT
The DNA here is from genome assembly GCA_962446985.1 of Xyrichtys novacula. Taxonomy (NCBI): domain Eukaryota; kingdom Metazoa; phylum Chordata; class Actinopteri; order Labriformes; family Labridae; genus Xyrichtys; species Xyrichtys novacula. The sequence continues at coordinate 31,178,622 of OY660866.1, read as the reverse complement.
AGTCTACAAGTGACAATTACAGGACTGAAATTAAATAACAAAAAGTAAGTATAGTATTTGATGAAGTTCTACCGACCCTTAGGGCTTGATCCAGTCTCTGCCCGTCACACTTCTCAGCTCCTAAAGCCGCCTGGATGGTGTGTTGAACCATGCTGCGCATGTGATCCACAGGACTCAAACATTCACCAAAAGCCGACGCTTCAATGTCCCCCATCAGGACTTCACCCAGAGAGCCAGAGAAGACTTCTGGGTCCGCAAGAATAAAGACCCTGCAGGGATTTACAAAACAGGCATAAATGGAGGTAGTTTGACGATTAGCTGCAGTACGAGGAAATTTAGTTGAACTTAAACAACCCGAGGCAATAATTGTACCTTCAGTCATGTAACACATGCTTAAAATATGACTCACTTCTCCTGGTAGGGATAGTGCTGGTTCTTAAGTCCCTGCTCTGCTGTGACCATCCTCTGATACAGCAGACCTGAGGGTGAAACTGCGTTCAGTGACAATATAATGATGCAACAGACAGATGACTGATTGATGGACAGGTTATTGATCTCTGCTGTTTTTTCTTAGAGTGATGTCTAAGTAAAATTCTATGTTTCCACATTGTTCTCAGTTTGTTTATTGGATAAACTCTAATGTCAAAGGTCGATTTATCAGACACAGTTTATGTATATTATCTACTTCACTTCATTTTGGTCTTTCAGTCAACTTCCTGTATTGTTTGAGAAAAGAAGAAACAACTAATAAGAACGCTGATCGTTTCATTGGTAGGGTTGCTTTGAGTCCCTGTCTCAAAGAATAACATGGAAAACAGTTTCAAACTGTTAAAATTGTGAAGATGTCACTGATTAAGAAGCTCCTCAAGCAGGTGGTTCAGCAGCCCTGATGGTGATGTTGAAGATATGTTTGCAGTTTCAGACTCGGAGGTGAAAATTACCTGGAATGGCCCTTTCGGTTCTGATCTGTCTGGCGTAGCTGAGGCCTATAGCGCCATAGGGATTAGGGAAGGTCAGGAGTCTCCGACAAAACTCATAAACTCGTTTATACAGCTCGTCTGGAATGTAGGCTGCCTGGAAGATCAATACAAACACACACACACACACACACACACACACACACACACACACACACACACAACTATCTGTTATGAGGTTTGTTGATGGCGATGATCACAAAACCCCAAAATAAGGAAAAATCTTGATTCTCAGGGTGTCTTTTTCAAATGCCTGTTTCCTTGTTGATGTACACTCTGGGATGGATCACTTCCTCTCTTTCGTTTGGTGTTATATGCAACAGCAGCAAATTTAAAATTCCCAGGACAGCATTCTAGCTGATGACACTTTTAGTCGCTGACAATAAGTTTCTATCCGAACAAGATCATGTCAGTGTGGCATCTTGGAGGTTTATGTTTGTATTGTGGCTGCGCCAAGAATGCAAGATAAAACCAGTGCTAGGGCTGTAATAGACCAAAGAAATTATTGGTCGACTAAAACCTTTAAATTTTCAACCAAAAATCGACTAATCGGGGTGGTGGTGGTGGGGTTTTCCGACTCTGACGGCTAACGCTTTTGCAGACGGGGACGAGGCTGCTCGGCGGGGTAAAAAAATAAACTGATATCTGCAAAACAAATAAGAAAGAGGACTAGGGTCAAAAGACAAAAAAAAAATTACAAGGGGGATTTTTTTCATTTCCATTTCAGAGATTGAAGTGGAGATTAAAGTCGAAATTTTAAAAAGTAGAAATTTTGACTTTGTCAACTCTAACCTCGAATATTCGACTGTAATCTCAAAATTTAAATTTTATTAATGTTAAAATTTTGAAATTTTCACAACATTATGTAATCTCGAAATTTTGACTTTAATCTCGAAATTTTTATTTTTTTTAATGTTAAAATTTTGACATTTTTCACAACATTTTGGATCTTGAAATTTTGACTTTTATCAAGAAATTTCAAATTTTAATCTCGAAATTTCAAATTTTAATCTCCTTCCTGTAATTATTTTTTTTCTCTTCATGTGGCCCCAATCCTGTTTTGTTCAAGAAGGCAATTTAAAACAAAAGGCAAGTTGAAACGCTTTAAAATAAAAATAAATATTTAACAAACAACTGGTCAGTCAATCTCCAGCGGGTTGGGCGAATCCAAAATGGTGAAAACAAGGGGGGTGCTCTGAGACGGGCTGTTACCTGTGAAACGGGGTGTTCTGAAAACACCCCCATTAGCACTTGGTATGATCCTCCTGATGAAGTTAGCCATAGACTGAATATTGACGCGTATCCTCAGCACATATCAACCAATAAATCAACCAGTCGACTAGCACTTTACAGCCCTAGTCCAGTCATGTCCAAAATTCTGTTGCATGTCAAAAGAACTTAAAATCACGATCTTTTCCGTATGGCTGGTACTCTCCCTTCATGGGCACAATCAATAGAGTGTGAAAAAGTGATTCTGAGGCAATGTGGCAATACCTGAATGATGGCATACATCAGTGTATGAAGCAGGGGAATGATGCAGGTTCGAGAATCCCATCTATCAGCCTGCAGGAGAAACACAGAATATGTCAGAAAACTCCTTCAGTTCGAGTGGAGTCTGTAAAATGGTACCAGAGCGTTAAAAATGATCAATCACTGGACTGACCCCTAAAAATTAAAATTATCATCTTTGCAGACACAGTTTTTGAACATTTGTTAACAAGATTTCCTACCTTCTCCAGCTCTTTAATCAGCACCCACACCAAAGACAAGCTGCTAGCAGGATTATTTTGAACCTTCTTATGAAGCGTCCATCTCAGCATGCCTGCACACACACACACAGGAGTGAAATATTTCCAAAGGACTAACATAAACCTGCTAAATGTGTCACCGTTTTTTCTCACATTGTTAATCCAAAACATATTCGATGACTAAGAGCCGGACGGCCTTCACACTGCTGACACATCTAACTATTCCACTGTGTCATAAACTCACGCAGGCAGGTTTTATAATTATCTGCTCAGGCTGGAAAACCTTGCAGGGCGGAATAGTTGTGGATACAGAAAAACAGAAACAAGTCAACCCAGAATTAAATTAGTGTTATGACGTCCTTTCTGCATTTTTAAAACACTGAACTATTGTGGAGTCAAATGATGTTTTACGCGATGATCATACAGTTGTTTTTTGGGTGTCACCGCTTTGCAAAATGACACAGTATGAAATCACTGATTAAGTAGGGTGATGCTTGTGTGCGCAAAGCCGACAGCAAGAACAGATAAAACTTAGCTGTGCTGAAGAAGTAAACAATCTCCTCTTTATGCGAGTGCATGGCTATGATTACTTTGTACCTTTGTTGAAACAGTCTGGCGGCTGTTGTCTGCCTGTTTCCCTCGGCAACACGGCCTGGATGCTGCGGTAGAGCTCAGCCTCTGAGACTGCGGGGGAACTGCCAGCTGTCGGTAAAGTCAAGAGGTTTGGTTTAAATGTTAAGGACAGGATTATTGAAGGTTATTGAAACAGGAGTGTGGTGTGAGAGCGGGTTAGTGTGGTTTTCATACGAACCTGTCGGCTCCATGCTGCACATTCTGCTCGAGTTATCCTACGGGGCCTTGTTGGTCATGTCTCACATGCATTGTGGGTCTTTCAGCTGTGGTAAAGAAGACACAGACAGATACTATCAGTCATATTTTAAGCAATGAAACCTCTCTGTGTTTCGGTATCAGCACGCTCGCTACACAAATACAATAACTGGAAGTTCCTCTGTTCATAGACGAGCTGCCTATAATTAACATTTAACAAGTACAGGTACTGCCAATGGCTTAGATTCAAAGTGGTGTGTGTGAAGTCTAACAACAATAATTCCTAAAACATACCAGTGGCAAACACTTATCCACCCAACAACGCGAAAAAGTGTTCCTATAATGTCCACCTACTTGAACTTTTGACAAGCTTAGGTGCTCCAAAGAAACCACAAGTTTGAGTCACTCCTGAAACCTCCTTATTACCAAAACTTAAGGTGCCCAAATATAGAAATATGACGCTACAGATCATTTTAGTTGCACAAGTATGAGGCTATCAAAACAAACAAAAACAAAGATGTGCGCTTATTTGCATTCAAAGACAGCTTTTGAAGATGATTACAATCTTTGGTGGGAGAATCACCAAAAAGCTTGGATTATTTCAGGATCCTTTAGTTACAGAAACAAGACCTGGACCAAAGAGACAACAGCAACCAGCTAAATATGATATACTTCAACAAAGCAGCGTATAAAGCAATATAACTGCGAGTAAAACCATCTCTATCCATTCCCCAACAGCTAACCAGTCAAAGCCTAACAAGCACACTGTGGATGTGGAAAAACATAAACTTACCCGGTCTTTAAAGGCACAAACCAAGCATTTCTGCAGGTCTCTTACTTCCACACACTAGGCTGTCTGTACGGAAACTAAGTTAGTGACACACGCAGAGAGAGTGTGTGTGTGTGAGAGTGAGAGAGAGAGAGAGAGAGCGAGAGAGAGCACAGCGACTTTTGCTGAGCGTATTTCCTCTTGTGACAGCATTTGTTAGAGGTGCAGGGATAAGCCGTTCGTGACTGTGAGAGTTTGTGAGCAGAGTTAAAGATGGACGTGGGTGAAAGAAAGAAAGAGGGTCAAAGATAGTGCATTTCTTTGGAGGTGTTGGAGGTGGAGGTGTTCGACACGTTTGAGTCATGTTTGTTTTGCTCAGGTCTTAATTTGGGTAGATTTCTCTCTATTTCTGGAGTCTGACTCACGACAGGTCTACTCACTATTTCCAAACTCCTCGTCTCATGTTCATTTTTCTAACTTTTAACCCCTTTTCTCTTTCTTCCTCTTTCTCTCCCTAAAAGGCAAACACTCTCACAGTGTGCAGCAGTCAATCCACAAGGTATGTGCTCAATGGAACGCATTAGTGAAATGTGATTTAGCCCTGATCCCTCTAAGAAAAGCAGTTCTTTGAAAAACTATGTGTTAACGGCACTACCTCACAGTCAGCAACTGAATGTTGCCTGTCTAACCACAGACTTCCGGTTGCCTCTAGTGTGCCCTATCCTCCATCCCCTCTCTCTGTCCTCCATCTCTCTGTTTACAACTTCAGTCTAGCATCTGTTACATATCACATGTCTATAATGTGGGGCTGTAATAAACCAAAGATATTATTAGACTAAAACCCTGAAATTTCGACCAAAAATCGACTAATCGGCGGGGTGAAAAAAAAAAAAGTATCAATACAAGAAGGCAATTAATAACAAATATCATATTCAGCAAACTACCAGACTTTGATTAACATGGATGCTGTTCAGTTTTCCAGTCTCCAGCTGATCTCGAGTTGGTTGGGCGAATCCAAAATGGTGAAAACACGGGGGGTGTTCTGAGAGAGGCTGTTATCTGTGAACATAGCCTTTATATACTTTGGACAACTTGGTTCCACCTTCCACCAGTACACAGATTTGAAGCCGAAAAGCTCTCGTTAATTCCACATTTTCTCTCCATTTCCTGAAACCAACATTGCGCAGTAGCTCTGTACGCACCCCACCACTTGCGCAGTAGCATCGTGCAAATTCGGCAGGAGAGTCGCCAAGAGTCGCTGTGATGACGCTCGGCTCAAACAGCGTATCCCCCGCGAATTATTTTTTTTCTTTGTAGGATGGTAGGGGGAGGTCCCGCCCTCCTTCGCCTCTGATTGGCTAAAAGTGCTGGGCTCCGATTGGTTATTGCTTCTAGGTTACTACCCTGTCTGTCGGGTTAGGGTTAGGAGATTCAGATGTGCGATAATGTTCTGTTTGATGTACAGAGCCAATATCCTGCGTTTGGCTCGAGCGTGTGATGATGTTTCCAGCTTTTCTAGCCAATCAGAGGCGAAGGAGGTGGGACTTTTCCCTACCATTCTACAAAAAAAAAAAATTTCGCCCACTGGACGTCGATTAACATGGACGGTGTTCAATCTTCCTGTCTCAAGCCGATCTCCAGTTGGTTGCCCAAATTCAAAATAATGAAAACAAGGGGGGTGTTCTAAGACAGGCTGTTACCTGTGAAACGGGGTAGCTTTGAAAATACCCCCATTCGTACTTGGTATGTTCCTCCTGATGAAATGAACCATAGACTGTAAATTGACGTGGAAAAAAATCAAGTCGACTAATCAGAATTTCAGTCGACTCAGCACGTATCGACCAATAAGTCGACCAATCGACTAGGACTTTACAGCCCTACTATAATGATGATTCATTTCCCCTATCTTTGTTTTTTTTTTCATCCTAGAAACACACAAACATGCCGTTTCCAGAAAGCCATAGTTTATTAACACACGCATGCAAAAAAGCAATCTTATGCACCCAACTCAATTGCACAAACTCTCACTGCAATGTAGGCGCAAAGACGTGTGCCACACTTCCCCTCTGTCAGAATGAGTGGGCAGACAACACCCTATATTTAGACACGGATGCAACAAAAAGACAGACAAAGAAAAAGACTCACAAAAAAAGTTAAAAATAGCTTCACCGCATCATTCATAAACTTTCCAAATCACTAGTTTGGAAATACCACAGTCTGCAGAAAGTCTGCAAAAGTGGTTTTCCTTGCAAAACAAAAAACACCAGACAACTGAAGTTGTTCAAAGACAAGATCCTAAATTCTTCGAGAACAAATGCATTCAATTAGATTTCTTTCTTTCATCAAAAGGGCTGATATAGATGTGGTAAACTCTAAAAACACAATTTGTTAAAAGCTGCAGATGCACTGAAAATCATTGCAAAAATATTCCTCAACTGCATCTATTGCAGTGTCCAATTGTGTGGTTTCAGAGTTGCAAATACTGCATGTTACCTAAAATGTGATACCACAGCTCCAAATGCTACAATCGAGGCCAGTATTACAATCTTACACATTTACACATTTCATATTTTAGCCAAGCATCAGCACACAGTTTCTCAGCCAACTGAACGCCAATTGAACACGTCACACGACCTAGAAAAGTCCTTGTGGGGCTCAAGCTTAAATGCTGCCAAGTCCACAAGCCAGTGAGACAAACTTCCTCCTTGGACTGTGGACTTCGCTGAATTAGTTCCTAATCTGAGTAAGGGGTAAATTTCACATCAGCACACGCTACAGCGGGCAGCTGAGGCTTTAAACAATGTGGCAAAACAGAAAACAGGAGCTTTGGTTTCCGCTCAGGCACACTGCAGACGTCTCAGAAAACAGGAAGGACCCGATGGCGATGTGTGGAAGTACGTTCATAGAACATGAAAGAGGTGGCGCTAAGGTGCTGTAGTGCGGGTGGGCTTGTGTACGTGTGTGTGTGGTTTGTACATGTGTGTGGGCTTGCTTAAATTGGAAATCCCCAACCTCGGATTGCATGGGGTCTATTTGCACAGATGGGTCTCATCGTCTGCATGCAGACTTTGATGGACAGTGGAAGAGAAGCAAGCTTCTGCAGAGTTTGTTATCTAGTATAAAATATGCACATGCATTTAACACAAAATACCCTGACACAATGCAGAGTGATAGCTCTTTCACTTCCTCTAAAGATGGTCGATTTGGCAGCATGAAAATGTGGAGAGGGAAGCTGAATGGTCACTGTCCTGGTCTATTAATGTTGCATCTAAAGAGGAGCAACAGCTTCTCAACTTGCTCTTTATTTAACAGGCAATATTTTAAGATTTTGAGGCATCATCAAAACTGAACGGTGGAAAGCAAACACAAGCAGAAACAAACAAACACAAATGTATTTGGAAGAAGCCCCTGAAACAGTGAACAGTTAATCCAGGGAGAGCCATGGGGGATATCAATCAAGGTGATTTCCTGTATCAACATGCTGGACAATACAAGGAAGTCCTCTTGGACCGGTTAAATGTGCGTATGTGTGTAAGTGTGTCAGTAAACCTGCCTGACCCAACTGACCACGGATTGTTTCCTCCCACAGGCCTGCAACAACATCCAAAATAGCGCTCGAAAACTCTGACAATCACGCAGATATAACCTCAAAAAGACAAAGATGATTAGAGAGGTCGGTGTGTTTCAATCATCCAACTGTATCCAGGTCAGAATGGACCTGACAGAGGGGAGATTTACGCAGCTGGGGTTAATGTGCTAAATCCATCAGGCGAGAGGAAAGCAGATAGGAAGAGGTAGAGATGAAAAGGGTTTTCCCAAGATGGTTTGTGTGAAAGAGAAAGAAAGAGAGAGGGTCTCATCAAATCCAGTGAATCAGAAAACATTGTTTTTAAATCTCCACTTGTTGAATCCTCAGTTGCACGAGTACTTCTTGATTGTTAGTAATTACCCTCAGGGGATGCCGGTCAGCTCAATCCCTGAGTTGAGAAAGCAGCTGGGGAACCAGGGAGGCACTAGACTGTAAATCGCTGCTGACAGAAAACCTGTCCAAACCGAAGCATTTATGTCAGGATAAGTCTACGCTCTGTTTGAAGTTTCTTAGTGCTTCACTACTTCAGAAAAAACCTGTTAGTTTTCACACGATCTGTGGATGTGTTACTTCACCTGAAGCCAAAGCGTTGAGTGGTTAACACACTTGTTATTGACAAATACCACTTAAATATGAGGTCTACTGAGTGTCATAATGCACTGGTATATCCTGTTAGCTATGGTCACTGGAATAGCTGATCATTACAGAAGTGTTTGAGATAATAATTAGATCCATTACTCATGCCTGGAATACTTCAAAAGAGCATGTTGTTATTGTAGATATCTGTGGTCTTCGACAGAAAACAGAGGGTGGAAATCTGAGAGTGATTAATTTCTTTTTAATAAAACTCTTGATGGACAGTAATCCATTTATGGAAATAGATGCAGACATAGTTTGGTGCTGCTGTTAAGACTTTGACTTTTTAATCTCAGGGTTGGTCTGTCTGGACAATTTAGGAAAGACGTTGTGAGTTTTAGGGCTGTTATCAACCAAAGAAATTCTTGGTCGACTAAAACCCTGAAATTTTCAAACAAAACTTGACTAATCAGGGATGAGAGTTCCGACTCTGACGGCAAATCTAAGGTGACCAGATGTCCCCGATTTCTGGGGACGGTCCCAGTTTTGGATGACCTGTCCTCAGTTAAGACTCTCCCCAGAGATGTCCCCAGTTTAAGCGTTTCACGAATAAGAAAAAAAATGTTGCGGGTAGACTAGAACAATAGTTATCACGGTAGCCAAGTAGGTAGGAAGCGCAAGTGAGCATGTTGCACACAGTCCTCCCCTTGATGCCCCTGGATTTCATTGGAGAAATCTTAGGCAAACCATTCTGTGGCGGGGGACGCGGCTTACTGGAGCCTGGCTTGGCTAATATTATATTCAGCAAACCACCGAACATTGATTGAAGTGGATGCTCTTCGATCTTCTTATCTCCAGCCAGTCTCCAGTTGATTGGGCGAATCCAAAATGGTGAAAACAAGGGGGGTGTTCTGAGACAAGCTGTTACCTGTAAATAAAGGGGTGCTCTGAAAACACCCCCATTAGCACTTGGTACGTTCCTTCTGATGAAATTAATCATAGACTGTAAATTGACGTGGAAAAAAACTGAGTCGACTAATCAGAATTTCAGTTGACTCAGCACGTATCGACCAACAAGTCGACCAGTCGACTAGGACTTTACAACCCCAGAGTTTCGCAAGTATTTTAATTGCCATTTTAGACACGGATCTACAGATCCCCTTTACAAGAAACTGCCTTGTGGTTTGCAAACAGCTAATATGACTGTCTGCTTTGGGATCCAATGTGTCCTTGTAGATTCTCATTCATCCAGGTCATGGTTATCTTGAAGACTCCAAAATCAGGCAACTGGACTGTGTAGAGTTGAGAAGACGTTTCGCCTCTTATCCAAGAAGACATTTAGAACTAAACAAGCTTCTTGGATAAGAGGCAAAATGTCTTCTCAACTCTACACAGTCCAGTTGCCTGATTTTGGAGTCTTCAAGAAAATGTCTGCTTTGGGGTTTCCCTGCTTTTTCCATTCACCTGTTCAATTAAACCTATCCTACCTCCCTCAACAATGATCATATTCTGAGACAATTCAGGCATGACATTTGCGACATTTGAGACTTTCTGCAGCTAGGTCTGTGGAGAAAAAACAAACACTGTCACCAGACAAACTTAAAATTATAAGGATGTTCAGTCTCCCTGAGCAGTAGACTTCATAAAAACACCATGGGTATAATTAACGGATCACAAGAGGTCAAAGTAGGTCATTTACTGTAAAGTGATCCAACTGCTACAAGCACGGGACACACAAAGTGCGTCACATAGACATGCTCATTGACACTAATAGATTTACGTTACACAACTGTCATAAAACACTTTACCCCAGTAGAGACTGCTTTCCAAGGAGCCCACGGGCACACGAATGTGCCAAGAAGTGTTGCTATCTGTTTTCCTATCCCTCTCAGGGCAAACACGAGGGCGGTACCACGAGCTAAAGACAGCTGTGGCGGTCTGCATTTTAACAGTTGTGGTGAGTGGATTTAAGAGTGTTTCGTGATGACTGTGGGCGAGGATCTCTTAAAATGTTAGGTCAAGATTTTGGAAAGGCCAACAGTCGTGTTGGCTTAGAATTTCCCATCACCCCAGGGCTACACCTGGAAATCTTAAGCAGTGAGATGCCAAAGAGTGTTAATCTTTTTAGCTGATTAAACCGCAGAATATTTACATCATAAAGCCTCATGCTTTGCTTGAGTGCAAAATAGAGGTGGGGCAAGAGACAGATACAACAGTAGTGGTGTTAGAGACATCAATCTATCGCTTTTACCTCTAGAGGTTAATTATATTCTTTCATCAAATATTGTGATGTTTATCAGTTATCAAAGAATCCCTGCATCATGTAATCATTATCATGTCCCAGTATCATAATTGTGAGTGACAACATCATGTCATAACTTATCATTTTGTACCAAATCATATTATATTGATCGATTGAATCATAATATACCATAACGTAGGGCTGGGTGATCAACCGAATATTTACCGATAACAGAAATTTACGACAATAACAACTTCATTTTGCCCATTTCAGTAATATTCGGTGTCAAAATATGGTCTGCAGCTATGGTCTCATGTCGTTTTAAGACGCTGTCCTATGTCAGAGACATGACCCCACCCCATCCAGTTCGTAACAAAGAGGGAAAGACAGGTGAGGAGATGGAGGACGGTTCAAAAGTTGTAGCGGCTGAAGTAGACGAAGTTAATGTGGGAGGGGGTGAGCAGCTTGTGGAGTAGTTATTATCCATTTATCGTTATCGAGGTGAACTGCTCAATATATCGTGATACTGATTTGAGGCCATATCGCCCAGCCCTACATATCGTATTCACTTACATCCATTCAACCCTAACATATTGAATTAACCATGTACAAAGATCTGCAAAAGTAGCAACCTCTAAACCTGACTATACTATTTGTTTTTGGCTGAAAACAATTTAACTACCTTATTGGAATAGTAGCAGTTTCATAGTTTGACAGCTGACTGTTTCCATCAGTTTGACAAATTCCCAAAACGCAGGTTATTAGTGTTTAAAATGAATCGCCTATAGGGAGGAACTGATCATCTCAGGGGTCAGTTTGGTTTACGGATCAAATATAGACCAAAAGAAGAAGACAGTTGTTTGTAAAGTATATCTAACTTTTCATCTAACTGCATTTTATGGCAAAAAGGGTCACAATGTGTCACTGTGTATCTGAATAAAAGGCTCTCCACTAACACTATTTCACAAAAGCCCCCTCCAGCAAAGATAAAGGGCTATTTCAAGATTACTTTTACGACTAACTATTTGGAAAATTACGCGAAACAAAACAAAGAGAGCACTTGACTTAAATCAGGAACCAACTTTGCTTTTATGTGCTTATGTGTCAGCCAGCCAGCTGTGTGCACTGTGGGTCAAGTGCAGTGCTCCTGTCCTCAAATTGCTGTGTCTAAATGCTTTTGTATACCTGCTCTGCTCACTTAACGGGACTTTTATTATCATAGGGCATTGTTATTCTTGCTCTTACTGCAACTAAGAGGAGTGATGCTTTGTCTGACCGGCGACCAAGAGGAAGCGAGAACTAATATGGAATAGTCTGTTCCTTGCTTCCCTTCACTTACACAGTCAGAACATGCAAAGGTGGGATTCCAGGGTTGTCTGTACAACAGGCCAGCTGTGATCCATTGCATCTACACTGACAGATTCAGACTGCATTCAAAGCAGTGCACTGTGCCTTTTTTCCACGACCCCCCCTCATTATTACGTTTGACTTTTTTACATTTTGTTTTTAGGCACCGTGTCAAGTGACTGAATGATAGCTTAACTGAGTGAGATCAGCTGACCGAGCTGAAGCGATCAAAGCTTTAGAGAGGTCAATAAGTCTTTTGTCATCACAGCTTGAGGGCATGGCGGCGTCTTTTCTGACCTGACTAACGTATATTACACTGTCTGTAAAAAACACCACAGGGTCAAACGACTACAAAGGGGATGAAAAGACTCCTTCTTTTCTCTTGAAGCAGGAAAAACGACTTCATGATCCCTCGAGGTTGAAACCATCTAAACACAAAGACTAAGCTTGGAGTCTGTTTGTTTTGATGGATTGGATTTAATTGGATTTACACGTGAACAATAAGAGAAAGGACTAATCCAGTGTTAGATGCAGCTAAGATACTTCTCTAAACATTTGTCCAAACATCTTACAGATGACTGTAAGGCTTTTGTATACAACGTTCACAGTCTCATGATGTTATCCCTCATGGCATCAGTTGCACCTCCAGTCCCTCCTTGCCACATATAGGTCAATTCATATTGTTTTGATGGAGCATCAGGGAGTGTAATCTGGTAAACCAGATTGTCCTGAATACCTTCTGTTGCAACTGTAAACAAGGAAATAAAGTGAGATGAACTATTATGTGTGTTTGCTTCACTGGCAGCAGCTGCATCTTTTTAAATTTGACATCATTTGAAAACCCCCCAGTAGTGATGGGCACGGCAGTTCTTTTAGATGTACTGAATCACTAGAATCACTAAAAAGTTTTGTTCAAAAGATTCATTCATTGAATCACCGAATCATTCAGTGGTTGGTGGGAGTTGCCTGTGACTCCGACCTGCTAAACTGATACACAGCTGAACAATTCGGGATTCAGTTCAGTTCATAGCTTCTGGGACCGGGAGACGAGAGTGTTTGTCTGTGTTACTTTGGCAAACAGATTTGTAAAAATTAACTTGTTTATAAGTCATGATGTTTTAAGTGTACTGTCCTACGTATGCTATTTATCAGGTCTGCTCGGTAAATTGGACTCAATGAGTGATTCATTCACTGAACGTTAAGAGAAATTCACACTGAACATGCACCGTTCCTTCGCAAACCGCTGTAATGATAGGATGCTGCAGGTTTTATCTACTACTTGTTACATGCTGTGTCCCAATGTATGCAAGTTGTTGTGGTGGCAATTCAGCAGTAAAAAAAAAATGTAGTGTTGTCCGACAAAAATCATTCCAGAAAATGTAGTTCAATGCGTGATTCGTTCACCAAGTGATTCAGGTGTTGGTGCATGCAGTCCCTCGCTCACCGGCTGCTCACCTGGCAATGCTGCGTGCTTTACCATCTGCCCTGCTGACAGCTCAACTGAAGTGAGAAACGAACGAATCACTTGAGGAAGTGATTCAGCTCAGTACGTTCACTTAAAAGATTTGGTTCTTTTAAACGACGCAACACTACCCCCCAAACTCTCTTGTTTCATTCATGATCAGATGGTCGAAATGTTTGTAATAAGAAACTTGAGGCAAAAGAAAGAGAGCGAAAAAAGGAAATAAACATTTATCCAAATGTTTAATTCAAACCGAGTATTGACTTTGCTTCATGTTGTAACGACCAAAAATAAGGTAAAGACAGTACAGTGACTTGATTTTGTGCAGTGTGTGTGTTGTATGTGTTTGATGTTGAAGTATATCTATAATTGTAACAAACAGGGTCTTTTCATTTCTATTAATGTTGTGATGTTGTCTTTCTCCAACACAGTTTTTTTATCGTTATCCCCCTCCAGTCATCAATTACCCCAAAAACTCTGAAAAACAAGCTGTTTTTATCATCCAGGAAATCGCACAGGCTGCTGACAGTTGTTTAGATTCTGACATGATGATCACAACATCTAATTGTAAATGTTATTATTGTTAGTCCCCCTCCAACTAATTACCTCTAAAACTGCGTTCAAGTCTGGATGAAAAAGCATTTAGCTAATAGACTATTTTAAAAACACTGTGTCACTGTGTTTCTGAGTAACTCCAGCCAAAAAGTTGACATCACTGTAAACAACTGATTGAGATCTTGGTCAGAGATAGGGTTTCTGGAAAGAGGTTGTATACAGTGTATGGTTTCAATGGCACTACTTGTAAGATAAAGAGATTAACATGAATGTGTGCCTCATTTCCAAGTACAGTGTCCTTTAAAGAAAGTATTATTTGCATGTCTGATGAACCGCATTTCCAGATATGAAGGGACACACTGAGAGACTGGGGGCCACCAAGCATCACCATAGAGAGGTATCAGGAAGCTCAGATCTAAAACACGGAAGCTGAGGGGAAATACAGCTGTGCTCTTAGACTCCATACAGACACAACAACAGAGAGACTGAGCTTCAATCAGATCAGGCACTGGAATCAAACCTCCCTTATTATCTCAGGAGGGAAAAAATAAACCAACCTTCATCCTTGACTTCCCGTGTCAGCAGGACCTTTTTATAGCCTGATTTAAGCTCAGAGAGTCCATTCAGAAATTATAGGGCACAAATAGACACCATATTCAAGTCTTAAAATTAACTTGACTGAATCTTGTCTGCATTACAAGTAAATTGCAGGTTAAATCTGGTTACAGTGATTTGTTTTCAGTAAAATAAATCAAAGCGACAGGTACATGTATTTCTACGGTAGGCTGACTGTCAGTACTTTCATCCATTTAAACTCTTTCGCAAGTTTAATGACAGTCGACCGAAAAGCAGACGTAAAACTGTCTGAGAACTCTTAACACAGCTAATATCTTTGTATATGAAGAAACTTACCTGTATTTGAGCGGTTCACACACCTCCATTAGCTCACAAAGTCGACTCTCTCTGCCTGTCAGTGTGACTTCTGTCAACTCTGACAAACTATCAGCAGTAAAGTAAAGTGAAGGATTCTGGCCACGCCTACGAAAGGGATTGACCAATTATATTTCAGATAGAGATTGTTGACCAATCAGAACACGTATGCATTGAAGCTCTTCTTTTACAGTAGGGGAGAGTGGGGTAAGATGAGCCATTTTTCATATTTTGGATCACTACATCAAGACAATCATAGTTTTGTCTCTAACTAGTGTATCTGCATATATTTCAAGATATGCATCCCTACAAACCTAAAGAATGAGTGTAAACAGAACTGTCTTGATAATATAGCATGCCAAAAAAAAGTGGTCTCCTATGGTCAACATACCGCACCATAGGAGCAGGCAGAGCCAGCCCAAGCCTCAATGGGGCCCTAAGCAAAATTTGATTTTTGGGCCCTCTATTTCTGCCAAAAATATTGATTGTTGATCATTCACACACCTACTACAGTATAAATTTAATACACCTAGGTGATAACATAAATAATACCAATGCAACCATACAAATAATACCAATGAATGACTGATGAATGATGTTCAGGGTGCCACATATGGTTTTTAATCTCAACATGTAACACATTCAGGATGCTCAGTGCATATTGCACGGTAGCATAACGGTAGCGGAGCTTTGACATATCGGCAGTAAGAATCATAGGTCTACATCAGCAGCAGCAAATGCTTTTATATTATTTGATTTAATTTTTGCAATAATATATATTAGATCATACAGAAAGCATCACACATACATGCAAAAAAATAAAAATAATAAAAAAATTTTATTGCTCTTGGGGGACCCCTACTGGCCGTAGGGCCCTAAGCAGGCGCTTGGTTCGCTTATACCTTGGGCCGGCTCTGTCCCTATTACCCCCCCACTCCCCACACCAGCCCTCCCTCACCTTCTCTCTCCCTAAATAACAGTCACTTCTTCACATTCATGTGTATTTTTATCAATTTATGCTACTCAACTGGTAAAATAATTCTTTTTAGTATTATTTCATATAACTGCTAAAAAGCTGTTTTGACTTTATTAGTCCTCTAAGCTATAATGGTGGACTTTTATTCTAGGTTATTGTCTAACCTTCACAGACTCCATGAATTGATGCCCATCTCCTAAATATTTGGTCAATCTGAAGTCAAGTATCCAAACACATTGTCAAGTTGAAGAGATATTTAATGAAAATAATATTCAACATGTTTCCATTGCTTTACATCACTCTCCCTTTGATACACATAAGAACAATATTGCAACCGAAATGTACACACACAGGGATAAAAAAACACACATTCAAAACAGACATGTCAGGAGAGGGCAGTGATGCATGGCAAACCTCAGTACCTCATTTTCTTGATCTAATTATCAAGTGCTTCAGTTCCACAGGACTATTTCTGTACAGTGCTTTTTTTTTTACATATCCTAGTTTACAGTATGAAAGGAGTGATGAATTATATTATATGGACTATAAAGAGTTGTGTGCATTCAGATGATTTAGCACCAAAATCACAAATCTATAAGTTCTATCTTTAAAGGTTATACATTTGCAAGTGCAGGTGCTGTCATCAACTACAAGGTCCATTGCATTAGACTGAGACTCAACTGCACTTACACTAACATCACTGTATGTTAGTTATCTATACTTCAACAGAAGTAAAAAAAGATCAACAGAGCCCCCTGCTGGCTACATTTAAACACCAGTTCAACAGTGACTCCATAGTAACTCCTTAGGAGGAACGTAATCACAGATTAAACAAAGACATAACAAAGATGTGATATTCATTATTTCATACAGTTAATATTTTACAAACACAAAATTTACACACAGTGAAAGTGTCCAGTTGTAGACAGAGTCCTTAAGTTCAGTATCCACCCCCAGCTGAGGCTTTACATGGTTCAGTACGCTCAGAAAAAGGGAAGTGTCTGTATGTTGCTCCATGTTACGCAGGATGAAAAGTTCTTCACCTCTGACTCCAGGATAGAGTTGACATTTTCAGAGATAAGTCCTCGGTAGCACCCTGGCTCATTAGCTGCCCTCTCACCTAGAATCTGGTAGTGTGCATTCACCCTGTTTGACCAAACGGTATTCCCGAGCTACTGTGGGTTTGGTCACTCCTCTTCATGCTGGATGGAAACTCTGGATGGAAACCTGAGCAGTTTTCTTTACAGTGCAAATACCTGAGCATCATTCAAACTACTTATTCTCTATTTATTCTCTGTTTCACAGGTTCCTTTGCATATATTTGTATTAAAGTTTTCAAGCTAGTTAGGGACACAGTTTCCTGATCAGTGCTTTTACTAATTCTCACAGCACCACCCCGCTGAGGCTGCTATCCTTTAAATTCAACCACCTCCGTCTGAAATCACTGCCTGATTCTTACAGCGTGTTTATTTCAGTGCAGAGATCTTTTCTTTTCAGCAAACCACCCTGCGGTCAGCAGTTTCAGGGGAGGGCCCCACTGAAAGTAACAATAGGCAGGCATAGGAGGGAGCAGAAAGTGGGGTGCAGAGGTTGGATTTGTGCAGAGGGCAGGGATTCCCTTAACCTCCAGTCAGTGGAGCTGTCAGGTTTGCAGCACACTGATATGTCACATCTGTGAGGGATAGAAGGAAACACACGGGTTAATTCAAGTACAACACTTGGAGACTTTGTGGGTTGTAAGCGAATGCTGTAAGAGTTTTAATCTTTCTCTCTATTACTGTAAGCTCTCAGAGAGGAAGTGGGTTGTGGAGAGGATGCAGATGAGAATAAAAAAACAGGTTCAAGCTTATCTGGTGAACCGTTTAGAAAAATATTTACCTATTTGTGTCATTAAACTTCTGAAAGTTGGTGAAAATGCGGACTTGTTCAGAGGAAGTATCATCACAAAAGAATCGTTGTAGCGCATCTTTGGAAACGCTGTTTATTTCTGCACCGTTTTCTTGGTACTGTTTATGTGACTCATATTGCTATCTTTGTAGGGACTTTATCCAGTTTTAAACCACAGTAGCATGAAAATTCGTCATTGCACTGACATTTTAAGTCGCACTACTTCAAGGGACTGTTTGACGGTTGAAAAATAACTTTAACCCGTTCAAGCCAAAGCCCTATCAGCCCCATCAGTCACTACTAACTACAAGTCAATACAAGTGTGACAACAAACCCAACAGAAACACTTCCAATACTGAAATCTTGTCTTTCCCCCGGGGATTATTTGATCTCTCAATTTAGAGAAGGTTTAAATTTAGTGTTTGTTTTGTCAACAAAAAGTTTCCTTGACTGTAATTTTTATGACTACATTGAGAGGACAATGTAAATTATAATTAGCATGCTGATCACGAAAATTGTGGTGAAAAACCAAATTTGATGTTTACAAAGCTCAGATTTCTTTGTGGAGTCGTGTCTCCACCTCATGATTTGCATTTTTTGACAAGGTAGTAAAATTCTTTATAACACCAGTTGGCAATCAACACGCATATGTTTATGTGGGTGTGTGTGTTAACTCATTTAAACTTCACACCTGGTGACACTCTGCAATATTTTCTTCTCATCCTGGTCGAGACAAACAGCAAAAGTTGTTTCTCCTGCACCACTGATCTGGACCTTGTCCACCTTCAATTCAGTCACACTCAGCTGCTACAGTGGGGAAAAAGAGAGGAAAGATGATACATTAGAAATCTGAATGTGGGGCAAATATTTATTTGCACATTTCGTTTTTCACATTTGCCTGAAGAGGCTGAGAAGAGAGCCTTGAGGTTATAAACCATTGTTTGCTCCACAATCTGATTGAGGGTGTAATGACTATCTCAGATTAAAGCTTCAAATCTAGAGATTAAGCTGCAGCGTTGAGTAAAGTTTATCAAAGGCAAAACACCTGCAAACACGCGTGAGTCTTGTCTGTGTTGTGGCTTGTTGTCCTATTTAGACGCCTGCGAGAGAAACTTTGTTTTCACTACACTCTATTTGAGATTCAGTTGAATAGAAGATGCTATCAAGAGCACTTTGAGGTCTCTGTCTCAAACTGTAAATGCATTTGCAGAGTGGTTTGAGTGAGTGTGCTGCTGCTGCATTTTTAACCACAAGTCACCGCCACAGGTTTTGTCACGTTGAACTCACCTGGTTGTAGCTCTTCTTGCTTTTGCCGCTCTGTCTTTTCAGGACCTCAGTCATTGTGAGAAGCAGATATTCCATCTTGGAGTCTAATGGAGATAATTTTAGTGAAATTAAGAATATGTATTTCTTCACCATGGCCTCAAATATGCATTACAAGAAGACATTGAAAATGAAACTGTCATTTACATAAAGCTTAAACAACAGTGACTATGTATTTTTTTTAAAAAACAGTTTAATCAGTTCACTGTGGAAGCGTATTGCATTCACTTACGAAAAAAGGAGACTGTTTTGTTGAGCAATTTTTTTCTTTGCTGTTGTTCAAACTAAATTTTTTCTTCTTTCTGTTTTTCTGACTATTTTTTTCTTCTGTTTTTTTTGTAGTAATATTTTCTTCCCCTCTTTCTGTTTTTCAGACAAATTTTTATTTTGTCTTTCATACTCTTGTTTTTTTTCATCTTTCTGTTTTTCTGACTATTTTTTTCCCCTAACTCAGCGAGATACTTCAGATAACGTTAACCACCGTGGCTGCTCCAAATCAGCAGATTCTTCAGCTCCTAGATAACTGCGACGACATAGTCAATGAGAGTAAAGCATGTTATTAGGTAAACATAGGGTATGCAAATCCTGAGGTGTCTGCGCAAAGTAGACAAACTTATAACAATTTCATCTATCTGACTGAAAGAAAGGAGGATCTCCCAGTGACTCAAACCCAAAAGAAAGTCAAACTTGATCAAACTAAACATGATCCCAATAGGAAAATCAATTAGTCTTAAAAACAAAACAAACAAACAAAAAATTACTTTTAAAAACAGAAAAAAAAAATTAGTCCGAAGAAAAGAACAAAAAAAGATTACACTGAAAAACAGAGCTTTTTTTTGGTGAATGCAATACACTTCCATAGTTCATCAATCAGTTTCACTCTTTTTTTTTTTTTTTTTTTGGTAGGGTTAATACTGAGCAGCTGGATTCTGTGTTTGCCAGTGTACCTAGTTCCTCAGGGTTCTTGCATGCTTTGATCAAGTTCACTGATGTGCAGACTTTGGTGTCTTTCTTCCACTGGCTTCTCCCACTGATCACCACCTGGATAAAAAGACGCAGCAAGATAATGTTGTTGCTGACTTTTAAAAAAAGTCCAACATATTGGTTGAGGGGAAAAACGTAAAAAAACGTAGCTACTGCTGGACTACTGAAGGAAATAAAACAATAAACACAAAAGGAGGAAACATTGTTTGTTATTGTTTGTCATTGTTGGTCATCAGCACTGTAGATGAATCTGGTGAGAAATTTGTGTATGGTGCAATCTTGCTCCAGGGCCGATACTGTTGAAGCAATTTAAGCATCTACTGCTGACTGTGACAGCAGTATGGGTGGCTGGATTACAACTTTTAGACGGCTGCTGATGAAGTTACCTCGATCAGATGATCCTAACATCATTTAAAGTTATTATATTAGACATAGATTACTCCTCATGAAGTAAAGGCTTTAAAACCAGTTAAAATTGTCCGTTTTTGTCTGAACTTATGTAACATACATGGAGAGCAAAGGTTAAAGCAGAAAAACTGAACACTTCTCGGTGGAGCTTCCATTAAACAAGCAGATTTTTTAGGCAATTGTTAGTTCATGGTAGCTTGTTGGATTAGTCTTTAGTAGGGCTGTCATGTACCACTGGGACATGGTCATTGCTGTTTTGTGTCATGTCTGTGGGAGAAGGAGTTATCGTAATCAAAACCAAGTGAAATAGAGTGAGCAGGAAAGATAGTGGGATGTTTTTATACTGGTGATGGGATGTCTGTATAAGAGGTATTTCTGTTGACTGGACTTAAAAATCTACTCTCTTTTTTTAAAACTGTGAGTAGCATCAAAGAGTCTTACCCTGCTGTACAGCATCTCCAACATTAGTGGCACTGCCTCTCTGTCACCATCAATGCCAAATCGTTTGCTGGCAGCACCTGTGAGAAGGGAGATTAACACACACAAACATTTATCAGTCAAACTGTTTATTTCAAACCTAACTTGTCTTACACAAGTTTTACAAACTGACTTTAGTGTAAAACATATTGTTTGGTAGTAGGATAAAAAAAAGTCATCCATATGCTAACAACAGATATCAGACATTAAATTTCCCCTGAATTTTGACTTCACACAGGAAATGAAAAATCAGAAGTGCAACGCAAGTCGTGATGAGTGAAACTCAAAAAGTAGAAGTAGACTGAATGGAAACATTGAAATAGCAGATGTTCCTCTTCCATGAATTGGTCTAGACTCAACCTCAAAAACACTGGTGATGATGATGATGCATTTAAAAGAGAACATGCAGAGGATGTTATTTGTGTGTGGGTGTGTGTATAGTGTGTGTGTGTGTGTTGTGGTTGCTTGGATACATGTTTTTGGGATGTAGGATGAGTCACACTCACCCATGGCCTTGATGGCTCGTGTTCCTGCAGTGTGACCGAGCTCCAGGGAGTGGACAAACACCTCAGTCCTCTTCTCTCCACAAGCTAACGTCAACTGGAAAACAAGAGATCTTCAATCAGCAACTTCATTTTGGGTGAAAATAACCTGAATAATGAAGCTTTCACTAAGTGTGCTGTGTATTTGTGTCTCACTTCAGCCTGGTAGAGTTGGATCAGAGCTGGCCTGGTGGCATAGCGGCAGTAGTACAGAACCAAATCTGCCAAGATGGGCAGACGCTGCTCATACGAACTATTGTATGATTCTGACTCCGTCTTTGAGGTTTGCTGCAGGGTGATACAAAACATTTTTACCATTGGTACAATTATTTAAACAGATGTAGCCTTTAAATAACATCAGACAGTGTCATAAGTCAGTGATACTCCAAGCTTTATCTATTTTTAAGACAAAACTTTCAGTATTAGTGGACCAGAAGACAAGAATAGAAGTTTCATTCCAGCCGTACCTGGCAGACGACATTGGTGGGCAAATTAAGCAAGTTGAGGGTGTTTCTCTCATACCAAGGGTCCAACATGCCCAAGAGATTGGCAATGTCATGAGTGCTGTCCCCTGTGCTGGAGTGGGCAAGACCCTGCCAAAAGGAACAGTTATAAGAGGTTCTCATTTACATATTTTTGCATGCATGTTTTGTGCTCTTTCGCTGTAGCCACGCAAATATCAGTATATTTGACTCTGTAAACAAACTTCTGCTTACATTTGACAGGGTTGCTCCCTTTGGAGTTCCAGTTTGGACCAGAGGACTCAGAGACCTCAGACTCCCCAGCCCTGCAGCAGAGTTCCTCCTCACAGGCATAAAGTAGAAGCGAAGCTTGAAGGCCCTGCTGAGAAGGGGACATTCACTCTCCTTCCTCCTCAGACTGTTGTAAGCCCGAGCCACCTTCCCCACAACGTGATCAGCACCGAACACCACCACTCTCAGAGTAGTGCTCTTGATGTCCTCATCGCTGCTGAGAATCGGCCTCCTCCGGAAGCAGACATGTTTGAGAGTCTGATTTGGCGGCTGTTGCAAAGGCTCAGGATTCCGTAACTTCACTTGCTGGGGTAGAGAGTTTGAGCGCCTATCTCGTACCAATAAAAGGTCCTTTGATTCTGTGTTTCCTAAGCTTTTAGCCCGGATCAGTGCCCGAGACCCTTTAGGTTTGATGAAGAGCCGGTAAAAATGCTGGCTGAACCGGGCAGAAGCTTTATTAGCAGACTTAGGTGAACATTTTCCAGAGATTGGAGAGTCATCAAAATCGTCAAAGAAGTCACTATCCATTCCAGACGTGATGGAGAAGATTGACGGAGCATAGGACCCTGAGGTCACAGATAAAGTGGAGAACATAGAGTCTTTGGAGGCAGTGGACAGGGAGGAGATGGTGGAGGCACGATGCGTAGACATTAAAGGCAATTTTACCCCATGCACCTCTGTTTCTTTGTCTTCGTCATCCTCTTCTTCTCCAATCCCCATCAGATCCTCAATGTCACTGATGACCACCTCTTCATCCTCAGCATGACCGTTGGTGGGGAGGTCATCCAAGTCATGCTCCAAAAGGGTGTTGAGAACATCTGCAGGAATCCAAATGGACAAATATCAACCAGATGTCACGATCTAATCACAGT
Source organism: Xyrichtys novacula (assembly GCA_962446985.1). Taxonomy (NCBI): domain Eukaryota; kingdom Metazoa; phylum Chordata; class Actinopteri; order Labriformes; family Labridae; genus Xyrichtys; species Xyrichtys novacula. The sequence continues at coordinate 31,155,378 of OY660866.1, read as the reverse complement.
TTCATCCAAAAGACGACTGGACTTCTCAGAGACTTTGAAGATTTTGTTTCTTAGTTTAAAGACACCTTCACAGATGAACCAAAGAGGCGAAATGCCCCTTGATCCAAGTCCAGTTACAAAGCCCATAAACTCTAAGTGCATGCAGATGATACTCTACTGTCACCGTCATAAAACAAGTAAAACTGCGATGATCGTCAATTTTTTCACAGCTTAGCTTCAACAAAACTTTACTATGTGGGCTTGTATTAAAGGGATATTCCGGAGTAAATATAAGTCATGGTCAAACACACCGTAACACTGAGTTAGACACCCCCTCGACAGATGAATGTTGCCGACTGCTTACTTCTCTAGTTATACCAACTTTAGTAACGACTGCATAAAAGCAATAGACAGTGGTCTAAATCTCCACGGGCAAACCTCAACCAAAAAGCCACTCTATAGCCACAATTAATGTTCAGAACAGCACCTAACTTCATCAACAGTACATATACGGTCCCAGCCATTGTACTAGCCATCAAACATCATTTAGTTTGCCTGGTTTCTTTAGCAAAGAGACCAAACACAACTCACTCACTCTCCTCCAGCAGCCGCTTGTTTGTGGGGGAACCCTGACAAGTCGATCACCGAGTGTAGTGGAGTTTCGCAGCTCAGGGAAGAACATTTATGATTATTACTTCATTATTACTGGTTGCATTTCCATGAAGTTATAATCATAAATTTTCCACTGCACTCGGTGATCGACTCGTCAGGGCTCCCCCCACAAACAAGGGGCTGCTGGAGGAGAGTGGGTGAGTTGTATTTGGTCATCTCTCGAGGGGGTGTCTAACTCGATGTCACGGTGTGTTTGACCCTAACTTAAATTTACGCCAGAATATCCCTTTAACATTTAAGTAACATCTTTATTAGCCTATAGCAGAATGCTTAACTTTGCTATATATTGATCAATGAAGAATCTTGTAGAGCACTTTACCAAAATTGTCATTTTCCCAGTGAAACATGTAACACTTGGCTGTAGGCAGTGGTAGAGTTTGCAACATTCCTGTAAAAAAAAAAAGAAGAGAAAATCAGAACAATACTCATCAGAAAATAAAATATCCTAATTCTGTATGTGTGAATATCCCCATGACGCTCATCTTTTTACCGTCAGACTTCCTTCCATTGGATGCTGGGATTCTCATACTCTCCCGTAGCTGCTCAAGTCCCTGGATCACATGGCTGCGTCCCTTCAGGGGGTCACTCATGGCGGCAGCTGTTTCTAAAAGATTACTTATGACGGAGTAGATCTCCCCAAGTTCATCCACATTCTTTTCCTGCAAAAAGTATAAAGTATATTATAAAAGTTTTGTTCTTTTACGTATGTTTTTTTTTTTTTTTTTTTTTACAAAATTCCTCCTCAAAATTCTGGCTTCATATTTTTCTTTTGTGTTGTAATCAGATAACAAATTAATCCAAAATACCTCACAAAAGTTGTATCACAAATCAAAAAAATATACTGTATAATATGAATTGAAATTCTGGTCCATAATCTGAAGAATCAGAACCACAGCTCTGAGTACAAACCCGCAGGGCTTGTTGGATGCTTTGCAGTGGGTACTTGGTCCCCAATGTAGATTGGAAGGCGTGCTTGATCAGTGTGATGTAGGTTTCTCCCTCTGAGTGCTGGATGCTACTGAGCTGTTCGGCCACTGAGACAAAGTCAGACGGCACCTCGCCTGGATTCATCAGAAGCACGGTCCTGCAGGAAGCGCACAGATGGTGTCAGTTATAACATGAGAACATGTTCTCAAACTCATATCAGAGGAAGATGCAACAGGATGTTATAGTAGTGCTGGTTACTGTGGAAAAGGGAACATAAAGGGGCTTTCCACAGTGCAATACTTAAGTGAAGCTGTGTACTAGAGCAGTTTTTTGTCAGATCAGATACCTACACCTCTGATGACTGGAAAATGCTTTTTTAACAGGAAAGCAGATGGTACAAGATTGCAAAAGTAACCCCCTACACACTTAAACTGAAAAAAACAGAAGACTCAACATTTCAGGCAAAAACACAAGTTTTATGTGCTCTCTCCAAAAAAAATAGTCCTCATAGAAGAACAAATGTCTACGTACAACTAGAGCTAGTCATGGGAGAGAAAACAAAGATGGGATTTGATGAATCAAAGAGGTTTCATTAAACACTGACTCCTAAATTGTACAAACCTGGAGTAAATACGGTATTTTCTACAGTTTAGCAGAAAGTACATGTCTTCAATAATGTGGACTTACATGGTCTTGGAGTGCTGGCTGGAGGCGATGAGACCCTGTTCCTCTCTTACTAACCTCTGAAAGGAAATTCCTTAGAGGGAGAAAAGAGAAACCTTTTATGTTTTCTGTTGATGGTTTTTAACTTTACAACTTGACAAGAACTCTGTGTTTTTTGGGATATAAAGTGACACTTTCAGTCGCTGGAGAGCTGCCCACAGGCAGGAAGAGTTCTTCAAAGATCACAGACATATCTGTTTGTGAGGCAGCTTCTTATAATATTGTTACCGTTACTACTACAGGCTGTTTTCCTATGAATATGGGTCAAAAGTGGCCCAGGGTAAAAGAAAATGTTTTAAAAAATATCCCAGAGCACCTTTACAATGTCAAACAAATTCATGTTTGTGATATATATGAAAAATTAAATCAATACACAGTTTTTATTTAGCAAATTTAAATGTTTCATCCAGCCTGTTGTTGAATTTTTAGCGCTTCCTTTCTTCTTCCTGTTCATTTCAGTGTGGGTGTCCATAGTTTTCCTTTTTAGTTTTGTAAATGCTGAAGCTTCTTTCTCTTTCAAACAAATTTACATTAATAGGAGAAAGTTCAAATTCATGCTGAAGTCTTTAATCTTCCTGTCATTGCAGACTGACAGATTCAGGTACTGTTGTTTGTAATACGGTTTAAGTTGCATCATCCTACATGCATTTCTCCAACCTGACACTAGGGGGAAGCCAATCACAAAGTTTCAAAGACAGCAACTCGAAGCAGACCAGATAACGAGAGTACATATGTGCATAAAGAAGCCCCAAACCAAATGAACTTATCTGTGTTTACCTGGAGCCTTGATCTCCAGCTGTAGAGTGGACAGGAGGTTTCTGCACACGCTGCTGTACGGTTCAGGCCAGGTGATGAAACAGCGAAACACAGCAATAGCTTCCTCCAACAGCTCTGTGTCAGGTGGACAGTACGGCGTCTGCAACCAAATCACACATTAGGTATCCTCGTGTGGTTTCTTTAAGGAGCGAGATAGACCTGTCTGAGAGGGTCGTGTGAAATCCTACCTGAAGCAGAGTGGAAGAGAACATAATCGCCAGGGGAGCCACCAGTTCATACTGACACTGCTCCTGAGCCTGAACACACATAGATAAAGACAGACAGTGATCAGAATGAACAATTTGTCCAAACAGTGCTCAAACAGCACTCACTGTACTCATGCTATACCATCACACCCTCATCCCAATGTTTATGCTGTACTTCTGAGTTACATCACCTCATACACCACCCGTTAAATCCCTTGTATCTTAAACATGAAGATACATATGGGCAGGAACAGCCAGTACCAAGTGGGCACCTCTCATAACTGGTGTTTTGCCAAGTTAGGCCTACGATGTGTGAGGGAGGCTCCATGCTCACATGTGTCCCTTGTGACCTCTGTGGTCTCACCTTTTTGGTCTTTCTGATGATCTGTTGTAAGAGGATGAGGAAGTTCTCAGGGTCCCTTTTCACCAGCTCCTCCAGACTCCAGCGGTTCATGGACTGACCTGCTGAGCACATCAGCACTGAAACACAAAAAGGTGGATTTAGGTTACTGTAATGCACAAATTTGATACGTACCCAGAGAGGAACAGATGTCACATAAACACAGACATAAATCATTATTAAATACTTTCAACCAAGTTCAGTATCTTCTTTGAGTGCCTGTAAGTTTTATGACATGACTTTTTTTGTTACCTTGGACTTAAAAATAAGGAAAGAAGAAGGTTGATGAAAAGATATGGATTGCGGTGGTTGGCAAACCATGTAAGAGGTTAGCTTAACCCTCAGGCCCCCCTTTAAAAAATCACATTAGTGGCTTAGCAGACACTTTTGTCCATGAATCTGTTGACATATAGATATACATAAAAAAATAAATGGAAAAAGATTCTTTTTCCTTTTTTTTTTGGTCCTTAACTCCTGTCCTCTTAATGTGCCAGGGGTTAAATTGTGAAAATATTGTCATATTAACCCCTTAAATGCCAGTTTATTCAAAATATGACAATTTTTAAAAACAAAGTATTAAATTTTTATTTTAAGAATGCAATTCGTTTTTCTTTCTTCTTTTTTTGAGGAGGTATAATCAGTCTGGGATCCATCGAAGATTAGTGCACAAAAAAATCCATCTTATATTATATATATTGACATATTAAGTACGGAGGAAGGAGGTGATGTAGAAAGGTAGTCAGACAGATAGCTGGATAGAAGGGTGTTGTAGAACATTATTTATGTTCATTTTGTTGAAGCTTTAGCTTACATTTTATGAAGATATGAACAATGCTGCCTTATATAGTTTATTCATGCCCATTCATACTCATATTCGCCAGTCTCTCTTTTCGTGCTCATTCTATCTTTCAGCTCTTTTTACACAAACACGCACATCCACACACACCTGCCACCTCCTGTAGGTATCTCTCTAGCTCCCCCTCTCTCCATCGATGACTGCATGATTGTTTTTACTGCTACAACACAACATGTTGAGGATACGGTAGTCTACAATGAACTTTTACGGCATCTGCACTTCCTCATGCTCCTGAACTTTATTGCACGTGTATCTAATGAAGTAAAGGTGAGAGCTGTCTGAAAGGATTTCTCTGCTTTGGGGTAAGAGGAGTGTGTGTTTTATTTATTACATACAACAAAATAAGCACAACACACCAGGCAGCATGGTAATCGCTCATTCTCAATCATCTTTCATAATCAAGGAAAGCCAAGTAATTGAAATTAAAACGTGAGAATCGTCCAGCCCTAGTGTGTAAGAAAGTTGTTACCAAGGGAGGTAGAGCAGGTATGTAGGTAGCAAGCTATGAAGGCAGGGAGAATGTAGGTTGGTAGGTAGGTTGGCAGGTGGAAACCAAAGACTAGAACGTACCAAAAAAATAAGCGCGATAACATACGCTTTCACCTTATTTTCCAAAACACGCAAAGGATAACGATATTAATATAGAAATGAATCCCACAGCGCTTTTGTAAAAAAACAAAGAACCAGTAATGATACTCGACAGCTTCTGGATATTTTGTATTTTGGATGATGGAAGTAATTTTTTAGTTTAGTCTGCACTAAGAAGCAACATTTGTCATCAAGTTTGAGCGCACAGACCAAATAGGTCTTTGTGATTGGTTGATTTTTTCATGGAGAACCAGACAGTTACTCTCTCAGTTAGTTCTCATTTTCTCCAATCATGATGAGTTGATTGGAGAAAATGTCAATCACAGACTAACTAAAAGAGGAATGATCCATTATCTAGGTTGTATGAAGTGAGACCAAAACGCCTTTTTTCTATTCTTTAAATGCAAACTGGAAACATTCATTTTTAGGTCAAAAATTTAGGATTTACAGGAGGGAAATGTGTTGCTACTAGAGAGAGACAAATTAGGTATGGCTGCATTATGAGTATTGATGCTTGGGTATGAGTGAAAGTTCACCTTCTATTTAATAATATAGACAATAATTTTATGTTTCCGGAGCTTTTGTGACAGCAGAGTTATAAAGATTTAAAAATAAATGAAATGTAAAAGGAAGCTCCTCACAACATCACAAACTCTGACGCAAAAGTCACATTTGTTTGAATGCTTGTCAGGCTGATCTGACGTATTCTGACACTCCATCCGTACCACAAGAGCCCAAGCCTCACAATGCCACTTTTAACCACCGTGGTCCCTGCCACCACTTCCTCCTGGCTCTACGTTCACACAGCTTCCTGTATCACCAAAGCATGTCTTCTAATGATCTCACAGCAACAGTGTAAACAACAAGCTTAACGTGCCTTTGTACGTGAACCCTGCAAGTCGACTGTCACATGCTAACTATATGTGGTGAAGGTGAGAACAAACAACTGCTCTCTGACCATAACAACACCGCAAATGGCAGTTATCACATCCAAATACACACGTACTGGGGTCTGTATTACTGAGAAGAGCTGCTGCTGTGAACTAGGAAGTGAAGGTTTCAGGGTTTGATCGTCTTTATCTGCCACAAGCTTTTGAGGAAGACATCAGTTAATCTAGGGGGCAAAAGATTGAGGCCAATGACCTTTGGTATTGAAAAGGAAGCGAATGCAAAAATGGCAGAGGAGAGAACATTACACACACTTTATAAACACAAGACTGTATCAGCAAAGGGATAACTGCTCAGTGTAATTTATAGAGGCAGATATCTACTGTTTTCTTTAAAGACAATGTAAGGAACTTTTTTTTAACTGTGGGTTTTGGCGCCCTGTGTGTAAAAAACATGAAATCTGAACTCTTTGTTGATCTTAGTTTGGCTGTTTACAGCTGATCTGGCATGTTTGAGCGAGAGAGACATCACTATAATTGAAGAAAACAGACAAGTAGCGATCTCAAACTGCAGCAAAGTAAAAGCTTCAGCTTTGGTACGGTACTCGGTGAGTGAGAAGACAGAGCAGGTCAAAGGTTTTTACTTGATTTTTAACCTTCATTTTTTTTACTCTTAAATCATACTGACTGCCAGACCCACTAGTTAAACTCAAGTAAGAACACCTAAATCTCATTTGCTGTCATTAACACCTCCAAAGCTTCTTGGTTCTTACCGTTCCAGTGCTGTGCAGCTGTGGGACTCTGTCTCAGCCCGTCCAGACACCTGTCCAGAGCGTGCTGGATCCTGTCCTCCGTGCACGACGTGTGCTGCATCTTTACCACTCAGGATCTGTGGAGGGAAAAGAGACGGAGCGATATCAAAAAACCCAGCATAACGCATAACTACGGTTCCATCTATCTTATCTGTGGAATCCTTTTTGTGGTTCCATAATATTGACATGCATACACGTATGTATGCTCATTTCTTTTTATGAACAGTATGTTATCATATCTGTTTTGCATGAAGGCGGATCACCCATGAAGCATGAAAAGCAGTCTGAGAAGATACATAAACCATAGAGGGACATTCAAATGTAAGGAAAACACATGCAGTGTTACTTGTTTTGCTATTCTGTTGCCATGGTAGCTTTAATAATTCAACAATTATGATGTGACACCTGATCTGACAAATTCCAGTTTATGACGCCTTCTGAGTGGGCTGACAAGAGCCAGATCAGTTTTTGTGTTGTGAAGATCTATGTGTAATGAACAAAAACAACAACCTCCAACTTCACATCCGTTATGTCTCTTTAAACATTTGACGTAGGTTTAACTGAAGGTTTGATAAAACTTCAACATTATTAGAAACAAAAAAAGGCAACCAAGACAAGCCCATCGTTTCTACGCTATGACATTTCTGATAGGGTGAAAGAAAAGCAGCCGTATAATTTAACGTTGAAATCAGTCAGCACATGACTCACAGGGTATGTGCTGAGCTTTACTTTTACTAACCGTCTGTCAAAACACTCGGCTGTTTTTCATGCAGCATCTGAGGATAAATCAGGTGTGGCGAGATGTTTCAGTTCTGTTATTATCATCTCATCAGACGTCGCATGCATCATAAAATACAGGGGGACGTCCCATGGCAGACTGAGAGGAGCTGAGTGCCAAATTTGTTAATCCTCTTTGGGTAGTAAACAACATTTAAAGCGACAGGTGTTTGATGACACGGTTTGAAAGCTGCCACTAACCAACCGAAACCAAAAGTCAACCATGACTGCAACCCAAACTTGAAACGTGTTATATGGTCAGCAACCACTTTTTTAATGGTAACTACAGCGATGTAGCTCTGCAAGTGTTTTTTTGTGGGGTTGTTGCTTTATACAAATACCCCTCAGTCACAAAGTTACCCTCAGAAAGAAACATTTGGTAATCAACACCATGTGCACAAATTGTGTCTTACTGCTTCATCTCTGCTAGGAGGGGAAACCTCGCCCTATCAAGATCTTTGGTGTTGTAAGAGATGTTCTACTTCAGCAGTCGCTGTCCCCAATCAACCATTTCACCTCTGATTTACAGATCTAAATAGGATCTAATTTCTTAATCTAAATCTAGTGGATTGAGAAGAAGGAGATGATAATATAAAATATATATATAAATATGATTTTACATTTGAGATCATTTGAAGACACTTCATTCCTTTGTTTACCAAGCAACTCCAGTTGCCACCTTTGAACCTTATACTTTCAGTACATACATTTTGAAGTTACTTTAGTGCCTGTTTTGGAAACATACTCAACCCCTCTTGCTTTCCGATGAGAATTGTCAAAATAAGTTATTAAAAAAAACTCACTGACCGAGCCGGCTTGCCAATTTTCAGCTTTTGTTATTAGTGAACGAAGTAAAAAGATAATTTTAATAGGATTTTCATCCTCTGTCTGTCTAGAAAAGGGTGGTTTACAGCATTAAAAATTAACCACTAGCCTTAATTAACATCTAATTGAGTGAGTTACATTAAAATAATAGATAAGATGTAGACAAGGACATGAATGTTGAAATCCAATGACTGCATCAGTCTGTAAAGTTTTGTTTTAAGCAATGGATTTATTATGAGAACACGATGATTTTCTGTTTTACATAAACACCAAAACAATATTTAATTTTAGAACATTTGCTGATTATTTATTGAGATATGGGTCAAGGAGAAGTGAAACTATTGCTGATACTGCACTTTGTAGCAAGCCAAAATAGCTAAAGCTTCCCTTATCTTAGAATAGATTTTTCTTTAGGGAGGGGGGCAAAACATGAAGTTTCCTTAAGTGAGGACAACAACACTTTTCATAGATCAACCTTTTATATTTTTTGTTATTGTGGCACATGTAGCCATCAGAAGATTAAAATCCCATTGACATAAATCCTACCAACAAGTGTTAAATTTTTCATGAACTTAAGAGTTTGTGAAATAGAGTAATAAAAACATTTCAGTCAGCACAGTGACAGAAAAGGGCAATGACATCAAACACTGGTTTTGTCTGATTACATCTCCTCAAAATTTCCCCAGAGGCTATGACAAATTCCCCATTTCGCATGAAAGCTAGAAATAACTGGAGACATCATGTCTATGGAGTCAACAAATTACTCACACACCCACTCACCTAATAACCCTATGTAACAAACAACAGACCTGACACACAAGATTGACGCTCTGAAAACGTGCTAATTTGTCAGTTTTTAGTATTTTAAAGGAATCAATGTTACCTCCAGGTCTGTCACTTTCAAATTCTGTCTTTTAAATATGTTACAACCACAACCAGCTGGTTTAATTAAGCATCAGATCTGAATGTATTTTAATGTAGGTATGCATCAGGGCATATGAACTTCATCAACCATCTCGTTTATATACCCTTTCGGCCAGCCATGCCACTTTACTTTCTTTTTTTCTGAGGGCATGGTAGTGTCGGAATACTTGTGTGTGCTGCAAGGATCCCTGTTGTTTTGTGCACTTCATTAAAAAACAAAAAGGGAACCAAATTAAAATTAGTGCAGTCCAGTAAACCACTTACACCTCCTGAAACCAAGTTTTGTAGAATTGGGATTTGAAGCTGTTTTATTGAGTTGCATTAGATTACCAAAGTGTTTTAGCTATAGTTCAAAACCAGCAGCACATTTAAGGAAATCAACTACCATCTTGTTTGTATGCACTCTTTAGACCTGCCCCTCATAGCTACTGCTATCCATATATATATATATATATATATATATATATATATATATATATATATGAAGCTAGATGGCTTATGCACGCTGTTAGCCAATGAAGACCAATGTCCACGCATGGCAGCCATCTTGCTACGGGACGCTCGCCCACTCATACCATTACAGTCTAGGGTGCATGTAGCATTTAAATAACCATAGATTGCTTAATTTTAAACTGATTTTCGAACGGTTTGGTTCGTAACAAACCTCAGAGTTTTGGTTATGTTCCTGCATACTCGAGAATAATTTTAACCATGGATTTTCATAAATAAACATTAAGCAGATAGGTAGAGCAATTTAGCTATGGGCCTATACACACAAAGCAGTTATATTAAATCATTTCATTCAATCATTCCTTTTAAGTTATATTAGTTATATTTTTATGACAGGGATAATTATAATAACATATAGCAATAACATATACAAATATTTATTTTCAACATAAATTTCTGCCTCATGTTGCCATTTTAGATGTTTTTAACAAACCAAACAGCTTGGAAATCATGTGCAACTTAATTAATGTTGATTATGTCTGAAAGCTGCCATTTCAGTACGTCCAAGCATCCCGACTCATAGCCACGGTTTATTGAGGTCAATAAACAAAACCATTTGTAAATCTGTCAAGATTTCAGCGAGTTAAGAGTATTTTTGATCATGTAGAATACTCACCTCCTGTCAGCTACCATAGAGTGTACCAGAATGGTATACTGGAGTAAGATGGCCGCCGAGGGACGCCGGTAGCTCCGCCTCGAGTCATCTAGCCTTTCTTATAAATGTCTATGTTGCCATCGGTCTACCTAAGGGCGACAGAAAGCTACTACGCATGTCTTAGATAGTACAAATACACAATTACTGTTACACTAGCTGTTGATTTCAATCTCTCTGTCTACTAAAAAAATATTTTTTATAAAGTTAGAGTTAATGGAGCAACTTTTAAAAACCTTCTGTCATGTTAGCTAAAAACTGTTTGTTACCAAGAACTAAGGCACTGCTAGCCAGGAAGATTGCGCGCGCCTTCTACAATGTTTTAAAACCCAGTTCGTTAAAGACAAACAAATTCATGAGTTGGGACCAAAACGTCGTGGACAAACGCGCTTATGAAAACGGGTGTAAGACTAGCATAATACTCCAAAATTAAACTATTTTCACCGATTAATACCTGCTCATAGAGCCGTTGAAACACACGCAGGTTTTCCTACACTCGACCGGCGAACCAACGCCGAAGAAGAGACCAGGAAGTCCATGCAGGGGATTGAAGCTCACCTCACTCCGTCTTCCTATCGTTACCATTAGGAAACAAACAAAACCAGCAGGTATTGAGCCTTTGTAAACGCGGCAGTGTGACCCCTTTCTTCTCAGCAGTCCCTCTTCCCAAGGGATATATTGTGTCTAAGACGAGGCCGAGTGGCAGGAAGCGGGAGATTGCAGCCGCCCGTGTTGGACACATAAGCCGAGGGGCTCCGGCCATTGTGAGGGTTGGACAGAGCTGGAGAGGAGCCCGGTGAGAGTGGAAGGAACTACCAGGTCAGACTCATGATGACCCCTGCATCCAGGATGGGGCTCAATAAGGACGTGCAGAGGTAGGCTAATACATGAATTAAGTCTAAGAATTTAACATGTAGTGGCTATCATGTAAGCTGAGTGAAAATGGTTTTATACATACCTAACAGTAGGCCTAGTAACAGTCCTGAGGGTTGTATTATCAGACACTGAACATAGACAAAATATAGTTTGGCTACTGTTATTCATTACTCAAACTTTATGAATGTATTTCAGCAATAAAACATTACATCTGAAAAAGTAACATCAGGCAGCCGGTGCTTGAAAATGCAAATACTGGGATTTTCATAGACATGCCCCAACTCCAGAGTGTCATCACAGGCCTAGTTGTTTACGTAGAGCTGGCCTGTTGTGTTGCAAACGTGTGAGTATGTGGTGTTTTATAAGAGGATGTATGCAGCACATCCCTACGAGTCAACAAGGTCACTTCCACTTTTTAGTGGGTTGTAGCTCATAACAGGCAGACAATAACAAGTAGTATGGTGGAGGGAGAAACGAGACTCGAGAGCATGAGATTCTCACTGGATTCGCAGAGATGGTTTTATCAGATCATCAAAAGAAAATGATTGACGCGTACATTAAAACAGTGATCAAAGTATAGCAGGCAAGGTCTTTCTCATAAGGGGACGTGTATGTCAAAAGCCCACAGCGATAAACAGCACTGCTGGCTAGAAGGTGATGTTATGATGACAAAATAACCTGTTATGCAACACTAAAAGGACAATAGCCTCGTCAGCTGATTGCCAAAAGAGAGAAGAACCAGTCATCCTTAACAATGAAAACTATTTCATAACTCTTCGTCCTTGACAATAGTAATGTATTTTAAAGAGTTGAACGGCAATAAACTGTAAAGAACATCTTCAGAGCCAGAGTTGTGACTGTTTTTATCATGGCAAGATCTTCAGCTGCCCACAAATCTCTATTTTATCAGAGGAAAGGATGAAGAAGTGTGTCTGTCTGCAGCAGAATATGTCTCATGACTGGTTCCCAGACAAAGTCAAGAGTGCCAGCCCTGCACCTTTACCTGTGTCTTTCTCATGCTGTCCTCCTCTTCCTCTCCTCAACACCATCCTCACAGGCCGCTTCCCATCTCTCCCACTGATCCCATTACCAACTGCTTCCTAAAAGGAAGAAAGCTTCCCTGCACAGCTGAGGAAGCAGGTGCCTCCCTATTGTTGCTGTGTGATCAGGCCCACAGATATACTCCCACAGACCAGGGACCACAAGAGCTGGTGTGTGTGTTTATGAGTCTTTGTTTGTATGTGTGTGTGTACAGTATACAGGTCTGTCATTCATACAAACCCCTCGTGATTAATAGAGTCTGATATTCACATCCAGTCTTCCTCTGTTGGCCCACAGAGCTCTTATATCCCCCACCCTCTCTTTTCTCCACTGACCTACTGGATGTGAACCGGCCTCTTATGACTTTAGGAAACAACAGCGGTCCAACTCTAAAGCCGTACTGTAACTAAGTGTTTCCTTTCGTTCAAACAACTGTAACCGGTGAGAAAACACGAGTCAAATCAAACAAGCTATTGTATGAAACAGTTGAGTTTGGTAGCGCCCAACGGCAGGACAAAATTGGGTGACTGAAATGGTTTTTGAAAGCTGTTTTCATCGAGTTCATGATGTGGAAGTGGTCTGTTTTAGAGCAGTTTCAGGAGTTCTTGTTTATGTTTGAAGAAGAAGAAGAAGTTTATAGATCCCTGAAGGGAAATTCAATTGTCTGTAGTCTCACGTGTCACCTCTTTGGTCATCTACTGTTTACAGAAGAACCATAAAATCTGACTGTTTGTCATATAATGTAACACAAGCATATTTTGGGTTAGATTTGGTGATGATTTCTGTGCATCTTAAAAAAAAAGTTTTTTTAAAATCAAACAAGATTGCAAAAACCTACCCAACTACATGTAACTACTGTGAGGAAAATACAGTGTTGTTTGTCACTTAGACAACAGAAAGCCTCTTTATACAAACTTTGGTCTTTACTTCCTCAATTGACAAAGATAAACAGATGCAGAAACTAGCGCTAATGCAAAAATAGAGGGTGTTTTATCAGTTTAGACTCCATTCCTTAAACAGGACTAGGTCTTTGTCTACTCAGTTTCCCTATGTGGAGTGCAGAGTTTTACCATGCAGAAAATGTTGGAGATACAGATTTTCATCGTGTGATTTCAGCTTCACATCATCAGATTTATCTTTGTCAAATCAAGTGGGTTGTGCACATGCAGAGATGCGAATGTACATACAGAAGGGGGGTGTTGACCTCAAAATGTGTGTTAGTAGAGATGTAATCGAAGGTTTGAGTGATTCAAAAGGCAAAAAAGAGACAAACAGGAAGCCCTGCTGTGAATAACAAAGCTCTGCAGCGGGATATTGCTGTCAAACTCCGCCAAATGTGAGAAAAACACCACATTGTGACATCCTATATTCTCTTTATATGAGCGGTTAAAAAAAAAAAGACGCCAACATCTGCCACCTCCAATCAAGGTCATCAATCTGTGTTCAAGCTCAAAACATGATGAACTTTGACAGTTTATGTTTCCCAACAGGAGGTGATTTCTGTCCTCAAAGTGATTGTGTAATTGGAGAATTTCTGAGAAGTGTTGATCTCTTCCTTTGGCGGAGTCTGACATTATTTGACAAGGAGACAGTACATGAAATGCTTTTTGTTCATGATGGTAAAAAAAAATGTCATGCTAGTTAAGAATCAAGTTAAGTCTTGATGAAAAATTGACCCACTTGTCAGTTTGAATCTTTCAGTCACATCAGAGCTGCAGAGATTTGAAGTTAAACATGAGACTTGGTAAATCCTGCGTTTCCACTCAACTGCAACATTTAATTGTTGAACCACAGGTCAGTTTTGATCTGATTATATGGACTGAAGTTCATGAACTCTAGATCACTGTCAGTTTTCTATGTAACCTGAATCATAGTATCACTAAAGAGAAATCATACGCTAGCTGATAGGTGGTCAGTTCATGGAGGATGTTGAGTTCAGTCAGTGATTTTATCAGTTGGAGTTGTCAGAGACCACTTACAGACTGTTTTGTGTCAGATTGAACTTTTGAGTCTGGAATGGCTCACATGGTTTTCCTAGCATCCTTGGTTGTCACTCTGCAGTGAAATTCACCAAGTCCACATATGAAGATCCCTCTTGGTATAAAGCTGAATGTTAGCAGCATGACAGACATCAGCTGGTGTAGAATACCCCGTAACATGACTACACATGGCTTTAACATGCAGTTTAAGGTGCTGACACAGATGTCAGACCACAATATCTTACATGTGTGTTTCCATTTAGAGACACAAGTATAGCCACAGACATTTAAAGCCAGAAGACGTCCATGCGCCCAACACGTGATTCTGCCTCGCTACTTCCTCAGCGCTTATTAAAAGCATGAATCATACAGAGCCTTTGAAAAGCAGAAGTCCTCTAAATGGTCTCGCAGTTAGAGTTTGTTCAAATGACAAGAAGAGCTGTCTATATGAAATGATCCATCAGTTTATCCATCATTACAGCAATGACATTGTCCATTGGCTTATCTATTTGACCGAAAACAAAGCACGTGAGGTTTTTACAAAGTCTAGTATTATAAAGTAAATCAACATGAGATGACCGGCAAAATCGGCTTCTCTCAGATGGTACACAGCTGACAGCTTTTGTGCCCGTGCTTCTTTAGATGCTACAAGGCAACTGTAAGGCGTGAAGTCATTTTGCTCTCCAACTCTTAGCATGTAGGACTATTACCATCAATCAATCAACTAATCGATTTTCTGTGTAACTCACAACCACACCTAAAGTTGTCCCAAGTCCTTTATATTCAGAGCAGGTCTAGACTTTACTCTTTGGCATATTATCAAAAGAGACAAGTCATTGATCCATACAAGCCCCCCGGAGCAGGAAACAGATGCCTTTTCAAAAGAGTATACATTAATGGTTTGTTTTCTTACCTGTAGTTTATTGTCCGGCATCCATGCTTGGGTCTGAGTTCAAAGATTCCAAAGAGTCCAGATAAAAGTCTGTCAAACTACGCACCTCTGCCATTCATTCATCACGCACAACACGGTTAGAGAGATAAACCCACATCCTGGGCATGGCAGCACAGCACAGTGCAGTGAGACAAACAGTGAAACCAGCTGCTGGTAGTTTGTTGTATCTTTCTGCCGCGCTCACAGGCTTCTGCCTACACTTCACTCACAACACACTGCGGCTCACAAACAGCGCAAACAGGAAGTGTATGATAGAGGTGCATGAGAGCACAATGAAAGCGCCTGCTGGTGTGTGAAGGTGGGAAGTGTGTTTGTGTGTGTGTGTGCGCGTGTGTGTTTCAACATACATGTCTCAGAGGTTGCATGTGGATTCTGAGGGGATGTTGGCCCCAAGGAGGAAGTCATCTGTTTGACGTGTTTGTTTTCATACTATTTTCATGCTTGGGAGCTAAGTGTCTTTGTTGGAGTGCTGTGGCTTTGTTCATTATTTTTAAAAGCAAGTTGACTATTTGTAGTGCTGTACTTAACTGTCTTGAAACAATAAACAAAAGTGTGTGTGTGTGTGGGTGGCCATTTGACAAAAAATAAGTTTAATCAAACTAACAGAATATGATTTATAGGGATTAATCAAATTGTATATTAACACTTAGGAAAAAGGTGTTTTGTTTTCCCGTATCTAGCATAAATATCCCATGTATTTCCCTTTCTCTGCATCAACACTGTCAGGTAGGGAAACACTAACTTTACTCAACCCTCCTGCTTTTAATATCATTTACATGTCATGTATAACTGTGAATTCCCCTCCTGAAAGAAGGAAGATGAAGCGGTGAACCAAACCAAACAGTAAAAGTGAGCACTAACCGAGTCCTCGTAGCTCATAAAGCTCTCTAAACAAATTTCTACCAGTTTCTACCAGTCTCGATTCTACCACATCGAGACCAGAGGTAGCACCGAGAAACATTGAACCCCTGCTGAAAGTCTAGACTATTCCAGACTAGAATTCATGTATCTGTCAATACAATATTTTATTCAATGTTTAGGTATGAATACCAATTGACATTTTTGCTTTGAAAGGCTCAAAGATGGATAGAACCAGGGAGAATTGGTGATCATTTGGTCACAGAAAGATGCTAATTGCCAACAAAAAGGTATAAAGTATAGTGAGGATGATGAACATTAAAGATGGTTTAAATGAGCCGCATTTGCACAGTGAGTTGGTAGCATGAGCTGAATGTAAGCTTATTGTTCAGTTCTCTGTTTGCCTTGAGCTAAGGTTAGCTATGGCTAGCAATGACCTGTTCAAACTCAAGTAACCTTGAAGTAGTTTGCCAAATGCGACAGAAAGTTGGGTGTTTGTACAGAAATAAATCCCATTTCCCTTAGTCCTGTAAAAGAAAAAATGTTGAAGCTGTGTTTTTATCAGTTATGGACTATGGTGATGTAATTTACAGACATGCAGAAGCCTCAACTTTATAAACTCTAGACTGTGACTATCACTCCACCCTTTGATTTATTACCGGTGACGGGTATGATACTCATCATTGTGTCCTGTATCAGAAGGTTGGTTGGTCTCCTCTTGAGGAGAGATTTAATAATCATTGTTTTTTGTTTATTTTCAAGGCCCTCATCGTCAAACTCCCATTTTACATATCAAACTAATTGGAGTGTAACTGTCTCACATGCACGACCCGCTCCTCCCAACTGCTAAACTTTAAATTCCTTAAAAATTAAAATTTTGAGATTAAAGTTGAAATTCCAAGATTAAAAAATGTCGTGAATAATGACTAAATTTCTAAATTAAAATCTTGAAATTTCAACTTAAGTTGTGTAATATTATTTTTTTAAATCTTGAAATTTCAAGTTTAGTCTCAAAATTTCCATTTTTTTCATTTCAACTTTTTTAAAATTTTGACTTTAGTCTCGAAATTTCAACTTAAATCCTGAAATGGAAATAAAAAAAACCTTCCTCCTTTTATTATTTTTTCTTTACTTGTGGCCCCAATCCTTCTTCTTATATCCTGGAGTTACCAGATAACTTCCATAGATAAAAAAATTCTGTCCTGTTTTTCTGAATGAATGAGATGATTGACTTGTTATTAAAAAAATAAAAAAGCCAAATCTTTATCCTTAAAAACAAAGAGCTGAGTAAGTTTTCATTGTGTTTTCAGATCCAAGCTACCAATTACAAGTCATAGCAAGTACCTCATAATTCCTTTTGAAAAGTTAATTGAGATAATAAAGTACACCTTGACTGCATAAAAACATGACTGAAAGTGTGTTTTGCCGCCAAGATTTTTTAGGGGAATGTTTTTTTTTCAAACATTCCTTCCTGTCAACATAAGTTACCTGTGGTGGTTGAAATTGATTTATTCTAACAAGAATTTGGATAATTTTACTTCATGTTCTTTGCACTTTGAACAAAGCACTTCTGTTTGAGGGGGATTTTATTACTGTAATCCTGGCTCTACAGATTGATGTAATCAGTGTCGTAGCTGTCAAAAATGAAAGTGGTTTTATTCTTCTTTCTGGCTCTTAAAGTTGGCAGTGTGGCTGAATGAAAGAACTCTTGCTTCCATGCAGGAGAAAGCAGAGAACTACAGTCTGAGAAGCTGCAGGATGTCCATTTTTTTGTTATATTTAATTACAAATATTTACCAAAAAATAAGGACCACAGCTTCTTGCTGAGGGAAGGGTCTCAAAGAATCTGTGTCTGGGGTGAGATGGGTTGGCCATTAATCCTAGAAGCATACAGGTCCTTCAGAGATGGCAGGTTGACCCTTTTCCTGTTGAGCAAATGGTACGTTTTCTATGGCAGTGGCAGTGACTGTAACCCACCAGACTGTGATGAAGAGGGTGAGGATGAGCTCAGTGGTTGAAGTGTATTGTACCATCGTTGACTTTACCAGGTTGACTTCCAAAGCTTGCACAGGAAGTACCCTCTCTGCAGTGCTTCTTTTGGTACGAGATGTTTTTCCTCTGAGTGATGGTAGTCCCCAAGAAGTGGAAGGACTCAACTGAAGAGCTTCAGTGTGGGATTTGGGTGGGTGCATCAGAGGATGGGTTTCCCTGAAATCTACAACCATCTGCTTTGCTGTCTGCAAAGCATTAAGCTTCAAGCCGTTCTCACCACACCTGGTCACCAGATGGTCAACATCCCACCTGTAGGTGGACTCATCCACCAATAAGGGGGGGATGAGCTTGATAGACTGGTGACCAGAGGTGCAGCTACAAGTGTGAAGAGAATTGTTTGTCCTGTTAATCTCTCAGTCTGAAATGTGATTACCTAAAACCCCTCTAGTAGTTCATGATGATAAAGCTTCTTGAGTTTCTGTTTATCATATTTCATGCACCAATCCTTTAATAATGTCGCTGTGTTCTGTTTCCAATATCTCTGGTAGGATCTCTGCAATGTCTACCTTATTACCTTTAGGGTTTAGGTTTTATGACTGTAAAAGAACTGTGAAATCGAAGCACTAACAGTATCCCAGGATTGAGCTCTGTATCCAAACGTATTCTCTCTCAGTGGATAAATGGTGTTATGTCTCCACCACCTGGGATTACTCAACATCACTGCTTGCTCAGCATGTGTATTTTCATGGCCACAAGATGGCGCAGTTTCCTCTGCCGTGAACATGCAACAGGTTCAGTGAGGCAAAGATGCATCTTACCACACAGGAGAGAGAGACAACATAGAGGAGTAGAGGGTTTTTTCCCGAACTTTTCTTTTTTTTCTTTAACCGGTGAAGACCACTTCTTTCCTGAGTGCAGGTTGGATTTTTGTTTCATAGCCTAATCAAATGAAAGTTATGTCTTGAAGACTTTTCTAGACTGAAAAGTAATTTTTTAAAGTTATTTAAGAAGTCAAATCATATGCTTGATCATTAAAAACTTTTGAAAATTGTTCAAATAAGACAAATGTGTCAATAGATATATAATATATCTTTGCACTGATTTTTAACCAATTAGGGGAAAGTTTGAAAAAGCTTCACCTGACCATGTAGCCTTCAAAGAAATCTCAGTTTTTTATTAGTATAACATTGTGATCATGGTTTCTTTTGGGCCACTATAGCAGCCATGCATAATCCTTGTTCAGGCGTGAAATAAATGCATTAATCAGGTTTTTAGATCTACTACAAGGATAAAAATATGACCCACGTAAATGACAGAAGTGGTGACAAAAACGAGTAGGGAAGAGTGGGGTAAGATGAGCCATTGCCCATGTTTCGGATCACTACATCAAGACAATCATAGTTTTGTATCTAACTAGTGAATCTGCATATATTTCAAGATGTTGTATGGGGTAAGTTGACCATAGGGGCGGGGTAAGTTGAACCGTATCCCTACTATCCCCCCACTCTCCACCCCAGCCCTCCCTCACCTTTTCTCTCCCTAAATAACAGTCACTTCTTCACATTCATGTTTATTTTTATCTATTATACACTATTCAATTGGTACAATAATTCTTTTTAATATTAATCTTATTGCATATGACTGCTAAAAAGCTGTTTTGTAAAAAGCCATTTTAACATGAGAATGTCTTTAAGTGATTCAGAACATTCACAGCTGTATTTTTCAAAAGAAAAAGAAAAAGTCTGAACTGAAACTCTGATCCTCTCATCAGACTCCTTTACTTTCTCAGTTGAGCCACTGGCTCAACCAACCCCAGAACTACTATTATGACTTTATTAGTGCTCTAAGTTAAAATAGTGGACTTTTATGCTAGGTTTTTGACCTCATGTTGTAGCTCATAGATACCACAATTGATGTATAAAACAAATTTTAAATGATCTTTTTTGGTCTGAACACAATTCTAATCAAACTTATGACAGACTAAATTCACTTTAAGAGTGAAAAATGTGTTTTTTCGTAAATAAATGTCTAACCTCTTCACCCATGTGCTTCTAACCTTCACAGACTCCATGAATTGATGCCCATCTCCTAAATATTTGGTCACATGATCAATTTCTTTTACCATTTCCAAGCAACAGGGGTGACTCAACTTACCCCACTCTCTCCAACTTTTTTTTTGCTTAAAGTATTTCATCTGCATAACTTAATGATCGGTAGAAATCTGAACGATGGCTGTTTCAGTCTGATAACAATGAATCGATCCTCGTTTCCAGCTGTTTCTCTCTAATTCGCCTCAATCTGCGAGACAAACAATCAAAAGCGTCACCAGTGGATGTCGTTGTTCCTCCCAACGACACCTCGTCCACCCCTCAAGATTTTATGAGAGAGAGAGAGAGAGAGAGAGAGAGAGAGAGAGAGAGAGAGAGAGAGAGAGATGGTGTAAAGACCGGCAGGAGGAGTGGGACTTGCTATAAGGACACAAACGTCTCCTGAAATCCAGCCGCTGCTCTGTTTTTACGCAGCAGATTTGAAGAAACAAACATCTAAACAGGAGGAGCAGGGACTGAAGGGAAAGTCTCCTCTGCACCGCCGCTATTTCCACATCTTTCAAACTAACTTCTCAGGTACAGTGAGCTTTCAACAAATTCAGGAGAGGGAGGGTTACTTTCAAATGATTGACGATCAATGACTCCCTCTGTATTATTAGTTTGAAAACTACATTTTCCATCATCTCCAAACTCATCTGTCTCTCTCTTTCTCCTTCACGCTCCTTCCTCTCCTCCTCAGCGGCACACACACTCGGGCAGGACCAGCAGGACCTTTACCATGACGCGGGTTGTGCTGGATGCTCCCCTGACTCTTCTCCTCGCCGTGGTCCTCTCGTGCCGGAGCGTCCGCGGCGGTTACGGGATGAGCTTGTTCGCGGCGCAGACCTCCCCTCCGGACCCCTGCTACGACGAGCACGGCAACCCGCGGCGCTGCATCCCGGACTTCGTCAACTCCGCCTTCGGGAAGGAGGTGAAGGTTTCCAGCACCTGCGGCAAAGCGCCGAGCCGGTACTGCGTGGTCACCTCAGCGGAGAAAGGTGACGAGAGGACCAGGAACTGTCACACCTGCGACGCCTCGGACCCCAAGAAGTACCACCCTCCAGCCTACCTGACGGACCTCAACAACCCGCACAACCTCACGTGCTGGCAGTCCGAGAACTTCATCCAGTACCCGCAAAATGTCACCCTGACTCTGTCCCTGGGGAAGAAGTTTGAGGTGACTTACGTGAGCCTTCAGTTTTGTTCTCCTCGGCCTGAATCCATGGTGATTTATAAATCCATGGACTACGGGAAAACGTGGGTCCCCTTCCAGTTTTACTCCACGCAGTGCAGGAAGATGTACAACAAACCGAACAGGGCCGTGATCACCAAGCAGAACGAGCAGGAGGCCGTGTGCACGGACTCGCACACCGACATGTACCCTCTGACCGGCGGCCTCATCGCTTTCAGCACGCTGGACGGGAGACCCTCCGCGCACGACTTCGACAACTCCCCGGTGCTGCAGGATTGGGTCACGGCCACGGACATTAAAGTCATCTTCAGCAGGTTGCACACTTTCGGAGACGAGAACGAAGACGACTCGGAGCTGGCCCGGGACTCGTACTTCTACTCCGTATCGGACCTGCAGGTTGGAGGGAGATGCAAATGCAACGGGCACGCGTCCCGGTGCGTAAAGGACCGGGACGGGAATCTGGTGTGTGAGTGCAAACATAACACCGCCGGGCCCGAGTGCGACAGGTGCAAACCTTTCCACTATGACAGACCGTGGCAGAGAGCCACAGCGCGGGAGGCCAACGAGTGCGTGGGTAAGTCCAACCTCACTGTTTCTCTGTTTCCGTGGAGGCTTTCTGAGCTGCTTTTTATTGAGGTGTATTTTAGCCAGCCATGGTGTGAATATTGAAGGAAAAATGACATCGATAAATCAACGAAATACCTCAAATATCTCTAAATCTTCTGCGTAATGGCCGCGTAATACAGACATCATAATATTAATATTAATAATTATAATAATGGTCATAATAATAATTGCAAATATATGAAAATTTTTGCAGCTTGAGGTCATTTCCCCCCAGAATTCACCATTTCCTTAAAAATACGACCGCAGCAAAGGCGCATTTTTCCACCACATTTTGGCGCACCACCAGCATCAAATTGCACTGAAGTCACATGCAACATGTAAATGTAATTTGACAGTTCATTTAGCTTGCTACAGGCCATAATGGATCTCTTAAACCTCCTCTAACAGACCACAGGAACCCAGTCATCCACAGGCAGGAACGTTTCTCCACCGCTGCAATAAAGCGATGCATTTAATTCATCGGAAAAAAATCTGCAACAAACACACCGCAGTGATAATGAAACACAGAGATCTAATTACAATATCTATGCTCTTATTTTTTTGTTAAGGACTGTATCAAAAGGGTTTTATTTTTCATCACTTTAACGTAGTCCTTTTAATTTAGTTACATGAGCAGAAGCATTGTCAAACCATAAATTCAATCTTTTCACTCTCTTTTGATTTCCTTTACCTTTTCTAAGTTTTAAAAAGAGGTTGAAATTTTAATAATTATTTTTAAGCATGATTTACTTCATATCAATAAGCAGAGACACAGACATTTAAATATATCACAAAATAACAGTCTAAATAAACTTAACACAGTAATGAAAGCAGATGCCACATGTTGCTGAGAGCCAAAGTCATGTTTCACCACAATCCTGTTTCTGTGTAAACTATAAATAATCCAAGGTAATCTGCCAGGTTTGTGTACTTTAAAATGAAGTATTCAAGATGATGTTGGAAAGAAAGAGTTTGAGAATGTGGAAGATTGTACAAATTTACAAAACGACTGTTAAAGTCCAAGTGAAGTTTGCATCACAAAGATTTGAGTGTGCTTTAAGTTTTCGTGTTGATTGGTTTTACCAAAACTTAAGCCTAGTTCGGTGTCTGTTTGTGGCATTTCCTTTTTTAAAGCGTACCAGTTGGTTTCACCTACTTCGAATATAAATTGACATGTTTTTTTTTTAAATTGTGAATATGTAGAGAATCAGACTTGTAGTGACTTGTTGCTCTCATGGTGCGGCTGCTTCTGATTATGAGGTCTGCAGTGAAGAAAGTCGGACAGAGGAATAGAAAGATTCTGCTAACAGAGGCTTACAATTCCAGCGTAACTCCACTAATCACCTTAAATGATGTTAAAAACCCTGATATTTCCCCCACTGCTGCGAGTAAGCCTCTGTACTCTCTGACAGTTGCAGCACGTCACACACTCTGACAGTTTTTTAAGAGCTTTTTGTGTGATGTGTGTTTTCTGTTTCTAAAGCTCGAACATCTCTCAGCAGCAGGCATGAAGATAATCTTAATTTCACAAGGGTAGTTTTGTTGAAGTGCCTTCGATCTGTAAACACTTTGCAATGCAGAAAAGAGAGCAATGAAGTTTTGGTTTTTACTGTTTCAATCATGGGTGTCAAGTACTAATGGCAATCTGTATGCCTTTTTTATGTGGAGGCAGTTTTTATTTTTCTGTATTTTTTTTCTAGTCTTCATACATTTTTTTTCCAGAAAAAAATATGTGTGGTGATTAAAAGAAACTTCACTAGAATGAAAAAAATTAGAAAAAAAAGGTAAACTTCAAAAAAAGGAACTTCATTATGTTCAGAAGCAACATTGAGGTTTCAGATGAAGTCTATAGAAAGCAAGGGCAGATTTTAATTCATGAAGTGATGCGATAAAGTTGTGGAAAAAATTAAAGAACTTTATAGTCACAACTCTTGGCACTTGAAGAAACTGACAATATACAAACGGATTTTTTTTGGCGCTTTTTTCTCAGCCAGAACATCCAAACTTGACTCACTGAAACCATAATTTAGCAGAGTTTTGCGCCAAGTCTTGCAGAAAATCACGAATGTGCATGTTATCAAAATGAGGGTTTGTTGGTGCATCCTCATACTTGACAGCGTGCTGTGTCACAGGACTTTTAGGAGGACGTGTTTCTTTGTGCAGTGAACTTTCTGGAGCTGTGTTTGTGTGTGTGCAGGCAGGAGTGTTGCAAGTTCTTGGCACCCCTGATAGTTTCTGATCCTCCAGAAGAAAAAGCGAAAAAGAGGGAAAATAAAACAAGTCTGGAAACAGAGAAAAATCCCAAAAGCACACTGAACTCATAGACAGGTGTGTGTGTGAATCTGTGTTTTACTCTTAAGTGCGCTTTGTTGATTACTTCCATCAGGACCACAGTGGTCACTTTAATCTTCCTGGATGTGCTCTTCCATCCGTTTGAGTTATGATTCACAGAGCAAAGAAAAACTCCTAATGCAACATCCTCTATTCAGAGGGATTCATCAAAATTGCTGAATTGTCTGCCATGAACTTTACGGATGCACCATGGCCTACCAGAACACTCCTCCACTTGGAGAGTAAAGGAGGCGGAACTGTGTCAGCTAATTGCTGTATGACGAAAACTGGCTGCAGTCTGAAATTCCCCTCCGGAGATAAATTCTTTCAATGCAAATTTACTGTAAATGTAATTTTTTTTTAGGATTGTGCAGTTTGGTTGACGTGTTGAGTGAAAAAGAAGGAAAAAAAGAAGAAGAGAAGGTGTCTTGAATTATTCAGGGAGATTAGAAAAGAAGCTTGGAGGCATGCAGGATGAGGGAGACCGACTCTGCAGCTCAGAGAGGAGCAGAGCCGCAGGGAGGGGTGGAGGATGACAATAGTGAAAATAAAAGAGATGTATGATGAGGGAAATGTGCGAGAGAGGGGGAGCAGAGGAATAAAGGTGACATTTCCAGGGCCTGCAGGCCAGCAGTACATCTTAACAATTTGCTTATTTTTCTTTGCGCTGCTCATCTGGAAATCAGAATGTCAGGGGACAGGAGTGAGCCTTTCCTTTTTCCTCCCGTTTAGATATTCAGAGTTCTGTCTGTGTGGTCATGGTGTAAAAAACTGTTTTCTCTAGATGATCCAACTCTCTATTTTTGATCCTCTCGAACTGGCTGCTGTTTTGTTTCCACTCCTTCCACACAGTATCAGCTGGCTGACTTTTACTTACCTGCAGTTTTTCCCCCCACTTTTTCAAAACTACAGAAATCACACAGCTGTCAAACGTTCCCAGGTGCTGACAAAAGTACAGGATAGTTGACATGACTGATTTATTCCCATTAGAATAATTGCCTTTTGAGGCAACAACCACTTGTACAGAAGACAAGCTGTTCTCATGCCTTTTGAAATGTGGGTGTGTATTGACCTTGAAATGCTTAGAAGCCAAAAAAAAAAGAAAAAAAATCTAAATGAAGGAAAAGTGCCCTGACTGGAAGTGAAAGTTCACCAAAACTGAAAATTCAGTCATACATGTTGACAATTAAGACCTTTGTCTATACGATCACTTGGCTGTCAATGGATTAACCTGACAAACTTTTATTATGTGACACATTCACAACAACTTTAAAGGACTGTTTGTTCGATCAACAGAGTTAGCATTAATCAATTCCATGTTATTGAGCAGTTTCATAGAGAAAAAGTAGTTACGTCAACAACTCTCAGACATGCCAAAAATTTTGCATACAGAAATGAAAAGTGACCTTGAATGAACTGAAATTCAGTGAAGTGGGAATAGGTTTTGTTTTACTGCAGGTTCTAGTAATGATGTCTAAATTGGATATTGATTAACTTTTTGTATCACAATAAACAGTTAGAAAACCTGCTTTCAAAATGTCAGAGGGTGAATTTCTTTCGTTGACATAGTTAGAGTGTATACGTCTTATACCAGGAAAAGACAACAGAGATCATCATAGCACCCTAAAGTGAAGCCAGATTCACCCACCTATAAAAAATCATGTCTGTAACCCTACCACAAACTAAAGATTGTTGGGTTGTTGTTGACGATGGTTTAATTGGTTCAAAAACCGTTTACTTTTGCAGCTACGAAAATAGTCACTCAGATTCAACAGTCGGTGGCGCTTCCATGGCAGCAGTAGAGTTATTGGTTCACTTACAGATCAAATTGACAGCAAAGCCAACCAGTCCTGTCACACTACCAAAGCTCATACCATGCTGCAGTTTGTAGTAGGGCTGGGCGATAAAATGAAAATTTACCGATACCAAAATTAACTGACGTCATTTTGCCCATGTCAATATATTCGGTGTCAAAAAAATAAAAAATTAATAAAAGTTGGTTTTGGATGTGTGTAGGTAGTCTATGGTCTCATGTCCCTTTAAGACGCTGTCCTACATCAGAGATGTGACTCCACCCCATCCAGTCTGTAACAAAGAGGGAAAGACAGGTGAGGAGATGGAGGACGGTTCAAAAGTTGAACCGGCTGAAGTAGACAAAGTTAATGTGAAAGGGGGTGAGCAGCTTGTGGAGTAGTTATCGTCCAATATTGTGATATTGATTCGAGGCCATATCGCCCAGCCCTAGTTTGTAGTTGTGACTGTTTTCTTTAATTTGTTTGAAGGCTCTTTCACTCTTATCCTTGTGTGGTTTGACATCTATCGCTAGTCTCACAGGTATTTTCTTCCTCGTCTTTCTTTCTCTTCTGCGGGCTCATCATCAGTCATTAAACAGGATTTTAAAGCTCTTGTTTTCCACAAACTTAGGGGGCTATTAGAAATAGTCTCCATGTTATCTATCGATGCTGTCGGAAACAAATGTAGGTAGAGATTTATAAATGAACTTAACATAATCTGCTAGCCCCCTATCAGCTTAACCAGGTTGATAGTGAGAAGCCCAATAATGAAACTGATGTCATTTCCAAGTATAAGATGCATCTTTTGACCTTTTTCTGCATAAAATAGTGTAATTTTCCAGGTAACATACGTCATGCCAGATATGGAACAAAGATGTTCTGCAGGCGTATCCTCAGATGTTTCCTTGCTGTCATGTCTGTTTGGTACCTGTCAGACACAACCACAGGTCTGGGTCATGTTAAAGAATCTTACCATGTTGCTGTAAACCGGCGTGCTTCGTCTTCAAAGGTGCAGGCAGAATGTGTTGTTAGTTCTGTGCACAAAAAACAAAGCTGGCAATGAAGCAAGTCTTACTATCGTAAACTCTATTTTTTTGGAACAGCATTTACCTCTTTCCTCATCAAATCCACACAGATTTCTTCAAGTCTTTAGCTGCTTGTTCCATCAAGAGGAGGGGAATGGTCTCTCTCTCTCTCCGAGACTGAGCTCTTATCACTGTTTATGACTCGCTTTGTAAACCCACTGCAAAAAATAAGTTGCTCTTGTTCCAGACGACTGGCTCGGCCTTCTGTTTTATATTTTCAGGACCTGTTGTATCTCTCAAACAGACAGAAACATGGCCACTGAGCCAGGGCACACTGTAAGCAAGGCTGATGGTTCAGTATATCAAGTGCTGCAACCAAAGACAGGAAGAGACAGCCAGGAGAGACACACATCTGCACACACAAGCGTGCAATAAGGAATCAGTAATGGGGAAAACTCTCTGCAGCCCGTTCAGTAAACAGGAGATCTTGTAGGTTTACATGTGTGTGTTTGCATGAGTTCATGTGCTGCCAACGCACCTTGTGTATTGCGTGTGCAGAGAGTGTGTGATTTATTGTGTGTCCAAGAGGGGATTTCAGGTGAAAGGCCAGACACACCTGCGGCAAATTGAGACAGTATTTTAGAGGAAGAAGCCTTCAGTCATTTGAGTACAAATGTTAAAAACACAAGATTTATTAATCAGACTTTAAGGAGACAGTTTGAGAGAAAAACATGCAGCCATTATGATTCTGTCTTGTAACTTTTGAGTGAAGGCAGGTGAGTTTTCCAGAGAGAAGCAATGTTTATGTTTGTACCATAGACTGTCTGAAAAGATGGATGACACGGCTCCTCTCCAAAAGTAAAGCAAGAAAGTTTGGGCTCCCCCTTCTGGTAGGCTGCAATTTAGGTCACAAAGCCCATCACTTCTTTGTTAACAGACAGGATGTGTGTCAAACTATAACATCAATATACAAACAATTATTTATCTCATAAAACATGGTTTCTGACATTTTAGTTACTTCTTTTCATGCTGTTTTTCCACAATGTCAGTTTTTCAGATAAGTCCAGTTTGAATTGGCTGTAAAAATGGGTTTATGGAGCCATGATAAACAGCACTGCTGACTAATGCAGCTCCTACTGCACCGTGTAAAAACAGGCTACCAGTGCAACGGAGGAAAAATGACAAGTTATTTTAACCTTCCAAGTTTGCAACTCAAGAATATGTTACGTTGAAGACCTGCCGGATGTCATGATCATGGATCTTGTTGTTTTATTGTTAAGTTAAATATGTGCATTTGTTTGTAGAAAAGCATTAGTGCATTGGCTCCACCTGTTAAGTCCATTTGTGTTAGGGATGTTCCAACAAGGGTACCTCACGATTTCTTTCGATCTTAGGAGCTTCGATTCTCGATTCGATTCGATTATTGGTGTCATGATTCTTCGATTACTGCCATTTTTAATGCTTTTTTCCATAGAAGATTTGATGTCTTTGTAAATGAATAGCCCTGCTCTCTCATAAAATCCAAAGTACTTCCACACGGTTGCAGTCAACCCCGATGACGAGAGAATCGGACGCTCTTTGGAGGCTGCTGAAGCTGTTGCCATTTTGCAAAGAAACAAACATGCTCTGTCTGTCACTAAACAGTCCGAGCGGCGCGTGCGTTAAGGTTCCAGTTACGTGTTTTTTGTTCCAGCCTTGCGGCAAAGTATCAACTCTATTATCAATTTATGAATTTTTTTAAGCAATGACTTTAATTAATCAATGCCGAATCGTCACGTGAAGCTTCACGATGTATCGACACATTGATGAATTGAACCCACCTCTAATTTGTTTTAACTTACGCAGGCAGAGCCTCACATATGGGGTATTTTCGCCATGTCCTCTTTCTTATATACAGTCAATATATGAACTGGCCAGATATTTAAAGCACTGAACTCTATTACAGTTGATAAATCCTGTTTCTGTCCTTTGTGTCAGTCATTTTGCACCGCAGATAGCCCCCAGACCTGGGTCAAAGGTTCTTGATTTTCAGGTTCCAGAGAGCTGTCAAAGTTTCTGTTTCAAACATTTCAGAAAGAGAGCGTACAATCCCAGGCGTAAGAGGGTTTATAATCACAATGACTTAGGTTTAAATCGACGCCGTAGTTGTAACACATGATGTAGATTCTGTGGAGTATGTCGAAGCATGGCGGATCTTGAAGCTATTAATGTCAGTGTTTTTGGCTGCAGCCCCCTTTGAGCTGGAATTTTTGGAGCTAGTTGTTGCCTGTCATGAAGCCTGTTCAAGAAACAATTACATTTTGATGGAGCTCCACTTGCACAGATAATACAATCTGACAAGCCTTTGAAGAGAAGAAATGAGTTTACATAAAAGGAGTTTGAGAATAATATACAGATTGGACAGGCTGTTAGCACACAAAGCATCAATTAGAAAGTGTTTGTGCTGAGAGAACTACAAGGAAGGCTGCCACTTTTCATAAAAGTAAAAATTAAACCCAAATACATCTGTAAGTGTGTTTTTCTGGAGCTATCCGCACGTTGCTTTGTATTAGTCTCAAGTGAAAAGAGATCATTTTCACTGCGGCCAGTTTTACTGCCTCTGACAAAGCCCAGGTTGCACAGCTCGGGGGTCAAGGAATGTATTCACTTGTCAGAAAAGACAAAACCTACTCTGAAATTTCACAGCCTCGGTGTCTGCTGTTGAATTCAGGCTCCTTTGGGCAAAGTGAACATTTCTGCGGCTGCTTTGGCTACGACACTTAATGCAACACAGATCCTGCTCGTAGGGTGATTGTCGGCCTGTGTGTGTGTGTGAGTGAGGAGGTAGTGCGCACACTCGTACCAGAAATGGAACCTCAACCTTGTTTTTGAGAAACGGTTTGGTCGGGAGCCATATTGACTCCAAAAGAAAACCATATTGTGTTACTCTGCTGGCTCCTGGCCTGGACTCACTTCCTCTTGTCACCGTCACTGGTGCTTGAACTCACTGTGGACTGTGGCTGGTTTATCACAACATACAGGCAAGGCCAGGATGTCAGATTGTCATCATCATATTGTTTTCATTTTGGAGATTTGTTTGGATCAGAAATATCACCACCGCACACCTGTGGGTGAAAACATGCGCTCTTTGTGTGCCTCCTATTCAGAATCTTTCCATCCAATCTCCAGCGCGCTCTTCCAGCAGCTGGTGATAATTGGTCCGGCCTATGAGATTTAAAGTCGATCTTTTCCCCCTTCCCTCCATCCTTCCAACACAAAACTCCACTTACAGTATCAGCTGCAGGAGTAGCTCACTTCCGCACTTTGTTTTTACGCTGTCAGGTAGAGCCTCCAGAGAGAAACTTTGGCACGCCGCACACCAACGATTTTCAGCAATCTTATTAATCTTTTTCAAACCACAGACATGAAGTAGGTTTTCTTTTACAGCGATGACAGCTGTTTCATTATTTTCATTGGAAGGCGTGCTCTTTGACAGCGCTGAGAGTTTGATCCGAGCTGGTTTCCTCGGGGCAAAAAGTTAAATGCATTACAAATTCACCAAAACGGTGTTAGAACATGACTAGAATGTTTCGCAGATATGTGCAAAAAGAGGGTTTGAAGGACACAAGGGATGCAGGCAACATAAACAGTTATGTACTCAACAACTTTTCGTCGTCCTAATTCCTGCAGAGACAGAAACATGCTGTTGATACCTGCTGCAGCTGTCTGCCAGTTATCAATATGTGTGTTTGACATTATACGGTGAATTTATTTGCATGTGACGGAGAATAGATTGTGCAACTTATGCGAGTGGATTGTCCGCCTGTGGGTGTTTACACTAACTGTAATTCTGTCAGGGATGTGAGCGGCCCTTCAGCGCCCGAGGAGACGTCTGTTAATGAATTAATTGGTGACTTGATGCCACAGTGAAAGCTCGTCTCAGCCCAAGGAGGATCTGTGTGTGTGTTGTGGGTTTGGCAGAAACCACAGGGTTAAGTGTGTTTGTGTGTGTTTGTGTGTGTAAGGCAGACAAAAGGACATCATGAGAGATTGAGAAAGAGAGAAACAGAGGTGCTTGTGTGCAGCGGAAAGGTTTGGTTTGGTTTGGTTTGAGCAGGTACCACATGATTAAGGATAATCAAAAACAACAGCCGACAACATCAGCATGTGATCACACATTTAGACACAAAACCTGCCAGAGTCTTTGTGAATCACAGCCTGCAGGGCTCTCGTACAGACCAAGCACGTACACCAAACTAACCAATGTCCCACATGAGATGACAGATGCTAATATGGCAGGACATAATCTGTGCAGTTTTACTGGGAATTAATCGTAGGAAATGTTCTTACATTGTTCTAACTCCCTGTCTGGGGAGTTCGATCCATTCTGGGATTTGAGGTTGTGTTATAAAAAAAAAGAAAAGAAAAAAAAATCTTTGTTCTGACTTTATTGGGTTTAGCTGGACAGCTAACAAACAGCTGGACACAATCTGCATATAAACAACATGCAGAGTTTTACTCGTTATTACAATAAATGAGACTGACTTTACAGATCAGAGGAGAGTTTGTGATTCATCCTCAGAGGAACTGCTTGGGAAACTCAAATATTGTCTTAATTTGAAGACACAAAGGAAACTTTTGCAGGCTGTTGGTTCAGAAAAGCTTTTAATCTCCACTTTTTTACACCATAGGAACAAAAACCGAGACTTGACCATATACAGTGGGTACTAATAAAAATATGGTTAGTCAAACATGAAGCTAATGAGATGACTACACAGCTACTGCCACTAATTTATGTCTTTAAAAGAGTGCTTTGCTAATTACGCATTAAACTCCTATAACAGCCAAGACACTATTCACCAAAGAATGCACTAAAAGATGGTGTTTTCTCTCTATTTTAGAAAGCTAGGGATATCGGAACGTATTGGGAGCATCGCATAGTTTAGGTTTTGGGATTCAGTCCAACAGCATCTAATGTTAGCATTAGCTAGGACGTGAATCATCAGCTAACACTACCATAGGCTGATGTCCCCCTTGATTGCACTTGTTCATGGTCTCTTCAGTTGGTCATTGAATGAATCCTGAAGGTAACCAGAACATATTTAATATCAACGCAATATATTTGATAATGGTTAGATGATAGCTAATGACAGCAGTCAGCCACTTTTTTCCCCATATTTATTAGCTAAAACGGTGGTCCCCCAACCTTTTTTGTACCAGGGACCATGCAGGAAACTTTTTCCAAGGACCAGGTAGGGGCGTGGAGGTTCCAATAACAAAAACCTTAATCAGTTCATAGTATATACAAAGCATGTAATCTAGATACAACAATTACAAATTATATTAGGCACTTTTCATTACACTTTGACATCAACTCACCATAATGCAGAATCAACCCTTTCTCTCTCCAGTGAACTCTGTTTCTGGCTCATTTTTGCAAAGGCTAGCTTGTGTTGCTGAAGCAGGAAAATGACGTGCCGAAGAGTCAAGCGCGAAAGTGAGGCGATGGCTGAAGTGGTGCTCTTTCAAAATAAGATATTGGGAGGACGGATGAAAAGAAAAGAAAAATTTTTAATAATCGTTATTTTTTTGTGGCCTGGTACTAACTGATCCATGGACCTGTACTGGTCTGGGGCCTGGTGGTTGGTTACCTCTGAGCTAAAACACCACGTTAGCCAGGAGGTGGCTAAACCCTGTTACACTTTTGTCTAAACCTGAATAAGCTGCAAACATTTCATGACATAAATAGTATTTTTGATGAGGAGTAGATACCAAAACAATTCGATAAAATTTGGGGAACAATCATGAGACAATAGGAACATTGTCACTTGGGATTTTCCCAGAGCTAATCAGAGTTTAACAGCCATGGAAATTGTATTAGTACGGGCTTTTGGTTGCGTTATGCTTGTAGCAGAATAAATAGCCTTTAGCCACAAAGATGAAGAACAGGCTACAAAAGCTTATAAATCACACTTTTATTTCTAACCCCACTAGTCAGACTTTTTGACGAGCAAACTTGTAGTTTGAGCCGAGACTGGGGCCGACTTGAGTGACATCACTTTAGATTGTTAATCAGATTTCAAGCAGCCTTGCCTGAACTTTCCTCAATTTTTATATATTATCAAATCAATAGTGGAGTCCAGGGGTGTGTTTTTAATGGGGCATGGCACCCTTTGGCACCCTTCTTGACAAGCCCCTGGTAAAGTCCCGTTTTCAGCATCCTGGTTTATACAGAGGCCAGCTTTAGTAATTCATGCAGTCATCACATCTGAAACATGCTGGTAGCACCATAATGATTCACTGCCATCAGCAGAGACAGAGCAGAGCGGCCTCACTTGTTAAAAGGAGGTCATAAAGGGCCAAGTACACAGAGTAGGAAAACACTGAGAGCGAGAGTCTACGAGAGAGAGCGCCTGGTTCTGCGAGCATGTGTGTGGGATGATGTATTTGTAGAAACTGGCAGCTTGTAAGAGTTAAAGCGATGAGTGTGTGCGTAAATGTGAGACCTGATCCCGAGAGCGGGGCCAGCAGAGCTGTAGAAGATCAGGACTGATGACCTCAGCAGCTCTGTGTGGCAGCGGGTTACTGCACGGTTACCAAGAGGAGGGCAAAGGTTTGCAGCCAATGAAAATATATAATGTGGACTGTTGGCATCAACAAAGTGCGCAAGGAAGGAAGCAAGCGGTGTGCCCTGGGCTGTGCCTTGCAGGAATTAGCTAATGCAATATGAATGAAGGTATAAGTCACATCTATGTGTGCTGCATTCCTTCTCATACCTCCAGGTAGAGGAAACACATCACAACAAGCACCGACACCAGTGCAGCATGTGTTGTTTCATTATGTTACAATTACCGGAGTCTGTTCACACTTTAAAATGAAAGCCTTGGCACAGCTTGTTATGACTCCTTCACAAATCTCCTTGTTGCTGGTAGGGGCTCTAAAAGCATCAACAACAACAATAAAAAACAGATACTGACTCGTATGTGTGTGTGTGTGTGTGTGTGTGTGGGAAAGAGAGAAATGAAAGAGAAGGAGGCTTTTGTGTTTTCAGCAGCTCAGCGTTTGATTCAAGGTGAAAGTCCTGGCACAAACTTCTCTGGCAACAGTCGCGCCTCTCGCCGACAGGACCACCTAGTGCGAGTGTGAGCACATCAGGCCTGACGCAGGGGTCCTTAACACTTGCAGCTAAAGATGATTAACGGCTGGACACAGCTTCACCATGACACAGCAGCTTGTTGAGTAGATTAGAGCGTCCCCTGCTGTTGCAAAGAAACACTTTAGTTGTCCTGTGAGTGAAATAGAAACAGCTGGAATCTGCATTTTAAGCTTAATACATCAGCAGTAGTTGGTTATGTTCACATCTAGGCTTTGTATGTTCATTAAGCCGCAACTGTTAAAGGTTGGAGTTTGTTTCCATGTGTTATTCTTTATCTATCCGTCTTTCTCTCTGTCACTCTCTCTCACTCACACCCACACACACAAACACAAAGAGCCAGAAAAAGGCACCTGTGACAGATCAAGCAGAGTTAAACAATTTCATTGTGCGTCAAACATGCTCACATGCTGCTGCAAAACTTTCCTTGGAATTCCTCCTGTGTGTGTGTGTGTGTGTGTGTGTGTGTGTCAATGCGTGTCAATGTGTGTGTGGGGGTTGTGTGTGTGTGTGCTCGTCGCCGAATAGCTGACGGAGATTTATAACCGATGCCTTTGTCTTTCCCATATAAGTCATGGCACAGGCTTCGTGACGGTGTGTGCGTCTGTCTGTTTGTGTGTGTGGCAGCCAACAGGTCACCAGAGGTTTGTTGCACCCGGTTGTCATGGATGCCTGCTGGTCACAGTACTCTGTATGTGTGTGTGTGTGTGTGTGGGCCTGTGATTGTCTGTGTGACCAGTAGTAATACAGGCAGCTCAGAGTCATACATCAGCTTTTTATCTCAGGACATGTCAGTCTGTTGTTGGACCAAACAAGCTGGTGAAAAAAAAAGTTGTGTGTGCAGGCGGCGAGTTGACATGGTTGCACAAAGACATCTCTGTCAGCAGAGGTCAGTCTAAAGTAGACTGATTTACAATGAGAAAAGAGATCACTCGCATGTTCTTAATGAGTAGATTTTTAATTACTTGCTCTTAAAAATCTCCACCCACTGAAAGTCGTTAAAAAACCACGCTCTTTGGAAAATCAAATTCACTGTTTTTGTCTTAAAGTTGACTCAGATATTCCTCCTGTAACCCTACCTTTAAGGATTGTCGTCATAGTTTTGTATTTGTTGGTGTGTGTGAACTGGAATGCTGACTTCTGGGAGTGCGATTAAAGAGTAAAGTTTGTGGGGGTCATCTCAATTTGCCGGGGGTGATCCAGGGTTAATCCATCACTCATTAGCTCCCAAAGATAAGACACACACACACACATACAGACAGACAGACAGAGGGGTGAGGGGCTGCGAGTCAACACTTTCTCTCAGAGACTCTAACCCCTACTTGAGGACACACAATGTTCTCCTTTACCGACTTTCAGAAGAGACCAAACAAAAGAAATGAGAAGAATCTGATTGAATAGAAGCCATGCTCTCATTCTCGTTTCCCTCCTTATTAACCCTTTCTTCGTGTTCCCTGTGCTACCCCTATGTTCCCTGTACAGCCAATTAATTAGGCTCGGTGTCCAGCCAAGAGCAGAAAAGAGCCAAGCTCAGCTGATTTAACTCTTGTGGAGAAAGCGCGTTTTAGAGGAGAGAGAAAAAA
This sequence comes from Xyrichtys novacula, assembly GCA_962446985.1. Classification (NCBI taxonomy): domain Eukaryota; kingdom Metazoa; phylum Chordata; class Actinopteri; order Labriformes; family Labridae; genus Xyrichtys; species Xyrichtys novacula. The sequence continues at coordinate 31,119,377 of OY660866.1, read as the reverse complement.
AGACATAAAGGATCTCGGGGAGAGAGAGAGTGAAGAAAAAGAGGATGTAGTTAAAGATAAAGAGAGAGCCTCTTGACTCAGGGTGCGACCAGTAAGAGCTATTTAAAGAGCCTCTGCTGCTGCGTAGAGGTGTTGCAGGATGTGGGTTACCTCTGCCTAATATGTGGGCAAGTGTGTGTCTGCGTGTGTGTGTGAAAAAAAGCGTCCGGAGCAGCTGGAGGGACCCCTCTTCCTGTAGCAGAATAAGTCATCAGATCCCCCCCTCACACACACACACACACACACACACACACACACACACACACACACACGCACACACACACCCCTCACTTCTCATAACAAAAGACCCATATCACTGGAGGATGACAAAGCAAACAAATGGGCCTAATTAAGGGGGTAGATAAGGAAATTATAAGGAAATTGAGTCATTAATGGTAATATTTGTGTTATGAGATGATAGTTCATGGCTAAAATTCATTTCCAAAAGAGGCCCCTCTTTGTTTTCTCTAAAGCTAAGACCTAGACCTGTATGACACAGAGGGGGGAGGGAAACTTGGCCTCGACTCGTTCTCTCTGTCTGTCTCCTGCTCCCTAACCTCAGGAGACACTTGGAGATACTGAAATAATTATGTACCAGGTCTCTGTAGATCTCCAGATGTCCATCTCAAGAACAAAAAGAACCTGGAGAATGAATTTCACCCCTCCTCTCCCGTCCTTTTCGTTTTCTTCTCCCTCTGTTCTGATTGTATTTTCCTCGTCATATATTCTCCTCTGTATGGTCAGGTCAGGTCACTGGCTGGAGATGAAAGTTGAGTAAATTAATCAATTAAAGACAATTCTCTTGTCTCCTGGAGTCTCTTGGGAAGGTCCATGGATAGATAGAAGCCAGTGCAGACCTGGTTCTTGTCAGTAATTTGTAGCATTGTAAAAAATTGAGTCTGAGTATTTTTGTTTAAATATTAAAGCTCCCAATAACCCAAATTCTCAATGATGCCTTTACTCTACAATTTAGGGCTTATGTATGTCTTAAACGTCGAAAAAGTATTAATCCAACTCTTTTAATTAAGTTTCTGCAATTCCAATATGACCCAGGGAAATCCATAGAGTGTATATAAAATAGATCCCGTCTGCCTCCTCGCTGGGTGAAGCCACCGTTAGAACAGCGCCCTCTGGTGACGGGCTGCAGTATAGGTCATAAATTCCACCTCCTCCAGCAATCCCTATGGAGCTGTGGACAAACTTTAGAAATTTGTTACACAGAATATAAATTTTTCTCCCCCCTGCTTGCGATGTTGACATGTAGTTATTGTAAGACTGGTTTGTGCTCAAGTCCTCTTTTTTCTGTACAGCTCTATTTTCAAAAGTTATTAGGAGGTTCATGTTTTCTATGATTGACACCTGATACAGCCCATGGGCGTACGAAGATTGCGTAGCTCACCCGGGGGATACGCTGTTTGAGCCGAGCAACATCACAGCGACTCTCTGCGATTGTCCTGCCGAATGCTTACAATGCTACTGCGCAAGTGGTGGTTCCAGGAATTGGAAAAAATCCCGGAAATACCAAGAGCAATTCAGCTTTAAATTCGTATAAAGACCGAAGGCGTACAGTCTATGGGAAAAGCTTATTGAAGTCTGATCGGCCACAACCCACACTGTCTTAAAAATTGCCAAAATGCAGTTTTGTGATGAAGTTTTTCCAAAAGTTATCCAGTTATTTATTTCTAGTGGATGCTTAATGGAATTCTCAATTTTGATATCATACACTCATATTTCTATTTGCAATATAATTTCAGAGGCAATCTGTGAAAATAAGAATAACTATTATCCTTGAAGCCTGAGGTTTTGTCCCACCTTCTGCTGCAGCCACTGTTGCTTTACTCAGTAGCATCCAGCCGCACAGCTTCTACTTTGAGAAAGAAAGACAGTATTGGGTTTCTGCGAGCGCTCTCCCTAGCAGTGGGGTCGGGAAATTAAATTAAACCCTGAGCCCCAATAACAAACAAGGTCAGTGTAAAAATAAAGCACGGAGCGATGACAAACAAAGATAGGATGAAAAAAAAGAAATGGAATATTTGGACTTGGGGAAAAGAATAACAGAGTTTAATGTTGGTAGTGCTTCAGTCCGTGACCTCACCGGAAATAACACCTCTTTTTGCCAGCATTTCATATTTTAGACACAACAGTTTAGATTACGGTGTAATGGGCAAGTTGTGAATGTGTTGACAAGAGGGTATTTGTGCAGATGGAGATTTTAGAACAAGTGTTTTTATTAATACTTTACACTTAAAGAAAAGGTCAAATGAATAAATTATGTTTTCACTCATTTATGAGCTGCAACAAGTCAAGACAAAAGAAAAAGAACTGCTGTAATTGGGTCAAACCTTTTTTCCAAAGTCATTTTCATTAGATTAGCTCTAAGTGGCCTATTTGATAATTATAGTTAAATGTCCTGGCATGCCAAGCAGAGCAGTCATCTTGTAGTGTGATTGGACCTCCTGCCAGAGTAAATATGAAGAGATTTTAACAGATTTAATCACAAAGTTTGAGTCTTTATATTCCTGTTGAAACATTGAAACATGAAACAGGAGTTAGTCTTATCAATAGTTATGCAGATGTTGAATTTAAAATCCTCAAAAGGAGAGTCTCAGCCTCTTTTTCTGCAGTAATTTAAGTCCTTCTGGTCAAGCCTTATATTATATATATATCGTACTTTTGTGAATTATTCGATGAACCATGCATGAAGTGCAGTGATCTGCTTTTAAAGATACATAAATTGCAGCTGCACTCAGAGATGTCGTTGGTTGTGCATAGGGTCTAAATATCAGGCAGAAACCCCTTTGTTGATTTCCTACCATTGACCATACCAAAGTCTTCAACAACTAATCAGATCTAGACTATATTAATGATGGTTGGTACCCCTCAATATCTGGATTTCAGTCACATGATTGTGATGGCGCAAGAGGGCGGATGGAGGGCAGGAAGTAAATGTGGAGAATACGTCTATGGAACAAACCGTGCAGTGAGTTGGTATTGTACAGATTTAGATCAAGTTTCAAGACAAAGATACGAGCAATTAATTCGCTAATATGTTGGACGTGACTCATTAGATTAGTGAGTTTTTGATCACCAGCTATCTGGTCCTTCAGACACCCTACTACACCAAACAGCAGATGAAAGCCTTTATAAGTCTGGAGGCATTTTTGTCAGCAGTTGGGTCCACAACCTCAGTACAAAACATTATTTTTTTTTTGGTAACTGAGGTTTACCGTGGGAGCCCAGTCTACTGACTCAACGTCACCCAAGGCGCTAGCCTAAAAAGTCCAGATGAAGTCCATATTAGACTACTAGTAACTGAATCATAATGATTACTATGTAAACGAGCATTTAACGACAATCTAATGCTATATAACTACAGCTACAAAAACCAAGTTAGTGAGCTAACATGCCTCGAACGAAGTGGTTGCTGGAGACACCGGCATTTGCAGACTCTGCTCCTCCGGACCGTAGATGTAGGTTTAAAATCCACTCTTATGGCGTTGTTCTGTGAATTTTTTCCATTTCTAACCTTTGTGCGCGAAGATCTTAGGCACTCGATAAAATCTCTTCCTTCTCGCAGTTCGAGCGATTCAAGCAGTTGTAAACCAGACAAAACATCGGCATTTACTCAAACGAATCTTCAGTAAATAAACACTTCCTGCTCTCAATCTGAATTTCACGCTCTCACAATGCAACTTTGTAAAACCCGGTTATTGGGCTCATAAGCCTGTCCTCCTCTATGTTAGCTATATGGAAATTGGTCAAACTTCAAACCTGATAAGAAAAAGAAAATAGCTGATACTTAGTTTCACTGACTCTCACTCTTGTTTAGAGGTTGTCAGGGACTTTTAATATGTAAAACTACATCAGGAGACGGTGAAGACAAGTTTTTCATCTATGTTGACTCTCAGCGGTCCAGATTGAAGCACTGAAGTTGCTTATCCCTGAAGAAACCCCTGACTGATACTTGTGCGGCATAACCAAAATTTCTTTTGGACATTTACTATAGAGCAACTCAGTGACAACATGTGAATTAAATTGAAAAGGACTTTTTGTCAATAAACCAAATCGTACTGCATCATTTGAGTATTATGCAATAGTGTATCCTGTTCCCCTTTTTAGACGTTTTATTAAATCTTAACTGAATGTTTTTTCATGCAGGTGTTCCTTTTGGACACTTCATCCTGATATGAGTCACTTTTAATCACGACTGCCAAACATCCCTTTCATACTCACTCTATGATCAGCTGGGGAAAAAAGGTGTCACGCTGCCTCCCTGTGTTATGTGTATTGTTTTATTTGGCTGCTGCAGTCCTCTCCAAATTGAACTTTTGGCCTAGCCTTGTCTCATTTTGAATGAGACATGAAACAAAAACAGAGGTGTTTCACCTTCTGCCTTTAATCTCTCTCTGTGAGAGAGGGCATCAATAGATCCTCAGTTCATTTCTCCCCCATTAGACAAGCGTTGAAAGCTTATTACTCAGAAAATGATGTTAAGCGCCTGTTTGCTTTTCTTTTGAGTGAGATAAAAACTCTCTTTGTTCTTTCTGTCTCAGTCTCAACTTGCACTTGCCATCAGCTTTAAAATAACAAGCATTGTCTGTTGTCACATTATTAGCACAGCAGAATTATGCTGTCATTGCTGAACTAAGAGTTTACTCTCAGCATGTGTCACGTTTGCTTGCTCTGGCAAAGACCAGTCCTTTCTTCACTAATTACCTTCCACCGATGACTAAATTGCTCTAAGAGTTTCAGTTTCTGGATCATCAGGGTCTCTTTTCCACCTCCTCCACTTCCACAGCTGTATCCTTCCTGTCGAAGTGTCACCTTTGGTTAGCGTGGATATTAAACTGCGGGATTATGGCTAGAGAACAACTACCCCATGAAAAAATAAAACCTTGAAGGGCTACTGTTCCATCAGTGCAGTCAGTCCAGTGAATGTATATACATGGGTGTGTATGCATACCAGCATGGATGCACGCTCGTGTGCATGAGGGCCTGATTTGCTCAGAGCAGTGAGCATTGTGCAGCAGTGGAGTCAGTCCAGTGAATGTAGTTCTGGAGTGTGTACAATAAAAACATATCTGCTTCATCACTGTCAGAAACAATCTGCATGGACCAAACCAGCTGCCACACTGCCTCAGCGCAAAGAAACAGGCAGTCGGAGCTGCTGCAGGATGGCGGCACACTCCTGGTGGATTTGCATTTATACTAAACAACAGCAGAACTGCACAAAGTTACTTCCATTCTGTTAAATGGCTTCAACGCTGTTTCTTAATGGAACTTTTTGCGCTGGAGTAAAGATGTTTTAGTGAAAGCAGTAACATCATTTAAAGCCAATTCCAATCACTTACAGTAACCTGATTTTGTTGGCTAATACTTGTATCATGAGCCCACGCTTGTTCTTGTTCTTCTTCTTCTGTCTCTATTTATGTAAGTGCGGGTGGCCTACTGCTACCGACTGTGATCTAATGTGAATGCTTGTTAACAAGAAAATGAGAGCAGCTGTTATTGGTATTTTTTACTCCTGATACTATTGTGTTATCTGATTGATATATATAGGTATCTGTATCTGTAAAAGCTGATCAATTTAAGGCCTACTCCGATAAAAATCATGTTTTTCTTGTTGTCTACATATGACATTTTTCTGATGCTCCAGGACATATCATGAGAAAACTAAGTGCGAAATTGCATTTCTGCATTCAACTTGCAGTGAATATCTCACAGACTCAAATAGCAGGTTCAGATTCAGTGAGATTTCTGACATAACAAATCCAAGCTCCGCCCCTGGAGTCCCGCTATGCAGTCCACACTTGGTGAAATAGAGAGAATGATTGCGGAACAAGCGTATGTGTTAGCAGATTGCAATGCTTGTAAGAAAGTTAATTATGATATTAACTTTCATCATTCCCCCAAAAGACATTAGTGTCTGAGAGATGAATAGCTCCTATGTTACCTGCCACTTCTACTTCACCGGCAATGTTAGGCTACAAGCTAGCATGAAGAGAAACGTGCTGTCTCTGCCCACAACTCAGAGGAGAATTGCTAATGAGCTACTGGAGCTCTGCAGGAGAAAAGCTCTTAAGAATGACACGGGTAACGTGATTTTGGCTAAAAACTTCATAATCAGAATTTAAATACCACTGATAATACTTAAAGTAGTAAAAAAAACATCAGAGTGGGACTTTAAGGTGATCAAGACTAGATGTTGTAACTGTTATCGGTCTCAAAATTCATTTCACTTTGTAAATAGACCAAAGAAGAAGTTGAAAACACCACAATCCCGGGTAATGACTCATGATGTTGGAGCTTGATACACAGCGAAGATCCTTTTTTAAGCCCAAAGACAACATGAGCTGTAAAAAGTGATGCATATGCATGGGTACGGTCTTGCCATATTTTGATCCTTTTGATCCTCTCCTTCTCTTTGAACTGTTTGCCCTCTTTGCTCCCCTGAGCTTACTATTACCATGCATGCTCTCCCCATAGTTTCATAATACAGCCGTATCTGTTTAAAACTTAGGATTAAACTTAACTGTTTGAGAGAGAATCAGTCATTAAGTTAAGTTCTTCAATATATAGGTGCGGCATCAGTAAAAATGTGCTGTTTTTTGCCACTTACTGGTGCTACTTGACTATTACAAAATCACACTTTACTGAAAACTGCATATGAAATCAGCTGAAGTATTTTGAGCTTTCCTGCTACATCAAAAACCTGTTTCTGGTGAGCTCCTCTCCTCATGCAGCCCTGCTCTCTGACGCCTCTTCCAAGAAAAATGCCTGAGCTTTGACTGATGCTGTGCCCGCTGCTGGCTTCACACTCCATTTGTGACCAAGGCATATAGACTACCCCAGAAACAGCAGCGGTAGTAAACACAAGCATCAGATAAAGCGACGATTTACCCCCCACCCTTCAACTCATACACATGCTAAGAGGTGCACTCACTGAGGGGAAAGAAAGAAAAGGTAGGACACTGAGGAATTAAGGTTTCAGGAATGGATGAGAGCTGAGAACAATATACCAGGAGACAAGGAAAAATGAAACCGGGACAATAAATGTGTCACAGGAGTGAAGAAACTGTGCAGTGGGGTTTCAGATTTACGGCCCTGCTCTGTAGAGGAGACTGCTTGACTTGGCGGCAAGTAGTCAAAAATGTACAGTGCAGACACACACACACACGCACACACACACATCAAATGAAAAAACACAGACGTCTTCAGCTGCGCTCAGACCATCATTCCCCCTCATGCTGCTGTCTGCAAGAAGGCTGCAACTCGCCCAGACTCAGCCAGATTGTGATTTATCTTGACTGGTAGAGTAAAAAAAAGAGATAGTACACAGCTATGACTTACTTTCTGTTTATCTTCTCTCTTAAAGGGATATTCCGGCGTAATTAATTCAGGGTAAAACACACTGTAACACCGAGTTGGACACCCCGTCGAGAGATAAATGTTGCCAACCGCTTGCTTCTCTAGTTATATCAACTTTAGTAACGACTTTATAGCCACAAATAATGCTCAGAACAGCACCTAACTTCATCAACAGTACATATAGGATCCCAGCCATAGCACTAGCCACCAAACATTTTTTTAACTTTGCCTGATTTCTTTAGCAAAAGGACTAAGCACAACTCACCTACTCTCTTTCAGCAGCCACTTGTTTGTACAGAGACCTCCGGGCGAGTCCATCGACTGCAGCGGAGTTTCGCAGCTCAAGGAAGAACATTTATGATCATTTCTTCATGGAAATACAATCAGCCTGAGACGCTAAGGCAGAAGAACTACTGCGTCTGCAGTGCAAAATGATTAATATGGTGATTGTTACTTCAAGGACATTATAAAGAAATGATCAGAGGTCTCTGTACAAACAAGCGGCTGCTGGAAGAGAGTAGGTGAGTTTTGTTTAGTCTATTTGCTAAAGAAATCAGGCAAAGCTAAAAAGATGTTTGATGGCTAGTGCTATGGCTGGGACCCTATATGTCCTGTTGATGAAGTTAGGTGCTGTTCTGAGCATTATTTGTGGCTATAGAGTGGTGTTTTGGTTGAGTGTGTGGCTCTCTATTGCTATCTGCAGTCGTTACTAAAGTTTGTATAACTAGAGAAGCAAGCGGTTGTCAACATTCATCTCTCGACGGGGTGTCTAACTCGGTGTTATGGTGTGTTTGACCCTAAGTTAATTTTACGCCGGAATATCCCTTTAAATAGCTGAAGTGTCTCGCTTTTATTCCATGCCATATAAAATTGTGTTTTGTGGTGTATTTGTGTCTTTGTCTTAAATCATTATATTTTCTGCACACAGTTTCAGATTCAAACAAGCTTTTATAGCGACCTGGTCTTGCCCTAGACCTGCCCCTGTGTGTTAATAGTCCGTGTCAGGTTGTAAAAGAGCCAAAAAAAGGTCAGTAGCATCATGAACCTTAGAGTCATTGTGGGAGAGACACAGAGGGATGAGCAGGATAGGAGGCAGTGCTCTTTTTTTTCTTTCTTGGTAAGTAAAAAAAAGTCAATCTGGTTGAGATTTATTCCTTTTCCGTTCCATCCTACTACTCCTCCATTCCTTTTTGTCACTGGATTAGCTTGTGTCGTCAATAATTCACCTCTCCTCCCTCTCTAACTGCCCAACTGAAGCCGGTTTCATGGCTTATAAATTTTATAGAGAAATTTGTCTCAGCGGTCAAAGTAGCATCGCTAATGACATCTGCAGCAGGGAGGACCCCAGAGGAGCGAGGAGAGCTGGAGGAGGAGGAGGAGGGTCACGGCCCATTTCGGAGAAGTGCTAACTCGGTGATGGGGACTTGACAAAGGAATGTAGGGGATACGTGTGAAGGTCAAAGGTTTCCCACCTGCTAAGCACGGCCACGGTGCTGTGGTTGTTAATGAGCGCACAATAAAACAGTCGAGCAGAGTTTCAATTAAGCAAGTCCTGCCCGGCGCGATTAGGGCCACATGATCAGGATACAACTCTTCAAGGACTTATATTTAGTTATGATTTCAAAGACAGGAAAGCATCTGCTGAAGAGAGTGTTTCAGTTCAGGGCTCCAAGACAGCCCAACAGCTGGTGAGGAACAGGAAAAGTGGGCTGTAGAGAGAGGACGATGACTTGAAACAAGGATTGTAGCTGCAGAGGCAAGTCAAAGACCTCTGCAACAAGGTTGTTACCCTCAGCATGTGGGGTGCTCACTTAAACCAGTAGGCCAACCAGTGCCCTGAAGGTACTGGTTTTCTGTGTTTGGTAAAATTTTGACCCTGCTATATTTCAAAAGTCAAATTTAATACTTATCAAGAGTCTTTGCAGAGACAATTGGCAAATAAAGGCAGTTGACACGTATCCCTGAGCAGCATTTTCTCACATTTAGAAAGGTTACATAGAGATACTCACAGTCTATTTTGCTTTTGTATGTATTTAAGAGTTTTAAGAGTTTTTATTGACTTTTGACTTAATTCTTGAAACCATGACTGTTTTTCCCCCCTAAAGTACGGTGGCCCTGAGGTGCAAAACACAAAGGCAAATCAGAAAATACAACACAAAAAGAGAAAACACCTACCTACCTACGTTTTCCGGTTTTGGTTAATGTCGTGTTTTCTGATTTACCGTGGTGTTTCTCTTTTTGTGTTGTGTCTTCTGATTTTGCGATTGTAATCTTTTGCTGATATTCCTGTAAGCTTTCGGGTCACAAATAGGGATCTATAAAAAATTTCAGTCTGCTTCTTGACAAACTATAACAACGACACACATGAGCTTTAAACTTTAAGACTTCCAAGATATCCAAAGAAGAATATCATGTGATTACATTGAAGGCCTCAAGATGTTTACACTAATTTGATTTATCTACCCCATGCTCTTTAAGATTTGTTTGGTCTTAAAATATGAAAACAGGACTCCAAAAAAGCATCACCTGTTGTTGAAACTCCATCTATGACAGTGTGAACTTTTTCAGATATTTGGGTAAACTTCTGATCCCCAGACAAAAATGAAACTTTTTCCAACAAGACGTATAGCTTAATGGGAAAGACTTCCAGGGAACTACCTGTGTCAATAATTCCATCATGTTTCAGACTCCTCAGAGAAGAATCCACTTGTCCAGAGTTTATTTTATTGGGGAGTAGAAACAGTAAATGTTTACCCAGAAATAAGAAGTCCAAGAGAGCATTCCTGTCTCATCCCTTATCCAAGACGACTCATCTGCTTATCCTTAAAGCTGACTCAGTCTGCCATGGGAAATCTTTCCAAGGCAAGGTAGGAGCGCCTTTTCCCCGAGGACTCCTCTTCCCGTATACTGTAGGTAGAAAAAAGAAAGAAGACGGTTGATGATGATGATTATATCCAGTGTCTCTTCGCTGCTTTCTCAGAATCATGAAATTAGGAAACACTCTCCGCCAAGGGCCAAATTAACCCACCTAATCTTCTAACCATCTAATCTTCAAACACTGTTTATTTTCTCAGCTCACAGCCGCCAATCAGAGTTGGCTGCCTGTATTCTGTTATAATACACCGGTTTAAAATCTTTAGCTGACATTGTTGGCAATGGAGTGATTGTCTTAATTGCGGTGGCTTTGGCTTACAGAGCAGCGCGAGTGTTGGCTCCGTCTTTTTTGTCGAGTACTGACAGCGCCGCACCGGCTCGTCCCTGTCAGCCCCAGGGCCACCGACACAACCAGATGACCTGCCAGGAGATAGCTTAACCCCAAACACTGAGAAAGCGCCGGTCCCATAGAAACCAAACTCAGCGAGTAAACAGACTGGAGGTGATGTTTGACATGAGCAGGGAGAGCCCTTGTTTGGGAAAAGATTTGGAGACGAGTCTTGCTTCCGATGTCTCCACGGTGTTGGTGGATGCATGAGGGTCTAGATGGAGGTGTAATATAATAGAGAGCTCAAGCCATGGAGGAAACTTCTTTAGACTTCATCTGACAGCTAGGCATTGCACAATTGATGTACTCTGTGTACGTCTGAGATATTTCACACCGTGATCATCAGATCAGACATTGCTGGCAGGGAAAAGTCATGCACTTGTTCCAGCAATCTGCCTTTATTTTGAAAGGAAACATTGCTCAATTAGCTAAAACAAAAAACCCAACTTACACAGCTTTCCCACACGTAGCCCTCCAGTCAAACCCAGACAACTCTTCTAAGTGAAAATGAGTTTGGTTTTCACGCAACGAGAGCTACCCGGTTTGTTCCAATCTTCATCACTCTCAGGATGAATCTTTAAACATCCATTCACACGTAAAGTTTCCTGAATGTGATGCGTCTCTGCCAGTGCTGTCAGAGATCCTTCCCTTGGAGGCTTGTGTCTAATAGAAATGTACAGGATGCGTTCACTGTCTGGCAGCTCTCCTGTGAGATCGTATTATGTTGTCACACAGCGGAGCATCATTTGAAAAGTTTGTGTGTCAGTCCCGCACGCTATTAAGACAGCTGCTCTCACTGTGTATTGTTCGGCAAGGAGCTATGGCGACCTGACAGGCCTAAGGAATCTTTTTTTTTTTCATCCTAAAGGCCTTTTCACTCTTAACACCCTGAATAGGACCTGCCAATGTCATCCTCCACCCATGGCATTTTTATGGCATAGCTGACATACGCACAACGCACTCTCGTCAGCCCCTCTGTGCCTCTTGCTGGGGTCTTTTTTATCCCTCACACTGTATGTCAGCTGGTGTTTTCCCAAAGATGTGAGTTGGAGGAGATCTTTTCCAGACAGGGACACTTTATCTCGGAATTACTCACACACACACAAAGACAGATGGGTAGAGAGCAAACGCGGCCTCCTTCCCTCTCTCTACGCTTACTCTTTCACGCAGGTGCTTTCACACACACCTTCTAACACACTCTCACACACACACACCACTCAGACAAAAGAGCCGTGATTACTCAGCAAATGGATGCACCACTGATCACAGGCTGGCCCTTTTACAAACTGGCCTATTATGCGGTCTCAGCGTGGGGTGGAAGTGTTGCAGGGGCCCAAGGCAGTGTAGCTGCAGGCGTGTGTGTGTGTGTGGATGTGGATGTGTGTGTGCACGAGCTAAGGCTGAGAAGTGCTCCCATGCTGTGCTGCCTAACGAGAGGGCAGGTCAGCCATTAAATGGGCACTAATGCGGGAAATTGGAGGCCATTAGGCCTGTCTTTGTTGTTGTGCCTCTGTGTGGCTGGTTAGACTCTTGAAAAAGGAAAGGCCTTATTAGCCCTCACATGGAGAAAGAGAGAGAATATATGGGCCATTTAGCTCTGCATGGAGCAGGCCAGCCTGCTGTTGAGGGCTGCTGCAGGGAGTGCACACAAGAGGAATACACATTATGAGCAGTGTTAATGTGTCGAAGGCCTTTCCAATCGCACATGCGTGTGTGTGTAAGTCTGTATCAAATTGGTAGAACGTGTGCATAAGGACTTTTTTCTCTCTTCTCTTGCATACAGATGCTTTACAGTTTGGACAGCTCGGGCCATGATATGATATTATTGCGATTTTTAAAATTTTGCAATACATTGAGTATTGCGATACAAGATATTCCGATCTGTACAATTTTTTCAACTGTTTAGCAAATTTAGCATTTGTCGTTCCTTTATGTTTATCTTGTTTACGCTGTATTTTATTTTCATGTAGCACATCTTGCAAACCTCATATACTATAAATTTGTTGTACTAACTTTCTCCTGCTCTATGACGTCATCTCTGCCAACTAGGGCTGGGCGATATGGGAAAAGGTTTATCACAATGTGTGTATATACATAGCCATACTTACTGTGCAATAAGTTTTTTATCATCGCTGCCGCTGTCCACTGTGTGGAATCCATTACACCCGTGCAATCTATTTAACAACAGTGTGTTGACACTCTATTGCATCTTATTTGTGTACATATTTTATATTTTAAACCTTTACTTTTACTTTTTACTTGCACTGGATGGGAGACCCTCTCCAATCTTGTTGTACAATGTTTGTGTAATGACAATATAGAGCATTCTATTCTATCTATTCTTCTATGGTAAGAACAGAAGGACAAATACCATAGAATGCCTCTAATAGAGATACCTTGACTTTGACTAACATACCCAGAGCGTTACAGCCTCTATATGGCAGATACACGCCTTAACCTCTGAGCTAGATCAGAATTCAGCGATAAGAGATTTTACAATCAAGTTTCAGCAAACTGGGAGATGAGTTGATGATTGAAAGTATCATCTTTTAAATAGTCAAGGACCACAAACAAAAACCGATGAATTTATCAAAGGATTCTGTTGTCTTAACAAACTGACAACAGTTTTATTTGTGCTATCCTTTATTTAACATAATTTGCTTCCTTAAAACCTGTGATTAAGAAAAGAAGGATTTAAATCACATCAGGCAGAGCAAGAATAAAACGTAAAAGATGCTTAAAACTAAAAGAGAAGATAAAGGACTTTAATTCATATTTTCTGCACACACTGTACCCCACATACTTAAATACTGTATGCTTGTACATGCCGTATAAATATAGAGCTGTGCTTTGCTGTTTATCCACTGTAAATCCACTGCTCAACATCAACCTTGGCTCCATCACTAATAGCGTCATGAGGGATCCCTCCACACTCTGAAGCAGAGCGGTTCTCACAGCTCTTTAATTGCGTCGGCCACATTATCAGACAGCATTTTATCACCCACTGACAGGATGTTCACTGTAAATAAAAAAAGCCTGCCCGTCTACACTAGGGAATGCATAATTTGAGCAAATATGAGAAAACATTTCAGAGTTAAATTATGAAATACAGACGGAGGAATAAATATGATCGCCTGACAGCAAATGGAATCAATCCACAGGAAATCATCCCTCATCTCATGTTCAGTGTTGCTTTGATAACCCTGCAGAGCTGATGAATATTCCATGTGAATACATCTCAGTTAGCCAAGTCTCCGTGAGCAGACCTGGGACTTAACAAGCACCTCATCATTTCATTTTTTCCCCTTATCTTTCTCTACATCCCCTCCATTTTTCCCCACCCTCTGGCACTTTCAAACTGCTTCTTAAAAATAGAGTTGGAGTGAGACTTCTTTGCCTTCTTTGGGAGCGACCGGGATTCAGAGTTTAGTCGGGGTCATTAGAGACAGAGTGAAGGGGGCGAGAGGACTCACAGGGGGGCTAAAGTGCTGCGGCTAATTGGCTGCAATAAAGGAATTAAATTAGCCTGATATAATCTCTGCAGCGCGCTCTCTCTCACTCGCCTTTTCACACCCACCAGCACACAGTGGTTTGATGACATTCCCAGGGTGCCTCCCAGTACATGCTGACCAGGTCATCACACCAAGAAGCATTGTCCTGACTTTCACACTCTTTGCCCCCGTCTCTGAATTTCTCTGAAGCATGACTAGTTGTGGTGAAGTTTAGTTTGTAGTTTTGTGGCACAAATGAAGCAGCGAAACTGAAACTGTTGAATACAGTAACTGTTCATGAAAAAAATTTACTAAAAAGCTTTAACTACGGTGGCGCTGAGGTGCAAAACACAACGAAAAATCAGAAAACATAACATAAAAATAGAAAACACAGCGACAAATAAGACAACAAAACGGCAAATAGGAAAACACAACACAAAAACACAACAACAAATCTGTAAACACAAAAACAAAAAAAAGAAAACACAATGACAAAAGAGGAAACGACACCAGAAGAGAAAACACAATGGTTAATGTTGTATTTTCTCTTTTTCCGTTGGGTTTTCTGATTAGCAGTTTTGTATTCTCTTTTTTGTGTTCATTTTTCATTTTTTGTGTTGTTTTTGTGTTGTGTTTTCTGTTTTTGTGTTGTGTTTTCTGTTTTGTTTTTGTGATTTCTGATTTGCCGTTGTGTTTTGCACCTCAGGGCCACCGTATGTCACACCTAGAAGTATTGTAAGTAATAGTCCAACAAGTATTGAGAAGCTCTATCTATGGTGGCCCTGAGGTGTGAAACGCAAGAGCAAATCAAAAAACACAACACAAAAAGAGAAAAAACAATGTTTAATGTTGTTGTGTTTTCTCTTTTTCCATTTGGTTTTCTCTTTTTGTGTCGTGTTTTCTGATTTGCTGTCGTATTTTCTGATTTGCCATTAGTTATCTCTTTTTGCGTTGTGTTTTGCACCTCAGGGCCTCCGCACATCACACCTAGAAGTATTATCCTGACTTTCACACTCTTTGCCCCGTCTGAATTTCTCTGAAGCATTATAAGTTGTAGTGAAGTATAGTTTGTAGTTTTGTGGCATAAATGAAGCAGCAAAAATGAAACTGTTGAATACAGTAACTGCTCATGAAAATATGTCACAGAAAAGCTCTAACTCGTGTTCCGATGACATGAAAATGTGGAGGCAATAAGACAGATTAAAAAAAAAAAAAGAAGTCATGTTTTTTTTTGTACTATGGAAACAGATATTTAAAAACAGGCAGGAAAAGACGAGCTTGTTTTAGAGGATTAAATGAACTGGCAATGATAGATAACATGAGTATAAAACTTTAATTGTCTTTAATTGTCCCAAATCATTTCATCTATCATCTCAGTGTCTCCAGTGAGCTTTTATTAGACGTGGAAATCCCCGCCTTTATCTTGTCACCAGACGCAAGACAAAACGCAGTATTGTTTTAATTTATAAGAGTCTAAATAAACAGTCATCGACATTTAAAGCTTGATTTTAAACAGACACCAGACTGTTACGATTGATAAATATTTCTTT
The DNA here is from genome assembly GCA_962446985.1 of Xyrichtys novacula. Classification (NCBI taxonomy): domain Eukaryota; kingdom Metazoa; phylum Chordata; class Actinopteri; order Labriformes; family Labridae; genus Xyrichtys; species Xyrichtys novacula. The sequence continues at coordinate 31,103,667 of OY660866.1, read as the reverse complement.
CATGTCACATCGCTGTATGTTTTGGTTCAACAGTTATTACAGCAGCTTAAAAAAGTCCATTTGTTTTGGGAGAAACAGTCATTATCAGGAACTGGAGATTATTGAAATTCCACGGCGGGTGAATCACATTTTCCTCATTCGTGTGGTCCGACATCATCCTGACATGAGGCTTTACTGTTACCTGTGTAACCAAGGTGATGTTTTAAATCACTCCTCCCCCGAGAAGAATATCAACACTGAATTAATCCAGCCGCAAAATGATTGTTTGGGAGGTCTGCGCTCTGGAAAATATCCCAGAGATTAAAGGGTAATAATGCCAGTATTGTTTTATGTCACTCTGTGTCAAATGTTAAGAAGTTATTCCTCTAATTTGTGCGGTCTGTTTACAGTCAATAAATCACTGTATAAATACCTGAGCTCATTTACCACCAGTCATCCTTTCACAGTATAAAACACAAGCAATATAATTTGATCAAAACAAACATGAATCCACGGTTTGCTTCTACAGATGCAGTTTAAAAGAGAACTTTTGAGTCTTTTCCATCTTCAATAAGTCTAGTTCAATCACAAGGTACAGGTCGGATGATATTTTTTATTTAACACTTATGAACAGTGCTTTAAAACATAATTGAAAGACTTTTTTTATGGTAAAGAAAGAAAACAAAAGCTAACCCAGATGTTTTTTTTATGCATTATGTGATCAATGATAATCCAACAAGATGTGAATATACTAGGGCTGGGCGATAAACCAAAAACTTACTGATACCCAAATTTAAGACAATAACCAATGTCAATATATTCGGTTTAAAACAAGGAATAAATAAAAGTTGGTTTTGGATGTGTGTAGGTAGGCTATGGTCTCATGTCCCTTTAAGACACTGTCCTACGTCAGAGATGTCACTCCACCCCATCCAGTCAGTAACAAAGAGGGAAAGACAAGTGAGGAGATGGAGGACGGTTCAAAAGTTGTAGCGGCTGAAGAAGACGAAGTTAATGTGGGAGGAGGTGAACTGCTCGATATATATCGTGATATTGCTTTAAGGCCATATCGCCCAGCCCTAGGAAAAACTAAATTCAGATTGGCTGTTTTTCTACATTGTGGGCTTTTGATAATAAAGTAAACTTGACAGGAAGCCACGGGTAAACGTAAGGGTAAAACTTTTTCACCCATACTTAAAAAATGGAAGCCAAATTTCCATCATTTAACCTCCATTATGAAGGACAACATTGTGTTTCTGTTGCTCCCTACATCTACTACGTAATCACCCTTTATGTCTTTTCTTGAGCCCTCAAATATGCAATGTCGTGTTTGCTAAGAACAACAGCTAGGTGAAGTGAAGAGACTACTTTTTTGATGTTTCTTTAATTCAGTTAAGACCAAACTGAAAATGATCATTTCCTAAAAAATCACGATCTGTTCAGTTGTAATATCTGCTTAATGGCAGAGGATCACAGTCATGGGAGCTCTGAAATAATTCCAATGGAATTATTGGAAATGTGTTGTTTGATACACATCTGATCCAATGATTAGTCATTTCACACAGTCCAACCTCTCAAACTTTCCCAGCGTGTGTGTCATGTTTCCAGGGAAAGAGAGAGAGAAAGTGGCAGAGATGGCAGACAGCAGGCTGTCAGTGTGTTTGCAGAAAGAGGGATGCTTTACTCACTGCGGTGATTCAATTTATGCACCATATGGTACACGGTGGTTTCAAGTTTTTCCACATACTTCTGGGCACAAAAATAAGTCATAGTGAACCTGCGCTGAGTGTGTTTTTAAAGTTTCTCTTGAGGGGGGTCTCAGAAGTTAATCTGATTACTTTTTGGAGCACCCATAGGATTAAAAGTCAACTCTCAGTGTATCGACTCTCCTCGGTGTTTGTTTAAAAGCACGGGACAAAATAGCAGAGCTCCTGCTGCTCCCCTGCTTGAAGGCACTGGTGTTGGGTTCTGGTTTTCTGTCCTTGTTGGGAGCCGTGAGGACGATGGCAGCAGGAAGGCTGGAAGGAAACACCTGAAAGACCTCACAAATAGAAATGATAATATTTATTTTTGTGAAGCACTGATCACCAAACAAACAGTTTTTTTTGTGGATGAATATATTTTACGCACTGATAGTGAGCAGCCAACAGCTGCAGCAGCAAACACAAACTAAAGTGGGGATTTAGCGTAAAAGTGGCAGAGATCAGTTGCTCAAGTGTTCTTCAGAGCAAATTGAGGCTGTGACCGACATCACTCAATTACCCTGCTTATCGTACGTACAATGAGCTTAACCTCAACCTCCTGCTCTGTTCTTGAATTCTCCCTCTAATTAGCCGAGCCGCAGCTCTGTGCAGCCTCTGCTACACGGCTGAGGTCAGGAGATAGAGGCTGGGAACCACTCAGAGAAACTAATTAGCCGGCTTTCCAAAACACACTCAGACACGGAGCTGAGCTGAGGCGCTGTGTGTCCTGCAGAGGGATGTGCGGGAAAACTGCAAAGCCTGATAAACAAATCAGCTTCCTGTTAGATTTAGCAGTTGGATTTTAAAACAGACGCCGGAGCAGCTTTTTGTCATTTCAGACGACTGTGGTCCCCATTACAGGAGGTGTTGAAAAGCTTAGCTTCATCCAGTTAATTCAATTACTGCTGCGTTAAAGGTATCACTTCACACTTCTTTTTACTGCTCACCTGGGGGTGGTTACAGGAGCACAGTGAGCCGCTAATCCAGCCTGAAGCAGTTAACCTGAGTGAAAACAGGCCAGACATTTAGGCCGTCCTGTGAGGGAAATGTAGTCTTTGTTGACGTAAATTTACCCATCAAGAATTTTAGGTACCCAACTATACAAGTAAGATATGCTGTAAAAAATTAGCTTAGTTTAGTTTAGTTTTGCCTCATTTGGATCAGTTATAGTTTATTTATTGAGATATTTGTCAGCGGTTATTTTGATGTTGATTCTAGGAACTAGAATGTTTTCAAACTCCACCTGGGTTCATCGAGTGTGTGTGTGAAAGTCGGCGTGAATGGCAGCGGTAGCTTTTGTTTGCACTGAAGGTGTTTGAGCTCATCGCTTGGCTGAAATACACCAGAGCTCAGCTTTTGTGTCTCCACTGAAGGGCAGAAACCCTGAATCCTGCTGCTTGTAAAGAGCAGGCATGTTGTGTGTGCCTCTGTGTGTATGTGTGCGGAAGTTATTACAACAGCAGGTCTGGAAAGAGACGGCAGGTATGTGAACTGTGTATCTGGGTGACTCAGTGTGTTGTAGGTAAAGATGGAAATTAAAAATAAATGTAGTTCAAATTAAACTTAGTATATCTGGGATGAATTTAGTGTTGATGTACAGTATTTACTTTTGATAAATTAGCTTAAAACCTGTGTAAAAAGTGTCATACATCACTTTTCTCTTTGAAAATTTGTTTAAAAGTCATCAGAAGGCCACAGATTAAGATAAGTTAAAACTTAATTCAACATCTGTTTAAATATATCGATCACAGTCTTTGTTATAACCAGATTTCAACAAAAAATCTGTTAAACTCATCGAGTCCTATCTTATAATACAGTATATTTACAGCTAAAATGCAAACATACAGTAATTAATAGACTGGAGCTGGTTATAGTTTCACACCCGTGTCGATTCAGGCCTTTTTGTCCTTATATGGTTAGTCATTGCGCTTATTCAGTTTTACAATCAGGTATCAGGTAAATATCTCAGCATCCAGGTGTCTCTAGACCTTCACTGTTGGAGCTTCAGCCTCAGTACCTGAGCATGTGCAGTCTTTTTTTTTACGAAGGAGGCCCTTAACAATGCTCTTTTTATATATATTTGTTACGACCGTCTTAAAATCTAGGGGTCATTAAAAGGTGTAACACAATAAGCTTTAGAATTAAACAGGTAAAGCTAATATAAAAAACACTCAAAGTAGGACACCAAGAATTTTGAGAATTTATTTTTGATGAAACTAGGTGATAACAAAACTAAACCAGTCAATCAAGTTGAACAAAGGACAGAGTTGGCTATTAAAGAATAGTCTGGTGAAAACCTCAAACAGGAGTGACTTCAGTGAACTCAAAGGCCGAAGTAAAAAACAAAACCCCCAAATCTAACTACAAAAGAACACCCTTTACCTGTCTGTACCAAAATCAAAACCCAATTCTCAACTCCCTGACTCCCACAAAACATATCTCTGGACTTTCTTGTAGACATCAAACAGCACATATAGCGCAAAATTCATCATTTTTTAATCCTCTATTCAGCCTACAGAATTTGTAAAAAGTATTTCCTTTACATGTCGTAACAACATTTGAATGAATTGTTATTTCGATATGAATTTGAATGGTTTCAACTAATTTACTATTGGAATTTCAGTGAGAGCTCAAGCATGTGCTTTTGTTTTAAAATATTTCAAATTTTATAGCTCAGAATGATTTTTATTTGATCCTCAGATTCCCTGTTTTCAGATTTTCGTCAAAATGTAAAACTATAATAGAAAATCTAGTCATTTTGACTCTCAATCACTTCAGTAACAACATCCCTGTATGCTTAAAAATAAAAAGATGTCAGCTTTAAAGGAGTCTTGTTGAAAGAAAAAGGTAATGATGCAATGTTTTCTCTATTCACAAGTTTATTTTGTATTTTAACCTGATAAAATCACAGTAGATCAACTACTAACTTGTCTTCAGTCTTTTTTAATTAAAAGTCATTTATTTTGAAAAGGTGGCGGCGATGTCATTCCTTCAAAGAGTGTGTGTTAGAAAAAGATAACATTTCAGAGTCGTTTTTTTTTTATGTAAGGTGTATTATATGAGACGTCTCGCATCATGCCTGGTGTCAGCAAGTTTAGATAAAGTGCCTCTCACTCGTCCCCTTTATCTGACATAATACCTAACGAAGCATGATACTGTCAAACACAATGTAGGCTCCTGCCCCACACCTTCACATCCACCTTCTGACTGAAATATCCTGTATGCCCTGCAGGGCCGTAGCTTTATTCTCATTGTGGTCCTGTGGTCTAGTGTTCCTCTGTGTTTTTTAAAAGGAGGGTGTGAAACAATCTTTGTTGTGTAACTGAGACATGTCTGCAGCTCTGAGGCCCACTGAACTCCTCTCACACTGATCTCTGCTCTGTTGGGGATAGATTTCATTTAAACTGTGGCTCAGAGCTGGAAACACGGAGGGACTCAACCTGCTTTTGGGTTTGATTGACAGCTGGCTCAGGTTTTCAGCACAGTGACACACATCCTCTCTCAGTGATAAGTCTCTAAACTTTGCGTTATTTATGCATTTCTGTTGCTCTAATAATTTACTACAGGGACTATTTGTGTGTGAAGAAAAAAAGCATTTCAGTAAGCTTTATCTGTTTCATTTCAAACACATTTGTGCTGCGACAAATACAACCAAGCTTGTGGCAGTCGGTGTAAAAAAGTAGGGGGTTTTCCAGCGGAGTCAGGAGAAGAAAAGCATCCGCTTAGCAGTGTGAAAGGCCGCCAGCATGAGTTGAACACAGGTGTAAATGTAGCTCCAGATAACAATGCAAACATCAGATCTGTGTCAGTTTGAGGAAAGGAGGCGAGTCCACACAGGAGTAAAGATGATCAGTTTAACCTGGATTCTCTCCAGTGAGATTTCCCTAAGAAAAACCACAGTGCTTGCATAAGACAATAGCCCCACTGTAGGGCTGGGTGATAAACTGAAAATTTACAGATACTGAAATTTACGACAATTACCGACGTCATTCTGCCCACATTGGTATATTCGGTGTCAAAAAAAAAAAAAAGGAGTCTTTTCTGTCTTTGATAATTCTAGTTCAGTCACAAGGTACAGGTCAGATGATATTTTTTATTTAACACTTATGAACGGTGCTTTAAAACACAATTGGAGTACATTTTTTTTATGTTAAACCCCTGAAAACTTTAAAGTAATAAAACAAAAGCTAACCAAGATGCTTTTTAATGCATTATGTGAGCTATGATAATCCAACAAGATGTGAATGTACTAGGGCTGGGCGATAAACCGAAAACTTACAGATACCGAAATTTACGGCAATAAGCAGATGTCATTTTGCCCATGTCAATATATTCGGTGTCCAAAAAAAATGAATTAAAAGTTAGTTTTGAATGTGTGTAGGTAGGCTATGGTTTCATGTCCCTTTAAGACGCTGTCAGAGACATGACTCCAACCCACCCAGTCTGTAACAAAGCGGGAAAGACAGGTGAGGAGATGGAGGACGGTTCAAAAGTCGTAGCGGCTGAAGTAGACGAAGTTAATGTGGGAGGGGGTGAGCAGCTTGTGGAGTAGTTATCGTCCATTTATCGTTATCAAGGTGAACTGCTTCATATACCATGATATTGATTTGAGGCCATATCGCCCAGCCCTACCTCACTGTATTTCCTTATTTTCAAAATGATCTGTGAATAAAGATATAAACAGCTTCGGTTCGGTTTCAGATAAGTTTAAGAAGCAGTTTGAAGTCACACTGTGAAGGTATCATCATCTCGTGGTCTCATGACATTAAAAGTCATGTTTTATTTACATTGCATTAAATACTGAGGCTTACCAGTCTGACGCTGAGACATTTCACTAATTAAATTCCTGCTGTCCTGCAGGGACTGATAAGACACAGAGCTGCTAATGTATGTGTGTGAGTGTGTGTGTGTTTTAGAAAGATATTGTAATTAGGTCCTCTGAGCAGAGAGGGAAAATCCCAAGAGTCTCAAATACACACATCCAGATAAAGTGCTCACATATACACACAAAAGAGAGTACACAAATGCACTTTGACTTGCACACACGTCAACATACACACATATCTTGTGAAATGCTGGGTTAAAGGAAGCTGAGTGATGCTCGCTTCAGTCTTCCTCCATAATGATGAAAGGATGATGAGCTGACACATGAACCAACCTAGGAGACCCGATGTGGACCCAGATAACCCCCATCTCCACACACACTCATAAAGTACAGTATGTTCTCTCACACAGCCCAAGCCACAAACTGTATCAGAAGCGTTGCTGTAAATAATGTATGTGGTGCTGGTGGAGGACCGGTGTCTCGGACTGCCGGTCTTTAATGAAGTTGGGCACGCTGGCCTCACTCGGCTGCCAGAGAGTCATGAATAAACATCAGCCGGCTAATTAAACTCAGCACGGGCAACTATACTGATCAGTAAACAAGCGGTGGTGAGGGGTCTCGCACATGCTCACACAGGGATTCACAGAGGAAATAATCAAACCAGACCTTCACTCGCCGCTTGATACAGTTTGCTCTCGTGAGAACAGAAAAGGACCGCGAGGAGCAGAGAGCAAGAGACTTAAAAAGACGACTAAAGAGGGGCAGAGAGAGGATGGAAGTGTTTGACTCGAATGAAAGAGAAGCTTAAAGTTGTGCAGACTCTCAGCTTTGAATACAGGCAGATATCAGTCAAACAAACAAGATAATGTATTTCAAGTAGGGCTGGGCAATATGGGAAAAAGTTTATCACAATATATTTTTGTCACTTGTCAATCTTTAATGTTCCCTGTTACTCTTAAATGAAATTTAACAGTGCTTATTGGTAGCATGTCTTTTGCAGTAACATAAGCTACTGCATCTGTGAGGTCTTTGTGTCTCTTCAACGTTTTGTCGTAAGGCGTTACGCTAGAGAAAGCGGACTGAATAATTGGCTATTCAGCTGCACAGGCGCCATGGGGCTGAGGGAAATTCATTTTTGATATATATTGTTATCGTTTTATTGCCCAGCCCTAATTTTAAGTTTAAAAAAGTACTATCAATTGGTCAGATAAGATGTTCATTTAAAATAGTGGTATAAAGTTACAGATTATAGCAAAGATATACAGGATTCAGTAAATTAGGTTAACATTAGCTGTTTAACCTCACTGTAAAATATAGATTTACTCTCATAATCGTTGTAGTATGGAGTGTTTTTATATTATATTGCTAATCGCTTCTCAGTTCACAGGTCGACTATAGTCTGTTTGAATTTTTTTTCTCATTTTTTTTACTCCAATTCAAATCATTCAATAAGTATACATCATATTCTATGTCTTATATGTTGTATTTGTCCTTATGTGTCCCAGCGTGTCATATTATATTGTCCTATCTTAAGTAAATGTATTATATAGCATGCTGTGTTGAATTATATCATGTCTTCTTGTGTTGTGTTTTACTATAAATCATGTTGTTTGTATTTCACTGATATTTAATGTTTTTTGTATTCAAACTAATTTTACTCCAAGATACTTTTTCTTGTGGTTTTTTGAAGTAATAGTGAATAAATGTTTTTTACAGCAATGACAATTTAAAGAATTACCTAGCTGTAATTCTACCATATAGTATTTATAATGTTGGTACTGTCAGGTGTAATTTAGAGTAAGGAAAAGGGAGAATTTAAAGCGTTAATGCCTTGAGGTTTGTGTTACAGGTGACACGGGTTTAGTCTGATGGTTAAATTGAGTGAGAGGCTTCATTACAGAGGTCAGAAAAACATTTAACAATAATTAAAAACAGCATTTGAAATCATTTAACAAAGCAGGTTTAAAAAAAAAAAAGAGTGACAGTCGATTAAATAAAGACGCAAATAAAGATGTTTATTTGTTAGTCTTTAACCACCACGTTCAGTGCGCACCACAAATTTTCTTCTGATGCTCGCTCGTCTGGTCTTGTCTTTTTTTAAAACGCCAACTCCAACCCATGTCAACTTTCACCTTCTTCAGGTTATTTATTATTGTATTGTTATTAAATGTAGGTAAAAAAGGCTAAAGAAATAAGAGTCTTACTTTCAAAATGTTTGTGTTACAAAAGTGCAAAAGGACTTTAACTAGAGCGAGCAAACACATGCTTTTGGGATTATTTCCTGTGTTGCAAAGATTTCAGTAAAACATACTTAATACAGATTCAAAAAACTTTCATCAACTCTCAGTTTAGTGTGTCTGTAACTTGATCAGATTTTGTTGTAATCATTGTTTCATTTTTCCTCCTCAGCCTGCAGCTGTAACCTGCACGCCCGACGGTGTCGCTTCAACATGGAGCTGTACAAGCTGTCAGGGAGGAAGAGCGGAGGAGTCTGCCTCAATTGTCGCCACAACACAGCCGGACGCCACTGCCACTACTGCAAGGAGGGCTACTACAGAGACCTGTCCAAACCCATCTCACACAGAAAGGCCTGCAAAGGTACAGAGATCTTCTTTAGTCTGCTCTTTGCAGCCATCACACGCTTTCCCTCTCCAGTAATTCTGCAGAAATCATCGTTAAATTATTTAGAGACATTTTGAGCATCAGCGACAGATTCAATACCAGAGTTTATTGAGATTATTTAGATCTGATTTGCAATAGTTTAAGAAAGTTTGCAGAGGACAGCGGGTGTCTTCAGTCCTGACTCTGTCTCGCCCTCATCTTCCTCCGTCAGCAGAGATGAACTGGGGGTCTGTTGGGATTGTGGAGGCTGTGGAAGTATGGGCATGTCGGGTTGGGTGTTCCCTCATCGACATTTGAGTTATTTGACTTCGTTCGGGGAGGGAAGGGGAGTGGGTGAGGAGATGACAGGACAAGCAAAACAAACAGAGCTGAGGTGTGAAGTGATCCCCGGTGCAGGTCGGAGACGAATGAGAAACAGGGAAGATCGGAGGAACATGCAAGAGAAAAATAAGTTATATGCAGAGGAGAAAAAAAAAAAAAAAGGTTGGCAAGAGAGTGAAAGATTGGAGAGAGGAAGAAGAGAGGAGAGGAGGAACCCCCCTCCTCTAACCCCCAGGTGTGCTCACGATTAAGTGCTGGATGAATCGGCTGCCATCAGCCCACAGCGTAGCTAATAAGGGTCAAAGAAAGAGAGGAGAATGAGGAGGAAGAGGAGGGTGGGGGTTGAAAAAAAGACAGAGGGTATGTTTTCTCACCTCGTCTATAGCTGCAGGGAAAGATAACAGGAGCTGAATCCCTGTGCAAACAAGCCCACAGACACCTCACCGTCGCTCCATATACATGCAGCAATGCGCACACAGAAACACACGCATAGTTGGAAGGTTTTTAAGCACCACTTCTGAAGGTGGTCTGCGAGGAAATATTAGCCGCCCGCTGACAGTTTAAGCTGCAGTTTTCTCACATCAGTCACCAGGAAGTAAATAAATAAACCAACCAATCGGTCAGTTTGACAGAAGGCATGTCTGAAGGGTGAAACATCTGCGGAAGAGAAGGAAATGATTCACGACACTGCCTCCTCAGCAGATTCAAGAAATATCTTCCCTTAAATCTGACCTTGTAGCTCCTAATTTTTATCGTTTTCCTCTTCATTAGTAATAAACACATGCTGATACAAAAGCAGTCAGTGCAAAATACTGTGACATGATGTGTTGAATCATCTTCTGCATGAACAAAAACTCCCTGGAAAAAATACCAAAGCTCTCTAAAAAACTGCCTCTATCCATTTTTCACCTCTCCTCATCTGCTCGTGAGTGATATTCCCGCTCCAACGTTAACACCTTCCGTGGCTTTGGGCCCATTTTTCTGTCGAGCAGGAATGCAAACACACATTCATCAAGATGGGATGTTGTGTATCATTAACCCCTATCCTCTGCTGTGTCTGCCAGCCAGGCTAATTGTGCAGATTTAACCTCTTTTTTTGTGTTGTTGTTTTTACATCTCTTCTCATGTGTCTCAGACTTGATTCTTTCAGCATCCCATAACTCACTCTCATGGGGGTTTGTTTTTCTTCACGAAAAAAGCCTCAGAGGTCTTCTGTGTATTAAAACATGGAAATGTTTAATGTAGTTTCAGACACATTTTATTAAATAGAAGAGCAAAACAAGACCTAGATTGAGATATATGCCAAAACATTTTATTTTTATGTGTCTAATGTTTGAATTAGGGATTGACTGTGTTGGGGCTGGGCAATATGGCCTCAAATCAATATCACGATATATTGAGCAGTTCACCTCGATAACGATAAATGGACGGTAACTACTCCACAAGCAGCTCACCCCCTCCCATATTAACTTCATCTACTTCAGCCACCGATCCAGCCACTCAAACTTTTGAACCATCCTCCATTTCCTCACCTGTCTTTCCTTCCTGGATGGGGTAGAGTAATGTCACCAATGTAGGACAGTGTCTTAAAGGGTCATGAGACCATAGCCTACCTACACACATCCAAAACCAACTTTTATTTATATGTATTTTTTTGACATCGATTATACCGATATAGGCAAAATGATGTTGGTTATTGTCATAAATTTCGGTATCAGTAAATTCTCGGTTTATCGCCCAGCCCTAGACTGTGATAAACTTTAGTGCTAATATTAAAGAAAATAAAGACTTGAGCATTTTAGATTAGAATTAAAAAAAGAATATTAAGGAAATGTCTGATGCTCACAGACTGCTTTACTCTCTTTTTTAATGCCTCTAAACTGAGTGTCCTTTGAAGAAAGTATGCAACATTTACTCCACCAGAGGAAAACAGATTCATCATAATCTCCTTTTATTGCAAAACTAAAATAAAGCAATAATAAAAAAAATAAAAAGGAGAAGAAAACCTCAGCTTGATCATGATAAAATAGTCTTAACCAAAAGTAAAAACAGCCTCCTTACAGAAAATAAAAAGATTCCACTGTTGTGGAAATATGTTCTCATTTGATGATGACTAACTTAATGTGAGGAAACTTTGGATAAATGAGTCATGAAAGGAAAGTCAAAACAGTGCGCTGAAAGCTGTGAAAAATGCACCTGGTGTGGGCCCTGGGTGTCTGGATCGCACTGATTTCATACATGCATCTACATTTATGTGTTACCGGTACGAAGCCCGACACAAACTTTCTCTTTATCTGTCCCTCTTGCATGAACTCAGCATGCGCACGCTGCTTTTCACATCTTTTTTGCGCTGCCTTCTTGCCCTGTCTGAGGGGAATACATTGCCAATGCAACAAACATGCAACATGTCCCTATTTCATCCTCAGGATTACTCAAAGTTTATATAAAATCTGAGAACTATCAGTCATCACACTACAGAGAACTTTTTTTCTTCTGAGCTTCACAAAGATTAAATAATGTTGAGTCTTATTTTGACTTTTCTTTAAGTTAAACAAAGAAACTCAAAACTTTCCCCGCTCTCAGATTCTTGCTGCAGTAAAATATAGATTAACTATTTTGAAATAATTGAGGGATAAATCAGAATTGAATATATTCCTCTGTTAAAACTAATGAATTCATCCCTTCAGCTCTGATATGTAGAATTAATTAACTTACAGCTCAAAAATACATGAAGAGAGAGTTTTGTTCCTCCATGCATCCTCAGATGGACTGACAACAATATATAGAATAATAGATTAATCGTTTTGAAAGCTAATCACAGCCCCATAAACTCAAAGCAGAGGTACAGTCTTGTCATTTCCTCATTACATCTGTGTCTCAAAGTCATCCCTCACTTCAAACAGACTCCTTCCCATTCTGCCTCTCGCTGCACAACAACATAAACACATTTCATCATTATTTACAATACTGTCAGCTCACCTAAACCGTTTTGTTCAATTTAATCCATGAAATTCACCAGAGGTTGTGCACTACCCACCTCTCCCAGTCCTGTGAAATGATATGCAAACACAGTCCGAGCTCCACTGAGGTGTTCAGTTACGACAAAACAGGCTCACAATAAAGGATGCATGGTGATTACCGCAAGCTGACAAATGATACCGTGCATGAACTCTTTCTTTCGCCAATTAAAACACTCCTGCAAACTGTATTTGGAGAGTAACAGATGAAAATTTTTCACATGTTTTTTGTTGCCATGTTACATAGTCTGGAGTTTTGTTAACATACACAGCTTTTTCCCAATGTCAAGTGTTTCCCGGCCGAATTCTCTCACCTTGCCCACACCATAACTCAAGATAATTCAGTGAAACTCGAACTGCAGAACCAATTACTGTCCACTCCTTAAAGTGACAGCAATTAAGAGGTTGGTTATTTACTCAACTGTAAAAGAAAGAAAGAGAGGGAGCAAGAGCGCAGGTCGAGGAGCACCGAAGTTTACTTTTGTATGCGAAACACAATCCACTCCTCTGAAAAAAGCGGCTCATTTCCATAGGAGGGTGAGCTGTGCCTGGCGGCCACATTTGCTTACCAAACTGTACAACTTCAGCCCTCAATGTTCTTGTTTTTGTTTGTATCTTTGACCGCATAAAACTGGAAGGGTGTATCTGAACTAAAAGATTATGAGGTTAAAGAGATATTATGGCATAAAATTAAGTAAGGGTCACACACACACTGTAACACCGAGTTAGACAGCCCCTGGAGAGATGAATGTTGCCGACCGTTTGCTTCTCTTGTTATACCAACCAAAACCCCACTCTATAACCAAAAAAAATGCTCAGAACAGCACCTAACTTCATCAACAGTACATACAGGGTCCCAGCCACAGCACAAGCCACAAAACATCTTTTTAGCTTAACCTGGTTCCTTTAGCAAGGAGACTAAACACAGCTCACCCACTCTCTTCCAGCAGCTGCTTGTTTGTGGGGGAGCCCTGATGAGTCGATTACCGAGTGCTGTGGAGTTTCGCAGCTCAAGGAAGAACATTTATGATCATTTCTTAATGGACTGACTCAACTTGGTGTTATGGTGCGTTTGACCCTAACTTAAATTTACACCTGAATATCCCTTTAACACAAAAAGGCAATAAGACTGAGAGAAGCAGCACTCTTGGTGGTCTTTCATCACCTCTGATATATGATGAGATAACAGCTGTAGCAACAACGTGATAATTTGATGCAGAGTTTGATCAGCTGTGTTGCCACACTGTTTATGACTTTAAATGCCATTTATCAAAGTTACATCAGTTACATGAACATCATTTCTAAATGCCTTTGTTGATGGGCAGTCTGGTTTCCAAATAGGAGCATTCACACTTCCATTAATGGTCTTTCCCTTCAATCAGATCTTATTCAACAGAAGTTATAGTTATAACCAACTTGGCCTTGCTCTTTGATTGAATGAAAGGAAATGTAATGATTGCGTGGGAACTGGCTTAGAGGATAAAGATATGACTAGAAGGTAATGTATGTAGGGATCTCAATTCAAAACAAAAATTATATTTGGCTAAACTGCAGTTTTAGAAGGTATACTTATCCACTGTGAGTCTTATGTTTGACCAGAAAACACAACATACCACATATGATCAGCAGAGAAATATCACTTTATCCAGGGGGAACCTAAACTGACACAAACAGATCCTCACACTAGCTTTAAGTCCTCCATCTAAACTTAATAAAATCAAGATGCTGCAGGTTTGGCGCTGGTCTCTGTGACTGATTGATCAAATTTAGGCCTCCACATTGGTATCCGAACATCAACCATCGTGGAATTACATCGGTCAGTGGGCTGATGAGAAACATATTTCGCATTAAAAGGAAAATTAGGCTCCGACTGAGGGATGATCTATTTCGATTACAGTAACAAGCTTGAAAAACTCTCATGCTTTGACATATGTCTTCCATTGACATTTCAGGGCTTTTTATTGGCCACATAATTTCTGTTAAAAATATGTTTTCCTCTTCAGATATGAAAATATTGATTTCATGACTACAAGACTACAAGTACTGCTCTCTCTGCTTTTAATAAGAATAACACACATGCCGCATCACCCAACTAACTCTGTTCAGATAAGCTCAGATCTTCTGCCTGTTGCCAAAGCACAAGGCTCGTCTTGGTTTCTATTCAAGAAAACTGAGAGAATTCAGCCAATTGAACCTATTAATCTGATCAATAAAACCACCAAACACCAACACAAGTAAGACCCACCCTCTAATAAATCAACACATCTTTTAGAGAGCTGTTTATGCAGACCGAAACAACTGAACAACACCATCTCTTACTGCTCTGCAAAGATACTTGTGGTGGAGCAGAAACCTAATTATAATAGAAGACAGACTCGGGTAGCTTGGCTTCACTTCAGGGCCAACAAATTATTCTTATTGGCACAGAACACACAAACCAAATGAATGAGCGGTGGGAGCAGAGTTCAGACTTCAAACGGCAGCTTTATGGTAAACGATTGGCAGAGTTGAAAATTCTCACATTGTGCAATCTCAGACTGAGGCCCGCCTTTTGAAAAAGCTTTCAACCCCTCCCCATTAACCGAGAATACTTTTCAGTTTTTCAATCACAGCGACGGGCGCCAAGAGCCTTTTCAGCGTGAGGAAATCTGTCTTCATCGTTAAACATGACAGCTATACAGGATTAGATTTTGTTCTATATTGCCAAGAGAGAGACCACCACACTTTCGTCCTCTGCCGTCCTCATATCTTTCTTGGAGATCTGTAGTAGCCACTTAACCACTAAGTGGACACACACTTAAACCAGAGACTCTCACTCGCACCCGCCGCGGTGGATCTGCCCTTAACCTGACAGGTGGGTCATCCAGACAGGGGTTCAGACTATTTGTCATCCGGCAGGACAGCGGGGTAAGGCTCAGTCAGCCTTTGAGTCGAAACAGAGGGCATAATGCAGAGAAGGGGAGGCTTCTGAGTGTTTCCCACCTGTAGACCATGTGCTGCTGTGCACCTTGATTTACTGGCGAGCTTTCGTCTCAGAGCTGTGGTTACCAGGCAGGCGCTCTTAGATATATAAACTGAACTCTCTGAAGCTCCAACCAGGAACGCTCTTTGCCCTCCTGAGCCTCAAACTCCTCTGACGTGTTCATAAATCTACAGGCCTGAAGACGTGCCGCACTGGCCTCCACGCTGTTCATTGAGCTTCTTGAAACCATGCTTGTATTTGTGTGTGTGTGTGTGTGTGCTTTTTCTCCCGCTCTGCTAGACACAACTTAACAATGAAAGCGGTGACGGATTGGTCTGATAAAGGTACTAATAGATACACACACTTTAAAGGAGTTTTCTTTTGTCTGATAAGGCGGGCAAACGGCACAAGTATTCACTTAAGCTGCAGAGATAAGGGCAGCAGCAGGAGCTGAGTCACAGGAAGTAGGCAATAGAGATAAAAGTGAGGAGAAGTCTGCGTGCTGGTGTGATTGAGAGGAGAGGCAGTGGTGTGCTGACGTTTTAACCCCAGGGCTAGCATAAAATATGTGTGTGCACACAGTTAGTATTCACTTACCTTTTGGGTTTCCAATATTTACTTAATTACTAAAATCCAAGTATCATGTTGTTACATTCTAAGAAAGAGGTACTTAAACCCTAATAATGACCAGAATAGTGGCAGCATACTTGTTTAATTGTATGAAGACTCAAAACAATCATGTCTGCAAAAGCTACGGAGATATTTCCAAGAAGACGATGACCTAGTGTACCAGTACTGATGATCACTAAAAATATGTGTATAAAACATATAAAACAGCAGAGGGTAGCACCAGTTCTTTACTCTGGTCACCACTGGTAGGGTGACCATATTCTGACTCCCCAAAAAGAGGACATGACTACGCAGGGGTGGAGTCTCGGAGTCGTACAAAGTTTATTTTGAGGTTTTTTCGGGTTGGATCGAGTGTCTTTTATGCGCTTCTAACTCAGTAAGTCCACAAAATCGAAACTTACGTACTAAACCACAGACATTTAAAGGATTTTATAAAACTCCCCGGACAAAGCCGAACAACCACTGGTCACCCGAACCACCGGCTATGAAATAAAGAAAAGATCAAGAAGAAGCAGAAGAAGAAGGAGACTAAGGAACAGCTAGCTAGTTGGCCTTCATTACAGGGATAAAACATAACTTGTTACATCATCGCATTAATTAGGAAAATGTATGAAGTAACGTGTCATTCCACCCTTGTCTCTGCCTTTGCTTAATATGAATGATGGTGTTTTTCCCTAATCTTTCTATACATATCATGATAATATTGTAAATGTTTTTGGTCGCTATAGCTGCGAGGTAAAAATCTGAAATGACAGCGCTATATTCAACCTTGTAAATGCCACTGCGAAGATGGGATTTAGCAGTGGCGCCTGGGTTGGCCTGACAGAGGTAGGGACACGCCGCTATTGTGATGAACTCCAAACTATTACTTTGAAAAGCGTAGGGCTGGGTGATATGACCTCAAATCAATATCATCATGTATTGAGCAGTTCGATAACGATTAACAGACG
Source organism: Xyrichtys novacula (assembly GCA_962446985.1). Lineage (NCBI taxonomy): Eukaryota > Metazoa > Chordata > Actinopteri > Labriformes > Labridae > Xyrichtys > Xyrichtys novacula. The sequence goes on along the minus strand of OY660866.1, from coordinate 31,086,619 downwards.
ATAACTACACCACGAGCTGCTCACCCCCTCCCACATTAACTTTGTCTACTTCAGCCGCCGCTCCAGCCGCTACAACCTTTTGAACCGTCCTCCATCTCCTCACCTGTGTTTCCTTCTTTGTTGTGGATTGGATGAAGTGGAGTCAAGTCAAAAGGGACATGAGACCATAGCCTACCTACACACATCCAAAATCAACTTTTATCTATTTATTTATTTTTTTGACACCGAATGAACCGATATGGGCAAAATGACGTTGGTTATTGTTGTTAATTTTGGTATCGGTAAATTTTTGATTTATCGCCCAGCCCTACAATGGAGTTGTTCTTGTTCTTCACTCACCTACTCTGATGCCTGCTGTGATGTGAGGCAAATGTTGGCCAAAGATTCAGAGTGCATAACAAAATTAACATTCAAAGCAAAACAACCAAACAACATCTGTTCCTGCAGTCAAACAGCATCGCTTAATGTATTGAATTAATGCACAGTAGAAACCAGCATGTTGATTGTATTTGTAGCTTCTTTTCATCAAAATTTGCTTTGACATTTAAACACATTAAACACTCATTTGGATGCAATGAGCCGAAATGAACAGATTCCTTTGAGACTGTAATTTTTCACTCTGGGCTGAACAGTGTGTGGTTAAAAACTAAACAGGCCAAACCACTAAATACCCCTCAAACCTCAAAGCACATAATTCAGCCTCGCCTTTGAAGGCTTTCAGACTGACAAGTGACACAAGGCAGAAAATAATCTTTTAGGCGGGGCAGCCAATGAGGCTGAAAGTCGGCATCATTGCTTGGAAATAAACAAAATATAACAGTCATAGAGTGAGGAATTAAGTGATGAGAGTTTGCTGACAAACAGCGTTTTTGGCTTTGTGGGTCTTTTGGAGTGAAGAAGTAGAAATCGATGATAAATTATGAAGACTGCTCTGGTCTGGATTACATCGTCAGGATTTACAGCGCTGGCTGTTCATAAGACAATTAATTCAACCACCTCTCTTCAAAACTATTGCCATCCAAAAATAGATGAAAAGAAACAACTCTCAGACATTGATTACTCAACAGTGATTTCAAACCTGTCATGGGTTTGGCTGTGAAATAAATGAAGGGCTTGGACTGTGGGGGGGGGGGAGCAATTGGGAAATGATTACATTCCTGAGGCACATGTGTTTGATAGACCCCCCAGTTTGGGAGGAAGTGTGACAGACGTTTTGGGCTTGTGTTCAAAGCCCGGCAGAAATCAAAAGCAGGCAATTAGGATTATCCTCCATTATTTTATCATTTGGTAAACATGCACAACCCTTTCTCTTAAGCTCAGACGCATAACGGCCTTCCCACACTACCCACACACCAAGGACAAAGACCCAGACTCACATGCAGAGATCACAAACACACATGTTTGTGATTATGATGAAACTGTTTTTTTCAGCAGCTTCTAATGTTGGTATATGTGATCTTTTAATGCTAATGAGCTAATTCGCAAACAATGCTGTCGTTTCGAGGATATGCCGCTGTTTAAGTCTCGATGCTACAGTCGCCTCACAACAGGTGCTCTGGTGTCAGATGTGAAAAAACGGTCTGCTGTCTCTGTGCATCCCTCCACTTGCACTCTCACCACTCTGTTGTTGACCATATTCACACAGCTGCCGTTTTCCTCTAATGTCTAGCTTAGCAAGGCTTAAATGCTGGTGTGACATTTCCCTGCTGCGACCCAATTCCTAATCGATTAGCAAATCAGAATCTTAAGACACTTAATAGTGAGAAGGCAAAGGAACTTGGAGCCAAATTCAAGTTAAGACATTTAAAACCAACCATCAACAGCTAATTTTAGCGTTCGGCTGCTTCCTAGCTTGTATAACTTTATTGGGATATTACAACATAAAATTAATTAATGGTCAAAGACACCATAACACCGAGTTAGACAACCCCTTGAAAGATCAATGTTGCTGACTGCTTGCTTCTCCAGTTATACCAACTTTAGTAACAACCGCATGATAGCAGTACACAGCGGTCTTAGAAGCCAGACACAAACCTCAACCAAAACGCCACTCTATAGCCACAAATAATGTTCAGAACAGCACCTAACTTCATCAACAGTACATACAGGGTCACAGCCATAGTACTAGCCACCAAATATCTTTAAAACTTTACCTGATTTCTTCAGCAAAGAGACTAAACACAACTCACCTACTCTCTTCCAGCAGCCGCTTGTTTGTAGCGAGAACTCAGGCCAGTCCATTAAGGATTGCTGCGGGGTGACGCAGCTCAAGAAAGAACATTTGTGATCATTTCTTTGCAATCAGACCGAGACACTAAGGCTTGAAGAACTACCGCGTCTGCAGTGAAAAATTATTAATATGGTGATTATTACTTTTGGGAAATTATAAAGTAATGATCATAAATGTTCATGAGCTGCGTCACCCCGCAGCAGTCTATAATGGACTGGACTGACAAGTTGGTATAACTAGAGAAGCAAGCAGTCGGCAACATTCATCTCTCGAAGAGGTGTCTGACTGGGTGTTACGGTGTGTTTGACCCTGAATTAATTTTACGCTGAAATATACTTTTCAGTAAAACTTTGACTATGTCCTGAGACAGTAACTGTCAGGATGAGGTTGAATGCTAACTATTCAGTTTGACAGTTTCTCTCAGGCTTCAACTCTAAAACTAGCCAACGGTTAAGAAAACACTAGCTAATGCTAGTGTTAGCAAGTAGCGGTTGGATGCTTAAAATAGCTGCTTGCCAAAAGTGTTTCAGGTGTCTAGTTTCGGCTTGAATTAGAGCCTCATTTCTCCCTGGGAAAAGGAGGAAATGAGGCAATATTTGACTTTTTATCCTCTGCATTCAAAAACATGGCAGTATTATTATAGTTGTACCACATCTGAGCTTTTTACCACCCCAGAAAATAGCAACTGTGTGAATATAGTGAGTAGTTGCCACCACTGCTGTCTCTGCTGCTGTGTGCTCACCTGCACTCTCTGTAGATAGAATATATGTGTGTCCGTGTGTGTCTCTGTGTGTGTGTGTGACCACTCACTGTGCCTCTCTTTCTTCCTCTGTTTCCTCACAGCATGTGATTGCCATCCCGTGGGTGCTGCTGGCAAAACCTGTAACCAAACCACAGGACAATGTCCCTGTAAAGACGGTGTGACTGGTATCACGTGCAACCGCTGCGCAAAAGGCTACCAGCAGAGCCGCTCGCCCATTGCCCCCTGCATAAGTACGTGGACTCTTTACCACAGAGGGACGGACACACCAGACACTATACTATTTAAGACACATTATGTACATGTTAAGAGACACACATTTAACAGAGAAACATCCTTGTCCTTTTCTTCAGACAAGCGCTTTGTGTCTGACTGTCGGTTTTCTGATCAGTAAATCTGCAAGCTTAGATAAACACATCATTAAAGTGAATCTCAAGGTTCGAGGAGTGTAGTCTTCTAAAGCTGTTAACACCAGCATCCCTTAACCCCAAAGTATCTGAGGTAAAAGTATAAGATAACTCTTTTTCTCAGCATCCTGTGACCATTAAAAAGCTGATTTTGTATTTATTCAAAATGATAAAAAGATAGTTTTAGCAGAAGGATAACTGAGGGCTTAAAGCTGCTCACCAAGTATCAATTTTTTATATTTATTGGCTCCTTTATCTTACTCTAAAACCCATTATAATCAGCGCTCTGCTTTCGGGATTAGATACGAGGAATTAGACGCTCCACACGGAGATGCTCGGCTGAGGTCCAATTAAGAAATAAATCAAATCAACTAATCAGATATCTTTGATTCGTGGGAATGCGAGGTAAAAGCTAAGGTGTCGAAGCGCTGATCCCTGTGAGATGGAAATCAAATCTCTCCCTGATGATAACTATCTAATCAACTTAAATCTTTTACAGCCGTCTTTTAGATTTAGCGTCCACGCTTGCCAGCTTTCTTTTTGCTTTATCTTTGATTTGTGTACACCTCCGAGCTCTTCAGAAACAAATCACGCCAGCATAATGAGAAACAGGCTCATTACTTAAACTGGCACGTGTGGCGGCTGAATACTGATGGGAGAATCTGATCAACAACAACATCAGCAAAGTGACCTCTGGGCTTTCAACGCCATTGTTTTTCTTGTCATTATAAGGACCAATTTGTCACGGGAGAAGGCCTCATTATGTCTACAAGGCGTGCACTTCATTTCAAGACTCTGATTTACTTTGCACCATAAATGAAAGAAAGAGGGGAGCAGGTTCGCTCAGACCCGGCTAAGAAAGTCTGGTTTTACTTTTATCAAAGACTTGATTCCTCCTGTCTTTCCTCACAGTGTTCACCTCTGAAACCACCACTATGGAGCACCTCTTTCTTTGCATGTGTCTTTGATACGTCTCTGCGGTTTTACCTTTTGTCCTCGTATTCCTCTTTTATGAGAGGAGAGCCCCTTCTCTCCTGCCCACAGTAACAATAAAAAGCATTTTGTGAGTTTTATATCTTCTGTTGCCATCCTGCTCCTTTGGAGATAAGGCGGCAGATCTACACGCATGATTTCTCCGAGTGTCAGCTTCCTACCCACAGAGTATAAAAGTAGAAGTCTTTGGACCATCACACAGCTCTTTTAGCTTTTCTAAAACAAGATGGTACGACTGACGGAGATGAATGTCAGAAAAAAACTTTAATTTTTATGATATGTTTGTTAAAGGATTCATGACAGCGAAAAAAGATTACATTACATTGAGTTTTTGTGAGGCATAAAACAGATATCACAGTGAGAATTTCAGAGCTGAAAATTATAAAACAGATCCTGTTTTAAGATTTATAAATTATTATTGGAAAATGTTGTTCTTTCATTAGACTGATGGTAGAAGAGAGGCGCAAAATATCAGCAGAAATTCACTTTAAATGCCGAAACCGAAAGAGCATCATTAACTATTGATTAAAAACATGACGTGCGATTGGTTTGTCGAGTAAAGGAAAAAGAGGAATGTTTTCTTCTACAGTGAAAATACTTTAAAAAAGAGATTTTTAAACGGAGGAAATGAAAAGTTTTCACACATACTAAAATGATATTAAAAATAAGGATATTTTAGCATTAGCATCGGGCGTTATTATCGACAGCAGAGAACTGACAGTGAAACAGACACAAAGCACCTGAGTTATGGACCCAACGTAACAGTTGGTGTCTTAATCTAATCGTGCGTTTACACCAAAGCTTGTCTGTTGAAAAATCCACCTGTGGGTAATTCAAGTCATCATGTATTATTTCACAAGTTTGTACAGGTACGCCTGATGATAAAACTGATCTTTCCTTGTGTGTATGTTTTGTTTCCTCTGCGAGTAGAGATTCCTGTTGCACCTCCTACGACCCCGTCCAGCAGTACAGAGGAGCCATCAGGTGAGTACATATACGGGTCCAACATTGATCCCATTTATAGGCTTTATTTTCATCTGTGTTCTGCCGCACATTGAGGGGAAAATCACAGCAGAGTGAGGACATAGCTATGGGACTTTTTTTTTTTCCACACCTCAGATTGATATTTTTCCACTAGTGTAAAAACAGCCGGCTAGATAAATTGGATCCCTCATGCCTTCCTCCTCCTTATTAGTGGTTCATGAATATTAAACCCATTAGCAGCAGCCCTGGGATGGGCCTCCTTTAATCTCTCACACTTTCACAATTAATCAGTCTAACTGCGGCACAGTGGGGTGTTGGTGTTGGTCTGGGACTCGGCCGTTTGATTTGAAGATTTCTCATCCGTCCAAACTCTCTGAGTCTCAGTCTGAGGTAGTGAAGTTAGGGAATATCGGACGGAGGAATCTGGATCTTGTATCTCATCTCAGGTTGCAACTGTACCGTCACTCACGAATACAGGAAATGACTCATGTTTGAAACAGTGCTGATTTACTGTACCATCATTATAGTGGTTGTAAATTATCAAGTAAAATAAGAGAAATAAAGCTTTTTTAAACTTAAAAGATGTTTTAGATATTTTAAGTTTATTGCGGGATCTTTTATTCCAATTTTTAAGACAAATTAAAATTAAATGTTAATCTTTTTCTTTTAACTATATTTGGAAAAGGCAATATCCCAAATATGTATTTGTTGATTCTAAGTATTTTCCGACATTAATTTTTTCCCCAGTGTATAATATCTATAAACACTTGTGTATTTACAAATAAGTGCTGCTATTTTGCTTACATTTACCTACAGTATATGTTTACAATACAACACATACCACTGTTTCATCTGTCCGAGAATGTCCATTGCGCACATCATTATATCTATGACTAATATCATTGATCTAATTGCATTATTTGATGCAAATTTACCCAGATAAAATATGCAAGTCATAGTGTGAGTGCTAATGTGAATCACAAAACTTGTTGTAACCTGGAAACACAGAGACATTCGTCGACAAACCACATCAGAATAACTTCCACGTTTGGTTTTTTGACCTCCCGGTGGAAACAATTGAGTCATCTGGCACCGCATGTTTGCTCTGTCTCAACCATGAAGTTGCAGGAGGCCCATGGTGTGCGTATTATGTGTATGTGAGAGTGTGTGTGAGAGAGGCTCCTGCAGCTGTTATTGGGCCCTCTGAGTTCCCTTGCATTCTCCAGACAGCTTCGATTGACGGCACAGTCAGGGATACTCACCGCCCTCCCCCCCAAACCTTCCTCCACCTTTTTTCCTTTCTGGTCTCTTTACGCTCTCTCCTCCACTTCCTTCGTCTCCCTCTGTTTCACGCTTTGTCTTCACATAGCACTGTGGGTGGTGTTGAGCCGGAATATCTGGAGTTTCTCTGGGCCCCCTTGTCATGAATCTGTCCAGTTTTGGGGCGGGGGACATTTTCCTCACTTCAGTCATGGATTACTGGATAAGTAAGAGGAGAGAAAAGCCTGCATTGCTTTATCAACATCAGGCTTGTTTACTGTAGTGCTTTTTTTTTTCAGAGTCTTGCGATTGATATTAAGAAGTGTATTTTGACGCTTTTAAAAGCCATACCCTATTCCAGTTCACTGTGTTCATGCAGTTTATTCAAGTAGAGCAACTCGATATCCAAATAATCCTCTTCATCAGACCGTGTCATTGAACAAATGTAAGCACAACCTGAAGGAGACTCTGTAATGACTGAGATCATGTATTCATACAGCTAATCTAATCAGCAGAGAGCTCTGGGAATTCCCTCTCAGGTGGACTTGAAGGACATCCAGTATCTGCTACACTGAACTAATATAGTCCGCCATGAACAGAAGAGCTCAAAACCCAAAGACTGAACGCAGAAGTTTCATTTTACAGAAGTGTGAAATGGAACTGTACCTCTTGTTGGGCCAGTGTTGTTGAACAGCGGTGATATCATCTGAGTTCTGATCACAAACAGATGTGGGGTTTTATCAGAGGATCAAACAATACTTTCTAACCCACAAACACTACCTGTTTTGCTGCAAATAAAATCATATATTTTTAAGATTTTATTACTTTTATTCTGGCGGTTGTAAAGTAGCATTGTTGGATTAGGTACACGCAAACTCATAGCTTTCATAAAGAAAAAATGTCAAGATTACCATTGGCTCAATCTTGGCTGTTATGTCAAGTAACAGATTTTTAAATAAATTCTACTAGGGCTGGGCGATATGGCCTCAAATCAATATCACAATATATTGAGCAGTGCACCTCGATAACTACTCCACAAGCTGCTCACCCCCTCCCACATTAACTTTGTCTATTTCAGCCGCTGCTACAACTTTCTCTCTGTCCTCCATCTCCTCACCTGTCTTTCCCACTTTGTTACAGACTGGAAGGGGTGGAGTCACGTCTCCGATGTAGGACAGCGTTTTAAAGGGACATGAGACCATAGCCTACCTACACACATTCAAAACCAACTTTTATTCGTTTTTCTGACATCAAATATATCGATATGGGCAAAATGACATTGGTTAAGGTCCTTACACGCAGGGGCCGACACGAATATAGAGCGCGAAAGTAAAAATTTTCGGAGGTGAATTTTGACACATCAAGCCCGATGTGATTTTGCGACTTTCCGGGGGAAAAAGACTTTTTGCCGGGGAAAGTCCCGCCTCCTTCGCCTCTGATTGACTAGAAAAGCTGGAAACGTCATTACAGGTTCAAGCCAGATGGTCAGCACTTATAGCCAATCAGAGGTGATAAGATAAGCACATGAAACAATCAGCCGGTCGGCCATGTTGGATATACCGGTGAATCTGACGTCGCAACAACACGCAATATGATTGGTCAGAAGTGGAACACACAGTCTGCGAAACTTTAAAAAATCTACCATGATCGGCAAAAAAAAATGCCGCAATATCGCAGGACGGGAAAACGTCACTGATGTGAACGCTTGTATTGACAGGATATGGGTTTGAAAAAAAATATTGACGTCTGAAATAATCGCACGACAATAACGGTCCCGCTGTGAAAGGACCTTTGTTGTCGTAAATTTCTTTATCCGTATATTTTCGGTTTATTGCCCAGCCCTAGATTCTAGATACTAATGTCTTGTCATACATGATGTACATTCAGACCTCTCAGGTTATGATGGCTAATGCTAATTGTGGTGAGATATTAGAATAGAAATGACACAGATTGACTTGGTAGGATAAGAAGATTTGAAAAACGCAAAGAAATTGAGATAACTAATAAGAATAAAACCTTCATATGTTCCATGTGTGTGTGGGGGGCTGTTGAGCTGACAGCTGTGAGGCAGGTGCCGTGTTGCGCCTCACTCTGACTAAGAGGGGGATGTATTTTGAGGAGAGGGTGAATGAGGGGCGTAAGGAAGGGTGTGGGGGGGGTGGATATTGATTTGTCTCCTGCAGCAGAGGCTCTCCCCCTCTCGACCACACGGAGGGCTGGAATGCATGGAGAATACCTCTGATGGTGTGGCCCAGACAAAACACACATTGTGCTGGTAGGTCACGGATGGTGTGAGTTGCCACTCCCATGGGTCGTGACAGAGACGTCTGCGCGCTGCGAACGAAAATATGGAGGAGATTAACTGCTGATGACCTGCGATGGTCGCCTAGGCCTGTAAGGATACACAGGATGTGAAAGTAACTGATGATGATGAGGAGAAAGAAAATTGGAGTAGGGATGATGAGGCTCATAAGGGTAATGAGATTTGGTCTTACGTGTGTGTGTGTGTGTGTGTGTGTGTGTGTGTGTGTGTGTGTGTGTGTGTGTGTGTGTGTGTGTGTGTGTGTGTGTTGTATGGGGCTGGAAGCGATCAGCGTCTACGTAAACCCCTCCTTGGATGTTTTGGACATGAGTCTTGCCTCACACACCCTGTCTTAGTTTCAGTCGTGCTGTACAGTCATGTCAACGTGGGATCTTGTTTTGCCACTTCGCTGTACAAGAGTGAGAGAAGAAATGCCGTGATTTTTGATACGCAGGGACAAATATAGAAGAAGATACTTTAATCGTGATAAATCTGTTGCTCGCGGTTCTTTTTTTAACTTGGAAATCTTGGCTCGGCTCACCTCTGTGTCTGTAATTTGAGTAAAATTCAGCCGCCGTCCCTTATGGCTCATCTGAAACTCATTAATTATGGTAAAAGAGGTTGACCCAATTCATCAGAAGTGATCGCAAGCCACCCAAAAGCAAAATCAGGTCAAGAACTCTGAAAGCTTCTTTACCTGCTGCTGTCCGCCCATGACGGACCATCGTCTACATCTCCTTGAAAATACCAGAGGAAAAGAATCGAGGCGTTTTTCTCCCTGTGTCTTATTCTGGACACGATCCAAACTCACTACCCTGGTGCGATCAGCTCAGCAGACAGAGGGCACCACACTGGGCTTCATAATCTAATTACATGCTTTATTTGCCTCAATTTGTTTCTCAATCAGTCTGCTTGAGGAAAAAAAGCCCTCCTCCTGGGCCGTCATTTACACCTCCCTGTCACCGCTGCCCTACTCTGCCTCTGTGGCTGTGAATCTAACCCAAGTCTCGGGGTAGATTCACTCAATGTAGAAAGCTGGTCACACCTGAGGTTTATTTGATTTCACTACAGTAAAGGAACATTTACATATTTGTACATATTTGTATGTTTGAAGGGAATCAAATATTTGTTGTAAACTTGATTATTAACATCCCTTTACCGTTCCATTAAGAGAAATAGAGCCTTATCGTACATTACTTGTGCTAAAGTTTACCAGGTTTCCTTCTCAACCAACTCAGTCAAGTAGGATCCACGTACCTTAATTGTGGGGTCAGGCCAGTAGCCCATGTTTATTAGGGGTGGGAATCAACAGTGGCCCCACAATACGATATTATTACAATACTTGGGCCACGGTAAGATATTATTGCGATTCTTAACACTTTGCAGTACAGTGAGTATTGCAATTTATACAGTTTTCTTGACTGTTTAGTGAGTTTAGCATTTGTCTTTCCTTTATGTTTGTCTATGTAACGTGTTCCCAAAGTGGCCACATTTCAGAGGCGTTAGATGCTGCCTAAAGTTGCTTCGTGGAAAACAGTAAAACACTCTCTGGTGTTTTTGTTGGTATAGTTTGTGGTTAATGACAATGTTCAACAACTAGTGGCTGATAATCAAAATAGTTTTCAAGCCCTGTCGAGGTGACCTGAAAATGAAGGGACATTCGTGACTTTAAAGCTGTTTGACTGTTGGATTGGTGTTTAGCTGACAATTGCAGGTTTTTATACAAAGTACCCCTGAAAATAAAAACAGGATGAAAATGGTGTTATATTGTGATGATTTATGGTGATTTTTTATTTTTTTTGGCACACCTGTTTTTTATCCCTACGGCTGAGTCTAAATGAGACTAAATAAGTCTGAAGAAACTTTTTTTTGAAGTTTCAATAGTCTGAACATCCTTGAAAAAGCAGGGAATCTCAGTGACATGCCAGGTAGAGCCATCCTTTAAACCATCCTTTTTTTATCTTTGATTAAAAGCCCTAAACACAAGCTGTACCACTCATTCTAAAAGTATTTTGTATTTGCTGCATGTTTTAACCTTCTTCCTGCGTTAGCTTTTACTACACAACCACCATGTTAAGGGTTGGTTTTGACCCGCATCATAAATCAGCTGTAAATTACACTAAAAACAATTCTCTATCATCCAATTTGGTTCTCATCTCTAGGTTAACTTGTTAAGCTTCATTATCCATGAAAATATTTCATAGAATATTTCTTGTAGTGGTCCTCTGGGCCTTTCTTTGTCAGTGTACCCCTCACACAGACATCTATACTGAATTAATCTCACATGTATGGAAGAGGAATTTTAAGAAGAGCATTTTATAATTTAGTCAATTAAATTTTTTTGTTCCTGACAAAGTCAAAAAGTCTAAATGCACAAAAGCTCATTTAAGTGGTTCTTTTAAGCTTTTAAAATAAAAAACGGGTCGGTGCAGACCCTAACACAGGAGGAGGGTTAAGAATTATTCTGCACTATGGATCAGACACCGGCGCTCAAACATGACCCCCGCCTACTTCGGCTTCTTTCTGTTCAAGTCTTTGGCTCAAGTACATCAAACTGTACAACCCTGTATTCTACCTTGAAGCACCTTTGGTTCGAAGCATCCCAAATGAAACGATTAGCTTAGAGGGCTGTACAGCACTTTGATGGAAGGGGCAAAGGTCCACCTCTCAGTTACGCACTTCTCAGTGCTCTGAAAGGCAGGAAACAAAGCGCTGTAGTAACTACATCTACTCAGAACACCCAGAGCACATTTTAGCTCAGTGCTAGAGGACTGCTCCCACTTCCCTTGCCTGTAACACGCGCACAAAGGGAACATTTGTCCTCACCGTAGGGGACTGCCTGGGCCTAAATGGGGATCTTGGGGTGCTCTCAGCGGGGCCTGGAGCTCCGTCTCAGGGGTACACTAATGGGGAACGAAAGGCTATCAAAGGGAAGTATCACGATGGCATCAAGGGGGGTTATGAGAAAACAAAGATTCCTTTCCTGAGTTCCCCCTTCCATCATTTACATGGTAATCAGGCGCAGCTCATATAGACTCCTCTGTTTCATTTACTTTGTCTATTTTTGTTACTCACTCTATTTACTACCACCAGCTCCAGCTTTGTGGCCGTGCATCTTTGTTTTTTCGCTGATTTTACTTAAAATCCTCGTCCTTTTCCTCCCACCCCCTCCGACAAACTTCACTCCTGTCTTCTTTTTTTTTGTGTGTGTCAACCACTCCACCTCTTTGCTCTCTACCAGTATCCATTCTCCCGCCTCCTTTCCCTGCATTTTTTCATGTCCCGGTGTTCCCCCGGCAACCTCATTCACACAGAGTATAAAGGAGAGTAAAAGCATGGAGCAAAGATCCGTGCACAACAATGAAGTTTGTTCATATTCAGGCTGCCTGAAAGCTCCAATCCTTCTTCCACCGGCCCATCACTCTCCTCCACTACAACTCGCTGTCCATCCATCTCTTCCTCTCTTCCTCCTTCTTCTTCTTCGTCATCTTTTACTTAAGTAATTGCAACTTAATGCTTCCCTGAAGTGTGAACCAAAGAAGACTCTGGAACCAATTTATGCCCGTTGGAGAGAGAGCTAAAAGCAAAGAAAAAAAGAAGTCTTTTTTTTTTCTTTTTCATGATATGGCCTCATGTCACGTCTTTCTGTAAGTGTCTGGCCGTGTGACGGCATAGCATGGGGCAATCACTGCAGCTATGAACTCTGTGGATTGCAGGGGCCTTTCAAAGCGGAGGGAGGGATGTATGGTCTATGCCTTCTTCACCTCCCGGTAATCTATCATAGAAAATGGAGGCATTTGCACTTCTTCATAGATCTACTTGGACAAGGAGCCGAGTCATTTGGGATCTGCAGTGCATGTGTGGTCAATGTGAAAGAAATCATATTTAACTCCTTAAAACACATGATCAAATGGGGATGAAATACGATGACGTAGACAAGGACTATTTTTTAAGAGTATACATGTGCATTCACCGGTCACCAAACAAATTCACTCAGCAGCCATTTTTCTTAGGCGTAACCATCAGGTTAGGAAGTGGGGCTGTAACAATGTAGTCATTGATTATTGCAGTCTTTTAATAAAATACCTGAAAGTAAATAAAAAAGTAATAAAGTAATACACGGGTATACAGCATATAACTAGCTAGTTCACAGAGAGGAGCAATAGTGCTCCTACATGTTAGTTGCCGTCATGGACTTTATAAAACATGAATGTGGTCTCAGTTGATAATCATTGCTTGAAATATTTTGGTGAAAATCTGAGATTGTGGCGGCTGTAGTTAGGAGCTTTAATAGGGTGACCATACGTCCTCTTTTACCCGAACACGTCCTCTTTTTGGGGGGCTGTCTGACTTTGTCCGACTTTGTCCAGGGAAGTTTATAAAATCCTTCAAATGTCCGGGGTTTTGTATGGAAGTTTTGAGTTTGTGTCGCGTGGACTTACTGAGTTAGAAGCGCGTGAAAAACACTCAAAACTCTCAAATTTACTACGCGCGACTCCGTGACTCCGCCCCTGTGTAGTTGCGTCCTCATTTTGGGGATTCAGAATATGTTCACCCAGTTTTAATTCTTTTACATTGTCATCTTGTTGTGAGCATTGGTAAACAAACTGTCAGTATTTCACTGTCTGAAAGACAAACCGATAGAGAATTACCAAAGGACCATATTTCACATTTAGAAAGGAAACTTACCTAACTTCTAGCTAACCAAGCTAATGCTAGCATGCTGCTACTTGTCACCTAATATTACCATTAGCTAGGAAGCAGCTCAATGCTAAAATCACTTATTAAAGGTGTTGTAAGATACAGTTAGAAAGGGTTAGAAATTCTAGGTCAGCAGGAAGTTGGTTAAATGCTGATACAAGCTGATTCTTGATACTAGCTTAGATGCTAACTTCAGCTGCTAACAAACATCCAAGTTAGCAAAGAGTCAAGTTCCCTCGCCAGAATCTAACTCTGCATCGTGTCTTCAGTTGCTCATGAATAGTGTTGACGTGAAAACCTAATGAACTAATTTTTGGAACTTATAACCTGGACAAATCTCGTACAGCTTTACATTTTGAGTTCCCACCAAAGGAAAAAGGTCACCCTGCTGTAACGGTCATAAAGAGCTGCCCTTGAGTTTATTTCTTTGCACACACGGGTTTGTATGTGTGTTTCCCTGCGGCAGAGAGCTATGAGGCAATTTGGGTGACCCCTCTGCCAGCATGAGGTATTTATTTGTTCTTGCGCCCCCTCTGCAGAAAGCCTCCTCTGCCTAGTTCTTCATGGATGGCTAATTCTCCCTTCCTGACCTCCCTTTGTGTGGCAATGACCCCCTTCACACCCCTGCCTTCTACTCCATCGAAAAGCTGCTAACCCTCCGCGCTCTTTCCCCCCCTCATCCACACTGCAATAAATGCAAAAGCTTGACATGGTCCTCCCCATGCCTTGAAGTGATCTCGGTTTTTTTTCTTTTTCTGGAGGTCGGGGGGCCTGAGGTGACAAACGAGGTGAGATTTGGAGGGAGGGTATGGGGGGTTGAAGTGGATGGAAGGTGGTCTACAGAGGCTTGAATCATTCCCACAGTCTGACAGGGAGTGAGTGGGTAGAAGGCCGAGGTGATTTGTATTTCTGCTGAGTTGCTGCTGCTGCTGCTGCTGGTACCATCAGCTCCTTCTGCAGGTCCTTATCATCAGGAGGTTGTAAGAGTCTAAAGAGGCACTAGCACAACAAAACAAGCACTTTCCATAAATCTTACAGTGGCGGTCCCCCGTCAGCCAACACAATGAAACCAGACTGATGAGTGTGTCGACCAGTCAGCCGAAAAACTTCTACCAACTGAACCCTTTTTAGAGATTTTTAAGAATATAAATATCACAGACTGACAAGAAAACACAGAGGAGATGTCCTGTAAAGTCAAATTAATTTACAATCGAACTCAACTTGGACATGAAAGTGAGTTTTTCTCACATATTTTCTTTCTAAAGCAAATTTAACAACCTGTTGGAAATATTTATCCATTTTTTAACGGTACTGCAAATGAAAGAAATCTAGCTACTTGTAGATAAACACACTGTGCTGCAGTTTTAACAAACTTTTACATGTACAATTTATAATTCTAAACTGTACCACACATAGAAAGTGTAACTAATGATTAACACTGTGAATTCAAATGCTGTAGTTTTACTACATGTACCTGAATATGCTCATGTATTGGAAGATGGTTTAGCTTTACTCTTACTGCATCTAATCTTAATTCAGCTTTATTCAAACATGATAAAAAAAATGATAAAAACATCTCAAAGAACAGATGATAAACAAGAGTAAAAATGGATAAAAGTTGGTTTTGGCAAAAAATGGTCAAAGATACTACTAAATCTACTACTATTAATACCAATACTACTGCATTAGAATTGTATATTTTATGATACCTCCTAGTGAAAAAACAATTTTGAAAAATTCAGGGATAGAAAATGTTAAAAAATGAAAAAAAAAATGTTGCCATAAAAGACTACATAGAAGATATTTCTTCGTTCAGCAGTGTAATCAAGAAATGATAGTTTTTGGTATCTGTTACTGTTACTATGTATTTTCTTAAAACTAAAATTCTCAAGAGTTTTTTTTTTTTATCAGATTTATTTTATAAACTTTTAAAAAAAGTTTGACGATCATAATTAAAACTTTTTTTCCAATAAGCCATGTATGCTACAGCTTTGTAACACTCTGTGGCATGTGGACCGGACAGTTTATTTATTTTAATATTATTTGAAATTGGATGTAAAAGCAAATTCACATTTTTTTCCCTTATTTTAAACTGTATTTTGTCTCTTCTTATATTTCCAGATTGTGACTCTTACTGCAAGGCATCTAAAGGCAAATTGAAGATCAACATGAAGAAGTACTGCAAGAAAGATTACGGTGAGTCAGTAAGCAACACACAATCCCTTTTATGACTTGGACCAATATTTGTTTCTACAGGAGAGTTTAAAAACATGTGGCCTGATGGGAAAAACACACAGTTTTCTTTTCTCTGTCCTGGCGCTCGATGAGAAACAAGTTTCATATCCTCAGAGGACAAATCATGTGTCAAACTTTTGGGGATCATTAGAGTCACTGTGCATCAGAGCTCCTCAGAAAACTGCCTAACTTGGTGCAGCTTGTTGCCGGGGAGCGGCTATAGTTCACAGATGAGGCTGATCTTACTGATGGCTTACTCCAGCTTTCTGAGGCCAGAGACAAAGCATCAAACAGAGGATCTTCAAGGAGGAAGAGAGAGGAGCAGACAAACAGAAAGAGAGAAAGGGCAGGATGAAGAATTAGGCAGAGGGGGTGGCTTTTTGAGTTTGCATTGAAGACCCGGCCGGATAAAGCACAGACAGTGTGACGGACAGTGGGCGCTCTCTAAGAGATCCTCATTAAGCTGGACCATTTCCCCCGCTCTTCTCGCTGCATTCCTGTGAGCGCCCGTCCGCCACGCCATTCAAGGTGAGGATAAGACGTATGACCTCTCCCCTCTGGCCCTCCCTCCACCCCCTCCCCCCCGATTGAAGTCAGTCTGTTGAACTGGTCAACAGATCAGCGGTATCCTGATGCATACCGCGGCGGCTTGATGGACAGGCGCAGACTTTGTTCCGCAGGGATTTGGAGGAGTTAGGAGGTCAGCTTATTGACACCTCCTCTTCCACCGGGGACTATCTCACCGCTGATGTGGTGAGAAGACTTCGCAACAGAAATATAAATCAGTTTAAGCATGAATATATCAGTTATTGGTCCCTTTGGAGAGGTGCAATACCACAATCGCAACATTTGATGCAAGGTTTTTTTTTTTTAATCTTGCAGATATTTACTTATTTATTGTTGAATAAGAATGTAAATCCTCTTAGGTTGGCTTTGTCATTTATAACCTCAGAGGGGATCATTTCCAATTTCGTTAATAACTTTTTAATATGAAGTAGCTAGGCTTAAATAAAGTATCTTTACTGAGACCCTTTACAATAAACCCATCAAAGAAAATCAAATATTTAGAGTCATATAGAGTGAATTACTGATTTGCTTTGTTAAAGTTGGTGTTAGAACTGTTGGCCACTTTGCAATCCCACAATACCTGTGATTCATCAAGACGTCAACCTATCAGAGACTGTTTCTGACTTTCCACCAATCAGGGGTGTTCCCA
Source organism: Xyrichtys novacula (assembly GCA_962446985.1). NCBI lineage: Eukaryota > Metazoa > Chordata > Actinopteri > Labriformes > Labridae > Xyrichtys > Xyrichtys novacula. Next base: position 31,069,531 of record OY660866.1, on the reverse strand, counting down.
GGTTTTTTTTCTACAATTGCTGAGCTGGCATTAAGTCTGTGTGCTCAAACGAGCATATCTGTCTCCAATAACCATGTCTGCCTCAGCCTCTGTTATTAATGCTACTAGATAGGGCTGGGCAATAAACCGAAAATTTAACAAAACCGAAATTAACGACAATAACCGACGTCATTTTGCCCATGTCAATATATTCGATGTCATGAAAATAAATAAATAAAAGTTGGTTTTGGATTATGTAGGCTATGGTCTCATGTCCCTTTAAGACGCTGTCCTATGTCAGAGATGTGACTCCACCCCATCAGCTTGTGGAATAGTTATCATCCGAGGTGAACTGCTCAATATATTGTGATATTGATTTGAGGCCATTTCGCCCAGCTCTACTACCAGAGCGTGTTATACTCCTATATGTACATTTTACATTAGAAAGAAACACAACACAGTGAGAATCCTGGAGTCATACAAATTGAAATCTATAGGGACTTAAATAACAGATGTTTGTCAAAGACAAATAAAAGGATCCCACTGAGCATTTTTTGGTGTAAAAGAGGTCTAATAGACGTCTAAATGTAGCCTAGACAACTGGTCAAAATCAGGCTACGACAGGTCTAAGAATGAAAGTGTTTTAGATGCCAAAATTAGACCAAGTCTAAATGTGGGCTGTATCTATACTACACTGTATATTGCTCAATGGTTATCGTAATTATATTGGTCAAGTACTTGGAGATCAATTATGCAACTCACAGTTGCTTTTTGGTTGAAATTAGGTCTAAAAAATCCTAGATGTCCAATAGCCACCTTAAACTCAGAGGGATGTAGCTAACTGAAATTATATTTTTTAAAAAGCCAGGGTAGTTGATTTAACCCAAGTCCCACATTTGACAAGGCAAATAGATAATCATAGTTGGACCCACCTGGGTGGCCAATCTCATTCAAAAGGCCCTTGACCCATGCCTGCTGCCAGTCAGTAGCTTTTTTATAAATGTGAGTCAGCACTGTTGTCAGATGGATAATAAACCCATGTTATCTTACTTATATCTTATTTACGGCAGCACGGCCTTGTAGAACAGCCATAATGGTGCTTTTGGAAATCACACCATGATGCTTTATCTGCAGAGACAGTTAAAACATTTGTGATCAGAACCTTTTGTAAAGGTTTACTGCCTTGAGCATTAGGCGTAGAATTAACTAAGAAGTGTTTTGATTATAACTTAAAGAAATCTTTCATTAGCGGGACTGTTTTTAACTTCAAACCTGACGTGATAGATGACAGACAGTTTCATCAGCAGGACCTTTATGTCACGCATGAGTGATAACCGCAGGCTCCGTACGTTCAAGGGCGGAGAGGTGGAGAGATAAAAAGAGACATCAGGATGTTGTGGTGAAGAGACAATCACTCATCACATTACTGAGTACCCTCATGTATGTACATCCCCCAAAAAGTGAAGCCGAGGGGGGCCCGACCGGTTTGCCATGTGTACGTTGTGTTTGTCTGGAGTGTAGGGGGTCTGCTGGTAGCGATGGTTGAGATAGTGCGATGTAAAAGACAAATAGATTCTTTTGCTTTAAAGTTTTTGTTTGAAGAGGAAGGATAGTTTAATTTGCAGGATTGAGATCACAGTTAACACTAACGTAAAAGAAGTAACCAACAAAAACACTGGCGGTTTTATTTCCTTAAAAACGTTGTAGTTCACTGGAGGTCAGTTATAAGACGTGTTAACATTTTTTATTACTTTTGTCAGAAATGGGGTCATAATGGTTATTTCCCCATTATTCATTTTAAAGATTTTAACTATCAGGTTCAAACATTTCAAGAAACCATCCACTCAGGGTTGTTTTCCTTGCTACCTCGCCATCAGCGGGCTTTGTACATGAGAAGCATTCAGCTCCTTGTCATATCCAGCAGCACATTCAAAATTTATACGAACTGGAACAAGATTCCCAGAGAGTTAAAACCGCGTAATAGCTCAGCGAAGTGGATCGAAAAGTCAAACACAATGTGAATCTACAGAATGAGTAGAGCGAGCCATGGCTGTGGGTTGCGGTGAAAAGATCAGCAGGGGAGCGGGGCTCCATGCTGCGTAGAGAAACGATGCTACAAGCTTCTGCGGTCGACATACAGACGCACATAAAGAATCACAGGAGGGAGCGGGGGAGGAGGGGGGAAATGTCTGATCTCACAATAATCCCTGGTTATAATTACGTCATGCATTTCAGAGTACAGTGAGCATTGACTGGAATGAACACAGAGAATAAAAACAGGTGATTGGTACGAGGTAAAGCTGAGGTCACTGTCAGGTCACACAGTGGGGCCTTTTTGACACAGCAGAAGAGAGACAACAGGATTGGAAATATGAAAACAACAGAATTCATGGAGGAGACACTGCTGTTGCATGGATTACAGGACAAGATCAAGACCTACTTTTGGGTAACACAGACAGTACCTCCTTTCAAGACCAACCTGACAGAGAAACAATGGATCTTTTCCTCAGAATATTTGCTAATTAAACATCAACTTTGCCAGAGTGTCAACAGGTATTGCTTGGCTAAATATTAGAGCTAGGCGATATGGCCTCAAATCAATATCACGATATATTGAGCAGTTTACCTCGATAACGATAAATGAACGATAACTACTCCACAACTACTCCCACATTAACTTCGTCAACTTCAGCCGCTACAACTTTTAAACCGTCCTCCATCTCCTCACCTGTCTTTCCTTCTTTGTTATGGACTGGATGGGGTGGAGTCACGTCTCTGACATAGGACAGCGTCTTAAAGGGACATGAGACCATAGCCTACCTACACACATCCAAAACCAACTTTGATTTATTTATTTTGACACAGAATATACCAACATGGGCAAAATGACGTCAGTTATTGTCATAAATTTCGGTATCAGTAAATTTTAGGTTTATCGCCCAGCCTTACTAAATATGCAAAAAGTCTTTTCCTACAAATTGATCTGATATGTGGTGTGTAATCATGTTGTTCCTAGTAAGACTTTTGTTGTTGAGAATTAATTGCCATTATTGTTGGGTTTTGACCAATCAGAATCAAGTGTATAAAACAGCCGGGTCATAAGCTAGTTAAGTGATAATTACATATAATAGATTCATCTTACAATCTCTAGTTGAAATCTGTTGACTGTTTCTCTGGGCGCCTGATTTGAAGTCTCCTGCTCAATCAATCCAGACACAGCCTTTCTGCTATAATGCACCAGGCTATATACATATTCAGGAGATACACAAAGTTAAAAGACCCACTGCTGCTGTAGTCGGAGTGCCTCTTAGTTCAAGTGCTTCCATGCATACAGACCCTGTAAGGTTTATTTCAAAAGAAGTCTTGTAAAGGAACCAGAATCAAGTGCCTAACAGGAAAAAGTATCATGGGACTTTACAGCGATCCGATTAATATAATACATATTGATACATGCTGCATTTGGATCAATCAGAGAACACTCTCTGAAGGACCAATCCAGCTGATTCATCATGTGATATCACCCTGAGACTTCCAGCTCAAGTCTCTAATAGCCCTCACTACCCTATAAATCACATTATAAGGCACTGCGCTCTGTCAGTGGTAATGGACATTATGCATGTGAGGCTTTATACCACTATTAGACCACTGCAGTCAATCCCACTAGGGTGTAATTATTAATCTTTTTTTTTTTTGCCATTTTTTTCTGCAATCTCTTATCACTCCTTTCACTCCGGTAAAAAGAGTGATATGCTTTCATGTGTAAGTGTAAGACCGCCATTTTCCCAAAGATGAACTGTGGCTCAGAGAAGCTGTTCCACCGACTGACGTGCATTTGGACTGAGCAAACAGACTCTCTTTTGAAATTATGCAATGCAGTCCCAAAAATCTTTAATATAAGAGCCATTTGGGGTTAGTGAGGCCGATCAGCCAGTCCTCTCAAAATTCCTCCGAATGTGTAATGATCCCTCGTGGCCTCTGTAGGGGTCAAAACTCACTGCAAGCTTCTCTCCACACTGTGCCCTGTTGGATTTTAATTGCCAACTCCACACTTGTGGTTTTATGTAGACAGAATATCCTGACGTTTGAATAATGGCCACAGCTGGAAAAAGAGACAGTGTGTTTGGCAGAAAACGATCCTTTCCTGGATTCACTGTGACAGAGATGTTTGGATGTGGTGGTTATTTCTACAGTTGACAGCTAATGCAGCAAAATTGGAACAAAGTGCAAGTCTTCATTAAACCAATTGAAATATCTGCATATCTTCATACAGGGGAGTGGAGGCTGGGTGAACTAACATGTCTGATTTAATCGCATTGATAGATCCACATGGAAAATGAATTTAAAGACTGAGTTAAATTGTATACAGCGCAAAGACAAATAAAATATTCAAATGATTAAATAAGATTATATGCTCGTGCAAAATTTGACACAACACGGTTACAAAAAAGGTAGACATCTTTTTAGACGTGATTTCTAACTCATGCAGTCATTAACCCTCCAGATTCGCTGAGTCTTTTAATGATATTTTGAAATGTAGATGATAAACTAGCTACAATTTAAAAAACTATCTCCTCACAGAGTGTCAGACTTCTTTCTATCTTTACTTCTGATAGACTCAGCCTCTCTTAAAAACCCTTTTTATACCAAGTCACGTTACCAACCAGGTGAAGATTAAAGCTCCTGTGAGTAACTTTTGTTTGTGTCAGTTTTGGCCCTCTGTGTACACATCAGTCTTTGCTTATCTTGTCTTATACATATTTAAGTAGTAGCCTCTAACAAAAAAAAAAAATCTCATTTTTTTGAAAGTTGTGTGGAAATTGGCAAAACAGCTGTTTGACTGACACCTACTTCCTCACACCAGTTTCAGGTGTAAAAAATCACAATAAAAAATTGTGAATTGTGTCCCTGGTGGTTTTGTTTGCTTTTGTCTAAAAAGGCATTAACATGAATTTAAGTCTATTTTACTAAAGTTAAAAAAAAATCCTAACTGGAGCTTTAACTGGATTAGTTGCACTCTAAAACCTCTAAAAACTAATTCCTGGGTATTACATGTTGAGTTAAATTTCTGGGTCAATTTTCAGATCCATCCCCATTTCTTGGGTCATATGGATTCTATTGTAATCCAATCTGAGGATGATTTGAATGGGTTAATAATTATGGGTTATTTTTGTGAGAGTAACCCAATAATTGGGTCAGAACGTTGGGTTTGATTGACTCTGTGTGGTTTCTAGGCCTAATGGCAATTAAAGTGACCTGGTGACCTTGTGAACTTTTACCTTGATTTTATATACAATATGATATAGGCAAGACCCTTAGCACTATGGCCTACCTCATAAACACGAGTGTGTACCATTAAAAGCCACATAAGCTCAGACAGTCCAGGTTGTAAAAGCAGAGCTCCCAAAAAAAGCTCCCCAGATGCATATATCAATTTTACCCAAGATCATGAGTCAAATTAACTCAAAGATTGGGTTAACTTTACCCTTAAAAAGAGTCATTGAGTCAATTCAAAATTTGAGTTAATTTGAATAACCCAACATTCTGGGTCAAAATAACCCAAGTTGGGTTGTTTTCAGAGTGTGGGAAATGTCATTGGAGGTTTTTTGTAGCGCTACACAACTTTTTCAGTGTTTGTTGATCTTGTCCAACCTTTTTGACCTGGGTATCAAAATTAAAAGGAGAATATAGACCATTTTAACTGTAATTAAACATTTAAATTGTCGTCTTTGCACCATTTCCAGTCAGAGAGAGAGTTTCAAAACCTTCACATGACAAATGAGACGACGGACAATTGAATTTCCCTTCGGGGATCAATAAAGTTATTCTTATTTTTCTTATTCTTAATCAGTTTTACCACATGGTGTCACAATGTGATTTTATTACACATCTATTTTGGACTCTTGGTTGTATCCTCTTTAATGCTGTTATACATGAAGGGTAATGTGTTGTTTGTGGCTGTTATTGCCATGGCACCTCTGTATCTTTGTTGACTGTTGATTGTTTTTTGTTTTTAGCGCTGTGGGTGCTGTTTACCACTTGAGTCCACTTAGTTACGCTACGTTTTGTATCAGACGTCTTAAACATTAGCTTGTTTTCATTGGTAGCCTGTTATTGTGAAGCTCAAAAAAACTGCTGTGTGTAATTACAGCCTCATTAAGTTGTTTAAATGACTGCAGACTCATCGTCTTGTTAAGAAAATTACCTATTGCGGACACGCTGATTGCATGTCAGTGGAATGTAATAAATCTCTCATTAAGTGATAATGTGTCATTTCTGTTGCAGCCGTGCAGGTGCACATCCTGAAGGCAGACAAAGCCGGCGAGTGGTGGAAGTTCACCGTCAACATCATCTCCGTCTACAAGCAGGGCGAGAGCCGCATCCGCCGCGGGGACCAGTTCCTGTGGGTGCGCGCCAAAGACGTGGCCTGCAAGTGTCCCAAGATCAAGCCGGGGAAGAAGTACCTGCTACTGGGGAACGATGAGGACTCCCCCGGGCAGAGCGGGGTGGTGGCAGACAAAGGCAGCCTGGTTATCCAGTGGAGGGACACATGGGCGCGCAGGCTCAGGAAGTTCCAGCAGCGCGAGAAGAAAGGCAAGTGCAAGAAGCCATAGGAGGAGAAACAGACGGAGAGGATGGCAGAGAAGGAGAGGAAAAGCTGAGCGGGTCATTTGAAAAAAAAAAAAAAAAAAGAGTGATAGAAGAGAGGCCGATGGAGGACCATGGACAGACAAGAGACTGTTTATGTCGCTGCTTTTTGTTTAGAAGCATGAAGAGAATTATTTAGGATGACTTTTTTTTTCTTTAGTGAACTTTTGTTGAAGGAGCTCACCTTGCAGATTTGGTTTTACGGTTTATTTTACTTCTTTGTCTCTCTTGTGGATTTGCCGAATTTGCACCTATTACCAGCATATAAAGTTATTTGTGTTTCTTTATCTCAGTATGACATCATTATATTTTTATGGTTTTAATTTTATGGACATTTACTACTGGTTCAAAAACGACAGAGAAAAAAGCCACTCAGTAACCACTGCAGTTTTGATTTCCTTTTTTGTTGATTGAGCTTAGAAGCACGCTTGTTTCATCGTGGGTCAGATTGAGACACGAATGTTTCCTCGGTTCAAAAATGTTTCATAAAACCTCCTTTTTTTATTTTTTTCACAGCGTATTTCTCTGTCACTGCTTTCCCCCTTTTTTCTCTCCCTCTTGACAAATTCAGGTCTATCTGCAACCCCAAAAACATGAAAGTGTTGTCCTACTTTTAAGCTTTTACACTTTTGAAACATCATGGAGGATAAACAAAGTATTGGCTGAAACGTTTCAGCCTTTCTTCAGTCTCGTTCTATCTTAACAGGTCAAATTTTGGTGCTTCAGTATTAAAAACAAACCTGCATGAGGACTTATGTAGTTAAAATTACTACATCTTTGGGAAAGACAGACAAACATCTAGAACGACTTTTTTAAAAGTTCAGTACTCACAGCAGGAGTCTACTACCAGCTCACAAAATGATATAACACTAGTATTACTGATTGTTATAGGAAGAGTTTGAAACTGTAAAAAAAAATCATGAAATCTTCTCCAATAGAGATGAAAATCTAAACATTAATATGAATTTATAAGTGGCTTTAAAATAAAGTTTTAAAAGTCAGTATGCTTTATTTTACTAGAGCTACATTTTTGACGACGTTGACTTTGCTCTGCCACAAAATGATGCAATCTGCAAAAGTAACCCGGGGTAGATAACAAATTTCCTGTCATTACAAATCTTGATTTTAATACCATGTATGAAAATGTACCTTAAAGAGAGAGAAAAACCTCTTCATCAGGACTCTGTGTCTCATGGCGGCACACACTTTCTTTGTGAAGTTAGAGACGTTATTTAAACTCGGCGCAGATTGAAGTAAAGAATAAAAAGAAAGTTATCTCCTTACCTCATGTGGTGCAGCAGTTACTCCTACATGCAAACAAATAGTTCTGTTCATACATTTATTGAGTCCACCTCACGCTGCCTCATTTTCACCCAGAATAGATCCTACAGTCCTACAAGATAGCAGTTAAATACTGTCAGAGTCCACACACAAACACAATGCACGACTGTACATTCCCTGAAAAAGGACACTCGGGAGCCGCAGTGTCCCATTGACCTGTCACCCTAATTCTCTTCACTTCCACAATCGCACTGAGGGAAATGCGCTGAATTGCAATCACTTGGTGCTGCTTGACTCAAACCACATTACTCATTTCATTTGTGAGCAGTTCAGTTTGGATTTCCCTGAGGAATGCGTGGTCTTAAAAAAAAACACACACACACACACACACACACACACACACAGCTCAGGTTTGTGGCGGCCCGCAGTGTTTGTTCTGTATCATTAAGTGGGGTTCCTTCCTTCAATCCATCCTGAAACATCTGTTTGATGCTGCTGGTGTTTGCTGTTTTACAAGATTATATTTAACACCTTTAAGTGAGTCGGAAAAGGGTTTGAAGAGCCGTTCGAGACACGTGGTTTTCATCTGGCGGATGCTCGACTTCCTCTGTTGAGGTGACAATAATTTCTGATTCCAGGAAACGAGAAATCTAAACCACTCAAGATGACTTGTTTTTGATTTTGTTGTTTATTTTTCACCACAAAGTTAATCAAAAGGTTATTTTATGTCTATCATCACGCTTCCCCACCATCACTGACATCATGTTCACAGAAATAATCGATCTCCATGTTCCTGTCTCTCATTTTGAATTTACGAAACAGCTTCGATGTCAGTGTTTTATGTTCGGCACAGTGTAATCTGTAATCTCACCTCTATAATCTGTGTAGCCTCATGCTGTAAATTTTACATCTATCTCCTGAGCAATGGTTTGACAAGCTTCCTGTTGAATCGCTACACACACACAGACACACACACTTAGACCTGTCAAAGCATTGCTTTGTGTTCATACTATGAATTGTAAATGTTGTTTAGTTGTCACCATTGCCAAGACTTTTGCAATGTTGTTTTACGATGCGTACTAATATATTATGGTTATTATATATGAATATATTTAATGACACAAGACATTGTGGATTTTATTGTCTTTTTCAACTTTTTTTGTACTTTGTTTGTGGTCGTTTAGATTGTTGCCATTAAAGAAGGAAATAATAACTACTGAACACACCAACCTGGTAGAACTAAATTCAGATTTTCAGTTGAAATAAACTCTTGTTACATTGAAAATACATCTGCCTCCGTTGAATTCTATCATTAGCTTTGATGTGTTGGGATAATTGCCAGTATTGTTTTGTTATAAGGAAAGGGTTTTACGGTCGTGTTCAGGCTTAAGACTGTTCTGCTGTTATCTATGCTGTTGCTAGAAACTCTTTTTGGCTGTTGTCTGTAAAAAAAGAAAAAAAAACTTAATTTCCACTGCGGTCTTTTTAGGACCCTCCCTCCTCTTTTGATTGGCCAGCTCTCCAGATGCCTCCTCCACTGTTGCCATGTTACAAAATGATCATCTAAAGTTTGTTGTTTGACAATCAAATGTGACAAATTATGAAATATCGATATATTTTGAACCCTAGTGTTTGGTAAGCGTTCAGTTTATTGTGCTCTTTAAAAAATATTCAGTGATTAGCAGCGTCAGAATCTGAGTCAGTCGTTTCCTTTTCTACGAAAGACGAGAACGGCCATGGATTTTTTTTAAATGCACTGTTATCTCGCAATAACGACTTATTATCTTGTTATCTCAACATAAAAAAGATGGTTTTCTCGTGATTAATTATTTTATTTTCGTTATCTGGACCTAACAAAGATCATCTTCTTGTGTCAACAAATTAATTAATAATGTGTTCCCCATTGTTACTGTTGTCCAATTCACCCATGGCAGTTAAATGTCCCACTTTGACAGTATGATGTACATGAAAAAAGTGGAACATGACACCAGTGTTTTCATTGTTGACAACAGTGACTGTGGCGTTTTAGAAATATCCCACTCTGGAGGGTGTTTTTAAAAGTTTCCATTTTAAGTCGGCTAAAGCGCCATTATCACGAGAAAATGAGCTTTGTTATATTGAGATAAGGTAAAAAGTCGTAATCAAGAGATAACTGCATAAAAAAAGAAAAATCCATGGCTGTTCTCTTCTGTACTTCTGATATCCCACACTTCAACAAATATATATTTTTTATATCCAAACAGCATAACACCTCCTCTTTTGACTGGTTAGCCTTCTTCGACTGGAGAAATGGTCCCTTACAGGTGATGACTGGACTTTGAAGCCTAATTAAACGCATCTTTATGGGCTGAACTCTGCATCAGTTTCCTGTAAAGATAAAGTGAGAAATGATGGGCAAAAATCTTCTGCCTCATCCCAGTTAGTCCGCTCTGAAATTGACTTCTTTAACTTTGTTGGTCTCTTGTTTTTCTGCTGGTCTCCTCTCAGCGCACCGACATGGTCAACGTTACAGCTAAAATTACCCAGAATGCCTCAGAATACCACGTCAGATCAATCAGAATTGAGTACTCAGCACAAAACAGTGAACAGAAATCCTGCAGATTTTACAATGGAAATATAGAAGAACTTATTTGTTCAAACTTTGGTAAAGGTTCAGCTCAGCTAAATATCATGTAACAAAACACTACAGCCTCACAGAGAGAGAGAGAGACCTCAGCATGAACGCAGGTAGACAGGAGTCGGGGGACTGGTAACAGTAAATGTCATTTATTAGAAATTACAAGTTGATTTGATTTACAAGAAAGGAAAAGAGCCATGTTAGGAACACAGCCGAGCTGCTTGCTTTGGCCGGGAGTTTTTCTATAAACATTATAAAATCCCAAGACAAATGATAACATTACAGCTGCTACAGTAATGTGTGGGTAAATATAAGTGAGTGTGAATATTGCGAAGCTTGTGGAATGACTGTATGCAGTGTGAACCTCAGCCAGACCACAGACAGAGTTATGAGAGGAAAGATCCTGCCGCCTGCGGGGGGTCCTACTAACAACCACCACAATCCAAGCTTCAAATGTTTCATGAGGTTAAAAACATTCACATATTTTAACTTCTTCATACATTTTCAGTTTACTGAGTCGGACCGGCGCAATCATTCAAAAGGATAATCTGCACAGTAGCAGGATATTTACCTGTAATCCAATCAGCTGTTTTAACTGAGCTGCTAAAGGACGTCTTTAGAGTAAGAAATAAAATCTGATGAGCGATCAGGTGTTTGTAAATGTGCATCTTCAAGTTTAAAACTAGTACTGTCATAGAGGTCTTTCAGCACAGCTCCATGATCCCCGTCCTCTTCAGCTACACCGGCCATACAGCCACCACTACGATGGCTATGAGAAGCAGAACGATCACCACCATCATCCCTGAAGGAGAAGAAAAAACACATATGAGAAGATAGGAGCTATTTTTCATGTATTTAAATCAGAGCGTGTAAGCAAAGAGCAGTGCGGACATCTTCAAATGAGTCTCTTTAATCAACCTTGGATGCTTTTGACATTTTCTACAATTTCTGCAAAGTCTAAACTGTGTTTAAAAATAAGATTAGTGAGAAACAATGTCGTCCAATGAGCTGTAAAATTCAGATTATCTAAATATTCAAATATTCCTTAAAGGGATATTCCGGTGCAAAATTAATTTAGGGTCAAACACACCGTAACACTGAGTTAGACACCCCCTCAAGTTAAACACAACTCACCTACTCTCTTCCAGCAGCCGCTTGTTTGTAGCGAGTCCATTACGGACAACAGCGGGGTGACGCAGCTCAAGGAAGAACATTTATGATCATTACTTCATGGAAATACAATCAGACCGAGACACTAAGGCAGAAGAACTACTGCGTCTGCAGTGCAAAATGATTAATATGGTGATTATTACTTATGGGGAATTATAAAGAAATGATCATAAATGTTCTTCCTTGAGCTGCGTCACCCCACCGAGGTCTCACTACAAACAAGTGGCTGCTGGAAGAGAGTAGGTGAGTTGTTTTTAGTCTCTTTGCTAAAGAAATCTTTGCTAAATTTTTAAAATGGTGATACTGTTGATGAAGTTAGGTGCTGTTCTGAGCATTATTTGTGGTTATAAAGTGGCGTTTTGGTTGAGGTTTGTGTATGACTCATCAGACCTCTGTGTATTGCTATCGTGCGGTCATTACTAAAGTTGGTATCACTAGAGAAGCAAGCAGTCAGCAACATTCATCTCTCGAGGGGGTTGTCTAACTCGGTGTTCCAGTGTGTTTGACCCTAAATGAATTTAACGCCAGAATATCCCTTTAATAGTCCTTTGCGGTTCAACAAACGCCCTCGTACTTGGATGTTGGAAAATTCAAATGTTAAGCAGCTGAGGAGTCCAATCCTGATGTGAGACAGGCTCAAAGAGGAGGCGGGTCTCCGAGCAGACACAGGGGAATACACTTGGAAGAGGTAAGAAGCCTGCATACCTCACTGCTAATTTTCAAAGACCTTGATCTGAGGCGAGTCCCGAGTGAGTATGCCCTCACAGCATATCACCGTTCTCTCCCTTGATGACTTAATGCAATTTACATGCGTTCAACAGCCACAAAAGCTTTATTGCCGCAGATTGCACACTGTGATAGGCATATGTTTCTGATTGTGCCTTGAGAGGATAATCATTGTTTTTCACTGATACCATGGAAGCAGAGAAAAATGTGCAAAAGCTCACTCACACTTCATCAAAGCGCTAAACCCCCAGGACCTGAAAATATTACAGTTTTTTATGATCGCCACCACCCAGGGAAAAAAGTGTGTAAAACCCACTTCAGGGAATTTCACCCTTCGTAAAAAGACGAACGTCTTTAAGGAACTTTACAATCGCATTTTATTGAATATGAATCATTTTGATTACCTTTGTGAATCTGGTTTGATGTAGCTTGTTAATCAAAGTCATACGCACCTTATTTCTCAGGGTATTTCCTTTATAAATGACTTTGAAGAGGGAGTTTAAAGAAAACTCCAACTTTCACACTGTAGTATCAACTTACTTTCACACCAGAAATTAACATTTGACTAAATATTACAGACATATTAAGTCAACACCTCCACAAGCTGAAAATCATACAGGTTAATTTGACTGATAAGAAAACTTTGAACTCTTTAAGCCCACATTCATACACTACTTTTCCCCTCGGTTCTTGTTTTTTTTTTTCCAGGAGTGATGAATTCAAACAACTGCATATCTGACTGGTCTTAAGAGCTGTCGACGGTCCCCTCACTGACTCAAGTTGTCCACTGTTATTTAGTGTGGGGCTGGTATTTTCCCCTGCCTTTCACTTTGGGTTTACATTTCTCTCATTCTTCGGCTCTCTCCGCCTTCGCTCTCCTCCACCGCCTAATTGGTCGTCTTTCCCACAGGGGGAAGAGAAGGGCCGAGAAAGAAAGCCATGCTGAACTAATTGCTTGCGGTGGTCGTGGTGGAGCGGCAGTCTGATGAAATGTGGAGCTGATGCTGGTTTTCTTTGCTTTCAAGAGTCCAGATGTCTCTTTTTGACACTTTGTCTCCTTGTGTCACAACTGTCATCTTTTCGCTTTATTTTCCATCTTGGTGTTTATGGCTTAATGCGTATTGCTCAGCTGCCAGGAGTGACCAAATTTGGACGATAGAGGATGGAGCCAGAAAGGAGTGAAGTCAGAACATTTAATAATAGTACAACTTTACAGAATTTATGCTGGTAGCAGCGCAAAATTGCTTAAAGAGAGTGTATACCATTTACGCTTCTTCTAGTGAAAAGGGTGACAAGTAAACAAAGGTCTGCAATTTGAAATTAACCAAAACTAAGTACCGTATTTTCTGGACTATAAGTCGCTCCGTAGAATAAGTCGCACCAGTCAAACTATGAAAAAAAAGTGCGACTTAAAAAATAACAAACTGTGAAATCATATATATATAAGTCGTACCTGAGTATAAGTCGCAAACCCAGCCAAACTATGACAAAAAAGTGCGATTAATAGTCTGGAAAATATGGTAATAGTAATATATCAAGGGCCTGTGTCCACTGACAGTGTTTTTGCATGGGCAGCACCCAAACTCTGTAAGAATCAATGCAGTTCCTTGTTTTCCGTGTTAAGCAGTGTAAGTGCAAAGACGCCCTCTAGGACAGCTGCATCTTACATACGACAGTTCAAGGTCTTTTTATTACAGATTTTTACAGTGTATAAAAGAAACTGTGTACAGTTCAGACTAATCCCAGGTGTGTTATCTAAAATTTTGACACCAAAATACACATTTTTACTGCAAATGAAAACTGGTTCTAAATATTTGTTATCAGTTTCCTTGGTTACTTACAATCGGTTTTGGTATTGGCCCTAAAAAAAACATATCAGTCGATCCCATAGACTCTATATAGAATGGACAGCGTCTGCCTCCTCGCTGGGTGAAGCCACCCTGAAAACAGCACCCTCTGGTGACGGGCTGCAGTATAGATCATAAATCCCGCCTCCGCCAGCAAAGCTTATGGGGCTGTGGACAAACTTTAGAAGTTTATTACACAGAGCGTAAATCTTTTTCCCCCTGCTTTTGATGTTGACATGTAGTTAACGTAAGACTTGTTTGTGCTCCTCATTTTTCTGTACAGCTCCGTTTTTAAAAGTTTTAAGGGGGTTCATGTTTTTTATGACTGACACTTGATACAGCCTACAAGGATTACGTAGCTCACTCCGGGGGTACGCTGTTTGAGCCGACCGTCATCACAGCGACTCTCCGTGACTCTTTCACCAAATGCGTACAACGCTACTGCGCAATGTTGGTTTCAGGAAACGAAGAAAAAAACGCGGAAATACTGAGAGCTTTTTGGTTTTAAATCCATATACTGGCGGAAGGCGGAACCAAGTTGCCATACAGTCTATGGTCGATCCTTACTCAGAACTTTTCAACTTTTTGAACTTGTTGATGGCTTGTCTCTGTCAAAGACCAATCAAAATCAAGGAGGGACAGGACCAGAAACTAAACACCTTCAACTTTTTGGATAAAACTTCAAGGTCGGACCTGCTACATAAACTAAAACAGGACCAATCCATTGGTTTTATGTTGCTTTTGTTGAATTTTATTAAATAACTGTTTTAACTAAGTTTTCAACTCGCAACAGTACAGACAAATGAGAAGCCACAAAGTTGTGGTCTGGTGGGTGCTGCCAGTGCAAAGAAATAAAACGCTGCTACTGGACACGGGCCCTAATCCAGCAGGTACTTTAATACTGTGGCCTCTAGTGGCCACACTTGGAAATGCATTCCCTAAATGACCCCTTCATTGGGTCCATTACTCAGCCGTTTAGTTTGGAGCTCTATCTTAACAAGACCATTCCTCCTTATAACTTTCACATGTGGCTATCATATAAACGTCAAAGTAGAAACATACGTTCAAACAGCTTTTTGATGGCTCTTTGAAAAGCCTGGTACTTAAAGCAAACACACATGCACACAAGTTTCCAGCAATTATCTTTGTTTGGGTGGTAAATGATACCGAAGCAGCGGCCGATTCAAATCGCGTTCAAACATCAGAATATTATTCCAACATCTGCGCGCAACTTCACTTTGCAACGACATAACAACAATAGAGGTAAAGGCTTAGCTATAAACATAAGCATGTGTTGGTATGGAGTGAAACTCTCTCACACCCTCTAATGTCAAATAACAGTCAGTCATGGAGCCACATTGGACCCCTGCACTGACCCTCACCCTCCTGCCTGCCACAGTAACTAAACAAGCCTCTCCTGACCCTCAGATTCCCTCCAGAGACTAATGACAATAATGTCGTTTGCTTGCCAAATAGATTAGGCTTGTGGGGTGACACTGATGCAGAGGGAGATAGTTGGTGTTTGCTGATAGACTGACCACCCAGAAGTTTTTTGGGGGGCCAGAGTCTGGGTCCATCCCATCTTGGCAATTTTCAGACACATCAATAAGACAGATCGCAGAGAAAACGAATAATTGGTGAGAGTCCCGGACAGGCTGAGACAACCTCTGAACCTCCCTCCCTGCTCCCTCTGCGCCCCCACTGCTTATGGTTCAAAGATCTTTTTGGACCACAAAAGAGGAGAATGACCTTTAAGGAAGAGGGACTAATTTTATGTTAACAAGGTTAGTGTGACAGCGTCTTTTTCTCACAGCAAATCTAAAGAGGACACTAAACTATACTCATGGTTTTAAGATCTCATTCGAATTAAATAACAATCAATCGATTTAAAGTTATATCCAGTAATTATAAATAGTTTGTTCTGTCCTGGGCAGCAATTTATCTATTATCGTACAGCTACTTTAAAGCCATTGATGAGTTTAAAGATTAATTAACTAATCGGGTTATGATTTAGCAGCTTTCAGTTTTCTTTCTTCTGTCTTATATTTTACTTTCTATGAGGAGACTAATCAGCCGTTTACCCTGAGTCAAAAGTTTTGTGCTTAGTTTAAAACATATCCTCAGTGTTGTTTACTGATTTAGTGTCCCAGCAAAACTGAACTAATGTTAAAGTTTTGGCCACAGTGTCAACAGGCAGAGGTGACTGACTCTGCAATTTAAGTTTTCTTTTTTTAATCGACATGTTAGGATTGGATGTCTTTAGCAACACTTTGCCATACAAAAATAAAACACCGGTACTGACCAATCAGAATCAAGCTTCTGTACTACAGTCGAAGTGTAACTTTTGAGTTGGGGGAAACTCAGAAATGCCAACACAGTTAGTTTTTTTATTTGTTTTTCCCCTGACAGTCATAGGGTTCTATCCTCTAGAGACAATAAATGTTTATTTCAAATACCACAGTAGTTGTTAAGATATCTCAGCTGAAGTCGCTTCTTTTTTTTTTATTTTATTTTAGTATTTTCTACTGTTTTTTTGTTTGTTTTACTTTACTTTATTATTTTTTCCCCTCTCTATTTCCTCTATATGTTTATTTAACTTTATTTAATTTGCATTGTTTTGGTAGGATCTGATTCTGTATGATCTTGGCATGTTTTTATTTATTTATTTTTCTTTGATATTTACAGATTTATTCATCTTATTTATTTATTTATTTATTTATTTAATTGTTATTTATCTTTTTTTTAGGTTTTGAAGTGCGTCCTGGCATTCGCTGTTGAAATACAACCATGGAAAACTCAATAGAAAGAATTTTAAAGAAAGTCGCTTCTATTTTTTAGTTTTTATTTTTTAATTTCACACAGACAGACTTCAAAGGTCCATACTCTTAAAGTCACTATAGGGTCCCAACATATGCAGCCAAGGGCTTTAAATACCAAAAATATCAGCAGTATGCTAAAAGCTACCATTTTAACATATGAAAGGATAATTTCAGCTTTATTTCCACCCCTACTTTAAAGAAAACTGTATAATGACAAACTCAAGATCGTGGCTCCATCTCGATGCCCCATTTTGGTTTGCAATTCTGAGGTTAGATCCACCACAGACCCCCTTGAGGTTGGATTCTTGGATGTTTCCAAATATTTTACGAAATATCTAAGACAGTTATTTAACCGTATTTAACAAAATTCATAGCTTGGCTTAAATATCTCAAGCATGAAGATCTTTCACTACAGCACTTTGGATTCACATTTTGTCCCATTTAAGGTTCAGTTTTCTAATTCTGGGACTTAGGACAGTAAAGTTTTGTGGTCTCTGCTGAGTTGTTTGTTCAGTCCCCTAAATAGCAGCTTTTGGCCATTTTCCTTTTGCCAACAGAAAGCGACAAGACGACTCCTTTCTAATAAAATCCAAAGTAGAGTGATCAATTTGTCCAACATATATAGTCAGCAGGACTAAGTACAGCTCCATCTCCGTGATTTCCTCCTCCAGCTGTGGGATTTAACTCACAGGTCTGCTGATAAATTACCTTGTTGAGGTAATATAAATGTGATTACAGGCATTCAGCTGGTAGATGGAACCATATGCACTGTGGGGCCGTTTCAGGGCGTGAGCACTTAAACTCGAGCTAAATTGCTCTCACAGAAAAGGCTGGCAGACACGATGAGAAAAGAGTTTAAATATTTATAGATTTTTCGAGAAAAGTTTAATTTCACTTGTCACGCACTGAAAAGGAATCTCAAATGTGGGAAAATCATTAGCAAGATGTTTTACCAAGAGGAATTCTTTGTCGAGCTTTTCATATATATTGAATTTCAGGTTTCCAACAGTAAAACATGTGAAGGCAGTGAGAGGAATAAGAGCTTACAATAAAGACGGCTGATTAAAACCGACGTCTTTACAGTTCTGCATCCTATGGGACAAAATTAATGTTTCCTTCACTAGTGTAGTTTCCATCTCTGAATACTTCTCCTCTGATATGGTCCTTCTCCTCACCCACAGCCTCTCTCGATCCCCTTCTCAGTCCAAAGTGCAAACCTACTTGAGATGCCAGCCACCTGCAGGATGTGTGGGGTCACACAAGTGGTCCTCTACAAACCGGGGGATTAGTACTGGAGTTGCCTGCTGGTGACGTTTAAGCTCAGGGGGCTACACACACTACTCTCCAAGAGACCCTTTGGTGCCGTAAACTAATCTTCCACACTAATCCCGCCAAAGTCAAAGCCTCCACTCCTAAATTCTCCCCAACAAGTGGTAATGACTCTGTGAATCAGGCTTAGCTTGTTAAAGTGACAGCATCGAACAAGTGGGAGGAAAGTAATGACTTTAATGCTAGGCCGAGTTTATCCACTAACAGTGTGAGAGTGTGTCAATGTGTCTAAAAAACATGGTTATATTTGAAAACCTGGATATATGGTTAAGATTTATGAATGAGTTCAGGATGGATGTGTGTAAACATTGGACAGACATAGACAGAAGCGTTTTTCTTCTGGTGTCATTTACTAGGTTAGATCTTTCTGGGGGCTCCTGTTGTTCCTTCTAGAAGGTCTTCCTATAACACCGTTATCATCACAATTACAATGCTTATGTTAATTTCCAGAACAGCTTGACATCAACTGTGATTTTATCATTCTGACCTCTATTATCAACATCATTATCATTGAAAAGGCTAATATTAGACTTGTTAACTGTAAAGCCCCTATTAGTAACTTTCTATGTTGATTCTTGCGCCCCCTGTGGACAAAGTGAATAACCTTTTTAATGTTTGACAAAAATGTGTTAAAGGAATATTCCGGCGTAAAATTAAGTTAGGGTCAAACACACCGTAAAACCGAGTTAGACACTCCCTGAGCCCTGACTAGTCGATCAACGAGTGCAGTGGAGTTTCCCAGCTCAAGGAAGAACATTTATGATTATTACTTTATGGAAATGCAATCAGACCAAGAAGAACTACCGCATCTGCGGTGCAAAATGATTATTATGATGATTATTACTCCAAGGAAATGATCTGCTGCACTCTGTGATTGACTCGTCAGGGCTCCCCCAACAAACAAGTGGATGCTTGAAGAGAGTAGGTGAGTTGTGTTTGGTCTCTTTGTTAAAGAAATTAGGCAAAGTTAAAAAGATGTTTGATGGCTAGTACTATGGCTGGGACCCTATATGTACTGATGATGAAGTTAGGTGCTGTTCTGAACATTATTTGTGGCTATAGAGTGGCGTTTTGGTTGAGGTTTGTTTTTATCTTCAAAATGGTTCAAAAGCAAAGAGAAAAACAACCTTTACAGTTTTGTCTTCTTAAATCTTTGTGCATTTATTTGCCTCCTGTGTGCTCATGTATTGTCGTTGATCAATGAACATCTTTTAGTAAAATCATTGGTAATTTCTGCTGAGTGTAAAATCATGAGAAACTGCTCTAAAATGTTCAAATCGGGTCCAGATTTTTTTGCAGATTTATAAGATTTATGTCCCTTCCCAGTCTGAGTTGAGCATCGCAGTGGTTTTACTACTCTTAGGGCCCTACTCTTGCAGAAACTCTCCCTGCAGAAACCTTGGTGGGTTCATCCCTTTAGGTTAGATGATTTTTCTTATAGTTCAGCTCCAACTGTTTCAGATCTTTAATGCAGGATGTTTTGCCCCTCGCTATTATGTGCAAGTCTCGTGATTTATACAGTAAATTGTTGAGTAAACAGTGTTTTTTACATTTCTACGAATTTTGCAGGTTGTGTTAGAAACACTAAATGCATCTTTTACTATAAGGCAGATTTTAATAGTTATGTTAAGTATGCTTTTGCCTGTCTGAACCAGACCTTTGTAGCTTTACAAGGACTCTGTTGAGACATAACACCAAATGCCGGCTTCGGATGAGAGGTGGCTTCAAAAATAAATAAAGCCTTAAAGCTGAGGAATTATAAACACGCTGCCATGGAGAAAGAGGGAGAGCCCTCGGAACAATTTGTGGCATGTAGTATTTTCAATTCTTTCTCTGCTCGACACAAAGACGAGTGTCAAACAACCGAGGAGACGAACAGGGGGATGACAGAGAGGAATGGAAAAAAAGAGAGCATTGAGGTGAGAGTGAAGAAGACCATGGAGGAAATTTCCATTCACAGAAAAGGTTGGAGAAACACAATCATGCACACTAACACTCTATTATTTACAAGTGTGCACAAGACCATACAGTGCAAATATGGTCGCACACATTTAGTCGAACTCCTCTAAAAAACACGCACGATACATGAAAATACGTTTGATGCTTGGTATGCAGGTGTGCACGGGGAAACACACGCTCCATGACTGTTCTTAAAGCCTGGAGCTGAGCACACAGTTGGCAAAAGACCGAGTCAGACAAAAAAAGACAGAAAAGAGTCCTGATTCCAACACAATATGAGCTCTGGGATCTTCAAACAAACTCACGCTCGGGCACCATGGGGACCCGGCTGACAGAATGAAGCATTCTGGGGTCTGACCTTCCTGTTGCCTCCTCTGCTTCTGTCACAGACCGCCTGTTTGCGGGGTCTCCTAGCACAAAAATGTAGCCTCCTCCATAGTGATACTGTCTGGTGATTGGCTGATTGGCTCTGGACACTATCTCACCTCTCATTGTTGCCAGTTTCCTTTTATCCCCAAAGAAGAAATTAAGTCTTTTGTGACTGAACAAGACTTGAAACAAAGTTAAATGAATTGAGGCAGGGGTGGGATGTTGAATGGGAATGAAGCTTCTTCAGGGTTGTGACTTCAGAATTTTACATTTTAGATCATTTAAGGAGTTTTTTTTTTTTCAGGTAATGCATTTGTTTTTGCTTTTTTTGCAGCATGTCTTATTTGCAAAAGGTTTCTATAACAACATTTTCTACTTTTGAATATTTCCTTGAATTATTTTCTTCTATTGAGTTTCTCCAAAGGAAAAACACATTGGCCTTGGCAGCATATTTGTATTTGTCAGCCTCTGTATACATTAGGGCTGGGCGATAAACTGAAAATTTACATAGACCGAAATTTACGTCAATAACCGATGTAATTTTGCCCATATCTGTATATTCAGTGTCAAAATAAATAAAGGAATAAAAGTTGGTTTTGAATGTGTGTGTAGGTAGGCTATGGTCTCATGTCCCTTTAAGACGCTGTCCCACGTCAGAGATGTGACTCCACCCCATCCAGTCCGTAACAAAGAGGGAAAGACAGGTGAGGAGATGGAGGACGGTTCAAAAGTTGTAGCGGCTGAAGTAGATGAAGTTAGTTGTGGGAGGGGGTGAGCAGCTTGTGGAGTAGTTATCGTCCATTTATCGTTATCGAGGTGAACTGATCAATATATCGTGATATTGATTTGAGGCAATATCGCCCAGCCCTAGTATGGACAGCTCATAATTAAAATGCATCACAGCTGTGATTCCTGCTGTAAAGCAACACTAGGGGCTGGTTTTACTTTGTCTATATAGTACAGGGTTGTTGACAATTAAACAGAGTTTCCTTGCCATCAAACTAAGAGCACTGTGAAAGTTTTTTCGCTTCACTGCATTATCTTAATCATGAATTACGATTATCATTTTCTGAAATTATACATTACATTATCCCTGTGGCTTGGTTATACAAACCAAGCCACAGGGAACTTCTGATCCCTAAAAGGACCAGCATGAGGAGGACCAAAACACTTTGTCAGCAGTTGTGACAGTCAGTCCAGTTTTTTTGTCTTTTCACATAAGCACTAATGTGTCTGTAGATGTAGACTGAGGCAGCAATAGCAAAAACACTAATGAGCTGCAAAGACAAGAACTTTGAACTGCATACGGATAACTTTGTACCCAGCATGATTGACTGTATATGTCTCATAAAACAATTTCAAAGTAAAGTGCGATGCTTATTTCAAACCCTCTGTCTCACAACAGCTGGGTAACTTCCTCTATAAAAGTGATAGGCTGTTAGGCACATGCTTTGTGAACTGCAAAGACAGGCCTGATGCTTGCTCATAACTCCTTCAAGTAAACCTAGCAGCAGCCTCTGGTGTTAGAAATTTAAGTTAATATGCTTATAAGAAGAGATCTTGGTTTCTATAAGGGGGTGCACCAAACTGGATTTTCGCAGTTTTCCAATATGTATGAATATTATTCAGGCAGATAATGATACAGATATCAATCCAAGCATATTATTAGTCTGTGGACGTCCCATGATGCTGAACCTTTGGGTGGTTGTTGTTAGTGGTGGGAGAATAAATCGATACAGCATAGTCTCGTGATATTTTGTCTGGTGATATATTGTATTGTCTCATTTACCAAGTATCGACTTTTCAAATTAATTGCTAATATGAAGTCAAATCTAAGATGATGGAAAAATAAAAACTGTTTGTCCAGTGATGTTGGCAGAGGGGACATCATAGAGCAGGAGAAAGTTAGTGCAACAAATATATAAAAACTTTGCAAGATGTGCTACGAGAAAATAAAACACTGTGTAAATAAGACAAATATAAAGAAAAGACAAATGCTAAATTAGCTAAACAGCTGAAAAAATTGTATAAATCGCTATATATTGTATCGCAATACTCACTGTATTACAAAATGTTAAAATCGCAATATTATCGTATCGTGGCCCAAGTATCGTGATAATATTGTATCGTATGGCTGCTGTATTTCTCATCTGAATGACTGAAGAAGCTATTTAAGTTTTCACAGGTGTCATTATCAATTCAATCCTTACACTTTTTGTGCTTTTCAGATGTAGAGATAAATATGTAATGTTGAAGGTTTGTGGCATCTTTCTCCTCCTTCCATCACTTGTGCTTCACAAGCAACGCAAACAGCTATTTTACAGAGACTGTCATGACCAAGGAGCTCCAACATGTTTGAAAACTCACCACAGGAGGCGGACTTTGTCTCCACCAGTTTCACCCTCCGTGTTTCATTTCGAATCCTGTCGTCCGTCTTGTCCACTAGGTGTGCAAGGTCATCGATGATTTCTGAAAGACAAAGCCAATGACATAAAGTGTGTTATAGTTCTGCATATTACGCTACCAGCTGCTGTAAAAGAGACTTGATTTTAATGCAGAAGAGACCTCCCAGTATGATATAAACTAGTGACGGGTTCTGCAGGACTTTCTCCCAGTCATCAACTTCAAAAGACAGAGGCTGCATACACACGAGTGGTGTTGTTGATGCAGAGGGTTGTGTGAAAGCACTCCTCACGCTTTCAAACCGCTTCACTACTTCCTGAATCCATTCTGGATTTAATCAGGCCCTTATTGTTCATGGCTTTTAAAGACTCAAGCCCAGACTTCAGGGGTTGTGCCTGGGCGTCCAAAGTAAGAGAGCGTGTGATTTGTGTATGAGTGTGTGTTTGTGTGTGTGTGTGTGGTGGCTGGGGTCCTTGAATAGGGTTTCCTGACTTGAAGGTCACCCCGATGGAAGCCTGTTTGATTTGTTAGAGTTAAACGTTATGTTGACGTGGCATCTTCAGAGGTTTGACATGACAATTAAAACAGATAACTACAGGGTTATAATGAGGTTAGTATCCCTAACGTGAACTGTTAACTTAAACAGAACAATGACCATTGATGCAAAGGTACAAATAGGAGGAGGGAGTTAAAAAAGTGAGTAGAGAAATCTTTAAAATAATAAATCAACTTCCTGTTTTATCTGAAATCTGCTTGTTTAAAGAACTCAAGGCCTGTTTTTATGTCTACCCCCAATTTGATGACAGGTAGTCTCCAGGAGGAGTAAAATATTGCAGAAACGTAGGCAAACAACAAAGACGCCGCTAAAAGACATCCAAGGTTTATCGGAGGAAAAGGAAGTCGTTAAAAAACTCCCGTCATCTTATAATAAATAGAAGTTTTACAGTGGGAAGCTCGACTCATCCACAATCCACAGCTCGGTGCCAAGTCAAACAGACCGTCTTATCCATAGAAGAGATCAAATTTCATGATTATTATATACGATCAATAATATTCAGACAGCACAACTGTCTCCAGCTCCACTTTGAGGAGACTATTTCATCAACTGAGATGTGTCATTGCTCAACAAGGCAGCGTCTTATTTGGCTGACATCAGATAATTAAGTCGCATGGAAAGTAAAGCCTGTCAGTTTGAAGGGCTGGGCTGTGAGGAACCAAGGACGAGGTGTTTGGAGACGTGAGTGTGCCGTATGCACAGGGTCCCTGGAGACTTCCACGTCATCATCATCGACGCATCAGGCAACAATTTGGAAGAAAGAAAGCCTCTCTTCACGAGCAGGGCCGATGAAGAGACACCGAACTTTTAGTGAGCATGCAACTTCAACAAGTCTTATGTGACGTTTAAATTTACTTACGAATTCTCAATAAAATGTGCAACAAACCGTTCAGAAAGGTTGAAAGGTTGGGCACAGGGTACAGTTTTTTTCCAGTCCTTTAGTTCACCTCCAGTCATATTTCTGACAGCATAATTCGCAATTTCCTCTTGAAACTGTTTCTTCTGTGGGTGACAGTTGCCGGCCTGGACTAGATCTGCCAGACCACAAAGAAGGCTTTACACAACCGGGGTCTGTTTGTTTAAAATACTATTACACTGGGTAAACCTCCAAAGCCACGCTGTGAGAGCGTATGGAACCTGCGTAACCGTACCCCACACATTTTTCTTTGCTAGCTGCTTTGTTGCTGTCTGTTATAGCTGATGCGTCCTTGCGATTTGTGATGCCTTGCAGAACGAGTAATGGAGTGAGAATATGTGTGCAGCATCTCGGTAGGTAAATCAAATCAAACTGAAGTCTCCCTCAGTGCTCAGTCTTTTATAAAATGCAACTGAATCTAAATTAAGTTTTCAGTGAGGCGACTGGTTTTCCCTGGAAGAGCTTGATGATGCCCTCTTTGTCTACACTTATCAACAATAGCTCTTATGTCCTCGGGACTCCTGACTCTAGCCTCTCTAGTACTTGGTCAGAAGCAAACAAAACCACTCACAGTCAGAGGGGGCTTTGTAGATGGTTTTTGGGATAGTGGGACTAGGAGAAGACAGTAGGCAAAGTTTTTAGAGAAATGACTGACAACAGCTTTACAGCTCTAAACGATAAAATTTTCCATGAAGCCAGTTTATGGAAAATAAACAAGCTACATGGTCTAAAACTGAAAATGTAAGAATTCTTCCCATTAAAGTTGAAATATGATTTTAAAAGGTTCATTTTGAAAACTATCCTTCAGCATGAATTTGATTAATTCAGTAAAATTAATGATTTTGTCTTGAATCAGAAATTCAAAATACTTTCAGAGAGCTGGGCGAAGTCCACGAACGTTCTGGCACATAAAATTAGGCTTTGAGCGAAAGCCCTGTAAATTGTAGGCTGCTTGCTATAAAACTATACCCATATGAGCATATTAACCAGAGTTTCAAGTCTGAAAAAAAGAGTTATTGCCTTAGATGGATAAATTCAGAGACCATGTAAAGCTCTGAATCCCATCGAGGATAGGAAGAGGGTGCTTACAGAGCATGTACGCCGGCTGAGAGAGAAACAAATGCCTGCTCTCTATTTTGTTTCTTTGCTACCAACAGTGTCTTTTATTGATGTAAAACACTCGGTACGCAAAGCATGATTCTTGTGTGTAGAGGAGTAAGGACCCTGGAGCGAACACACCAATAAGAGACAGATGTTGCTTTCATATGACGTCACCTGCTGACTCTCAATGTGCGATCACTACACACTTTTTGTGTGAGTGCGATTCCTTTGACTAAATCTGCCTCTACTCCATCAACTACTGTACTTCATGGATCTGTTTCCATCCCTGCTTTTAGTGTCATCTGGGACCATGGCCCCTTCACATCCACAGGATCAACAACACAGAAGACAATATTCAAGGGCTACTCGATGGCTTTTTTTCCAAATTTTATTGGATTAGTATTATATTAATCCAGGGTGCACACAAGTAGGGGTTGCATATTATGTTTTTGCACGGTTGTTACTCTAGAGAGGTCGCACAAAAAAGAAACAACCCCTCGAGCTGCTGTCCCTATTAAGTTCTTACAAAAATGGATTTCATAAGCATGTAGACAGTCTTGATTCAGGTTATAGACGTTAAGTCGACTTAATCGTCATCGTCACCAGTTGAAACCAGAGGTACTGGTCAGTGAAAGAGTTGTCCATATTTTAATCTACTCCAACGATGTTGACACTGGGTCTGTGGACAAGAGACTGAGTGTGTCAAAATTTACACAATAGCTCTGTCTTCAATAAATTACTAACAAAGAGACGTTCACAAACACTTGCTCTATTTTCCACAGTTATGACAACTACAATCACTGACACACTGGCAGAAAGTCTCCAGTTTACAGGGTACCTCATCAGATCAAAACACCGGCTTACACACAGCTATTTGTGTGTGACTGAAACAGGTTTTTATCAGCTGCTGGACCTGAAGATAATAGATTAAAGTCTGATCTGTCAACAAAGTATGTTGACATGTTGATATCACTCAACACAAACGTTTCATCGGTTAATGAAGGATCACATAATATGTTTGTACTGTGTAATGGCTGTTTAGCTCTGCTTGACAACAGCAGGCCATGTGAAACGAAGAAGTCGAAGAAGTAGGAAAAGAAGAAGAAGCAGAAGCAGAAGAAGAAGCAAAAGAAGAAGAATACAACGATAGAGAAGGAAAGACGAAGAAGAAGACGTAGAAGACAAAGAAGAAGACCAAGAAGGAGATGAAGAAGGAGAAGAAGATGAAGAAGGATGGATTGAATAAGCAATTACTCTAACATGCTCTGGATCTGTCCTGAGATCTCCTCCAAGTTTGGTACGGAGACCATAAGATAGGCTCAACATCAGATGCCAAACACGTCCTTCAATGCAAAGGATGATGACGCTGGATTCCTCCAAACTCTTCTCAAATTCCTGAAAGGGCTCCCAGCCAACAAGTGTTCAACATTCATTTTGAAAATTTGTATTCAAGACCTCTTTTTTTAGTCTCTAAACAAAACGTGTACTAAAAACAGAACTTGTGTGTGTCTAGACCTCATTACACTGATGATTAAGACAGTCCCCTTAGAGCTCC
This sequence comes from Xyrichtys novacula, assembly GCA_962446985.1. NCBI lineage: Eukaryota > Metazoa > Chordata > Actinopteri > Labriformes > Labridae > Xyrichtys > Xyrichtys novacula. Next base: position 31,042,259 of record OY660866.1, on the reverse strand, counting down.
GTACGACTTTATCAACTTATTTGGGTTCATGTCATCAGGCTAAGCAAGATAGCAAACACACACATATCTTGCTGTGGTTCTGAAGTTCATCCTGAGAAACCACAGGGCATTCACAGACCTGATTTGGCATGCAGTCCTCATTCCTCTGGATACAACAGACCAACAGTTCCACTCAGAGCTCCATCTGGATGTATGAGGTCCTTACACCTCAGACCTATATCTCAAGGAATTCTTGCTGATCTCATGCTTCATCGTACCCTTACTGAACATCTACCTGAACACCTACCTGACCCTCTCATCTTGCGGTAACTTCTCAATCTGGTGCTTCTTTCATGAGGAAACCCTTTCCTTCAGGTCAGACTCTTTATCACAGCTCTCAATGATAATACCCTGCCTCATTTAGAAATGAGTAGATGATTTGATTCAACTAAAGCAAAGTTAAAGCAAGCGAGATCAACGGGCACATTCAAGCTGAAGGGCTATGATACATTATCCAGACCTTCTGAGGCCAAGTGGGATGAGGAAAATGGAAAAAGAATGATCAAGCCAAAGCACGGAAAACAAGCAGGCCAAGATAACACTCTTGGAAGTATGTTGCTCATTAGGTTTTAATTATTGTTTACTGAACAGAGAGACAGAGGAATGCAAAGACACAAGAAGCAGAAAGGAGGAAAAACAATCACAGATTGAAAGACAGTAAAGAATACAGTGTAAAGACAATAAAGGCTCGTCGCCTGTTCCTCTACAGATAGTGATTGGATAACACGTTGAATAAATACAACCCTAGCATGAGGCTTTAACACTCATTTTCAAACAAATCATCACGTTATAAACCTAATTCGAGTCAGACAGCAAATATGACACTCACACGCAGGGGCGAGGGGAGATGTTTGGGAGACGGCCCGTTTTAATGATTAGATTCCCGCATCCCAGATCCATATCCGCTCCAAGCCTTAGATTTGCTGACTCATCTTCAGCAGTGGTTTGTGTGTGTGTAGGTGGTGGAGGCACTGCCATAAACAGTGACACCCCAGTGTGGCTGCAGGATGTGCTGTATTAAGTCTGGGTGTTATTGCAGGACTCATTCCCGGAGCGGGCACGGCGCACGGGGAAAAAGCTTATTTTCTCTTGGCGTTTTTAGACACAATCTGACCTGGTGGGACTCATTTTGTTGTTTTTATTCAGGGGTTGATTTCTTCTGAGGATGGGGAGAAAGACGAGTAGAAACGGACACTTTTTCAATCAACCCTCCTCTTGTATCCTCTTGTTGTAATGCAGGGGGGGTCTTACCACAACTGGTACCAATTGGCCCTGGTGTGACGGAGTGTGTATGGAGGGTAGTGCTTTGTTGCCAACCAAAACACACACATCTCTAGATGTAACTGGAACTTCACTTGGCACACTCTCAGGCACCCAGCATGATGATAAAACTCAGGGTAATTATAGTATTTACAAGAAGTTGCACAGTCTTGGAGGGGTTTCTTTCAAGTTCTGCCTTTTTTTTTCCTGCTCTCCGATGCTTATTGTAAACAAACTCACCCCGAGGGTCCGTGGTGAGTGAGGGATTAGGAGGAGTTTAACTCGAAATCTCGGAGTTTTACCAGTTTCTGTAGCGTGCCAGACCAAACAAATTATTTCAATGTTTGCATAAAAAAGAAAAGGCATTAGTGGAACACATTCATTGACCACTTGTAAAGGAAATGGAGCAGCCGTCAATGTGCAGCAACTGGTCTGTGCAATCCCTGACCTGATACACAGCTATCATCAAAGTTTTTTAGGATTCAGTTGGTACCGAGAACCATTTCTGTCGACAGCATCAGGGATTTGAAGTAAAGAGCTGCACACTCAAGCAAACGGGTAGGAAAGGTGGGTTACAGATTCTTGACCACATAAATCAAATCCCAAATTATGGAACAAATTAGACCGAGGAATGTCAGCGAAGACCTGAATAACACAATTAGTAATACCTGTGGAAAGATTCATCGATACGAACCGGTTATCGGATTCCACCTTAAAAAAAGACATGACGACATCAATCAACGGGCCTCTGGATCAATTTATATCTACTGTGTCCAATTTTTAAGTTGTGAATCACTTGATTGGAGCTCTGCTACTAAATATGGCTGCTCCCGTCTCGTGAGACTACCACGGTGACGTATACGAGAGTTACTTTCTCTCAATGTATTTGTGAGTAACAACAACACAACAACATGGCCGACAGCACCAGCAGAGTTTAGAATGAACCCTCAAATCTTATATATCTCAAGTGTGGAAGACCTTGGGATTTTTAAAGAAGGAAGGAAAGTTGGATACAAGTCTGGGCATTTGTAAAGGGTGTAAGATGGTGATTACATAAAGCGGTAGCATGACTAGTCTGAGCACTGGTTTGTTGAGCCGGCACTGAGAAACCTATACGGGCGACGAGGGATCTGTGGATGCTAGTGCTAGCAAAGACAGAGATACTGGATGAAGATTTTTTCTGTTTTTTCTGTGTCTATTTGAAAAACAAACATAATGACACTGTCCTGACCTGATACATTTCTCTTTCAACCAACTAATAGATTCAAAATGCATCGCATCAAATTGCACCCTTAGTGAATCGTATCATAACCCGTGTATCTAGATTAGTATCAGATCACCGCTTAAGAAAGAGATGCACACCCCCTTTACCTTACTTTTCTGTGTCCCTCCAACAGAACATGCACACATAAGCTGGTGGGTTTTGTTAAGGCATCTCTGTGCACACAACTCACCCATTTCAACATCTGGCCTTCTGAAGTGAACAACCACATGTGCAGAGATTCGTCTCACTGTTGGACACCATCAGCCCCCCCATGAATCTCTGACTCCCTCCAAACGGACTGGCAGGCTCCCCCGGTCAACATGTTGGGGGTCTCCTTTATTCCCGCCATGGTAACATCTTGCTGAGTGTTGATAGATGTCTTGCTCTATGCAACTTACATCATGTCTGAACTTGCCAATGATGAAGATTAAGTTTTGTTTATTCATACTGAGGTGCAACACAGTCTTTCAATAAAAACTTTGTGATGGCAACATTGTTGTGAACTTTGGAAAAGTTGTATCTCCACTAGTCCAGCAGAACAAGTTGTAGGCCATTGACAGCTGTTCGAAGCAAGACTTCACCTCTGGATGTTAATGTCAAATAGCATTGGTGTTCTATGCACACAATGAATGAGACTCTCTGATAATAGTATAAATGAACTGTACATTATAATGTCTGTGCAAAAAGAGAAACATATGCAGAGAGTCAAGTAAGCACAAATATGACAATCCTCGCAGGGTGTCTGACAATTCGTTACTCAAAATCATATCGTGGAAGACAATCACAAGTATAGCTGACGGTTAAGAGTCTGAAGGGGCAAATATCCTCCAGTTAGCCTTGACCCTTAACTGCGATGACAATTACTTACGTGGCCTCCACACTTCTGGGCTTAATCCTAACCATTTGTGTGCCAGTTTGAAACTGGAACCGGCTGTGTGTCCACGGACAGTTTCACCTCCCTAACCCTTTGACGTTCACCATGAGATCCATCATCAAACATGACCAACACAGAAAAGGTTGACTGCCTGATAAATGCATTTACAAAAGTGGAACCTCCACGAACACACTGAAGAGAAAAGCACGTACATTTGCACAAAACCTCCAAGTTAGTTCAGGTCATTGGGTTTCTGTTCTCTAGACTCTACAGACAAGGTACATGTGAATTATGGAAAGATGGTCTGTCAGAGAGGTCTACTGGGTTTCTTCCATACACACATAGTACATGCATACAGATACACATGTTACTACAAGACTCAGATTTAGTGAGGGGATTATGCCAACTGAGAAAATGCCAAAGGACAGTCAATAAGAGCGTGGGGGGAAAGAACAGTCATGTCATCAAACCTCAAGTCCCAGTTCAGTCCCAAGTTCTCAAGTCTGAGTCAAGTTGGAGTCATTACAGAAGAATCTAAGCCAAGCTGGAGTCCAGTCCCTGTTTCTCCCTATTCTCTATACTGTACATCCATTTATTATAAAGAAGTCTGCTGTTTGACTCCAAACTATTTACGGTAAACCATGTAGGACGTGTAAGCACTTTTCTCTGATTATCATTAGTTGACGTGTCTAGTGAGTTAAATTACGAATAAATTAAAAGCACTATGTTGTGTTTGTATATGAGCACTGAAGCTCTTTTAAGGAAGGACACACCAGTTATCACTACAGGTGAGGAACCCAACCGATTTCCATCAGGTTTTTGACCGATGAAACATCTTGGACCCAACTGATGAGTTACATTAGTTGCTAACATTACCATATGAAAGCCAAAAGGGCTTACTGTGGTACGGACAGATGACTCTTTAAGGTTTGAGTTTGGGTCGGTCTTCTTCTCTGTGTTTCTTAAAACACATGTTTGCACTGCTTTTGCTTTTGCACAATTCGTGGACCACTCCAAGCATCCTGTCATGATTTATTTGGCTTTCTTTTTCGATGAAAGAGCAGAGTTTGAATACAAAAAAATTAACTAAAACAACAAAACTTTCATAATCAGTATAAACAATCAGAGTCGTCCTCTCCCTTTTTCAAATTTTCTATTCAGAGTCCAAGTCCAAGTCATCAGTGCTTCACCCAACTTTGAGTCAGGACTCTAGTCCCTAGCATGACGTCCTTCTATCCAATAATTAATTTGAGAAATAACTTAAAAGTTTTGTGATGCAAAGTTAAAACTCATCATTTTACATTTCTTCTAAATTCAGTCTATTTCCAGATTTCTCCTCTTATCAACTCACCTCATACATTCCTCGGAAAGAATTTTTCAGACGACTCTTGGACAAAAGGAAACCTGGGCTTTTTTAGAAGCATAGCGTGACTGAAATACCGGAGAAGCTTTCCTAAGCAACCTGAGCTGTTTGAACCTGGAAAAGCTGGAAATGACCAGCACTGTGCACAGAACAATAAAAACAAGTGAGTCATGCTGTTATCTTTTGATAATGACTCAAATACACACAAAGACTTCAGCACAACTTTACACAAGTGTCTACCTTAATGGGCTTAAGCAAATATGAGACATTTAAAACAGCTCCAAAATATTAAATCTCATATAATGTTTCCAAAAAACAAAAAAGGAGCAAGTGCAATGAGCAGACCTTGCGTTAATTTGAGGTTATCTGCTTTTTAAATTATATGCAGCTTTCAGTGTCTGTTAACAGTGAAAATATTAACGAGGGACCTGTCATTTTAGGATCCGTAAAAACAAGGATTTTAAAGTGTAAAACTAATAGCAACGAGGAGAGTCTGATCTTTACCAGGCTTTTCACCATCAGCCTTTCTTATGGCCAGGTGCCACTGAACAATGTGTGCGTGATGAGCATGAGGGTGCCAGCAGCAGCAGCAGTGTGAGGCAGGGACCACCCCTGTCATTGGCACGGCACCTACAAAACCAGCCGCTGTTACACTTCATCACTAGCATCACACTTCATTAGCAAGGACACCCGAAACAAGGGGGGGAGGGGGCATACTGGGAAACAATAAATTCAATTTAAAAATAAATGGATGACATTTATATTGAAGGACATGAAAGTAATTTTTCCTACTGGTTTTTGACACATTTACCTTCCACTACCATCTGATCACTCATCCACAAAAGGAGTTTGGGTGGTGTATTACAAAACTGATCATGTTTCCAAATGGAGACTCTTGTGCATCAAGCAGGTGTCATGCTTTACTTTGACCACATGAGAACTGAGCTCTGACCGATGAGATCCATTCTGCATATAGGCTGTATGAAACATAAACGGCTCAATGGCTTCCCTGAAGTGAAACCAAATCTTATAGAGCTCCCCCTAGTGACTGGCTGCAGTATTGGTCAAAAAGCCTGCATCCTCCTTTGGACACTTAGAAGAATGCTGGGCTATTTTAATAACACATATGTTGAGTTAAGCTTGATGGGTCATATTTCGGCCTTATTTCAAGGGAGTTAGTCTATTTTAGCGTAAGCTAGCTAATGAGTTAGCTATTTAGATAGCGTTGTTCTGTTTTTGGTAAACTTAGATTGGTTAACTTAGAATTCGCCTTTGATAACTGCATAATGAGTGGGTCCCCTTCCCTGTAGGCTAGCATCTAGCACTCTCAAGTTTCTACAAAAGTACAGAAAAAACTATGTTGCATTCCAGTTACCTCGGAAGTGGAATGTCGGAGCTGGGAATGATACACCTGATTTGATGGCGTTCCAGTAAACTAGTCAGAAAAGCAAGATGGACGCCTACTGTTAGCCACTGTTAGCTGTTGTTTACATTGTCAGCTGTCGTTAGCCTTTGTTAAAAATCCTAACTTCTGAGTACAACTGGAATGCAGCACTAGTAACAGCCAAATTTGTGTTAAGTAAGTGGCTACCCAAAATACGCACTTCGGTTAATGAGGAAAAAAAAGTGTTTTTTTGTGTCCAAAAGGAATTGTTGATGACATTTCTGTCCTTGTAAGCCACCATTGCCTTTAGCGCTTCATTAACAGGAAGGTTGAGCAAGGGGGCCTTTCAGTGGAGAATCTTACTGCAAGATATCGCCATCCCATTTCTACATGTCGTACCTTTGACACATCCCGCTGAGTTAAATCAGCGACCCATCTTGGTTGGGTAAAATGAATTCTGTATGTAGGTGGTCCTCATTCGACCCAGTGGTTGAAAACAACCAAAATTGGGTTCTTGTTATGCTTTGGAGCCCTACTTTACATTATAAGATACCAACATAAATCAGAACGAGGATAAATTATGAAAAAGCTCAGGCTCGCCAGGTCTCAGACAGAAGTTGTGATGCAATGATCTTTTCCCACAGTTTGTACACACATGTTTTTCAGTAACCTCACAAAGTAGTTTTCTTTGAGATAGTCATCGAAATATTTCACTAACTGAACAAGTATGTCTAATTGAAATGATCTGAGTCTAACTCATACTGTGTGGAGCTTCCTGACAGTGAGCTGGCTGACTGACTGATTGACTGAGGAGTTATGGAGAGACTTTGATCTTCATGCCAGACTGTGTTTCGCTCATAACGCGCTCACACACATGAAGACGCATATGCTCCCATGCACAGACGCTGACACAGGCACACATGCATGCATATCTGTGAGCATCATAAAGACAGACACACCCAAACAGACTCGCAAACAGAGGAATTTACTCACTCACACTCATTTCCAGGATGTGAAACGCCGCTGACCAACATTTGTGTGAGGGGGATTTATCCTTCAAAGTTAGCCCACAAAGCTGTTCAGTGGGAAAACAGGGGCAGTAGAGCAGAATGGGACAATGTACGATTGAATGTTTTATTGTGTGAAAGATGCAGAGCATGAAACTTCACTGAGTTGTTGTTCAGTTCAGCCTGGAAAAATCTCAGAGAAGATGTGATCCAGACTAGGTTTGTGGCTGTCAGAGGAGTTTACTTTGGATTGTGAACTGTACACAAGTGTCATTTCGAAACTTATTTGACGTGGATCTGCTGTTTAAAGTTCAAATAAAGGCAACTTAAGGAGGGAATTAAAGCTTGGACTGAATAAGAAATGGTTTCAGCTTCACTTTTAAATATTTTCATATCGAGGTTCTCAGTTCAGTTTATCTTATGTTTCTAATAAGACTGCATTCTCTAGGGCTGGTCGATAAACTGAAAATTTACCAATATAGAAATTTATGACAATAACCAACGTCATTTTGCCCATATTGGTATATTCCGTGTCAAAACAAATAAATAAACAAATAAAAGTTGGTTTTGGATGTGTGTAGGTAGGCTATGGTCTCATGTCCCTTTAAGATGCTCCACCCCATCCAGTCCGTAACAAAGAGGGAGAGACAGGTGAGGAGATGGAGGACGGTTCAAAAGTTGTAGCGGCTGAAGTAGACGAAGTTGATGTGGGAGGGGGTGAGCAGGTTGTGGAGTAGTTATCGTCCATTTATTGTTATCGAGCTAAACTGCTCAACATATCGTGATTTTGATTTGAGACCATATCGCCCAGCCCTAGAATTTGTAGTATATATATATTTTAAGTAAGAAATATCCAAATGGCTTTTATTTGTTTTGACAAAAGGCAACCAGAGCCAAAAACTCAGAGATGAAAATTCATGAAGTAGAGGGAGGGATAAACACCAAAAGCTTAAAGTGTATTTCTTTGCACATTGAGCTCATTTGTGAAAATAAACCCATGGCCTCCCTTCTCAGGGCTTTGAGTTAACTACACACATGTTGGGAGTTTTCATTACCCTCTATTCAACTGAAGTAGCAACAATTACGCCCATGGGTTGTGCTCAATTGTCTGTGCCTAATACTGATTATATTTTCTGCTGGGATATTGTTTGAAAACCCTCTGATTCCCATCGAGTATGAAATTGACAAAGACAGGGTCTAGGACTCTGGGCATACCAGGGTGGCAGACGAGATTCGTGCAATTGTCGAAAATCGTAGTATGTGGTTAATTCAGGGTAATTTCACTGCACTCATTGAGGCCAGGACCAGTGTTTGCCTAACACTGCGGCTAAAACAACTTCCCATCTTGAGAGGAAACAGCCTCCCACGTAGTTTGTGGACAGCTAAGAGTGGTGCAGGACACTGAGCAAACAGCAGAAACGTGACGCAACCAGACCGCATGCTCTACTGTCGGCCCTCATGCACTGAAAAACAGGGCTGGATGCACAGACAGTTAGACTAAAACCACATGCATACACTCTGTCGCACATGTGACTGCAGTCCTAGTAGTACTCAAACACACCCACACTTACACAGGACCCATGAATGAATGACACACACCAAGACTAGAGTCTCTCCACAGTGAAGTCTGACTCGGTGCGCTACAAGCTGCAGTCACTGAAACAGCTGCATCCACAGCTGTCATGTAATTACCCAGCTCCTTCAGCTGATGAGCAGAAAAAAAGGAGGAGGTGCTGATTAATAGAGGAGAGGAAAAAAAAAAAAACCTCCTCGGAGAGATTAAAAAAATTAACAAATCCTGTGGGAGATCCCGTGACTCTCTCTTCATCCGCCCTAAACTCGGATCACTCCATCACCATAACACATCCATCTCACGGAAGAGAGAGCACACGGCTCTGAATCACTTAAGGTGGACGGTGTAAACAGAAAGAGCGTCACTAAGGATGGTGGAGGTTTTCACTAGTGTCCCGCCACTGCCTCTACTGCCCACTAGTGGATTTACAGTGTGCTGCATAAGTGAGAGAAAGGAAAAGGCTCTTCTTTTCAAATTCAGATACTTAATAATTCAATCAAAAGTACATGTTTTACAATAATAACTTTTCTGAATGTTATTTTGAATCAGTGCAAAAACAGATCTTTTGTATTACATATGTATTTTTACTTTTTGGCTGCTGGCACCATCAACAGAAGCCTCAAAATAAGCCACTGATCCAGAATCTTGGACAGTGTAGATACAGTTTTTAGAGTTTAAAGTTTTGGTGAAATCTCAAACCTTAACCGATCAACAACGACTACCGAGGGAACCCACTCAAAATCTCCCTGTGAAGAGTTTTCATCATAAAGATACTCAATGCTTTGTTGTTTAGGACACTGTATCTTTAAGGCAAGGTAGACTGTATTGATCCCGCATGGGGGGAAACTATTTCACCACCAGGACAAGAAGACTCATTCAGACAACAAACAGCATGGAGACATCAGAAAAACTTAGAGTAATACCAGATACACAATAAACACAGTAAAGGCCAATGAAACATGATTTCAAAGTGGTACAATAAAAGATAAGGACTTGATTAAATACTAAAATATCTCTACAAAGTATGCAGCAGTGCCAAGTCAGACCCTAACATACACTGTTAAAAAATCTCACTGCTGCTGGAACAAAAGACCTTCTTAGTCATTTAGTGGAGCACCGAGGAATCACAAGTGAAAGCGCTTTCAAGACCTTTGAAGACATAGTGCAATGGATGATCTTTGTAGCCTAGGATTAAGTTTGATTTAGACCTGGTCCTCCTCTCAACAATGGCCTCAAGATACCCTGGGACGAAGCCAATAACTGATCTTCAAGAGGAACACATTCAAACGAGGTGAAAAATGTCAAAAAAAAGATAAATATCGTCTTTGTTTGAGTTCCAGTTTATATCGTCAATGCTGCTCAATGCCGACTAATACAAATCCAACAACACAGAAAGCAGGAGTGATCGAGTGAATGCTATAATATTTGTAACATTCACCACCCTGGTCTGTGAAACAGGCCTGAATATTAAAATCTCTAAGGATGGTGGAGGTTTCCACTTGTGTCTTAAGTTCTGCACTATCGACTACCATGAACTCCATTCGGTCTCAGGCTGGCCAGTGGCCTCTGAGCTCTTCATGCGGTTATAAATATGGCCCGTGTGCCAATCACAACCCGACTTCATGTGCTGGACATGTGGTGTAGGCTTTCAGAGCAAACACAATGACCTCACACTCAGACGAGGCACTTAAACTCTCCAAAATACGCACACAAACTCACACAATGCGGGCTGTGAAGAACAGATGTAAAACTGTGCACTTGCACACATACATAAACACATAAAAATGCCGGGCAGATGAAGGTGCAATCTTTCCCCCTCTGTGCTTAAATGGGAACCACGTGCTGGTTTTGGTCTGAGACAGGCTAGGTAAAGTAAGTCCTTCCACTCATTATGTGGGATGACCCATGCTACCCCGAGGCCGAGGGGAGCGCGAGGCAGCCCTCTGCTCGACGGCCCTTTGAACCCGGTCTCCAAACCGGAGCGGTTAGCAATTAAATAAACAGAGGAGGAGATTTGTTCCCGCTGTCACTTGTGCAAGCCAAAAAAGAACCTGCCGAGCCAAGCCAGAGTCAGCGTAAGGTACCATTAAATGGCAGGGAATCCTTCGCCTGGAGCCAAAGGAACTGGCAGCTCAAATTGTAGAGGTTCCCAACCACCAATACCACCAACACATGCAGCTAATATGCTTTCCCTGGACAATCTGCCCACAAAAACCCTCTAGGGAGGACTAACAACACAGGATCAACATCAGTTTGCCGTTAAATTGTACACATACCACACGTATTAAGCAACGCTCCAAATAAAAGAAATAAAACATGTCTGTGGCTTGGCTGTGCAAACAAAATATGGTGAAATCATAACATCCTCATTTTGAGCAGGTAATACAGTGAGGTAATGCTGACTAATGACTCTCTGTGTGTACGTGTGCATGTGTGCAGTGCAGCCAGTGGTAAAGTTGTATGTATTCTCCAAGTGATTTCTATTATTATTTCAGTACAGTTAAGCAGTGAGGAAAAACAAGCAAAGAAAAATGTTTTCATGAACGACTTCATGGATCATTGTACTGTGGAGAAGCTGAATAACGAAAAAGATAAATGATAGCATCCCTAAAAATACTTATCAGAAAGATATGATAATAAGTAATTAGAGACAACTAATCAATGATATATAATTGGCAGAGCAGCACAATATTGTTTCAGTACGTTATTAGCTTCCACCACTGAAAGCTAACTTATATAGAAGTTACAAAAATCCAGAACAGTCAGTACTTTGGGTGAACATGTGTCCGACATCAGTTTTAGGTTTTATAAGTCCAGGAAGTATTTACGATGGCAGTGACTGTTACAAGTGTGTGTGTGTGTGTGTGTGTGTGTGTGTGTGTATCATTGACTGTATATTAAATATGGACCACCTGCCCCCCATTTCTTCCTATTGTAAGATGTGAAGCCATAATACCGCCCTGATGAGTGCTGACATATTGTGCTAATGGAGCCAAGGCATGCATAGAAGTGACCTGGCTGGTGGAGCTGCAGAACTGACGTCATTCCCCCTTCAGCCGACCAAAATATGCATTTGACTTGCTAATAATACATCAAAGATACTTCAGTTGCTTCGGTCTACAGCAGATCGGGTTCTTGTGAGGGTTTTGAAGTGGACCCTCAACGTTATGAAGAGTTTAATGACCCCACTGAAATACTTACTGACATTTTTTCTCACTGTTCCTTCTCTAATCTGCTGATCTGAGCGCTGCAGGAGTTGCATTGGTCAATAGAGCTGTCGATCAATTGTTCAGTTGGAATTCAGAGAGCTTCTGTGGTTTCTCAAGAAACAATCCAACTGATAGTCAACATTTGTGTTCCAGAGGGAGTCAAGCTCCAACAAGCACCACGTCGGTGACACCGACAGTAACCTACACATGCAGAGGCCCAAACGCCTCATGGCATATGAAGCCCTATGCCAATGCTCTTAACGGCTGCATTGACGAATTTGGCCTCTGCACGATTTCCTCCAAGTCCGCCTGGTTCTTTCTGCAGAAAAGATGAATTTGTTGTATATTCTTATTAAAGTCCTGATACTTATGACAATGTAATGCCGATATGCCAAAGGATTAAGTATCTCCTTGTTTGTAAAACATATAACAAAGTGCAATTCCTCAACACGCTCCACAGCCCTCATTTTCACAACCCTCCTCTCAAACAACAGGTTAAAATATTGAGACCTCTTTCTTCAAGGTTTACAACTTTATTCACTATTCTCACAAATTAACAACTTTATTCTCATAAATTTATAACCTTATTTCAAAAAATTAATGACTTTCCTCTCCTAAATTTACAAATTTATTCTCATAAATTAACAACTACATTCTTTGAAGTTTACAACTTTATTCTCATTAGTTTAAAACTTTAATCTCATGAGTTAACAACCTTATTCTTATAAATTAACAACTTGATTCTCATAAATTCACAACTTTATACTCATAAAGTAAGGACTTTATTCTCATAAATTAATGACTTTATTCTCATAAATCAATGACTTGATTCTCATAAATTAACGACTTTACTCTCCTAAATTTATTACTTTATTCTCATAAATTTACAACTTTATTCTCATAAATTTATGACTTTATTGTCGGAATCATCTCAATGTGGCCCTGATGCTCTGATGTATTTTTTAGTCTGACCCATGTCCCATCAGTTAAAAGAGGAGGCTGACTGACCACATCTATACTGCAAGAGCTATTCTGCAGCCGGTCACCAGGTAGAGCTCTGGCTTTGTTTCATCAAGTGTATTGAGACTTACATTATGAATAAAACACTGAACAGATTGTAGTATATAGTATATTACATGGTGTATATTATATATTATAGGCAGTAGGGTCTCAATGCTAGCTACAACTCTCTGAAGTCCACCCTCCATAGTATTCAAAGACACATACTTGCAGTCGCAGTAATGAGACCAAACCCTCTAAAAAACACTCACTTCTCAATAGGAGTTTCTTTTCCAAGTGTTGTCACCCTCTGCCTGAAAGATGGCGTTCAGGACAGAACCAGTGAAATCGTCCCACCCTCATTTTTCCCTCATTTTTATTATCCTGTGTTTTTTTTCACGGATAACTCATGATTGATAGTTTGTGAAAAGGCTTCCAGCTGCCAGAATGGTGGCTCTGCGTGTTGTTGAGGATGGATGGAGTTGGGAGTTAAAGGGGAACAACCTCGCCCTGTCTCTACACAGACGTGTTGTTGGACATCTGGATGTGATCCGTGACTGTAGATGAGCTGAGCGGTCACCACACCTCACCGCCGCAACCTACAGAGTGCTGGCCTTCTTTCTGCTCGCTACCCATAGAAAGATAATGATGTGTAATGAAGGAAAGTCAATTTTGTGATCAGGTACTGCATTGTGATGAAGGTTTCTGTGATGGTTTTAAACATCTTTAAGTAAGAGACCAAAACACACGAGGTGGCATGATGGAAGACCCTGAACTAATTGCAGCAGCAATCTTCCTGCTGAAGTTCAAGACCACCTGGACTGAGAGAGCTGATGTCAAGGAAACAAGTGCGGATTTAGTTCAACTTTGAATTAAAACAGGTTTGTTCAAGACAAGTTGAAAGACATTATCCTGCAACCAACCTTGCAGCTTGCAGATCTTAGAATTTCCCATATGTATTTGCATCAAGCAACAACATGGTATTTAATAGCACTGAACCATTCTGTCAGAAAGCTCCATAAGGAAACGTTCAGACAACCTTACATGTATGAATTTTTCATTAAATTCAACACCAAAGGACTCCCCGGGATTTTCGCACTTAATCAATGATTTTCACACCATTACATGAGCCTGAAGAAATGTTACACAATGAAAGCCATCAGAACCACTGAGGAATCACTTCATGTCATACCACCAATCTAACTCTAGAGAAGAGAAACACAAAAACCATCAAGGGGCAAAAAATATACTACAAAAAATGAACAACAGACGGCTTTTCATTCAATACTGTGAAGAAAAGCAAAGTCAAAATCCGGGCTTTCTGAGTGATAAACGGTATCAAGTCAGTGAGGGAGAAAAAAAGAAGGCTTGATTGATGAAGTGTCTTGAGACCTTTCTCTTTGGTGCCCCAAAATGTTAATCTCTCTGCTCCCACTAAACTGGATTATTCATCATTTGGTGGAGATTGATGTGACCCGAATCCCTGATGTTATTGTTTCTCCTCCACTTCTCCACAACTTTATCAGCCCGGCATCAACAGGGTCCAGACAGAGATGGATGTCAGGATGGATAGATTGAGAAATAAGGATACAGAAACTCTTGATTGATTGTTTTCTGGATGCATTGCAAAAGGAGTCTGGCCCGGTGACTTGGGGTGCATCCTCCATCCATGGCCATGTTTTGTCATTCTGTCACACAACTCATCATGGCTATACCTCAGAGAAGCGTTCTTGGTCCCTGTGGTAAGTTTTTAGCGCCGTCGGTGATGTGTCTGGAATCAATCTTTAACACTCTACTTAAAGATTACTTTATATTATTGTTCACTAGTCAATTCCTTGATCCAATTAAAAATTTGAGGGATCTGAAAATCTGAATCCACTGTTTATATGGGCGCAAAAGCAAATAATCCGATCATGACATGCGTATACATGCACCAAGCTTTATTTAGATTAGAAGCATTTGTACATGCGCAGAGTTGTCTAATTTAGCTAAAACAACTGCAGAAGAAGAGGAGTTGTATTTACGCCTGTGCTGTCAACAAACCAAGAAACGCGGTAGTGGATTACTCCAATCCACGATTTTTCCCTCCACTCAGAATGGACCTGAACCAGGTTCTGAGACCAGTGGTATTGCTCCTCGCATACATGATCATCAAGCGGGCCCAGCAGCACATACTGACCCTGCGTTACATGAGAAGACTGTATCGAGCCAAAAAGTTGAGTTAGAAATGGACCAATTGCTTTAGGATCCCACCATGTTTACGTCTTGTCAGTAAAGGCGGAAATTTCGGAATAGCAATTGGCATAAACCACCCCTCTCGATCGGGATACAGTTTCTTTCAAAAGTAAACGCAGCTACTGTCAATGAGCTGCCTTATAGTTCCTCTAGTATGTGTTTAAAATACAAATGTGGTGTCACAAACAAATCCACAGGCACAGGATACTGTAGCTGCATGGATGAAGGTTATGAAGCCTATTTCCTCCATGCTAAAGGACGGTACGTGTCAACTTTAAAGACCAAAAATTGAGAAATTTTCTCAGTCATGGTCAAATAAAGCTTTACTTTGTTCTTTTATATGATAATCGCTGGGTTGATTGACAGGTGTAGCTCCAGCAGTGCTGTGTTCACTGGGCTGGCAGAGCACAGAAACGGCAAAAGAAAAGATTACAAACAAAGTCGTCTTTCTTTTATTATCTTGTTTTCATGATCCTGGGAAGCCAAAATCATAACTGAAACAGAAATTTGATTCATTGCACGGCCTTAACACATACAAGAAACTGTTGTTTTGAAGGATCCTTATCTGTTGAATACATAAAAGCTAGATGTTTGTTTTGGTTAGTGGAGCAGGCAGGCTCTGGAAGCTGGTACCCACTGTGCAGAGGTGATGTGTCGGTCACGAACGAACCGGTTCAAAGAGACGACTCTTTAATATGAACGATGGAAGCCGGCACCCGTCTGTGAGCCATTGAATTTGGCTGAATTAGAAAATGTATAAATGGTAAAATGAAGAGCCGTTTGGGAGCCAAAGGAGCCGGCTCTTCTTGGTGAGCTGAGCCGAATGATCTGGCTCACTAAAAAGAGCCGTAATTCCCTTCACTTCTGCGCAGGCACTGGAGGAACAGTCAAGGAGTAAAGTATAGTCACACACTTCCAGAGGACTTTATATTGTCAAATCTCTTTCTTTAACTTGCTTTGTACTAGAACAATCAACTGCACAATGTCAGAGTGCCTTTTTTCATTACTTATACACTTAAAAATAAACAGATTCTAGTGTAGACATGTTTTTCCTCTGTCATCTTAAAATCCTCAGTAATTCATAACGTCAAACATCAGTCAGCCAATCCGGTCGTTACACTAAAAGATGCTTTTTTTCACGGCTCATTGCAAGCTAGTGACAAAACTCATTCGAACATCATATCACGTCTGGAAACCGCCACTCGCTACAACCTGTCTGACAGCGAAACGGTGCGAAACAAACGATATAAATAAATCAATCTACTACTTTCAGCACACTGATTCTGTGCCGAGTGCCATCATTAGCGTGGTTTATTTGCTCGCTGAGCTCTTTCTAAAAGCAGAAAAAGGCAGCAGGCTGTGTTTTATGTGGCAGCGGCTGATGTCACCATGCTGCAGTGGTTAGTGCCTCTCTCTTTTCACTACTCTGTTTATTTGGAAGTCATTACCGCTGTCCAACCTGGGCCCTGCGCGTACTGACGCAAAATCCCATCAGTGATCAAATTATTAGCCAGTCCATCATTTGAGCGGAGCCGATTCTAGTTCTCGAGCGGCTGGCGCACTGATAGACAGAAATCTTGGAACGCAAGCTTAAGGATAATCAGGCTGGGTGACAAAGTGCTTTAAAAACACTCCCATTAGCAAAAGGTCATAGCTGAGTCACAGCAGCAGCTACACATGTGCTCTGCTAAAGAGATCCATGAATGACACATCAAATCCCTGAGTGGGAAGGGCAAAATAATGGAAACAACATATGAAAAGTGAAAAACCACACAACATAAGTCAGCCAGAGAATATTACTTACTGAAGAAACAGTTTTTGCTTCATACTGCCCCTACTGGCAGTGCAATAGAAACATTTTAAGCTTATTATTTTAGAGATAGATGATTATTTTCTTCACTTTTTCAGCCTCCATCCTTTGACATTCAACACTTACCTGATAGAGAAAGACTGAAGCTACTACTGCTCATACTTCACCATTAAAATCATCAATCCTATCCCTCCTGGTCTTGTTTGCTTTTAACACATTACTATGACTTTTAGTTTATTCCAAAAGACCCCACAGTGGAGCTTTAAAGGGATATTTCGGCGTAAAATTAAGTTAGGGTCAAACACACCATAACACCAAGTTAGACACCCCTTCAAGAGATAAATGTTGCTGACCGCTTGCTTCTCTAGTTATACCAACTTTAGTAACGACCGCACGATAGCAATACACAGTGATCTAACTTCATCAATAGTACATAAAGGGTCCCAGCCATAGTACTAGCCATCAAACATCTTTTTAGCTTTGCCTGATTTCTTTAGCAAAGAGACTAAACACAACTCACCTACTCTCCTCCAGCAGCTGCTTGTTTGTGGGGGGAGCCCTGATGAGTCGCTCACTGAGTACAGCAGATCATTTCCTTTAAGTAATAATCATCATAATAATCATTTGACACTGTAGTCGCGGTAGTTCTTCTGCCTTAGCGTCTTGGTCTGATTGCATTTCCGTGAAGTAATAATCAGAAATGTTCTTCCTTGAGCTGCGAAACTCCGCTGCACTTGGTGATCAACTTGTCAGGGCTCCCCAGCCGCTGCTGGAGGAGACTGGGTGAGTTGTGTTTGGTCTCTCTCTGCTAAAGAAATTAGTCAAAGTTAAAAAGATGTTTGGTGGCTAGTGCTGTGGCTGGGACCCTATATGTACTGTTGATGAAGTTAGGTGCTGTTCTGAGCATTATTTGTGGCTATAGAGTTGAGTTTTGGTTGAGGTTTGCGCATGGAGATATAGACCGATGTGTATTGCTATCGTGCGGTTGTTACTGAAGTTGGTTTAACTAGAGAAGCAAGCAGTCAGCAACACTCATCTCTTGAGGGGGTTTCTAACTTGGTGTAACAGTGTGTTTGACCCTAACTTAAATTTACGCTGGAATATCCCTTTAACAGCAAATCAAACTGGAGAGTAGTTAGTCATAGCTAGGCCTGGACGATATAGAAAAAAAGCATATCGATAAAAAATAAATCATATTGATCGATATCGATAATTATCGATATAATTATTATAATTATTTAACATATATTTTAATTGCAGCCCTGGATGTTTTATGCTATTGCTTAATGACCTACTTTTAATAAAGAACACACAAGCACTGAATTCAAATTCAAACCTTTATTCAACCACCTTTTTTATTTTACCACAACTGAAAGTTTTTTAAAAAAGAACTAAAAAAAAAAAGAAATCAACTTAAGTGGCCTGAGTGACATCAGTAAATACTGACAAACATAAAGACTAAAGTGACCAGAAAATCTGATAAATAAATATTTAAATAGTCTTTTGATGAAAATAAACAAAACAAATATATAAATAAACAGAATAGCTTTAGGTGGGAATAGCATACTACCAGTTTTAACTGTGTGGGAAACTGCCCACAGCCTGGTGTCTGAACACTGAAATATTTCTCCCGGGGTCGGGAGATTTATTTTTTTTAATTATCATGTGATTGACTTAATACACAAACTAAGCACGAGAAGCAGGACTTATCGACGCCGGTGTTGTGTCGTAGAATGCACCCCTGCCGAATGCACCCCCTGCTAGTAGCCATGATCCAAATACTTGCGTCTTTGTAAAACATGAGCTCATTTTCTTCCACTTTAAGAAGCTAATGAGTGGACGGGATGCAGGGGTGCATTCTACGGCACAACACCCTGACCCATTTTCATGCCTGAAGCGCTGTGTTTGAGAAATATTTGCGGACGGGCACTTCATATCGCGGGTCGAGAGTGGCTAGAAGCTGGTCGAAGCCAGGCTTTTCAACGGTAGTTATTGGCAGTATGTCCCTCGCTATGGAGCATGTTACTGCATGGGTGATGTCCTTATGCCGCTTGGACGCTTTGTCGTATTTTTGGAGAGAAACGAAGTCCAGTTTGGTCTGCTTCACATGCTTTGTGCTGGTGCTGGCAGCGGTTCCAGAGGATTCCTCCGACGATGACGTGGAGCCGCGGCGCGGCCGACACAGCTCGTACTCCTGCGGGTGCGATCGGTTTAGATGGTAGAACAAGTTGGTTGTGTTACCAGACTTGGTTTTTACTAATTCTCTGCAAATTTTGCAAACGACCGCTGTTCGCTTTTTGTCAGACTTCTAAAAACCAAAACATTGCCATGCTGGTGAACTACTGAAACCTTTTTTCGGGACAATGTCCTCCGCTTCTCCTTGCTGTATCATTTTTTCTAATACACGTGCTGTCTGTTGTGGTTTGATAGGGGCTGGGCTTGGTGCCGTAGCGTACCTGGGTCTGCGTTTGTGATCGGTTGGGAGGACGTAATGACTGTAGTAAAAGCTACATGATAGGCTATGATGAAAAAGAAAGGGAAACTGTGTTTTTCTATCGAACTTTTTATCGACCCGTTTTTTTTCTATCGCAGCACACGTCTATCGATCGATATATATTGTTATCGAATTATCGTCCAGCACTAGTCATAGCCGTTCATTTTTTGCAGTGACTTTTTCGCCAAATAAACGAGCCAGGATAAAATGAATAGTTTGTTGACAAAGCAGATGCTTGTAACAACAAAAACATCACCAAACATGGACAAAGCTGCTTCTGTAACATTCAAACCAGGCATCCACAGTTTCTTATCTTTAAGTTTCAGACAAAACAAAGAGCACACATGTGGTCAGACCTGCTGCAGTGCAGACAGGAAAAAAAAAATCTATCTAAAATTTGTTCCAGAAGGTCTCAATCAAAACTGATGGTCTGTTTCTTCCCAAGATCCGGGGAACACTGCGCACTTTATCTGTATTGGCGTAAACTCAGTTGAGGTGGGAGTTAAATGGCGATGCCAACCATCCCAAAACACAACAATAAGACAGGGGATAAAATCTGACAGGGCGTGATAAGATAATGGTTCAGTTAGACAAACTTTCAAGAGCTGACTGAAGTTTATCCAAAACGACAATCTAGTAGCTCAGACATTACGCCACAAATAGCAGTGACTTGATTTGTTTATAAATTTGATGTATGGTAAACTCAGCGCAGCTTGTTAAATTTCAAAGACAGTGACATAAGGTGGAAAAGTAATAATGTATGATTAGCTCATTTTGATTAGTCGAGCTTTAATTTGTTGGACTTTTTCATGGAGATAAACTAAAATGATTATAAACCCCCTCTTTTTTCTTCAAACTGATGTCATTGTGTCGCAACGTCTGTCTACCATCACGTGGTTTTCAGTCACACTAACCCTTCACTGGAGCTTTTACAGAAAATCTTATGTCATAGTCGCATTATCTAACCACAATTCAAATCTGATCTAAAAGAAGGCCTACAAAGCAAATAAATGAGACAGTCGATCTCGTTTTTCGCCCTTCAAGAGGATTAACTTTAACGACTTTGCCACTGTCTGTCACTCACAAGTTCAAGACGTTGACGTGGACTGATGTCATTGCTCCGGGCCACACTCTGAGAACTATCAACACCAATTAAGTGAAATTAATGTTGCTGTTTCTTGTTGGGAAGGGAGACGACTGCTGTGCTGATGCAAGCCATTCCAGTCGGTATGTGTGAGGCTATTTTCTGCAACATTTAGTTTGGAAATGAAAATATATACCGCTCTTTGCTCGCGTCATGTTCGAAATATGAAAACACGTGATGACAGCACATCATTTAACTAAGTTTAACACACTAAAAATAACAGTTGAATTTCTCATTTTGTTATGACTGGCAAGTAAGAAGGAAAAGTGTTCAGTATGCAATGGATTAATGTTATGAGCCATCAAGCACAGACTGGAATTGAGGTAATCTGTCTGCTTACTCATTTCTACGTTTCGGTCTGTTCTGATTCAGTTGAGACTGGGAGAGGGAGGAACTGGGGGCCTTGGGTTCATCTTCAAACCTCTGAAAAGGGTCGCTTTCCTTGCTGACCTCAGCCGGAATTGTTTCCCTTAAAGGAAGTGACTTCAACCTCCACTGCACTTGGGTCATGAGCTAGACTGGGGCAGCCAAACTACAAAGAGCTTAATCTATTTATAGGAAAACACAGTTTCAGTACAGTGATCAGGGGGGGACAGACAGAAAGACAGGCAGATGCCAAGGTTACTCACCAACTGACAAGATCAAGCACAGGCCTTGGAGCTCTCCTGCTACCCAATTTAAATCCATTTTCTCCCCTTGAAACATTAAACTATCCACTTACTTTTTATGTTGCCGATTTTGAGATTTGGTTCCAGTAAGAAATGCGGCACCTACAAATCCAGCTGATGTAATAACTCAGGTCATTTAAGAACAATCCTAAGAAAAAAAAAAAGAGTTCAACTTTCCTACTCAGTTTAATCTTCAAGAAAATGTATGCAGACTTAATGCAAGGATGGGAAACCTCAGGCGTGTAAAAGTTACAATCTTTACACACGAGTAGGGCTTGAAGAGTAATTGCACTTGCAATTTCATGGCGATATGATAAAAAGCGATTTTCTAACCACAAAGGCTGCGATTTTGACAGGTCACATGATCTGGTCACGTGACTTGAGAGCGGAGCAGAGCAGGTAGAAAGAGAAGTCAATACTGCACTCTGTTGCACTACGTATATCCTAATTCTGCTATAGAAGCTGACACTGCAGAGAGTTTAGTACCAAAAAGGAGTAGGACGGCAGCTGTGTGGATTTATTTTGGCAAAAAAAGATGACGCTGCGCAACGTGTGCAGAACCTATCATGCTACTGTTGCTACATCAGAAGGTAACACTATGAACATTTATCGACACTTAAAAACATGCAACAAAGCCATGTATAATAGTTGAAGGGCTAAAACACCAGCGACCAGAGCTTCAACTTCAAACCACATCTGCATAACGACGGAAAACACGTCGAATACGGTGATGGCAGGACAGCTGAATGAATAGACTTCAGTGTTTTAGGCACCGATTACATCTCGCCTTTGGTGTGTAGATAAGTATCATGACATATATGCTGGCGCGTGCATAAGTGTGTGTGATAGTGTGTGAGCAGAGAGCACCTGTGTGTGTGTGAGAAATAATAATTGCCAGAAAGAACAATTTATGTAGAATTAATCTGATATTCTTACTATAATACGAATTGATCTGTTGTTTGTTTGTTGAAAAATACATTAGAAGAGGACCTTGAAAAAATAATCGCATATGAAATCACAATCGCAATATTGAGGAAAAATTGCAATCAGACCATTTTCCAAAATCGCTCAGCCCTACATACGAGTAGGACTGGCCTGAGGGTATACATTAAAAAGTGTGGGATAATGAATTATATCACACACAAGTTACAATTGATAAGAAACACAACTGCCAAAGTAAGAGAACAACAATGCTCTATACTTGTGGGAACAAAACATCAGACAGTGATATGTAAACTTCGACAGTATTATTCACCAGTGAGTGAGTAATACACGATTAGGAGGACTGTACTGTACTGTACGGAGAGTGTGATGAGAGATGGATAAGCAGCACAGCAGCAGCACAAAGGAAAGAAGCACAGTTAGGTAAAGAAAACCTGTCAGAGGCCTGAGCCCTGCAGGCCCTGTGAATGATTGTGTGGTGTCAGCAGGCCACATGAACCTCAAACTGGGCTGTAAATCATGCAGAGAAATTCTGCCTCTAGTGCGCAGCTTGTATCAAAGAAAAAAAAGCAGCTGTTTCATCTTTAAAGCAGTTGGTGTAGATTTCAGTACAGATAGGATTGAATGGCATTAGATCATAACATCCACTACGTACCAAAAAGAAACGTTTCGATTACGACATCATGAAAGCAGTCATGAAACAGACAGATCAGCTGTCATGAGGAGTCGTAACTAGAGTGTTGTATGGAGCACTTGTTTCCAGGGATGAAATAATTTTCTCTTTGGTGAAATTCTCTGTAACATCTCTCTCATGAGCCGTTCAGGTTTGTTATTAGGGGAAATGATGACACCAAGCTGAACAAAAAGAGAAAAACTCTGAAAAAAACACACACCAGTTGCAGTGTTAGAGCACTGATCCAATATCCTGAGCACTGATCCTGGCGATAAAACAAGATCCAACCACACACCCCTAAATGGTTTTCACTTTCATGAAGAATTTTCCAACTTATTCAATCAAACCTGGAATTAAACTCTGAAGTGTTTGTTTTATAAAGCTCCAGCAGGTCTTCTGTTACATTTTAGGATTTACCATCCTTCTAAAATAACTATATTAACAAGCCCACTAATTCATACAGCCCTAAATCTGGGTATTTTAAGTCCACATTGGCCTCCTAACCATGTCTTAAGTTAACTCACTTCAACCAAAAGCTTTAAAGACCCACTTTGATAAAAATCATGTTTTTCTTGTTGTCTACATGTTCATATGGCATTTTTCGGATGCTACAGGACATATCATAAGAAAAGTAAGTAGGAAATTGCAATTCTGAGTCTTTCTTCATTCAAATCGCTGTGAATCTCTCACAGATGCAAATGGCAGGCTCAGGTTCAGTGAGATTTCCTACATCATAAATCCAAGCTCAGCCCCCAGAGCCCTGCTATACCAGCCACACTCGGAAAAGTAGAGAGGATGATCGCGGAACAAGAGTGTGCGTTAACGGATTGCAATGATCGTAAGAAAGCTAATTATGATATTAGCTTGCATCATGCCCCTAAAGACAATCGTTTCCGCGAGCTGAATAGCTCCTTTGTTACCTGCTACTTCGTCTACACCGGCAATATTAGGCTACAAGCTAGCATGAAGAGGAGTGTGCAGAGCAGCGCTTCATAATCACATAAAACTTCATAATCACAATCTAAAGACCACCAAGAACACTTTAAGTAGTAGATGAAAACAATCGTAGTGGGACTTAAACACCTCCATTATTACAGTGGGCTTTATCATTCCCTCTTCTCCTTTATAGACAGTTTCTGAAGAGGAATTTCTAACCCTGCTTGTCAAAGAGGACAGAGACAAACTAGAACATATTCTGATTGTGAACATTTGCAGTCATGATTTAATTAAAAAAAGGATAGGAATACATGTGTACATCCTATTTGTAAGGTAACACTCTCAGTCCTCGGTGTAGTCACAGCTATAGAGTTGTGAAAGTGATGCATTAATGGATCTAATCGTCCAACACTCGATAGATAATCGTCCTGAAGTCTTCAGTCTCAAGTAGCACCCGTCTGGGCTTAAAAACTGTCTGGTGCAATGTACTCCAGTCTGTGTGGCGCGTTCCACCTAATGCACTGATGAGAAGCATTTTGATAAAAATAACCTAAAAGCTCCATTATCTCGAAGCAGATCTGATTCCAGAAACCAAAACTCTTTGTTTTCTTTTTTTTTTGGTCATGTTTAAGTAACAAGGAGAGAGAGGTCACAGACAGCCTGACCTGAATGTGAAGTCAGTTTCTCTGACAGTGAAAGTGTGAGGGTGTGTTTACTTGTGTTCATGTGTGTGTGTGTGCAGAGTTGAGCGCTGGTGTGAGGGAGTATCAGTGTGCAGCAAAGTTACATGATGCAAGTCGTTCCACAGCAGGACAAGTATGTGTGACTGCTTTCCCATTGCGGTGCGGCGTAATGCGTCTGGAATTTCTTCGTGACGAATATGTACAGACGCAAATTCAAACTCACCGTTCTGTTCATCGAGCTCGTTGCCGATCTCTTGGCCCATCATCTTCTGCCGGCTGATGACAGCCGCGAGTGCATCCAAGCCTGCATCCTGGGCTGTGAAGAAGGGGGGAGCGAACACAAAAAGCATGACACACTGGAACATGAGTCAAGAAAGAAACGATGTGTGAGAGCACCAGGGTTATGCAACGCCCCAGAGCAATATGGGGAACAAGCTAAAGAAGAGGACCGCAAGTAAGGAGTCAACTTTACAGTATGTCCAGATCTGTTGGATGGGAGGATGAACAACACTGCAATCCTGGAACCTTTGTGTGCAAGAGCGAAGGAGTCACAGTGTGTTAAACTTGTGATATAATGATTAAGCTCTTGAGGAAAAAGGAGCACCACATTTGAGTCATTCAGTTCTCTACCCCACTCAGCCTTACGCCTGTTTTTATAACTGCAGCAGGCCAAGGGTAAGAGAGAAACAGTGCAGCTCGATGAAGTCAAGAAAAAAATAAAAAATAAGTAGCGGAGGAGAAAGAAAGAGGAAAAAAAGGAAATAGAGAGGAAAAACAGAAAGAAAAGATTTGTCCTTTCTCGGTTTCTGAGTTTACACAAACTCCTCACCACAGGATTTTCTTATGACCACAAGTTCAGACACTCACCATTACCCAGATCAACCAGATTTCCCAGGAGAGACCAGAAACCTCCATGTGGTTTGATTTGAACTGTCTAAGCAGGGATCTCTGATCCCAATTTGACAATAACCAGGGCGGTAATAGAGACAGAGCACTGACGTGTCAGGTCGAGTCAGGTGATTTAACATCTGAGTGTTTTTGTCATGACAAAACCACTCAGGAAACACGAAAACACAGGCAGAGGTAACATATTTTAGACTGGAATAATGCAAATAAGATTGGTATGGCTAACATTAGCTTAATGTTGATTAAAGGTCAGCAAAATTTTCTGTGGTTACCACAGTGCCCAGCATAAGTCAGTACACCCCCTATTAAAAGTAATGGATTACTCAATATCTAGATGAGCAAAAGTACAATTTCCAAAGATTTGACAAAGCTGAGTTTTATTTACCATAAGATGAAAATAAGGATGATATGGAAACTAAAATGTAGCTTTGCTCCCAGAACTTTGATTGGGGTGTCCACATTTTTGCATCCTGATTTTAAATCGAAAAAAAAAAATACTTTTTTGTATGCAACTTAAAAAATCTTGTTTGCAATCAATGGCCTACATTTGGGGGAGTATTTTGTTGTATCATCTGACATAAAAAAAAATGCTTATTTTAAAAGGAAACTAAAGGTTTTCTGACAACCCTGAAGAGGTGTACTCATTTATGCTGAACACTGTATATGTCAGAAACACATTTAATCACAACAACGGTTATCGACACCTAATAAAGGTGTATGCAGTATTAGGATGAAAAAATATACCATAATACACCACATTTTAATGCTATATATGGTTTCAGCATCCCTGAATAATCCTAAAGGCAGTGTAAGGAGTTTTC
Source organism: Xyrichtys novacula (assembly GCA_962446985.1). Classification (NCBI taxonomy): domain Eukaryota; kingdom Metazoa; phylum Chordata; class Actinopteri; order Labriformes; family Labridae; genus Xyrichtys; species Xyrichtys novacula. Next base: position 31,015,975 of record OY660866.1, on the reverse strand, counting down.
AGCTGGTTGAGAAAGTGACTCAAGCTGATACTGGTGCCTCTCTATGAGCATCAAATAAAGACAGAGAATGTCTTTATTGTGATTTTGAATGACTGAAGACGCTGTGTGGGGAAAGTTTCAGACCCTATGACTGACAACAGGATGAAGAAACAGCCTTTTTTAAATTTTCAATTGCAAATACTGAAAGTGACACAAATATTTCATGGTGAAAAAACTGGACTGGATTTTGCTCAGCAAGCATGGCCTCCTCATTTACTCTTAAACTTGACAGTCAAATTATCTACTTCCACTTTTTTTCCCCCTTCTTTTTAATCAAAAATCAAAATCAAATCAAAAAATATGGTCTCTTTACATTACTGTCTCTTTGTACCTTGTTCTCAATAAAAAGATATTAAAAAAAAACAGGACTGAAAATACAGGGTAACACTTTGTCCACAAGGGGGCACCAGAACCAACACATGCAAAAAGTTCCTTACAGCAGCTTTCATGATAACTTTGTTGTGATAAGATAAAACCACATGAAACTTAAAGCTTTCTTTGGATGAACAAGAAGTGTGCCTAAAATTCAGTTACGTCTTTTGTTGACTGTCCTGCAGGCCTGCTGCAGCTGTGGGCTTCACCCACACAGGTAAGAAAGCAGAACATAACTGTTACCATTCATTCAATTACGTGTAATTACCCTCAATGATTCTTTGCTGCTGCTGTTTGATCTCCCCAAAGCTCAGCCCTCTGGTCTCATCCGTCTCATTGATCAGCCAGGGGTTGGCTGCTCCTCCACTTCCTCCTGCCCGTTCACTCATCAGTGATGATCTGTAAAAACCATTAGGATGTTAACTTCTCAAAATGTTTTCATAATTCAGACATACCTCAACTCAGGGAACAGTTTACTACAAGTGAGCGTAAAAGCTAAAGTGAACAGGTGGTGGGATAGAAATCTGTTCCTGTCATATCTGAATTACGAATCTTAACTCTGAACATTTTTTAACACTTTCAAACAAAAATCTCTTGACTCAATCTGCCTTGAAATGAGCTGAAAATACCAGGCCAGCTTGTGCAGAGTGTAAACAGTCTGTGATAATCTGTAACAGGACAGTGAGCTGCTGGGGAGGTTTCTGTCAGACAAACTGACAGACCAGAGACCCCTCTGCACTGCGCCGTACTCTACTCTGCTCTTTAACAATGCTGTGTGGTTTGAGGCTTTTTCTCTGCTAACAACTTAAAGCTGTGTTTCTGACTCCCGCATGACTCTCTCTGGGTGACAGGTCCAGGATCTCTGTGCAAGGCTACATTAACTCATGTCTGTGAGCGAGTGAATTGTCCGCTGCTGCGTTCAAAAATCTCAAAAGTAAAACTATTTGTGTCCATTTGTTCTCTGCATTAGATGCACATAAAGCAACTTAATTCTCAGCCGGGCTCGTGCATTTCAGTGCGATGACTGCTTCAAGCTGTTTTTGAAGTGGGAAGTCAAGCATTGTGAGACCACTCACAAAGCTGGCAAGCTGAGTCTGATACCATCAGAGAAGTAGGTGAGACGAGGCATTCACCCTAATCTCTCTGACATGTTTGATTACTATGAGACCGTGTGCCAGCCCTTCATTTCCTCCCTACCGTTGCCCGGTGTGTGAAGATCCAATTAACCGGTCAGTGGGGAGCGCCAAAACCAGTCAGGCACATCTCTTGAACTAGACTGCCGCCATCGTGGCCTGAGCACCCATGTCCTGACTGAACGACTCAGACAGGCGAGATTTAACCAATTACAGCTATTTTCAGCGCAATCGCACACAAAGGGGAGGTTAGTGAATAAAAGTAAGGTGGGTCAGCTGGGTAACGAGGTGAACGGATCCTTCAAATATAGGCGCGGTGTCCATTTTGAAATGGAGATGCTTTTACGGTTAAAGGGATGGATTAAAGCCTCTTCTGTTAGGACTCTCTTTTCTTATTTCCAAAAGTTCTCACAAAAAAAAAAACAAAAAAAAACAGCAGCTTAGATTATCCGGGCATGGCCAATCCACCCCCTCCCACAATCTGTCCTCAAAGACCACACAGTGGGTACCCACAAATCCAAATTACCCACCATACATCACGATTAAATTTAGGTCTCACTGAGCAAACTTAAAACCCTACAACCACATGATTACAGTTTGCCGAGCTAATGTATTAGAAAATGTCATTAGAGGTTTTTTACAGGGCCTTTTATGTAATTGGGTGTGTGGTCTGTAAAAAGATGAAAGCCTGTGCAAAGCACCACTAAGCAGATCAGTCCCCAAACCAGAGCCTGTGAAAGACACCAGACAGAGGCAGTCTTCTATCAAGACATCAATAAAAGTGGTTCTCCAAGTTCAACTGATGTAATTAAAAAGTTCAGTGTTTTTCTTCTTCTTCTTCTGCTTTCAGCCCAGTCACTTACAGACATACACAACTGCACATGAGCTGAGATTTTCAGTCAATACTGGGCCTCTAAGAAACAACACAGAAGTCCCATGTATGAAAACACTCATTTTTTAAACAGCCCATAACCTCGCTAAGGTAACAACATGACCCCATTTCCTCTTCCTGTCCAAATAGGAATCCTCTGAGCTGGAGCAGGTCAAACTCTTCACACAGTAATGACTGTATGTTGCTGTAAAGTTTTCAAAACTGTCACATCGACGTCAAATCAGGTGATGAAGAGGATATAGGCTGTGACATGCACCTCTTTGATTGGATCCACAAGTACTAGAATAATTGCTCCGAGAAGTCACACCTCCCATCTTTGTACATATTGATGTGAGTTTGTGTGTGTGTCTGTGTGTGTGTGTGTGTGTGTGTTTTCATTCCAGGAGGTGCCAAATGTGTGATCAACAGAGCAAAGCAAGCACATCTCCTAATGAAGGAGAATTAGCCATGAAGCTGAGCGCCCTGTCAGAACGGCAGACGGACAGACTTCCTCTGGAGTGATGAGGTCACGGCACACGGGTCACTACGGATGTGCGAAGACTTGCAGAGAAAGTTAGTGACCGCTGACATACCATCAAAGAACAGAAAAGGGCCAATGACCTCTGTGGTCAAAAACATGAAGAGGGGAATGAGGAGTCATTATTTTTAATTGGACAGCCAGCTTCTGATATTTTGATATACAAAAAAAGGTCTAAGAGAAGAAGTGGCTTCTTCTGAGAATTAGGGCAAGAAATGCTTGATTTGGGTTTCCTGACAATGACGCAAAAGACCGACCGAGGACATATACTTAAAAAAAATGTCAAGGCCGTGTCGGGACAATCTTGCTGTTGAAGAAACTTGGAAACTCTTAAGGGATGTTCTGCTGTAAAATTAATTTAGAGTCAAACACACAGTAACACAGATTTAGCCATCCCCTCGAGAGATGAATGTTGCCGACTGCTTGCTTCTCTAGTTATACCAACTTTAGTAACGACTGCAGGATAGCAATACACATAGGTCTAAGGAGCCATAAACAAACCTCAACCAAAAAGCCACTCTATAGCCACAAATAATGCTCAGAACAGCACCTAACTTCATCAATATATAAGGCCCAAGCCATAGTACTAGCGACCAAACATCTTTTTAACTTTGCCTAATTTCTTTAGCAAAGAGACAAAAACAACTTACCTACTCTCCTCCAGCAGCTGCTTGTTTGATGGTTGGTACTATGGTCTTGACCCTACATGTACTATTGATGAAGTTAGGTGCTGTTCTGAGTATTTGAGGCTATAGAGTGGCGTTTTGTTTGAGCGTGAGGCTCTCTGTATTGCGATCCTGCGGTCGTAACTAAAGTTAGTATTACTACAGAGGCAAGTGGTCTGCAACATTCATCTCTCAACAGGGTGTCTAACTCGGTGTTATGGTGTGTTTGACCCTAAATTAATTTTACCCTGGAATATCCCTTTAATGATTAAAACAATTGAAAATAGCTAACAGATTGACTTTTTCATGTACCAGGAATACTTAGCAATTGTAATAATTTACCTTTGTTTCACACGAAGAAGAGCCGTCATAATTTCCTAATAATTTTCATCAAAAGCTCCATTTATCTCCTCCAACAGTTTACTGATAATTTCATCAAAATGCTAATTCAAAATTCTTAACATTCTTTAAACGAATAATAACATTTGATCTTGAGATATAAAAGTTCCAAACACTGACTATTGTTCTTTTTTTTTTTTATTATATATATGGTGATAAATATTTAGACTACTTTTGAATACCTTGAGGGCTCAGGCTCTGTGATGTCTCCCTTGAAGGTAGCACTGAGCTGTTTCTCTCTGGTCAGCAGGTCGTCGATGAGGTTCTGCCTCCTGTCAGCTTCTGCCTGCATGCTGATCAAGTCATGTTAAGGTCAACGTCACTTTATGAACAACATAGAAAACTGGAGGAAAACAGATGCACCTGACTATTCCCTTCTGTTTGCACCTTGCTGGAGACATTTAGCAGGTTAGGGAAACATTTTCATAACACTCTGGCACGCTCTTCAGGAAAGCAGCTGCAATTGCAAACAGAGGAATAAAAGTGAACGACATCTCATGACTTCTCCACATGACACATTCTTAGAGGAGAGGATACATTCGCCGGGATGATGATGCTCGCAGCACACCATCTTTGAGATGACCAATATTCTGTTTGAGCTTCTGAAGGGATGCTCGTAGTGTCATGTTGATCTGAAAAAGAGCAGACGATATTAGTGCCGGAAAACAACATGAGAAACACAAACTTTTCACTTAGATAATTCTACTTGAGCCATAAATGTCTCTGTATACCTTTGCAGGGTTCCCCCCTGTTCTTTGCTGCCTGTTCCTTTCATGGATGTTTTCTGCGATTTCCTGTGCCAAGCGACAAGTGGCGTCATAATCCTGTGCCCTAGGTGTGAATTAACAAGACATGAAATGTACATTGACCTGGATATAACTGCATCCTGGCAGATAGTAACCTCAAACATAGAGAGACATCTGCTTTACATTTTCAGTTTTTGTTGACAGGGTCACAGAGATGATTGTTCTTATTGAAATTGATTTGATAAAGTTATAGTGGGTGTTGTTGGTAAACTGGACTACATCATTTTGACAATTTTCCCAATATTTTTCTCCCCTCATGTTTGTGAATTAAATGGATATTCTGCTGTAAAATTAATTTAGAGTCAAACACACTGTAACACTGAGTTAGACACCCAATCGAGAGATGAATGTTGACGACCGCTTGCTTCTCTAGTTATACCAACTTCAGTAACGACCACAGGACAGCAATACACAGCGGTCTGAGGTGCCACACACAAACCTCAACCAAAACATCACTCTATAACCACAAATAATGCTCAGAACAGCACCTAACTTCATCAACAGTACATATAAGGCCCAAGCCACAGCAGTAGCCACCAAACATCTTTTTAGCTTTACCTTATTTCTTTAGCAAAGAGACTAAACACAACTCACCTACTCTCCTCCAGCAGCCGCTTGTTTGTAGCGAGACCTCAGGCCAGTCCATTACGGACTGCTGCGAGGTGACGCAGCTCAAGGAAGAACATTCATGATCATTTCTTTATGGAAATGCAATCAGACTAAGATGCCAAGGGAGAAGAACTACCGTTTCTCCAGTGCAAAATGATTAATATGATGATTATTACTTCAAGGAAATGATGAAGAAATGATCATAAATGTTCTTCCTTGAGCTGCGTCATCCCACTGTAGCCCATTATGGATGCACCCAAGGTGTCGCTACAAACAAGCGACTGCTGGAGGAGAGTAGGTGAGTTGTGTTTAGTCTCTTTGCGAAAGAAATTAGGCAAAGTCAAAAAGATGTTTGGTGGCTACTGCTGTGACTAGGACCCTATATGTACTGTTGATGAAGTAAGGTGCTGTTCTGAGCATTTTTTGTGGCTATAGAGTGGCTTTTTGGTTGAGGTTTGTGTGTGGCTCCTCAGACTGCTGTGTATTGCTATTCTGTGGCCGTTACTAAAGTTGGTATAACTAGAGAAACAAGCAGTCAACAACATTCATCGCTCGAGGGGGTGTCTAACTCAGTGTTATGGTGTGCTTGACCCTAAATTAATTTTACGCCGGTATATCTCTTTAAATGGACAAAATACACCTGTCAGTATAGCACACTCCAGTACCACTCCACCCACCATGACTTTAAGATTTATGCACAACAATCCCCTCTCAGACCATGTAATCAAAAACTGAAAATTTGCCACACAAGTGTTCAAATGGGTTGCATAAGATTGTCCAGGTGTTCATAATGTTATGACTAGTAACAAAAAGACTTTAATGACTCTTTATTCATTTCTGATGGTGAAAATTGATGCAGTTTTGTAAATTCAACATCGTGAGTCAAAAGGCTGAGTAACTTGAGCTGCATCTCACGTTTTCAACAAACACCTCGTCTGTGTTATAACTGAGGTATTTCTGTATTTTGGTTTCATTCAAAGTCTGATAATCAGCTGAAACTGTCATGTGACTCTTTCAGTATTGCCCTCTTTCCTGGTTCGTTTGTGCTAACGTTAAAAAAGTCTCAACCCTCGCATGGTAGACATGCGAAAAACGAAGTTTGTATCTCGCAGACATATTCTAGGAAATGCTACCTGAAGTATTTTGTGTTCGTTCCTCTTTATCTTGGTAGGTGAGCGCTCGCTCTGTATCTAACAGGATACACACAGAAGCTAACCTGTCTGGCAATAAGCGTCGTTAGTTAAAGCTGACAAAACGGTAGAGACATTTATCGAAGGAGTAGACTAAATGACTTACCAAGGATCTTGAGACATAACGATAAAGTTTGGCTAGGAAGGAAAAATCCACTTATTAGTATTATTAGTTAGAAACATCCGGCAGTAATCAGGAGCAGACTGCTTCTTGTTTGTGTTTGACGTCACTGAGGTAAGCTCCGCCCCCATCTCTTCTTCTTCTTCGTGTATTTTGGCGGATGTTGGCGGTTTGTGCCGGTATACTGCCACCAAGTTAACCGAAACAAAACTATCTTCACTCTTCTTACTTTAATCCTCGATGTTCTGTATTTTTTATATTTATATCCTATTTTATTCTATCTTTGCTGTCCTTGTCTTTTTCACTTTTTTTGATATTTTCGGTTTGAATATTGCTTTGTGTGCTTCATATTGAGTGCTCTTTAGCTGTACAGTCTGCCACTTAAATTTCGTTATTAAAGGGATATTCCCGGGTAAAATAAAGTTAGGGTCAAACACATCGTAACATCGAGTATAGATAATAATGTTATCTATCCTGAGAGGGTATGGTACAGAAGTGTAAATGGTACAGAAGGTACCATCTACACCGTTGTCATACTTCTTATGTCATGATTGTAATAGAAATCGCATGCCTACTACTCAGAGTGTACATGAATCCAAGTTTCAACTGTTCAACAAAATTTACTGATAGGAGCAAACTGGAAATGCCAGAATAAATGCCTTTTAGTAGATTTGCTCCCTTTACTGACAAATGAACCTTGTGAAAGAAAGTGTAAAGAAATATAGGTGTGAATTTTTAGGCATCTAAAGTTAGTTTTTGTCAAACAGTGGCCTATATTTTTCAGATGATTTTTCATACACTGATGGCCTGAGAGAGAGAGGCAAAACAGCCCAGAAAAGAACATCAGAAAAACATTTTCAAAGTCCTCACTGATGTGAAGATCGGAAATTATGAACCTGTTCCTTGCTGCCTTTATTTTTTTACCTTTCCCCCCAAAAGTACAAGTAGAACTTTGGCTATTTTTTCCTTTGCCTTCATGGAAAGTAACACCATGAAACAATAGCATACTTTCTCCTTTCATGGGGCTAACAAGTTTGTTTTTCAACTGCATTACATGTGGAGCCCCCATGTGCGATAAGTACTTGTAGACGTTTCATGTTTCATAAGCAAACAGCAGTTGTGTTTGGATCAAAACATACATCTGTTGTATGGAATAATAACCTTTGGAAAAGTTCTCGGAATGGACCCATCTGGCATTTTGATGGTACGCACGAAGCCGTTTCAGAGAAAGATCAACATGTACAAATTTTGGCGCTCTCTCCTATGACCTTATTCTGAGCAGATATTGAGTATAATGATGGATACTCTAAATATGAAAATGGTCACACGCAATCTTACACTATATGTAACACAAAGCCATGCATTGCAGTGAGGAGTGTTATTTAAAGACTGCTTGATATGAATAGAAAATATGTCCTTTCTAGCAACAACATTTTGTCATGTGACCTGCGAGGTAAAATTCCTTGTTTATGACCTCTTACTTCTCAGAAAACAAGTACACCAGTTGATTTTCTACACTCTCATTGGCTGAGATCACCACAAACAAGCTGTACCACCATAGCCTGCCTCAAAGGTACAGCCCACACAGGCAAACATAAAGCCCTGATCCCAGGAATGTGCAGGAGTTGCAGGAGACACAGTGACAGATAGCTTAAATTTGTTGAAGAATAAGATTTGAGATGCTTCAAGTTTCGAGATCACCAGAGTTCTCCAATTGTGGAAACATGAATTTGATGCAAGTCTCGATGCACACGACTACTGATCAAGACCTGGGCTCTGGGGCTGGAGGTAGAGGCAGGCAGAGGTCCCACTCCTACTATAATCGGGAGGACTGTAAGAACTACGGTGTGCAAACGCAGGCAGAGGAACCTTTTTTAAGACCACGATCCAGGTATGTTTGACCTTCAACATGAGAAATTCTGCTGTTGTTTTCCATCTAAATGATGTCAGAGATCATTCAATAAGTAGCAACAAGCTCTAAATGTATGCTGATTTGTGTCATGATTTAAATAACAGAAATAGTAGACACACCTAACACAAAAAAATACCCAATAGAGGCTTCATAGTCTTATGACTAAATGTATAACTACAATGCTGAATGCACTGCTTTGCAGGTCCTTTTACAGTATGGACACATCAGACCTGGTCTCTAATCATGACACAGGAACCTCCACATTGTCCAGTCCTCTAAAGCAGAAGGCAAGTTCCCAACCACAGTATCAAATAAACAAAAAGGAAAATAAGAAGTCCAGGCCAAAACTGAACAAGATCTCCCCATCAAGAGAGCCTAATGGTACTGAAAATATTTTTATGCAACGTGAACTAACTTACAATGTTTTTTAATCAAGTTATGATTATGATAAATAAATAAAAGGTTAACACATGTACGTTTCTTTAAGGCAGTAGAGGCAGTCTGAAGTCCCTGACCATGATCACCATCTCCGAGTCAGACAACTGGGAAATAAGCGCCAACCAAGGGATGAAGTACGGCCAGTTTGTGGACTGGGAGAAGATTGATCCTGAAGCAGCGAAAAGATACCAACAGATCCTTCAGAGTGATCACCAGCAGCTGAAAACCATGGGCCGAGAAGGATTTTGGGAAATGCCTCATACGCTCAGGGCTAAAGCTTACTATCATATCATCCACAGCATCACTTCCATGTAAGACATGATGGATTTCCTGATTTGAAGAGAATAACCACTGTATGTATATTTTCATCTCCTAATCCATATGACCTTAATGTTAACTGCTGCCATTGTTGTAGCGGGTCAGTTGCTCCAGACAGAGAGGTCTACTATGAGTTGTCCAAGAATCTCTTTGGAGAGCAGAAAATCAGCAGCCATCCTGTACCAGAGTACATGGAGGCAGGAGAAATACCCAGGTATGCTCAAAGGATTGTGAAAATAAGGGTATGCTGGAGGCAGTATTTGTTATGCTCTGTATATGTGACCTCATTCTTCTCCTGTTTAGATATTGTCTCAACAAAGCCGGCCTGAACGCCGTCAAAAAGATCCTCCTCTGCCTGGGCAAACACTTCCCAGACATGAACTTTTGCCCCATTCTGCCTGAGCTGGTCTCCCTGCTCCTTCACTTCAGCCAGGACGAAGCTGAGTGCTTCCACAGCGTCTCCCGACTCATCTGCTACCAAGACCCCAACAAGCGCTACATCGACCAGACGTTCCTCACCTACCGCGCCTCCTGTATGACATTCGGTGACCTGGCAAACAAGTGCTGCAGAGGCATCCGAAAACTGATCGCCGGCTCTCACCAGAACCTTTTTGAGTTCTACTCTGATTGGATTATGTGGATATTCGCTGACCTTCCCTTCACATATGCTATCAGAGTGCTGGATGTCTATCTACTAGAGGGCTACAAGGTGCTCTATAGGTTAGTGCTGCATGTCCCCCAATTGGTAGTTTCTCATGACATGAAAGATTACTTTGATTAAAGAGAAACAAAGCACTTAGATAAATCGACTGTCACTCTTTCCAGGGTGGCTCTGGCTTTGCTCGGCCTCTACAAAGTATCCGTCTCATCTCGGGTGGCAGACGTGGAAGACTTCAGAACAGATATGAAGAGGTTTGTGCAGAACATAGCTCGTCACTGCACGGCTGAGAAACTTTTGGAGAAAGGTTTCATGATCCCAATGGCCATACGGAGAGAGCTCAACCTCCTGTTCAATGCAAACAAAGACTCCCTCATGCAGAAAGGAGTCAGCATACACCAGAGGAGGTGAGTTATAATGCACAGATTAGTAGAAAACTGTGAGTGCAAGGGCTGTAAAAACAGGTGAGAATGACCTTAGTTCTTTTAATTTTCCAAAAGGCAGTCGGTCGAGACGGTGAACTTTAACAACATCACCTCCAGTGTGGTGACAGCGACTGAGATGAGAGTGGTCTGGGCCTGGATACCTGAGCGCTTTGCACTTTTCAGTCCAATTAGACTCTTCAGTACAGCGGAGCATGGAAGAAGTCTTGCCTCGTAAGTGACTTTGGTCCACCAAAAACCCATCCAAAACACCATCAGTCAGACAAAAACAGCAAACCTGTTACTTCAAGAACCATTTCTTTCTTTCTTTTCAAAAATGTTGGTCTTTCAGGTGTTGTAAAATTGACATTATCAAATGAGGTCAGGTCACTGAGGGTCAATAACTGCTGAACGCCTCGTACCAACAGATTAAAGCATTCTCAGGTCATGTTACATAAGAGAAACAGACTGGTTGTTTTTACTGTCAACTTGTTTGCGCTGAGCATGAAAGTCAAGTGGCCGAAGTTCGCTGTCCGGTTACAAAAATAATTCATGCAGAAAAATACCTTCAATACATTCAGAACAATTTCAAATTTGCTCTGGACTTGTTGACAATATTCTAACAGAGATGTTTAATCCCCCGGAACCCTATGAACTGCAACTTCTGGTCATTTTTAAATGTCTTTTTTGCGATCCATGTTGTGATTGTGTTTTTCTTTCAAGTCATAGACAGTGGGGTTTTTTTCACACCTTAGACAAATAATGTTTTATTTCCCTTTTTTTTCTTATTCTGTTAAAAAAGTTATTTTTATCTCTCATTCAGATTCTACTCTAATGTGGAAGGACATGAACCAGCAGTGTTGATTATCAAAACTGAGGAAGAAGAGGTAATACAATGAAAAATAATGTACAATGAGACACTTTTGATGGATGATAAATAATAATGTCTTAATGGAAAAGAAATAGAATCATGTATGACTGTAATATTCCCATTCTTCAGGTCTTTGGTGCCTTCCTGTCAACAGATTTGATTGAAAGGAGAAAGCACGATTCTGCTGCACTTACATACTTTGGGACTGGAGAATGCTTTGTTTTCACGGTGAGATACATTTACTGATTTCATCTTCTTAACCCTGGAGGGTGATTCTCAAGTTGAATTCAAACTACATAAATATAATAATATTCAGTCAACTTCTTACCGGGTGTCTGTTGTCCAAAAAGTAGTAATCGTGTAAACAATATCCCCCCTTTCAGCTTCGTCCCAACATGGAGCGCTACCAGCAGGCTGTGGTCAACATCATGACCAGGAGATCTTCTCAGCAGGTTCGAGCCAACAATGCGGCTTCCTCTGAGGTGTCCAAAACTAACTGGTGCCACACTAACTCAACCATGAGCACAACAACTCTGACCTGTCCAGCTGGAACCCCCCAGGACCCGAGTTACCTGACAATCCCCTTTACTGCACCCTCAGAGGAGCCCATGACTGCTAAGGAGCCAAAGAGACATAAGGAACAGGAGGCCTCCAGATTCATAGCAGGAAGTGACACTCAGCTTGTTATTGGTATGTCAATTTGATATCCTAAAAGGAATAGACTGTAATTTTTAATTATTTTTGTATTCTTAATGTTTTGTTAAAATATGTGTCTCTTCACAGGTGGTGATGGCGGTCATGCACTCTGCTTACAGGAGGGCCTAATGGGAGGATACTCAGAACCCTGTGACACATTCAAGAGCATCTCACTCTGCAAGGGTCCTTTCAAGATTCAGGCACTAGAAGTGTGGGGCATCCAGAACTCTATTTCCTTTTCCCACAGTATTCGTCCTCGTAACATCATGAAAGAGATGCATTGAAACTTGTGCATTTTGGTAAACGCTTTTTACCCAAATTGCCAATGTGGTTTTTATGGACGTAACGGGTATTTAAATTTTATTTGGTTTTATTCATAATTACACATTGATGCATAAATGCAAATTTATACATACAATGTAAAACTAACATTGCAGAGATTTTTCTAGTCAACTACTGTTATTTATCACATAGAAAGTGTTCTCATCAGATTAGTCTGTTTTGTTTTCAGAATAGACGGATATTTTATTTTTAACTTGTAAAAAATGATATTTTTTTGAGCCTGCTATTGGCCTAGTGTATTGGCCCAAACACCTATATTTTTTCAACTTTCCTTTTGTTTAAATTATCAGACTGTTTTGAATACTTTATCTCGCCAAATCCATTGACTCAGGTTTGGCTATCAAGCAATTAATGTAAGACTGTGCTGTGTTTAAGTACCGTTGGAAATTCCTGGGAATGTATTAGACACATCAGAGCTTGAAAGACTTGTTGGTTATTTGTTTGATTATTTTTCTTTTTGTGTTTGTTTTTATGATAGAAAAAACGTTGTGGGCAAATCATTTAATAAAAGACAATAATAAAAACTGGTGTAAGTTTTTAATAAGTTGTAAGTTAAGTTTTGTTGCATCTACCCATCTATTGGCAACTTGAAATTCTTGCCCTAAAATATACAGTAGGTATATTTGAGGTCGTTTCGTTCACCCAACCAGGAAAAAAACAAGTAACAACAACATTAAAAATTAACCTTAAAGGGATATTTCGGGGTATACCTAATTTAGGGTCAAACACACCATGACACCAAGTTAGACACGCCATCGAGAGATGAATGTTACTGACCGCTTGCTTCTCTAGTTATACAAACTTTAGTAACGACCACATGATAGCAATACACAGCGGTCTGAGGAGCCATAAGCAAACCTTAACCAAAAAGCCACTCTATAGCCACAAATAATGCTCAGAACAGCAACTAACTTCATCAACAGTACATATAGGGCCCCAGCCATAGTACTGGCCACCAAACATCTTTTTGGCTTTGCCTAATTTCTTTAGCAAAGAGACTAAACACAACTCACCCACAGTCCTCCAGCAGCGGCTTGTTTGTAGCGAGACCTCAGGCCAGTCCATTACGGACTGCTGCAGGGTGAGACAGCTCAAGGAAGAACATTTATGATCATTACTTCATGGAAATGCAATCAGACCAAGACCCTAAGGCAGAAAAACTACCGCGCCTGCATTGCAAAATGATTAATATGGTAATTATCACTTCAAAGACATAAAAAGATCGGTAGTCTGTTCTGGACTGGCCTGATGTCTCGCTACGAACAAGTGGCTGCTGGAAGAGAGTGGGTAAGTTGTGTTTCGTCTCTTTGCTAAAGAAATTAGACAAAGTTAAAAAGATGTTTGGTGGCTAGTACTGTGACTAGGACCCTATATGTACTTTTGATTAAGTTAGGTGCTGTTCTGAGCATTATTTGTGACTATAGAGTGGCTTTTTGGTTATTGTTCATTTATGGCTCCTCAGACCGCTGTGTATTGCTATCGTGCAGTCGTTACTAAAGTTGTTAAAACTAGAGAAGCAAGCGGTCGGCAACATTCATCTCTCAAAGGGGAGTCTAACTGTTACTATGTGTTTGACTCTAAATTAATTTTACGCTGAAATACCCCTTTAAGTTCAATCATCGACGGTCATTTGTTAAAATGTCAGATTTTCCGTGAGGCAAGTGAAGGCAGCATGAAGGAGGCGGGTTGTGTATTTGCCTTGATACGATAGTGGCTTGATAAAGACCAGTGGCTGCCAAAACTAAACAAGGTCTGGGCTGCATTTCTACCTCTTTGGACCAAAGATGTGACAGCCTCCTTTAAACAGTTACTACAGAGGTGGGAATCAAACTTATACACACTACTCTGTTCGACACGGCTTAGCAAGCTAACCCGTCAACAATGTTAGCATTAGCTTAGTCAGCTAACGTTGCTTTCAGCATGTGCATGCCTCTCCTATAAACAATGACCCAACCCAACTTTTCCAAACTAAAACAGCTGCAGCATAATGGTTTAGAAACACTGAGATTGCGGTTTGTGTGTTGTGTGAGGGGAAACTCTGCAAATGTTGTAGTGGTTGTGGTTATCCTGTTGGTATGGTGTTGTGCAAATCATTCCCACCAATGTGAATACCTTAGCTAAAGACCTGTTAGGTTGTCATTACTATTCCATTTCATGAGGCTATGACTGCCAATAAACAGTAGTTCCTTACAACAAGTCAAACTTCTTACTATTGTGTGATCAGAGAAAAAATACACAGAAAAAAACATGAGGTATTGTTTCATTGTGCACCTCCCTAATCTATCCAAAAAGTAGATGTTCAATAGATTTGATTAATATGGTGGCTGAGAACTGCCACTGCTGCAAATAAAAAAAGAATGCAAAAAAAAAAAAAGTCACAGTGGAAGTGACTCATGCCAAAACAAGAAACTGAAGCTTGCTGCAAGTAAAAAAAAAGCCACAACGGAAGATAATGATGCAAAAAAAAAATGGTGATGCAAAAAAAAAAAAAAAATGTTACTCACTGCGAAAATAAAACGATGCAAATAAAAAAAAAAAGCCAAAACGGAAGTGAGCTGCCAGGGACCAATAATGATGATGCACCAGTGTTTTACAATCTAGCCACAGAAGACGACGACGAGAAGACAAGCAAAGAAGTAACGAAAAGGTTATTGTTTGATTTCGCTTTGTAAACTTTTCAATGTGTCATGTGGTTAGGACATAGTTGAACTGAAGTTAACACTACATCAGCATCCTCCAGACCAACTTCATATCGACTCAGGCGCTACATGGCCTAACCAAATGACACATTGAAAAGTTTACAAAGCAAAATTGAACAGTAACCTTTCCACTTACTTTTTTACTTGTTTTCCCGCTGTCGTCTTCTGTGCCTGGATCGTAAAAAAACGGTGCATCATCATTATTGGTCCTTGGCAGCTCACTTCCATTGTGGCTTTTTTTATTTGCATCCTTTTATTTTCGCAGCAAGTAACTTTTTTTTTTTTTTTTGCATCACCACTTGTTTTTTGCGTCTTTTGGTTCCATTGTTGTTGTTTTTTTAATCTGCACCCTTTCTTTTTTGATTTGCAGTGGGCTTCGTTTTTTTTTTTTTTTTTTTTCCATCGGAAAAAGGTAGATTGCCTTCTCCAGGTCGGAGGGGCAGTCCTGCCTCAAGTGGAGGAGTTCAAGTATCTCGAGACCTTGTTCACGAGTGAGGGTAGGATGGAACAGGAGATCGACAGGCATATCGGAACGGCGTCAGCAGTGATGCGGACGCTTAACCGATCAGTCATGGTGAAGAAAGAGCTGAGCCGTAAGGCGAAACTCTCGATTTACCCGTCAAGCTACGGGCCGACTCTCACCTATGGCCATGAACTGTGGGTAATGACCGAAAGAACAAGATCGCGGATACAAGCGGCCGAAATGGGTTTCCTTCGCAGGGTGGCCGGGCTCAGCCTGAGAGATAGGGTAAGGAGCTCGGACACTTGGGAGGCACTCAGAGTAGAACCACTGCTCCTCCACGTCGAGAGGAGTCAGCTGAGGTGGCTCGGGCATCTGGTTAGGATGCCTTCTGGACGCCTCCCGTTAGAGGTGTTCCAGACATGTCCCACCGGGAGGAGACCTTGTGGCCGGCCCAGGACCAGGTGGAGGGATTATATATCTCACCTGGCCTGGGAATCCTCCCAGAGGAGCTGGTGGAAGTGGCCGGGGTGAGGGCCGTCTTGGCTTCCCTCCTGAAGCTGCTGCCCCCGTGACCCGTAACGATGAAGTGGAAGAAAACAACGACAACAGCATCATTAACTTGCGTTGTGGTTTCTTTTTTTTGCATTCTTTTTTATTTGCAGCAGTGGCGGTTCTCAGCCACTGTAAATTAATTAATGTTAAAAAAAAGAAGTAAAATTACAATTTCAAAATAAAAGTTGATGGTTACTAAATGTTGACATCATACTATAACACTATTTTATATTGATTTTTTCATTCACTGTTGTGCTATATTCATTGGTAATCTAGACATTTTAACTAAACTTAACGGATAGTCACAGTAAGATACACAAAAGCATTGAAATGGTCACAGATCACACAGTCTGTTTGCAGCTCAACCTGGAAACAGATTTATACATTATACATTTTACATTCAACACCAGGTTCTGCATGTTTTTGGATGTGTGGAAAAAAAACCTGCAAAAGTAAAACATACAAACTCCACACAAAAAGGCAACAGCTGATCAGCAGACTCTTCCTGTGTGGTGACAGTGCGAACCACTGCACCACCACGCTTCCTTACACAGTAAGACGTTTTTTTCTGGGTTGAAAAACCTTTTCATCAGCAGAATCACTTCACAGAGGTTCATGCAGATGTACCTGGGATACTCTTCTCTTCATATCTTACTATTTTTCTCGGAGGAGGCCTTTAGTTTTTCAGTAAAAAAAAGTTTGTTTGTCTCCATCCGAACATTGATATGCACTTAAAAAACTTTCCGTGTTTCTCTGTTGTGTGTTGATAGTTTGCCGTAATGGGCCCAGACACTCAATCTATCCCAAAAACAGTATCTTCAGAGGAAGGTAAGTACTGATGACTCTTTGTATTTCTATTTTTCCTTTTTTTTTCTTGGGATAAAAGTGAGAACATCAACCGGTTATTTATTGATGGTCCCTTATTCAACACCCAACGTTTACAGTGAGGATGCCGAGTAGATTTAACCGCGCTGCTGTTGCTATTCCCCGATATTGAGAGTGAGAAGACAACGGTAGATCCACAGTGAACGTCCGTTGATTATCCAACCTAAAACTAACTTCACTGTGGTATTTACATGAAAAACATTTGTTGCTTCGGCTGATTATTTTTTATGCGCGCATGTGCCCCTAAATATATTTTACAATTTGCACACATCTATTTTTAGCTGCAAATGCGAATGAAATGATCACACTGTCGAGCCCTGAAGTGATTTGTATACTTTTGATGTGATCATTTTTCAGGTCCAGGAGAAATCACTGTGAAGGCGACAACAGATTCAGACTCCAATGATGCATCAACCTCCACTGAGCCAGAGAACTCCAAACAGGCAGGCAGCAACACAGCGGACAAGTCTTACCCCTGCTCTGTCTGCGGGAAGGTTTTTAACAGACCATCCAAGCTAGAAAGGCATAAACCTGTCCACGAGAGGAAGCCGAAGACTCTTCATCAGTGTCAGCACTGTGAAAAGACTTTCACCCAACAAGAGAAGCTGATTCGACACCAGAATTGCCACAATCGCACTAACAAGCACCCCTGTCCTGACTGTGGAAAAGTGTTTAACAGGCCTTCAAAGTTAGAGAGACATAAGCGCACACACTCGAAGACACCAAGGGTGCCTCATCAGTGTTCATACTGCATGAAGACTTTTAGTAAACTCAATAAACTCGTCCGTCATAAGCGAATGCACACGGGTGAGCGGCCTTTTACCTGCACAATCTGTGGGAAAGGTTTCTCTGAGTCAGGACACTGCAAAGCACATGAGAAGACACACGAGGAGCAGCCAGAAAAACCTCACCGCTGTGCTGACTGTGGGATGTGCTTCTTCAAGGCGTCTGGGCTCCGTCGGCACGCCCGCTCTCACACAGGAGAGAAACCCTTCAGATGTAGCGAGTGTGAGAGCTGTT
The DNA here is from genome assembly GCA_962446985.1 of Xyrichtys novacula. NCBI lineage: Eukaryota > Metazoa > Chordata > Actinopteri > Labriformes > Labridae > Xyrichtys > Xyrichtys novacula. The sequence continues at coordinate 30,997,956 of OY660866.1, read as the reverse complement.
TCTCCCGCTCTGAAGGACTTAAAAGACACATGAGGAGCCACACGGGGGAAAGACCGTACAAATGTGTAATCTGTGCAAAGGGATTTTATTCCCGTAATGATTTGAATGTTCACAGTCTCACGCACTCTGGAGAGAAACCACATCTTTGCCCAGTGTGCGGTAAGGGTTTCTCACAGCTAGGCAACATGAAAGAACATGAACAAAATGTTCACATTAAATCCGAGAAATACATTTGCAACGAATGTGGAGCAACATTTACACGGTATAAATCCCTGATAAAACATCAGCGGACACACACGGGAGAAAGACCTTATCTGTGTCTTACATGTGGGCGCAGGTTTTCCTGGAGTCATTCTTTGAGCAGACACCGCAGGACTCACACACACAGACAGATGTCTAAGGACACACTCAAAGACACACTGACCTTTGAAGCATCCTCAGAGAATCTTGGAACTTCTTGAAGTGAAATCCTAATCAAAGATAGAGAGTTGACAGGAGCTGAGGTCAGGAATAAGTGTATCAGTTTCTATGACATTAAAAAGTCACTTCAAAGTTTGGTCACATTTTACCTGGCTGCGTATTTTGTCATTTGTACACACACACACACACACACACACACACACACTGTCTGTGAGAAGTCCTAATGGCTCTTACTGCCTGTTTGTTTTTTAATTATTTCTTAATTTTCTGAAATCAATGCTTAAACCATGGCGTTTGCAAAAGACCTGTTTCACCGGGGCAGGATTAACTTTCTTCTGAGCATTGACATCCTCAGAGGTCTGCAGAGCCTCCACACTCCTGTTAACCACAACATGGGTTTTGGCTGTCTTGGTGGCCTGTGATGGGCCCTTTAACATCTGAGTGACTCTGCCTGCCTGGTCATTAGCTGAAATGCCTCCTTTAGGTTTTCCCGCGTGGGCATAGCCCTGGTCAGGTTTGGTTAAGGCTTCCCCCTCAGATTGAGGGACAATTTTCTTCTTCTCACCAATGCAGGTCTTCTGATACCCTTTGTAGAATAGTTTCCAAGGAGATTTCTGTTTCACCGGGGCAGGATTAACTTTCTTCTGAGCATTGACATCCTCAGAGGTCTGCAGAGCCTCCACACTCCTGTTAACCACAACATGGGTTTTGGCTGTCTTGGTGGCCTGTGATGGGCCCTTTAACATCTGAGTGACTCTGCCTGCCTGGTCATTAGCTGAAATGCCTCCTTTAAGTTTTCCCACGTGGGCACAGCGCTGGTCAGGTTTGGTTGAAGCTTCCCCCTTGGATTGAGGGACAATTTTCTTCTTCTCGCCAATGCAGGTCTTCTGATCCCCTTTGTAGAATAGTTTCCAAGGGGATTTGTTTTTCACCGGGGCAGGATTAACTTCCTTCTGAGCATCCACATTCTTCTTGCCAATGCAGGTCCTCTGAAACTCTTTGTTAGAGGAGAGTCTTTCATCCTTGCTGACTTTTTTTTACAGTATCTGAATCCAAGGCCCTCTTTGTTGGCTGTCCTCCAGCTTTGGACTCCTCACTTCCTTCCGCTTTGTAGGGTGAGACTTGAATTCGCAGGATGGTTGGAGAAGAAAACTTCACTTCCTCTGACTGGGTGACTTCATCTGTCCCTGTTTGTGGCTGAACCAATTGGGGAATTTTTTGTCCCTCTGCTTTAGCTTCTTCCAGGCACTGGTCAGGTTTTGTTGAAGCTTTCTTTTTCTCTTCAGGGGGGATTTCTGCTGGCAGTTGGTCCTCCAGCTGAGCATGTTCATCCACCACATTAAGTGATGGGGTGGAGCAAGCAGAAGGTTCAAATGAGGATCTTCTCAACTCTTTCTCTTCTGATGAGCCCGCTGAGGAAGAACTGCTCGTATATCTGCAAAATGTTTTCTTGAAAGCTTTCTTTACCCTCTTGAAGAACGACTGGCCAGCTGGGTTTTTCACCGGTGTTTGGACATCTTCAACATGTTTTGCAGACATTGTGTCTATTTCAAAGAGTCTGTGTGGGCTTGAAGTTGTAGCCTAGAGAAGAAACACAAACAATGTTTTAAACACTGAAACCCTTTCATCAAATAAAAATATTTACTTTTTCATATCATGTCATAAGTCATGTCTAATGCTGCATTCGAGTTACCTCGAAAGTCAGATGTCGGAGCTGAAAATGACGTCACACCCAAGTTCCCAGTGTTTCAGTTACCAAGTCGGAAAAAGGCAAAATCAGAGGCCTAAAACAAGATGGCTACACCTACATGAGTTATTTTAGCGCTTGCCTTATATTTGGACAAGGCGAGCCATCCTGTTACCGCCTCCCATTTTGCTTTTTTCCGACTGAAACGCTGGGAACTTTTGACATCATTTTCAATGCTGACTTCCAAGGTAACTTGAACGAAGCATACTGTAGGTCCTGAATCAGATTTTTTTTTTCTTTTTTTTGCTTGGGTTGCAACTATTAACACATTTTACTATTTTTGCCTTGCTTCTGTTATTAAATATTTTTGTTTGGCAGTTGAGAACAATGTTTGAATGTAATGTTTCTAAATTAAATCGCCTTATCCTCAGACTATTATAACATTTTAAAAATAAAAGATTTTTTCCTTTTGTGTAAGGCAGGGAGGATAAGCATCAATTCATCTCACTAAACCACAGATTTACACTATAAATGTCATTTTTTTAAAAAGTAAAAACAACCTAAGTTTTTAAAAAATCCTATCAGACAAATGGTTTCACTTTTAAACTAACATAAAATTAATTATTTTCATAAAGCATTCATAAACTTACCAGTCTTTCTGCACACATTTTCGATTGTCTTGTGTTTATCTCGGATTAAAATCGCTGTTGTCTGTTTAAACTCTGAGGTTGTCTCTCAGTATGAGGTTGTCTCAGGAATTAGCCACCTTTCTGATGAAAGGCGGTGACGTCACCATCTTTTATTCAAAGCATCTGTGGAAGCCTTTGATAAAAAGTGGTGACCTCACATTCCGCGGGAAATAGCCGTGACGTCACTGAGAGATCGGTGACGTCACGCAGCGCACTGACGGGAATCCCCTCGACGTTCCATCCATGTGTGCCGTTAAGCTGTGGACCCGCCCCCTTTTCAGTGAAACCTGTCAATCAAAATCGTCTCGCGGCAAATGGAAACTTCAGAGTATTTGACAAAAAAAAACTTGATTTTGAAATAGTCCAGCTGCAAATCCAGCTGCCAGTCTCCTGTTAACCACAACATGGGTTTTGGCTGTCAATTAATCAATCAAACTTTATTTTTAAAGCACTTTTCATATATATGATTTAGCACAAAGTGCTGTCCATTCGAGCAGGATATTAAAAACAATGAAATAAAATAAATAAAAAATACAAATAGCAAACCCCACCCTCCTAACCCCCATTCATCACATACACATTCATCTTTTGTGCGTGCATCTGTGTGTGAGAGTGTGTGAGTACACACTTTCACACACAGAGACACACACAAAAGACCAGGACTCTTCCACAGATGCCACAGATGACTGAGGAAACGGTATCTTGAGTTCAGAAAGATGAAGAAACACTGAATCCAGGACTAAAACAACAAAACTATAATAAAATATAATAAAGGTTATAAAGCATGAAAATTAAATGAAAGAAAAAGAGGTAATAAAAAATAGAATTGTTACTCTACAACTAAAATAGGGTAAAATCAGATAATGCAGATTAAAAGATTAAGGCAAAATTGAAATAAAAGCCAGACTCAAAAGGTAGGTCTTGAGTTTACTTTTAAAAATATCATTATTACTTTTTCCAAATGTTACTCTGCTTATTACTAATCAAAAAGTCATGGTTTCTGTGTATCAGATTTGGGCTCTCAATAGTTATTAAATAATAACTATTATATTAATTACATATGTTATGTAATTATATTATTATATATTATATTATATCATATTATTAAGACCCTGAATTTACTGTTGTATTTGAACTGCTTTCACCCAAGAGGGTCATGATCCAACAGCTTTTTTTGTAAATCCACTGTAAGAAAAACAAAAAAGAGAAAAGGAAAGGCAGAAATGCGCTGTTTTGTGAATAGATAAAAATGCTCATATATTAATAAAGGTAAGTACTGTTATTACACTTAACATAATACTGTCCCAACCAGACTGCAAAGACATTTCTAGCTTGTGAGGCTTATGTGCTATGAGGAGTTCAAAGTTCTCTAGTTAAATAAATATATATAAACACATAAGTAGCAGCTACAAATGAGTTGATCATCAAAATAAATTTTTAATTGGTTCTTGTACAGGTACAAATACAATGAAACTATTTTTCACTGCCATGCCAGAACTGAGGCATAAATAAAGTTAAGTACAAAAAGATATGTACATGCATAAATACTCTTATACATAAACACACAAGTTCACACATCTTCAAATGGGCCCCCTACCCACACGGATAGTTTTAATCCTTAAACAACATCTGTTCCAACTGTTAACACTTGATTGAACTCCAAACAACTCCAGTGGTGAGAAAAAGTATTGTTACTGAAGTTATTCTGAATCAACACCATTTCTCAGTTTCATTTAAAAGCAGACTGATATATGATAAAACAAATGTTTTGCACCGGCTCCCTGTCCACCTCCACATCGAGTTCAAAATCCTCCTCCATACCCACCACTGTCTTAACAGTGCAGCCTCCACCTACCTCACCGGACTCCTCACACCTCAGCCAGAACCCGGTCAGGCCAATTGCACCGTCTGCACCCGCCCGGGACTCAGCTTAAGACCATGGGTGATGGGGCCTTTGAGGCTGCTGCTCCCTGCTCTGTCTGTCCTCTTCAGAGCTCGTCAGACGGTAGATGCTTTTAAAAAAGTACTTGAGACCTTCTTTTGCAGGAAAGCTTTTCCGGGCAGATTTTATATATTCTGAATGTTGTTGTTTTATTACTATTTGTTGTTTTTACTATTGCCTTCGACTGTGTGCACTTTGAGGTCTGATTTCTCAGGTGTAAAGCACATTATAAATAGAAATATTATTATTATATCACATGGACATATTACTTTAAAATTATATACTTATTTGTTTCTATTTGACTTGTAGTTTATGTCTATTTGTAAAAAAAAGAAAAAGGAGGATTTTCAACAAAAAAATGTTGGACTACTGAAAAGTATGAATACTTGGTTGGGGCTCCCTTTGCATGTGAGCAGGTACTAAAGTCTGTGGTCAGCAGAGGGAAACATGAAGTACTCTTAAACGTCTTGGTAGACAGCTGCGCTGACCTTGGACCAGATAAAACAGAGTGGACCAACACCAGCAGATCACAGGGTTCCCCAAACCACCACTGACTGGGGAAACTACACTTGACCTCAAGCGACTTGGATTCTGTGCCTCTTCTCTCACCTCCTCCAGACTCTGGGACCCTGATTTTCAAAAGAAATGTCAAATTTACTTTGATTTGAAAAAAGGACTCTGGGCCACTGAGCAGCAGTCCAGTTCTTTTTGTCCTTAGCCCAGGTAAGACGCCTCAGATGTTGTCTCTGGTTCAAGAGTGGCCCATGTTCTGGATCTGTCTGTGCATGGTGGCTCCTGAAGCACTGACTCTAGCAGAAGTCCCAGCCTTCCCCATAATTGTGTGGCCTACTGATCCAGACTGGTGGACCATTTAACAACAACAATAACAATAATAATAATAATAAATGTTATTCATAACACACTTTGACAGGTCCTTAAAGACGCTTTACTAAAAAAACTATTTAAAATCCACAAAATTTTAAGTAGTGAGACCAACAATGTAAAAGGTCAAAAAGACATATAAAGAGACAATAAGAACAGTTGACAGGTTGAGAGCCAATTTAAAAAGGTGTGTTTTAGAAGTGATTTGAATGTATGGGGGTCTGTACAGTCTCGGATGGGTTTGGGGAATGTATTCCAGAGGCCCAGGACACCTTTGCAGGCGTTTTGAGTTAATTATCTGATTAATTTGTGACATCCTGAGTCTTCAATATTTAATATCTTCATAATATACTAATTTTCTGAGGGACTGAATTTGGGGTTTTTTATAGGCTGTAAGTTACAATCATCAAAATGAAAAGAAATTAACACTTAAGATATATCAGTCTGGCGATAAATCCATATAATACGCTAGTTTCGCGTTTTTAACTGAATAACAGAAAGAAATATTTTTTTTTATTATATTATAATTTATTGAGATGCACCTGTATGTAATGTCTTGAAGAGGTAAAGGATCAAAATCATGAAACCAGCTTTGAAATTCTCCCGAAAGGAAAATAAATTGTTTATTGAAAAGCCTGAAAATTTCATGTATTTCAGGACCGTTATAGTTTCGTGGTTGCTTTTCCATTTTTTATACGTAATTAAAAAACCACCCAAATCCAAGGAGAAACTCCAAACCCTTTCTTTTTGAAAATCTGCATTTCAGCGCCACCTTGTGGATATTTGTTTTTGTGAAAGGACGTACAACAAGGCATAAGCTGCGTTTCCATTACATTTTTTCGCAAAATAAAAGCGATGTTTATCATATTTCGACAAAGTACAATTGCGATTTGCGGGTGTTTCCACTGAATGGTGTTCAGTGCATAAGCGAGCCGTCTGCCTCTCGCGAGCCGTGTTTGAATGGCCGTTGCCTAGCAACGAGGTAAACTTCCTGCCCTTGCGAGCTCGTATTCCTTAAGCCTTTTTGCACACCAACATGGACGAGACACAAAACATTTTGCGTTTTGGAGCAGATATTTCTGTGACCATCGAAATTTAGCTGTTTCCATTACCAGTTTTCTATTGCGATATTTAGGTTTTGCGCAAATCTATGGGTAATGGAAACGCAGCTAGTGATATATATATATACATATGCTAGATGCCTTACACACACTATGAGCCAATGGAGACCGACATCTGCGCATGGTGGCCATTTTGCTACGGGACAGATATAAATATTTATTTTAAACATAAATTTCTGCCTCATGTTGCCATTTTAGACGTTTCTAACAAACCAATCAGCAGAGATCATGCGCAACTTCAGTTATGGTTAATCGAAAGAGTATTGTTGCCTCTCCAGCTGATGTAAAGTTGCTGGGTCAACTTTTTAATATGCGCTTGGTCTTTTGCCTGTGAGCGAAGTTAGACAGCTGATAGAGACGAGCACATCATAAAAGACTGTCACTTAGAATACATAAATATAAAAACAAGAAAATAGGCTGTCACACAAGAAACTAACATCTCGATTGTGGTCTCAGCCTTGACAAAGCGACTTACAGTTAGGCATTGCACGCAAACAGCTGTGAAACAACTTCATGATTAAGTCTTTTTTTCTCAAAGAAAATCTGTCATTTCAGTAAGTCCAAACATCTCGACTTATAGCCACGTTATTAAGGTTTGTAATAAACAAAACCGTTTGTAAATCTGTCAAGATTTCAGCGAGTCAAGAGTATTTTTGATCATGCAGATTACTCACCTCCCGTCAGCTAGCATAGAGTGTACCAGTACGGTGTTGTGAAGTAAGATGGCCGCCGTGGAGGGACACCGGTGACTTTAGCTGCGTCCGAATTGCCAAGTAGTAGTCGAAGTAGAAGTCGAAGTAGTATCTAGCATGTCCGAATTGGCCACCGGAGCGAGTAGCATGCTACTTCAGATACTACTTCAGATACTAGACACGCCCACATTGTAGGTTGGTCTCGGTGCATCCTACGGGCATGCTACTGACCCAAAATGCACCACGGGCTTCTTCTTCGTCCTCTTAAAAGTTGTAGAAGCGCATGTGATGCTAGCGCCACCAGCTGCTCTGCCTATTTAAATGTATCGCGAACGCCGGCTGGCCACAACAGCGCGCACCATGTCGCGGGACCGCAGCAGTACAGATGTAAGTTTCATGTAACTTCACACACTGTCCTAAAAAATGTGCGGTTGTATCTCTTTGTCATGTCATGGTGTCATATTTGCCCAAGTAATCATTTTATGAGCAAATATGTGGCGACATCATGGAGGTAAAGCTCACTTATTCCATCATTAAACTGCACAGCTGCAGTACTACAGCCAGGCCCGCAGATGAGGGGCTTCAGTTACCACTGTCTGCACGGGCGCAGTACCTACTCTCTGCCTGCGGGGGTCGTCTTTCCCCACCGCTCGTCTAGTGTGTCCGAATTGGGCCAACGTGTTTAGTATGTAGGAGTAGGATCTAGCAGTAGCACGTAGCAGTAGCATGTAGTATCCGAGCGGGCAGTTCGGACGCAGCATCCGCGTCAAAGATCCTCTAGGCTTTATTCTGGATATCTATGCAACAAGAGGCCATAGTTGAACTATGACGCAAGCACGTCAATGGAGACGCAACAGTCGGAAAACGTAGTCCGTGCTGGCATCTCGTAAACAAGTCTGTCTATTTAATTTCTCATCGATATATTTATCCGTCCTTGACCACATCCACGGACCCCGGGAGATCCGCTGGTCTTGATGTTTTATTAACCCCAGGAGACTATCACCGGGTGATTTTCCCATGACCAAACAAGGTGATTTTCATGATGTTGTGTTTGTTTGAGTATCATGGGTCCCTGGGTAGCGTTAGCATTGCCAGTACGGTGGCCGCGAACCGCCACTGCTGCAAATAAAAAAGAATGCAAAAAAAAAATAAATAGAAGTTACAACAGAAGTTGTTGCAAAAATAAAGGATAACAACTTTTTTTTGATAGTGAAACAGAAGAGTTACTTTTAGCGAAAATAAAAGGATGCACATAAAAAAAGCCACAACGGAAGTGAGCTGCCAGGGACCAATACTGATGATGCACCGTTGTTTTACGATCTAGCCACAGAAGACGACGGCGAGAAGACGAGCAAAGAAGTAAGTGGAGAGATTATTGTTGAATTTTTACTTCGTAAACTTTTTAATGTGTCATTTGGTTAGACCATGTAGCGCCTGAGTTGATATGAAGTTGAACTGAAGCCATCACTACACCAGCATCCAGTTCAACTTCATATCGACTTAAATAACACATTAAAAAGTTAACCAAGTGAAATTCTCGCCGTCATCTCCTGTGCCTAGATTGTAAAACACCGGTGCATCATCATTATTGGTCCTCGGCAGCTCACTTCTGTTGTGGCTTTTTTTATGTGCATCCTTTTATTTTCGCTAAAAGTAACTCTGCTTGTTCCCCATTAAAAAAAAGTCGTTAACTTCTGATGTGGCTTTTTATTTGCAGCAGGCTTCGGCTCCTTTTTTTTGCAACAGTAACTTCTGTTATGACTTCTTTTTTTTTTTTGCTTTTTTTTTTTTTATTTGCAGCAGTGGCGGTTCTCGGGCACCATACTGGCAATGCTAAACCTACCCAGGGACCCATGATACACAGACAAACACAACATCATGAAAATCACCTTGTTTGGTCAGGGGAAAATCACCCGGTGGAGAAATGCTTACTCAATAAAACATGTTTTAAGACATCTTTTTAAGTGTTGTTAAAAAGAAAAAAAAAATTAGGATTTCAAAAAATGCTCCAGTTATCCCACTACGGCTCTTGAAAGACGGCGTGTCTCAACTTGAGTAGGAAGCTGTTCTCGGCTTTAAAGGTAAATTTTCGCTTGGCAGACTTTTCTCAGCTTTAGGATGTGACAAGAAATTGAGTTAAAAATTTCTGTTATGCTAAAGTATAACATAGAAAATTGAATTTGGAAAGATGCTATTGAAGAAAAAACATGATCATGAGTGAGGTGTATTTTAGTGATTTTCAGGGAGTAGCTGGACATTACAAGCATTCACTGTTCTTTCTCTGTCAACAGCTTTAATCCCATGTTTCTGTTTTAATGCCAGAATTCAGTACTTCATTACTCTCACTAGAGGGCAACATATACACTACTCCTCTTTATGTGCTTCTCATACCTACACTGGTTTTAGATATTTAAACAAATCCTGGGGTGATGTATTGATCCATGCAATGCAATTTTGTGAACTTGAAGCTAGTTATAACCACAAATCACAAATTCCCTCTCTCTTTTTTTCCTCTCTAGTGGAATATCTGATTTATTTGTAAGATACTCTTCAGAAGACATGAAATTGTGGCCTATAAACAAGCCTAAGGAGCTGCTGCTGCATATCACTCTACCCAACATGACCTGCAACTGTGTGTGTGGATGTTATGATTGACAGATAAAGCATCATCAGTGGTAAGAATCGGGGGGGAAATAACAGCTAACATGACATTTCTTGTTATTCAAGGCTGATTGCATCATTGAATCCTCATTTTCTTCCTGTCCTTGCTTTCCCTTTTTCAGCACCGCAAAGCTTGTTTGCACTTCTGGTTATACACTTAACTGTACTTTGTTATCCAGAACTTGTTCTTATGCAATGGCCATGAAGCTAAATCTATTTTCATCTAATCTGATATAATCACTGTGCCCATTGTTTGGGCTGTTCATAATTTCACACAGCCAGTGTGTTGGTTCTTGTGTGGAGGAACTTGTAACTATTTCACACACTGAATTAAATTAATCTTACTGATGTGTGATTTATTTGCCTCTGTCTTTTAGCATAGAGGGATGGTAAGATTCGTGTGTTTGTTCCCCCAAAGTGAAAGGCTCCTGATTATCATTCACGACGCACACAGGATGGGTGTAACAGCAATCGCAGGCGCCAGGGACTGCAAGAGGATTGTCAGCAGAGGAGGAGGAGGAGAGGGGCAGGTCAGCAGGTAACAGTGATGAAAGTTAGATGATGCCTTACAAACTCACCAAATGACAGCTCAAAGCAACAAAGTGAAATCCTGCACAAGCATCATGAAATTATGACATTTTAGAAATCTAGTGGCTGTTATCTATTTCTCCAGAACAGAATTAAATGGACCAAAAAACAGAATCAATTCTGAATGTAAATAGTAACATGCATTTTCTATGTGTGGTATCCATTTAGGGGTTATACAATGTACTCACTGTCCTATCCTGTTGATGCCAAACAGATATTTTAAAGTTTCTTTTGGGTTCATCTGTTGGAGGTGCGTGTTTAGGAGCTCCTGCCACATGGCCATAAGCTTCTTGAGTCCATGAAAATGCACAAATCCACTGTCAACTGCATCACATTTAAGAGTGATGACAAAGTAGGCCTGGGCGATATGGCCAAATCAATATCACGATATATTGAGCAGTTCCCCTCAATAACTACTCCACAAGCTGCTCACCCTCGTTTACATTAACTTTGTCTACTTCAGCTGCAACAACTTTTGAACCGTCCTCCATCTCCTCACCTGTCTTTCCCACTTTGTTACGGACTGGATGGGGTGGAGTCATGTCTCCAATGTAGGACAGCATCTTAAAGGAACATGAGACCATAGCCTACCTACTCACATACAAAACCAACTTTTATTTATTTACTTTTTTGACACCGACTATATTGACATGGTCAAAATGACGTGGGTTACTGACATAAATTTCGGTATCTGTAAATTTTCAGTTTATCGCCCAGACCTATGGCAAAGAGTGTGTGTCTTTTCAGCACAACACATAAAACCCTCTTTTAGCGACTTCCCAGTGGTTTATGGTTGCAGTGAAAAAATACTTCTCGAAATCCTGAGTCAGATGTTAAAACTATGATAATAATTAACAGCATATTTTGATGTACATAACTCCTAGAAAGAAAATAAGAAAAGCTCAAACCTTTCATTGGTGTATGACTGGTACAGAAAAATTAATAGGAAATCCAGTGAAGTCTGTATGGCGAAAGCTTAAATCCTTTAATCCACTGCCTTCTTCATTGATGAGAGTAAAACCTGAAAAAACTATTATGGTGACCATCCTTTTTTCCATCCTTCCTTTTTCAGTGGAGAAGCCTGTGGGTTAATGACTTCCTGACTGTATTCATCAAGTATAATATGGATTTACAGCTTCTCTATTATTACTCACAGCCAGATGTTAAAGTATATCTAACAGAAAAGTGTTAATGAATGTAGACTGACAGTCTGTTAAATTGCAATTAAACAGATTGGCTTGTGTTTATTCCCTTGACTGAAAAAACTAAACATATTATCACATTTAACAGTCACTGGTATTTCATAAAGACTTTTACCGCATGCAGTTATTTATTGCTTTACTTGTGAAAGTCACTCTCTCTCCACATTTTTTCTTCTGCATCTTCTGCTGAAGGCGGAGACTGTACCATTCTCAATATGGTCACCTTCAATGCCATATTTCGGACTGTGTGCTACCATCCAGAGGATTACCAGATCATCACCAGTGGCACCAACTGAAAGGTATGTTGTCAGAACCCAGCAACCTCAAACCAGATACTAGATAATAAGTAAAGGATACTGCAGAATAATTAACTGAGAAGTTAATTATGGGAATTCAAGACCTGGATGTGAAGTGGAGGCATCTTGCTTAAATATGATCTTACTGATTTAAAAACCATTTATTTATTCACTGTAAATTATTAAATGAAGACCGGTCTGCAAACTGCAGCCACTCAAATATGCAGTTCAGACCAGCTTTTTGTTTAATCGTGACTGAGGTCACTGATAACTGTCATCATCTCTGCTCTCAGCTGCTCAGAGCTGCACTCCATGAGCTTTTATCCTGACAGCACTATCTGTCTGTTCTGCTCCCATGTAGTGTATGGACAGCTGGATGGAAAGGACAATTTGTTGTTGAGTCAGTTCATGAGAGATGGGACAAATTTAATCGTTTATATCCATCTTCTTGCCTGGAGCGAATTAATAAGAAGCAGCCTGTTTGAAAAAACAAACAAATAAACAAACAAACAAATACTCTTGTGCAAATCGCCCCACAGCCTGTATACGGAGGGTTGATAAATCACATTATATTTATCTTCTATTTATTTATCTTCTTTTATCTTTCCCTTCAGGATCAATAAAGTTCTTCTTTTCTTATCTTATCTGATCTAATCATATCTTATCTTAGTAGTTGTGCATGGCTTTGAGTAGTGGTGCGTTACGTTATGAATCAGAAAATGGGGTGGGGTCCAGGCTGATGTTGATGACATGTGTGATTAGGTTGTCCCTGGGTTTGCTTTTACTTTTGTTAATTAATCCCTGTTGTTGTTGGATTTTAATCAACAAATTTTAAGTATTGAACACAGCTGGGTAAAGCTTTTCTTATTTTTTCTCCTGCTATCTTATTACTGTAATCTTGGATATCGACCAATTTATCCATAACAGGACATATTGGTTCACTAAGCAATTCTTGGGACTCAGAATTTTAAAGCCCAATTCCTCAGGCTGTTAAGAGATCAGCACTTTACTCTTAACACAATCTAGATGTCTCATTATGCTGTTATTGTTATTATAATCCTCCCTCGGTGTGCATGAGATCAGCATGCAGTAATACAGTGAACGCTTGCAGATTGAATGCACACTCCAAAGTTTTGTTGAAAGTCCTGCAATTTGTTCCTCCACTCAACATAATAGAAGCACTGTGGAGGCTGTAATGGCATAAACATTCAGCCCAGTGAGTCTGTTATGTAGTGGGTAATTTTGATTGTTGGTTTGACTTATTTACATAAGGTCAGAAGTTCACAGCTGCAGAATGAAACGGTTGTTTGCTTGATTGTGCTCTTCATGCACACCTCTTGAACCCCGGCCACACACTGGACTCATACTGTCACCTCCCGCGCATGCTGAGAAGTAGGAACAAGTTGTGCTGATTAACAGAGCGCTATGGATGTGCTGAGCGAGACGAGAGCGAAAAAGAGAAAGAATTCAGGGGAAAAAAAGGGAGAGTGCTGTGGTGTTCGTGCCTTCCTGCGGATGTGCCTATGCCACCCAAGTGCCAGCCAGATCCACCATCTGCTCATCCCAGGACACAGGCGCTCTGTCTGGGAGGACAAATACCAACACTCTGCTCTCTCTTTCCCCTCCTATACCCCACCCTTAATCACATCCCAGTGTGCCTCTGTGAGTAAAGCGAGAGAACCAACTGAGAAAAGGAGTGGAGGGAAAGAACGGGTATCACTTTACTTGACGCCTATCTCTATAACGCATTATAAATATATGTATAATGTGTTATAATCACGTTATAGCACTGTTTGAACTATAGTTATGAACACTCATAGATGATCATAATGCTTTATAGCAATAATCACAACACATTATAAAGCATTTTATTATGACTTACAAGGTCAGGTATTATAATGTGTTACGCTTATTGTTATAAAACTTTATGATAATGATAGTTATTCAATTTAAGCAAATTATAACACATAAATATATGTCTAATGCATTATCTATGTGGGTATTGTCAGTGAGTTGTCAACAGTTATAACACATTATAATACCTGACCTTGTAAGTCATGATAAAATGCTTTATAATGTGTTATGATTATTGCTATAAAGCATTTTGATCATTTATGAGTGTTTATAACTATAGTTATATAGTGCTTTGGCATGATTATAACGCATTATACATATATTTCTAATGCGTTATAGAGAAAGGCGTCAAGTACAGTGTTACCAAAGAAAGAAACAGACATTTATTTGTAAAAAAAAAAAAAAAATGCTGATTTTTCCCCATTATTTAAAAATTCTGTCTGTTAATAGAATGGAAAAATGCCTTTGCCTTGTTAAGGCAAATACAATCTTTGATTTCCGTGGTTTACATTATTAGGAAGTGCTCTTTGCAATATGAGCTTAAAACATAGCTGTCTTTATTTTTTTTTATAGAAATTTAGCATCAATAAACTGTCTGACAAGAAGAAACAAAAGATGTTACCATATAAAATGAGCAGCATGTTTCGGTTGTGTTTTTGGTGCTAATATTTGCTGCAGCCTTGGCGAATGCTCTGTACTTTTGGACTCACGTCTTACCTGTGCAGAAGATTGACTAGTTCCAACAGTAGGCTGGACATGGTGGACTCAGTCTTGCTTGCTGCTGTAATTAATTTCCTGGTGGCCCATGTTGTGGCGCTGGGCCAGTAACCAAGGCTGGGGTTCAGGGATCACAGATGGTTCTGGACAACTCACACAGGTGGGAGTCTCTAATAAGCTGCAGAAATGAGATACAGCAGGGGGGAGAGGTTGTGACCCCTGCAAAAAAAGCAAAAGAAGAAGAATATTGCAGTAACTTTGGGGTTAACAGAATTTTGCACATAAACGTAACTTCTCTCTGTCTCTGCAGCAGAACTGTTTCCTGTTGCTACAGCTTGTACTTTTATGTTGATTAGCATATCTGAAACACGGCTGAGCAGGATAAATTTGCATGTGTTTTTTTTCCCACTGTAAACCTCTCAGATGGATTCTAAGAAAGGATTTCAGAACTTTGTTTCTGGTGTTTATAATGAATAATTTCCTGCCTCTGGTTGTAGCTGCGTTTTCTAAATTGTGTTTGGCAAAGCTGGTTTTGTCGAAACAATATCAGCAAGCAAATCCATCTTAATAAGCCAGTCTGTTTCAGATGCACTGCAGTTACAAACATCCCCCCTGGGAAATGTTCATTCTGCTTGTAAGGGCCAGCGAGAATTACTTTGCAGCTCAGAAACTTTAAATACAAATCCTTATCTTTTACTGAACCTTTTGTTCATGACATAATAACAGCATTTGACGCATCTGTGTTAGATTACACCTCCCCTCTTGTAATGTGTTTTGTGCCGCGGAATGAAAACCAGTTTCCGAGGCTATTCTTATACACGATTATTCTCCTCAGCCTTGTGTAACATGAACTTCCTTTTGACAAATATCAATCCTTTGTAATGCTGCATAGGATTTCATGTAATTCAGTAAAGCAGTGCTGCATTGCAGTTAGAGTATATAGAGGAAATGTCTTTAAGCTGATGAGCAGTTCCTATAACACTTGATGTCCTTGAATTTTGATATGTCTGACCCGTGTTTTTCCATTGTCAAATACTTATTGGACTTTTTAACCCACACGTGGACTGAGATCGGTGCCAGAGTGGGAAACTCAATCACAGAATTTCACAAACAAACGTTATAATGATCAAATCCATCTGGCTTTCTCTGTACTGCACAAAACTTTCAAGTTACAATCATGTTAGTCATGTAAATAACAAGAAAGCACAGTTGTTGGTGTTCAAGCTCTGTGATATTTCAGCTGGCTGCACTATAAATAACCTCAGCTTACAATTGCCTTTTGTGAGACTCAATACTTTGACAGCCATAAAGCTCTGGGGATGATTAAATCTCATTTGGATCAGCAAACATAGGTGTGTGTGAGGGAGAGGCTGATAAAATCTAACCACAGACGAACTGATTTCCACACAGAGTACCACTGACAAAGCAGAGGGGGTAGATTGAGGTCACTTTTTACTAAAATAGGAAATAATTGGGTTTATGATGTCAACGTAGAACAACAGCAAAGCAATGTAGAGATGATAGTATCTGTAAGCCAATTGGCTGCCCCTAATAATTTCATCAATCATTAATCACAGTTCCATAATGATCAAACTTTATAAATTGGATCAAAAAGTTGTTGGTAATCTATGACATTTTCCCTTATCTGCACTAAGTAACAAAAGAAGACTCCAGTTCTTAGTGTTTAGAACCTGTCTCCTCCATGTTGACTGATGAGACATGGGTCAAAGTATAAAATCACAAATCATTCAGAATACAGCATGCCTTTCTTAAACATGGTGCCTGCCGTGATCATAGACTATACTATACAGAATGGACGCCGTCTACCTCCTCGCTGGGTGAAGCCACAGTGATAACAGCACCCTCTGGTGATGGGCTGCAGTATAGGTCATAAATCCCGCCTCCTCCAGCAATCCTTATGGAGATGTAGACAAACTTCAGAAATTAATAACACAGAATATAAAATTTTCTCCCACCTGCTGACGTATTTACTGTAAGACTGGGTTGACTCTTTTTTTCTGTACAGCTCAATTTTTAAATTATTAGGGGTTTATGTTTTCTATGATTGACACTTGATACAGCCTATGGGCATATGAAGATTGCGTAGCTCACCCGGGGAATACGCTGTTTGAGCCGAGCGTCATCACAGCGAATCTCAGCGACTCTCCGGCTGAATGCGCACAAAGCTACTGCGCAATGTTGGTTTCAGGAAATGGATAAAAAACACAGAATTACTGAGCTTTTCAGCTTTAAATCTGGGTACTTGCGGAAGGTGGAACCAAGTTGTCCATAGTATATACAGTCTATGGCCATGATAGTTAACTCATACCACTCTGATTGGAACCCTGGTCTCCATTTCTCCTTGCTGTATAGTAATTAGTTATTTGCTGCTATAAGATTTGGTCTAGTGTCATCATGAAAAATTTTGTTGACTAATCCAGTTCTTGTGGAGCAGTATCTCTGGATTAACTGAATAAGGAATGACAAAAGGCCATTAAACTGTGACTCTGACTCCAAATGACAGGGCTGGAGCAATATGCTAGCAGCTGTTGCGCATGATGTTTTGGCTTCGCTTTTATGCAAGAGCAGCAGGTGGAGATGCGTTGTCCATTTTTTCGACAGTCAGTGGTTTGTATCCGCCATGAATAATTTCTGTGTTGACAAATACTTGTGATAAATGACTGCAACTACATGATGGCTGTTAATAGCTACCGTCTGTGTGTTCATCTATTCCTCAGATTGCCTATTGGGAAGTGTTTGACGGTTCTGCCATCAGAGAACGGGAGGCCTCTCAGTCTGGGGCCATCAATACAATGCGTATTTCACAGGATGGGTGACACTTTGTAGGGTCCATTAGACACACCTGGTGCTTGTTATGTTGTTGCTTTGCTGCTTTTATTTTACACTTGACTTAGATTATAGCTTGCTTACTCATGTACTGATCAAAGATGGGCTTTTTTTCCCAAATATTGCTCCAGATTTTTGCTACGTTGTTGTTTTAATCTATCCAGAGCCTCTCTTTTAAATCCTCTGCTAACATTGCAATGCATCCTCACCTCCGACTCCTCCCCAGTCACTCATAGATATTTTTCACCTTTTCCCAACAGGTAGAGACGACAAGATGGTGAAGGTATGGGATTACCTGAAAGGGGAAGTTACCCACGTCGGGATAACTCATGGTGGTAATATGGTGGCGCAATACAGTGTTGGAGGTTCCCCCACCCTTCTTCTTCCTCTTAATTTGACAAAATGAGTCTCTAGATACCCAGCACTAAAATTACAGAATAGATTTTACACAGAAAATACAAGTAATTTTGTCACCTGATAATAAGTAATGATGAATTTCTCTTTGGGGACAAATAAAGTTTTTGTATTGGATTGTATTGGTAAAAACATTTTTTTTTCCCCCTTTTTTTAACCAAGAAGGAGTGACATATATTAAGGTAAAAGTATTGGCATCTTGAGCAGTGTACTCTCTTAAGCGGTGATTCCCTTCAGGAGCTGAATTTAGGAGGGAATTCACAGAGCTCGCATTTAAAATTGCACTTCAGGGCACACAGAGATATGCTTCACATCATATTGTCTGCATAATGCCTCTTCCTTTTTTGAATTACAACAGAATTAGTAGCGTGTCACACATTTTCTAAGTCTAGATGAAACCACAAGGATGTGTATAAACAAGACTACATTATACAGTACATTAAACTGAATCAGATATGATCCCTTACTCTGCTACTGTAGAGGAAAGGAAGAGGCTCAGATTCTTTGCTGCCTAAGCACTGGGCTGCTGTCAGCTAATCTATCAACAGCTATTCCCTGAAGGATTCTGGTTAAAGAGGGAGATAGAGTACATCGTGAAGCCCTTCTGACTGTCTCTGATCTGAGCTCATTCTCCACACTTTAGTCAAAGTGGCTCATCTCAATTATTGACAACTCACCTGAATCATGTTTTGCCTCTTTACCTGTCTTCTTTTCTCTCTCTCTCTCTCTCTCTCTCTAGATAGATAGATAGATAGATAGATAAAAAACAACAACTATCTCTTCATCATGTGTGCATGTATCTTAATAATGCATAAAAGAAGAGCACATGAGAAATCATGGAAACACTGGATTCAGCTCTGACTATCTATTTCAATAAATCAGCACATCTGGCCTGCTAAATTCAATCTTTAGTACTGGTGAGCTGTGAAATTAAGCTGCAGATGATTAGAATGAGAATTCAGTCCAAAAGATACTGGATCCCCATTGTTAACCAGGGCTACACATTAAATGCCTGGCTGAATGGTTTCCTAACATCCATTTTACTTTCTCAGTGGAGCCTCCAGAAAACTCCACATAAATGTCTCATACATAAATTCTGCTGTAGAAGCAGCATTGATGTGTTTTAGGACCATAGGAAGACTATTATTAGGAAACTGTTCATGTGTCTGTGAAGTTTGGTCTGTTATAGAAGGAGCTGGGTGATTTTTACCCCAAATAAAAGTACTTGTCATCAAAATATATCACAATACATGACAAATTAAAGTAGTTTTCTTTCATTTTTAATTGTGTAATGTCCAAAGGAAGGAAAAAAAGTACCAAGATGGGACCATATGAAACTGCAACAAAATAACTGAAATTGGGCATTCATGAACAATAAATTCTTAGGGTCATGTGAGTCTTCCCTGGTGAAGACTCAGGGTTCTTGGCACAATAACAGCTGCAGGAGAGAGAACCAAAATAAGGCAGATTTTGAGTGAGTAAACATGACCAGCTGACTAAAATATTTCTTATCACCGTATGAATTCCCTTAAAAACCACTACTTTGTGATAGTTATTCATAACCACTGCGCTAAATAAAGATAGCATGCAAATTCCAGGACCGCTCTTACTTACCTTATTCGCCTACATGCCGCTGTCAAATCCACCCAAACCTACTTTACCCTCTATCACTATTGCTGGGTGAAAAATTACCCCGTGAACACGTGCCTGTAGGAAAAAGGAAACAAATATGCCTTCAAAGATGTCAAAGGCAATGCTAAAGCTACCCAGAGACCCATGATACTCAGACAAACGCAACATAATGAAAATCACGTAAACATGTTTGGTCGGGTGAAAATCACCCGGAGATATTGTTCTAGGGTTAATAAAAACATCATGGGATCTATCTAGATTGGGAAATGTTTGATACCTTTGACTTTTACCTGATTAGAGCAAAGTCTTTATGAGTTTATATCACAGGTAAAGATAATGGTAGGGCGCTGATTGTCACTTAAGCTAACCCCAGTAGGCCTTCAACATTTCAAGAAGTTCAAAGGATAATTGAAACAGCCGTACTCTCTGTTCATGACTCTACATTATATCAGCACTTACAAATTTCATGATTAGGGTTTGATTTTGGGTCAGGTTGTTGAAGTGGGATCATGCTACATTTGTCAGTGATGTTTTCTCTCTTGAGAGGATCAGACAGGTGATGTAGTAACTGGTCCTACAGGGGGCAGTTGAAGGCAACACAGCTTGACACCTATAAAACACAACCACTTCCTTGTGTCATAATAAACAGCATTGCCTACTTGTTGAGTTTTTGTCCAACCAAAATGTGTTGCAGTGTGAGTAAACCTACCTGTTGTGACACACTTCTAAGTAATCCAGGTTAATTCAATTCATGTCTGAGGGGAGGGTTGTGGACTGAATCAAAATAGAAGGTTGTCCATAGTAGACAGAGGGGAGGGAGAGGGGAGGTAGAGGGGAGGGAGGGAGTCAGAGCCCGGCAGCGCACGATCCAGCGCTGAAATCCATCGATGAGGAAGTGTAACTGAAGCGACGGCGTGGAGGGAGGGAAGCAGCTCATCTATGTAGTTCATGAAGAGAGAGCGTGACTGGTGACCACTCGGTACTAGGAACTGTGATGATGTCGAGGGAATATTATCAGTGATTATGTGCCTTACTGGCACCGAGTCGGTGCCGTCTCAGCGGTGAGGTTTGTGGAGGGAAAGAGAGGAGGAGGAGTAGACAGCGAGGCAGACAGGTGCGACTCCACTGCCTGTTTCGTTTTCTCTCGGTCCGTTTCTAGACATGGATTCCCGCAAGGAAAACAAGGTAAGAAATGCCATGAAACCCAAAACGACGAAGCGGAAAGAGAAGAAATACAAAAGCGGGAGGTTTATCAGGAGGAAATCGCTGCGATCATTTGGGAATTTCATGGGAAGGCTCCTTAAAACTTTGGGCACTTTGGCGCACTTTGGGGAGGCGGAACCGCCGGACCCGGAGGACGACGATGGCGGCTTCGGGCAGAGCGCCTCGGGGGGCTTCAAGGACGACTGTCCACAGGTTTGTAGAGAGAGCACCGTGAAGAAGAGCTCCACGGTTACCTTCTCACATGGCTCCGTGAAAGACAGGCTGTCGTGGTGCTACGGAGACAAGACCCCCGGAGTGCTGGGACTGAAGAATCACGGCAACACCTGCTTCATGAACGCCGTGGTTCAGTGCCTCAGCAACACGGACCTGCTGGCGGAGTACCTCGGTCTGGAGCAGTACAAGTCGGATATAGCGAGCCACCGGAGGCTGAACGGGG
Source organism: Xyrichtys novacula (assembly GCA_962446985.1). Classification (NCBI taxonomy): domain Eukaryota; kingdom Metazoa; phylum Chordata; class Actinopteri; order Labriformes; family Labridae; genus Xyrichtys; species Xyrichtys novacula. Next base: position 30,976,652 of record OY660866.1, on the reverse strand, counting down.
AGGCTTTGAGGGGGGACGAGCACCAGACCAACAGGGGAGAGGTGACCGAGCAGCTGGCGTCGCTGGTTCGAGCCCTGTGGACGCTGGAGTACACGCCACAGTTGTCTGTGGAGTTCAAGGTAAGGACAGGGAGGGCACTGGGTGCTTTGTTGGGAAGGTTGATGCTGATTTTGTTAGATTTTCTCTTCTGTTGTTGTATCAATATTTGCATCTCATTCAGTTATTTGCCCCCATGCTTCACTTGCAAATTTTCCTACAATTACAGTTTCTTTTTCAAGCAACACATGTTGTATTGTTAGTGTTGGGAGTGTTGTCTTCACCCTACCTGTCCACCTGACATGCTGCTGAGAAATAAACATGAGAGAAAGATGTTCACCTCTAAAAACTTAGACACAAGTACAACATTACTACCATTAGAGTATTTCAGTGAACATAGTAGGAAAGAAACGTTTTAACTTTGAATTCATCATTGTTTTGACATTCTCACCAGCATAGTCTATCCAGACTTTGTTCCCACATGAATGAAGAGACCATAAAAACCAGAGACACTGAAGTATTCACAAAACAGATTTAAAAAAAGAATTAAATAGATTTAAATCTAAAAGTGCACTATGCCATTGACAGAATGATTGAAAATTGGATTATCGTTCTGTCTGTCTCACAGTTACGCAGCTCTTTTGTCTTGGAAATAGCCTCAATTAGAGTTGCACAAAGACCAGCTGCATGGCGCCGTAAAACTAACTTTATGAGTAATAGCTATACCTAGAAATCCATGTTTTACAATTTATACAGCAAGGTGGGTAATAGATTCTGTTCCCACCAGGATAAAGCATGTGTTAGCCGAAGTCTCTGAAGGCCCAGTAACCTCTTGAAATGGTTCTGTGTTATTTATTATGTCCAAAGCATAGGGCATCAAGGCATTAGTGACACACAGCAAACTTATGATCAGGTTATCATCCAACACAAGAGTAACAGAATTTGTTTTAGTCCCATAATACAATATAATAAAGCCGCCTTGAGCTGTCTACACTGTGTGTGCTGCTCTCAATGGGCACTTGGGGAAGACAGGGTGCATATTGCGCAGAGAGAGGGGGTCAGTAGGCGCTCAATGGGGAAATTCATGCCCTGGGTCTCCCAGTGGGCCACTCCAGCCACATATAAAGAGATTCCATTACCTCCCGGCCAGATTACCTCCACACATTCTTCTCCTGGAATTTCCCCAGTCACCAGCCTGAGAGCGTCTATTCCTCGACTTGAGCGTTAACTTGTGAGTCCTGTACCCTGCCTATACACACAGAACAGCAGGCATATTTCAAGAGCACTTTGTGGGGTTTGTAGGCTGTATTACCTATTATCTCAGTCTGTATCAGCAAAACAAATAACAGAATGAGCATGTCAGGCGAGCTCTTAATTGAGTGTGGTTCAATGGTCAACCTCCGTGTCCCATTTCTCTGAATAAAGGTATGTAGGTCATCTTTCAGTACAACACGCCCACCTACTTCACCTTTCGGTTTAGAGTTTTTATTGTTGTTTGTTGAGCCAGTGGTAGTTCTGTATGTGTGTGGGAACAGATTTGTAATTATCCCACTTGACTCACCTGCCGTGCATTCCTTCAGGTGGTTAGTCTGCATTCCCTGACAGTTGAGCGCAGGGGAGTCGCGCATTCCTTTCTCATTTACACAAACTCATAAATGTGAGTGAATGTAAAGACGCCTTTCAGCTTTATCTGAAGAAGGGTACACGTCATCCAGATAACCTGTATGTGACTTCTAAACATTAATACCTGCAGTCCTTGTTGTGTAGAGAGATCAACAGGCGCTGACACACACATAGAAAGACAGATTTTACAGTAGCATTCACCTATGGCTGTTCGAAGCCGGTGCTGCGGGCCCCCCAGCTTTCCATCTTACTGAGGGGGCTTCACCGAGTAAAAATGGCTCTGTCGCAATCAGCAGCCTGGGGGAGGTTTAAGGGAAAGGAGTAATGCAACATGTTCACAAATCAAATCACACGATTTGACAGACATGGAGAGGCAGCAAGAGTGGGGCTGTAATCCATAATGGAAAACGCTGATTTTTCATGATAGTGAATTTGGTCATATCCTCTTCAACAACCAGAAAATGTTATGAATTAATAACGTGTATTAAAGAGAGCGTGCTGAAGTAAAAAGGATTGATTGTACAAGATGTTGAGCTTGATCTAAGAATAAAAGTACTTGGGATATGGATTATTAATATCAGATAAGATTTCAAGAGCAGATTTTAAACTCGTGTCATGTTCAGAGAAAAAAAAAAAAAACTTGACTCTCTGTTTATGTGTAACATAAAAGTGCCCTAGAATAAAGAAATAAAACAAAGTTGTGATTAATGTTTGACAATAAACGGACAGCTCCGAGGGTACAAACCGGACTGTATGACGGGAAATGGTGACACTGTCCACAACATGATTTTGGAGTGGTTCATTGCACACTGTGGCTTTTGGTCAGCTGTCTTACTGAATTTGTAAACTTCATCTGAGCAGAAACCGGCACTGCTGAAAAATGGGTATAACACAAAAGTGCAAAAAAATGTAGTTCTCTATTGTCCAGTCCAAAAGACTCCTTACTTCCTAGAATTCCAATTCAGATACTGAACATCACCTTCCCAGTATGCTTGGCTTGTTGTTGTTTTTTTTTTCCACTCAGTATTTGAAAAAATGATTTGGCTTTCTGTTCGGTTTATGGCAGTAATGGGCCATCTAAGAACTGGAGCCGATTACAGGTACAGTGTGCTCACCATACTGGACTTGTCAGCTCATTCAGTATTCATTATGTTTATCGTATTTTCCAGTTTCCTTCTGTTTATTTGAAGGAAATACCGAGTGTTAGGCATTAAATGTAATGCCTGAAATCCACTTTTCAGGATTTAGCTGTAATACCTCTCATGGAGTTGGCTGCAGTTAAAAAAAAAAAAAAAAAAAAAAAATCATCCATCACTTTCCTTTCCTCTGCTTGCACCATCCCATCGACACAGCGATTTGTGTCTGTCTGCTCATCCTCCCATGAAGATGGTGTTTACTGTAGCAAGTGCATTCAGCCTGGAAAAGGAGGATGCCCCCCTGCTGAGATGTCTCTGATGGAGAGCACTCAGAGGAAGAAAGAAAGTGGGAGGGAGAAACGTTTCTGGTAAACAAAACTACTCCTCACCCCTGTGATCCTTATAAAATCCTTCTCGTCTGTAATTGGGACAACTTTGACAGCGGGTCATTATTGCCACTAAATGACTGAGACTGGCCTGCAAAGAAGTGGAAAAAGAAACTTTTCTCTTAGATAAGGGCTCTGGCTGTACTTTTTGTAACTTCTTTAGTTTGGGATTGGTATTAGGAATGAGTAGGAGTTATGGGACTGTCAGTAGGAATCACAGCGTCCCAACTGTAAAAAAAACAGGATGACCTCAGTCTTTTTATGAAGATACAGCAGGGAGTGAGGTCGGCATTAAAATGTTGGGCACATCCTCACGAAAAGTTTGACTTTAAGCTGGAGGACTGACTTTGACAAATTAAACTGCACTGTTGGGTTCTTTTACACCGCTGAATGCAGACATCTGAGGGAAAAAAAAACAGATTTAAAGTCACAGTATTTATACACTATACAACATCAGATGAAATGCTAAGCTACAATACATTTTAGGATGTAGTAGAGAAAAAGACACACAGAAATTCTGAGACCAATATCAGTTTTAGAAAAAGTGGCCAGATCATATACCAGTGGTTCTGTGTCACCAGCTGCGAGACTAGGAGTGTCCTGATATACCATTTTTAGTTCAGATATGATTCCGATATTGTAGCCTTCAGTATTGGCTGATACTGATATTGATCTGATATTGACACAAAATTGTGCATGACAAGTTTTGCTCTTAGCTGCAATGTCTTTTTCTGACTTAAACGAGAAATACTGCCACACGGCCGACATCACTTCTACTCCTTGCTACTTTGTTAGTACCTTACTACACACTGTTGTTGTGATTACGTGGGCTCTGCGTGCTGGATCTGGGTGCTGCTAGATATAGGTGCGGGTGCAGAGTCTGGAATGGACTGCTTGTATCGGAGTGCTGATATCAAAGATTTTAGATGCAGGCTGATATAATCCGATATTCCTATTTTGCTGATATCGGTAGCTGATGTTAATATCGGCTCGGCAAATTCCTATGCTAAACTGTCACCACAGAGGCCACAAGCAACCATGGACCAGAGAAACATAAGATAAGATAAGATGTTCCTTTAATAGTCCCACAGGGGGAAATTCCAAAATTTCAGCAGCATGAATACGGATACAAAAAGTGAAAGATTAAAAGATTAAGAAACTTTAAGCTAAAACAAGATATGTGGGTGTGTCATATTTACATTTGTACAGAATTTACGTTTATTCATTTGTATCACTATGTTGCATTAAATATGCCATTCTAGATTGAAATATATATACAGTGGTATCCAAGTGGCATTTCAGTAAGAGGACCTTTACAACAGTTGAGTGACATTCAGCAGAAGCACCAAAATATGGTGGTGCCATTCCGCCATTATTCGATCTTTGATCTAAAATCAGGTTGGCATAAGAGATGCTTGTAGCTGGATTTAGTTACAAAGGGGTGACTCTTAGCTTCTTAGATGTTGACTTGCCCAATCTTAGAATCAATGACGAGAAACGTGGGCTGTCCTAGAGTTATTTTCAGATTACAGCTGGGACTCTCACTTCCTCCTGTCTTCTTCGGTCAAGATGCTCAGAACCTTATCTGTTTTGTTTGTTTTGGTTTTACTTACAGTCAAGGAACAGCTTCTACATTCTGAATTAACTATCAAATTCACCCTTGGGGATAAATGAAGTTCGTTTTATCTTATCTTATCTTGACAGACATGTAAAGCATACCAAAATTCAGACTTTAAATGAGGTGCAATACTCAAAGGTCAGCATTTCCTTGCAGCCTCATTACACATTTGATGTTTATGAAATGTGGAAGGATGAATTGTCAGTTCATTCGTTTGACTGGAGAGTTGTCCACATCAGTTTAACTTGACGACAGGGTGGGCCTTCTTCTTCTATAGCATTTCACTCCTGATCTAAAGGCTTTAACAACACAGGCTTAGTTAGAGAGAAGTTATGGGGATGAGGAGCCTCGGCCTGGATTCATCCTTTTACGCTTGACAGGATGCAGCTCTGTGAGGCTGGTGGAGCTTGGCCGGTGAAGATGAAGCCTGGTGTTTTTAAGTAGTCCTGTTTGCTTTAAGAGCAGGCAGTGTGTGACAGCCGAGCAGGGCAGCCAGACTGATGGTTTGTTTGTCTTTCCTTGTCTCTGCTCTCCGTCAAGGAGTGCTCTCATTCTCACTATGAGAGAAGAAGATGTATATGTTTGCAGACACACACACATACACACACATTGCACCACCTGGGCTGTGCTGAATATGCATGCTGGACCGCCTCTCATTTAAAGTTGATGGCAGCAGTTTGTCAGAGAAGCAGATGGGGGGAGTTTTTCTCTGCAGACTTCAGTAGTTTCAGGAAGCCACAGAAAAAAAAAAAAAAAAAAAAACAACAACTGGGGGGCTCTTTTTCCTTTTCTTTGAGAGGATGGGACAGTGGATAGAGCTTGCACTACTGGTTCAGTTCACCCCAGTGATTGGGTCGGTAACTATTCAGTTCATCCCATTTTCCTGGTGAGCAACACTCTCCAGACTCATGAAAGAGCCTTGAAAGCCAACCTGCAACCAACCAGTCAAACGCAGCATGTGAAGTAGTGCACAGCAACAGAAATGTAAACAGAGAAAGGAAACACTCCTATCTCACCAAAGAATACTGTATTTACAATTGTTTGTTTGTGTTATACAGTTTGTTTAAACCGGTCATAGCGGATTCAATAGACCTTCTGGCTGTGCAAGCTGCCACCATGGTTGTTTAGGAATATGTGCTCCTGTGAAGGGCTGTGATTGGGTTGGTATATCTGACAGCAGGGGGAAATTGTTTGATAGACAGTTCCAGACCCACCTGCCATTGAGACAAAACCTTGAGTTGGCTGACGTGTGTGAAGCATCAAATGTCTGAAATTATGCAAATGTAGCTGTCTGTGTGGTCCTGTGTTTGCATCAATAATGCAGTGCACCCAATTAGGGCTGGGCGATATGGCCTCAAATAAAAATCACAATATATTGAGCAGATATATTGGACATTAACTACTCCACAAGCTGCTCCTCCCCTCCCACATCAACTTCGTCTACTTCAGCCGCTACAACTTTTGAACTGTCCTCCATCTCCTCACCTGTCTTTCCCTATTTGTGACTGACTGGATAGGGTGGAGTTACGTATCCGACGTAGGACAGCGTCTTAAAGGGACATGAGACCAAAGCCTACCTACACACATCCAAAACCAACTTTTATTAATTTAATTTTTGCACAGAATATATTGATATGGACAAATTGACGTGGATTATTGTTGTAAATTTAGGTATCAGTAATTTTTTGGTTTATCACCTAGCCCTACACCCAACTGGCTGGATGGACTGTATTTGATTTTGGTCACTTACTAAAAGAGTAAATCCAGAAACAGTGTAATGGGAGAAAAATAAAGAAAAAAGAGAAGAAATGTATGTCCTGTCTACAAGTAAAAACTGAGTAGAAAATCCCTTATTTTTATGTACTCCCTGAGCTTTTCAAAGCCCCAGTGCTTCAAAAACTGCCCTCCACTCTTATAAACACAAAACTAGACCACTTACAAGCAGCGTGACAGAGCCACCATATGCTGCTCTGAAGCGGCATGTGTTCCCACAACTCAGTGAGCGTCACTCCATTATACCTCCACCGCTGTGACAAAAGGCAATAAAGAAACACAAGGAGGAGTGTGTCTGTATAAGCACGACAATATGGGAGTATTTCCATCAGGTTTATTATACCTGCTGAGGTTTATGTACCCAGGTTTGTGGACTAGGTTGCAGGGAGCTGTAATAAATCAGTCCTAACTATTGTGGAGTGTGATGCAGTGATTACTGAATCATCGACAGTGTGAGACTCGCTCCTACTTTATCTCTTTGATGGGAAGCTCATGAAAAAGGCAGAGAAACTTACCGTAACATGACAGATACTAGACAAAAGAAAATGCATATTTACAGCTTCAGATGAGAGTATCAATTTCTCAGTTTTTCTTGGGTTGTAAACCATTCAGAGGAGATTATTTCCATCGCACCTCATCCCTTTTTATTTCTTACTTATCACTTCTAAGTCTCACACTGGAGACCTCAGCCGACACATAAGCTTTGTTCAGTCTTGACAAGCTGCTGCGTTATGGAAGGATTTCCCAAGATCCTCGGTGTTGCGTAGGACATTTAGGTCTGATTCCAAGATTTAGGCTTAAGATTTGTGATAAAGAAATACTTGATCTTGAGGTGAAATCCGGCGTAGCCTTGGGTGACACGGGAAGTAGCAGGTGGTATTATCTTGGATTTGGAGAGACGGCAGGAGGAGGAGGAGGAGGCAGAAAAGGACAGATGCAAAACTACACAAGAGAGGCTTGGGTGTGTGTATGTGCCTGTATGTGTGTGTGTGTTATTTTTTACATGGTGTAGCTGGGAGCTCAGCTGTGACTGTTAAGCAGATGGGATTGTTTTGACATAATGGAGAAAGATTTTCATTTATAAATATATTTTTTCTTCCCATTGCTGAGTTTGATACTCAAGTGTGATTAATGGTCAGCACTGGCTACTGTTCCCCTGACACTGATAACTGTCATTTTGTCAGCTTTAATCAACATCAGTACTGTATTGTTTTTGTTTGTTTGTGTTGCAACATAAATTCTGGGATCATTTATTACTGTATTGATTTGACACATTGACTGGATTAATGTTTAATGAGCTGTAAAAGTGACTGTTTTTATTGCTCATTGTATACCCTGTTAACCTCTTGCTAACTCATTTTGTTAGCTGTTCTGGTACATAATATACGTAGATGCCTCATAGCTTGACGCTGCCTATTGGAGTTGGCATATCAGAGTGGCCGCCATCTTGGGTGCAATCTTTATTTCTACTGAGGAAGGTAGTTTACGCCCAACTAAATTAATTATAACTCCCCAAATTTTTACCCGGTTTTGACACGGTTTGGTTTGTTACAAACAGCAGAAATGTAACTATGATAGAGGATGCTGTCACACATAAAAAAACAAAATAATTTTTCAGTCTTATTTGTGAAGTGTAATCCTACATGAGGGTTACCATACATCCTCTTTTATCCGTACATGTCCTCTTTTTAGGGGGGCTGTCCGGGTTTGTATGTAAGTTTCGATTTTGTTGTCACGTGGACTTGCTTAGTTAGAAGCGCATAAAAGACACTTGATCCGACCCGAAAAAAAGTCTAAAAATCAACCTTGTGCGACTCCATGACTCCGCCCCTGTGTAGTCCTGTCCTCTTTTTGGGAAGTCAGAATGTGGTCACCCTATCCTACATGATCTGCTTTCAATACTGCGCCGTGTTATTGAACCGTATTGTGCACCAAGTACGAGCATAGTTGCTCGTTTTTTGTTGACCCTGGTTGGCTTTGGTGCAAGCCTACAGTGAGGAAACCTATCCAAAATGGCGGCAACGCTGGATTACACTCCAGCACGTAATGAGGTGTCTACGTGTATTGTGTCCATGGTCAACCAGGAGAGAATCCAAGAGTAGCAAGCCTTAAGGGGGCATGTTGCCACCTACTGGAGCGGAGGCAGACTTGCTCCTGTCGATGGAGCTGTGGTCGTAGCTAAATGTAACCGTGCATGTAGACATACTGACTGTCTTCTGATTGGTCCTTACTGTCCTGTAACCTCACGCCACACTGCCTTCATTTACTCAGCTTTTTCATTGATCTGTCTTTATGAATTTCCTCTTTTACCAGTCGGTAGGGCTGGGCAATAAACCGAAAATTTACTGATACCGAAAGTTACGACAATAACCAACATAATTTTGCCCATATCTGGGAGGGGGTGATCAGCTTGTGGAGTAGTTATCGCCCATTTATAGTTATAGAGATGAACTGCTCAATATATCGTGATATTGATTTGAGGTCATATCGCCCAGCCCTACAAGTCGCACTAAGATTTTGCAAATTTGAAAAGTACCGTAATTTCCCTAACATTATATGAAAGTAATAGTATCTGTAAAGTTAAGTACAATAACCAGACAGTTATACTTTTTCTATAGATACTGTATGAATTAGTATCTAATAATGTTTTATTGCGATAATGCTTTTGCTGGTAAAATGTTTGGCTTACTCACTGTTGAAATATTGACCAAAAAGTTATTGTTAGAGCAGTTATCAGAGAGGGAGTCCCGATAAAACCCCAAAGTCAGGAGCTTGTGATGAAAGTCTTATCAGGCCTCAGACTAGCTTACACCTTCAGAGGAGTTAGTGTTGAAAAGAAAATTTGTTGAAGTCATTCATGCTCCTGTCATAATTTGTCAGTATCATTCTCTGTATGTCACTGAAGAATCCACCCAGGCTTGTTTTTCAGGCCAAACACAGATGAGGTGTTGGGTTGTAAATTGACTTTTGAGGGATGAGAGAGATGAGGGTTATTTTGCTTGTTGTTTTAAGTAAATTCCTGCCTTAGCTGCCGTCACTGTGATCTGTCATTGTTTACAGAGGAAGAGGATGGATGAGGGGATGGTATGAGGGTAATGGTGTTAAGAAGAGAGAGAAAGGAAGCAGACATCAGGGTTGTAAAAGCAAGGGAAGGTAGACCTCCCTCATGCAGAAGACTGAGAGGTTGTGACCCCTTCTGTGGAGACTGCACCAGTTTATGACTCCCTCTCATCCCTCTGTTATCTCCTTTTTTGTGCTGTTGATGCTTTATTCCTGAAAAAGCTGAATGTCCTTGATCTTTTTTCTTTTATCCTCTCTGCAAAAGAAGAAAAATCGTAATAACTCTGTCACATAAATGCTAACTTGTACCCTGGTGTTTATTTGTACCTGAGTTGGTTTGGGACTAAACTTCTATTCCTGCCCCCAAGTTTTCTTTGTGTTTCTTTCTAACCTGAAAGTGAACCCAATTAAAGCCTCCCCCCAAAAGACTGTGCAGATGTGTTTCTAACATAACTTGGGATTTCGCTGTCGGGGGGTTTCTTTGCGATATTTACAGAGGGTAGTATCCAGGGTAATCTTAAGTGAAAACAAGTGAATTTCTTTCATTAATAGCAGCCAGAGACCACACAGCGCTCCAGGGTAATTAAATAAAACCAAACGTGTAAAATCAATATTCAAAACAAAGCTAGAGAGGAATAAAAGAAATGCTTCTTAAACCACCACATTGAATCAGAGCCAATAAGGTCCAGGTTGAGGGTCAGATCCTCCGTCCAGACTGATCAATAGCTCTCCCTCAAGTTGACCCCGACTCCCACCTTCGTCCTCTCCTTGACTCACCCTGAAGTGTTTCCTCAACAAACACTTCAGCTGTTCTCAGGTCAGTTTTAAACACGCCACAGTGTTTGCACGGCCACTTGACATTTCAACTAACCTGTAATTCTTGTCTTTGTCTCTCTGTCTATTCCTCACCAATCCTGTGCTTCGTTTTTATCTTTCATCTCCTTCTCTACAAAAATGTCATTTAAAAAATTGTCTGACTGATATCTGGGAGTACAAATTTGTCTCTTTTTTAAGAGCTTTTGATGCAGTGTGGTAATTTCCTCCTGGGACTTTTAGAGACAGTACTGTGGGCTGATATCAAAGAGAGCAACACTACCACTGGTTGATTCTACATACACACATAAGCACTCAGAATGTTACAGAGGAGGAAAAAACAGCAATGAGGCAAGTGGAGTGGTCCTCTCCTCATGGAAAGAAGAAATAAGGAACTGAAAGAGTAATGTATTTTAAATAAACATAAGGTACTTGTACTTCAATGGAAGGGTAATTGCTTAGTGAAGACTCCCATCTAAATACACTTTCATCTAAGCAATCTATGCTGTACTGATAAGTTACATAAGCCACCATATGGTCCCTAACATCTCCGAACATGAAAGCATGGAGGAAAATGGAGACAGGTTGGCAGCAAGAGCGAGCACATGGCCAGAGCTCTTGGTTAGGCATGTCCCTTCACCAGTGGGATACCTGGAGCGATCCTGGTTCTAACCCCCCACCTTAACCATCAAAATCAAGACAAAAATCTGAGCAAAATGAGAACAGATAGGTAAAGCAGAGAGAAATCAGAGAGAGGAAATGTAGTGAGTTGTTAGGAAGAGGACAGAGAAGGTGGAGCCAAGGTGAGAAGCATCCAGGCTGCAGCTCATACACCCAGGTTAGGCGGTACGGTTCACTCCCCCCAAAGAAAGACAAAGATCAACTTAGCCGTGCCCCTTTTAATGTAAGTCTATTCAAAATTAAGTGGAAATGACACGTTTATTGTATTCTAATTTTATATGTCTTGAAATATTTCACTTTTTTTCCCCCATATTTTTACAATGGAAGCAGAGCTGCTCACCCCCTCCCTTGTAAACTTTGTCTACTTCTGTCGCTCCAACTTCTGAACCATCCTCCATCTCCTCGCCTGTCTTTCCCTCTTTGTTACGGACGTAACGATGTAGGACAGCATCTTAAAGGGGCATGCGACCATAGTCTACCTACACACATCCAAAACAAACTTTTATTTATTTATTTTTCTTGACACCAAATATACTGACAAGGGCAAAATGACGTTGGTTATCGTCATAAATTTCTGTATCTGTAAATTTTCGGTTAATCGCCCACCCCTAGTCACAAGCCTGTGTTATGTCATCATGCCATCTACATGCATTTTACATCTAAGATAAAGAGTAACAGGTGTAGCACCTCTAATGGGAAATGTAAAAAAACAAACATACAATGAAAATGAGTGTGTTTTATTCAAAGTTAGTTAAATATCCGCACTTTGTTTTTCCAACACTACTCAGTATGTTTGTTTTATTATCACACCTGTATGTTAAAGTGACTCAGCCACAAATCAAATTCAGGTATCTGAACTGACTCAGGCAAGCAAAAATATTATTAATATCTGCATTTTTCCCCCTCATTTTTCCTCTCTGGGATACCCACCACTGCTCCGTCTCTTTAATAGGCAGACATTAATAAAAAAACACTCGCGGCTCCCTCCCCTTTTCTCTGTTACTCAATTTCTCCCTCTCTCCATCTGTCCCTCATCCTTTCATCCCTTGTCAGCGCTTCCTCAGAGCGATGAAGCTCATTAGAGGGCTGCCTCCGTCAGGTACTTTGTGTGTGTGTGTGTGTGTGTGTGTGTGTGTGTGTGTGTGTGAGTGTGAGTCGTCCCTGTGTTTATATTTAGACACTAGGACACCGCAGGTATGATGTGGTGATTTTTAATGAGGTGTGGAGAGCCAGAACGTGGATCCTGTCAGTCACACACAGAGATGAAGAGGGAGACCGACAAATATCCACCCAGTGTAGTGATAATTCAGTCATTAGCATTTGGTGTCATTTTTCTCACTCTGACTCATAAACTTACAACTCCCTCTTCATAATTGAATCAGACAGTCTGGCTGCTTTTTTTTTTTTTTAAACTCCAGTAACACCTGACGGGTTTGGAGCCTTTTTGTATGACTTATCCTTTGGTGTGTAGCTTTGAATATTTGTTTTTTTAAATATATATTTCCAAAGGGCAAATATAACACGAACAGCGAAGCCCATGTGTTGTGGAAAATGTACTTATGCAGCAAAAAATAGCAATCCGAAAACCTCACTGTAGAAAACACAAAAGCAGTTCGGTGTTCTTTAAATCTTTTTTTGAGAAAGTAAAGAGGAAGCAACAGTTTGTATGTTTTCTTTAGATCAGAAGCATACTCGGTTTTATTTTCATGTACATATGTAAAGCTGTTGTTTTCGATTAGGTTTAAAAATGTCTCTTTTTCCTCTGCTTGAACTGTGTGTGCTGGAACTGCATGTACATACAACCAAAAATAAAATATAGATTTCTGTTCTAGTTGACCAGGAACATGCATATCCTATAATTATGTGTATATGTGTTTTATTTTTACATGACTGCATAGCTGGGTCATTACATTGCTTGTGCAAGATAAGTTGCAAAATATCTTGCTTGACGTGGATTTTATGTTCTTATTAACAGTAAAAAGAACTTCATCATATAAACATCTTTATAGGATTGGAAGTGAACAAGCTCAGGTAGTGCTTCCCATAAACCAACAGGACAACAAGGACAATAAAAAGAAACAAAACTCTCTCTCTCTCTCTCTCTCTTTCTCTCTCTCTCTCTCTCTCTCTCTCTCTCTCTCTCTCTCTCTCTCTCTGACATGAGTCTGGTCCTGCTCAAGGTTTCTGCCTGTTAAAGGGAAGTTTTTCATCTTAAGCTTGGGTCTTTGTAATACATCAAACATTGAGCGTGGTCTAGGCCTGCTCTTCTGGAGAGCTACTACAGTTGTGATTTGATTGATTGATTGATTGATTGATTGATGAAGGCTGAAACAAGCAACAAAACTGTGAGGTAGTGCACGCACAGCTCAAAACAGTGTCACAGATTACACAATGAAATGCCAAAACACAAAGTTTTTTATAAATGTTGAAAAAGAATGAAATTAAGGGTGTTAAATAAGGATGGAAATTGATCGATATCGATGCCATTATCGATTTTGCTTATAGATTCAATTCTTTAACGATTTCTTTATCAATGCCGCCTTTCTTTGATTAAAAAAAAAAAGTAGACAATAGGTTTTCACTGTTAACTCAAAATTTTATTGAGACTCTTTGATAACAGAAAAAGATGTATTCTGAAAAAAAAATATATAAAAAAGTAATTATTTGTACAGCATTTACTTTGGTCGGTATTGAGTCAGATACATAAAAAAAAAAAAATTTAGATGAAAAACTTGTGTAAATCATTGGCATAAACTGGCATATCAAGACCTAGAAGTGTGTTTGGACCATGACAACAAACAAACTGTGGAGTCTTGATACTTGACTTGTCAGATATCCTACCCAATTCCTTTCAAAGATATCCATTTTTTCCATAAATGACTTGATAAAATTGCATAATTATAGCTGGAAAATGTTAAACGCTGTTCCTATGTGACCTAGAGTGATAATAAGGTTGGGAGAGCGATGTTTCAGTGTAATGTCTAGATGATGAGCTCCTCTCTTTGGAAGGACGACAATCTTTAATGACTTTTAAAAACACCTAAAATGACCGTGGAGTAATAACCATTTCCCTCCTCTCTTTTGCAGAGCATAGTGGCCAAGTACGGCTCTCAGTTCCGTGGAAACTCTCAGCATGATGCCCTCGAGTTCCTCCTCTGGCTTTTGGACAGAGTTCATGAAGATGCTAATTCCAGCCATAACAACAACAGCAGCAGCAGCAGCAGCAGCAACAACAACAAGACCAAAGCCAACACCAAGGTGAGTCCACATCATCAAGCAGCCGCCTCAGGCTGTGTTGCAGTGAGCTGGTCTCCGTTACTGCTGTCTCACACCCACACACACAAACACAAACACAAAAACACAAAGCACGGGTTTCTTTGAAGCACTTGTCTTACGCAAGCTTGTGCACGAGGGCTTTAGAAGCAAATGACAGTTTTTCTTGAAAAGATAGTTTGATCACATAATTCTGTGGAGATGGAAATGTGTAGATAACATGTCTGTTCAGAAGCGATCAGATTGATGCAGGATCATGCAAAATGTCCAGGCTTGTAGCGTTACACTTCACCAAAGAGGCTTGTTAACACGTAGGAATGTTACGGTATCAAAGCTCGTGGTCTAATTGAGAAAAAATGATGGAGAGAGAAATACAGGAGGTCATGCTATAGGTTAGAGAAATTGACTAATGTATGTTAAAAGCAATATCAAGCTGTATTTTTCTAAACCCAAAAACATAATTGATATTATATATTTTATTTAGAAGAGAAAACATTTAGCCTCATGCAGGCTAATGCTGATGTGATGCTGATTACACCAAAACACAAATAATCGGCCCGCTTGATCAGCTGACAGGTTATCGTCTATCTCTAAACAAAACTCCACTGTATAATAAGAATAAATAGCAGGAAAAAAGATTCGAAAAAAAAAAAAACAGTAACAAGAGGGAGTTGTATTCTTGCAAGTGTCGACACGGTACTGTAATTTGCTGGTGAGCTCATGGGATTAAAAAAAAAGAAAAGACACCAAAATGAGCAGGCATTTGTAAAATAATAATTTTGCTTGAGAATACTCTACGTTTCTCCTTTCCAGTTTCTCCTTTAAGTGTTAATGTAGGGTGACCATACGTCCTCTTTTTTTGGGGGGGGCTGTCCAGCCTTGTCCAGGGGAGTTTATATAATCCTTCAAATATCCAAGGTTCTGTATGGAAGTTTTGAGTTTGTGTCGCGTGGGCTAACTGAGTTAGAAGCGCATAAAAAACATTCGACCCGACTTGAAAAACTCTCAAAATTTACTACGCGCATCTCTGTGACTCCGCCCCGCATAGTCGTGTCCTCTTTTTGGGGGTTGTAATGTTAGCTATGTTCTATTGTTGGCTAATGTGCTACAGTGTACCACTCCATTACTTTGAGACTCAGTTGGACTATTTTCATTCACTCAGTTAAGGCCCACTGTAACACTAGTAGATGTCCATGTAGATTCTCATTCATCCAGGTCATGGTTTTCTTGAAGACTCCACAAGCATTTTTATTAGGGGTGTCACGATTTCGATAAAAAAATCGAAATCAATCGAAATATCATCATGGTCTCGATAATCGAAATCAAAGAGAGGATCAATGATCCCCTCCCTCAACATTTGGGAGGTGTGCAAAGCGGAGGCTGCACATTGTTACCGACGCAAGCCAATGTGAGTTCTTATTTTTGTTATGTTTGTTGTTGTTGTTTTCACTTCCCTGAAAACAAGATTTTTAAATAAATTATTTAAGTTTGACCATTGTTGTCCAATGTGATACATCACACAAGAATAATGGAAACTGCATCAATTGTATGTAGCCCATCTTTTGAAATAAGATTTACTGTACAAAATGTAATGAATAAAACCAATCGAGAATCGAATCAAATTGGGACCCTAAAATCGAAAATTGAATCGAATCGAGGATTTGTAGAACCGTGACACCCCTAGTTTTTATGCATATGAGTAACCAAGTTGACTTAACCTTGTCCAGGTGACTCTTTGTTAAAGCTTAATTTCCTCCGGTAAGACGGGCTTCATGCACACCCATCAACTAAAAATTTCGCCCTAGCCTATTGGGCTCAATACCACAAATACCAGATATGCCAGAACCAAGGTAGCGTCTCCTGCACTGGGGTCCTTTTTCAGAAACAATCAAGAGGACGAGCACCAGTCAACAAGCAAAGGAGACAATTGTGCACAAACATCAGCCTTTTTTCAGCCAGTTTTCTTCCCTTTCTTAGTTTTTATCCACAAACAATTTCAAAAAGCAGCAAAGACACAGCAACCTGCTGCTCAACGTCAAGCACCATCTGGCATGTGTTAAACCCATCAACCTTCATATTTGTGTTTGTGCATCTCAGAGCGCCATTATGGTCTGTCTTCAGCTGCACGATCGCAATGCACGTAACAGAGAAAGGATTGTTTGATCAGAGCGTTGCATCAGTCCGGGATACAGTCGCATGATTTACCTTGTTACACTGTGGTCCCACTTTCTAGCCATCCTGCTGTGATATCATTACTACACAACAACATTACATTATATTACATTTACACATGTTCAAAAAATGTTTTTCAGAGGGAGACTTTTACCTCTGTGAAGGGTTAGAGTAAAGAAACGCACCTGCACCTTTGCACCTGCTAAATCCATGCAGATGAGCTGAAAAGTAATCTAAATCGCAAAGAACACACAAAAAAGTCAGTTTAGAGAATATGACTTCAAATGTATATCACCCTTTTATCTTCTTTCACGCATGTAAACATATGTGCTCTTGCTGTGACCCCCCTCTGATGCATAGACTCAAATCTCTGCCTGGACACCCCTAATTGAGATTCTGCTCAGAGTTGGAGAACTATGTGTGTGTTTTTGCGCTCAAATATCATCATAAAAATTTGTTTAGTAAATTCGTCCTTCAGATTGAGCAGACAGGGTGAGTAAACGAAGCAGCTGCAATCCACTTTAAATGAATCCTCTTCTGAGTGATTCTGGGGTTTTAACACCTGCAGTTGACTTAAACTCACTCAGCTTTTGTCCTGAATTGAACCTTGTTTGTACACCACCACCTCTGCCGTGTGAGATGTATAGGGAGAAAGCAGGTATCTGTTCCATGTCTGTCTGTTTCTGTCTGTCTGTCTCTATTTTTATCCGGAGATGTTCACCTTGCAGCTTTGCACTTGGAGCGGAGCCAGAACTGGAGTTGATGCGGTGAAAGGGAAATGAAGGGCAGACACATCATGACTGACTCGATGACTCTTATTTTAATCAGGACTGGATTCTTGTGCTGTTGCATTAAAGTGAGCATTCCGTGTCACTTGAGAGATGGTAACCAAAACACATTATTTCTTTATCATACAAGCAACACAAATTTGTCGTCCAGCAGTCTAACTGTACATCTTCACACGACACAAGGAGTAGATTACTTGTCTCATTGCATTAAAGTGTTAATCTCATCATGTGCAGATTGACATTCAGCTCTATCAATCATTACCGTTGTGAAGAGAGACTGTTTTGAACTCTTTAATTAGTCTTGTTAAACTTACAAATCAGTGGGTTATAGTCGCAACTGTGGGATTCGGCGAGTGCGTGTGCCTGCATACTAATTACATTATTAGATACAGGATAAGTGGACCTCCTGTGATCATCACCCTCTGTGACAAACCCCCGGTGTTTAATTACATTTCTTAAGTAGCCTCCTGTTTTTGCAGTCAGTGTGGAGTTTGGCAGCATCTTTACCAGCTCTGCCTTCTGTCTGGGTCTCTCTGTGCCGCCAGCTGATGACCTCCAGTCCTGTTTTTAAAATGAAAACTGTTGTGAGCTGAACTGTTGCTGTGCTGCCACCCATCGCCCAGCCCCCTCCGTCTGACAGCAGTGTAAATAGAAGCAGGCTTTGAGCCACATAAACAGCTTAAGGCTGTGGCTCTCATTAGGGCTGCCTGTGGATCACAGTATCAGAAAGACGACTTTCCTCCACTGCAACTGTAAGCCGAGAAGAAGAGGAGGGAAATCCCTGTTTTTATGTTTCAATAAACTTCTTTCTGTCTCTTTAGTTTCTCTTCTTTTCTTTTACATTTTATTTCTTTTTTCTTTCTTTCTGTCTCTTTCTTTCCTATCTCACCATCATTCTTACTTTTTGTCTTACTATCTCACTTTCTTTTTTTCTTTCTTTCGTGATTTTTTTCTTTCTTTTTCTCTTTTTTTGCCGTTCTTACATTCCATACTTTTCCTTTCAATCTGTCTTTCATTCTCACTTTCTGTTTTTCTTTCTCTTGTTTTTCTTTTTTCTTTATCACTTTCTGTATTTCTTCTGTTCCACTTTTTCACTTTCCTTATTTCTTATTCCTTTCTTTCTCCTTTTGTCTTTTTTCTTCCTTTTTTGTTTTTTTGTTGTCTTTCTTTCTCTTTCTTTTTGTTTTTTATTTTATGATTTTCTTTCTTTATCTGTTTTTTCTTTCTTTCAATCTGTCTTTTATTCCTTTTTTATTATTTTCTTTCTCTTTTTTTTTCTTTCTTTTTTCTTTTTTAATCATTTTTTCCCTTTCTATCTCAATCATTTTATGTCTTTTTTTCTTTCTATCTTATAATTTTCTTTCTTTCTTTCTTATATTTCTCTTACTTTTTTCTTTATTTCTTTATATTTTTCTTTCTTTTTTTCTTTCTTTCTTTTTATATTTCTATCTTACTTTTTTTCTTTCTTTCTTTCTTTCTTTCTTTCTTTCTTTCTTTCTTTCTTTCTTTCTTGGGGTGGTGCAAATGAACAGACAGACAGTCATGACTGTTTTAAGGTAAAGGAAGTGACCTTGACTGCTCTGTTAACCCTCTGGAGTCTGGGAAACAGAATGTAGGATGATTCGGGTCATGCTGAGCTGACAGAAAATTAACATTGTCAAAGTTGTCCCTGTCATTTTCACGGATGATTACTTCCTTACACTAACCTGAAATTAACCCTGAGACCTCCGAACCACTTTTGTACAAAAAGTTATTTCACATACAAAATCGTACATTTTTACATCAGCGAGGAAAAGTTATATTTTATTTTATGGGTACATGTTTGGGGGGCTGTTTTCCACCTCCAGTGCTCTCTAAAGATATCATTCTTCACTGTGTTCAGTGCATCAATTCCAGTTAAATTAACCTGTCTATCATGCAGTCTGCAGCTACAAACTCATGCATCACCTCAGCCTGCCGTTACGGTGAAGTTGATTCATTTTTTTTTATCATAACAACCTATGCATCACCTCCCTCGGTTTGTCGAGAGGCTCCTGATGTTGTGTTATATTTGTAGCTTCATTGTTATTCCAGTCATGATTAATTCTCTGGAGATGTGTTGAAATTCTGAAGGAACAAGCGTAATAAGTTCACTTTAAACATACTCAGGGTTGTGTTTCGCAGTTTGATGCTGCTAAAAGCCTGATACAGATTGTCAGGAGCAAAACTATGCTGTTGTTTCCTGGTGAGTGGTGATGGTGTCTTTTCTGGTGAACATAGCATGACTCCTTTTCACCTCCGCCGAGGAGGTTATGTTTTTGGTAGCGTTGGTTTGTTGGTTTGTTTGTTTGTTTGTTTGTGAGTTTGTTTGTTAGCAACTTTACAGAGAAAGTAACAGACGGATTGACCTGAAATTTTCACCAGAGGTGCGTGTCAGCCCCAGGAGGATCCCATTAAAATTTGGTGGCGATCTGGACAAAATTCTGGATACTGTGATTCAGAACACACAAAAATGAGTGTGTCGTTGGAATTTTCAATGCTGAAAGATAAGCAATGGGCGGCAGAGTGGTGTAGATAGGCGGCATAGTGGTGTAGTGGTTAGCACTGTCACCTCACAACCAGAAGGTCAGGGCATTTCTTGTTTTATGAACAGTGAACATACCAGTTTAAACACAAATAAACGTTAATAAAAGACACGTAACAGTAAGATTTTTGGTGTGAATCACAATATAAGGGGGGACATGAGCTGCTTGGTGGAGGTCTGCAGTCTCTGAGTGCTTTTCTAGTTTCCCCCTGTTTTTGGAGGATGTCTGGAAAACTTAACCATTTCTATGTGGTTGTACGACATTGTACTTCTGGTTATAAAGTTCTTTTCGTCTTTCCTTTGTGTCCCAGTGTGTCGTGTTGAGTGCAGCACACCTGCTTAAGAAGCAGTGCGACCGGTCCCGCCGCTCCACACAAGCATCATTACATAACACAAGACTGTGAACACACATGAAGGCAGCTCAGTAATGTTAATCCTCCTTCTGATGGGATCTCCCTCAACTTGCTCGGTTTCGCTCTTGCCTCACTGGCTTCACATCGGCAGCATTCCTCAACGGCTAAACTTAAGACCACAGTCAAGTCAGAGATTGATGTTTCGCTGCCCGAGGACAAAAAAATTAGCTTGACCGTTGACCCATAAGCTCAGATTTCATCAGAATTACAGCTTTTGTCTTCTTAAGAGGAAAATAACCCCCCCGAGAGAGGAGTTTTCTCACATAAATGTAGCTATACCAAACAAAGCTTTCATTACAGACCATGGTGGACTACATTAACTTGCAGGTCAGGACCACACTTACTGTTATGTATGATATTCCCCTCTTGGGCCCCTGTAGTTTTCGAAGGATGAGTCACACTGCCTGAACTATCCTAGTAGATCTGGTCAGAAGAAAAACAGTAACAGAAAGTGCATTAAAAAACGGATCCATTTTACCCCGATGGACAGTGAGGGAGCACAAGGTTTGCCAGTGCCAGAGCATTATGTATGCACTATTCTGTTTTAAATGTCGATAGTGGCTGGCCTTTGAGCCCCTTGAGGGTTGAATGTGAAGAGGAAAAGGAAAAAAAAAAACCCTTGGTCCCTGAGTCGACCGCATAGACTTTGAAATCAGGTCAGCGGATGCCGTAAAGCGAGCAAGTCCTCTTATCAACAGGGACTGAAATAGTGAGTTTGATAGCTTTGGGCTTGTGTTCCCGAGGGGGTTTGGAGAGCAAGTGTCAATGAATGAGATGAATCAGCTGGCAGGTGGGTTGACAGGGTGAGGCTGATGAGTCTTTGATCTGGAGTCCCCTGTTCCTCCTCGATCAGCCATCAGGGTATTTATGCTCTGATATGAAACCCACCTCCCTGGTTTCAATCAAAAACATAACCGTTAAGAAAGCCTCTAATTCCCTTATAATAAAAAAAATAATAATTTGACAGCATTTGGGGACAGAGTTTCTGTGGCAGAATTCAGGAATCCTCTAAACTAAGCGCTCTTTGCTTTTGCTGAATGACAGTATCACACTTGTAAATAAAAAATGCGGATGTCCCATAAATATTTCTTGTTTTAATGAGTTACTGAATAACTTATTTGCCCCTGAGGGAGTATAGTTGTTGAGCGAGTCAAGAAGCATTAGTAAATATTTAACACATAAATCAGCGCATTTATCAAAATTTTAAAACGTCTTTGAACTTGTGCAGAGCTAAAAAAAATAACTTTATTTGACTGATACTTTCGACCAAATTATTGATGATCTAAGTATTACATAACCGTTTACAAAACACCCTCAGCCAAGATCAGACACTGATCTGTCTTCTTAGACTCAGATTTGTCCATCAGTAAGTCATGAATTTCACACATCCTTTCACAGCCACACTGAGTTGTTTGATATTGAGCTTGGTTTTGTGTTTTTTACATCCATTCTTCTGAAGGATTTTTGCTCATGCATGATTTTCATTATGAGCCCTCTGCCCCTCAGTGATTTTCCGTATTGATATAATGCTCTACTACCCAGATGTAAACATGCACATGGCATCTCCTAGTGCAGCAAGGTTTGACAGTATTTTAATCTAGAAAATAAAGAGGAAGTTGTTCGCAGACTGTCTTTTTTTAACTGAAAATGCAAGTGGTGACCTGCACAGGCTTTAATCTGTAAGGACGACAGGAGGCAGGTGGTGCTAGCTCTGCTAAGGTTAGCCACATTTGGTAAACGAAATGCAGCTGCATTTCAAACGTGCGAAATATGGACGCAAAAACACTGACCGCAATCAGTTTCAGGGATTGATAAATCACATTGTGGGTGCTAAATGATTTGCATCTGCTCCTCCCAGTATTTTGCATGGTCTGATAATCTGCATATTTATGAAGGCGAACATGCTAAATGGATTGCGCGTGCTGTTTTGCTCATTTGACAGATGCAATCTTCGGTACACCCTGTTAGTAGATAAGTTTTAACACATGCAAACCTTCAGTAGATCAGGTTTAAACACTACAAAATTTTATGATCAGGTTGTAGGGCTGGGCGATATGGCCTCAAATCAATATCACGATATATTGAGCAGTTCACTTCGATAACAATAAACTACTCCACAAGCTGCTCACCCCCTCCCACATTAACTTTGTCTACCTTTGTCTACCCGCTCCAGTCGCTACAACTTTTGAACCGTCCTCCATCTTCTCACCTGTCTTTCCCTCTTTGTTACAGACTGGATGGGGTGGAGTCACGTCTCTGACGTAGGACAGCATCTTAAAGGGACATGAGACCATAGCCTACCTACACACATCCAAAACCAACTTTATTTTTCTATTTTTTTGACACAGAATTTACCGATATGGGCAAAAATGACATTGGTTATTGTCTTAAATTTCAGTATTGGTAAATTTTCAGTTTATCGCCCAGCCCTTTTAGGTTGTATTTCCTCTTCAAGAGCATTTACTAGAATCAATGAACTCATTTACAAAAATGCATCATCTGACAAATAAATGATTCTCAGCACATCATCAGAGAAATAGGCTGTAGTTTAAATCCCAGCTGTGCCCCTTCGCTGCACGGTACTTCCCTCAGGTTTTCTGCTCTGTCCACTGTTCTGTCATAAAATAAACTTTTGAAAAAAGGTAACTTGAAGCCTCTCCATAGAAGTAAATTTTCAGAGAAGAGCACATTAAATTCTAACAGGAAATTGTCACACATGAACTTATACAAGACTTATTTCTCTGTCTAGACGTCGTGAACTTGTTATTCCCATTCTCATTTTTAAAACCTTACTGAACCTGATATGAAGAGCCGTGAACTTGGCATAGCCTTTTGTATTTAAGCTTTCTCAGAAGTGTGTTTGGCCGTATCAAAAAAGGACTCTAGAGTGACCGCCAGGAAACACTTTCAGTCCCCCCTCCTGGTGTTTGAGTCACGTAGCTCTGAAGTTGCTCTTTTTTTGAAGCTTTCACAGCCGCCGTCTGGCTGTCCTTTCCTTTCACTGCTCGGCTCCTTTTCACAGTCTTGAACAGGTTACTTCAAAGCCGTGTAACCCCTGGCACAGCCACCCACCCACCCTTGACTTGGCTAGCAGCACGATTTAACATTTGTGAGATGCCACAAATTCCATCTGACAGAGAGTGAGAGTGTGGCGTCTTGAAAGAGATACCCCAGTGATTTTCACTTTTTCGACTTTTTTTCCGAAGAAGTTCACCAGAATTTTACTCGTGTCGGAAAATAAATCTCAGAACATGTTGTCGCCTCTGAGTTTTAAAAGCCTTTGTAACACCAACCCTTTTAGTAGCTATTACCCTTTAATAAGCAGGGAAGATACAGATGCCAGTTTGTAGAGATTCGGAGAGTTCATACATTTTATCAGTACGTAGCAGTCTGGACAGAGTAAAAAGGGGTCAGCTAATCCCCCTGTGCTACCCTACTCCTCTAATAGGATTTACACGGGGGGGCTTTAGATGGAAACTTCAAGGTTTCTTTTTTTTCAATATGTTTCCCATATATCACTTTTTTTTTACCATGGCTTCATCCATTATTCACTTTGCCAGTTCAAGTGTCTTTAAAGCCTCTTTTCTGACGTAACGTCTCGATCTGTCTGCTAGCGAGGGATGGATGGATGGATGGCTGAGTAGGCTCTCTCGTCCTCCGATGTCTCCCCCACTCTTTTGCTTTGTTAGACTTCAGCCGAGTTGGAATCTTGATTTTCTGGTTGGGTGTGAATTGGGATGCATCGACTCAGCATTTTTCTTGGACCCCTGTAGGTAGTTTCTCAGCTCCGACTGCACTTCAGATTTCCTCTCTGTCGTCTTTAAATTTCTTCTATCTTTGTCATGCCCATGTGTTGATGCCGGAGAATAGGGCTCTGCTTGTATGGAGATGAGACACCGCTTGATACGTTAAACATTGATGCTAGGCTTTCAACTTGTGACTCAAACTTGTGACTCAAACCTTTTCAAAAACACACTTATTTTTGGAGGAATCCTAGTCTGTTTGAACCTTGAATTTTCTCAGCTCTCATCCACTGATTTGACTTTTTTATTTGGGGATTTAAGAGACTGCTCAATGAGTAGATTCTACTTAAAGCTCCTATGAGGAGTTTTCTGATATTAATTAAACAGACTGAAATTCATATCAGTGCCTTTTTCAGCAGCCATTGGCCACAGAAGTGATTTAAGGGATATTCTGGCGTAAATTTACGTGGAGACGTAGACCGCTGTGTATTGCTATTGTGGGGGGAGTGTTGGCGTTACGGTGTGTTTGACCATAACTTAAATTTATGCCGGAATATTCCTTTAAATTTTTTTTTGTAGTTTTTAATGCCCAAAAATGGTGCAAGGAGGCAGGTGTCAGCTAAACGGCTGAAAACACAATCTTTTTTTTATTTTAACATTCAAAATAAATGATGCATCTGACTATTGAACATCTGCAGGATTAAATATTCGTCTGAAGACATCTTCAGCATGTAGGTGACAAGATAAGCAGAGATTGCTTTGTCCACAAAGTGCTCCAAAATCAACAAACGATTTAAAGTTCATTAAAATAAAACTTTCAGAGTTGCAGCCTTTGCATCAGGAAAAGCCAAAGTTCTTACTTATTTTTTTGCGATTACATCCAAACGTGCCAGACGGGTTAATATATGATGTCTGAATGTGCATGAAAAATCTGGTGCCAATTGGCTTGTAGGTGATGGTGTATGAAAAAAAATCTTATGAGATAAGAAGAGTCCTGGTTGTTCAATTTACACATTGAGAAATTGTTACTCTAAAAAGGTTTTATCCATGAAGTCAGTCAGTCAGCACTTTTCTAGTGATGCAAGCTGCAGTTTTCCCTCTCTGAATGTGCCCCGAGCTACCGTGGTCTAGACTGGCACAGCAGTGGCATGAAGAAAAAGAGAAAGATACCAACTTATTGAGTTTACAGAAGGTTTGGAGAGGCTTGATTCTAACTTCCAAATTTCTTCTTTTGAGCATTTTACATGAACTACACATGGCATATTTTTTTTATTCTTTGACTTTTAAGTCAAAGAAATAAAAAACCTAGGGATCCAGGTTTGTTATAGCCTCAGGCCACTAGCCTGAGGAGGAGACTTCAGAGGTCTATATAGGTAAACTCACTTCTTTCTGACTCAGCAACCTGCAGCACCTAAAAAACAGTAAAATGACTTGAACTTTTCAGCCCCAACCAGTGATGCCGCTTGAGTCAGTCTATCAGACTCGGCACATCTCACCCTGGAGCCCCCCCAAAAAATCATTGTAAAGCAAAAGCAGTCCCAAGAAAACCTGTAAACAAACCTTGAGTTGTAAAATCAGTGAAGATGGAATTAACCAATCATGGACTGGGCGAAACAAAAACAACCTACAGGAGTTTTTGTGTTGAAAAGTAAGCTTGATTATGCAGCTACATTCAGTTAGTCAGGGGAGTTTTTCTTAACTGTAAAGTTGAAGTAAAAAGCCGTTTTTAACAGTCGGTTGGCAGGTCAATTAAAAGATTAAAATACAGTATCTACTTACCCCAATATCAACATTATCTCCAAATGAATGCATTTGACAGCATATTTAATCTGAATCAGTTACAGACTAATGTTCTATCTAAATTCTGTTATTTTGTGAAGAATAATATAGTTTAGTAGTAACATTGATGTTTACTTGTAAGGCTGGGCGATAAACCGAAAATTTACAGATACTGAAATTTACGACAATAACCAACATCATTTTGCCC
Source organism: Xyrichtys novacula (assembly GCA_962446985.1). Classification (NCBI taxonomy): domain Eukaryota; kingdom Metazoa; phylum Chordata; class Actinopteri; order Labriformes; family Labridae; genus Xyrichtys; species Xyrichtys novacula. The sequence goes on along the minus strand of OY660866.1, from coordinate 30,950,587 downwards.
ATTTCGGTATATTCTGTGTAAAAAAAATAGATGAATAAAAGTTGGTTTTAGATGTGTGTAGGTAGGCTATGGTCTCATGTCCTTTTAAGATGCTGTTCTACGTCAGAGACGTGACTCCACCCCATCCAGTCTGTAAACAAAGAGGGAAAGACAGGTGAGGAGATGGAGGACGGTTCAAAAGTTGAAGCAGCTGTAGTAGGCGAAGTTAATGTGGGAAGTTGTGAGCAGCTTGTGGAGTAGTTATTGTACGTTTAACGTTATCGAGGTGAACTGCTCAATATAGCGTGATATTGATTTAAGGCCATATCCCCCAGCCCTAAAACTGCCACATAGTTGGAAAAGAACAACTGTGGAGAGGAAGATGTTGACAGCCAGGTGAAAAACTGCTGAAAGCCTCGAAAGACCTGTTTGACCCTGCAGTAGAACCCCCAGAATTCATGCATGGTATCTCAGTGCAGAGGGAAGTTGAACACTGTAGTGCCCACCCCCCAGCTGTTAAGCCACCCTTTAGAGGGACGCTGTGATTGAAATGCCATACAGCAGGAGGTTATGAAAAATTTAATATGTCTTCTCAGGGGGGCCAAACTGTTACACAAAGAGAGACACACACAAACACACACTCACAGGAAATCCATAAGCAGCAGTAACATAAGCCAAGAGGCTGATTCTCTTTTAGGAGATGCCAGCAGGTACCTCCTTTAGACCTCCTCCTGTCCTCTGCAGCTCTTTCACATCCTACCCCATCCTCTCTCTCTCTCTCTCTCTCTCTCTGTCTCTCTCTCTCTCTCTCTCTGTGCTTTTATGTGTGACAGTGGATGGAAGAGTGTTCAGGATGAGCTTTAAAACCATCTCTTGCATGTTTGACAAGAGCCGACAGAGATGCCCTTGCATGCTTCCTCTTTTTTGTGATCCTCTTTCCGCTCTGGAATGTGTTTTTCCCTTGCACTCTGTCCATTTTTTGAACATCACACACACACACACACACACACACACACACACACACACACACACACACACACACACACACACACACACAGAGTAGTACAGTACTCCAGGTGGGCATCAGAAACACTTGCACCTTCGTGCAGGTGGACATCCTCTGTGAAAGGCTTTTAATGGATCCGACTATATAGATGAAATATTCACAACATTTCTCAGAGATCGTTTAATTAAAACGCATGAATCTTTCAAAAGATGTCCCGCTTTAAATAGTTCAAGTACATCCGAAAGGTAAACTTCTACCTATACAAAGAGCGAGAGAAAATGAGAGTGAATAGCAGGCAGAGTAAGAGCAAGCTGAGAGGAGCTGGTGGAGAGGTTTCTCTAATAAGGAGCAGGGTGAGTCGAGGTCTGCAGGCCGTTAATGGAAGTCAGACTTTATTATAAATGCTGAAAGATTTGACATTTTAGAGGAGCTTTGTATGAAATTGAAGGTAAATTGCCTCTTTATGAAGACTGTATTTAAAGGAATGAACATGAAAAGGACTGAAATTGAAGAAGGTGTTTTTAGAGTTTAAAGGCCATTGAATAAAATGCTCAAATAGTATGATACATTTACTCTGATTTTGTGTTACAATAGACCTATTAACTGTGGCCTGGATGCTGGGTTGAGTAACCTGAGTCAAGGACCTTTATTTTAGTCCAGCTCAGAGTTGACTGCACTGGGACTCAGAATGGGAAAGAAACCTGTTCATGGGTTAAAACTGTTTTATGTTTTTTTTTGTCAATACAGCCAAGTTTTTGTTTTTCTTGTTTTATTTGTGACACACTTTTTCACCTGCATGTGCAGTCATGTGCCGTCTAGTTCCTGCCAGGATGAAGAGGTGTCACAAATCCCAGATTCTGCAGCGTATGCAAACAAGAGCAGTGCTACATGTTGCAAAAAAAAAACAAGAAGAAGACAGACAGAGAGAGCCTCAAACTTTAACAGACAACCTCCTAGAGAGTGTCCATAAAAACAAATAATAATACAAATAATAGGTATTCAGTATTGTTAGCATACTGACGGTATTGTTAGCCTACAAAGTGACTCAACTGTTGCATCCAAGATATTTGTTTAGTCAAATTCAGATTAATAGCAGGTTGGCTGCAAATACTTGTCAGTTTATTAGACATCTGCAGTAATCCCACCCAAGCAGAAAGAAGTTGTGCATGAATACGTACTATGAAGTAGGGCTGCACGATATTGGAAAAAACTAACATTGCAATTTTTTTCAACCCTGCGATATATATTGTGATATCAAAAAATACAGAAATTTTCACCAGATGACCTGAATAGATAGTTAACCTGCACTGATATTACCTCTTTTTGTGAATGTTAGTAGAATGACTTCTGTCTGTCTTGGAGATATTTTAAGCTTTTATTGTGCTGGGGTGTTATTGTAGAAACAGATGAACACAGAACACGTGTTTTGGTCGACATCATCCTTCTTGTAACCGAAATAATTCCAGATAACTGACGCTAACGCTGCTTTCCTTTTTGGCAACAAGTCCTCATCTTCGGTGGTTTTCTCTCGTTCGTCATTTTGCAATCGTTGTCGTTGTCACAGGTGTTGTGCTGAGAATTGCACACCTTGCAAAACGCGCACCGCTTATAGTAGAGTGGTCTACGGAAATGTACAATTTAAAACCAATAAAATCCTTATTTGTGGAGCTAAATAGTGATGAGTAACGCTCTGAAAGTAATTCTCGGTGGGTATGCGTTTCTCGGCCCAACACCGGCAGCGCCAGCGACTCGCTCCGGCAGTGTAGTCTGATTGGCAACTGAGTAAAGAACGAATGTGATTGGTGGATCGCTGCACAGCACATGCAGAGTCACATGCAGTGTACTTTAGTCAGCTACCCTTAAAATTAGATGATTTAATTCGCCTACTACATGGCAGGCTTTGCAATGTGACTACTGCGCACATGTACATTACGATGACGATGCTCAAATGATATATCGTGCAGCCCTATAATCTAACCAAAATATGGACCTTGGTCCGGACCTTTAGGTGAAAAAACACCCTCAGACTCAAATGAGGACCTGACTCTTGTGTCTTGACTGGACTCAGGACTCTAACCGCATATTAAACTCAAAGTTTGGCGGCCAGACTGGGCTTCCCTCGACTGCCCGCCAGAGTAACCCCCTACAACCTCCACTCTAGTCCTCTGGATGAATGGATTACCAGATTTACCCTTTAATGCTCTGTAATTTAATCCATTTGAGCATCCCGTCAATACTGGTATTTTTTTAGTATCGTGCATTATCAAGAGACAGAAGGTCATCTCCCCAGATATTTGGATTGTCTGGTGTTTGTACGTTAACAGGTGGCGGTTTGTTCCTGTACATGGCATAGTAGAGTTTTTCTTGTCCTGTTTTGACACATTCACCAGCTCAGTTTGTTTCACAGTATCATTATGATCCTTTTTCTGTGTTTTAGTTTTTAATGTTGAGAACTGGTCCTGCTGGTGCTCTGTTGGTCTTGCGTAGGTAAACAGACTCAGTCCTGCAGGCTTATTGTGTTGTGTGCCTTGTACCACACCCTTTACACACTTGTCTGCCTTATATGGTCGTGTCTTCCTGGCACCTGCAGGCCTGGCAACTCAGATGCGGTCTGACCTGTTCCCCTTTGTACATTTTTATCCTCGAGGGCTGGAGCGGAGAAGAAAATATTTATGCTTCTCTCAGTTTAAGTCGCTTAGTTTCATGTCGAAAAAGAACAATAAACTTTATAAGAATATTAGATGTGAGAAATGGGGGATTATACTCTGTTTGCATTCTTATATCAAACATTTTTCCCCCCAGAGTAAAAATATCAGCACATAAATGATCGTCATCATCGGTTTGTTTTGGAGTTTAGTTATTGAGCCTCTCAGTGTTGGATAAACAGCTTGTTTGCTTTTTTTCTCTGCAGTGTGACATAGCAGATTGTGGTTGACTCTGTGTGGGTGTATATGTGTTTTCTCTCTGTTTTAGTCAGGCTTTGGCTTTAATATGCCAGTGTGGCAGATTTTGCAGATGGATAAAGGGTTTAAAAAAGCAGACAGACCTTCTGCAGCTCCAACCAGAAGCCCCAAAGCGGCGAAGGTGTTACTCCCTTCTCAAACATCTTACACATATTTTTGGGGGATTCGATCGTAAAGGTTATCTCTCAGTGGAATTTGCATTAGTGTGCTTTGTGACATTTTCAAAATAGTCCACGGGGAAATTAATCAGCCTTCCTTGTGATCACGTTCAAGTTTTTAAGTCCCCAGCATGTGTTTTGCTATGTGATCTCTCCCTGCAGTTCCCAGAATGCCAAGTACAGATCAACAATACGAGCCATTTTTTTCTCCCTAGTAGCCCAAGAGGATCTGGCAGCGACTATCTGAAAGCTCAGCTCCCATCAAAGCGAGGGAAAGCACCCTCATAGGACCCGCACTCTTTGGGGGCTAATGAATTCTCCCCCCTTTCATCTTGATTAGTCACGTCGATTTGTTTGTTTCTCTGAGTCAATATTTGCTTGGGAATGAACTCCTCCAGAGAGAGAGAGAGAGAGAGAGAGAGAGAGAGAGAGAGAGGAAGAGAAATGGTGCTAGCCAAGCCAGATTTGGCTGTCAGCGCTCTGCCAGGGCCTCTTGTCTGAGGCTGCTTAGTTTGTGTTCTCCTTTGTTTTGGCTCGGCTGGTGTCTCCATGGTAACCGCCATAGAGTGGCGGGTCTAGCTCGATCACCCCTTAAAACCAGAGGTGATTGAGCCTTCGCAGTAGCTGCTCCTTACCTGTGAAACAGTTTGCCACTTCATATAAAATCTTTCCCTACTGTTGAATGTTTTCAGTCCTTTTGCTTTCACCTCGAGTTGAAAATATTATTATTGTGACAGATTTAACCACTTTAAAAAAACTAATTTTTTGTTCTGTTTTTACTTTGAAAAGTACTTTGGTTGTCTATAAATGTGCTGTAAAAATTAAGGTTGACTTGACTTGAAGGTACAGCAGAGGTAATTGTTTTCACTCGTTGTGTCTAGTGCAAAATTAAACAAAGCTGAAAAAAGTTTGATCACTATCTCTGATTTAAGCACAAGAGCTACTACAGATGGGCAATTTGGGGAAGTGACGGGGGTGTCAAAAAAAGCCTGTGGTTTCCTCAGTTATATCCCCGACTGCCTTGTTATCATAAGCTGGTTCTGAATAGGCTGAATTAGCGGCGGTGGTCTGGAGCTGAAAGAATAGAGGTGAGTCAGCCGCTTTACTGCACAGACAGCGTTTCTCTCATTCCTCCCTCTGAGTTGGTCTCTATGTCACTCTGACACGGAGTCACCCTCTCTATCCTCCCATCCTCTTCTCTGAGGTTTGAACCAAAGAGACCCAGACTTCCTAATATCTCTCTAAATTATGACGACGGAAGAGAGTTACTGTTATTCTCACCTGCACCAACTCCTGGCAACACATGAACCCAACCCTCATTCACCCCCATGGCTCTTAACAAAATCCTGTATCGACTACAAAATACCACCTCTCACCTACAAACCACTCAATGGTCTTGCCCCTTAGGAGACTGGAACCTTCAGTGTTCAGATACCGGCCGACTGTGTACCCCAAACACCAGACTCTGTACATGTGAGAACAGGGCTTCCAGTGCACCAAAATAGGGATGCACTAATCCGATATTTGGATCGGATATCGGGTCCGATATTGACAAATTAACTGGATCGGATATCTGATGAATGATGCTGATTAGGGCTGGGCGATATGGGAAAAAGTTTATCACAATATATTTTTTTCATATCAGTCGATATGAGTATATATCACAATATAAAAAAAAATCACTTGTCAATCTTAAATGTTCCCTGTTACTCTTAAATAAAATTTAACAGTGATTATTGGTCGCATGCCTTTTACAATACAATAAGCGACTGCATCTGTGAGGTCTTTGTGTCTTTTCGACGTTTTGTCAGTGAGTTGCGCTAGAAAAACCATAGAAAAGCCATGGGCTCCTCGCTCCGCTCTGGGTTTGTAAACTTTTGCATTGCGCGTGCTCTGCCGTGTGGCACTGCTTCGGGTTGTGAAAAAGATTTGATGTATTCCCCTACTTTGCGAGAACATGTTCTCGACATAAATTGCAGTGCACATTACTCTGCTCCATGTTCGACCTCAAAAAACCAAAATACCTCCACACCACTGTCGTTTCCATGCCAGTGTTATTGACGATGTTGAGCCTTCGTCTGCATTCCTGCCGGGGGTAGCACTCATTTCCTGTTTTTCTTTCTGACAGTGCTGTGGGGGTCACGTGTTTTATAGTGCTGTGGTTGCGTGTAGCTGCAGTCTGCTACTACGCAGTTGTTTGCTGTTTATACAAAGACAAAGTATACAGTTCATTCATTCAACAGTAGTAATTGATCGGTATTGTATATATCGGCCGACACGCTCAGCCCAGGTATCAGTATCGGATTTGATTGGAAAAAAATGAATCGGTGCATCTCTATCCCATAAAATCTAATTTCTGGCCATATTTAATAAAATAAAATAAAATACTCAGACATCAACTGTTAGTCACAGCCAAAATCCTCCCATAACTGCCACCCATACCCATCAAACCCCCACCTTTTCACCTGTCTCAATCTTTTTTTTTATTATTTCATTTTATTACACCACTTCAAAAAGCAACATTGAGTCATAAAATAAACCTCATTCATCATAATAATTCAAAATTATTTTTATAAATGGTACACTTAGATTTGAATTCCTTACTTTGATTGATTTTGACTTTTATCCGTAGTTGTATAAAAATGTGGCACCGAATGTTTTCAGGCTGAGCTGAAAACCAATTTGGCTTTGAAAAACATTAAAATGTGGCACCAGAGTTGCTGCACCCAAAAAAAATTCATCTGGAAGAGGCTTGTGTTCGAACAACACAGACCCTGCTCTCTTTGACTTTCCATTTTAGTCGTGAAAACGTTTTCAGCCCTGCATCATTTGAGCCGTGGGTATGGCCGGGTAAGATAACATGTTTGGTAGCTCTGGCTGAATTTGGCCCTTTGGAATTATAAAGCCTGGCTTCACTGTGGTGAGGAGGACACATCTTAAAATTCATTTCCACTCATTCAGGTTTCTGACACAGTTTTTGCTTCAACACCTCAGTAAATAGCAGCCTCTTTGAAGTAAATGGGCGCTGCTATGAGCAGCCCGGACACTGATTTCAATCTGGATTCTGTGTTCAGATGAAGGAGAAAATGAAGGGATGTCAGTGTGTGGATACACATGAATTTATATGTATGTATACATATATATAAAAGAGCGTGTAATCTGTAGGGGTGTGTGTGTATGTGTGTGTTGGGGGGGGGGGGTATTTCTGTGTGTGTATGGATGACTCAGAGCAGTTCCTGGCAGTCAAGGTGAACGTGTTAAGCTCCTCCAGCCGGCTAGTTGATTAAAAATGTGGTTTGAGCCGATAACTGAATCATCACGTTCCTCAGTCGGACACCATTTATTTTTCCGAAAAATATTTTTAAACTTCACTTAACCCCCCCGTCCCTTTTTTTCCCCTCATCAGCAGCTGAGGTCATAGCCCACTGGCACAGTAGCATCATTAAACTTGTCAGAGATTTAGATGACTTTACTAAAAATACTGTAGGTCAGGGTGGAACTGCTATTTTCCTGATGCCACCTTCCATTTTCATGCAAAATTTGCCTCCGGTGAACCTTTTATCTGCTGTAATTAAAGAGCCACTCCAACGAAAGTCATGTTTTTCTTGTTGTTCACATGTTCACAAGGCATTTTTTTGATGCTCGAGGACATATCATGAAAAAAAGAGGAGTAAAATTGTACATCTGAATGAACTTCTGGCAGACCCAAACTTCAGGTTCAGACACTAGGGATTTTCTATGTCACAAATCCAAGCCCCGCCCCCTGTGTCCCACTCTGCAGTCCACACTCTGAGAAGTAGAGAGGACGATTATGGAACAAGTGTGTACATTAGCAGATTGCAATGCTCTTAAGAAAGCTAGTTATGATATTAACTTTCATCATGCCTCCAAGGGAATTAGTGTCCAAGAGTTGAATAGTTCCTTTGTTACCTTCTACTTCTACTACACCGGCAATGTTAGGCTACAAGCTAGCATGAAGAGGAGGGTGCAGAGCAGTGCTGTCTCTGCCCACAACTCAAAGGTGAATTGCTAATGAACTACTGGAGCTTTGCAGGAGAAAAGAAAAGCCCTTGAAAATGACACAGGTAATGTGATTTTGGCGAAAAAAGTCAATCCCAATTTAAAGACCACTGATAACATTTTAAATAAAAAAAAATAATAATAATAAAAAACATGATGGGACTTTAAGAGTGAAAATGATTCTTTTACACATGTTCTAGTGACAGAGCGTTGACAGCACAGGACTCAGACAAACAGCCCTTCCTTGTCCCTCAGGCTGTTTAGTCACATTTCACTGTTGCCCTGCAAATATTTGCCCCACACCATGATTATTTGTGCTGGAGCTAAGGTGTCAAACTAATTTCAGGTTGTATTTCCTGTCTTTGCAATCTTCCCACCTACTCTGGTGGATTAATTAGTCACACTGTTTACCTGGGCTAAAAACTGAAGCATCACTGTCCTCCTCCTTCTCCTCACATGCACTCTTGAAATTTTCTAAACATTTTTAGGACTTATGCCCCGTAAATTTTCGAAGTTGGTCGTCCATTTTTGTCTCTAGCAGCATCCTCACTTCTGTCACTCGTCTTCCCTGTCAGACGCTGGAGGGTGGTGTAGCAGAGCAGGACATGACATCAAAAGCTCATTGCCAAAGCCACAGCATGATGCTCACAACACAAAGCTGGTCGAAGCAACAGAGACCTTTGTGATGATGAAATGTTTTGCATATATGTGAAGTCTACGTGCTGATGGATGAAAGAGCAGACATCTTGTATTGAAAATGATTCTCTTTCTTCACCGTGGGTTTTTCTATTTACTCTGCTCTTTGTTCATCCTACAGTTTCACATCAGTCTCGGTATGTAAACATCATCACAGCCTTATACATGCTCGAGGAGAATTTTTCAAATGTTTTCTGCTGTTTTGTCACATCTGCTCACCCTGACTGTGTGGAAATTTTACCACTGAAGGGGGCTGGTGAGAAAAGATCGAGGTCCAGTCAAGGTGAAAAATTTTCCATTTGAGTGCCACTTAAATTTTGGAGTTCATGTACTATTGTGGATACAGATGTTGTCAGAAACTTTAAGAGGATGTGATCTAGGGCTGCAACTAACTATTTTAAGAGTCGAGTAGTCACTGACTATTGAAACGATTAGTCAACTAGTCGAAATTATGAATTTTATGATAAAAATCTAAAATGAGGTTGTTTTAATTAAGTTTAATGTCAGGCATAACATTAGAGCTCTCTTTTAAAGCCAAAATATGCTTATGAAATGAACATTCAAGCCAGTACATTGTGTTTGTGATGTCTCAGTCTGCTTGTTATGAAGCTAATATCTTACCGAGGCGAGTCTAACTGTTCATCCAACATTCCGATGTGCCTTCTCACATTATTCGTGAGCAGATATTTCCTTACAGTGAGCATTTTTTTCGCCTTATCAAGGTTTAAGTGCTCCCGAACTTTGGAGGTTTTTAAGCGTGTACTCGTAGCTGCTGTAAGGGACGCCGGCGCCACCATGTTCAAATACCATACCTAGGCCTGTCGCAATAATCAATAAATCGCCTTATCGCTCGGTAAAGAAAAACGAGGTCGATCATTTTGCCAGCCTCGATAAGTGACGTGCGTTTGTTTTCCTCCTCTCTCGCTACCAAACACGCTGGATGAGAGAAGAGGTCTCACTCTGCGCATTGTTCTCGGCACCTGGGGGCGTTGGCTCTATAGCGGAATGAACGGAGTTAGTGAACCCTCCTGTCAGTCATTCAGTATCTTTGTCACGGGGGGGGGGGGGGTGTGCGCACGGGTACACGTAGGCGTGCACACAGACACAGACTTTTGGATACAGTGCTGCAAGTGAGCGTCGTGAGTGAAAAGCAAGCAAACAGAATGAACACGACAGCTTTGGTGTCTAAACCGAACGCAACAGCCCAAGTGTGGGAATATTTCGGCTTTAAACCAAATGAAAGAGGTGAGCCCACAAATACGGACGAGCCGATATGTCGTATTTGTTCCAAAGTTGTGGTGACGAAGAAGGGGAATACGACGAACATGCATGCGCACCTCAAGCACAATCATCCCCTCCTTTTTTCCCAACTGAGCAAAAAAAGTACCGCCAGAGGTGCTGCGGAGCCATCGTCCCGACAGGTACCGCTTACTGAAGCGTTTGGCAAGCAAAGCAAATATAAACAAAACAGCGCAAAATGGTGCACGCTGACAGACAGCGGAAATTAAAGTTTATCACTTTTGACACGGTGTACTCGCATTATTATGCCATATATTATCATTTTCTATAATTTCAAAAACGGTGTTAATAATATCGTTTATCGGCGATAATTTGTAGCACAATTATCGTCCAGCGAAATTTGTTATCGTGACAGGCCTAACCCTACCGCTTGGCAGAGATGCTATTGCGCATGTGTGACTCTAGGCAGATATCGTGATGAAGTAAGATGCCTCACTCCACTGAAAAAAACACGCATGACAATAGAATTCATTGTCGACTTTTTCATTATCGATTTTTGTCCAAAACGTTGCAGCCCTAATGTGATCAATATACCTCTTCGAGTGTCATTTTGATATTTATTTCCAACGTGATATTAATTGGTCTATTGTTTATTGTGAGTTTTAAAAACCACAGAGTAATTTGAAGCAGATAAAGACCATATTCTCCATCAGTAAGTCTCTCATTTATGGGCCAAACTCTCTTTCCTTTTTTGTTTTTGGATGTTTTGCTGCTGCAGAGCTTGTCTTTCCACAAACAACACACACCCCCCTCTCCCTATTGTAACAGAAATTCCAGACTCTCCCGCTAGCTTTAAATTACAACTATCCCCGCGTACACACACACACATATACAAACAGGCCTTCAAAAATACAACCTCACGCTGTGTGTGCCAACCTCCCACTCTCTACGGTGTAGAGGAGTGCCTTAGTAATGTCTCACATGAATGCATGCCGCGGGGAATCAGCCGCGCTTTGATAACAGCATATGTTTTCATGTCGGGATTGGAGTGTGAAGATCTCTTGAGGGGAGCTGTGTCTCTGCCAGAGGCTCAGGGCCAAAAAGATTTACAGTGGCTGCACCAGAGAAATGTTCCACTGATCACGCTGAATTAAGTCCCAAACTGAGGTGAAGACTCAGAGGAGGAGAAGAGTTTGGAAGGGGAATAAAATATCCCAAGTTAAAGCGGAGATAAGGTCCTGTTTTACACCAAGCACTATAACCAGCACTTTGGTCTTCTGGAGGTTGATTTATATTTCGACCTCTATAAAAGGGCGAGCTCCTCAAGTACCAGAGACCCCTGACGTGCTGGATACTACTCTGAGTTTGTGGCCTCTTTCCTGACAGCTCCATCGAGCCGGGCTGTCCGTCAAGTCTGCCTTGTCTGATTTGCTAAATTTTTAAGCATAATATCTTCAAAACGAATGAATTATAAAATACTCAACCATCACTCAGTGTGTGTGGACAGAGAGATGAGCAATTCAGTCTGAGAGCAATTTTTGTACCAAGCTGTAAACATATTTATTTTTCCTTTTAAGATGAGCTTTCTTTAAATGGATGTGTATGCAGTTTGTGGTGCTTTTGCAGCCAGCCTCAAGTGGTCATTTGAGGTATTGGAGTTTTGAGCATTTCCACACTGCTTCATTTTTCGAGCCCAGTGGTTGCTGCTTTTTCCTCACTGTTCTTACCGTGTTAATTTGATTTTAGCTTCCTGGGCTTTTCTCTGTCATGGTCTACAGATTCTTGAGTCTTGCAACATGTCCTACTTTTTCTCCGCTGTTTTTACCTCATCTTTTATTACTACTGTAAACAGCCCTGTGGCATATGTAGCAGGCCTCTTCCTGCTGATTTATATAATTGCGGTTATAGACCCCCTGAGTCTTTCATTGGAGCTGCCGTTTCAGCTACAGTGGGTTCTTGATGGTAACAGTCTGCTGTGGAGAAACACTAGACCTTGTAATGTCACTATAAACCAATCAGAATTGAGTTTTAAATACTGCCGTTAAATAAATCAAACTAATAACCAGTATCAGTTGCATCATGTATTTCATCAAAATTTAAAAAACTGTCCAGTGACTTTGTTGTTTCATGTTATATCACAAGTACAATCAGGACACAGAAGAGCCAGCTGAGGCTGATTGAAGGGGCAGCACGACTCGTCTCATTTGTCAACTCGCAGCGGTTGTGGCTGTGTGCCCTTGACATGTGTGTGTTACTTTGCACTCACGCTGATATGTGTTTGTGCGGGCTGTTGGCCTGTGTGAGTGTCTGCAGAAAGTGCAATGTTCTCGCTGATACGCAATACCCTTGTTGGTTTCCGGTGATGCAACGATGGCGAGCGCTGCTGACGGCAGCGATTTGCACCCGTTTGACCTCTGGTCATTCAAGGGAGGATTTTACCAGAAGAAAAAGGAGTTAGTGAACCAAATGTTCTCTTCACCGTGAGCCTTTGAAACCCACAAAAACACTTTTTCAACTCATTAAAAGAGCTAGGAATGGTGTCTCTGCCAAAGCTGAAAGAGCTTCTTTTCAGAGTATTGGTGTAGAGATGGGCGATATGGGCTAAAAGATTAATCACAATAAGTCCCGATAAAAGTCCAGTGTTTGTCACTCATTTTGTCTTGAGAACACCGGTTGGCATAGTCAAATAAGATACTTAACCACAAGTTTAAGTGGAAGGTTATGGAGAAAACTAGTGACATCAAACAGATCTGAAATGTGGAAACACATTAAACTTTTATTGAAAACTTTTATCGCACAGAGTGAACAGCAGCAGATCCACTGTCCGATGTCAGGCATACCTGACTGCACTTGTCTAAACCCCAATCTTGAAGGAAATCCCTCATGTGGAGCCTCGTTCAGTAACGAGCTGCTTAGAAACATCCATCGCTCGCGTCATCAACTTGCATTTATAGTGAGATGGCAAATATTCAATGTGAAGGATTTTTGCGATGATCAACGCCCATCCCTATATCGGTGTCATCAGTAGAAGAGTGACAATGCACCAAGTTTACCTTTCAACTAGATCACAGATGATAGGGTGACCATACGTCCTCTTGTACCTGGACATGTCCTCATTTTCGGGGGGCTGTTTGGGCTGTCCAGCCCTGTCTGGCTTTTTCTGGGGAAGTTTATAAAATCCTTCAAATGTCCGGGGATATGTATGGAAGTTTTGAGTTCACGGAGTTCACGGGGACAAACTGAGTTAGAAGCGCGTAAAAAACACTCGATCTGACCTGTAAAAACTCTCAAAATTAACGACTCTGCCTCCGCGTAGTCGTGTTGTCTTTTTGGTAGGACTGCGACGATATGCTTTTCTCCCGATTCGATTCGTCTCCAATGTTTTGGATGCTAATACGATTTAAATTGCGATTCTACGATATTGTCGATTTTCTCGATATTCAGTCTGCATTTTTTACACCAGTGATACAGTTGATGATTATGATTGTCTACTGACTATTCCAGGAACCACATTTCCCCACAAAATACACATCACATGCAGGTCAGTTTTTAAGATTAATTCTTAAATTTGAAAAAAAAAAAAAATTGAACATAAAAATTGATTTCAAAATTGTAAAACAAAAAAATTGCGATCCTTATGTGAATTTTTTTCCCACCCCTACTTTTTGAGTATTTAGAATATGGTCACCCTGCAAATAATCAGTCTGAGGTTTATGACAACTATGAGGGATCTTAGTTGTTAGAAATGAAAGCTAAATGTGTGATTTGGTTAGTGGAAGGTGAGACATCAATCTTGTGTCTCCTCCAGCCGATCCCTACTGTGCAGACTTTGTCACAGGTGATATTTTGGCATCACTCTTGTAAACAGGATGAGGAGCTAGAGACACACCGTCTTTATTTCAAGTAAAACTGAGTCCAGATGTTTGAGCAGAATACATTCATTTAATCATGAGAAGATATTTCCTCAAGTCCACTCTGAGATGCCTCCTGAACTTTTCTCGTTTGAAATCTCTGTTCATCCGCTCATTTTCTGCAACCTTTTTTCTTTGGCTCAGTCACACAATAACACCAAAATCACTGAGATAACAAGACAAGAAAAGAGCTATTTCAGCTGAAGCATGCTGAGCTGTGAAACCAGATACAAAATAGAAATCTTAGAAATCAATAACACCTCCAGGGATGTGTAGAAGCCGCCTGTAATTTTGTCCTCGAGCAACAGGAGGAGGCTGAATATGTCCTACATCTGTTAACATTCACAGTTTTTTTTGGATTGCACCCAGAGTGACAATTTAATAGCTTAGTGCTTCTGCATGTAAGTATTCACTTGTTATTGCTGCGGCCGGCCCCACGCAGCTATTTTTGGCAGATGTTGGCAGAGCAGGAACAACATTGTGCTGGTGTTCATTATTCCCCGGTCGTGAAATAAAGCGGCAGAGAGCGCTCAGTGTTTCTGTCTCTCTGCCTGTGTTTTAAGTGTGTCTGCTGAATACACTGTGTTTCTTTGACGTGCACAGATTGTGTCTTTGTTAGACGAACACACCCCCGTTGTTTCTATAACTACAAGGCACACTCAATTGAGGTACATATGGCTTTGACCTACCTGAAGTGAAAGGGCATTTTCAAGTAGGCAGAAAAAGAGCTGATAAGTAGCAAAGCTAGTCTGTGTGCCCTATACCACATCACAACATTGTGAGTATGACTGATGCTAGGTAAAAGATAAGAACTTAGATCATGATTACTGATGCCTTCGCCGCACAATACAATCAAGAGCATCAGAAATAAGAGTTTATATAGTCACTTTTGATACCTGTAACTGCTGCCATCAGGTGTGTGTCAGACAAAGTGAGTCACAGCTCTCAGACCAAATCACCTGTTCAAAAATAACTCACACTGGGTAATAACTGTGATTCGTAGAGAAAAAAAGAAAAAGCAGGATAAGGGTTAGGGTTACTTTGATTCTACATAAATAAGCAGTTTTTGAAGGCAGGGTCTGGATTCTTGCGTGGATAATGTTTTGGTGTATGTTGGTAGTCAGTATGACCAATCACATTTTGAAAGGCTTTGCCAGATGCAGGAAAAAACAAAAACAAAAAGTCTTTATGGAGGGCAAATGCCTGGGGAATACAAGCTGCAGTACTGACATGTCAGCTTCCATTTGTGGTAATCGGACAACAGTTGATTGATCTCTGGAAATGGATCACCATTTGAGATTTTAAATTTCCGCTGTAGAGGACATTCGTCTTGATGCTGTGTTGGGAAAGAGTTCAGTGACTTCTTTAAAAGGCATCGAAGACTTTCAGCCTGACCTCTGTTTTAAAACTCGTCATTTATTCTAAAGGATATATGACCATGGACTGTATATAGTTTCGACAATGTGGCTCCGCCTCCCGTCATGTACGAATCTTAAGCCAAATCGCTCTCGGTATCCCTGGAATTAATTTCTAAAGTTTGTCCACATCTCCATTAAGTTTGCTAGAGGAGGCGGGGTTTATGACCTATACTGCAACCAGTCACCAGAGGGTGCTGTTCTCACGGAGGCTTTCCACAGCAAGGAGGCAGATTACGTCCATTCTATATAGTCTATGCGTACAACAAAGCTTGATTTTGATGTCATGATGTTATTACTTAAATAAGAGAAAAACCTTTTTATTGAATGTAAATTAAAAGGAAATTGGTTTCTTTGAGCCAAAGCAGTGATAACTTTGACAGCTGTTTTAGATAGAGTCTTTTTTTATGGTAAAAATGTTTTTTTGTGGGCTTTTGGAGTAATTTTCATTCAAGGGATTTACACTTAGCCGCAGCGAAACCTCTTTGCAACTCTGTATTTGCGAACGCTGTAAAGTCCTAGTTGACTGGTTGACCAACTTATTGGTTGATACGTGCTGAGTCGTCCAAAATTCTGATCGCGAGACCCTATTTTTTTTCCGCATCAGTCTACAGTCTTTGGTTAATTTCATCAGGAGGAATGTACCAAGTGCTAATGGGGGTGTTTTCAGAGCCCCATTTTACATGTAACAGCCTGTCTCAAAACACCCCCCTTATTTTCACCATTTTGGATTCGCCCAACTCACTGTAGACAGGAAGATTGAAGAGCATCCACGTTCTTTTTTGCTGATATCAGTATGTTTTCACCTCGCCAGTTCGTCCCCTGCAGCAGAAGGGTTTGCCTGATTAGTCAGTTTTTGGTGGAAAATTTCAGGGTTTTAGTCGACAAAGAATTTCTTTGGTTGTTTACAGCCATAGTATTTGCAGTGATTGAGACTTAAGGCTTACAGTGAAACTCAGACCCACCAGAAGCAGATGAACAAGTCCCGCTGTGGAGTATGGAGTAAAGATAAAAAACTATCAAGTTTAATTTCACACCTGATGGGCACAGGAAGATCTCTCCTCAAACAGCTCATTAAACAATGCAGTTCACAGACAATGGAGGCCTGGCTGGTGATCACTTTGACCAACTGTTGACTACAGCAGGAAAAGTTTGCTGCTATTGCCAAAGGCAAATTTCACAATCAGATGATTTACTCCTCTAAATTTAGAACATCTGTGGTTTGACTCCAAGCTATTTTCCAGATGTATTTTGATTTGAAGAAATGATTAATTACCTTATTGTGCCGATGTATTTTATTTGGTTGTAAGGGGAATTCTCTGTCCACCCGGCAGTGAGTCACTGAATAACATTCAGTGAACTCTCTTGTAATGAGCTTAGGGTTTATCAGCTGCAAGGAAAAAAGTGATGGATAGTGTTGTGTCAAAATTACAGTTCAATCATTTATTGATAAACACCACAAAGTATGTCATTCTGCTTAATAACCACCTCTTTTTTGATTGTCAAAAATATAGTTTAATGCTTTTGTACTTTTTCTTCAGCACTATGGTATCACTACTTTAAGGATGCTCAAGGATTTGAAATGCCCCAAAAGGTATATTCGCATGCCAGACTAATTCATCTGAGTTCAAATCCTTCCAGACCCATTTACCTACATGTTTGTTTGTTTGGTTGCTTTTTTTGTATCTTGTCTTTTTGCTCCAGTACTTGTGAGTATTACCTCTTAGTTTTCTTCTTTCTCAGACAGAAATAAAACACTTTCTGTTTGCAGACATGATGATGACTGGAGCATAATCATCATGTCTGCAAACAAACACAAACTCAAATACTTGTCAGGCTTCTTTCAAGAGCTTCAAGAGGGATCTTTTTCTCATGATTAGTTTGTGCAATTGATGAAAATGAATAGATAATGACAGAATAGGAGTAGAGTTTGTAGATGTTTGTTGTGAAATGTTTTTTTATATGCATACTGGATGTTGACATAGAGCTTTAAGTGGGCATAATTGCTTCTGTCAAACAGAAAATGGTCGTTCGCCTCCTTTTTTAAGTTTTAGGCCATGCTGTGACTGATGAAAAAGTCCACACAAGATTATTGGGGGAATGAGGCCAGAGTTTCCATGGCAATGCTTGTAACTCAGTCCGTCTCTGAGGACTGGAGGATTGTTCTCTATTGTTATTCAGTAAAGAGACGGAGGAGAGAAGGAAACATTTGAAAGGAAGAGAGCGCATAACAGCTTAGTTAGGGATTTAGTAGTGAGATAATACACAAGGTTATTGTTTCTTTTGTCTACTTGTTCACAAATATACTTAAATACAAGGGAAAAGAACATCTCTCGTATTGCATTCCTCTGCAGATTGGAGTTGAAATTTTTAATGGTTTAATGTTCAGTCTTTCCAAAATCCAAAAGTTCTGCAAGTTCCCAAGTGTCTGGTAAAACTTAAGGTGGGCCTTCTTGTTTCTTTTACTGTCACCAAACTTTTTCTGCAGCTCTGCTGAGAGCCGAGCTGAGGCGTAGCAGCACAAAATGGAAATTTGAGTCAATTTTGAATCCCCCTATCTGCATTGCAAAGTCCCCAGGTGTGCATGAATCCATTTTCATCTCTGTAGCTCACACAGGTCATCTAACTGTCCATTACACTTGATAAGCTGCTCGGGGACTACTATGAGGAAACTGTACCTCCACATTGAACACCTCTCAGGTAAATTCTGCTTTTATCTGACACATTTAGCACACGTCTTATCTTAAAGGACATCTCAATTAGGGCTGGGCGATAAACCGAAAATTTACAGACACCGAAATTTACGACAATAACCGACGTCATTTTGCCCATGTCAATATATTCGCATCAGTTTCGGTATGTAAACATTATCACAGCCTTATACATGCTCGAGGAGAATTTTTTAAGTGTTTTCTGCTTTTTAGTCACATCAGCTCACCCTGACTTTGTGTGATATTTTACCACTGAGGGGGGCTGGTGAGAAAAGGTCAAGGTTAGGGCTGGGCAATAAACCGAAAATTTACAGATACCGAAATTTACGACGATAACTGATGCCATTTTGCCCATGTCAATATATTCAGTGTCAAAAAAATAAATAAAAGTTTGTTTTAGATGTGTGTAGGTAGGCTATGGTCTCATGTCCCTTTAAGATGCTGTCCTATGTCAGAGACGTGACTCCACCCCATCCGGTCAGTAACAAAGAGGGAAAGACAGGTGAGGAGATGGAGGACGGCTCAAAAGTTGTAGCAGCTGGAGTAGATGAGGTTAATGTGGGAGGGGGTGAGCAGCTTGTGGAGTAGTTATCGTCCATTTATCATTATCAAGGTGAACTGCTCAGTATATCGTGATATTGATTCAAGGCCATATCGCCCAGCCCTAATCTCAACAGTAAATATTGATTCATTTACTGTGGAAATATTGGAGGTTTGGGTCTCTGTAAATATCCCATCCTATGGAATAGAAGTTGAAGTCTTTAGGAAAACTAGCTGAACAAAACCTAAAGCCCCATTCAGAGATACTGGGTATTATTAAGGTGGCTGTGAACTTGGTTTGACGCTTCTTTGATACAAAATTTAGCGATCGGGGGCCAACAACTTCAGACAGACTGTTGTAATGAAAAGAAAGAAGGAATATAAAAGAGTTTTTGTCATAAAAATCAAGCTGCTGCAGAACATTATTATATTATTATGTCCTTTAATGGACAAAATAACAGCAACGCAAAAATGACATATACACAGTCTGTA
Organism: Xyrichtys novacula; assembly: GCA_962446985.1. NCBI lineage: Eukaryota > Metazoa > Chordata > Actinopteri > Labriformes > Labridae > Xyrichtys > Xyrichtys novacula. The sequence continues at coordinate 30,931,457 of OY660866.1, read as the reverse complement.
TCTTTAATGCAGGAACATTTCCCTATCAGTACTCATAGTGGTTAAACTATCAAGCAAGGAGAAAGGATCTCTGTTATTCTACCTATATTTCATCCCTGCCAACACTGCTATTGTTTCTGTGTATTGTTTTTGATATTTTTGCAGCTCCAAGTCAAAAAGAATATTTAACACCCTGCTGTAATTACGCTCGATCAGTACAGAGTATTCAGAGACATCAAACTAACACTGCTTTCTTTTCTCTCCTTATTAAACAAAGCAAATAACATTGATCATTTATTTAATTATAGCAGTCGACAGAGAACAACAAACCCCCTCTGTAGTTCATCATGACCTGAAAGCATGAAAACAATTGCAACAGACTTGGACTAAACTGCGTGTGTTTGTCTGCCATTGTGTTGAATTAGTCATTATTACCTCGTATTCACTTTAAGCTTTCAAATCAGTCCCACCAGATAAAGGTGCCGGTTGCTCTGTTTCCTCCAGTCATAGTTCTCCATATTTTATTCATATCCTTCTTTCTCTCATTTCTATATTTGTTTTTGAAGTTGTTCTGCCCTCCTGCTGAGTCTGACACATCATGCGGAGTATCGCAGGCGTTGTCGGCATTGTGAATGTGCTGAACGAGTTAAAAGTTAAATTTCTCTCTGTGTTTCCTTTTCTCCGTTTGGCTCGTCTTCTGTATCCATATCACCTTGCAGTGTATTGGAGAAGTCGGTGTAAGCGTGCAAAGAAACTGGTTCATTCCTCATGTGACAACCTCTTTGCTGCTTAGGGTTTGAGCATGGTGCTGTAAATTGTCTGTGAATACTGCAGGAAAAAGGTAGTCTGGGAGGTTGAGTGACTGTTTTACCCCCTATTTTATTCACATCTAAGGTTTTTTTTCACATTTTTCTCTCAAAATACTTACACTCTGTGCTTGTCAGGTGTTTTAGTGCAGTGATTTTCCACTCAGCACAGCTGTGCTTGACCATGCCCCTCATGATACCCTGCATAATGACGAATAAAGGCTATTCTATTCTATTCTTGTAGAATAACATGACTGTGTTAGTTCACTGCGGTCAAGAGTGCATTGATTGGCCAGGTTTACAAAGAGAGCTCCCCCTGCTGGATCGTATGACAGCCTACATCAGGTGGCCTGATACGCTGGTTTACTGTGTTAGTATGAGGTCGTGTTCACACCTAAAGGTCTGTTTCCTGATTCGAATCCAAGGCAAGATGATACATTTGTTTTGATGGTTTAACTGGTCCGGTTTGCGTTCATAAAGGACAAACTCAGTCGCTCCAGAAAACGGAACCGGAAGTCACATGACCGTGAATATCGTTCGGTTGTTGGTCATTAGTTTATGCGATAAAACCCTGCTCTGCTGTCTTTGCCTGTCATGGAGCATCGTAGGCTGATTTTGCTTTTGCTACTCATCTGGAGTGCGTATCAAAAGATGCTGGTCGATCGCGCGTATTAACGGCTCGTTAGCCAGCGAGCGCGAACTGCGGCATTAATTAATACATACCGGAGTAGACGTGCTGCAAACAACAGAAGGGTGCATCTCACGAATGTCCGAATATGAAGCTCAAGTGAAGGTTCAAATTTTCAGCCAGTGCAGGATCAGAGGAAGAGCTGGCACTAAACAAAGCAACATCACTGATCCTCCAATTCAACAGCTAGCTTAGTTGAATCAGGGGAATTGGTTCTATTCATCGCTGAAACCTGCACTATTGCCAAGCTAGTTTTTGTACCCAAGCTTCTTTGCCGGTCGAAACTCTTTTCATCCATGTACTGATTCACAAATTATTTTGAGTTTTATCCAGCACTTGACCTTTTTGCTGCTCCAAGTCAACCCACGACCCGTTTTGTTGGAAGGTACCAGGTCAGTTGGCCGACTAGAGCCGGCTTCCCAACATGCAAAGTGTAACCAGCACACATGGCATTTTCTTTTTTTGTACCCACACTGTGGTTATAAAAAAAAATGTGACAGAATAACAAAAAATGAGCCTAGTGATATATTGCAGTGTGAAACAAAACAACCCAAGAAAAAAATGCTTCAATCCATCAAAGCAAAGCAAACAAACCATAGGTCAAGTTGTTTTATAGCTTCATTTCAAAACAAGCAGATGCAGCAGATGGTGCAGAAGTTAAGCTGAGCTCTGAGTGCTCGTTGGCTCTTGTCTGTAAAGTTTTACATAATCTCTTTTTGTGCAACAAAATGATCAACAACAGTAAACACAGATGGGATGCATGATGTTTCATACAGCTGCTTTGTAATTTAGGCTTGACAACTAATTTGTAAAAAAGAAAACAATACTTCTTCTCTTCCTCTGCAGCTTTGGTCCATTCAGTTAACAGCACGGTGAAAACAAGTGTTTGAGTGTCTCATTTGAAGAATTCTGGAGACAATGCTGTGAATGGAGATTTGTTTTTATATTTCTGTGTGCAAGGAGTTTTCTTTCAAGTGAAGAACGTTTTTTAAGAGTGTGTCTTTCACTTTGTTTGCAGGCATCTACTTCTCTGGAGGAACCTTCCAGTCCCAGTTCAGCCAGCGCACAGCAACCCCGAAGCCGACACAGTTTTGTCCAAGAACACTTCCAGGCTCAGTACAGGTGAGGCAGAGACATGAGCAGTGTGCTGTGGTAGTACAAAAACCTTCAGTTTACTCCTAATGTGGCTGACTGTCTTTTGCACAGGCCTTATTAAAAGATGGTTGACATGACAGTCCCTCAAAAGTGAAGCCAAACCCTGAGGAACAGTTTTGACACTGGTCAAAATATAAAATCAAATACATGCCGAATAGATTTATCATGCTTAAAATGCTGAAGTGTCTGCTTTCAGGGAAGTACACGTAAAAATAAATGTTTCACTCCAGATACGACACACTTAAACATGCTTAGAGAGGGAATCATTGCAGATTCACAGACTACTGACTAATCAAAGCTGAATCACCTTGAGGACAGAGGGTGTTTTAACTAAAAGTAATGACAAAATGTAAGGACTTGTTATGGAGCAAAAGTAGAGTGAAATGTTTGAACTTTTAAGCAATTAAAACTAGAGTGACACCTTAATGACTAACAGCTGACTTAAACAACTGCAAAATGAACACTGGTTTAAACAGAAATGTCAGCTCCCAACCTGCTCGAAGGTAAGCAAACGCTCAGAAAACAGTGAAAATAAAGCACATGATGGCTGAAAGCATAGAGACACAACACGATTGAGAGACTGCCAAGCAATCTGGTTTCAGGCCTAAAGTGTGGACACATTTGGCTTTTTGTAAAACTGGAGGCGTTCTTGATAAAACAATTACGGTTCGCTAAATATTCTCAATGAACAGTAAATTTAAATACACTGACAACATGAGCAATCTTCCCACCTACTTAGGCGGCATATTGTCATTTAACACCACGTCCACAACAATGGCAGAACCAGCAACTCAGGAAAGCGACATCTCCAACATTTCCACCTAGACTACTGAAGACTTGAGTTATGACATCCATGACTGGATTTCTCTGAAAAGACATGTGACCATATAGAGAGGTTAACAATCCCGATTTCCGTGAAATGATCCAAACTTAAAAGCCAAGTGACAACATTCTCGGGCTGTCCGATCCCGATATTGATATCAGATATTGGTCCGATATCAGAAAAAAAAAAAAAAAAAAAAAAAAAAAAAAAAAAAAATATATATATATATATATATATATATATATATATATATATATCAGGTTATATCGGCCTGCATCTAAAATCTCTAAAATCTGATCACAACAACAGCGCATACCAGGGCTGTCAATGAATATTCAAATTCAAATATATATGTTCTGATATATTAAAAAAAGAGAGATTAGAATATGAAAATTAATATTCGAATATTAAATGAACAGCAGGAAAAAAATGAGAGGGAGAAAAACAAAGAAAAAATAAAAAAGCGGCTGCTTTGCGTGTGAATGCACTGTAACGACTGGTCAGGGACACAGGAGCAGCACCTCCAGTGAGACTCGACAAAAATCATCCGTGGCACATGCAGAGAGAGATGGAGGGATGTTTGGAGCCAAACTCGGAGAGAGTGGTCTGGACTCCAACAAACTTTAGAAGCTGTGTTTGGAAATTCTTCGGTTTTGGGTGGACATGGTTAGCAGAAAAAATGCTGAGCGAGATAAAGTTATATGCTAGCTGTGTAAGCTAGAATTAGCTTATCATCATTACTTCAATCACTAAATGAAGCCTGTCTACACAGACAAGAGTCAGGACCTTTAACGAATGTTCAAACATCATTTTGGAGCAAATTTGACAGCCCTAGTGTGTACTAAGGTACTAACAAAGTAGCAAGGAGTAGGAGTGATGTCGGCCGAGTGGCAGAATTTTTCATTGAAGTCTGAGACAGACGTTGCAAAACTCGTCATGCACAAGTTTGTGCTAAAATCAGATCAATATTGTTATCGGCCTGTACTGAAGGCTACCATATCTGTACTGTACCGGAAGATAAAACGTTGTACATAACATACCAAGGTACCCACACCTCTCATGGGCATGTGACTGTTAGCTCTTATCTTGCAAACTTGAACAACCAGATGAAGTGAAGCAGATAACGGAATAGTAATAATCAGGACCCTGCCCGAACAAGATATAATGCAAATGACCCTAACCCAAGTGTGCTGGATTCCTGTGGTGAAGTATATTGCTCTGATCCACTTCAGCTCTTCTTGGTTAGATTTTCCTTCGCCTGCATTGCAAAGTATTTTAAAAACCACATTTAATGGTACATTCAGTAAGAGTCACATGGACTTGTTCAAACTACACAGATTACATACAATAAAATGTGATAATGAATTCGATGAAACTGAAAAAAATAAGTTCCAACATTTCTTTCAAAAAGCACATAACTCAAAGCTCTTAGTAAGAAGTAGGACAAGAACTAATTTTGGAAACTATCTACCGTCACTTATCAATTATGCAATATGCGGACTGAATTCTCCCGAGCACCACATCTAATATCCTGAGGTGCTGTTTGAATAAACTGAGTGCAATACATACCATTAAAGAGAAAAGGTAGCACAGGTGAGAAAGTGTTTTCCCACCGGCAGACAAGAATAAGTGGCTGGAGAAAATAGGTCAGAGAGACCTGTGAAAGATTCAGCAGATCCATCTTCAGCGCTGCTTTACTTACAGCCAAGAGTCTAAAACTAAACTTCTGTCGTCTAATAGACCCTCTAATGGAAGTGATGGTAGACTTGCGGTAACCTGTTTCTGCTCTCTTGACTGTGAACATTTACCTCAGCTACTTACCATTACTTCTCGAAGTTGTCCTCTGAATGGAGTGAGATGGGGAAAACATTTCTCATCCTAAGATGGTCCTGCCTCAGTGTGATGGTGCACTTGATGGTGATGGTATTCAAATAATCATCTTCTCGGTAAGTGAATATTTAACACCGTTTAGAACAAGCCCGCTGGACATTCCACATCATAAAGCCAACTAATCTGTTATTTAAAAGGGACACTAGCATTTCGGATGGGCGATCATTTATGTTTTTTTATTGCTTTTGCAAACCTATATTTTCCGTGACAATGCTCTTGAAAAATGTTGACAGCTTTATTCCCACCTCCTCCTCTGAACGCTTCTTAAAGGGATATCCAGGCGTGTATTGCTATCTTGCGGTTGTTACTAAAGTTGGTAAAACTAGAGAAGCAAACAGTCGGCAACATTCATCTCTCGGGAGTGTCTAACTTGGTGCTATGGTCTGTTTGACCCTAAATTAATTTTACGCAGGAATATCCTTTTAATGCAGTTTATGTGTCCCTCAGTTAAGCACTGATTGTTACATCCCTGCTAACGAGATTATCAATTACCCGCCATCTCTGAAAGACTCATTTTGTGACTGTCCATATACTTTAAAATGTCCATTTCTTTCAGGAGGGAAAGCATAACGGCACTCTCCTTGTCGTTCCAAAAGTGGACATCCTTTCGTGCTTCATCCATGTTGCAGTTCCTTCTGAGTCGAAAGTTCTTTAAATGACAGCGCCACTTCTTCTATGGAGTTTTTGTTCTGGGGTTACAAGGATGTGGCGCATGCGCACGTGCATTGTCCAATCATACTCCGACAATGCTGGTTACATGGTGGAGAAAATCGAATTCCAATCGCATTATCTTGATGTCTTAATCCGAGCTCTCCGACTCCAATCTGAGTTTTCAAACTGCGATTATAGTCGGACTAAAGTGTTTACACGCACTTCAGTTGTCTGGTCTTAATCGGAGTAAGGCAATAATTCGGTTTTCTCGAGTGTCATGTAAACGTACTGACTGTGAGTGGAGATTGGCTTATAGTTGTGAAAAGTTGATAAAAGCTTCTTCAAGTTTAGTTTTTTTTTTTTTAATACTCAATAATGAATGAACTCCATCACGATACAGCGGTACTGCGAGAAACACTCAATCCTAATACCGGATTAGATTATGAATACTAAACACCCCTAAAAAGGTAAACCTCTATTTAACAGCTCGCTATCATCCACTCCAGCTATTGGCTACCCATACAGGTACCATCAAGACTCCTGTTGGGCCGATACACTCGATATAAATTTCTCTTCTCGTCTCATTGGTCCGTCTCAGTCTGAACTGGATTTACTCTTCTGGGTCAGGTGACTTATTTCTTAATCTACTCTTTTTTCGCTCCTCTTTACTCTGTGTTGTCACTGGGGGACTAGAGTCACTTTGTCTCTAAATGCACTCTAACAAAAGAGCTTTATCCCCTCCTCTCAATCTCACTGTGTCCAATTTTTGCTTCTTTTGTTTTCAGGCTGCCTTTGTCTTTCTCTCCTTTTCTCTTTCTCTGACCTTCCATTCTTTTTCCTCGTTTGTATCACTCCTTCGATCTCTCTGTCTCCCCCTCCTCTTCCTCCCTAAATCTTTTGATATCTCTCTGAGAAGCTCCTCAGAGGCATTCAGTGCAGTTGTCTGATCTGAATAAATGTTTGCGATTAGTGCCGTGGCTGTCTTGTGGTTTGGGCTGCCAGTGTGGGAGTTGGTGCTCGAGTCTCTCCATCGTGCTGAGACGTTTAAATGAGTCTTTGTCAAAGACCCCCCCCTCCAACTCCCCTCAGTTTGTCACTCTCAGTTTGTGGTATCTATTTTTAATGGCCTGGGAGACGTGTGGAAGGCCCCAGCTTCTGTCTCCGTCTGAACAAACAAGATAGACGAGGATGGGTACTTTTTTTTTTTTTTACTATCACAGTGGCTTTTATTGTGATGCAGATTTGAAGTGAAAACATTTGGGATTCTCTACGATTCGTAAAATAAATGTTGTCAGCAAGGCGCTCTACTTTATGCAATCTTCTGAAGTAAGAGATGTCTATGATTTGTCTTTCTGTAATTGACACCGATAACTGCCTTAACTGGAGCATTCATCCGAACAGACTACTTTTCTGACAACTGCGCAACTGGATGGGTGTAAATGAAAACAAAACTGGTGGTAAAAAGAAAACATTTCCAACATTTTGCTGGTTAACTCGAGGGTTAATTGGTTTTAGGACTGGACAGGTGCGCTACCTAGTGAAGTACATATTTTTGAAACTCTAGCCAAAGTAAAAGACACTAAAACTACACGTTATACAGCCGATAATAGTTTATTTTCTGGTCTTGGAGAGGCTAAATCCAGAGCCTTTAACATTTAATGATCCACAAAGTAAAACCTTTTAGTGCCAAAAGGTTAAGGCTACAACTTTTGAACCGTCCTCCATCTCCTCACCTGTCTTTCCCTCTCTGTTACGGACTGGATGGGGTGGAGTCATGTCTCTGATGTAGGACAGCATCTTAAAGCAACATGAGACCATAACCTACCTACACAACATTTGAAACCAACTTTTATTTCTTTTATTTATTTGACTCTGAATATACCAATATGGGCAAAATGATGTTGGTTATCGTCTTAAATTTTGGTATCTGTAAATTTTTCGGTTTATTGCCCAGCCCTAATTGAGAAATTCAAATTTTTGGTGTGAACCTGATTTTTAATTTTGGATGGAGTTTACTAACTACTACTGTTTTTACTAGCTATGATAGTTTTAATGTAAGCTAAGTTACAACCTAATTCTTACTGTTCCAAACAATGGATAAACTATGTTAAGATGGATCTCTAGCCTAGCTTTGTTGTGGTTGTTTTCGAATGAGCCGAGAGCTGCATGGAGTTTCACTTTTGATGCAATCTACTGAAGTGAGAGATGTCTAAGGATTTGTCTTTCTGTAATTGACACCGATAACTGTCTTAACTGGTGGTAAAAAGAAAACATTTCCAACATTTTGCTGGTTAACTCGAGGGTTAATTGGTTTTGGGATTAGACAGGTGTGTTACCTAGCAAAGTTGCTCAGGTCAGTACTAGTGTGAAACTCTAGCCAAAGTTAAAGACACTGAAAATACACGTTATACAGCCGATAATAGTTTATTTTCTGGTCTTGGAGAGGCTAAATCCAGAGCCTTTAACATTTAATGATCCACAAAGAAAACCTTTTAGTGCCATTACGCTGTGTAGCAAATTGATTTCAGTCAAGTATATATTTTTTTCCTACCCATTCACTTGTTTTGAAGACAGACCTTTTGGAAGGTTAAATTCCACAAACTCGCTCTACTTTTCAAAGATGTCCGAGGGGGTTTCATCCCTGAGATGTATTCAGGTTTGGATGTGCTCTCGTTGACCTCGATGAAACCCTCGACTCGTTTCACGACACACAGATGAGTGGCTGCTCCAAACAAGACCAGACATCCACCCTCCTCGCTTTGATATGAAACCTTCACCACCCACAGAGCTTTTCCTCGAGTCTAGCCTCACACATCGACCCCCCTACACCCCTGCTCTCACACTTTGAAGTGGATGCTGGTCAGTTTGTGTGGATGATTATCCAATAAAAGAAACTCTTTGATTTCTTTTTTAAGTTTAGTAGTTTGCGGCTAATACCACCTTTATTTCAGCTATGTTTTCAAAGGCTGATATGTTATGATCCTGTGTGGGTGATGATGTTGTATGTTGATCCCCCGTGACCTTATTTAGACACAAATATAAAAAGAGACAAAGAACATTTATTCTAAGACAAATAATGAATATTTCTTTTCCTGTCTCTTTAAAATACTTCCATACAGAAAACATGATGACCAGGGCTCCAGACTAACTTTTCTTACTAAGAGCATAGTGGCTCCTAACAAAAAATTTTAGGGGCGCAAGCAGAAAATTTAGGAGCGCACATCGAAATCGACTTTCAGTGTTTTCCAATCATATACACTGTATTACTGATAAATACTTAAACAATAAATGCAGAATCTACAAGCTTATAAACTCATATTTTATTGTGCAATGGTTTTCAACAACATAAACCAGTTATACGTCTCCCTGAAGTATGTCAGCCAAATTTCCCGGATTTTTTCGCCACGACCGTTTCCTCACAATCTGAGTCGTACTCTCTCTCTCTCAAGATTTGTCTCCTCAGGAACATTCATGTTACTGGAGAGAAAGTAAGAACTGATAGTCCTCCTCGCCACCATTGTCCATTGTTCACAAAGGATACCTGTCTGTGAAATCTGTGGATTCGCACGATAACCCCAAAGACCCGTCTGTTTTCACACATTAGCCTATCACAGTTGTCATTCACCCACTCCGTCTCACACACATTGGTCAGCCCTCTTCTTCTTCTGTTCTCGTCTCCTTTCTCCTTTTTTTTGATTTAATGTGGGTTGGCAAACCAGCTAATTTTTGCATTACCGCCAACTAGTGGGCCCAAGTGTGGAGCATAAATTTGTCAGCAACAAAAAATATTTAATAAAAAAATCGGCAAATTCACTGGTAACGCATGTGCGAGTAAATGTAAAATTTACTTGCCCTGTCTTGGATTTTAGTTGCAAAATGTGACCATTTGGTTGCAGTCTGTAGCCCTGATGACCCTCAGAGTTTGTACACCTGAGCTGGTTGAGCATAATGAATGTGTTATCTTATTGGCTGTGCTCATCAGCAGACATTGTCATACCTACTGATACCAATAACTCACTTTATCGGCTGTATTTCTTATATTTGTAACTATTCCCATCTTAACCCCCTAAGTTCATAAGTCGAAGTTTGTTTATCTGTGGGTTGATGTTTTGTTCGGTCATCTGATGAGAGCAGGGAGTGGAAAAAGTCACTGGTATGAAGGGGGTTTTGAGAACGGACAATCCAAATATTATGTTTCTCTTATCTCGACAAATCAGAGGGAGAGTTCATAAAAGTGAAGTTGGAAGGGAAAGTCTGTTTCGTGTGTGTGTGTGTGTGTGTGTGTGTGTGTGTGTTTATGACTTGACGGCCCCTTTAACCGAGTTAATTTCCCCCGACGTCTCCTCTTCTGCGCCCTCACAGAGAGGAAATGAGTGCCCTTCGATCCTGAACCAGTGACACATGACTGACTGACTGACTGACTGACTGATGGGTGCACAGAAGAAAATTAACTCTTGGATTCTCTCCTTCCTTCAGACTGGACACAGGAGCACTGAACTATAGACAACTCTTCAGTTTTTATGTAGTTGTGTTTTCCACGTGTCAAAACTCAACATTTCAGTCGACATAGTCCGGTTTCTTGTCTGTCTTTGAGTACTGTGGTTTGGTGCATGCTGGTTTTCAAGTATAAGCATCTCATGAAGAGTCCTAAACAGATGGCTGCCTACCTGTGAGTGTTGTTAAGCTCAAGGTTTCTACCTGTTTAAAGAAGTTTTTACATGCTACTGCTGCCAAGTGCTTGCCGAGTGGTGGATTCATGTTCATGTTGGTTGGCACTAAAAATGTAGCTACAGAAATCTGATGGTATTTCGTTACTCACTAAAAAGAGAGAGCAGAATTTGTTTTTGATCCTTTTTTACAGGAATCCCTGATGCAGGTCTCGATAAGTGATAAAAACCTCTAAAACACAATCATTATGTGTACTTCTACATCTTATGCGGTTCACGCCTAAGGCAGCTGGGTCATGAATGTGCACTGATGCTTTGCACCTAACAGTCGAGCTAGGTGCTATAAATATGTATTCTGCACTCAAAACTTCATCATTTATCATTTACAACCAGCCGGGGGCGTTCGGTGAGATAGAAATATGTGTTTCAGAATGCACCAATGCGGTGCATGTGGTGTGGTCCATCTTGTGTTGTCCACAGCCTCAACGTTGAAGTTTTGATATCTTGTTGTCCTCATAGTGCAAATACTAGCAGCGAATAACTGTTTTTCTGTTTTCACGCTGAGCAAAGGCTTTCATCCAAATGATTAACATGATTTAAACAAATCAAAAATGTGGTGACTGCATGAATATAAAACTTTCAAAGGATATTTCTATTACCTCAACAGATCTCCTTCTTATGTAAAACTTATAAACCATAAATAGAAATCAGTGAAATTGAGCACAAAGTTTTACACAGAGTGAGGAGGCTTTTAGTCAGGGAATGAAACACACTTTTTATGTTATATCACCAAAAACAAAATAAATAAGATTAAAGATTAAAAATATGGCTGGGCGATATGACCTTAAATCAGTTTCACAATATATTGGTAACTATTCCACAAGCTGCTCACCCCCTCCCACATTAACTTCGTCTACTCCATCCGCTTCAACTTTTGAACTGTCCCCCATCTCCTCACCTGTCTTTCCCTCTTTGTTACGGACTGGATGGGGTGGAGTCACGTCTCCGATGTAGGACAGCGTCTTAAAGAGACATGAGACCATAGCCTACCTACACACATCCAAAACCAACTTTTACTTGATTTTTCGACACCGAATATACCGATATGGGCAAAATGAAGTAGGTAATTTTGAATTTATTTATTTACTTATAATTTGTAAATTTTTGGTTTATCGCCCAGCCCTACTTATGCCTTGATTGAGATTTGGATGTACATGTTCTTGGACTATGTTGAAAAAAGTAGAAAAAAAAACCTCGAATCACAAGCAAAATGTTGATTATTATCCTGTTGGTGGTCATATTTTTCTTAAAGCTTAACATGAAACGCACTCAAAGTGCACAAATTTGATCCAAAGGAGTCAGAGTTGCGTAGTTACAGTGTACTGAAATAATCAGTCGAAGTATATGCAAGTGCTCTGTTGGTTATTTAAAGGTTTTTCTCCCAGCCCTAATTAAAAAGTTCAAATTTTTACTGTGAACATCATTTTTAATTTAGGTTGGAGTTTATGAGCTACTTCTGTTTTACCAGCTGAGATGGTTTCAATGTAAGCTAAGTTACAACTTAATTCTTACTGTTTCACACAATACAAAAACTGTGTTAAGATGGATCTGTAGTCTACCTTTGTGGTTGTTTTCCATGAGCCGAGAGCTGCATGGAGTTTCACTTTTAATGTTGGACTGTAATTTTACATCATCACCTTGTCCTAACGCTTCATCACAAACTTTTGCGTTGCCTCACAGGTGTGAACGGCTGTTATTTGCGGCTGGATTGATTTGATATTGTAGGTGTGATCGGGCTGTCCTTGATGTTGCTTTTGTAATTAAGAATTAAAAACAAGTCGAATGGAGTTTCGACCGATTAGTAAGTAACAAAACAACCTGACACTTGAAAGGATACAAGGAAGTACAACAATATACACATCTTGAGCTATTTTTAGCTCCAGTGTATGATCTACATCACCTACATGAAATAAATCTTTATGCTGCGATTAGAAAGTGGAATTAGAAATGTGATAATGAATAATATGTGGAGATGCTGCTGATGGACTTCATTTGGTCAGTTTCATGGAGAATGGAGGGATGATGGGCAGCCCAGCTTCATTCAGGTAAATCCGAGCAGCAGGAGCAGCAGCTGTGCAGAGCTGCTGTGGGTTTGTGTGTTTGTGTGTGTGTGGTCCAGATGCAGGATTCTAACCCTCTCTAAAGAAAGGCGGTTTTTCTGATGCTTTAACAATTTACACACAGTCCACCCTTTGCTGACTATCACACGCAAACACAGACATGTATCCATCAGAGTGGAAACACTCACTGCATCAGTGTTTGTGTGTTTCTCCTCCACACGTGGGATTTTCAGTGTGGGTGAATGTGAAGTTTCGGATGTGCACATTTGCTCGGTGTGTGATGATGGCCTGTCAATCTGCTTTACAGAGTCCAAACTGGCATCATTAACGAGCCTGAGACTGGCTGCCACGGCGCACTGCGTTACGGCGCTGACAGCAGGCAAACGTGAAGCCTGAAAAATTGTTGTTTTGTTTCCAACATATTTGTACATCTGACATGTAAGTGTCTCCTCGAACCTGGATACAGCCCAGCTGGTAGAAATGAAACACACACCGTAGGGAGCTACTGTTTTAAAGTTTTAAAGTTTTCAGCACATCAAAAACATTTACCTTTATTTTAAAACTCCAACTACTTGCACAACCTCATCTCACAGTATTCAGAAGAAACAGAAAGAAATGCCACATCAGCAAGTTTGTTCTCAGTTTATTACTCCATAAACGATGGATTTTCCTCAGTTGGAGTAAAATGGGTGATTCATCCGTGTTTGTCAAGTTATCTTATAAACCAGCCTGTACACAAAACATAAAGTGTTCCCTTTAATAGTGTCAGTACAGAAAATACGATGGAGCAACTGAGCTGCATATAATGAGATCTTATGAAAGAAGAACAAAAGACGACTGCGCGACATTTGAACAAACTACACGGTGTGCTCAGTTAGTTCCTGTACAGGGGGAGATTACAGTCGAGGAAGACAGCAGGTTATTTGAAGTTTTACCATGGATCTGTTATCAGATAAACCATGTCTTACAGTAGAAAACAGGGACAGGGTTAGTGGTTCATGGTAGGGCTGGGTGATATGGCCTCAAATCAATATCACGATATGTTGAGCAGTTCACCTTGATAACGATAAATGGACGATAACTACTCCACAATCTGCTCACCCCCTCCCACATTAACTTTATCTACTTCAGCCGCCGCTCCAGCTGCTACAACTTTTGAACCGTCCTCCATCTCCTCACCAGGTGCTCGTTCATGTAGACTTTGGTTCCTTTTAGATTTTTTCCTTGCATCAGTAATTCCGTCTTATGTTTTCTGCTCACAAAGCGGAGTATTACTTTCGGTCTCGCTTGTCAATCCTCTTGCTTCCCAAGAAATGTATCACTTGCCTTTCGAGTGATTGTTGATCCTCCGTTTGTGCATCTTCTATGTCACTCCGACCCACACTAGCAGCGTTTGCGTAGGTTCAGGTTTAACATCTAGCAACTGATTTAACATCCTCCATTCGTATATACTATTCCATGTAGTCGATTCTTCTTTCTAGGTCCTTGATTTTCTCTGACCAGGTTCTTGAGTTGCTTAACTTCGTTCACCAGCTCCAGTAGAATAATGTGTTGCTTTGCTACTCTGCTCAGTTCTTCTGACATGAAAGTTAGAGACTTACGGATCTCCTCCATGTCGTCGCTTTCTTCCAGATTTTGAGCCCCTTTGCCACGAGGCATCATCTCTTCTCATCCACTGACTTTTCGCTGATTTAGCCACCATCCTGAATCACGTCCTCCATCTCCACACCTGTTTTTCCCTCTTTGTTACGGACTGGATGGGGTGGAGTCATGTCTCCGATGTAAAACAGGGACAAGAGACCATAGCCTACCTAAACACATCCAAAAACAACTTTTATTTTATTTATCTTTTTGACACGGAATATACTGATATGGGCAAATTGACGTCCGTTATTGTAGTAAATTTCGGTATCTGTAAATTTTCGGTTTATCGCCCAGCCTTAGTTCATGGCTGAGTTGCGTTATCCCGTCCGTCTTATCATCCCCACTCTGTATCCCCAATGTGGAGACATATCAGAAACTTTCCTGTGAGACAGACATTGAGAGGGTATTTCTCATTTGAACAGATAAGAGTTGTTGGACGCCTCAATAGACACCACTTTGCCAGAGTTAGATTTGAAAATTGATTTCACTCTTCAGCTCAAGAATGATTTATTAGAGCTCCAGTGAGGAGTTTTTAGCTGATTAAAGAACAGACAGAACTTCATACTGATGTCTCAATATTTCCTCCTCAAGCAAATAAGATCATCTGCAGAATTATTGACTCTTTCTATATCATTATTACAATTAATATTGGCTGAAAGTGCTTCACACTGTTTAAGTAACAACCACAAAGAAGTTTTTTACTTTAGTTTGTAGTCTCTGAACTCAATTTAACAGGACTGACCTCTGGTTTAACTTCGTCACATGAACTGTATGTGTGAGCAATTGTTCCTCATTTGTTCTCAGTTAGATTAAAGAAGACATGAATAATTCATAGCATTATTTTAGCACTGTTTCCTAATGTACAGAGATGTTTACATGTGAGTTAGAGTATTTTTGTTTTTTACTGTTTGGCTGTCGAGTATTTCCAGCAGATGGTCGGGATCCCGTGTTTTCTCTCCTAATGTCATTGTTCTATTATTATCAGCCGCTCTCCTGTAGACTCGGAGACCTTGGCACGTCCTGTTGTTACCTTTTTTTCTTCATTAGCCTTACTTTGTAGTTTTGTCAACCTGATTATCCTGTCGTCAACTTGTCTGTTCAATTTTAATCTGTGTTTCTACTGTGCTGTGCCATCTTTGTCTTTTTTTTTCTATTTATTTGCTCTCTGCTCAAGTATCAACTTCCTTTTCAGCCTCTGTGTAATATGTACATTTACCTACAATGATGGTTGTAAATGTGTTTTGAATAAAAGACTTTGGAGGAGGTGAAAGCATTTGGCACATCGGGAAGATGATATCTGTACCCATCTGTCTAACTCGGTGTGAATTCATCCTAAAGTGAAAGAGCCTTCAACTTTAGTAGCTGTTGTCTTTGAATATTTTAGTGATGAGGACATTATGACTGCAATGAGCCAATGTGAAAATGAAACGCTTGGGTAGAGAAGTATGAAATTGTGAACAGAATATTCAATATTTGCACAATCACATGGCGATTTGAGGTCATTCCTAACAAAAATGATTCAATTTTCTCTCTTTCTCTCTTTCTCTCTCGCTGTCTCTGCAGGTCCTCTCTGACATGCCCTCATTGCCTTAAGCAGAGCAACACCTTCGATCCATTTTCATGTATCTCCCTTCCCATCCCACTGCGACAAACAAGGTAATGTATAACACACGACCCATGCGAACCCTTTTTTTGTCGACACTAACTACACAACTTGTGCGTTTTCATCAGCCTTACATTACCATAAAGGTGAAGGTGTGAAAAATTACAGTATTAGGTTATACTCAGTAGTGTTTGTACCATACTGTGCTTTAATTCTGTGATGCACCTGGACCAATCAAAATTGAAGTTGCTGTGGGCCACTAGGTTCAGACAACCCAGACAGGATGGTCCAGTTACCTCCACCCCAACAGCAGCTCTCTTGTCCTGATCCATCCATCAACTTGATGGCTCTTTATTAGCTGGTTGTGTTGCCTATTGTGGAGGGCTTGTTGGATAGAAAAACCCCTGGATGATGCACTGTTTTGGGACCTAACTGAAAGACATCAATTAGAGAACCTTTAAGCACCTGATGTCAATGACTTGACCTTGTTGAAAACGGTTTTCCTCCAGAACTGTTTTTTTGGTTTCGGAGGATGCAGGGCAGACCTCCATCTAGGGCTGGGCGATAAACTGAAATTTACTAGAATAACTTAAGTCATTTCGCCATGTCAATGAATTCGGTGTCAAAAAAATAAATAAATAAAAGTTGGTTTTGGATGTGTGTAGGTAGGCTATGGTCTCATGTCCCTTTGAGACGCTGTCCTACGTCAGAGACGTGACTCCACCCCATCCAGTCTGTAACAAAGAGGGAAAGACAGGTGAGGAGATGGGGGACGGTTCAAAAGTTGTAGCAGCTGAAGTAGATGAAGTTAATGTGGGAGGGGGTGAGCAGCTTGTGGAGTAGTTATCATCCATTTATCATTATCAAGTTGAACTGCTCAATATATTGTGATACTGATTTGAGGCCATGTCGCTCAGCCCTACCTCTGCCTCTCATTGCCATGTTGCCTCGTCTCTGGCTGGCCACTGTCTCTCCACCTTTCTCTCCTCTGGTCTTGACTGTCTACCAGGTAAATCTACTACTCCAGTTTTTAGTCTTTGTCAATATTTTCACTGCTCAGGTTGTTCTTGGCTTCTTGGAAATCTTGATTCTGTTTGTCAGAGTAGGGCTGGGACATGAGACCATAGCCTACTTTTTTTGACACTGAATGTACCGATATTGGCAAAATGACATCGGTTAAATAAATTTTAATATTGGTAAATTTTCGGTTTATCGCCCAGCCCTATATCTGAGTGACATCCATGGTATTAATATCGCATAGACTCCCAAGTTGGCAGCATCGTATACACTACATGTCAACAGCTACTGACCATAGTCTGAAGGCAGTGATAAATGTTTGCCACCAGAAGTCCTTGACTAAACACTTTCTGTGTTATTTCCATTTTTTTTACTGCACCAGAAGCAGCATGTCAGCAAGGTCTCACTGCACCATATTGTGATTTTGACATATGGAGAAAGGGAGAGAGATGGAGAAAATAACAAAGATACAACAAAGAGAGAGTGGATGGTTATAATGAGCTTTTTTGTGAGCTCTAATAATGAGTTACTTGTTCTAATCAAATAAGCCCTTCACACCTATTCGTGGTGTTGATTGTTATGCTTGATTTGACAGCTTTAAGGATTGTAGAGGTCCAACAACTGGACTGGGACTGATTGAGATCTTTCTGAGTCAGATGGTGAAAGTTAGACTTTCATTACTTCTGGATGGGATCATGTGATCTTAACAAATTTAATTCAGGTAGGTAGTTAAAGTGGAAAAACTTTTGGTGAGGAATAGGGAGGTACATACTCGGTAACCACAACATTACAGGTTTTATCTTGTGTTATCTTCTCTGCCAATGTGTTAAGCAAGATGTAAAATATCTAAAAAGATAACAGAACAAACATTTCACTCAAACTCCATTCATACCTTTGCTTGCTGCCAGTGTTCAGTGAATCCTCCTATCTTCAAACATGCAGACACATCTGCTCTGCATCCTCTCTGCATGTTCAAACCCCAAACTCAGCCCTGCATTTCTCTGACAGTCTGTTGTCCCTCCCTGCAGTCGACTCAGCCCAGCCCACAGGAAAAAAAAAAATTCATTCAGATTTAGTGTGGACTCCCCTGCTCACACACACACACACACACATACATACGTGCACATATTCAGACACAGCGCCGTCATGCACGGCTCTGCTGGAGCAGTACCCCAGCAGAATGCAAAAGTCAGAGGCCCTAAGAGACACAGCAGGGTCTGGCTAGCAGCAGGTCGTGGATAATGTCGCTGTATCTGAGAGTAAAGATGCTATCACAGTTTTTTTTTCTTGATTCAACATTGCAGTCGATCAAAGGGAGAGATTTCTGCTTTTAAGAGATTTAAGAGAAACTGACACTCATCAGACGCAGACTGTCTCCAAGGATTGACCGAATTAAAATTTCATGTTTCGTTTACAAAATAAGGATCTACCAACAGTCCCAGTTTTTTATTGATCCAGCCCAGTTACATTCATGATAGAGGCCACTATATTTGTAATCCAAGCATCATGTGCATTGGAAGTGTGTCTTGATTGCTGGTCGGTTCTCTGATGCTACAGGATCACATTAGAGGAAATGACCGGTAACTTTAGCTGTAGCCTGTTGCTGTAGCAGGTTAACTAGTCGTGGTTTTACTCCTGGCAGGGGTCTGGGTGTCTGTCACTGAGGTTCTTGGCGAGAATTGGAGTCTTGAGTGTTTTGTAGTATCTTTTACACACAGCTTTTTAATAAGTCAGCAGTCTGTTTTGGGGGCAGAGTGCTCCCCCAGTGAGACTCCAGCGACTGGTTCTGTTCACCAGCACAGAATGTGGAAGTTTTCTTATAGAGGATGACATTGCTGTCATCAGCAGTGGACATGACAGGAGGTAGATAATGTAATAGCCTGTGTCTTTAAGTTAAATAGATGTAAAGTTGAAAAGACTCCCAGATATGTGGTGGTCAAGCTCAGATCCTGTAGTCTTTTAAAACTGTGTAAATCACTCTACTAAAACTTAAAGTCTGGTGCTTAATTTCATGAGACTAATCAAAAAGAACTTGAACTCTTCAGGTCGAGTGAAGAATTTAAACATGGTCCCTTTTTGCAAAGTTACGTATGATTTTTGGAAAATTAGTACTATCCATTGAGACAGACAGGGATGTTTTCACGTGTAAATAGTGACAAGTTTGAAAGTGTTTTTAAGTGTTATAAACTTCTTTCAAATCATTAGCAATTTAGTTAAAAAACAGTGATGAAATCCATATGTAAATGACAGAAAGGGTCTCTTCTCCTGAGCTCTGACAGTCTGACGTTCCTTCCTTGATCACACTGCCTCCTTGTGGAGCTGCAGGTAACATCATAGCTTCTCTCAGTCTGAATAAATCCTGCAACTATAACAGGGCCACATTGAAAGATTAAATAAGCACTGAAATTTCAGAAAGCCGCACAACATTAGCATTAGCATTTGCTACTTTTGTACAAGCATAAGTTTTGAAAGTTAAAGTTGTTGTTGCAGCCACCACGAGCTCGACTCCTTCGCTGCATGTCTTCCCCAACTCTTTGCCCGCCACATTTCTCATCTCTCTCCAGTTTTCCTATCTGATAAAGACAAAAATACAACTCAAAAAAAAAAGATGCAGCATTTTCTAAACACTCCCAAAACATTCTACAATTTTATATTGGCTTCCAGCAAGTTCTTATCAATTTGTAGAGCCATCTGTGTGTTAGAAGTCTGTGTTCTTTTAAAGCGATGCATGTGAAAAGATATGAGAGAGGAACTTCAGGGCTCACTTTGTACATAAAGTAGAAATTTGACGGATGTAATTCAAGTGGAAGAGAAGCTGCTTCAGGTAGTCACTATTGTTCCCGTCATATACTGTAAGTGTTCCAGTATAAGCCAAAAACAACAAAGTTTTAAACAGTGTGTTCAGATGATTAAAGGTTGCAGTGTTGATATTATAACTAGAAAGTCTGAGCATTTTAAATCTAGAAATACTGTGCAGCTGCACAACCAGCTGTCAGCAAAGGGTTTTTTATGCATACTCAGTTTAATATTTATATTCAAGTGTTGGTGTTTGTGAACTGTATGCGTTTTGCATTGATGCCCATTTGCAAAAGAGGGGATGATCTCTCTCTCTCTCTCTCTCTCCCCCTTTCTCTCTCTCTCTCTTCAGGCAGTACTCTTTTGAATATGTTCAAACAGCATCAGAGCACAGAGATGCTGTTTCTCCTGCTGCACAGTGAGGGGTGCTTTTAACCCGCCTGAGCTTTAGGCAGCATCTTTTAGTCTTATTTGCAGGAGTTTAGATGCTGCAAAAGTGGCGCAGTCCCGCTGTGAATTTGGCCCTCAGTGTCCCCCAAGATATGTAACATAAATTTGCATCCTATAAAGAGCTTCTATCTGGTCTGAAAAATACATGAGTGCAGTTTTGAAGTAGTACTCACAAGTCTCCTTAGACTGCTGTCATTTAGTGTTGGGTGGTATGATGGTATATGCCGTGTGACAGTATGAGTCAGTGTGTAGTTGTCTGCGCTCGCTAACAGGAAAGCCAGAAGCGGAATTTTTTTTTTTTCTGCATTTCTGTATATTCACCAGCATGTCATGGGGAATTGATTCCCTCCGCTTGATTAGTCAGGTTTGGGTGCGCTTCCGGTCATCACCAGCGTGTCCAGCAGACTGCTTGGCATAGCTTCAACGAAGAAGAAACAGCGTCACTGGTGGTGGTCATGGCGGACGCGGCGATTAGTGGCAGTACTGAGCAAACGGAGGCAGTCTGACCCACCCAACAGGAGGTAGAGGAGGAAAAACTTGTTCCCAAAAAGGGCACAAGTCGCGACATCGGTTATCTGGAGATTCGCTGCACCAAAAACTAAAGCTTCAGCAGCTCCTTTCATATCAAAAAGCTCGGCAGAGTCTTTCGCCAAATGTACGCCATATGATCAAAATTTGCCAGACTGGTCCGGCATTTGGTTTGCATTAGTATACAGATCCAAGATCAACAGTTAAAGGAAAACGAACAAATGCGACAGTATGGTTAGTTTCAAGCCATTAATTGAATTTACAGGGGAAAAAACATACCTTGTTATATACTGTTACCATGATATGAAATTAAGGTAACACTTTACAATAACCTCAATTTATAAATGGTAAATAGATAGTTTACTAATGTTTAATCATTATTTAAGAACAGCATAGAAACCAATTATAAATGGCAAATAGATAGTTTATTAATATAAGTTAATAGTTACTTTACCATTAACAAGCAATGAAATTATGATTAATCATTTTCATTAATTATTATTGGACTATTTATTAAAGGTTCATATAGGGTTTCAATATTGGTTGTAAAACATCTAGATTAAAATGTGTGTCAGTAGGACTTTGTAAATGGTTAATATTTGGTTTTTAAACCATAAAAATTACTTAAATGATTATTCTAAAGTTGCAACTGATGTTTGTAATACTTTCTAAATAATTAATAACTGGTTTATAAACCACGTATAAGCATTACTTAGATGGTTATTGTAAAGTTAGGGTTAGGTTTTTAAAATTGTAAAATTCACAATTTATTAATGGTCTATATGCTATTTATGAATGATAATTAAACATTAATAAACTATCTGCTTACCATTTATAAGTTATGGTTATTGTGAAGTGTTACTAAAATTACTCATATCATGAAATAAGATTTTGTTCATACCGCTCATTTTTTCATCACATGATCCCACCACTACAGCTGGGAATTTAAAAAAGCTTTTCAATGATTGCAGTCTTTTCAAAAACTGTATCTTTTTCCAACAAATTGAACATCCTCGCTTGTACTTCATGCCTCTTGGCATCAAGTAGAACAAATGGATTCCTGTGAAGCTGGAAAAGATTATGTGATACTTTGCCCAAGGAAACAACTGACAGAGATGTGAAGAGGACATGATTTGAAGCAAAAGATTTCAAACACCTCGAGGGTTTTTAAATCAGATAATATTTCTCTATGATTTCGGCTCTGACATGGTTTTTTTAAAGCCAATTTGATACACCTGGAGAACTCCATTCACTTTCGGTGTTCTTAAATGGAAGATATGAGAGCTTCCTGTTAAAAAAAACAAAGACTATCAGGCTTCGAACCGGCGGGGAGCTTTTAGAGATGACATCTCTATTTCCTGTTCCTCTCGAGGACCACCCCACACCTCTCATCCTGTTACATTTCACGTCTCAGTGTCGCATCTGAAAGCATCTTAGAGTGTGAACAAAACAGCTGCTCAGATCCTCCGCTGTCTGCCCTGTCAGCCACCCCACTGCTAACACATTACTCACCTGAATAATGCATGATGGGAAACAGGAAGTAGAGGTGTCAGCGGTTATCCCAAATGAGAAAGCAGGACCTCACTGTGTCCCACCGGCTTTGTCGTTTCTTTGAAGACCTTTTTTTCCTCACTACCTGCTCTCATCGCTCAGTAATTTCGGATTTTATCCTGTAATTTTGTTTCTTTTTCTACGATCCTTTCATCATATTCATCCTTCCCAGGAGGAGATCAAATTGTTGGAAATCAAAGAAAGAAAAAACACGTCACCCCCCCGAGGGGACCATCCCGTATGTGCTGGTTCAGCTATATCCAATCATACATAAATAGAAATTTATGCACACTGGGGAGAAATGAGTCCCTTCAAGTCCACACCTGAATACAGTTACTTCTCTTTGGATGTTAAATCAGACACAGAAAATTCAGTTTAGGGCTGGGCGATATGGCTTCAAATCGGTATCACAATATATTGAGCAGTTCAACTCAATAACGATAAATGGACATAACTTCTCCACAAGCTGCTCACCCCCTCCCACATTAACTTTGTCTACTTCAGCCGCTACAACTTTTGAACCGTCCTCCACCTCCTCACCTGTCTTTCCCTCTTTGTTACGGACTGGATGGGGTGGGGTTGCGTCTCTTACATAGGACAGCATCTTAAAGGGACATGAGACCATAGCCTACCTACACACATCCAAAACCAACTTTTATTTATCCATTTGTTTGACACTGAATATACTGACATGGCCAAAATGACGTTGGTTATTGTCTAAAAATTTTTATCGCCCAGTCCTAATTCAGTTAGGGTGAGAACATGTTCAACAATATTATGAAAGAAAAATCTTGTCCAGCCTCATCGTGTGCTCCATAGTCTAAATTTCTTGACTGTTTGTTTGCTGTTTAACTGTTTAAAATATACCCAGACTGCAGAAATGCATCACTTGAATAAACTGACGGCATGATCTTTGTTGTCCCTGGAGTATCCCTGAAGTCACCGATCGCTCATGTTTTGGTTTTTTGGGAGTTTCTCTTCTCAGTGTTCAGGTGCTTAAATAATGTGTTTGGAGTCAGTTATAATAAAAGGAAATTCATAATGCATAGAATTGTGTCACTTTGATCTTACATGTAATTTATCTTCTCTTTTCCAACTCCATCATGATTCCTCTCCCCCTCTCTTCCTTTACTCCACAGACCGATGTATGTGACGCTGGTTTTCAGCACAAAGGGTCAGAGGTACCTGCGGGTGGGGCTGGCCGTTCCTCTCTTTGGTTCAATGTCTTGCTTAAGATCCATGGTTGCAGATGAGGGAAACATCTCCCCAGAACAGGTACTCACACACACACACACACACACACACACACACACACACACACACACACATATATATATATATATATATATATATATATATATATATATATATATATATATATATATATATATATATATATATATATATATATATATGTATGTATATGTATGTATATGAAAGGTCAGGGGGAGGCAAAGTTTTCACCCCCACCAGATGTGCACTTTATTTTGACTAGTTTCTGAAAACACTATTCTCTGGTAGATTAAGAAATTAGGACTTTGAAAAAGAGTCTTTCTTTATATTATTTTCTTTGCAAATTTTTATATTTTGGTTTCAGATTTAGATGTACCGTAGTTCTAACACTGTGCTCTCTGCTTTAGTGCATGTTTGAAAACAAAAAAACTTCTTCCATCTTGTATAAGCTGCAAGGATTTTAGATCTTGAGCTTTCTGATCTGACTCCACAAGTATGTAATTTTGTTTTCTCTCTGAATGTATCTGAACACAGAACTTCTGATAGTTTTTTTCAGCTCAAGGGAAAGTGCTGCAAGTCAGTACTTAGTGTTTTTTTTTTTTTCCAGATCATACAGAACAAAATTTTCCCTGTGAGGGTTTGAAAGCTGTGCCTGATTGCACAAAGTTCACAGAGTTCCTCTTTTGCTCTCACTCTTTAGGTCATTCTCGCAGAGCTGTACTCGACGGGTTTTCAGCGTTCCTTTTCGGATGAAGATGACCTGACAGCGATTGCTGATAGTGACGTTGTGTATGCCTTCCAGGCCCCTCCCCTTTACAGTCGTGGAGGCTCCACACAGAGCTCAGGTAGGTAACAGGAAAAAGGATCCAGCATCCCTGAATAGACCCAGCACATATCTAGAGAGGAGTGTGGTGGCACTTCTGCACAGAGCTAAGACATGCTCTGTGTTAGAAGAGCATGTTGAAATAAGTATAGCCTAGAACAGGCATGTATTTACAGGGTCCCTGGTAGGGCTGGGCGATATGGCATCAAATCAATATCACGATATTTTGAGCGGTTCACCTCGATAACGATAAATGGACAATAACTACTCCACAAGATGCTCACCCCCTCCCATATCATCTTCGTCTACTTCAGCCACTATAACTTTTTCAGCCGTCCTCCATCTCCTCACCTGTCTTTCCCTCTTTGTTACGGACTGGATCGGGTGGAGTCACGTAGGCCATGGCCTACCTACACACATCCAAAACTCACTTTTATTTTTTTTGACACCGAATATATTGACACGGGCAAAATGATGCCAGTTATTGTCGTAAATTTCAGTATCAGTAAATATTCGGTTTATCGTCCAGCCCTAGTGCCTGGAGCTGATGGACCACAAACTCTCACAGACTCAATGATGTTTCTTAGTGTAAAACTGCGAAGAACCAGGACATTTTATCTCCAAGGGTACATATTATCAGTCAAAAACTTCTGAGTGTGTATCCATGTCTATAAAGGTGTCACTGCATTAAAAACAAATATGACTCTTTAATAGAAACCACCGCATAGGCTTAAAACCACTCCAAAAATTCTGTCTGTTATCACGGTTAGCGGCAGATTTAAAGTGTCACATGCAAAGAGGAAACCACGAGTTCAGATGATTCAAAAAAGCCAGTGAGTTCTCTCAGTCCTGACCCATTTAAGATGGACTGAGCTGAAGTGATAAGTATCCTGTGGTTAATCAAAATTTGACATTTACTTTGAAAATCATGGCCGCCACATTCTTCTGTAAGAGGACCACAAAGATTAAGAAGTGTTGCCCCTCTCTCTCTTTTTTCTTCCTCTCTTTCTCTCTCACACTCACACACACACATAAAAAAATGTCCCTATAATGAATCACACTTAAGTGCATGCTGGGAAATCTGACTTCTGGTATTGTGAACAATCTGACAAAATGATGAATGGTCCTGCGCTCGGAATAATTCATGAGATAACCACAGAGCACATTCAGGGATATCATAACTCCATTCAGTTGTACTTATTTAATGATTTAACAAAGTGCAGCAAACAAAGTTTACACAGGCATTTCTGTTCTGCTCACGGCGACGGAAATTAGAGATAATAAAGGGTAACAAAGCACAGCACACTTTTCACATGCACCTGTCTGTCTGTGTAGAGACAGGTGAAAAAATGTTGCATTAGGATTGAAAGAGCAAAGAATGAAGCTGCTCTGTATGTTTGTTAATCAAAATTCTCTCTGTGAATAAAAAGACAATCTCCAACAATGGAGAAGCCACATACTGAGAACAAAGAAATTAAAGTGTTGCTATGGTAACAGAGTTCATGTGAGGCCATAGTTAGTCTGTGAGTCTGGTGCTTACGGGGGATTTACAGAGTCACTTTGGTGTATGCCAAGAGGATACCGTATAGTGGGCAGGTGGTCATACAAATTAAGGTAGTTACATTACTGGATTTTCTTGTAGACATGTTGCACCTGAGTATGAAGTCTGTGAATAGTTAAATTTAATTTAAGTAATGCCTGACAAGGTAGATAGCCCAGTAAGAGGATTAGGGTCACATGAAGAGAAATAAAATAATTACAGGAAGGAGATTAAAGTTGAAATTTAGAGATGAAAAAATCGAAATAATGTCAAAAAGGTTGAAATTTTGAGGTTATAAATTGAAATGTGGAGATTAAAGTCAAAATTTCAAGATTACAAAATGTCGTGAATAATGTCAAAATTTCAAGACTTAAGTCTCAAAATTTCCACTTTATTCACGTAATTTTTATATTTTTAATCTCGAAATTTCAACTTTAATCTCGGAATTTAGATTTTTTTCATTTAAACTTTGTTAAATTTCAACTATAATCTTAAAATTTTGACTTTAATCTCAGAATAGAAATTTAAAAAATGTCCCTCCTGTAATTATTTTTTTTCTCTTCTTGTGGCCCTAATCCTCTTTCGTACAGTGGTGATGATAATATTTTCAGTATTTTTTTTTTTTCCCACAATATCTTTTTAGCTCATATTGAGTCCTGGCCCTGAAAAGTCTTTTATATTTCAGAAAAATCCTACAAGAGAAACTAAAACTAAAAGCTAACTTGGCAAAAATAGCAACATTGAAAATACACAAAAACTAAAGTAGAAATTGTTTTAAAAGGGGAAAAACAGAAAAAAAGAAACTTTTCAAATTTGTTTTCAGCAGTCAAAAAATAGCCAGATTATCTTGAATTTATCGTTTAAGCATCAAAAATATCTTATATCTATTTTTTAAAATTTAATTTAATTTAATTTAATTATTATTTATTTATTTTTTCTTCTCCCTTTTTTCTAATTTTTTTCTTAATTATTACATTTATTTAAGTTCTTTATATTACGATCTTTATTTTTAATAACTGCATTTTTGCACTCTTTGTCTGTGATGCTGCTGTGACAAAAAAAAATTCCCTTATGGGGGATCAATAAAGGAATATTCTATTCTATTCTAATACCAGAATTAAACGTCTAATAGGTGTCAAACATGTCCCCTTGTTACAAGAAGAAAATTCAGGGGGTTGTAAGATTCATCCTCTGGGGACCATGAGTGTGGCTGTCCATGCCATATTAGTAGAGATATATTGGTCCAGTGATGTGGACTAATGAATGATTTATTCAATAGCATGGGGGTGGTTGCTGTGTTGTATGTAGGGAATCCCTCTGTTTTCATAACCTTTAGTGCGTTTCAGTGAGCGGGGGCGGGTTCTCACCAAATCCGTCCTTGAACGCTCCGGGGAATACTGAATCAGCATCGCTCCAAAGGTACAATAACGAGGATTTGCATTTAGAAGAAATGGCAGCAGGAGGTCTCGCGATGGAATTCACTGAAATATCAATTAGGTCCAAAGCGCCACAGTAACATCCTATTTCACCCCCGACAAACTGAGCAATTTGCACATAAATAGAGGTTTAAGCTCTGTAATAGTGCTGCACGAAGAGGACTTTGTGAGGCAGAGAAGCTCAGGGAAGCTTAGCATGTCAAGTACTGTATGTGTGATGTTAACGCGGTGCCCTTGCACAAAATCATGTTGGCTGGGCAGAGTTACATATCTCTTGAATAATGGAGAAGTTAATCAAGACGGAGAAGAGTGGACTGTGGGAGATGCTTGCTCAGCAAAAGAAAGACTATGTAGATATCTCAGTGGAGATGCAAGAATCTGTGAGGGATTAACTCACACAAACAGCATCTTCATTTTGGTTGAAATGCAGTTATTAAAGTCAGATTTCATTTTCTCTACTCCTTCTTTAAATCCCCGGACATCTCGGAAAAAAACACACTCCTCTCTTCAAAGCTTTGCACAAGTAAAGATTCAGAGATTTCAAAATGTATCTGGGCAGCTGAAAATCTCTGCGAACACTTTTCTCAGCAGGCACAGAAACCTTTTTACATTTTAAAAGATGCTCAATACAAATTATTGTGTATTTTTAAACGCAATCAATCCACCATGATATGTTTACGATGATTTTGTATAATTATTTCCTGTTAAAAAGTTTTTAAGACCATTTGGACGTGGCAGAAACTTCATCTAACACAATGTTGTCTTTACGAAACCAGCCCAGTTACTGATGAGGAATATGGCTCCTTACCTGCTTAAAGGGATATTCCGCGTAAAATGAATTTAGTCATGATCATAAATGTTCTTCCTTGAGCTGCGTCACCCCACTGTAGTCCATAATGGACTGGCCCGAGGTCTCGCTACAAACAAGCGGCTGCTGGAAGAGAGTAGGTGAGTCGAATTTAGTCTCTTTGCTAAAGAAATTAGGCAAAGTTAAAAGATGTTTGATGGCTTGTACTATGACTAGGACCCTATATGTACTGTTGACAAAGTAAGGTGCTGTTCTGAGCATTATTTGTGGCTATAGAGTGGCGTTTTGGTTGAGGTTTGTTTATGGCTCCTCAGACCGCTTTGTATTGCTATCCTGCGGCCATTACTAAAGTTGGTATAACTAGAGAAGCAAGCGGTCAGCAACATTCATCTCTCAAGGGGGTGTCTAACTCAGTGTTATGGTGTGTTTGACCCTAAATTAACTTTATGCCGGAATATCCCTTTAATGTGGCCCATGTATAAATAACAATTGCCTACTGCCTGTCCGAATAATTCTGTTACGCAGGTGTAGACTGAGCTTAGTCACTGGATGCCTGCGATGTTTATAAGCAATATTAAAAAAAAAGCAAAAAGATTAAACAAATCAAGTAAAAGAAAACTTTTAGAGATCTATCAGACAGAGGGTTTTAGAAAATCACTGCAAAGTATTAATGACCAAGAAACACATTTTGATAACTAATCCTGGTTGAAAAATAGTTTAAAGTGCAGTGATATTTTCTCCTAAACAAGTTTTAGTATATTTCAGTGAAAACATTTGTCCTGTATTTTTGAACTATTTAATGTGACACACTTTTAAATACTTGTGGTTTAAGTCTTGTATATAAATTTCCTTGTACTGAGACAACATATAAATCAAACTCTGCCAAGTACTCTTCTTTTTCAGCTCCATTAAGGCAATTACAGGTCGCCTAAAGCAAACTCAGAGCAGAAAAGCAAAAATAATACTGCAATAACATTCACATAGGAGTTCTTGCTCTGCCTTAAGTATTCATCCCTAAATAACCTGAAGAGATCGAAGAGAGAGAGAGAGAGAGAGAGAGAGAGAGAGAGAGAGAGAGAGATGTTATGTCTACACTTGGTGCTCTGCTCATCTTTACTGCCCTCAGAGATGTTCTCAAATCATCAAGAAATAACAGCAACACTTTGCTCAATGTTTCATAAAAAACAAATAATGGAAAATGTGTACAAAGAACGCCAAGAAGAAAGCTTCATCTGCCCACCAGCTTATAAAAACAAAAGCTAAAGTATCAGAGGGAATAGTCAGAATATGTGAGTCACTTATTAGTCGGTTTTAGCGATGGGAATAGGGGCTATTTTGGCGATAACGACAAAAGCCCTGATACAAAAATATTATAATTCAAATCCATTTTTTGACTCATTTTGTCTTGAGAACACCAGTTGGAGTTGTCAAATAAGATACTTAACCACAAGGTTAAGTGGTAGGTTATGGGGAAAACTATTAACATCAAACAGGTGGGAACAGAGTGAACATCAGCAGATCCACTGTCTGATGTCTGGCATACCTGATTGCCCTCGTCTAAACCCCAATCTTGAAGGAAATCCCTCATGTTGAGCCTCATTATAGAAACAAGCTGCTCAGAGACGTCTTCTTCACCATCTTCGGCCATGTTTGTTTGTTATTCTGCTCTGTGTAAGCTATGGCTACAAGTCCATTGTTTGCACTTACATCATCAACTTGCATTTATCGTGAGATGGCAAATATTCATCATGGAGGATTTTTCTGATGATAAATTATGGATGATTATTTATCGCCCATCCCTAGTCAGTTTACAGTTTATCTAGAGTAGCAGGTGTAAAGAAAGGCCCTTGTTGCAATAGCTTGTCTAATCACTAATACTGAAGCAGGGCTTTGTA
Source organism: Xyrichtys novacula (assembly GCA_962446985.1). Lineage (NCBI taxonomy): Eukaryota > Metazoa > Chordata > Actinopteri > Labriformes > Labridae > Xyrichtys > Xyrichtys novacula. The sequence goes on along the minus strand of OY660866.1, from coordinate 30,901,354 downwards.
TCACACTGTGAACAAAATTTTAGCAAAATATGATGTACTTACTGAAAAAATGCCACTCAAATAATATTATCTAACTTTCAGCATACTAACGTAACATTAGTGTACACTCACAGAAATATTTAGGCCTTGTTGCATACAAAACTTCCATCCATTTGAATTTAACAAAAACGGGCAATAAACGTGATGTGCTGCATATTCGTCAGTCCAATGTAAATGAAACAATTAAGAATTAGATTTCTGTAATAATTCCAATAAACCCAAAGTGTATAGAATAAATACTGAAGATTTATGTACTCATCAGTGATGATTTATTTTTCTGAGTATATGCATGTGTTTTTTTTCCAGTAGGATATACACTCACCGGCCACTTTATTAGGTATACCTGTCCAACTGCTCGTTAACACTTAATTTCTAATCAGCCAATCACATGGCGGCAACTTAGTGCATTTAGGCATGTAGACATGGTCAAGACAATCTCCTGCAGTTCAAACCGAGCATCAGTATGGGGAAGAAAGGTGATTTGAGTGACTTTGAACGTGGCATGGTTGTTGGTGCCAGAAGGGCTGGTCTGAGTATTTCAGAAACTGCTGATCTACTGGGATTTTCACGCACAACCATCTCTAGGGTTTACAGAGAATGGTCCGAAAAATAAAAAATATCCAGTGAGCGGCAGTTCTGTGGGCGGAAATGCCTTGTTGATGCCAGAGGTCAGAGGAGAATGGCCAGACTGGTTCGAGCTGATAGAAAGGCAACAGTGACTCAAATAACCACCCGTTACAACCAAGGTAGGCAGAAGAGCATCTCTGAACGCACAGTACGTCGAACTTTGAGGCAGATGGGCTACAGCAGCAGAAGACCACACCGGGTGCCTCTCCTTTCAGCTAAGAACAGGAAACTGAGGCTACAATTTGCACAAGCTCATCAAAATTGGACAATAGAAGATTGGAAAAACGTTGCCTGGTCTGATGAGTCTCGATTTCTGCTGCGACATTCGGATGGTAGGGTCAGAATTTGGCGTCAACAACATGAAAGCATGGATCCATCCTGCCTTGTATCAACGGTTCAGGCTGGTGGTGGTGGTGTCATGGTGTGGGGAATATTTTCTTGGCACTCTTTGGGCCCCTTGGTACCAATTGAGCATCGTTGCAACGCCACAGCCTACCTGAGTATTGTTGCTGACCATGTCCATCCCTTTATGACCACAATGTACCCAACTTCTGATGGCTACTTTCAGCAGGATAATGCGCCATGTCATAAAGCTGGAATCATCTCAGACTGGTTTCTTGAACATGACAATGAGTTCACTGTACTCAAATGGCCTCCACAGTCACCAGATCTCAATCCAATAGAGCATCTTTGGGATTTGGTGGAACGGGAGATTCGCATCATGGATGTGCAGCCGACAAATCTGCGGCAACTGTGTGATGCCATCATGTCAATATGGACCGAGCTCTCTGAGGAATGCTTCCAGCACCTTGTTGAATCTATGCCACGAAGAATTGAGGCAGTTCTGAAGGCAAAAGGGGGTCCAACCCGTTACTAGCATGGTGTACCTAATAAAGTGGCCGGTGAGTGTATATATATATATATATATATATATATATATAGGTGTCAATATGTACCTTTTCGACCTGTTTTTTTAAATGATAACGGCCTCTGACTACTTTATGTGGGTGCACTGCATATAAGCATCAATAATACCTCATACCCAGCGCTGACTCGGGTCCAAGTTTGCTGTGATTATTTCTTTCTGGAACATTATGTAACACTGATGTGAAATACACCAGAAGCTTTTGCATTAGAGAAGGAAGCTCCTTGTAACGACCCTCTTTTGGTCCATCTGTCTCCATCTAATAAAGTCATAAACGTTTTTCCTTGTCTCTACCGTGAATAGGATTTAATTGTCTCTGTATTTAGCGCAACAATGTAAACTGAGCTTAGTCATGGTAATTTGCTGAACTGATATTTGAGATATGATGTAAGTAAGAGTAAAAAAACATTAGCATTTTTTATGATAGCATCTTTATCATCTTATTTTTGTCTTTATGTGAGCAGGCAGTGGAAGTTATGAAACAGTTTTGTGACTTTATAATAGAACCGGATGGCAAGCAGACAAGATCAGAGTTAAGACGAAGTCGACGAGAGTTGGAGGATGCTGAAAAAGAAGGGGAGGAAAAAAAGAAAGTATCAGGTGTGTGTTCCTCCCCTGCTGCCTCTCTAATCTGTCATTTCGCAGTTGGCAAAAAGCTCAGGTGCTTCGTATGACAGTCGGGGCACTTGTGGCCAGGTGGCTGCTCATAGCCAGGACCTGTGATGTGTTTGTGTCTGGGGCTAAGCCCTCGGCTCCCTGGGTATTTTTAGTCAAGTGCGTGGATTGCTCTGACAGGGGTCCCTCATGTGGTCTTGAGCCACTTGGGTTTCTGTTAATGTGGCCAAAAATCCACTATTGAGGTTTCTTTCTGTTTCTTAACTGTTTGGGGAAATTAAGCATTGAAAGACTGTAGCCTGAAGTGCAACAGCAGATATTATTATCTACGTAAAACTGTTTGTTTGTGTGTGATAGGATTCCCACAGAGTGCAGGGAGACATCAGGGGTTCAGCTCTGACTCATACAGACACTCATCATCCGTTCATGTTAACAGAGATATACTGCAGGAAGTAACCTTTTAACACTGACATTCTCAAAAAGGAGCTTATTCAGTTGCCTCAAGTCATATTCAGCTGTCAGTTAGCAGACAGATCTCATGAGGATAGATGTGTTCTTGATTTCCAAAACTGAAACCTAAAAAAGCTTTCTGAAATCAGAGTAAATCGTTCAGGTATACAGCCTGCATCTTAACAGCTGTGATTTTCTGCTCAAACGCTGTAATAATATGCTACTCTTGTACTCTCTGCTGAATATTTTTGAGTCATTTCAATGTTTTTGAATTGATAAGCAACGATAAATAATTAAGAGTAAAAACATGGAGGGACTTGAGGCAGTATTTTGTGTTAAAACAACATGTTTTACAACCAGTCAGGAAACAGCAAATTAAAGCATTTTTCAAAGAGAAATTAACAACATTTATACGCCTTCATGCTCCTGTGCTTTGGTGTTTCCTGTATATGAATTGAATGCTAGTTTTTAGCATTGCACTCTTAATTTGTTGGATGCAGTTGAGCATATGCAGCATTAAAGTCTGAAAGTGTTTCGTTTTGTATTGTCTTTGGCCTGTATTGTTCGCTAACGTAAGCTTCTGTTAGCTTAGCATTTAGTCTTTTGTAAATTCATAATTAGGGCTGGGCAATATGGCCTTAAATCAATATCACAATATATTAAGCAGTTCACCTCCATAATGATAAATGGACGATAACTATTCCACAAGCTGCTCACCGTCTCTCACTTTGTCTATTTCTGCCGCCACAACTTTTGAACCGTCCTCCATCTCCTCAGCTGTCTTTCCCTCTTTGTTACGGACTGGATGGGGTGGAGTCACGTCTCTGGCAGAAGACAGTGTCTTAAAGGGACATGAGACCATAGCCTACCTACACACATCCAAAACCGACTTTTATTCATTTATTTGACACCAAATATATTGACATGGCCAAAATGACATTGGTTATTGTTGTAACTTTCGGTATCGTTTAATTTTTAGTTTATCGCCCAGCCCTACCGTTGATTAGTGAGTACATTGATAAGATTTCAGCATGGTTTTTGAGGAAAATACAAATCATTTTGTGCTGGATCTTGATGGCATAGGAATAGGTCACCTCATGTATTTGATAAATGATGAAAAAAAAACTAGCCATATCAATTTTTCCACAGGTTTTTACTTAGCAGCTAAAGCAGAAACTAAAGGTAGATTCATCCTGAACAGTCAGATGATGTGGTTTATGGTTACGGTGCTGGTAGGGGGTCAAACAGAGAGCCAAGGACAGGAGAGACTCTGACAAAGTACAAAAGAGAGGAATGAAGCACAATGAGGAAAGGTTGAAGAGTGACTGCTGGAGGAGGTGTTTCTCCTTCAGGGCTAAGCTGTTGAATTAATACTACTGTACTCGCCACCTTCTGCAACAAGAGCCATTTGTGTTAATGTTCCGGTATGTCTCTCACTGAATGAGCTTTATCCGAGTTTTTGTGTTGATCTTTTGAAGAAAACATGTGGAGAATAAATGGCAACCTTGACATGATGACAGTTTAACACAATGCTCATGTATCAATAGATACTTGTATTTCACGAGCCTCTTAAGTGAATTCTGAGTGTTTTCTTTGTTAAAAATCAGTACAGGTGCAATATTTCAATTTGGAATTCCTTTTTATTCAATTGAAAAGAAATTCTTTAAATGGTTGACCGCTTCTTTTTGCCTCAATCTCATGATCTCTGTCTCTTTTTATCCACTCTGGTCTCATCTCACATTCACTTCTCCCTTTTCTATCTACGCACCTCACACTAACACCTCTCCTTCATCTGTGGCCTCCCTCTGTCAGTCTCAGGAAGAGGAAGTGAGAATGAGAGTCTGGCAGGAGGTTCTCCCAGTACAAGTGGGATTTGGAGGCAATATCACACTCTGTGCCTTTTCAAGATTTACTCTGGCTTTGGATCTACTAACTGAAATACTGATGCTGTCGAACAGAGATTTTTCTCAACCCCTGAACAACAAAAACAAACTATTATTTACATAATGCTTAAAAATGGAAGTGAAGAACTTGGCTGAAAACATATGTCATACTTGTTGCTGTCATATCCAACAGAACAGAACAGTCTGCACTATTTAGTAACAGATAAGTATTACACGGGGACCTCTTGTACTCACATCCTTGACGTCAGTGTGAAGTGTGGCACACAAATTTTTTGATTGAAAATACAGAGGCACTGCACAGCGTCCACTTCGTCTCTTAAAATGTGCAGCCTGCCAGAGATATAAAAAAAGAAGACATGTTCATAAACGTAAATCACAATGTGCATTGAAAACGTGAAAATACTTAAGGTTAGAAAGTTTACAAGCTGCCATGAAATGAAGCAGTTTGTATTGAGACAAACTGCAGCTCTGAATCGGTCAGAGTCTGTTAAAGATGGAGTTGAAGAATCTTGAGGCTAGAGCTGGGCAATATAGCCTCAAATCAATATCACGATATATTCAGCAGTTCACTTGGACAACAATAAATGGACGATAACTACTCTACAAGCTGCTCACCCCCTCCCACATTAATTTCTTCTACTTCAGCCGCTACGACTTTTGAACCGTCCTTCATCTCCTCACCTGTCTTTCCCTCTTTGTTACGGACTGGATGGTTGGAGTCACATCTCCGATGTAGGACAGCATCTTAAAGGGACATGAGACCATCACCTTCCTACACACATCTAAAACCAACTTTTATTTATTTTTAAATCGAATATATTGACATGGGCAAAATTACGTCAGTTATTTTTGTAAATTTCTGTATCTGTAAATTTTCGTATATTGCCCAGCCCTACTTGAGCCTTGATTGAGATGTACATGTTCCTGGACTATGTTAAAAAAAAGTAGAAAAAAATTCTTGAATCACAAGCAAAATGTTAATTATTATTCTGTTTGTGGTCATATGTTCCTCAAAGCTTAATATGAAACACACTTAAATTGCACAAATTTGATCCAAAGGAGTCAGAGTTGTGTGGTTGAAATAAATAATCAGTCTGAGTATATGTAAGTTCTCTGCTGGTCATTTGAAGGTTTTACACCATAAAACCACAACTGCATTTTTTCTTTTCTGGAAAGCCTGTGAGTTTAGAGCGACAAAGAGGACACGCTGGATGACTGACAAGGGCAGACAGCAGATAAATTGCCTGTCTAAAGGGCAGCCAATATGCATAAAATGTCACATCGAGTGGCATTGTTATTTCAAGAAAGCAAAACTTCTCTTTCTGATTCGATAGAAGTTTCAACAAACACTTTTCAATCTTTCAAATCTTGTCGGTTTGTTTAAAGGTCAACGGTTTCTTTTTCTTTGTCAGTAACTTTTACTGCAGTTTTTCTCACAGCCTTGTCTATCTTATACATCAAAATAAAAGCTCTTTGACAAACACATCCTGTGTGTGTCTGTTGAAGTACTTCTGCTTGCCTCTGAATGAGTACACTGTTCAAGCTTTGTGTCTTTTCACACTCACTCATCATGTACTTTTTTGTTCATGTAATGTTTACGCGTGGCAGTGATTAATTGCGCAGTATGGTTGGAACAAGTATTATTTGATTATATATTTGAATTGTGTTAAAGCTTATGTTTCCTTGTAGATAAGAGTTTGTGCAGTCTCTACCCACTCTGCCATTACCTATAATAAATCACGGAGTGTGTTTGTGTGAATATAGACGTATTTCTTCCTAGGGGTGAACAAGAGTCAATATAATTTTCTGGTTATGTTATGAAACTCACAAATTTAATATTCACATTAGATGCAAAGGAGTTTTTCAGCAAGGAACATGAAGCTGGTCTGAAACTGTGGTCCATTTTAACTTGATATAATAAGCTCTGCTCAGAGAAACACTTGAATAAATATCTGAACACAGTGTTATGTTACCAGCTTTCTGAAACACGCCCTGAAGTCTATTATTCAACTCCTACATCCCCAAGTTAGTGAAATACAACACATTTAGATAAATGAAACAAAAGCAAAAATTCTTGAATCACGGCACTCAGACACTGGAAACCAGTATTTTCCTTGGAGTAGTTTAAGGTAGGGCTGGGCGATATGGCCTTAAATCAATATCACGATATATTGAGCAGTTCACCTTGATAACGATAAATGAACGATAACTACTCCACAAGCTGCTCACCCCCTCTCACATTAATGCCAGCCGCTACAACTTTTGAACTGTATTCCACCTCCTCACCTGTCCTTCCTTCTTTGTTAAAGGGACATGAGACCATCGCCTACCTACATACATCCAGAACAAGCTTTTTTAAATTTAATTTTTTTGGCACCAAATATATTGACATGGGCAAAATTACGTTGGTTATTGTCGTAAATTTTAGTATCGTAAATTTTCGGTTTATCGCCCACCCCTAGGTTAAGGTACAACGTCATATGAGGAGCTAGTTTGCAAGTACCTCATAAAGTACATATGAATGGGTTTAATTATCTTTTTAAGTTTCAAACATCTTTAAAACAATGTTTCTGCTGACCTACCATGTCCTGTTTACTTTATAAATGAGTAAGAAAATATCATTTGTCATGAAATTAATGGAATTGAACAGAAAATAAACTCTTTCTCTGCAAACTTGGAAAACACTTAGTTGACAGTGACATTTTCTCTCAAAAAAATTACATTTTTTATTTAATCCGTACAGCCTCTATTCAACTGTTCTCCTCCCCTCTCCTCTCTACTCAGGGTATCACCACAGCCTCCCCTCCTCCCCTTACACCTCTACGACTGGCCCTGATGGTCAGAGGCTGCTCTCCTCTGGCACCCTCTCCTCTGAGTACCTGAACCAGGGTGGATCCTCCAAAGTCCTTTTCCTCATCTGCAACACAGCTGGAAGTGGCCAGCAGGCTGTGAGGTGAGCTGCAGTCTGATTGATTCTCAAATGTTACGGTTGTCGGTTTCGTTTTTATTGATTGGTTTGAATCTGACCTTGATATTCAGTTCAGACCCACCTGATTCGATCGTAGAAGTCTATTCTTGTAAACTGGTATCTTTAACACATTGAAGGAGAGTCAGCTGATAAAGTTTTGCAACTTAATAATCCAATGCTTTCACAATGTCAACTTCCAACTGCTGTTTGACTTTGACCTTTTTATTAAGTGTGATATCAACATAAAATATCAGCCATTGTTCAACCAGCTCTGTCGTAATTGATATTCACATCTGAAAAACTGTAATCAGTCGACCACTAATCCTCATGCCCTTTCTCCAGCTCATCATATGTGTTTTATTCATATTGATTGTTTGATGCATTGTCTAAGAAGGTGCTTTGCATTTTAAAATATTGGGATTTGTTGGAGACAAATATAAATATGAGCATTTCCTGTAAGCTGTTTGTTGCTCACATGAGTTTCCAGGGTAAATGTTCCCTTGTGGGGCACAATCACATGCAAAACAGAGATGGAGGTCTCTTATTTAATCCACGGTCTTACAAAATAAAAATCCTGGTGAGCAAAGTCTTGATTGGCTTTTGCATCTCATCCATATTAATTCATGATTACCTTCCAGTGACTTTAAATGTTGTTCTACTTTACATCATTATAAGAGCAGAGGGGATGTCTAATCATCCAGTACACATAAAAATGAATGAATGAGTTTGCTATGCAGTAAGGCAAAGCTGGTTAATTATTTCTTGAATGGCAATAACTTTAACAATAGTTTCTTTTCTAATACAGCCTCCTTTGAAAACAAGTTACCACTTAATGCGACACTTTGCAAACAATTATAGAGTGTAGGGCTGGGCGATATGGCCTCAAATCAATATCATGATATATTGAGCAGTTCACCCCAATAACGATAAATGGACGATAACTACTCCACAAGCTGCTCACCCCCTCCCACATTCATTTTATCTACTTCAGCCACTACAACTTTTGAACCGTCCTCCACCTCCTCACCTGTCTTTCCCTCTTTGTTACGGACTGGATGGGGTGGAGTCATGTCTCAGACGTAGGATAGCGTCTTAATGGTACATGAGACCATAGCCTACTTACACACATCCAAAATCAACTTTTATTTCTTTATTTTTTGACACCGAATATACCAATATGGGCAAAATGACGTTGGTTATTGACGTAAATTTTGGTATTGGTAAATTTTCGGTTTATCGCCCAGCCCTAATAGAGAGGCTAAAGCACAGATTATTGCTGTACCTGGAATTGTGGCTGGCTTTTGTGCATCCAATTCTTGGTTTTGGAAGTCTATACCACGCCTTGGCAGGACTTGAACCAGATGAAGCAGGTCAGCAGTCAATAAGAGGGTACCAGGATAGATCCTAAAGGGAACCCCACAAGAGAGAGAACAGGGAGAGGCATTTCCAAGTACTATGTGAAAGGACTGTTTAACAGATAGGAACCAGTGTAACACCACATCACTAATTCCAGATTTTAGACGATTGATTCAGACATTGTGCTCAACTTTACTGAATGTTGAGCTGAGGTTGACATGAAAACAGAGAGAGGGGCCTTTCCCTCACACACAACAGCACACTGTTGTCAATACTGTGATACTGTTTTAGATTCACACCTTTCACTGTAAATGTAGGGAGAGGGTAAGCCTTGAGTTAACCCTGGAGAAGGATCCCTCTTGATGCATTGCTGATATCTTGACACAGATCTTGGCACCTGACAGCTTTACAGATGTGGCGACGACAAAATAATCTGCACTGACCTTTATACTGGCATCGCTTCACTTTCAAAAAGTTCAACCTTCTTGGAAATTAATTAATCATGTTTTGTAGTATGGATTACTTTCAGAGTAAATCAATCCAAAGAGACTGAGGGGGCTGAGGAATACATTGATTTTCACATGAAAACACCAATTCAGGGTTACATTGATAAAACACATGGGATCAGAATCCTAAAAATTACAGAACAGTATTTGTAGGGCCTACATGTTCTATGATTTACTTCATATCTTTTCCTTTCTCAGGTTTGGACCCCCGTTTCTCATGTGGGAGGACAGAAGCATCTCATGGGACCAGCTGCAGCAGAGCATCCTCAGCAAGCTCTATTATCTGATGCTGAATGGATCTCAGGCTCAGGTAATGGCCACTCCCCCAGCAGCCAATAACATGCCAGACGCTCTAGGCTGTGGCACGAACTCCTCAATTCAGGAGCTTTCTTGATTCCTGTGAACCAAATTAAAACAGTAGCATGAAGCAGACGTTCACTCCGAGCTTGATCGATTTTCATTAAGATTAGGTCCTGTGTCGAAATTACTTATTGGCCCTTTTTTCCCACTTTAATCGAAAGGCAATGTTGAACCATCGAAGACTTTTAAAAATCTCTTTCAGATGCTTATTAAGTAGAACTCGATGCTTTGTAGAGACTTTAAAATGTCCTGCCTTCATTTGCAGTCTTTTGCCTTTTCCCTAATATGTTTGCATATAAATCATTTGCCGTCTTTGTTTATCCAATGAAAAAACAATGATCAGTATTGTTAACTTTATCAGGTAAATATACACTTAAATAAAGTGTCTGTGGCCTTTAGAGGAGAACAGTAATCTGGTGAATTTATATTTAATCATGTCAGTGTCAGATTGTGGCCAAATTATAAAAATCTTCACTCTAAGAATAAGATTATTCTATTTATTGGCTGTGTTGGATACTTTACTCTGATTGGCCGATACTACATTGCAATGGTCTGTTATTTCTTGACAACACACCTTTGCTATGGTGACAGCTCCAACCACAGACTCGTGTGTACGTACTGTGATCATATTCATCAGCAGAAAGAAGTGTGGTTACTTTTACATTGGTCTGTTTACATTGAGAACATTAAAAGATAAAAAACTGCAGAGGAAACTCAGATTTATAGAATCATTTATAGATCATCGGTAGTAGTAAATGGGATAATTGTACAGTTAGATAGTTGAGATGTAGGAAACAGACCTCCAATCTGTAAGAACAAGCTGCTAGGGCTGGGCGATAAATCGAAAATTTCCAGATACTGAAATTTACGACAATAACAGACGTCATTTTGCCCATGTCAATTTATTTTCGGTGACAAAAAATTCAATAAATAAAAGTAGGTTTTGGATGTGTGTAGGTAGGCGATGGTCTCATGTCCATGTCCTACATTGGAGACATGACTCCACCCCATGTAGTCCGTAACAAAGAGAGAAAGTCAGGTGAAGAGATGGAGGATGGGTCAAAAGTTGTAGCGGCTGGAATGGTGGCTGAAGTAGACGAAGCTAATGTGGGAGGGGGTGAGCAGCTTGTGTAGTTATCATCAGTATATCGTTATCGAGGTGAGCTGCTCAGTATATCGTGATATTGATTCGAGGTCATATTGCCCAGCCCTACAACCTGCTCACCTTCCTTAGTACCTTACCTGGAAGGTTCTTAGATCTTGGTTATCTGATAAGACCACATCACATACTGCATTCCTTAAACTGCATTACTTCTCCTTAGTTTGCACCATAGGCTCTGACAATGATCAAACATCCCCTCAGGTTTCACCTGTTTGCTCCAAGACAGCTCAATTAAAGCAAACCACAAGCCACAAACCACAGCCCCACTCTGAATTACACAGCCACACTCGCTCAAAGACACTGACTCAAGAGGTTACAAGCAACGCCATAGTGACAAGCAATGTTTGAGGTGGTCTTATCCAGAGTGGGGAGCTCTCAGATTTATAAAGATAAAGAATTGGAGAAGAGGAGGAGGATTAGGAGGAGGAGGAAATCAGTCTGTTTACTGATCACTATCCCAGTGTGTTGAGAGGCCAGTCTGACCAGAAACAAACTCACCGTACCTCCTGTTGCAACCTCCTTTTCATTATTTATTACACAGACACTTTTTAGCTAAAAATGAATACTTTCCAGTTACGCAGGGCCTCATTTTTATAGATAAAAATCCTATTTAAAGGAAGAAAATGCTTTTTTCATTTAATGTTAAGGTAAAAAGGTAGTTTGTAGAATAAATAATTAATGTCCCCTTCAAACATCCAGCATTAAAATCCTTTTTTTTCTTTATGTCACTCCATCCAAACATGTAGTAGGAGATTACTGTGCTGCCAGTGTTTTGTGTGATCCTTCTTTTTCATTTCATGATGTTTTGGCACCACCTAGAGGCTTCTTAGATTGTTACAGCTTCAGATTCCGGCTGTGAAAAAAATAAAAAAAAAGGTATATTGGTTGTTGAAGAGCATTTTTAATATGCAGCTATTACTCTCTATTTCGGAATATTATTTCATTGTTCATGTCGCGCAAAATAGTCAAGTGTAATGAGGCAGAGAGAAAAAGTTTAAAGATTTAATTGATGGACATAAAACAGAGGACTTTATAAAGTTTCAGGTTTTAGAAATTCCAAGTATTTTGATATCATATATTCAACATTAAGTATTTTTAAGATATGGCCTGTTCAAGAATCATTAAAAAAATGCATTTTAGTAAAACAAGAGAGTGAGCCAATGTAAAACTGAACGAAAATACAGGAATACATTCTTCAATCTTGTGTTGAACCTGGTGATGTTGTCAGGAGCTGAATTTATAACCACTAACTTAGATCGGCCTGAGGTCAAGTCTGAGTTCGACTCTTTGACTGACTTCACATTATATCGCTCTCTGGCTGTATTTCCTGTTGTTCTCAGGCTGTATTTCCTGTTGTTCTCAGGCTGTAATTCCTGTTGATCTCAGGCTGTATTTCCTATCACTCTCCGGTTGTATTTCCTCTCATTTTTAGACTGTGTATTTCCTGGCATTCTCAGACTGTATTTTCTATCATTCTTAGGCTGTATTTCTAATAGTTCTCAGGCTGTCCAGTCAATAATGGCCCCAAAAAATAACAGGAAACACAAACCTAAGATAACAAATCACAGATTTTGTCCAGCTGTGGGTAAAACTGTGATTGCTGGTTTTCTTTTCTTGCTTTGACTTTATGGTATTTTTGTAGTTCAGTAGTAAGGGCATGAAAACTTCTCCCACTCAACAGTGACTCATCCTTTGTTCTACGAGAAGTTCCTTCAGTTTAATTAAGTGTCTGGTTTTGTGTGCTCTCCATGAACCAAGTCGGATCTGAGTCACCGGAATTGCAGAGAGACCAATGTTTTTATTTTTGTGCTTTATTGGTGTTTCTTACCCTTTCAGTTTCGCTTCAGTCATATTTAGGCGGCGTAATTGTTGTGGTGTTTCATTGTTGTGAAGATTCACCTCTGTTTCCTTAAACAACCTGACTGTTTGGATTAGTTTCGTCATCCTAGCAGTTTGACATCTCTTTTTCATCATCCAGGAGAGGCTTGTGGATGCTCCTCTGTCCAATATCACTGAAGAGTGTACCAGACTTTAAGAATGACTCAGTATGACATCTGCCCTCTCCTCTGTACTAAAACAGTCAACTAGACCAGCTGTTTGCAACCTTTTTTTCCTGTCTTCTCTTTTCTTGTATCTCAAAATCTTGGGGGACATTTTCATGTTTCTTGGAGAGGACAGCTGAAGAGAGACTGAGAGCGTGGGGAGCAGAGAAAGGGTAGATTTGCATAATGTGATGATGGGTCGAGGCCAATAGTCGAACCAGGTGCACTAGAGCTTTTCTACTTCCTGCTTTAAGCCGCTACAAAACAGCCAATTTGTTTCTTGTAATGCTCAGCTGCAGCCACCAGAGTGTATTAGCCACCTGCTTCTGCTCTGTCTCCGCACCCGTATAAGACGCTCTTTTTCTTTGTGTCTGAGGCGTCGGAGGAGATGAAACTTTTCAAAGACTTGTTGCTTGATAAATTAAAAAGTAAAGGGGACAATTTTTTTTTTATAGCTGCAATGAAAATAGGTAAAGGTTTGTAGGACTGAATGCCAAATAATACCTTTTCTCTGCTTACACAACCTCAGTTCCACCAATTCTGATCCAACCATTTATCCTACTGCTAGGAAGCCTCTACTTTTCCAGTGTTTGATGATATGCTCAAAAAGGTGATAAATATATCTAAGAACCAAGAATCACAGTGCTGCCCAGTGCTGCTAGAGGAAGACGCTACATTTCCTGCATCATTTCTTTTGAACTCTTAAATATGAGATGTTTTACCTGATAAGGGGGTTTTATCTTTTCTGTAAGCGTTCGTCGATGTTGGCCTTTAGAGGAACTGCTGTGATATCGCTCTCAGGCTGTATTTCCTGTCATTTTCCAGCTGTATTTCCTATCGCTCTCAGGCGATTTAAAGCAGAGGACATTGTGCATTTTTTTCAAACTCTATATTTCCTTTCTGATACCGCTTGAATAGCTTTACATGATTGTCAGATAAAAAAAAGCCTCAAATTTCTCACAGTGGTGTGTTAAAATATCAGTATTTCAGCCTCTGTCTCTGAAATGTTCAATTTTAGATGCTGTCTCTTAAAGGGCCCCCCACCCTCCATGAGCATACTTTCTTCTGATTGGCCTAATTTTCATTATTGAAATTAAAAATGGGTGTAATTGATACATCTATCGGAGTTTACTTTATCCTCTTATTTTGTCTACGCGCAAAACGTTGGCAACATCAACAAAAAAGATGTTTGCGGGGAGGATGTATTGCAGATCTGTTGCATCATTGTCAGCAGGTATATGGAATAAATGCGTAAACACTAGCATCATGATGATTTCAGAGTTCACACAAGTTTTCAGCCCTAGTGAAGCCTCTTTTTTGGACACTGTTTTGGAATTTCAAACAGACTTTATTTTTTTTATATAACAATATTATATTCATACACTCTGAAGGGTTCAGTGTTGAATTTAATGGATCTGGTTCAAGGCTAGTCTCACCTCCAACTCTGAAACATCTTTGTTTTTATAATGTTTTCTGGCAAAGATATTAAAGCAGCAGACTTTTGTGTTTTTCTATTGCTTGCAAACAGCATTATTTTTTTTTGGAGAGATGATTCAACAAGTTGATTGGCGCACTCTTCACTTACTATGCCCCTCACACTGCTGCTCACAATAACAGACACACACACACACACACACACACACACACACACTCTTATCACGACCCCTCTGTTAATACTCTGGTTGTTATGGGAACTCTCTCGTGTAACATCATGTTGTCTTGTTAGCTCAGTTGATTGAAACGGATTTAATAGGGTAATAGTAACCCCGATGATGATGATGATGATGATGATGATGTGATTAACGTCATCTTCTTCCATGTTCTTTTCTGGTTCATAATTCGGAACAAATAAAAACTCAGTTTTGTCCTAATGTGATGATGGAAAAAGTCGACAGAGAACACACACATATTCTGAGAGCAGGTGTGTGCGTGTGTGTGTGAGGAACCAAAGTATAATGAGCAGGTTTTTGAGAGGTGTACATTCCATCATTTATTTGGCGTAGAGACGGGTTTCTGTGCAACGTCATCGCAGGTATGCGCACGCAGCCTGGGGCCAGAAAGCGGGTATTTCTTGTCCATGTAGATTCTCATTCATCCAGGTCATGGTTTTCTTGAAGACTCCAAAATCAGGCAACTGGACTGTGTAGAGTTGAGAAGACGTTTCGCCTCTTATCCAAGAAGCTTCTTCAGTTCTAATTATTGCTAGTGTGAGGAGCAGATATTTATCTTACTGGAGAAGAGAACAGACAACGACTGGGGAAAGAATGGATGGAAACATCCCGAGGGGAGCTCATCCTTTTGCCAAGAGAAGAAGAAGATTGTAGCTCCAGGCCATTAAAAGAGCAGATCGGGGTCCTGAAGGTGCAGGCATCATGAGGTTTTGCCTTTACTCCCTGTCTCTGGCTGGGCAGGACACCTGCTCTCAAAGCGCAAAACCCTGAACTCGTGTCATAACATTTTAACCCTCCTCCTGTGTTAAGGTCTGCACCAACCCGTTTTTGATTTGAAATGCATCAAAGAACCACCTAAATAAGTTTTTGACTTTTTGACTTTGTCAGGAACTTCAACAAAATGAAAATAAAGAATATAAATTGACTGAATCATCAAATGCTCTTATTAAAATTATGGCACTTGTCGTGTTAGGGTCGCTGTTGACCCGGTTAGATTAATATCTAATAATTAGAGCAAAAACTGAAATCATAAATGGACTGTCAGGCACCACACTGACAGTCAAATCCTCTTCTAATCATGAGGGATTATTGGAGTTCTTATTTTGCCTGTTTTTTTGCTGCACACAAAACAGCCTCAGGCATGTCCAGACATGTAAGATTAGTGAAGTATAGATGTCTGTATGAGCGGTACACGGACAAAGAAACGCCCAAAGGCTCACTACAAAAACTATTCTGAGCAATATTTTCATGGATAATGAAGCCAAACAAGGTAACCCAGAAATGAGAACCAAACTGGATGATAGAGAAATGTTTTTAGTGTCATTTACAGCTGATTTAAGACATGGGTCCAAACCAACCCTTAACATAGTGGGTGTGGAGTAAAAGCGAACACAAGAGGAAGGATAAGTTTTGGACTTGGCCACAAAGTACATAATTATACGTGTCCAAAGATTTGTATTCACGCAAACTGTCCTTTGTGTGCACACTAGGCTTCTCAATTAGATAATTATACATGTCAGGCTATATTATAGCTGACCATTTTGACATATCTGCAGTCCATTCCTCACTCTGAATGTTATATGAGTCTGGTAATTTCTCACCAGTGCTGAGGACAAGTTTGCTCAGGTAATCGGTGCAGTCTGAGCTGCTTAGGCTGTTGATATAATTGATCTGAGCATCTCTGTAAAGACCGAACTAACAAGCTGTCAGACTTATATCAACAGTGACATTGGCAGGTTTTTTGAAAAGTAACCTCGTCGTAAATGTTTTACTTTGACTTTGTTAGCATTCACTAACATTACCACCCTGCTCCTGATATTAGAAACATCCAAAACAACGTCATAATCTGTTAAGTTAAGTGAAATTCATGGACTTTTCAGCAAATGTTTTTCTGATTTGTGATGCGATGAAAGATAAAGCTATTTTTCAATGAAATTACATTTTATCGCAATTGTGTCAACATCTTCATCGATATCAGTTGACTCCGAAGAAGGCTTTTGTGCGCACCTAGTATTGCTTGTACTCAAGAAAACCATCCATATGGAAAAATATTTGCTATGCCAATCACAAAAAGCAATAACTGTGAAATCTATAATACTTGTGGAAAAAAGTTCAAGAGATTAAAAGAGCTCCAGCAACTCTTGTAGTTCAGGAAACAACTTTATTAGACCAAGGCATTTCGGCATGTGGCCTTCATCAGGGTCATCAGAAATGCATTACAAACAACTCTTAAAACCCCCTACAAGTTTTGCTGGAGCTCTTAGGATCTTTTCAAGACCTTTTCTCTCCAAGCACCCTCGAGGTTGGTGAAGTTGTGCCAGAACTTCTGACCTCGGAAAAAACTTCAAAAAAAGTTTTTGCACCAAAACTCAGAGACACGTTGCTGTTTGTGATGAACCTGATCTTGATTCTGGATGTGAATGAAAAGCTCATTCAAATCTCCATTCATGAAATAGTCAGTGGAGGAGCTCTTTGTTTGATAAATGTTTTTAACCCCCTGTGATCTTACTTTGACATTTTGTTGCTTTCAGAATTAAGTCCCCTGCTTCACGGTTCACATTCATCAGTCTCCGCAGGGAAAAATGACCTTTTAATGTTTTTTTTTTTCCCCAAACAGTTTGTCAGTATGAGTCCCAGGTCCCTACTGATGTTTTAACATGGATTGCTATTTCCTCTGCCAGCATCCCTTCATTGTTTGAAGTGATTCTCTATGCGATCCTTTGACCAGAATCACAGTGCTGTTTAATTATTCAGCTCAATGCTGTTAGAGTAAGACACTAGCGATGACATTTCCTGCATCATTTCCTTTGAACTCCTAAACATGAGGTGTTTTAAGTAATGAGGGGGTATTATCTTTTCTGTAAGCATTCGTCGATGTTGGCCTTCAGACGAACTGCTGTGATATTTTAAAGCGGGTTGTATTATGCTTTTTTTTTTCAGACTCTATATTGTCTTTCTGATATCAATGTAATAGCCTCAAATTTCTCACAGTAGTGTATTAAAATATCATTATTTCAGCCTCCATCTGAAACGCTTCATTTTATTTATTAATTAGTCTGTATTTATATAGCACCTTTCATAAACAACCATGTAGCACAAAGTGTTTTACAAAGAAAAATGGAAAAAGAAACAAAGAATACCCGAATCTACCCCAACCCAACCCCTAACTTTCACCCTACAATCTAAGCACAATAGACACATGTATTAAAATGCATTAACTTGAAAAGGGCTTGATTTCAGAGAAACAGGATTGAGAAAACGCCATTTTAAAATTCAAGATAAGGAAACACTGGAGGTTTAAGTTAAAATCTAAAAACAAAGGAATACAGAATGAAATTCAAGAAATAATAAAATAAAATTAAAAATAACAGTAAAAGATACTGAAATACGAGCACTCAATAAAAGACGATCCTGTCATTAAAACTAGAAGAGATTATCGCTGAAACACTTAAAGTTAATGATATAAAATTTAGTTAAAAGCAAGACTAAAAAGATACGTTTTTAAGTTTGGTTTTACAGTCAATAAGATTAGGTTCAGTCCTCAGGTCTTCAGGTGAAACTGTTCCAGTATTTTAGCTGCTGTCTCTTTAAGGCCCTCCCCCCTTCATGACCCTACTTTCTTCTGATTGGCCACTTCTCTGGAGGCTCTAGAAGCCGGTTGAGGGCAAAGTTTGATGTTTTTGCCCCATACCCTCTATCGTGGTCGATCACCAGAGCAGTGGACCAGTGTTACCCTCATAGACATAATATATATATATACAGTATACTATATGTATATTATGTCTATGGTTACCCCACCCTGCTGTTGGTGTCACTTCTCATGCAGTTGAAGTCAGGCCGCTCTGCTTTCCTGGAAGCTCAGATGAACCAGTAAGAAGAGTCAATTATTCCTACGTCAGAATTTTAGTGGATCTTGCTCATAAACTACGGTCTCGCATTTTTCGCATTTTCTGTGAGGATTGAGAAGTTTACATCTACTTTCTAGGATGATAACAAAATACGTTTAATTCATGAATTGAAACTTTGCATACATCTAGTATGGAAACCAAACACTGAAACTTTGTATTTTTTAGTTGTAAATGTGGAAAAGCCTAACAGCCCTCCCTTGAAGGTTGCTGTCCTGATGTGGAGGTCTGTTTTTTTAGCGCTTTTGTTTGCCAGGGACTTCTTCACAAAACCGTTCTTGTACTCTTCTTGAAGCAAACTTTTAAGAGCCATTGTTTTTAGTTATAAAGAAGGGTACAACTCCTCATTGCCTGTTTTCTTTTCGTGGTTTCAAATATGCTACAGAAAAAAAAATCCATTTCTGATTCACCACTTCAGGAGTTTGCATACTTCATCACCTTGCATTTGTGTTTGCAGTTCAAAAAAATCAATGTCACGAGCTTTTCTTTTGAATTTCACTCATGCTGTAGAAGTTGAAAAACTCTGCTTGACATACTTGCTGTTTTATTCTTTCAGTCTCCAAAACAAGCTTTTATTACTAAATTGGAAAACAAACATGTTGACCTAACCTTAATCTTCTTCTAGCATTTATAGTATACATGTGTAATAAACATAATCAGCTTTTCAGGTCTGCAGTCTGAGTTCATAGAAATGCTTAAATGTGTCACTCTCCCTGCAGAATGCCGGAGTGCTGTTCAGGATCAGAGTGGTGGGGGGATCAGCAGCGTATAGCTACCTCTCCCCGCAGGACAGCCGGCCGCTATACCATCCAGCTGTGGACAGGTAGGACAAACACAAGAGTCGAACATTTTAACTGAGACATGAACTAAGCTGACTAAAGGTCTGCAGGGAACCCCTTTTTTTACTGAAAAGGCTTTGGATGCCATTGTGCAACTTCTTCCAGGTTACAGATCTAATGAAGCTGTCTCAAGAATTTGTGCTACTGAACAAAGAACAGAGACCCCGTCAAACAGTACGCGACTGTGGACGACAGATTAAACTGCAGCAAAGATGTTTTGAGATGATTAAACTTAAACTAGATGAGATGGGACTGGTCTCCCAGGTAACCAGGGAATTAGATGCTTGTGAAATAATGATCGCAGAGATGTAGAAGCACAGAGCATCAACATTTAATTAACTCTTAAAGCTTCTGTTAGGAACGCTTTGTTTGTGTTGATTTTGGTGCCTGTGTGAATAAAGCAGTTTTGACATGAATATAATTCTGCCGGCTTTAAACAAATGTATCACACTCAGAAAGCCTCACTGAAGACAAAATTTCCATCCATTTGATTTACTTAGATTTAAGATAAACTGGCCAATAAATTTGAAGTGCTGCCTATTTAACAGTCAAATGTAAATGAAACAATTAAGCATTAGATTTATTTAATAATACCAATAAAACCAATGTGTTTAGAGTAAATAATGAAGATTTATGTATTCATCAGTGATAACTTTAATTTGTTTTTGTCTCATAAATTTTAACTAAATGAATCTTGGTTGATCCAAAGCGTGTCATATTAAAACTATACTCATACATTTTAACTGATTAAATTGAATTGTTTTCTGAATAAGACATTTACGTTGATTTTAATTAATTTGAATAAATAAATTCTAAAATGTTTTATAATTTTAATACATTCAAATAGATGTAAACACTTAAATATATACTGTGACAGGATTCATTTTTTCTGAGTGTATTTATTGTGAATATTTAATGTTGAAAATGTTTAGACAATACTTTACCCCCTTGTACAAGTTGAAGGTAGTAAAAATTGCAATATAAAAAAATGCTAATTTTGCTGCGGATGTTGATGTTTGCTTTTAGACAGCAAAAAAACGCTCAAGTGTGAATTTCTGTATGCTTTAGAGAATTTTAAAAACTCCTTACTATAGCTTTAACATTAAAACGATATATTTCAGCTTTAATTGAAATGACACTTAAAAGTAGTCATAGTTCATGTCTTGGCCTCGCATAGTTTAGTCCCATATTAATGTTTCAGCCATTGTCGCTTTGGATCTTAAAGCCTCACTCCTGTGTTGTAACCTATTTACGTAACTGTAGTCTTCAACATTTTTCCTTTTGTAGTTGTAAGCTTTTAATATTGATTAAAAAACATTTTTATTGATTTTCCCCTCCAACATATTTCTCCTCCATAAAGGACTGAGACATCGTGTACTTGTCTTTACACAAGGAACACATAGAAACATGAATACTGGACTCCACTGTATCTTTGTGGGTTCAAGGAAACATGTCAGTGTAGATTCGTGGAAAGGCCAGTTGTTTATCAAAACAACAGGTTTTCAGGTGCTCTGGAGTAAAAAATAAATAAATACTAGAATAACTGCAAGGAATGGACGGGCCATAAGAGGATTACAGGGAATCAGGGTATCAGTGTGAAGAATCAGAGATAAAGCAATTCTCTGAGGACTGAGGTGTCTTGATTTGTGTTACCTGTTGTTCCACTGAGCTGCGCTGAAGATCAGACCTTTCATGAAGGAGAGAGGAAATAAATGTGTCCGTCGCCTTTATATGATGTGTGTGCTTGCATTGATTGAGGTTTCTTGTGTTTATACAGTTCGCAGAATTGCTTATTCCACTTTTATTGTCTTACCTGTCGTGCACGTACAACCAGCCAACAATCAAAACGTATTAAACCTGACAGGTTTACGGTCAGTGTAGCTGTCTCTCTTTAAGGATATGTTATTTATTTATAATGTTTTAAGTTTGAAGTGTGAACCACAACATTTATAGTCGAGTCTAGACAGCAATTTCTGCTCATAAAATATCGAACACATAATCCACTTAAAGTCGCTTTAGCTAGTGGACCTCATAACGATCTTCTGTATTAGAAAAAGAAACTCCCCTGAAGCTTTTTTAAAAGACTACATTTTCATTTTGATAAGAGGTTATTAACTTGCTGGCTCACAGTCCGTCACTTATGGCAACTGGGGGGTATAATTGTGCACAGTGCTGACTTTTAAAGTTCTTTCTTAATAAGCAGGCTATGTTTTAAACACACTCTATTCACCTTATACCCTGTGAAAAACATTTTATAGAAAGTTGAAAGTGAAGACAAGTTGCACAAAATCAAAACCAGAGAGAATAAAGTTACAAACAAGCTGCTTGTCCTGAATTTCTCTTGAAAACATTTACCAATCAGCAACAACGTTATGACCCACGACTTTATCTTGTGTAGAGCCCCGTCTCGTCTAGACAGAGCCGAAACCACCCTGACCTGTTAAGACATGGACTCCACTTGATCTCTGGAAGAGTGTTGTGTTATATTTTAATGAGAAGTCAGCAGCAGACTATTGAAGTCCTATAAACTGTGAGGTAGGGCCTCTGTAGACCGGACCTGGATGCCCAGCACATTTCACAGATTCTTGAGGCGAGGTCAACTTCAGCTTTTCCACACTTTTGTACCTATGATAGCGCTGTGATGTAAAAATCACTCATGATGCTCAAGCCTCAATTTATCACAAGAATATGGCTCGCTGTGGGGATGTGGGCAGGCTTTCTCATTTTTCATCCACTGACAGCAGGTGTTATTGTAAAGTGATAATATTGTGGCTGACAGATGCAAACACACAAAGTGTCAAACATGCCACAGGCTCACCCTCGACTCATTTTTCTAAGCCTATACTTGTTTATATATTAATTTATTTATTTGCATCCCCATCTGCCACTAGCTAGGTAGCAGCTTCTCTTCCTGGGGTCCACATGAAGACATTAAACATTCATATTAAAATGATAAAAGTCCAAAAAGGAGAATTATATAAGATGATAAAATCAAAACTAAAACTAGAAAAGCACTTGGAGAGCGCAGATCTCCACCAAGCAGCTCATGTCCCCCCTTATATTGTGATTCACACCAAAACTTTTACTGTTACGTGTCTTTTATTAACTTTTATATGTGTTTAAACTGGTATATTCACTGTTCATAATGTTCCTAAAACAAGAAATGCCCTGACCAGGATTCAAACACAGGACCTTCTTACTGTGAGGCGACAGTGCTAACCACTACACCACTGTGCCGCCTATCTACACCACTCTGCCGCCCATTGGTTATCTTTCAGCATGGAAAATTCCAACGCCACCCCTATTTTTGTGTGTTCTGGATCACAGTATCAAGAATTTTGTCCGGATCACCACCAAAATGTAATGGGATTGTCCTGGGGCTGAGACGCACCTCTGGTGAAAATTTCAGGTCAATCCGTCTGTAACTTTCTCCGTAAAGTTGCCAACAGACAAACCAACGCTACCGAAAACATAAGCTCCTTGGCGGAGGTAACAAGAAGTATGATGACATTGCATTTCCAATCACAACAAACACTGATAAAGGCCAAGTTAAATGTACAAGTAATCAAAATCCCCTTTGCATGTATTGTATGTTGTCACAGCCTAGTCGAGGTGTCCTGTTTCTTTTTATTCCAGTGAGTCTGAGTCTTTAGATATCGGTACACCTTCTTTTTAAACACATGTTAACTGGTTAACTTTGTACTAACAGAAGGAACACTATTTCACATTTTTATACCTCTGAACATGACAGTACGCAGTCCAGAGTTAGTATTGGTGAGTGGAAGTGTGAAACAACTATTTGATGTTGAAATTATGACCATTTCGACTGAACGGCAATTGATCAAACAAAACGTTTGGCCTTTTATTCACTAAAATGTGTCTGAAGAAGGAAAGCAGGGACACAGTAATCTTCTCTTTCACCGGACCAGACTTGTAGCGGTTACATTCAGGGTGTGATTGATTTGTACGAAAACAAGTTTACAGTTAATAATGTTGAAGAGCCAGCATCAGTTTTGGAGTCCATTACTTTAAAATTCGGTCGATATCCTCACTCATGCTTCAAATCCTCAGTCCGCTTCCTCACAGGATACAGAATCTACTAGAAATCAAAGAGGATGAAAGTTAAAAACAAACCCCCAAAAAAGTCAAGGAAGACAAAGGAAGATAACTTCTTCAATTAGCATTCAGTATTTGTTTAATCAGTGTTAACCTTGCATTAGAGCCGTCTGATGTGCAAATACTGAAGTTCTTTATCTCGGCTTCCCTCAGATCAGAGTGTTAGGCTTATCTCCGTTTTACATTCACCGCATCCCCACACTACACGGTGACTCATCATCTGTTGTTGCATATTATTGCTAGGTGAAACCAGGTCTCGTCAGGCCTCGTACTGAACTGCTGCTGCAAGGTGGAATTAAGTCGTGTGAAACTAAAAAGTGCAAGATTTCAAAGGCAGTCGGCGTTAAATTTTCAACAAAGACAGTCTGTGATATTGAGATGGAAAAATCAGACTGGCGGTTTTATGATGTCGTTTTTGAAAATTTTTTAAATGAGGCAAATCTTATAAACACTTGTTAAACTTACAGCAGAAAATGTGTTTTTTTTTAAGATTTAATCTTACATTTTCTTATCTTGTATTTCAGAGCTTTGAAGTTCTGTGGACCTGGAGGACCTCCACACGTCAAGCTTGTCATTGAGTGGGAGCATAAGACTAAAGAATGGTGAGTTAAAGGTGCTTTTACAGAATGCTAAGTGCAGACAGTAGGGCTGGGCGATATGGGAAAAAGTTTATTCCAATATATATTTTTTCGTATCAGTTGATGTCGATATCACAATATTAAAATTTCGTACAGATCTGTCATGGTAATGGTTGATATACCGGTCGATCCACGGTCCTACCCTCACTTATTGTCACGAACTGTGGGTAGTGAGTGAAAGAACAAGATCGCAACTACAAGCAGCCGAAATGAGTTTCCTCTGCAGGGTGGCTGGGCTCTCCCTTAGAGATACAGTAAGAAGTTTGGTCATTCGGGAGCGGCTCTACTCCGAGCTCTGCTCCTCCGCATACAGGGGAGTCAGATGTGGTGGCTCGGGTATCGGACGCCTCGCTGGTGAGGGGGTCCCCCGGGAAGAGCTGGACGAACTGGCTGGGGTGAGGGAAGTCTGGGCTTCTCTGCTCAGGCTGCTGCCCCTGCAACCTGATCTTGGATAAGAGGTGGAAGATAGATGGATGGTTGGATACAAATTTCATGACGATGTCGTCATCTGTTGAGCCCTCATCTGTATTTCTGCCGGGAGTAGCACTCATTTCAGCCTTGCTACTACACAGTTGTTTGCTACTTGGTTCTAATTCACCACGATTGGTTCAGCGCGGCGTGAACCCGGTCAACTCTCCTTTTCATTGGCTATTCATGTTGTCGACCAAAAAGTGGCAGAATGCCGACTATCGAATAGCATATTTACCATGTTTCATATTGATATCGGGGGACACATTTTTCCAATATCATTATCATCTTATCGCCCAGCCCTAGAATACACACATAAAAGTTTGTAATGCCAAGAGAGTCTTGTAGAGCACACAGGGATTCAATAAGTCTGCCTAAAACAACAGCAGACACCCACTGATGCACATATTTCAGTACCTGACTGGAATGATAAAACCTTTATATGCGTTCAGTCTGTTTGGCAGCATCCAGGAGGAGGTGGTGAAGGATGCAGAGAGTGTGAGGAACCAGCAACAGCAGCATCTGCAGCAGCACAGCTGTACTCTCGATGAATGCTTTCAGCTGTATACCAAAGAAGAGCAGGTAAGACTAACAGAAACATGTATTTCCCTGAAGTGCATCACTCCAACCAGTGTGTTTTGGAAGTTTTCCTCCTGCCCAAGGCCAAGGGTTTCATTAGGGAGGGCTTGTTTGTTGGTTTGTCGGGCCTTAATAATGTGGAAATAGCCTCGAATGAATTTTACCTGTTAGAGCGTCAGTCAGAACTGAAGGTTACAAGTTGAAAACTGAAATATATTTATATATAAGGGGACTAGGCTAAAAAAACAGACTTACCCGACCTCTGTTATTCTTACGTCAGCTCTTCTTGCTGCTCCTAGCTATGTTATAATATCACTTCTGGCTGCCTATAAACCTCTCTCCTCTGAGAAATGTTGGAATTGTTGTACTTCAAATAATCAGAACTGGGTGATGGCGCTCAGATCTAAGAGTTTTATGAACTTTTTCCAACAGAATGAAAGAAAATTAAATACCCTTTTCATGCAGCGCTGCAGAGTTCAGTAAACAGAGATGTTGAATATCAAACTGAATGAGAAGTTCAGAAGCTTTCTTTGTTGTTGTTTTTCCTCTTGTATTTACAAGCCGCTTCCTGTTTGTTGTTTGCCCCTGCTGACCTTTTGTGTTTTTCATCTCAGAGATATCTCAGTCACAGTGCCATGGAAAACTTCTGAGTTCTTACAGAAAAATAAGACTTTTTAAAGAAGTTTTATGACCTTCAATTCTGATTAAAGACTTTTAAAGACACTTTAAGGATCTGTGTGAGCCCTGCTAGATGACAGGTTTGCCAAGGATAAGAGAGGGGAAGTCCTCCAATATATCAAAAGTAATCAAACCTTTGTTTGACTTTAATTCTCCGTGTCCTTGAACTGGCTCTCTTTACCCTCCAAGGATCTCCACTTTTCCAATTAAATGTATTTTCACAGGGTTGTCTGTGGCAGCCACGTGGATTCAAAATTATTGTGTTTTAAAATCAACATAAAATATAAAATCAAAACCTTAAAAAAACTTTTACATTCATGTTTTTATTTAAAAAGAATCAAAGTTTAATGAATCTATGAAACTAATGACATTAGAAAATTGATAATTTAATCAATCAATCAATCAATCAAGGCTTTATTTATAGAGCACTTTCCCTGCATGAACATACAACACGAAGTGCTTTACACGCATAGAGAAAGAAAGAAACAAGAAAAATAGAAAAACAATTACAAATAAAGCCCTCCATATTACACACAGATACACACCTGCACCTGCACACTGTCTCTACTGACAATAGAAAGATTGTCAGGATGACACTGAGGTATGAGGAAGCATTTTTGGAGCCACTCACACCGGGTGGAGTCGCGGGCTCCCCGACCCCGACAGACAACAGTCAGCCGGGTCAAAGGGACCCAGACACAGCTCCCCCAGCAGCAACCCTGACACAGCTCCCAGTGTGGAGGACCCCTCTAAGGAAACACTAGAGTTAAAACTGAAAACTAAAATAATAGGATAGGATAAAAAAACCCTGAAAAAATAAGTAGATAGACAAGATAGACGCAACAACATAAAATAAGAGAACCACAAAAGAACATAAAAAAAAAAATGAAAAATACTATTTGAAAGCCTGATTATAAAGGGAGGGTCTCTAACCTTAGATGAAAAGTAGTAATAAATGAAGAGGATTCATTAAAGAAAATTTCTGTTTTAAATTACAAAGAACCCCTTTAATCTTTTGTTGCCATTCCCCAATCTTTAATGTTCTTTTTTCTTTTTTTTTTTCCTGTTTTGTAGCATAAAGATCAGTAAAAAAAAGGATCTATCATGATTAATCCTCACCATGTTGCTGTGTAGTTCCTTCAGATTCTGGTGAATTAATAATCATGCAGTTTTAATGCTCCTGAAATATTGCAGTTCATACATTCAGAGCATGCAGAAAGGTCTGCTATTAATTTAGTTTCACTTCTTTGAATTTGTCACTTGATTCAGAGCCGAATGCTGCAGCCGTCTCCAACATCAGTGTGTTACTAAGTAACTTAAAGGACCATTCATTAGATCTGTCAAAAGATTGCGAATGAAATCTGTAACAGATCGTAACAACACGTTTTGTGTAAATGCTCATTCAGTTGTCAAGTTTAGTCAGACTTGTGCCAGCCTGTGGTTAAACTTTATAACACAGACAGAGACAAAAAGCTACAGGAGTGAGTTTTAATTTCACACTGCATGAGTTAATAAAATTACAAGTCTTTATTCATCAGGATATGTGTGGAGCATAAATTAGTTCATTATTAGCGTATGTGAGTCACACATAAACTGATTTTATATCCCACATTTGCTCTAATTTTATTTTGAGAATGGCTGACTGCTTCTTTTTCTCGCACTGCTGCCCGTCTTAATCTGATACTCTCAGAGTCATTACTTCACATCAGCAATAACCCCTCATCACCTACTTGTAGCATAATTGATATTTTATGTGCAGGTATTCTGGAACATTTTGTGCAGGGTGAATTTTGCTAAATGTTTATGACAGCGAGGAAACAAGTCTCAGTCAAAAGCTGACTGCAAAAGAAGTCTGTAAAAACAAGTATGTACTCATTATACCTTTATTGTCTTTATACAAAGCCAAGGCGTTAAGCTGCATGCAAGAAACTGACTGACATCAGGAGACAAAGCATGGCACAGAGGCCCATAATCGAGGCACTGACAGCTAACTCCAAAGCCAGTTGTTGTGTTTTCTGTTGCCAAATTGTAGCGTGCAGGTTTGAGAAAGAAGAATAATCTTCTTCCTCTATTTTGTAGGCCAAAGGCCAAAAAGGAGGTGATTCATGGTGTTGCTGTTGCCACTGTGACAGCTTTGTTTCAGCACCGGGTGCTGTGCACTGTCTGCAGAACAGCTTGTGTTCTGTGGCATGAGTGTGTCTGTCAGTTGTTTACTCAGCTCTTAATTTACTCTTTTTTCACACTCCTAGTACCGTGATAAAACATCTAAAAATACCTTTATTTGCAACTTGCCCGCGTATCAAACAGAAACAATTATTGAAGATGTTATTTCAGAGAACAGAAGCTTTGAGGTGTGAATAAAAGAGGAATGGAGTTACACCACTTGTGTTTGAAGTTTTGATGAAATAGCTGGCGGTTTATTCACATCTAATAATGTCATAAATATTCAGAGCCTTGTTTCTCACTTTACATTTCTAACCCACTCGTGTGAAATGAGAAGATGAAGTGATATGTCTGTTAATGCAGAACTGTCGACTGTCTGTATGTGTTTCTGGTTCGCACATTATGCAATGCAGTTGTTTTTTTAGCAGTACTGACTGTCCACGACTAATTTCCCTGCAGGGACAATAAAGTTTTATTGAATTGAATTGAAGAGTTAAACTTTAACAATAAATGACTGCAAAGACGCTCAGTGTAGGGCTGGGCAATAAACAGAAAATTTTCCGATATCAAAATTCAGGACTTTAACCAACTTCAACGCCCATGTCAGTATATTCGGTGTCAAAAAAATAAAAAAGGAATAAAAGTTGGTTTTGGATGTGTGTAGGTAGGCTATGGTCTCATGTCCCTTTAAGACGCTGTCCTACATCAGAGACGTGACTCCACCCCATCCAGTCCGTAACAAAGAGGGAAAGACAGGTGAGGAGATGGAGGATGGTCCAAAAGTTGGAGCGGCTGAAGTAGAAGAAGTTACTGTGGGAGGGGATGAGCAGCTTGTGGAGTAGTTATTGTCCATTTATCGTTATCGAGTTGAACTGCTCAATATATCGTGATATTGATTTGATGCCATATCGCCCAGCCCTAGATCAGTGCTTGTTATTGTCACAGATAAAGTTGAGTTGTCCTGCTGGTTTAACTGTGTTGACAGGGTTGTCATGTCTCAGGATCTATAATGTTCCGGCAGCTTCAGCATTGGCCTCGCAGATCTGTCTGATCTTGAATATACAGTATCCTTGTCCGTACCCAACCTACACATCAGAATAACAGATATCATTGGGAAACATTGCTCGCAGGCCAGACAACACCCACATTGAAACAGCTTGTGTTTCCTCCGAGTTGACAAAACTGGACAGTTTAGTAGCTGGTAGCAGCAAGAAAAATAAATATTTTGCAGCTGCTCCCTGGTGTCACCAGGAGATCAACCATAACTGCAGGCAGTTTCGAGACTAAATCATTCACTAGGGGGGATGAGATACAGCTGAAAACTTTTAAAAAGCATGTACCACTCAATGTGTGTAAATAGTGAAGAGCAACTCCACCTGAAAATGAGACACTTGGGCCGCTGCCTTCGAGTCAGACCAGGAGGTAACTTGCAATTGTCTGGTTCTCATGCTTTATGCATAAAATCTGCCACCCAAAGGGGAAACCACAGAGCTGCTGTCAAATCCAGGGACCTCTATAACAGCACTGATTTGCTTTCTATATGTTTAGTGTTTTATTTATCAGCAGAGGAGGAGAAGTGGGGAATAGGATTAGGGAGGTTGTTGGATAGAAGAAGGAACACTTTGATCAACTCCTGAACCCAAGTAGCAAGTCCTTTGTGAGGAGTTAGAGTTCAGAAAAGATGAAGCATCACTTTGTCCTTGCAAAGGTCTGTGACCTGGTTCAAAGCATGAGAACTGAAAAAAAAAACATCTCTTCAGGGACGCTGTTTCCAGCATCCCAGTGCTTGTATGACCGAAGTAGGACTCTGTGGTGGAGCGTTGGAGTAGTGCTCAGTGGAAGTGCTTCAAAGAAAGAAATTCATCCATCACAGGGTCGTGTTCACCAGCAAGAACAGAATTCATTCCGAGACTGACAGTGGGCTAGTACAGCACCAGCAGGATGGCCGAAGTGAAGCAGCTCACTTTGAGAGAAGATTTGTTCGTAAAATCCACTTTTCTTGCACTCGCCAAAGTTTTCTTACTGCTGTTTTCCTCCTGTGGTGTGAATCCCTCTGATGCCAGCCCTCCCTTGGCTGGTGATGTTACGGTACATCAACTATGGGTGGTACTTGATAATTTCAAACAAATCAGCCTGTTTGTGTCTCACTTCTTCCTCTATTTCAGCACCACAGATGAATCATTTTTCATGATTATGCATTTCTGCCTCTCTTTTTTTAATCCTGTCTGGTTTCAGCGGGCTTTAAAGGGAACGTATGCCAATTGGGAACACAAAAGTACAAGCTAATATACAAACAAAGCATTCATCCATCAAAGGACACAGATGCAAAGAATTCTGCTGGTTTAGAAAAGCTTCATGATTTGCTTTTAAGAAATTTTCTCAAGGTTTCATAATATGTAATGGTTTTGTTTACTGATACATTATGTATCCACGATGTTGAAGAGCGAGCTAAGCAAGGACAAAGCTTTGAAATTAGCAAATTAATCATTTCACAGCTCAGACCGTACTGTGCTCATTAGCTCTTTATCGCGAGCAAAATAATGAGATACAGAGTCATTATTCAGTGAATGAGGATCTGCCATACCATGCCTTCACAAAGGTTAAGAATCTTAGACATCTTGAGGGAGCGTTCAGTGAAAGAGCCAATCAGTGTGGCTCAGATTCAGATCTGATAATAATGCTTCCTGGGTAGACCCTGGGTTAGGTTTGCATATCTCTAATTCTCCTCCACCGGGAGAATTCGTTGCTCAGCCTGGAGCAGACAAATCTTTGTCCTCAGTCTGCCTCGGGTTATTAAAGGAAGCCATGAAGTGGAGAATGTCAAACATTTCAACACTCAGGTTTACATTTCTGGCCCCGCTCCCACCTGTGGAAAGAGGATTGGGTGGTTCAGCGGGCTGCTGAGTCTCAACACCTACTGTTTTTGGAGCCCACAATATGGGCTTCACAGTTCATATTTCATCTGTTTGAGGCTGGTGGGCTTCATCTCAACAGAGCTGGTCTGTTGTCCTTCAATCTGGTATATCGTCACTCCGTTAAAATAATGGGCTAGGTCATTTTTTGATGAAAATTAGTTTTTGGCCTAAATCATCTCATGATAATGCTGTCCATCTCAGGTAAAGTTGCCTAAATCCTTAGTGTAAAAATGTGACAATACGGTAAACAGCAACTTACATCCACCTCCTTCATGCCTGATCCTACTTATAAGCCCATCACTAGGCCTGTCACGATAACAAATTTTGCTGGACGATAATTGTGCTACAAATAATCGCCGATAAACGATATTATTGACACCATTTTTTAAATTATAGATAATGATATTATATGGCATAATAATGCCAGTACACCATGTCAAAAGTGATAAACTTTAATTTCCACACGAGAACAACACTGGTTGTTTTCGTTGACTAAAATATTTCCCTTTTCTCCCACGACGAAGACGTAACGTTGACGAGCTAAACATAAGTCGGAGATGACTAAAATGTGACGAGACGAAAGTCACATTTTAGATCTTTTTTTTAATGGGGATGTCCCCATCAGATATTGATATCTGAAATTGGTCCATTATCAGCAAAAACACTAATGTTAGATTATATCGGCCTGCATCTAAAATCTTCAATATCAGCACCTCCATCTAGCAGCCCCCAGATCCAGCATGGAGAACCCACGTGATCACAACAACAGTGTGTACTAAGGTACTAACAAAGTAGCACACTTGGGCTGTTGCGTTCGGTTTAGACACCAAAGCTGTCGTGTTCATTCTGTTTGCTTGCTTTTCACTCACGACGCTGAGTGCAAAACTTATCATGCTCAATTTTGTGAGAATATCGGATCAATATCGTTATCGGCTAATACTGAAGGGTACAATATCAGTATTGTATCAGAAGTAAGAAAGGTTGTATCGGGACACCCCTAGTCTTTTTTCACTGGGAATGATTTAAACCAGCAGGAAAAGTCTGAGCGAACTTTTAGGAAACGCTTTCTTTCCCCTTAAATGGAAGAAAATGTAATTTATATTTTTGAAGTTGCACCTCCTGACATTTTACCCTAAGCCTGTTATTTTTCCAGTGGAAAGTTTTAAAAGGAGACTGAACGCTTGACAAACTTTCAAATCTAACTCCACCCTGAAGGATGGAAGGAAATCAAATAACTGAACAAAGAGAGAAAGAAAAAAGACAAAAATGGCAAAAGAACAAACTGAGAATAAATCAACAAACTTTCAAAAACAAATGTATATTTCTAATAGAGTAATCAAACAAGCGAGAAAATATCATTTTTCAAAGTTAATTAAGGAAAATCGAAACAAACCAAAATTTAATCACTACATTTCATAAACTTTAATTGTCCCAGAAGAGAAATTTGTCGTGGACTCTCCGAGGGTCCGCAGTTTACAAATAATAGAAGAACAGGAACATGAAGTTATCGCACCAGACGACACATATCACACATGCAAGACAAGTACACAGCAACAATCAGTCGCCTATCAACAAACAATAAACGTCAATCGATCAATTACCCGTACTGTTACAGCACAGCAGCATTAAATGGCAGTTGCCCAAACCATTACAGTACACAGTGCTTTGTGGCTGTACACAGTAAACTACATATGTGCATTCAGGATACTAACAGATGCTGGGATAACAGAATGTTGTTACGGTTCAATCTGCTCCGGGAAACTCTAAATCTCCCCCCAGAAGAAAGTAGCTGGTCCTCTGAAAGGAGAATATACACTCACCGGCCACTTTATTAGGTACACCTGTCCAACTGCTCGTTAACACTTAATTTCTAATCAGCCAATCACATGGCGGCAACTTAGTGCATTTAGGCATGTAGACATGGTCAAGACAATCTCCTGCAGTTCAAACCGAGCATCAGTATGGGGAAGAAAGGTGATTTGAGTGACTTTGAACGTGGCATGGTTGTTGGTGCCAGAAGGGCTGGTCTGAGTATTTCAGAAACTGCTGATCTACTGGGATTTTCACGCACAACCATCTCTAGGGTTTACAGAGAATGGTCCGAAAAATAAAAAATATCCAGTGAGCGGCAGTTCTGTGGGCGGAAATGCCTTGTTGATGCCAGAGGTCAGAGGAGAATGTCCAGACTGGTTCGAGCTAATAGAAAGGCAACAGTGACTCAAATAACCACCCGTTACAACCAAGGTAGGCAGAAGAGCATCTCTGAACGCACAGTACGTCGAACTTTGAGGCAGATGGGCTACAGCAGCAGAAGACCACACCGGGTGCCACTCCTTTCAGCTAAGAACAGGAAACTGAGGCTACAATTTGCACAAGCTCATCGAAATTGGACAATAGAAGATTGGAAAAACGTTGCCTGGTCTGATGAGTCTCGATTTCTGCTGCGACATTCGGATGGTAGGGTCAGAATTTGGCATCAACAACATGAAAGCATGGATCCATCCTGCCTTGTATCAACGGTTCAGGCTGGTGGTGGTGGTGTCATGGTGTGGGGAATATTTTCTTGGCACTCTTTGGGCCCCTTGGTACCAATTGAGCATCATTGCAACGCCACAGCCTACCTGAGTATTGTTGCTGACCATGTCCATCCCTTTATGACCACAATGTACCCAACTTCTGATGGCTACTTTCAGCAGGATAATGCGCCATGTCATAAAGCTGGAATCATCTCAGACTGGTTTCTTGAACATGACAATGAGTTCACTGTACTCAAATGGCCTCCACAGTCACCAGATCTCAATCCAATAGAGCATCTTTGGGATGTGGTGGAACGGGAGATTCGCATCATGGATGTGCAGCCGACAAATCTGCGGCAACTGTGTGATGCCATCGTGTCAATATGGACCAAGCTCTCTGAGGAATGCTTCCAGCACCTTGTTGAATCTATGCCACGAAGAATTGAGGCAGTTCTGAAGGCAAAAGGGGGTCCAACCCGTTACTAGCATGGTGTACCTAATAAAGTGGCCGGTGAGTGTAAATATTTTGTCATCAGTTGATCACAATCCTATTTTTAATCCACTGTCTGATTTGTGTACAGACTCATCATGTGAAGATTTTCCAGTCCGCTTAAGGATCAAAATAGATTTTTATTTCTCTCACACTCAGTCTAAAATTTGTAACAAAGCAGAGTCTTTGTTTTCTGCTGAAATGCTTGACAAAGTTATCTCTAAATTAAGATGGGCAACCCGCCTAGATCCAACGCCTAGATCCCACATCCCTCTTCAAAAACATTAATCACTCTTTTATTTCTAATCTGCTAAATATTGTTGAACACTCTCTTCAGATGGCTGTCTTTCTATCGGCGTTTAAAACAGCCGCAGTTAAACCTCTGTTGAAGAGAAAGAATTCAGATGCACCAATTTTGGATAATTACAGACTGTTGTTCTTAAGTAAGATTTAGAGAAGCTTATTTTTAATCAGTCGAATGATTTAATTGAATCTATGAACAGATGCTAAATGTATTATCTGTTTCTGCTCTCAAACATGGATGAAAAAAGGCCTTCAGTCCTAGTGCTGCTTAATTTGAGTGCAGCCTTTGACACAGTGGATCATGAAATAATATTAGAAATCTTATTGGCATCTTTGTTACTGTTTTTTTATTGGTTTACATCTTTTCTTACTGATGGAAAAGTTAATGTAAACATGGGAGACTATATGAAGTGAATTGTGGTGTTCCCCAGGGTTCTATTTTAGGTCCTACACTTTTTAACCTGCCATTAACTTTCACAGCTATGCAGATGACACACATCTTAATAATACCGTGTCTTCTGACGACCCAAGACCAATTTATTTAACTTTATTTTTAGATATCAAGTCCTGGATAGCAGAGAACTTGTCATTGTCACTGGAGCTCAGAGAGAAAAACCTGTCTTGTAATCCTTGTAAGCAAGTGAGAGAATCAAGGTGTGATCATTAAACACAATCTCCAATTTGAGACACAGATGTGAGACGTTACAAAGAAAGCATCGTATTACTAAAAAAACATTGAAACAAAGTTCATGTTTTTCATAACTTGAATAACTGACAATTGTAAGACTCTTCTTTCTGGTTTCCAGCTTGAAAACTCAAAACTGACAAAGACCAGAAAGAGAGCCCACATTACACCAGTCTTAAAGTCGCTGCAATGACTTCCAGTATCTTTTAGAATTGATTTTATTTTATTTTTTTTACTGGATTTTGAGGCTTTGCACCAACTTATTTATCAGATTTGTTTTTACCATACGAGCCTGTGAGGACCCTTAGGTCTCTTAACGGTGCCAAAAATCCGAACAAAGACTCAAAGTGAGGCAGCTTTTTATTGTTACAGTCCAACAGCCTACCTGAAGACCTGAGGGCGGCACAGAGTCTCCATATTTATTTAAAAGAAAAATGAAGACATAACTCATTAATTCAGCTTTTAACTGAGTTTACTCTTTCCTTATTCAGATATTTATGACTTTCTGGTGTTTTATCCTTTAGTGTTTTATTCTCGTATCTAGTATTTTTTATGGTGTTTAATGGATTCATTTAGATTTTAGTGATTAATCATTCTGTTTATTTAGTCATTTTATTTATTCATTATACATTTCCTAAATCTGCTTTTTTGAATTTTAACATTTTAATCTTACCTCTGGTGTTTTCTCATTATGATCAGCTTGTCCTCTCTTCCTTCGGTCATTGTTTGCTGTTTCAATTTATCAGAATGTGTCCTGCAAAAACTGATCATAATAAATCACCTGGTCTATTGAGTTTACCGACTTTGTTGATTGCAGAATTTCAGGCTCAAATTAGTTTAAGTTACTTTGCCTCGGCTGAGTTTGTCTCATGAATATTGAATAAATGTTGGGAACTTGTTTGGCACCTAAAATCAGGGATGGCCTCTCGTCAGCAGAAGGAAACATGGTTCTCACTTTACAGCCAAGTCCGTGCTTATGGTACATGGACCAGCTCGAAATGGGTGATGGTTACTGTAGTAATTTGAACACCGTCAGACCAGAAACTTTAAAGCACCTTGAAAAGCTGTGAGGAAAAAGTAAAGTTTTCTTTTTATATGTCCTTTCCTGTTTCTACCTTTAAGCTTAGCAGCCACTTTTTAATCATTCAGCAAAAGGAAATATCTCTAAAAGATGTGTGGAGAAATAAAGTATCACATTTGTTTTGTAGATCTATTCTAAGAAGGTAGCGATTTTTCCACCCTGCCCTTGAGATAATATCGCCGCTTGGAATCCGTGGCAGACAAACTTGCCAATAACAGGCAGCAATCTGTTGTCATGTCTTGGCACCCCTGCTGCATACTCATTTAATTTCTCACACATAAGCAGGCGGACCAAAAAAGAAAAATCAGATATCTTGTAAATGAGACTTTCAGCTTAAAGGATGATGTCTCCATGGTCAATCTTAACACTTTTTCTCTCTATAAGGTAGAGGTGGGATTTATGGCGCTTTGAAAGGAGACAGATCTTAAGGAGCCATTTGTTTCAAAGAGCCGTTCAACAGAGTGGTTGATTTATTTTCTAGAAGTCAACCAAGGTGACACAACCCACCTAAATATACTATTCTGGTGGGAATTATTCTGAAATATTAATTATAATTTAATTTGACTTGAGTTGTCATTGTAAACATTTCCTAAGGCGTTACCATATCCCAGTGATTTGACAGTGAGATTATACGGCGCACTGTGAATTAACGTGTCTATGATTGTGAGGCGCATTAAGCATTGTTTGGTTTATTGTTGCTCTTGTGTACTCCAGGCCTGGGCTGCCTTTACATGAATGCACTTCTAGTTTAGACATTACAGTCAGGCAATCTTGTAGACTACTCAGGGGTCCTGTTACGGGGCCGATCACGTAGTGACACAGCATACCGCAATGCTCTGAATATCCATTGAGCGGAGCGGAGCGGAGTCGTACTTTGACATTTCAACAGATTTCTGAGCGCATTGTACCACATAAAAATGGTCAGTATGCACAACAAATAATCATACAAAATGCATGGGGGATTGTAAGGCGCACTGTCAGTTTTTGAGAAAATTTAAGGATCCTAAGTGCGTCTTATAGCCCCAAAAATACAGTATACAACCTTACCTGGTCTTTACAGCACACAGGTGACATGTGATTGCAGTGTGAGTGATTTGCAAATGAGAACAGCTCGCTAATGTGAACCGGTTCTCATCGTTCAATCAAAAGAGCCGTTCAAGGGACTGACTCGTTCGCTAACTTCACATCTCCAGTGTAACGCTTTGACCTCTCAGTTGAAGCTTACTGCTGTTAAAAGGTAGCAAAGTCACCCTATTGGCAACTCCAGAGTGAATTAAGTTGTGTGCTGTCTATGTTTTGCATAATTCATATAGATAACAATAAAAACAGTGTTTAACTGAAACTGTTTCCTACACCATTCAGAACAAGATGTAAAAATTCCCACATAAATGATACAGTTACACAGTCAATAACAACCTTTTATCTGACTGAGCTGATAGAGTACAGAGAGGCACTTATTTTACCAACTTTTCTGATAAATGATTTTTTAAATCGGCAGAAAAAATATGAGCTTAAAGCACTACTCTAAATGTCTTCTTCTTGGCTATTTACCTGTTGTTGTTTTTTTTGGTTGAATGAAGATCTTGCAGTGATTAATTAAAAAGTTGATCAGTTTAACAAAAAAAAAAATATATATATATATAAGAAATCCCAGCTTAGACTCTTTAAATCTTTTAAATGAAAGGGTAAAAGTTGAAAACTAGGAAATATAAAGGTCCATAATTGCTGTATTTGAACCTTTTTCCTGGTATAATTGAATGGTTTTCATTAGTACTCGTCAGTCCTCATTCAGTGTGGTATATCTTTATTATATAATGTGACATTTTCATTAACATCTTTAACTTTCTATGGCTGAACGTCGCTGACAAAGCTCTAAATTCAGGACAGGCTGTTGAAATTATTCTTATCATGAAACACACGTCTTAATACAGGTTGGATTGGACTGTACATCTGTTCGAGTACAAACTATAGAGCAATATGATAGAAAAACTTCCTTTTAACAATATAATAACACAGAGATGTGCTGAAACATTATTTTCTCCTTTATTCCCCAAACAAAATAGAGAAAATTACCCACAGAGAGCGGACATCAGGTGACACCAATTCAGGGTAGCATAGCAGTTCTGTCCAGAACATCAGAAATAGGTGTTTGACTGCTATTTTTTCATCACAAATGCATTTGAACAAGTATTCATGCCAGTGATTATAGCTGTAGAGTCGAAGGAAATGATTTATCTACCCCCACCTAAACCTGGCAGCTCACAAACGCAGCAATTTGGCTCTGCATTCACAGCTTGGAGCACGTGTTTGCCTGTAATAGCTCTGTTTTGCTAAAACAAGCTCCGATAAGAGAATTTCATTTCCTGATCTTATTTTCCCGATCTTTTGGGCAGTACGGTTTGGGTAGAGGCAGCGGAGGTTCAATGAGGAATAATAAGCCCACAGTGAATTTTCATCATCTGCTTGAAGCAGGTGGTTGCTGCACTGAATTACTTAGAAATATGAGCATTGTCACATACAGACTGTTGTGTGATAAGATGATCAGCACCACTTTGATATGATATTGAATCTGTAAATATATTCTGTTAATGTAACTGAGATGACTGAAATAATCAGAGGCTGCCTGTTGCTCAACGCACACACTCAGACTGTAAAAATACACGTGACAGAGTATTTATTGAAGGAGCTGCTTTTTTGCCACCTTACACCATGAAGTAAGCTGGATACAAATAATAAAATGGTATCACATTTTACAGACAGATCGTAAATTAAAATGTAGCATCTGCTGTAAGGCTGAGCGATATGGCCTCAAATCAATATCACGATATGTTCTGCAGTTCACCTCGATAACGATAAATGTTCGATAACTACTCCACAAGCTGCTCACACCCTCCCACATTAACTTCGTCTACTTTAGCCGCTACAACTTTTAAACCGTCCTCCATCTCCTCACCTGTCTTTCCCTCTTTGTTACGGACTGGATGGGGTGGAGTCACGTCTCTGATGTAGGACAGTGTCTTAAAGGGACATGAGACCATAGCTTATCTACACACATCCAAAAAACAACTTTTATTCATGTATTTATTTGACACCGAATATATCGATTTGGGCAAAATGACGTTGGTTATTGTCGTAAATTTCTGTATCTGTAAATTTACGGTTTATCGCCCAGCCCTAATCTGTAGGTCAACATTTTAGTTTTGGGTCTCCATTTGCAGAATAAGTGTAACTGTCCACTTCCATTTCATCTGAAATTTTGGATCTATACCAGCAGGAAACAAAGACAGTAAAAGCAAAATGCAACCAGATATCCAATCTGCAGTCACTGACAATCAAAAGCGTTTTATCAAAGTACAGGCTAGACTCTAAGAAGACACAAGGCAGGTTTGACATCCTTTGTAGAGGGCATATTGTAGACAGACTTTGATGGACTCTGAAGTTGGATCAGTCGGGATTATGATTGTAAAAAGAAATAAATCTTTAGACCCCATTTGTTTGATGGTATTAAGTTGGAGTTACACATATTCAGACTTTTATGTGCCTTTTTAGAAACTATCCTCAGTGAGGCTACAGAGGACTGTGTCCCAGGGATAGAGGCCTCGTTGTTAATTAAGAGGTAAACGAATCAACACAAGCTCCAGCTGTCCGCGAGCCAAAACATCTTTTGGAAAGCCACTGAAGCCCTAATTGCCTGTGGTAGCATAAACAGTGGTGGTTAAAAATGTGCAAATGGGATTTGTTTAGATCTCAAACATGTTTCAAAAATGAAAAAAAATCTTGATTAGATTTTCATAACAATGTTACGAATTTTGTCACCGCTTCCAGCTCGCCCCCGATGATGCCTGGAAGTGTCCGCACTGTAAACAGCTGCAGCAGGGTATGGTGAAGATGAGCCTGTGGACACTCCCTGACATCCTGATTCTTCACCTCAAACGATTTCGTCAGGTAAGTGAGCTGTGAAATGGATTCAGGTGAAGCCAAATCCCGCTATCTAAATTAAATTGAGGACTTTAATTGTTCTTCTCTTCAAGCTGCATTAATCAATACTTTTCAATAAATCCCAGATCAAGAAGCTTTGAGTAATGTGAAAATAGTTTTTTGGTGGAGACTTGCAGAGGATTATTGCCGAACTCTTTAATACTCTGAGCTGACAGTGGTCAAAAACACACAAACAGAGTTTGTTAAAGTTGATGCTTACACATTTGCTCCCAAGACATTTGGTTTGAGTCCTGTTTTGATGCCAAAAAATTAAATGAAGCATTTTAAGATTTTTCTTTGTTTTTAATAAATGCAAAGCTTGGCGGCTGATTGGCCAGAAGCTGCTAAAGGTACTGAATCCAGATGTCCAGCAATTTAGCCTCTTGTAGTTTTTGACTCTGCTGTTCCATCTCGTGTGAAAGTTTTAAAACACTGGAGGTGGATGCAAAATAATTTGGCTGTTGGAAGGTTCATGTGGCTTTTTGCCACATTGTTTATGTTAGGTAAAGCACATGTTAATGTCTCACTGAGGAGACACACCCCAGCCACACACAGCTATTGCAACCTGAAGTTAACGAGATGCTCAGCCAAGAACCCCACGCTCAGTGTACTGGCTGCTGTGCAAAATGAGAGTGTTTGTTCCAAGCAAGAGCAGTCATCTTGAGCCAATATCCTCAGGGGCTGGAAATTGATGAATATAAAGCAGCAGATGGGATATGCAATTTAGACTTTGTATTCAGGGATGTATACATTTAGTCTCTGTTATACTGTGGTCTAGATTTATAATAGCTTTAATTGAAACTCATGGCGAGGAGGACTTTTTAATCCATCAACTTTTTTCACAATTGCACCAGGTCATCATCTGAAAACAGGGGCTTTCTCCTTTAACACCACATCCAGAAGGAAGTGCGTCTGCATATGTGGTTAAGCTCTATTTAGGACTCGTATCAGTGCAGATTAGTGCTTAATCTCTGATAATTGGTAGTGTGAACTTGAAGGGACATGTCATCACACTTCAAAACAACATATTTGACATCCTATTAGCTGCAGTGCCGACATTAAATCCCTTCTTATGACATGTTTAAACACCCAGATTGTGGTGGGACTGTTAGGCCTCGTTCACTTTCTAGCATACAGCGTAATTAACTTTAGGAGGGGCAGAGTGCTAGCTGTTGTCCGATGGCTGTTGTTGGGTTTTCAAGTGGACATCAAATATGTCACTAAGAACAGTATTGCGAACTTCTCAGGAAGGAAAGTAGCAAGTGGCTGTCCTAGAAGTAAACAGTCAAACCCCACCACCACCGCCACCGCTGCCAATGGAAGAGGAGTCTGCCTTCATGTCAGAGTCTCCAAGCTCTGTATATATATAGCTATATAGCTCTATATAGCTCCAAGCGCTAGATTTGTCGCTAGGTGCTTTTTGGAAAACAAGTTGCTAGGGGGGGTCTGAAAAGTTGCTATGATGACTTTGCTTCATCAGTGGTTAATCATCCTGTAAATGACAGTGATTTGTTCTTTTTTAAAAACTTTTTAAAAGTTTTTTTTTACCATTTTGTGATTCTATGGTAATGCAAAAAAGAGTTTTGCAAACTTTTGATTTTTTTATGGCTTCAAGAGAACAAACCGTTCACCAAAAAATGAGTGATTATCATAGATATCGGCTCATCCATAAATGAAAGACATGGAGCAGAATAGTTTTATTTCTAAGACCTGAACGGAACTTTGATGCTGATGTTGTAGGGTTTGGGTTTACTTTACTGTAATGTTGCCGGTTTGCTGGATGTGTCTTGAGATATAACACGTTACATGATACGTCTAGTCAACCTCAAACTTGACTGGAATCAATTAATTACTTATCAGATGTTTGGGTCATATTACTTCTATCATAACTTTGCGTAATTGGATCATTTGTTTGGACTTGGGTAACTTATATGGGGCAGGGGTAGTTCAGGAAGTAGAGGGGTGGTCCAATAACTGGAAGGTCAGTGGTTTGATTCCTCCCTATCCCGAGTCTGTCCGTTGTGTCCTTGGGCAAGACAAGGACAAGACTTAGTCAGACTTAGTGGCACAAGTCTGACAGCATGCGTCCATCCTCCAGCTGCTTACCAGCAAAGATCAACCTCTGGTGATCCCACCTTGCTCCCAGTGTGTGTCCTCCACTGGTGTATGATTGTGAGTGTTGTGTGGTGGTGGTTGGAGAGGCTGTAGGTGCAAACTTGGGGTGTGACTGTGTGAGCTAATGAATGATGTATCCAATGTAAAGCCCTTTGAGGGTCTCTGATAAAGTGCTATAAAGTCTGATGCATTCTTATTATATTAAAACACTCCTGGCCAACTGTAACTTAGTGTTTTAGCCGAGAGGTGAATGCTTTTGAGCTCAAGCTATAAATAATAACTGACAGTAGAACAAAGCTGGTGGGTTTCTTGGTTGGTTTCTAACTTTTTGTTCCCTGACATGTGTAACGATCCTCAGAAAGTGGTACCAGCCTCACTGTTCTCCCTAACTCCTCAGATAGGAAATAAGACGATGCAGTTATAACTCTAACCTGGTGTTACATCTATCAGAATGGTGGCCCTTGCAGAGTTTTGGGTTGTGTGAGGACATTGTCAAGAGTTGCATTAAGTAAGTAGGAAACCAAATCAGAGGATATGCTCTGTTAGCAATAACTACATTAAGTATGTGGTACATAATAATACTTTACTGAAGGATGTTCGAAGCGAGCTTGTTCAAAAACCGAGGAGTCATTTTCGAGACACCGGGCACCAAACGAAAGGAAATTTCTTCTTTAAAAACCCCTAAATTGTCCTTCCTTTACAGCGAGTTGGAACAAGCGGTAGTGTTCTCAGCACGCTTCCTTCCTTCCTTTCCAGAGACTCAGCAGCGTAAGACTCCAATTTTCTTAAGATACTCTGTGAGTCTGGTCTCCCTTTGTCCCTATGCATTATTGAAGACCTGTGTTACTCCTAAAAGCCTATCGACATGCAGTCTTACCTTGTGATTTTCAATTAAGATAAGCATCATGTCCCTGCAAAGCTTTAAACAAGCCCTTTGAACTCAGATACACAAATTTAAAGGTTAAGAGCAAAACCTACACATCCTCCATCTTTACTAGGAACATATTTGTCTCTGCCAAGAGCCAAGGAGCAAACACACAACCTCACTTAGTAGCACAGCAGCCTCTCGCTCACTGAAGAGGTCCTTAGATGAATACGAAATGCTAGACCATTTTCTTAAAATACATTTTCGACGTGCACTTGGCAGGGGTTCATTTTTGAAGGGAGAGCTCCTGCTACACAGAAAG
Source organism: Xyrichtys novacula (assembly GCA_962446985.1). Lineage (NCBI taxonomy): Eukaryota > Metazoa > Chordata > Actinopteri > Labriformes > Labridae > Xyrichtys > Xyrichtys novacula. The sequence goes on along the minus strand of OY660866.1, from coordinate 30,858,074 downwards.
GGAAAGGACAAATAAGTGTCACAATGGATTTACCAGAGGGATGTCAACCACTGATTGCTTTCCAGACACTGAAATACACTTTAAATGCTTGTCATGGTGCTGCATCCTCTGTAAGGGGAAAGGACCAGTATTCAGGATTTAACTGCTCAGTTGAATATACAGCTCAATGATATGTCTGCAAAAAAGTGCAAAACATCAAAACGTGTGGTTGAGTTTTCTCAGAGATGTCACAAAATCAAAGAAATCAGTTTGTCGTCATGCAGATGTCCGGTTCAGAGGAAAGGTTAGTCCGTTTTTGAAAAGAGGGAGAATGTATGAACCTTTATGTTCCCCACTATTTCCAGTTTAACCTCCCTTACTTTTCTCGCCAACACATGCTAGTCGACGTCAAACTTATCATCCTAAATAACACGAAATTGTCATGTAGCACAAATCAACCTCTTGGGCGCTCTAAGACAACTTTAACTACTCTTTGAAGGCAAAGTCAGCCTTTCCTACAGGATTTGTGTCAGGCCAAAAGTAGGGCTGGGTGATATGGGAAAAAGTTTATCACATTATATTTTTCATATCAGTCGATATCGATGTATATCACGATATAAACAAGGAAATCTAACAGTGCTTATTGGTCGCAAGTCTTTTGCAACATAATAAGCTACAGCATCTGTGAGGTCTTTGTGTCTCTTCTACGTTTTGTCATAAGACATTGCGCTACAGATAGCTGACTGAATGGTCAACTGTTTCGGCTGCACTCCCGCCATGGGCTCCTTGCTCGCTCGGGGTTTGTAACCTTTTGCATTGTGCGTGCTCTGTTGTGTGGTACTGCTTCAGGAGGTGAAAAAGATTTGAGGTATTCCCAAGGCGAGAACATGTACTCGACATAATTTGCAGTGCACATCACTTTGCTTTATGTCTGACTTTAAAAAAACCAAAATACCTCCACACCACCCACTTTTTCGTGCTAGTGTTGTCGACGATGTCATCATCTGTTGAGCCTTCATCTGAATTTCTTCCAGGGGTAGCAATCATTTTCTTTTTTTCTTACAGACAGCGCTGTCGGCTTTGCATGTTAAAGTGCGTGTAGCTGCAGCCTGCTGCTACGCAGTTGTTTGCTACTTGGTTCTGGTTCAGCTCATGATTGGTCCAGCGCAGAGCGGACCCAGAGCAACTCCCCTTTTCATCGGCCTGTTGTATAGTCTGCCAAAACATTGCAGAAAGTTGACTATCGAAAAGCATATTGACTGTGTTTTATATTGATATCGAGGAAAATTAATTTTCAATACATATATATATATATATATATATATATATATATATATATATATATATATATGTATATATATCATTTTTCTTTTATCGCCCAGCCCTAGCCAAAAGGTAAAGAGTGCTTTGTGGTCAAAATGTGCTCACTGTGTGCAATTTCACAAGACCATTGCAAGTGTAAAATAAGTAAACATCTGTTTATCCAGTGGGCTGATTGATTCATTAAGGGCCTAAAACTCCTGAATTAGTGTTTATTTCTTTAAGGAAACTGAAGTTCAGATTCACATCAAAACTGGTTTGGTTTATAAATTTTCTTGTACAACTATAAGCTCTCTTTCCTCCATGAGATCTGATGTGTCATATTTGTCGTTTGTTTACATCTGAGCTTTCCGCTGAGCTTTAGGAATCTTATCTAGGATGTCCTTTTCATGCATCCTTGTTTTGTTGATCTGTCTGAGATTTATGTTCTCCTGATGCAAATACTGATAGAAATACATAAATATGAGCTATGAAGTATTAGTTCAGCCTGAATCACAACAACCTAACGAGCCAACTGGGAGTGAGTGCAGATGTCGTTTTCTAAGCAGCAACTAAAAAAGTAATCCAGGTTTAGATTATTAAAGATTTAAAGTATGATCATTCACATGGTCAGATGTTGCTTTAGAAACACAAGTAGAGGTTCACTGCTTCTCATGGGCTGTACTCACTCATTTACCAAAGACATGAATTCTCACTTTTACTCGTCATACAAGGATTCAGTCTGTATTTCATTTTCATTGAAAACAGTTTTAGTGTCTTAATTCGCCGCAGGCATAACTCACCTAATTTAATACCATCTGAAGGTCTGGAATATTATTATTGATACATCAAGCTGTTAACATGACCTGACTGTAGACTATTAGCCTGCCAGTATTATTAAGTCTTACCACACTCACTCTCTTTCTGTCTAAGTGAATCATTATAGCAATGACATGATGTTTTTTGTTTTAGCCTTTTATAATAAGTATGTACTGTTCAGCATTACTTGTGCCTGTCAGGGTTTTTTAATAACAATCCCAAACCCTGTAATCATCAGACTGGGCCAGACAGAAAGAGGGGGGAAAGGTTCAGAAAATGAATAGATGTAATAATTTTTTACAGGAGACCACGTCCAAAACAAAACCACACACACACTTTTCAGAAAACTTTATCTTTTCTTCTGCTGGGGTAGTTTTTCATACACCTTTCCAATGTTCTGGATCTATTTTGACAGAGCTCCCTTTTTTTCATTTCTCAAAACATCCATCAAAAGTGACAAGAGATGGAGACATTACAAAAATGTGTGGAGGTTATCATTTTTGCAATTTTTATTTGGAGAAAAAAAAACCTGGCAAAATAGGGAAGACTAATAACAGACCGTCTTTTCATCTGCAACAGAGCATCACGTACAGACAACCCTCTCATTGTCATGGATGAGCTCCAACACAGCAGCATCCACAGTAGACTCATTAGCATCCTCTCACATGCCCAGACACTATCCAACCATAACACCCGCGCCGCTCAGACCGTTGCTTTGTGTTTTATTTGTTTTTTCCAAACCAGATAAAAAAAAACATGATTTAGGCATTTCTGGGAGTTTTGTTGGACTTGCTGTAGCTGTGATCATCATAGGGCCAAGTTTTGACTCCAGTCTGCAAGTACGCCTCTCAGAAAAAAGGGTTTTTTGAAGTTTTACTGGCCTTTTGAAGACACGCTGTCCTTTTTTGTGCTTATGTACAGCGTGTGGGCTATATCTCGGTATAATGTGGGAGGTTTCGCTCAGAAAGTAGGGTTGATGTGCAGAAAGTTTAAGGTTTGTGTGTGCAGCTATTTCATTTCTATTAAGTTAGAGGTCTTTTTTTTTTAAATGACCCATCTAGAAGGACTCAATTTGAGTTGTACGACTTCCACTTCTTCTGTGTTATGCATTTAACGAGATAACAAACTGAGAAATCGGAATTGATTGACCAAGGCGGTGCTAGAAAAATTTTTTTTTTTTCCCCTACTGTTTTTTTTTTATGAATTCTTATTAAAATTCTATTTGCGCACCTGCCTGAGAGCTCCATCTACCTCAGCCAGGTCCAGAAAAACACAGGCCAGCTCCTATTGAAAACCCTTATTACATCCAAGTATCCACACTTTATCAGTCTGACATTTGTCACAAAGCTTCTGCCCTTTTGCCTGTCCAAAAGGTGACAATAAAGCAAAAACAATTTTGCAGCCAAGAAAAGTTCCAGCCATGGCTCCTTTTTTTGCATCGTCTCTGATTGGCACCACCCCTTTTCTCCTCTATGATTATGGCGCCGGCCCAAGCGAGTCTCCGGGTGCCCGACCTCAGCAATCACCTTACGGCCCTCTATTCTAAGCTCACAACCCATGCCATGCTCCCTTCACATCCAAATGATTTTCCTCAGTTTTTGTGTGAGACTTCAGTCAGTCAAATATCCTGAACCTGCGCCAAGGGCCAGTTAAGCACAAGAAATGCCAATATGCGACTTCAATTTTTACACGGTGCGGTGAACTTCTGCTGAACTTTGCAAACTTTTTTTTTTTCAAAAGTTCCATCCAATTACAACTAATGGTAAAATAGAAAGTTAGAGGTGGTTTTAGTTAGTCTTCCCCTCATTAAAACTAAAATCTTAAATCTTACAACGGGGTGATGGTCAAACTTGAATAATACAACAATGAGAATCCATCATTTTGAAGAAGAATCTGCCTGTTTTAGTTGTGTTAGGCTACCGCTTTCCGAAATCTTTCCCATCCCTGAGTTTTCTCTCCGAGGCAGAGGAGTGAAAGCCGAGCTGAAACGGAGAGCCTTTTGACTCCAAATTCATCACGAGAGGATGAACGCGCTCATGAAAACATACAACAATGTAGTCAATGATGCATGGACGAAAACTGCTCTTGTCTGAACACTCAGAAAACCCAGACTTGAAATTTACATCCATCACCTGATCTCTCTGAACACCTGGAAGTACTCTTTATCAACAAAATGAGAAAAATAGATCCCAGACCAGAAGCATTTGTCTTCTTAACAAACCTCGGCCTGAATCGATAAATCTGAGACCATGATGGTCCATCCCTCAGTTTAATAACCTTTCTGTCTCTATTTGAGTTTGGCCAAAATGATGAAGTCCTCAACTTGCCCTCTGGATGTGGTCCCCCCTCTCCTGAAGGAGACCATGGCCCAATCCCAAACCGCCTCCTACACACTCGCCGTTCACTACAGAGTGTCACTCACTCTAAGAAGTTGTGCACTCACAGCTGTGTAGTGCACCTCAATTAAAATCGTAGGGTATTAACAAGACGAGCGGGCATGGGACGCCCTCCTCACTCCAAAACCGAAAGATTCATCACCATAGCAACAGAAAGACGTGTCCTGTGCATGGCAGGGTTTCTTTTTCGAGTAAATGGGCATAATGTGCCGCACCGGCTGCCTCGTTTTGTTCATTGTCCCACTAAAATCATAAATCCAGCAACCATCACAGTGACAGGAGCTAAATTATGTTTCAGATTATTAGTGATTCAGCACGTCTTTGAACACCTTTACTATTTGACACGTGCTGGCACAATCAGATCTAACGTCAGCACAGAGTAAGATTTCCGAGTTTCATTTGCTCTTTCCAAACCAGGTCTTTGGGGTTTTCTTTGGTGGACACATATGGAACTTACATTTGTATGTTGTTTATTCCTGCTCCATTTTTGTCGGCGCACCACCTGCAAATCCCGCCGTAAGCGGGGACCATTGCAGGCTTGCTATTTGAGGGCTGAACAGTCGCACTCTGTGGTTTCTGACGGCTTTCAATATGGCGGAGCCTCTGCGGGGATGCACAAACGGAAGGGGGAGCGTGTAGGGCAGGGGTGGGGAATCATGTGCCATGGAGGGCCGAGAGGCTGTAGGTTTTCTGTCCAACCCAAAACTCTACCAGGTGATTTCACTGATCAGTCTCTGCTCTCTGCTTGGAGGTAAGGTAATCAGTGAAATCACCTGGTGGCCCTCCATGGCACATGATTGCCCACCCCTGGTGTAGGGCGAGTGTGTAGGGGGCGGTTTGGGATCGGGTCTATCTCTCTGTATTTCTCTCCAACTCAGCAGCAGCTTGGTGGCTGTCTAACATGAGTCTGGTCCTTCTCAAGGTTTCTGCCTGTCAAAAGGAAGTTTTTCCTTGCCACTGTCACTCATGTTAGATAAAATGGGTCAAATCTGTCCCATCTTAAGGTTGGGTCTTCATAATTCATTAAACAATGAGCGTGGTCTACATCTTTTTCTTTGGAAAGCGTCTTGGGATGACGACTGTTGGGATTTGGCGCTATATAAATAAAATTTGATTTGATTAGGCTTACTACTGGTTCTGTTGTTTTATAAATTGTAAATTGTCAGCTGACTCTTGAATATTCAATGGAACATTTACTCCATGGCATCCCCCAGGGTGCAGTTCTCAGTCCAACACCATTCTATATTTACATGTTCCCTCTTAGCAACATAATCCGTAAATTGACTATTTTTATCTTCACACTGATGACACATAACTCTACCTTTCCATCAGCTAGTGACACAAACTCTGACTCTTCAGCTTAATGACTCAAAATCTGGATTTTTATTTTTATCTGTCCTTCAGCAAAAAGAATGTATCATCAAAAACTTTAGTGAATGCTCAAAATATGTGAGGCAGTCAGATGAGAATCTTGGAGTAATCTTTCATGAAGACTTGAATTTTGAGCTGCCAGCTGAGAAAATTGTCCGGTCTTGTTTTTATCAGAAGTATATCACAGGTCGAGTCCATTATGTCAACTAAAGATCAAGGTAAACTCATTCATACTTTTATGTCTCCAAACCTTGACTAATGCTGATGCGCCTCTCTCAGTCAGAGATCAATCCAACGCCCACGGAGTTCAAAATACAGCAGCTGACTTTTTCACTCAAACCAAAAGAAATACCTGCATCATTTCAGTGTGTAAGCATCCCCTCAGTAGATAGACATTGCTTGGAAGATTGATTTGAAGATTCTTTTAATCACATTCAAAGCACGACATGGACTAGTCCTTCTCTATATTTCTGATCTTTTATTCCCCGTGTTAGCCAAAAGGGAGTCTGAAATCCTCTGGCTTTGCTGTTCCAAGGTCCAGACTGAAAGCCAAGGGTGACAGAGTCTGTCCTGTCAGAGCACTTACTTGAATTATTTCACTACTCAAGGCACACCTTACAAAAAGCTTTTATTCTGGGATTTTATTTTTATTTTTTAAGTGTTTCTTTCTGCTTCTGTAGCCTTCTGCTTTTATTCTGTTTGATTTTGTCATCTTTGGTGTTGAAATAAAAGTCTATTTATTCATTTTATTCATCATTTTTTATCATTAATTGGTGTTGCCCTTCATACCTGTACTGTCCATATGACAATGACTCATTCTGACAGGTTGGCGAGCGGAGGAACAAGCTGTCGACTTTGGTGCGTTTTCCTCTCACTGGTTTGGACATGGCTCCTCATGTTGTGAAGAGGAGTCAGAGTATGAAGAACGTGAACCTAGGAGCCTGGTCATCTTCCTGGAAGCCGTCTTCAAATCAGTACCACCAGCCTGCTGACTTGACCCTGCCCCACGACTATCTCTACGACCTTTATGCTGTTTGCAACCATCATGGAGGAATGCATGGAGGACATTACACTGGTATGTGGCTGTGTGATTTGTTATTTAATGTCTACCATGATAACTCAGTTGTTGGGAGTTTTCTTTGGATTTTAACAATTGGACATTTAAAAACTTAATGTTAAAAAATGAGGAGTCTGGCTGCACACCTCCACTGTCAGAACCCTTCGTTGCAGACTTCCACTTTGAGAACCCGCTCCACTGTGAGGACCTGAGGTGTTGTTTTTTTCTCAAGCGCTCCAGTTTGTTTTTGCTGTGAAGATAGTCGAGAGATATGTAATTAAGTCCAAAAGTGCAGGAGGCGACATTTTTGATAATTAATGGTTCAAAAGCAAAGGACAGTCGGCAGTTGGAGTGTAGATGCCATCTCACATATTAAGGTGTTTTAACAGAGATTTATTGTTTTAAAGGGATATTCTGGTGTTAAATTCAGTTAGGGTCAAACACACCATAACACCAAGTTAGACATCCCGTCGAGAGATGAATGTTGCCGACCGCTTGCTTCTCTAGTTATACCAACTTTAGTAACGACTGCACGATAGCAATTCAGAGAACCACACGCTCAACCTAAAACCCACTCTATAGCCACAAATAATGATCAGAACAGCAACTGACCTCATCAACATACATATGGTGTCCTAGCCATAGCCATAAATGTTCTTCCTCGAGCTGCGTCACCCCGCTGCAGTCGGTTTGGACTCGTCTGAGTTCTCCGTACAGACAAGTGGCTCCTGGAAGAGAGTAGGTGAGTTGTGTTTTGTCTCTTTGCTAAAGAAATCAGGCAAAGTTAAAAAGATGTTTGGTGGCTAGTACTGTGGCTAGGACCCTATATGTACTGTTGATGAAGTTAGGTGCTGTTCTGAGCATTATTTGTGGCTATAGAGTGGTGTTTTGGTTGAGCACGTGGCTCTTGAGAAAAAAAACTAATGTTTTAAGGTGATCATTACAATATCTGTACATGAAGCTTGTATTTTTTATCTGTAGAATAATTCTCTAAGTGGTAATCCGGTTTAGTATTTTCCTTTTGTTGAACACATGAGTACAAAAAAAAAGATATAAACATTATATACATAAAATAAAGCCCCAAGAAATAAAGTATATTCACACGAGACAAAAAATCTGTACTTCCCGGTCTAATCGCTTTTAATTTGAAAGGCTTCAAATCAACTTCAGTGGAGCGGGTCCGTACAGTGGAGGTCTGCAACGAAGGGTCCCGACAGTGGAGATTCTTAAAGGAATTGGAGAGTCCAAAACATCTTTCAGAAAGTTTAACCTGGTTGTACCTGGTTGACCTTGTGGTCAATGGAGGCGCCAGGTCTACACAAATAATCAGTGAACCAAAAAAAAGTATAAAGTGTAAATAATATTTTTTATGACTGCTTATTGAAGCAGTGAATGAGTGGCGTTTCTTTTGTATGTTCACTTCAAAATATTCAGTCTTTAGCCCTCAAAGAAACCAGCTGTCAAGGACACGTCCTCATTCATTCTTATTTTTCAAACATAACACCTAAAAAGAAAAAAAAACACCTTTTGCCAAAGTCTTCCTAGAAGTGAAGTGCTATATCTCAGGCTAAAGAGTAAACTTTTGGCCATAGATCAGATTTACAACAACTTTAAGAGTATAACAAACTAAATCCTGGTACCATTGTATACCCAGCCTTTAAAAACAGGATTTAAAAAAAAAAAAGCTTTTTCATGATGTTGCTGCCAGCTGATACCCAGCTCTTCATGTTCTTCCTTCCACAAAACACAACTGTGCTGGCTTCTATTTCATCATTCCTCACTGGCGTCTGAAAATGGATAAAAGCCACTCCACCTTCAGTTGGAGCTGTCTTAGAGTGACCTGTTTTTCACTCCATCCAGTCCCTCTATTCAACCGCAGATCAATACCCAGCTTTGATCAATTGAACTCATGCTCACCGAAACTCTGCAGAGCATGGATGTCATGACTGGAGATGTGCTAACCTTTAAGATTCGTCTCGAGGTTCGTGCAGCGTCTGCAGCTCAGTCGTGCTGATTGTTGTCCGTAACATCAGGAAACCAGACTGTTAGAGCTCGGAGCACAGGTTCAGGAGTCTCTGCATGCAGATTCACAACTGTGCAGATAATCTAAACTCAGCAGCACGACTGGTCTTCAACCGACCATAACCGGCACATCATCCCACTGTTCTTTTCTCCTTACTGGCCTCCAGTTGCTGCTGGCAGGGCTGGAGACTAACTTTTTTTCACAAGGAGCACATGTGCTCCTGAGTTGAAAAAGTAAAGAGCACACAAAGAATATGAGGGGCACAATGAAAATTGATCGAATAGCGTGTGTCTGACTGGTCGATATAAGTACTATTAGTTGAAATCAATTTTAGGTCTTTTGGTCGCGTGACATGGAAGCGATTGAAGAAAATGTTCAAAATTTGCCTTTAAATTTAACATAAAAATTTTTAGAGGACAAGTTAGGGAAAAAAAGAGGTGTGTCTTATTGTCCAAACTTACTACTATTTAGCTATTGAAGGAAAACAGCCTTTTTTGAGAACATGAACGGGTAATTTATTGATGGTCCCTTATTCAACACCCGACGTTGACAGCGAGGATGCTGAGTAGATTTAACCACCCTGCTGTCATTCCTGATTATGGAGAGTGAGAAGACACTGGCTGTGACTGTCCGTTGGATATCCAACCTAAAACTTACTTCACCGTGGTATTTACATGAAAAAACAGTTGTTGCCTCAGCTTATCAATTGTCTGCGCACATGTGACCCTAAACACATTTTACAATTCGCACACATCTATTTTTAGTTGCAAATACGAGTGAAACGGTCACACTTTCGAGCCCTGTGCTGGCATCAAATTCAAAACCTTGACTCTGTCTCACAATACAGCAACTAAGGCCAGCTCTCCACCAGAGGGCCTTGAAAAGATTTGGAAAAGATTCCCGGAAAACGATCAGCTCACACATGCAAAGACAAGTGTTAAGAGTTTTTGGACACAGCCTTTCCCATTGGTGGGGAATCTATCTGTGGTGGTGTGTGATTTGAAGGAGGGGCGGCTCATTTATCAGCTGTGTGTTCACCATGACAGCTCGGAACTCGCTAATGCCAATACTCGGCACGCGCCCCGCAGTGCAGCCTGTGTGCGCCGCATATACTCATATATACTGAGTACAAGGTAACGCATAAAAAATCTGTATTGTTGAGGTGTGGCGGCTTTCATTTAGCCGTGGCAGTGTGCCATTACACGTGGGGGAAACCCTGCAGTTGATGTGGAATAGGCAAGGCTGATCCGCCTTCAGCTCCACGATCCGCTCCTTTTTAATGCCAGTTATTCTTCATACATTCTTGTTTTTCTTGTTTTGTCTGTCAGGTTTCCTTTTCTGCTTTTGTTAGAGCTCATCTATTGAATGTTGGTTGCGTCACGTCACTGCGACACCCAAGACTAGAAAAAGATGGATATAAAACAGCGCAGATTACCACCTTGAACTTAACGATCGAGGTGACGGGAGCATGCTGTGACTCCGCTGTGACTCCAGTAAAAGATTTACTTCAGCCCTTCAGTTTTTAGTCTGAGACTGTGAAAATCATTTTGTGGAAGCTCAGCATAAAACAGCCGCTGCCTCATCCAGATCTGTCCTCCATGTTCTTGCTACACTGAGTCGATCAAAGGCACCTTACAAATGTAATCATCATCCCGGGTTCTGGGTGATGATTGAATTTTTTCCTTTTTCTGTGGGTAATAATGTTTTTAATGATAAAACCTGTCTACTTCCTTACTAATATAAACTAATGTGTGTATCCTTTCTCAAAGAAACAGCAAGAAATGATTAAAGTGACCCAGCTGTTAAAAAAAACATCCCTGTCATTGGACCCTATGCTGTATTTACTGGGGGGAAAATCTCATTAGTCTACCTGCTGAACTCAGAGGCATATCTATTTTTCATCCAGCTTTTTTTTCTTTTTCCGACCCTAGTCAGTAGAAAGGTGTTTGGTTCAGCTGTCTGGCAGAGTGGATAACCTGTCATTGGATAAAGAATCAGTAGAGCAGTAATGACAGATTATTGTTTGTGGAGACGAACCGCATTGAAGCGGGTCTGTTACAGAACAGCAGCTGTTCTGCATTGTTGCATCGTCTTTATGGGTTTTTTAATATTCATTCAAAATGAGAATTCATAGAAATTCAACAGGTTGGACCTCTTCAATTTGAACTTTTTTACTCTTATGTTGAGAATATGAAGGATAAATGTTGTAAAAATGAAAGTAAAAGGTTTCTTAGAACTGCTTTGAGTTTTTGAGGTTATTGCTCTACACCGCTGCCTTTTCCTAGAAGGACTTTAAAAATCACACATGCCTCTTCACCCAACCCTGCACTTATCCTTGTACATGTGCTCTATTCAGCATTTTAATCTGAATAAGATCAGCTGCAGTTGTATTGATCTCTCGATGTCAGCTCCGTATCATACAAGGGTTTGATAACGTGCCATTGCATTTCAGATGTTCGGATTACATTGTCCATTTTTGTCGTCATTTTCTGTCACACAGCTTACTGTAGAAACTCAGTGGATGCACAGTGGTATAGCTACGATGACAGCAGCGTGGACTTGGTGCCAGAGGAGGAAGTGAGTACCAGAGGAGCCTACATCCTCTTCTACCAGAGACGCAACATCATCCCTCCGTGGTCTGCCAGCTCCTCTGTCAGAGGTAAGCCGCACAGGGTTAGGATCAGCTGGCAGAGCAAAGCCTGTCAACAGTTTTGTTTAAAAGGGGAGTTACATCAGAAACTCCATGAAACACAAGTTCAACAGTCTGTGACTCCTGCACACAGCAGCATGCTTAACTCCATGTGCAAAGCAGCTAATGCTTACACCACTGCTGACGGTTCATGGTTCAGCTTACAATTCCCAATGGCTTTGACTTTTCATGATTAGTAGTCAGTTAGTCCAACGGCCAAGTGAAAGAAAAGTGATTGTGTGTAAATTATTCAAGGCAATTTCTAACATTTACGAGTTCTTGCTCTTAAAATGCACATATTAGCTGCTTTGTTTGTTATGTTTAAAAGAATGTTGTTGTCATGTCTTTTCACTCACCAATGACACTAATTGAATAACAGTTATAAAAATAAATGCCGGCATTTCAGTACCATAAAACTTCAAGTGTAAACAGAGCTGAAAGAAAAACCTTGTAGATAAGCAATCCAGTCACAAAAGGGATCCATGTCATATCTCCTATTGAAAAACTCAATTGAATTGCATCTGGATCATTTCAGCATAACAGCGCTGTAAGTGCCTGTGTCTCCTGGAGTAGTTTTTCTGGTGTGCTGTTTTCAGCGGTAAAGACCCACTCTGATGAAAATCATGTTTTTCTTGTTGTCTACATGTTTATATGGTATTTTCTGATGCTACAGGAGATATCATGAGAAAAGTAAGTGCGAAATTGCACGTCAGAGTATTTCTGCATTCAAATCACTGTGAGTCTTCACAAACCCAAACGGCAGGTTCAGATTCAGTGAGATTTCCTACGTAACAAATCCAAGCTCCGCCCCCTGCTAACAGCTAATAAAGCTGTTAACTTTCATCGTGTCTCAAAAGACATTAGTGTCCGAGAGCGGAATAGCTCCTGTGTTACCTGCCACTTCTACTTCACCGGCGATGTTAGGCTGCAAGTGAGCATTACGAGGAGTATGCAGAGTGGCGCTGTCTCCACCCACGACTCAGAGGCGAATTGCTCATGAGCCACTGAAGCTGTGCAGAAGAAAAGCTCTTGAAAATGACTAAGGTAACAGGATTTGGCTTAAAACTTTACGATCACAATTTAAAAAACACTGATGACACTTCAAGTAGTGAAAAAAAATGAACGATCAAAGTGGGACTTTGAATGGTATGCCATGCAGGATAGGCGAGTAAATCCATTTCCCATGTATTGAGACACAGTAAATGACACAAAACACGTCTTTTAAGCAGCTGCTGGCTTCCCCGAAATGATAAGTGCAACTCCATGTCTCCAAACTTCTTTTTTTTTTTGTTTATGGCCACTCTGCTCTCCCAATCTCTCCATGGCGACACGCAAAATCCTGGTTTACATAGGGCGATCCACATCACTTTTGCACCTGTTATCAATTGCGCAATCAATCATAGTAGATCACCCGCAACACGCCCTCTTAAAAAACTGACTGCTTTTATTTGGGGGAGTAACTTTCAGTTTACTTTATGAGTAAGGATAAGCGTTAGACTGTATGTGGCTGTATTTATGTTGGCAATTTTATATTGAATAGATTTCTATTGATAAGGATCTAAGTAATATTTAAGGATAGGGGGTGGGATTAAACAAGTATTACTTCTTCTCACTCCTTTATGGATATAAAATTTCAGTTTTTACAATTTTTTTTTCTTTCATTTTTTTTCATATTTGTCAACTTGTATTGTTTTGTTAAGTCTCTCCACTATTGTATGATAACAAAATTAATTTATTTTAGTTTAGTTTTAATATTATTATTACATGTCACAAAATAAAAAAATAATAATAAACAGAAACAAACAAAATGTGCTCTTTATTGGGGATCTTAGTAGATCAGGCCCTCAGAGCTCACTTGTTTAGAAATCCAACAACGGTCTGTAAGAAAGCAATGTCCCCGTGAGGAGCTCATCTGTCGTAACCTAGCAATGTTAAAAAACTGCTCTTAGGCACAGTGGTGGAGTTGACAGCTAGGGTGGCTTAAAAAGTGTAATTACATTACATTTGGTTCCATATTTGCTGGTTTCAAAGCCCAGACGCTCATTATGCACACGCTGAACACCCACAAGCAGAGCTCTGAGTCACTATAATCTGGTAACACAGCTTCACATGATATGTCGATTCCAAGATACAAAAGAAAGTACAGGTTCTTGTTCGTGCCATTTAGGTTTTCCGGTGACGCTGTCATTTCTGTACCCATACCGGATTGAATTTGTAGGCTTCCTCTTCACAGAGAACATTCAACAGCCTGGTGTAAGCTTTGCCAGCATCACAGACAGTCCTTGAAAAAAGTTTGAATAAAAAAGAGCCCAAAGTCAGCCTTCAAATGCTTCACATAGTCTTGAATACATCCAGAAACTTAAGACTGGGAAGCAGACAACATTTGCTTTCTGAGGATGGAGAATAGAGAGGAAACTGTGGTATTTCAAACTCATCCAAGTCGAGGTCACAAATGTGTAGCGTAGTTGAATGACGTTCATAATGTTTTTAGTTTCTTTGAAAAAGTTTTCTTGTTTTTTTTTTTTTCTTTTTTTTTTCATGTTATCTTTTTCACTTAAAATTTTTGAGAGGAAGGCCGAAGATTCCGCTAAAACATTTAAAGGTGCGTGAAAAAGATAACATGTCTGAGGTAATGGAAAAAAAGAAAACTTTTTCTAAATACGTAGCATCGGTAAATTTTCGAAGGTATTCAAACCCGAGCCTCGCAACTGCTCTTAACAAAAATCAACCTCCTCCTTGACACTTCATACTAAAGGTAATGTAACACGAGTGTGAGCACAAGACGCAGGAGAATACTGAAAATGCATATCTTACTGGAGGACGGTAAGTAACAAACAAAACATGAAAAACTGGGAAAAAGTTCAGGAAACAACTGGAATACAAAACAAGGAGAGTTCAAAACTTCACAGTAAATTATAGCAGAAACATTGAAGATCGCAGGACACATCATCGTCCATACACTACCCTCTCACAAGGGAAAACATGCTACTGAGGTTGCTTGAGGGTACAACAGCGTACTTGCGGTTTAGTATGCATACCCTCTCCTTCAGTGAGCTGATACAATATCTGTCCTTCAGCCAGAGTCGGCTGAATGCGTCTCATGCTGCTCCGGTTTTCATGACTAACGTTACAATTCAACTCACACTATTCATAATCATTCTAAAAACCTTCTGGAATAGAGATTTCACCACAGTGTATTTGAATTATTATACTTTCATTATAGATTGAATTATTTCACAAAGTTTTCCCAAAAATAAATGTTGTTTAGACGGGTCTCAGCCCTGATTTCCTGTGGCTGGCTTTTCTAAAACCTGAGTCCTTTTCACAAAAGCTTTAGTTTTTGAGACAGTGAGTGTGAACAAAATAAAAAACTGTCTGCAATAATTAATGAAGTTGTATCTTTTCGAGGCACTGTGTTTTTGTGTGTGTCACTTTCTTTTAATTTGTCCTTTTAACCACTTTAGTTAATCATTTAAAAGATAAGAAAAATTATAATTTTCAGGGCTGTTGATAATAAGGGGAAGGTCGTTGAAAGCTTAATGTGTTTTTTAAATGGTTGAACATCTGTTCTGTTCTTGTTATTTAATATAATTAGTAACATTATTTATCTTTTAAAATCATCTCTGCAAACGCTCTGGCTGAAGAAAAACTCTCCAATTATTACTGACTGTAGGGGAGACCGGGGCTTGTCGTCACATGGTTGAGTTGTCACATTGCATCTTTGACACCAGAGGGCGCAATACTAGTTTTATTCCTTTACATGGTCAGGGGTCGTGTCCTGTGTGAGAAGAGAAGAGAACATTGTGAGCCGAGATGAGCGCCAATTAACCATTTCGCACGACCCAAAGTGGGAAAAAGTTTGAAAGATATTCACAGATTCTGACCTCCAGGATCAATAACTCTGAGATGAACCGTTGTCCAAACACAAATGATGCCTCTTTCATGTCGTAATAGCACAGACGACTTGCTACAAGAATCAAAAACTGATTTGTTCTTGAGCTGGATGAATAATACTGATCTTTATGCGCTGCCGGTAGCCGGGCGAGTGCGCAGGGATCGTCTGCAAGTTACGATACAAGAGCAAGACGCTGCAAACAAAAATCAACTGTTGTGCAGGACAGAGACCCCAAAATCACCACACACACACCAGGGGACTCTTCATACAACAACAGATGTTTCAGGAAAATGGGCCTTTTCATAATTTTGCTGAATTTTCATCGTTATGAATCACTAATATCTTCCAATATTAGTCAATAGCTCCACTGTCAGGGACCCCACCCCCACCCGCACATAAAAATTTTTCAGGCACAGGATTTTTTTCTTCTTTAAGCCCTGTTAATGTCAACTACTATACCCTGGCTGGGTACTGTTAAACATCCAAAAGTGTGACTGTGTGAGTGAATGAATGATGTATCCAGTGTAAAGCGCTTTGAGGGTCTCTGATTAAGCGCTATATGAAATCTGATGCATTATTATTATTATTATTAACATTCGCCGAAGCTGAAATACAGAGTCAGACAGATCTCCAAACTCCAGAGCAGATAATATTTTATGTTAACGTTTGTTCAACGGCTTTTTCCAGCTCAATGATAAACATTTTCTGTGTCTGACTTTGATGTTCACTATCAAGTAAAAAAATTAGAACAACAATAATTCTGTCCTCGTTTTATTAGCTGTAAAATCCACTGTGACATCGAACCCCTTTCAGTGAGACAACTTAACTGATGCTGGGACAACTTGTCACATGTTCACATTCTCCATTTGGTTGTTTATAACTCTGCACTGACACAAGATATGAAAACGACATGAATACAAAATATATACATGAGACTTTGGTCTTTCATCCAGTGCACATGTTGTTTATATATGTTGTTTTGATTCCAAGAAATATGTAAGAGTGTAAAAAATGTGACAACAAGACCCGGTCACCCCTAAGTCTAATTTAAAATTCCCCATCACTAACGCTTCAGAAGGATAAAGAGTTTGGTCTCATCTCCCCCCCAAAAAAATGTCTCATCTTGAAATTCTGCCCAAATGCTGTGGCATGCTGATAAAAAATACAGCACATCGCTTATTCAGCTCAGAAAGTTTTCTGTTTGACTGGTGCTGAATAATACACAGGAGAAAAGTTTTCACCCCAAGTTCGAACCTGTTTCCCAAAGTGTGTGAGTCACAAAAACTTTGTCAGATTGAAGTAAATACAATACACTGAGGGGTGCTAAGTTTAAGTGCTGTAATTATGTCTGTCATTGGCCTGTGACAAGACGTCTCCAAAAGTAATTTAACACTGGATTGAACCAAAACCTTAAAAAAACAACTGGCTTTTAATGTGTCTGTGCTTCAGTAAGTTTTCTACTTATGCAGATCAACTCACTCACATGGAAATAAATCATGTATCCATGACAGCCTGTTACCTTACAGATCTGATGCAGTAACCAGTGATTATGCAGTGAGTCAGCGATGATTTCATTTTCCTCTTACTTTGCACATCAGATCCATTAAAGCACACTTCCCTTAAAATATCATCCCCTGTATTTCTCCTCTCCTCTTGCTGTTTAGGAGACAAACACAGACACAAAAAGAGAAAAAGCTTTTACTTCTTTTTTTGGATATATTCAATTCTGTGACACACATTCAATGCTGGAAAGTATCTTTGTTCCTTCCTGTAGTCATTCTTCTTTCTTATGATTTAAAGTAACGCGTTGTATATCAATTGCTCTTCATACATCTAAATCTCTCTCATCCCAGCTCTTAACACGTACAGACTGTGTTTATGATCTGTTTCAAGGCTCCCCTTATTGACTGTTTTAAGGATACAGTGAAGTCCAGGCTGCTGCAGCAGAATCAAGTTAGTGATAAGATTTGATGCAGAGGCATGTCTTCCACAGAAGCTGCTCTCCTGTATCCTCGATTATCACTCCTCCCAACTCCCCCCTCTCCCCTCTCCCTCCTCTCTTCTCTCTCTTCTGAGCCAAAATTTGGACCATGGGATTCCACTTAGCACAGCAGCTCTGCAACAACCTCTGGTTCCCTTATGCACAGCAGATGGCATCGCATCCTCCTCCTGAGTACCTGATGTTCAGCATTAATAGTGCCATACTGTGTGTGTGCAGGTGTTCAATTATGATGGTTTTTCAGAACGTATCAGGCCCATGCAGTTGGAGCCCAAAGATCATACTTTCAGTATTAGTATTTGGACTTTTTACACTGAGATTTCTCCACCTTTACATCTTTGATTGAAATAATTTACTGTATATGATTAAAATTATTTGCATTTTCTCAGTAAGAAAAAGTTTTAAAGACTGGCTTAAATATTTCCTCACCCAGTCTCTCAGAGCAATGATCTAGTGATGAGAAGAACAGTTCTTTTGACTGTACTGAATCTTTAGAATCCGTTCATTAAAATGATTCGTTCAAAAGATTCGTTCACTGAATCAGTCAGTGCTTCGGAACCCTGAGCGGGTGCAGTACACGAGTGAGTGAAACAGCAGTTCTGATTGGGAGTTCGTTCATTGAATCAGCCCCTCCCCTCCCCAGCTGCTGAAGTCACTGCATCATTCACTGGGTGACAAATGTCGTTCTTTTGCCAAGTCATGAAGGAAGAATCACTTCCTCTGTCCTGAAAAAGTCACCTCTCTGTGTGCCGCTGACATTCGCGACGTTGTTTTTAGAGATTAAAAATAAACATTGCAGCTGTAGTGCTCAGCAGTTCGTGAACGACTCTACGCCCTCTGTCCTCTGCCTGCCTCAAGTCGTTCAGAAGTCGTTCGTTTCGATCACAGTCTGACTGATACATGTCGTTCATCTACTGTGAGCAAATCACTGGACTCTGCCCACCTTTTTTTTTGCTGGCTGTTCAGGCTCACAGCTGAGCATGAACGACACAACGCTACAATGAGCCCTCTCCTCATCTTTACTTCAAATAGACTCGGCTCTGTTCGCTCAGTCATATTTCCTTTTACAGATTAGTCCAAGTATTTAGGAGATGGTCCTCTGTGTGTAAAATTTGGCATTCACCGTTCACCCGTGTAACCCTTGTATGCTCAGCTGTACTTTTCGACAGGATTGTTGATTTGATTGGTCTTTCCTCCTCCTGGTTATTACTGTTTGATGTGACAATCAAACAAAGTGTGAGTCTGTCTGAGTCAGCATCAGGAGAGGAAGCACAGACCTTGTTGTTGGCGATGTAAAAAGTGCTTCGGTATGTCTGGCAGTCAGCACACAGATGGCTGAAATGCACAAAGGAACAATGTGGGAAGCTGAATAGATGCCCTTTGCCATGTTTTCATAAAAGTGCGTCTTTTGTCTGACTCTTGACTTTGTTTGCTGTGAATGAACCAACAGCCTGCACTGAATTCTGATTAGAATATACAGCTGCTGTTGACAGGAAAAATGTGGGATACTCAATAATCGTAGCAGGGAGCCACTTTAGCCCACTGGCTGAATTATGTGCCCCAAGTGGAGACCGCAGTCTAGAAAAAGGACAATGAGTGTTTATTCTGGTCTGCAGCTGTTTACCTCATGTCACCTTACAATCACAGGGTTGACCAATACAGACAAAGAGCTATTCATGCTCAAAGTTTCACCAACAGGAAGATGGAGAGACACAAGTTAATCTGAGATTCAGACTAGGAACTGTAAGGAGAAGCACTTTTAGCCTTAATTTGATGCAACATTCCTGTGAAAGCGAAAGTAATGAGAGTCTGAATAATCCGTCCACCAATTCTGAGGTGAACCCAGATCCCAAGGCTAAGAGACTGAATCTCCCACAGAATATTCAATGCAGGGGACAAAGGGATGGGATTGAGAGGATGAGTAGATGCATGCAAAGTGACAAATTAATGAGCAGAGGGTCCTGGCAGACGAATGATGAGCTGAGAAAAC
Source organism: Xyrichtys novacula (assembly GCA_962446985.1). Classification (NCBI taxonomy): domain Eukaryota; kingdom Metazoa; phylum Chordata; class Actinopteri; order Labriformes; family Labridae; genus Xyrichtys; species Xyrichtys novacula. The sequence goes on along the minus strand of OY660866.1, from coordinate 30,838,557 downwards.
CTGGAGAATATCTCAGTTAAGCAAAGATCCGGGGCAGGAGTTCAGGGCGGGCATAGATGAGAGGCTGGAGAGGTACTAAAGCAGAGGAGGTGAGACAGTAATGAGAGGAGGAACAAGATTAGCCTTGGGTCAATAGGTAAAAAGCAAATAAAATAATGCAACCATAACAGCAGGTTTTCCACCCCGGCTAAGTGGATGTTGCAGAACAGAACCTTTGTAGTCTTGATTGCAGGTCAGCCGGTTGACTCATTATTGCTCCTGCAATGCCTTCTCCTTTCAGACGTTCACAAACACTCTCAGAGGTAGACAAAGACAGGGAAATAACTTAATCCTTAGCCATTGCCTTACCAGCTGCCAGTCTATAAGAGCTGTTTGGAGGAAATGCCATAAAGCTATAAGAGGGTTTTGTGCAAGGTTTAAAGAAGTTGCCTCAGGAGATGCCGCCTAAGTCAGCATTTGATGGAGCTGAAAATTACAAGCATGAAATATAAATGAGAAAGGAGATGGAGAAGGTAGAAGACTTAAGTTTGCTTGGACTTTAATGGTCTGTTACTTTCCTGTTTTAGACTCAAAGCTCGAGGCTACGAAACCAGCTATCCAAACAAACTATCACCAGTCAGGCAGTATTTCGAATGATGCAGGTCGTATCTCTCGCTCTGCTGAAACCCATAAACATCATTTTTGTTTCTAACCATTCCCAATGAGTCAAAGGGTGTTTTTATGCATGCAGTCGATTTTTATTCTTCCCCTGTTTACTCTGTGTGTCTACCAGGATCCACTAGTTCATCAATGTCAGACCACTGGCTAATCCGGCTTACTGGGGACAGCAAGAGAGGCAGTCTGGTCTCTCGATCCTCCACAACTTGCCCTTCATCCTTGCCTGACTCGCCTGAGTCTCCGGTCTTCCTTGATGACAATGAAAAAGAAGAAGGTGAGAGATCACTCCTAAGATTTGCTGAATTACTTTCATAGCTTTGATGGTCTTGTAATAACTAATACATTTTGCCTGTACTTGATGCCAGGGGGTTTCGAGACAAGGCCGTTTATCAGGGGTCTTCAGGGACGCAGTGTGAGCATGAGAGCCCCCAGCAAAACCAAGGAAACCTTGAGCAAAATACTTCCTCTGCGCTGGTCCTTTGGATCAAAGGATCGACGGAAACCTGACCCAGTGCCTCTAAACGTCCAAAATCCAGCCCCTGTAGAGCTGGTGCAGTACCTGGAATCTGGGCGACGGCCTCGGTGCACGAAGGATCCGATCGTAACACTGATGGGTGAACCTCGCAGCAAAAAGGAACCCACTGATAATCATGCCTCAAACAATGCCCGATCTCCTGGTGTTGGGAGCATGAGTTGCGTGGGGAAGGCGGAAGATGACATCTCGCCTGAGTCTCCACAGGTTCCAGAGGGCCAGAGGAGGCCATCGGATAAAACAGCCAGTTTAAAACGCGGCAAAGAGAGCAAGGCGAGAAATGACAGCAGCACAAATATCAGCAGTAACTCTGGCAGTAATACCCTCACCAAGAGAAAGGACGCCCAGAGGCAGAGCTCCTCAAAATCATCCCAGGATTCTAAGACCAGACCGAGCTCCAGTGCTGGGGTCAAGCCCAGCTTCAGCACCCCTACCCTAACTGATGGGACTCTGAGAAGGCAAAAAGCAGAAAGGACTGATAGGGAAAATCATGATACATATGAAGGAAACTCAAAGACCAAGAAAGGAGAAGTGCCTAAGAGTTCAACCCAGGATGGGCTGCTCTCATTCCTCAAGGGTAACTTCCTGAAGAAGGATAAAGACTCGAGGAAGTCCAAGGAAGGGGATTCAGCGAGAGGTGGAGTAAATGAGGAAATGGGCCGCAGTAGAACCCTCCCGAGGCTGTCTTCATCCAATGGAGCAGCCGGAGGGGTAGCCGGGGTTGAGAAAGGCAAGTCCAGCGCCGCAGGCCATCTGGGGGATGACCTGGCCAACGGGAAGTTGCAGGGGCGAACCTCAACTGACATCAAGCGCTCCCAGAGCTCCTCCAACATCCCCACCAAAGCAGAGCAGAGCATGCGTAGGACGGCGTCTTTGCACCGTAACGGGATGTTGACAGCCCCGACGCCATCGCGCAGCCTCACGACGGACAAACCATCTTACGGAACCCTGCAGAGAACTCGATACAGCACAACCTCATTGGGGCGCAAAAAGACAGTCCCGGAATCAAGCTTTTGACACAAACAGAGACACTCAACCCATCAACACACAGAAAGCCTTTTATCTGTTCTGAAGTGAGTGACGTCCACTTACTGAGATCAAAGCAATAGCGCTCCCCCTCACAGTAGTTTGCCTTTTTTGTTCCCAGAGAATTAACTGACATGAGTTTGTTTGCACCACGGATAAAGAAAAGGGTCGTTCACTGCTGGGAAACAAAGAGCAAAATAAAAAAAATGACCAGAGGGAGCTGATCTGTGTTCGTTTTTCTATGACTCGAAACAAGTGCCTGAGCAACCAATATGCATTCTAGACAAATGAGCTTGTCTGTTTAGTACTGGAAACCCCCCAAACGCCCAAATGCACATACAAGCATCCTCCACTTTTGTGTCTTATAACTGTAGTATGAGAGGTGAGATTCTATTGGTGGTTTTCTTGCAATGAAGAAGACACGGTGATGATTGTGTCGTCTATAAGAATGTACGGTGTTCACTTTATTAAGAGTGGTGCTTTGAGGCGACAGTTTCTAATCAGCGTTGACTTTTTTTCATCTTTAATCTTTTGGTTTGAAGATGTCGTGAGAAGCTTTTGTCATTTTTGGGACAGCATTGGAACTTTTTATTTCTTTTTTGTGGTTTTACCCTATAGTCGCATGTCAAAACAGCATTTTCAAATCTCATTTTGCTTCCTTCTAATAACCGAATTGGTACTTTTCAAGAGTATTAGTCATGGAAATGGAAATTTAGTGTGTCTCTGCATCTGACAGCTACCCATCAGTGGAGGTTTCAGGCTCCAGAATTGACCAAATAGAATTACTTAGCTCTGTTGGTGGTCTTGTTAGTTTGAGTGGCTCATAAAGAGACCTTAATCTACTCTCCATCTGCGTTATATTCCTCTAAAAAATTTTCACAGGAGCTGTAATGGATTTTCAAGGATTCAATGGCTTTGAGCACAAAGCCAAGGTTTTTAATAAGCTTTGATTTCCCCCTGCAGGTGTTTGTTGAGCTTTAAGCTCACATTGGAAATAACACTTCGCACCTTAGATAGAAGAGGTAATTTGCAGACTCCATTATTTGGACTCCAAATATATGTTTGGCTTAAATAAAAATACCCCTGAGCCTCACTAAAGCTCCCTGTGGCACAGGGAAAATTGATAAATAAGTCTGTCTGCTCTGAAGTGTAATGCTAAAGCCATAGACTGTATATAGAATGGACGCCGTCTGCCTCCTCGCTGGGTGAAGCCACCCCGAGAACAGCACCCTCTGGTGACGGGCTGCAGTATAGGTCATAAATCCCGCCTCCTCCAGCAATCCCTATGGAGCTGTCGACAAACTTCAGAAATTTATTACACAGAATATAATTTTTTCTCCCCTCGATTGTGATTGTCTACTGTTGGACTAGTTCGTGCTCAAGTCCTTTGGGCGTATGATGATTGCGTAGCTCACCCGGGTGTCGTTACAGCGACTCTCTGCAACTTTCCCGCCAAATGCGTACCATGCTACTGCACAATGTTGGTTTCCAAAAGTGGAGAAAAAACCCAGAAATACCGCAAACTTTTTGGCTTCAAATCTGTATACTGGCGGAAGGCAGAACCAAGTTGTCCATAGTATATACAGTCTATGACTAAAGCGAAATCAACCTCAATTGATTTGTTTTTGTTTTTCATTACTGTCCTGGTGTTTCCACTGTAGTTTAATCAATTAATGATCACTTTTATCAGCAGCGGTCTGTTGCGTTTAAGTTTGGTTTATATGAAGGATACGCCCACAATCAGAAAAGCACACGTCGTGAGATATTCACTTAAAATTCAACACAACATGTTGTTCTTTTGAATCTGTGTTTTACTCAGCCACTTTTAAACTTTTTTAAGCCACATGTTGTCGGATGTGTGTTCAGGCAGATGCCCTTAGAAAACTACTGCCTGCAAAGAGGAATTTAAGAACTTGCGACAACACCTGCTATAAACTGATAACTACAGCAATCATACTTCACTGTTGGAGCTCCAGAGAAGCTGTGGTGTCACAAAAAAATATATCAAACCAGCTCTCAACAAGAGAAATATTTACAAAAACCCAACAGGTGAAGATTATGTAAGATGTGTTTGTCCAGTTTTATCCGAAGGAGCAGTAAAATATCTGAATAAACAAAAAATCCAAGTATTGAAATTACATAAATTGCACATTGTTTATTTCCTTTTATATCAGTGTCTTTCCTGAGTGTTTACTGTAAGCTAACTTTAAGATCCATCAAAATTATTTTTAAATGTATTTAAAGTGATAAAAATGATCACAGGCTTCTGTATATATTATGCTGCAGTCCATCAGAAAATGTCTGTTTGGTGACTTTTTCTCAAATGTAAAACAGTTAGTTTCCTTTTTGTTACCTAAAAGGTGAATTATCCTGCTTGAATTTGAAAGAAAATCAGTGAAATATTTAGTGTCGTATTAAAATTTTAACTTTGTTTGATTAATTTATTTTGGCATTACTTATCTTCCATTCTCATCAGCTCAAATTTAGAGGTTTTTCTGTGAATCTGGTTTGTATGAAGGATTTTGGTGCACTTTGTTTGTTTTTTTTTATTTTGAGTGTGATGATAAAAATTAAGGGTGTTTTCACACCTGGACTGTTAGGAGGAGTTGTCTGGAAACGGGTTGTTTTCCTCCTTGGCTTGGTCTGTTTGGACACATGCAAAGACGGCGTTTGCACTGTTATGCAGACAAACCAAGCCAGCTGAGATCGCCTCAGATCAGCTGTTTTACGCGGAGAAGCTTTTCTTATTATCTCCTGTCAAGATCCTCACTTGTATGACCCTTGGCCCTCCACGCTCTTTATCTTTGCACAGTGCTAAGATTTGCACTTAATCTCAAACATCACTCATCTAAAGGAAAAAGAGGAGGCTCTAATTGAACTCTTTTGCAGGAAGAATAAAACAAGATCTTTTTTTTAATCACTTCTCACGTTAATCACAAGAAGAACTCTGACCCTTGCAGACTTAGAAACTGTGAACCTGTGAAAGAGATGGTAACAAGCTCTTCTGTGATGTTTTCCCGTGTTCAAAGAGGCTGTTTACCCATCTACCTTCCTGTGTGGGGTCATGAGGTCTTGTATTTTCAGTGTACCTCCACTTAATGTCAAACATTTACAGTTGAACGAGTTTGTTGTGCCTTTATTTTTTTTCTCTAAAAATTCTTAGAAATCCTCCATGAAATTGAACGACCTAACATTAGGTCAATGCGGACGATACAGACCAAAGTGAACCCGAAATGAAAAATGTTATTTGCTGCAAACGTTGCATTAAATTTGGCTTTTGTAAGTGTCTCTATCTGAGCTCATACCATAGTTAAAAGGTTTTATCACAGCTGTCCTTGGGAGAAAAAGGCAGATACGCGTTATTTCAAGGCATTTTTTTAAGGATAGGGGGAAAAACCTACTTTTCTATGCAAATTATCAGCATATTGCTAAGATTAACTTTTTTTCTCCCTGCTCACATCACACACAATGCCGAGGGCACAAGTTCATGTTTCTGCTGGCAGCGCAGTACACTTTCAAGTACATAAGCATCTTATATCAGAGTGGTATCATACACTTAGGCCCGAACTACACGAAGACGGATATATTTCAAACCGCACATATTTAGGCCTCCCTACCACACCAAACCGGGAGTTTGGAGCACTCAAACCGGATAAATCTGAATCCGGAAAAACAAGCGGAGAAATAAAAAAATATCCGTATCCCGTATCCGCAGAGGATTCGTGTGGTCGGACTTTTACGGATCGATGACGTCAAACCGCAGCTCGCGCATGCGAATTAAAAACAAAAACAATAACAACAACGATGGCGGACAGACAGGGTATTCTTTACGTTTGTTTCGCCCTTTTGGGGCTAATTTCAGCCTTGAAAGTGAACCTTATTTCATATAATTACATCCACCAGTCAGCCAGCTCACAGAGGCGTCTGCTGCGCCAAATATTTTTTTGGAGAGCAATCGTAACGTTAACGTTAGGCGTTTTAAAGTTCGCCAGAAGCGTAAGTTTTGGGACAAGTGGTGGGACAACTTCGTTAGAGGGGCTGTGCCTGCAGATGAATGGAAGCTAAACTTCCGATTCATCGGCCAATCAGGTAGCTTTGTTCCTGAATTTTTTTTGAAGCGGCACCAGATAGGATTGAGTTTGAAGGCTACGTGTGGACGCAGATATTTTTGAGAACTAACACGTGTGGACTGGTACATTTATTTAGACGGGAGTACAAAAATATCCAGATAAATAAATATCCGCCTTCGTGTAGTTCGGGCCTTAATCTCCTGATAGTTGACCTCAAGGGGTGTCCTGAAAAAGTTCTTATCTAACCAACTAAACATCTCAGAGTTCTTAATAAATGTTATTGTGTTCGAATTTAACCCTGACTTTTGATTTCTCATATAAAGGCCATTAAATGTCACGTACATGTTTGAACTTGTGTTGTTTCTAGCCTCAGAAAGAAAACATTGTTCAAAACATTGATGGATTGCTCTGAAGTAGATTGAACTTACTGTGGAGTTGTTCACAGCTTTGATTACAGTGAACACACATTCATTATAACTCTGACATCTGACATTAAGTTTTTCTAGGAAAAGGCAACCCCCTGAAATGAAACCTTCTGATTCCTGCTCTCGATCCCAAATGAACATATGATGCATGACCCCAAACATGGAGGTCAGTGGGTATAAATGAATAGCATTGACTTGTTGGAGCCCTTGTTCTTCTAAAGTCCAAACAATAAAAATTGTCTGAAAAAGTTGTTTTGATCTTTTACACGAACCCTCTCTTTCTCTCTCTCTCTGAAGTGCTGATAAAACTTGCTCTTTGAGAGATAGAAAAGCACAACATCTCATATCCTGTTTTCCTTGGAAAGATTCACAGAGACAGCCCTCCTCATTAAAACTAAGGAGTAGCAGATTCTACCAAAACAGACGTCTGCAATCACTGCGGACACAACACTGTAGCAGGTGTGTGTTACTGACTGGAAAAAAAAAACATGGAGGGAGGATGAAAACTCACCTTCTTTGAGACGTTTCTGCCTCTCTTTGTCAGACTCTTGAACCAGGTTGTGACGCCAGCATGGCTCTGTTGTTGATTGTTTTTGTGACACAATAATAATTGAGTGGATATTCTGTTGGACTGGTGCACTTGATGGCATGCTTGCTGATACCAGATACATGGTACCACATTTTACATAGTCCGATACAGATACTGGTTTGGGAACATCCCTACCTATATATCTTCCGTGTCAATGAGAAACAGAAAATCACTCACACAGAGTTGAATAAATCATGTTGTATTTCACTGATTGGTGCTCTGTTTACATATTTTGTTTATTTTTTTTTTTTACTACAGTTTCAAGGTCTGTATTACAAAATTAGATCCTTTATTAGGTTTGTCTTTGCATGGCGAAGTTCATTTGTTGCCACACAAACACACACACACGCAATGTTTACTCTGCCAAACCAAGCACTCCTATTTCCACACATTTATTTGATGAAATGTGGGCTGCAGATGTTTTGTATGCATTTTTCTATATTTTATATATATACAAGAAATGAAGAATATATTTGGTATGGATCCATGTGTGAGTATGTGCACATGTGTGATAGAGAGTGAGAAAAGGTGAATAAGAAGTGTCATTGGAATTCAGACTGTGCTAAGAACTGAGCTCGAACCCAGACGGGACAATATCCACCTGAACTCATCTGCATTGTGTTCCACATCTATGTAGATGGGTCTGACCTCCCTGTAAAACAACAGCTTCTGCCTGTTTGTCTTCTGTACATAAAGGTATATTGTTTATTTTTCAGTACAACAAATAAAAAGGTATTATTTATGACCTGGGCCTCTGTCAGTAACTTGAAGATTTAAGTATATGTATGTTTTTCTTATATGCAGAAGTGTACTAAAGTTTTTGTCTTTTTTTTAAAACATGTTTGAAAGGAAAAAGGTGTTTGTTCAATTTTGAGTTGCAGTGATTTGGATTTGATCTGAGTTTGTTTTTGTCAACTGACAAAAGTGATTTAATTTAAGAGAAAACAACCTTTTTTATGGCAAACTGCTATTTTATATCAATTCATTTAATTAATTTTGTCAAGTAAAAGTAATGTCAGACATGGTGAACTTTCATTGCTTTAATTTCAAAACTGTTTTAAGTCTATATTAAGTAGAGTAAGTCTTACCAGTGTCTTGAGTTGGGACTCTGAATGAATGCAATAAGATTTACTTTAGTATTTTAAACATGAGATTTATTGTTCAGACGGATGCTGGTCTGAAAGTATGATTTAAGTGCTGCAGAAAACTTTCAAATATACCCTGTGAAACTGTTTGTTTTTCTCTACCTGAGGATAACACCGCCACACAGTCAGAAATACCCAAGAGTGTATGAACAAACATTTAAACCAGTGTCAATTTGGTGTGCAGATACTCCAGTGTCCAGTAGTCCCCTATGATGGGACTTTTTAGGACAGTTAAACATATTACTTGTGACGATGGAGAACTTCTGAGTTGTGGTTTCATCCACAGGTTTGCAGTGATTTGCAAACCTTAAAACAGTGCTCTGCCCACATTTGTAATATGGCAGATAATGTCGTCTGATTTGCTGCAACTTTATGTTAAATGTGTCGACTGCACTGTCTGGGAATTTGTAAAAGACAAATGTGCCCATCAAGAACGCAGTGCTGTCAATACCTGCATTTTCATGGGCACAAATAATTGGTATAAACGCCCGATTGGAATAAAAATGCGTCATGTTAACGTGTCAATCGGAAGATTCTGATCCAATTCGGCACAATTTTAAAGAAATTGTGTTCCAAACAAGAGGGGTGGTTTATATCGATCGTTATTCCGAAACGTATCCATGTAAACACTAATTCTGATCGTGACTCTCCTACCTGACTCGATCTTCACTCTTTAGCCTTTGGCTTATTTACTGAGGTCAGTTCAGGAGGTTTCATTATTAATACTCTGTCATACAACACAAACGCTGGTACTGTGTCTGCTCTTCCGGTAACATAACAAGGCGTACATACCGCGTAATGATGTCACATCTGCATGCACAGTGCAAGCTTTGACAGAACAGTAGAATAAGTATGCAAGGGCGCCATCTAGTGACAACTCCATCCAAACTCCTGAATTGGGTGGAGTGAGCAACTACTGCATTTGTTGGTTTGTTAACAGCACAGGCGTAAATACAACTCTTCCTTTGCGGTTGTTTTAGCGAAATCAGACAACTCTGTGCATGTACAAATGCTTCTAATCCAAATATAAGCTTTGTGCATGTTTACGCACGTCATGATTGGATTAATTGGTTTTGCACCCATATAAACAGTGGATTCAGATTATCCAATCCCTTAAATTTTTAATCAGATCAAGAAATTTTGCACATGTGAACATGGTTACTGTTTCTTGACTCTGAAACTAACATCACTGTAACATTGTTAACCAATTTACAATGCCGGTGGAAATTAGCTTGTTTTGCCACAGTGTCATCAGGCAGAGGTGAAATGACTGAAACGCCACTGATAGATTTGTTAACGGTAATGGATCAGGTCGCATTACTAACTTTTGTTTCAGAGATTTGTTTATAACCCGTGATTAAATTCAGTGCATTTCACTCGCAATGATTAATGCAGTTAATTATTAACAACACATTCAATTAATCTTGTTTGAAAGCAATTACTTCACACTGACATATTTATAAAGTTGATACATCAAACTCTAGAATAATGGTTCAGCTAAATCCTCCACTTTTATCTGATTCTTTTAAAGTCCTAAGAATACAAAGACCTGACCTCACAAAGCTACACTAGAACATATTAAACTAGTTCAAACAACACTTGAAACCTTGGAGGATAAAACAGAGTTTTTCTACAAGTGAACTCAGAGATAGTCAAGGAATGAATTATCACTTTTACTGATTTCTTTTTGTTGAGTTTGACTCAGAGGACTATTGATGTCAAGGGTTAAAAAAATTCATCTGGTACTTCAGACAAATAGTGAAGGAGACATGGGCGGTGGAGGACAACTTTGAGTCATTTCCTTTTGTTTTCAATTGTAAAGTTATGGGAGAAATCCTTGTCAGTGTTACAGATGCAGGTTTCTGTGTAGGAGAGTGACAACTCCTGTGGTCTCTACTCTGATCGTGACGACTAAGTATCGAAGGTGAGTTTTCCACTTGCATTCGGACAGTCTCGCGAAAAACATCCTTCACTTATTGTGCCAGTATCTGATGGACTATTCATAATCTGATGCCAATAATTTTTCATTTTTAAGTAGACATTAGCGGCTTTATTTATGTCTCTGGTGTGAACTCAGTCATTATCAAGGCAACACTTGACGTGTTTGCAGCCTCCTTCATATCTTTTCTCATTATCTTCTAATTAACAATGCCTTGCTCTCTATTTTTCTCTCCTACTGGGTGATTCGCAGGATTAGGCTGATAATAAAAGGATGTAGCTGACAGGATTGTTGACGGTGAAAAAGTTCAGGATGTGGGGGTAGTAAAAGCAGAATCTACTTGACTACTGAGAAAGGTCTGATGTTTTTCATCTGCATTTTCTACTTAGTGCTTTCTTCTGCAAGAAACAGAGACAAAGTGAGCTTTAGTGGTACATTTTCACAGACTGCTACTGCAGGAAAAAAAGGGTATCGTGGATCACACTTTGGTGAAATGTACGGAGCACAAATTGGAGAACTGAACGATGCATCCCACTTTTTCTTGTTAGTGTAGTCTTCGCTTTTCTTAAACTCAGGAGTGAACTCTCGCTGTACTGCTGTAGCTGCCATGGCTACAAAGAGTAATGATAGTACTCTACAGTAAAAGTTCTCATTGGCATGTACTGAGAGGAATCAGGGCTTTGACAATATACCAGAGTATCATGATTGGTTTTGCTTATTTATCTTTTCCTGGTTTTCTTATTTAGTTTTATATTCTGTGTATTTGTTCCCAGTGTTGTTCCTGTTCCCGTGTGTCAATTATTCTTATGTTTCTGTTGTTCTTGTTTTCCCCAGTTTGGTTTCTTGGTTCAGTTTTCAGTCTTTCCTGTTGTGTTTTGTCGTAGTCGATCCCTGTGTGTGTATTTTGGTTTTACCTCCTCAGTTTTCCCTCCTCTGTTAATCACTCATGAGTCTCACCTGTGTCTGCTCCGTCTCACCTGTTGCTTATTTCCCAGTGTGTGTACATTGTCCCTGTCTTCCCATCTTTCTTTATTGGCTCATGTTTAATCTCGATGCTCTCGTGATTTCCCTGCGTCGTTGGATTTTTTTGCTTCAAGTGTTTTTAATTTGGTTTTCCCTTTTAATTGTACTTTAATCAATCTTGGAGTTCTTTGCAAGTGGGTCCTCCCTTTTGTTCTATTGACTAATGCACATGCGTCATATGGCACCCAGCCAGTTCTCTCGCTTGTAAGCAACTTTTGAACCCATTTTTGACCGTGTTTAAAAACTTTTAATGCTGCATATTAAGAGTTTGCTGACTTTTAAGTTGAACTTTCACCATGTATGGGTTTTTATTTATTTATTTTTTATTGTTGTAGCAGAGAGCAAGAGAGCAAGCTGCCGCTTTTACCCGGTTTTAAAAGGTTCTGATCGCTTTTAATACACAGAGCCTTGAGCTAAAGGATTACTTTTAACTCTCTGCTTTTACTGGATAAATGTTTTAGTCATTGGAATTTACACTTTTACCGAGTGTGCTGCATGGCAACCATGGAGGTCACCGCCATGGATGCTTCCTTACCTAATGCTGTCTTCCAGTTACCTCAGAAGTCCGAGCTGAAAATGATGTCACACCCCAGTTACCTGCGTTTCAGTTCCCAAATCGGTAAAAAGCAAAATCGGAGGTGGAAACAAGATGGCTACATCTACAAAAGTTGTTTCAGCGCTTGCCTTCTCCGAATATTAGACAAGCGCTGAAATAACCTTCGTAGATGTAGCCATCTTGTTTCAGGCCCCTGATTTTGCTTTTTTCCGACTTAGTAACTGAAACGCCGGTAACTCAGGTGTGATGTCATTTTCAGCTCCAACATCTGACTTCCAAGGTAACTAGAACCCAGCAAAACCCTAACCCTAACCCAATTTGGAGCACAGCTTTTCAGAGCCAATCAGAGGTGAAGGAGGCGGGACCTTCCCCTACCATCCTATGAAAAAATGTCATCTCCTGGCGTTGTCCAGCTGGTTGGAGACCACAAAGACCGGTGAGCTGCCACAGCACAGTGCTGCCGCTGCACCGTGGGACACCGGGGTAAATATAGTTTTAACATTCGCCTTTATTCACGTCATTTACCTTCAATAGCTCCTAGTCAAAGCATGGTTTGCACTGAGACCATTATCAAGGGCGGGTCCCTTTAAATAAGCACATTATAAGGTTATAATTTCAATAACTTTCTCATTTTTGAATTTGTTGATATCAAGTCACCTCTCATGTGTCCTGGATATCCTCCCACAACCTTCACATGTAAAGCACTTTGTGTTGCATTTCTTGAATGAGAAGAAAACTGTGCAAAAGTAAATGTTGAAAATACCAGTTAATTTACACAGCAATTGCAGGGGTCAGTGTTTTTTTAAGTTGGTTGCCATCTGCCTCAAATCAGAGGAGGATGAAGAAAAATCAGCGTTTGCTGCTTTGACCACAGCATGAATTATGTCAGAGAGGAAGAGAAGTGAAAGGGACTTCTTTGACTTCTTTTCGTTTAATTGGGAGTTTCTATCACGTGGCCTGTGAAGCAGATAAAACATTAACTTATTTGCATATACTGTGGATGTTTGCATTCGTAAAGCTGTATATTCTGTCAAAGAAAATTGCCAATGGAAAGTTTCTTTTTTTATCTTGGTTGAAAATTCCCCGTCTCTTTTATCATTCTTATCTGGTCCTTCCTCATCTGCACTAACAACAACACAATATTTTTTCACCTTGAGCCTGATACATAATCTAATCATGCAAAATTATGCTCGGATGACAATAAATTCTTGAGGGGACTGGGGGAGAGGATGTTTGAAAATAGTCTAGCAGTACCCTGCTTTGTTATGGGGAATCATTGTGGATTACATTGCAATGACTGGTTTAATCAGAAACTGTTTTGGCACTTTCTCACCTGGTTCTGACTGAGAAACATTGTGTATCCAATCACAGAAATTATTATAATGTGGTAGACTGCCAACCATGTTTGTGAAATAAATAAATGTAAGAGAAAGTTAAGAATAAACTGATGTCTTACGTAAAACTATAGAATAAATTTTGAAGTAAATTGTACTCACTAGTAGTTTTATACTGAGATAAAACAGTGGTACCAACTCACTTGGCCAACATATCTCTATTTTCTGTTTATGAAAATAATGTCAGCTGAAATTTCTTTTTAATAAAAATATTTAGCTGCAAGAAACAAGATGAAACATTTCACCAAAAAAAATCTGCAAAAAATCTGATCAGAGGAATTACAGTGTTTACTCACTGCACAGTGAAAATATACTGCTGGGATAATTTCTGAACATACTTTGCTCCAAATCACCGGAAAGGAACAGGTGGGAGTGAAACCTTAAGCGATAAGGTCAAAGAATCAGCAGATGAGCTTCTCTACGCCGCACAAATGTTTTGTACTGTTCTGGAAAACAGTGTTCTCGATAAACTAATTAAATTATGACTCCACATCTGCAGAATACTTTTCAATCGTCCACCTGTTTCACCTAATAACTACCAGACCTGTTGGCGCAGATCATTCTGATATTATATAACTAAGCTATAACTAACTATATATATATATATGAGCAACTTTATCACTCTGTTCTTTTTTTATTTATAGTTGAACAAAAATTGCTCTGACAGAACAGCATAAGAACTCTCCCTCCCACACTGCTGTCATATTCAGCAGCATATGGGCATTAAAGATCAAGTGCAACTCTTCAACTTGGCCCAGCACTAACAGGTCAACAGATATGTCCATAAACATTACTTTAGCAGCGCCTCAAGCTATTGTGCAACTTCTCAAAGGATCTACAGGTCATAAGGGCAAATGCTTTTATTTCCTTCCTCTGCAGTTGTTCCAGTATTTTTGGCCGTGAGCCATGCTGGCTAGACATATCTGTTGTTTGGTCAGTGTGTACACCCACCGTAAAAGTAAAGAATTACAGATATCTCATGAAAAGTTAATGCTCGTCCTTATCTGCTCTGACATTTCAAGCTTTTCAAGAAAACAAATGGAAGTAGCTTCTGAGCCCCGGTGTTCCCTCCTCTTATGCCATCACAGGGCAAAACGTTTTACCTGTTTTGTGCAAAACAAAATATTCCTGTTTTACAGTGGCTTACCATAGACTGTATTTACTATGGACGACTTGGTTCCACCTTCTGCCTTGAAGCCAAAAAGCTCTTGGTATTTCTGCGATTTTTTTCCACTTCCTGAAACTAACATTGCACATTAGCGTTGTACACACGCCACCACTTGTGCTGTAGCATTGTGCGCATTCGGCGGGAGAGTCGTCGAGTGTCGCTGTGATGACGCCCGGCTCAAACAGCGTATCCCTGGGTGAGCTACTCAATCTTCGTATGCCCATAGGCTGTATCAAGTGTCAATCGTAGAAAACATGAACCTCTAATAACTTTTAAAAATGAAGCTTCACAGAAAAAAAGGACTTGAGCACAAACCAGTTTTACAATAACTACATGTCAACATCACAAGCAGGGGGGAGAAAATTTCATATTCTGTGTGATAAATTTCTAAAGTTTGTCCGCAGCTCCATAGGGATTGCTGGAGGAGGTGGGATTTATGACCTATACTGCAGCCCGTCACCAGAGGGTGCTGTTCTTGCTGTGGCTCTACCTAGCGAGGAGGCAGACAGCATCTATTCTATATACAGTCTATGTGGCTTACATGTGCAAAAACATCATTATGGTTTTCGCCCAAAAAGAGACTGTAAATCCCAAAACAAAATCAGCAACAGGAATAAACGTTACCAGGTGTTGCAAATAGCCAAAAAAACTTCAGAGGTAGCATATAATCACTCTGCTTGGTCCATGTGCAGCCCTCTTATTTCAGCATCTCTATTTGTGCATGTCCATGGGATCCTGTTATTTAGTGTTTAAGAGTTTTTGTGTGTATCTGGTTTTATATCTTCATTTTGTCACGATGCTGCCATTATCATCTTTAAAGGACATTCCTGAGTGGCTGAAAATATATGTTTTCTCTTTAGTTATTTAAATGTAATCACCACATTTCAAAGAGATTTACAGCACTTGTTTTTAACTGAGAAAAAAAAGATGATTTCTGCTTTTGAGGAAATATGTATTCACGTACATCATATAGAGGATGAAACAGATGAAGCGACAGCATGCATGGTATGCTTAAATAAAGCAGTAAAGAGACTGTTGAGCCTGTTTTGAATGTCTTTTCAATATTGAAAGGTGCATTTAGAACCAATAACTTACATGTAAAACTCAGATATTTCAGGGACATATCATTTTTGTAAGAAAAAAAATCTACCTGAGTGTTAAGCTAGCTTCATGACCTGATGCTGAATTAGGGTCATTTCACAAATTTAGGGGCCATTAAAAGTTTCATCCAATCAAAACCTTTTATTACCTCAGCAGTGGAGTCTTTGGTTGATAATAGGAGATCTAACCTCAGACATTTCCGTTACAAATACATAACTTTGAGAGTAATTTGAGGGACTGTTGTATATTAACGCTCTGGGAAATTAGAAATTCTTCTCATTCACACCCAGACTAGTCTGTCCAAGCTGTTGAATGCTGACTTCACCTGACACATCTTTTTAAATCTTTGGAGCACTGGGTTGGATTTGGATCCCTAGCTGAGAAATAAAAAGTTTTCAGACAGAGCTGACATCAGGGTTATCGTTTGAGGCTGAGCATGGAAAAAAGGCCATCTGCTTCTGTTCCAATGTGTTTCTGGTCTGGCAGCTGCAGCACCGACAGCAAATGTTCGCTCGTTCATTTAGTGATGAGGAAACGGCAATGGTCAACTCGTAGCTTGAGAGGATTGGGTCTGCCAATGCGCAGCTCTTTGAAGTTCAGGTGAAACTGCGTGGGTTTTTGAAGGTTCATGAAGGCTGAAAAACTCAAATTAAATCTTTTTAATCTAAGTATTGTATGCAGGGCAAGGTTGGACCCATTCATTTCCATGACAACAGACTCACCACATGCTGTTAGCTGAAATTTCATTAACCGCAAAACTAATTTAAGAGTCATCAATCACACAAAGGTATTGTGCGTAGGAACCTTTGTATGAAGCGCATATTTTACCTGCCCTTGCTCTTGCTTGAGTCTCATTTTCAAATACTTCAAGAAAAACTTCTACCAACATAAATGATCTGAGGTTACAGAGCTCATTTCTGAAGTGCAAAGATCCTTAATTCATTTGGATGCTTTAATTTAAGATGTTGAATCAAATAAAAACACACATACAGGGTATTAAATGATGCAATTTGGATTAATGATTAATTAATTCAAATTAATATTTGATGACAATCTTGAAATGTGAAATTTATGCTCTCTTGAATAGGGGCACCGGCCACCTTTAATAAGGGGTGGGAATCACTAGTGGCCCCACGATACGATATTATCACGATACTTGGGCCCCATGATACAATATTATTGCGATTTTTAGCATTTTGCAATACAGTGATTTTTGAGATACAATATATTGCAATTTATACAATTTTTTTAGCTAATTTTAGCTAACTGTTTAGCTAATTTAGCATTTGTCTTTCCTTTATGTTTGTCTTATTTACGCTGTATTTTATTTTCATGAAGCACATCTTGCAAACCTTACATATATATTTGTTGTACTAACTTTCTCCTGCTCTATGATATCACCTCTGCCAAATTTACTGGACAAACAGTTTATTTTATTTTTCCATTATCATAGATTTGACTTCATATTAGCAATTCATTTGAAAAATCAATACTTGGCAAATGAGACGATACAATATATATCACCAGACAAAACATTGCAATACACTGCTGTGTCAATTTTCTCTCCCATCCCTACCTTTAATAATGGGAAAATAAAATAAAAAGAAAAGATTAACTCAGAAATTGAGCATTTAATCAATTTTAAATCAATCTAATATCTTAAGATGGAATTCTCATTTCAGGGACTCCACCTTTGGAAGAACACTAACAGACAAGAGAAAACCTTGTATGTGAATTTGGATGAATTTTGGATTCCTCCATTTAGTGATTGTTTCAATCATAAATGTACAAAACAGCATCAGGCCTGTTTGGAGCTCTGGAGGTTTGCATTGTTACTGAGGAAACTGGGTTCCTTTGGTGTGCTGGGAACACTACTGAGGTCCTTTTATGACTCTGTAGAGGCCTCAGCTATCTCGGAGTGGTCTGTTAGAGCAGCTGCATCACAATTGCAGACAGGAACAGACTGAACAAACTGGTGAGGAAGGCTAGCTCTGTCCTGGGCTGCCCTCTGGACCCTGGAGAGCTGGTGGGGGACAGGAGGATGATGGACAGTGTTTGCCACCCCCTACGGCGCGCTGTAACAGCACTGGGCAGCTCCTTTATTGACAGACTTCTTCACCCCGGTGTGTGACAGAGAAAAACCGTTAAGCCCTCTCCTCTTTCCTGCTGCAGTCAGACTGTTTAACCAGGCCTGCTCCCAGTAGTCCAGGTTTTTAGCACAGCTACTCTACATGCAATATTAACAGACAAGATGTTTATTACAATTATAAAAACCTACATTTTTTCTCACTTACAGTAACTCAAATAATGTGCAATAACATATCCAATTCTGTTTTGTTCTCTGTGTTGAACAGTTTTAGTTTTTCATTATTGTTGCTAACATTTTTCTCTTTTTTTGTATATGAATTTTTTTTGTATAGGTCCAAGTTAACATTTTATTATTATCCGTGCACCGTGTTTACGATGAGTATACTTATTCTCCTATCTTTGCTATGCTAATCCTCTGCTGCTGTAACACAGGAGATTTCCCCACCATGGGATGAACAGGAGCTTACCTTCCCTTATCTTATCTAACAGTTAAGTGAAGCTGGTCCTTGGGGAGAATGGAGCAGGTTCACTAAAGGTTTAAGTTACTCATGGTTTGGCTCAGCAGAGGACTGAAGTCAGCCAGAAGATGGGGGTTAGGAGTCAAAGCCCACAGGCCTAAATGCGAAACCACGACTTTAGGATCCTTTTGATGATCCCTTTTGTCTCACAGCAAAACTCTGGCTTGGAGGATGACTTTGAAACAGAAAAGAGACGAAGAATGTTTGTCTCACACTCCTGTGGGAGCGTTGAGGTTCAGAAAGTGGACATCAGGAGAAGATAAATAGCCCTATGATAAGCCAGAGTCTGGGTTGTCTGGAAGGATGCAGGGATGACACCACTTCATGGTCGCAGTGAGTTTTTAATTGGCTCAATGAGAAGCTAAATTTACTTTAAGGCAACTGTAATCAACAGGTTGAAATCGGAAATCATTTATTAAAATTATATCATTATGAATGTTCACTTTTTTCAGCATGTGTGTGTGTGTGACTCCTTGTTGAACAGCAAATCGTGTGTATATGTGATTCAGAGGAGGTTTTACAGCACTTGACTCTGCTCACTTTCTTTCTCTTTCTGTTTCTCCTCTCTCATTTTGAGCGCCTGAAACATCTGCTGATGGAGGAGGAGAACCCACAAAGCTCTTTCTGAAACCTTAACTACTGCGTGAGTCACCAACAACACCTGGAGAGGTCCTAGGCAGTGGTGTTGTCCCCATGATTTCTTTCTCAAGTCCTTTATGACTACAAAGTCAACAGGCTGGATGTGGTGCAGCGGCAGAGAAACCACAACCTGTTCTCTGATACAACATAAAGACTTTGTTAACATAATGGAAGAAATGTTTCTTCCCAAGGTTTGATCATTTGGTTTTGAGGGTCTGATTCTGTCTCTCTGTGGATAGTAAGAATTGTGTATTTTCAAATCAAAACCCACATATTGGAACAGCGTTGACAAAGCTTCGTTTAGAAAAAGGTTGCCCTTGTCCTAGGACAGTTTTTGCCACTACTGAAGCTATTACGGCTTTCCTAGCACCTTTAAAAAAGTCGCAAAAACTTGGGGGAAAACTTTTTGCCTTTAGAGGTCATCCTGGATCATTTCGAGCACACATGAGAAGATGCATTTTGTGCAAAAATCAGCTGCAAATATGGTGAAAAATGGGTTTACCGTGAGATTGTCAAATAATTTCTGAATTCCCAAAGATTGCCAAAGTCATGCACAACCCTAAAAGCATACCTGGAATCTATGTCAATGGTAACAGATTTACCCTCAGCCAATTCACAAGCTTCAGTGAGTGCGATCAGCTCTGCAGCCTGTGCTGCCGAGAAATGAGAAGGAAAAAGGAGAAAAATAAACAACTGAAAAAATGTCTCCACTACAGCATAGCCAACCTGACCAGCACCAGTTTTCGGGTTGTATGAGGCAGACCCTTCTACATGAAATCGTCTAACCAATTCAGGGTTAGTTATTGGTTCATCAGACAGATCAGGTAGAGGTGAGGATGTAAGCTGCAGCTCAGCCTCCCAAGGCTCTCTGCCTCACCATGTTTTTGCAACAACAGATTGAACAAAGGCTCTATCTGGGTCAAGCAGTCCAAGAGGCTGAGCCCTCTAGAGTAAGATTCTGTAAAGCAGGCTTGAAAAGAGACTCACACTTGTAATATACACATACTATGGCTCACACTTGTAATACACTTTCTCTTGTAAGGGACAAGATAAAGACAAAATTATGTTCTGGAGGTCTGATCTTCTTTACCAGAAAGATAGATAGATGCTTAATTTTCACAGGGAGGTTTGATTCCTTCCTTTAGTACAGACTGAAAAACTGGTGCACTTGGGGTCGGGAGTCAGATTTTGGAGTGATAGTGACAGGTTTGCAGCTCTTAATCAGACCAAAATTATACTTGTCAGCCGCCCACAGTTTACTTTAGACCTTAAAAAGCTTTTTTTTTTTCTTTTTTGGTGTCAAGCCAACTTAAAACCACACAGTTGGTATTGTTCCAATAAATGTCTGTGAATGTGAGCGAGTCATTTGCATCTGTGTAAAAATGTTCCACATAAGACCTGTAAGAGCTGCTGCTGATGGAAGCGGTAAAGTGGAGGTTTTCAGCAGGAATATAGTCGGAGTTAGGGTTGAGCGTGTCACTTTTTACAACAGCTGGAGAGGCAGAAATGTTCTTTTGATTAACCATAACTGAAGTTGCACATGATTTCCAAGCTGTCTGGTTTGTGAAAACGTCTAAAATGGCAAAATAAGGCAGAAATTTTTATCAAAAATAAATATATATGTTACTGCTATATGTTATAATTGTTATTCCTAGAATAGAAATATAACTAATATAACATACATGGAATGATTAAATGTTTTATATCAATCAATCACTTTATTTATAAAGCACTTTTCATACATAAACTTGTATCACAAAGTGCTGTACACAAGAAGGAGAGGATCAGGGGATACAAAATAAAATACAAAATGAAAAAACCTCACCCACCCACCCTCCAAGCCTGCATTAAACAGAGACCCACCCACCCACACAGACAGACACACACACACACACACACACACACTCTCACAACCACTGGGACACCAAGTCAGGGCTCAACAGGAAGCCACAGAGGGCCGAGGAAATGCTATCTTAAACTAAAATGGGGAAACACGGAGCTGAAGCTAAACTGATAAAACCATGAAAAGATAT
The DNA here is from genome assembly GCA_962446985.1 of Xyrichtys novacula. Taxonomy (NCBI): domain Eukaryota; kingdom Metazoa; phylum Chordata; class Actinopteri; order Labriformes; family Labridae; genus Xyrichtys; species Xyrichtys novacula. The sequence continues at coordinate 30,817,654 of OY660866.1, read as the reverse complement.
AAAAAGTAAAATGAAATAATAATAATAATAATTCTAGGACTAAAGTGGAGTAAAATACTGAAAAGAGTAGACTAAAAGAGAGGCTAGAAGAATAAAACAAAAATCAGCTAAAGACCAGACTAAAAAGGAAGGTCTTGAGTTTGCGTTTAAAAATATTAACTATATAATCTATTTAATACAACTGCCTTGTGTGTGTAGGCCTATAGCTATTGCTCTACCTATCTGCTTAATGTTTATTTATGAAAATCCATGGTTAAAATTATTCTTGAGTATGCAGCCAGGAACATAACTAAAACTCTGAGGTTTGTTAAAAACCAAACCGTTTGAAAATCGGTTTAAAATTAAGCAATCTATGGTTATTTGAATGCTACATGCCCAGTGGTCTGTAATGTTATGAATGGGCGAGCTTCCCATAGCAATATGGCCGCCATGCGCGGACGTCGGCTAACCGCGTGCGTAAGCTAGCTAGCGTTTATATCTATGATCCTTAGTGCCTAGGCAACCAGCGTCCAATCATAAGTGCTCACTGAGTGCTCCCACTTCCGGAATATATCTGTGCGGAAGTAAATATGACTCACTCGAAAGCAGCATGGTCCTATTGGATTACTACGGTTACAATGCAGAGTGCAGACTGACGAGCGGCAACACGGTAAGCAAATGTAGCCTACTTACATTGCAGGGGGGAAAGTTAGTGTGGTGACAACAAGTCCAATTGGGAAAGAAGTCAAAACAATACCAAAACCACACACCAAATCTCTTCCCACTTAATTCACGGGACATAAATCTGACACCAAGTTTGTTGTGGAAATGTTGTAATGAAGGATCTTGAGTCAAATCTCGTCTTTGTGAGATCTTTTCAATTTGGCAAGAAAAAGGAGCAAGTTTCATAGAATACCAAGACAGTTTGCAAGAGTCCACAGAGTTGCAAACCAAAAATGAGTTTCATACTTGCACAAAAAAAGAAAAGGAACATGTCAGTACTGAGTCAGTATGTGTCCACTTCGTGACACCGCTCATAACTTTAAGAGCACCGGTGATGCTCCAAAAAGAGAAACTAAAAAGTGTCTTCATGATTGTCGGTGTAGGTGTCACACACACACACATACGAATACTCTATGTGGTTTGTCCCCTCCAGGCTTCGCTGGGGAGAAGTAAGGAACATTCTGGAGAGGTTGCCGATCCATCAAAGAGCTAAGTCCCTCACTCACTCACACACTTATTCCTACAGGTAAATTTAGTGTGACCACCTAACCTGATGAGCATGCTTTTGAAGTGTGAGAGAAAGTCAGAGTACCTGAGAAGTACCTTGTAGTGATTTTGTGATGACAGCACTAATGCGATATCGTATTATCCCCCGTCTGTACTACCGATGTTCTGAACCTGACAGCTGATAAGGATTAAAACCTGTGGTGCTGCTCCTTGGCACTCTGGGGGAGGTAGCAATCTCTTGCAGAAGCTGCTTAAGGCCCACACATCCTCATGCGTGCATGCGGGGACTGAGAGGTGTCTGTGATCATTGATCTCAGTGTGGTTTACATCCCTCTCTTCCTCTGGTCCTCTTTGAAATCCAGAGGGCAGTCCAGGACAGAGCCAGGTTTCTTGTCAAATTTCTTCATGCATTGCTTTTACTTTTTCTGTCCTATTCCACAATATCAAAAGAGATTTCACTAGTCTTGGAGAGGCTTGGTACCGAATTGCACAATATCTAAATAAATATATCTGCATGCAAAGGCAGTTAAAAATGAGTTCTGAATCAAATATTTTAAAAAGACATGAATATGTTTTATCGCTATGCTGCAAAATTCAACCATTGTTTTGGTTTTTAGAGTCCTAGACTGAATAGAAACAATTGATTTTATCTCTATCCACCAGACAAGCAAAAGTTGTTTTCTTCTCAAGAGGACAGACTTTTGGCTTTTTCACTTTTTGCACATCTGCAGTATGCTTGAGTCATCTCAGTAAACCCTTCACAAGAACATTGTGTTCTTTTTTAAACTCAAGATTACACCAAAGCAATCCTCTGAGGTAATATTCAGAGTTAAAGGGATATTCCGGTGTAAATTTAAGTTAGGGTCAAACACACTGTAACACCCCCTTGAGAGATGAATGTTGCCGACCGCTTGCTTCTCTAGTTATACCAACTTTAGTAATGACTGCAGGATGGTAATACACAGTGGTGAAGTTAGGTGCTGTTCTGAGCATTATTTGTAGCTATAGAGTGGCTTTTTGGTTGAGGTTTGTTAATGGCTCCTGTGGTCATTACTAAAGTTGGTATAACTAGAGAAGCAAGCAGTTGGCAACATTCATCTCTCGAGGGGGTGTCTAATTCGCTGTTCCAGTCTGTTTGACTCTAACTGAATTTTATGCCGGAATATCCCTTTAAGATCCACCAGGAATAGATAAATGGGTCGTGTGGGCAAATAGACGAAGAAATCCTGGATTGTTTTTGCTGGTTTATCTAAAGGGGTGAATTTTTCTTAGTCTCGACACAAAGCACACGTCACCTCAGGAAACAATGAAGCATCCATGAAGAAGTCTTAGCTTGTCTTTTTTTGAGCTCGGATGGTTGTCAGAGCGAGAGGAACAAAAAGCTCTTGTGAATAAATAACACCAATTTACTTCTGTCCTCTGCCTAATCTTGCTAACATCGTTGCTTTTAAAATTCCATTTATTCCCTCTTCACTTTCTCTCTGTCCCCGAATCAAAAGGTCTCAAGTGTAAAGATATCAAGATCAATTGTATCATTCATTCGCTTGCCTTTTAATACTTAACCCTAGCAGTGATTACATTTTTTGTAGATGTACTTTCTCTTTTTTCCCAGAGGCACTAGATGAATGCCCTTGATGCCCACTGGAGACCTCGCAAAATATTCTCTGTACTGTCCAGAAAAAATCCTCACAGTTGTCAGGGAGATGTGACAGGGTTTTTTTATCACTTCAAAAGTGAAATGGTTTCTTCTACCTTTAATGGTACATCACTTCAGTTTTCCTCTTTGTTCTCATTGAAATAAAACGTTCTGTATTGATTTTAGTTTGACATTTCTATATTCTGCTAATTTTCCCATAAAACATATTCAACTCGTTGGCAAAGACTTATATTTTCAAGAACTTTCAAGCTCTTATATTTTAGCTTTTTGTTTGGGTATGCTCTTTGTAGGCTGTATATTTCACAAGGGATTCTATCAAACAGGAAATATCCATATAGTTATTTTCTGGTCTTTAATCAAAGGAAAGTCATGGAAAATCAGAGGGACAGCAAAACAGAAGGGCTGTACAAAGTTTGTTGATATTCTTTGGCTTTTGTGTTACACAGCTTGTTAAAGGAATCCGTTGACATGCAGACATGTTGTGTTTTTAGCTAATCATAGCACGGCCTCTGGTGAGACGGAGGAGGAGCCGGACCGGGAGTCAACCCACAGTGTCCAGAACCTCCAAGCTCAGTGCGCTCCACCCAGCAATCCAACCGAACATCGCAGGGTCTTGTGGCCAGCTGCACATAAGGAGACTGAGTGGCGCCAGTTCGATGAAGATGCAGATGCCGCTCTGGAAGCGTCATCAAAGGGGGGAGTGGACCAGCAGCTCCAAACGATGTGCACCTTCATCATCTGCATCGGTGCTGAGCGATTTGGGATCAAACAGCCAAAGGCTAAGACATCAGCAAGACCAAACCGGCGAGAGAACAAGATCACTGCACTCAGGAGAGACCTGAAGACCCTGAAAAAGCGATTCAAGAAGGCGAGCGAGGAAGAAAGGCCCGCCCTGGCTGAGCTCCGAGCCATCCTCAGGAAGAAGCTCATTTCCCTACGTCGCGCTGAGTGGCACAGGAGGAAGGGTAGAGAGAGGGCCCGCAAGCGCACTGCTTTCATAGCTGACCCTTTTGGGTTTACGAAGAAGCTGCTAGGGCAGAAGCGGAGTGGGACCCTTATGTGCCCAGAAGACGGCATCAACCGCCATCTCTCAGAAACCTACAGCGACAGGCAAAGGGAAGAAGACCTGGGCCCCTGCAGAGAGCTTATTATACCACCTCCACCCTCCAGCCAATTCAACATCAAAGAGCCAACACTGGCAGAGGTCAGGAACACAGTCAGGGCTGCACGAACCAGTGCAGCACCAGGGCCGAGTGGCGTGCCATACAAAGTGTATAAACACTGCCCGAGACTTCTGCAGAGGCTGTGGAGGATCATCAGGACAGTATGGCGAAGAGGCAGGGTAGCCAAGCAGTGGAGGCACGCCGAAGGTGTCTGGATACCGAAGGAGGAAAACGCAAGTGACATCTCACAGTTCCGAACCATCTCACTGCTCAGTGTAGAGGGCAAGATCTTTTTCAAGATCCTTGCCAACCGCATGACAGAGTTCCTCCTGAAGAATTCCTACATAGACACCAGCGTGCAGAAGGGGGGAGTTCCAGGCTTTCCAGGCTGCATTGAGCACACTGGAGTTGTTACCCAGCTGATCCGAGAGGCGAGAGAAAACCGAGGAGATTTGTCAGTCATCTGGCTCGACCTGGCAAATGCCTACGGATCCATTCCCCACAAGCTGGTGACCAAAGCTCTGACTATCCACCATGTCCCGCAGAAGATCACAGATCTCATACAGGACTACTACAACAGTTTTAGCATGAGATTCACCTCTGGATCAATAACGTCAGCATGGCACCGCCTAGAAAAAGGCATCGTCACTGGTTGCACCATATCAGTGACGCTGTTTGCTCTGGCAATGACCATGCTTGTCAAGGCAGCAGAAGTGGAATGCAGAGGACCTCTCTCTAGATCTGGCATTCGCCAACCGCCAATCAGAGCCTTTATGGATGACCTAACAGTCACAGCAACATCAGTGCCAGGGTGCCGCTGGCTCCTTAAAGGTCTGGAACGGCTAACATCTTGGGCGAGAATGACATTCAAGCCAGCTAAGTGCAGGTCCCTTGTGCTGAAGAAGGGGAAAGTGGAGGACAAGTTCCGCTTCCACATGAACGGTCTTCAAATCCCATCTCTGACAGAGAAGCCGGTGAAAAGCTTGGGGAAGATCTTTAATGCATCTCTGAGAGACACAGCAGCGATCCAAGCTATGCACTCAGAGCTGAAGACCTGGCTCACTGTGGTGGACAGATCAGGCCTCCCAGGGAAGTTTAAAGCCTGGATATATCAGCATGGCATCCTGCCAAGGCTTCTGTGGCCACTACTGATGTACCAGGTCCCAGTTACAACGGTGGAGGCCTTAGAGCGAAACATCAGCCAGTTCCTGCGCAGATGGCTGGGCCTGCCGAAGAGCCTGAGCTGCATTGCACTTTATGGGCACACCAACAAACTGCAGCTCCCATTCTCAAGTCTGACAGAGGAGTTCAAAGTAACAAGAGCCAGGGAAGTGTTACTGTACAGAGACTCCTCCGACACCAGAGTCTCCTCTGCAGGCATCGAGGTCAGGACTGGAAGGAAATGGCGAGCGCAGGAGGCAGTCCAGCTGGCAGAGGCAAGGTTGCGGCATGGTGCACTAGTAGGCTCTGTGGCGGTTGGGCGAGCGGGACTCGGCTGCCATAAAACACCACACTACGACAGAGCACAGGGGAGAGACAAGCGGCAGATGATCCAGGGTGAGGTCCGAGCAGAGGTGGAGGAGGAGCGGCGCAGCAAGACTGTGGCCATGCGCCAGCAAGGAGCTTGGACCAATTGGGACCATGCACTGACTCGGAAAATCACCTGGTCAGAACTTTGGAGGTCAGAGCCAGCAAGACTCAAGTTCCTGATCCAGTCAGTGTATGATGTCCTCCCAAGTCCATCTAACCTGCACTGCTGGGGGCTGGCAGAAACACCATCATGTCCACTCTGCCCCGCAAGAGGAACGCTGGAGCACATCCTGAGCAGCTGCCCGAAAGCACTGGGAGAGGGGAGGTACAGGTGGCGCCATGACCAGGTGCTGAAGGCAGTAGCTGACACCATCTATGCTGGAATCCAGCAAAGCAAGCACCAGCCTCCAGCAAGGCATAACATCACGTTCGTCAGGGCTGGGGAGAAACCACAGTCACAGCCAAAGGTCCCAGGTGGTCTTTTATCCTCAGCGGGAGACTGGCAGTTGAAGGTGGACCTGGGGAGGCAATTGAAGTTTCCGGAGCACATCACCAGCACGACACTCAGGCCGGACATGGTCTTAACATCAGAGAGTTCGAAGCAGGTGGTGCTACTGGAACTGACAATACCCTGGGAAGACCGGATCGAGGTAGCCTATGAGAGGAAAAAGGCTAAATACCTGGAACTGGTGGAGGACTGCAGGCTTAATGGGTGGAGGGCCCGCTGTGAGCCCATTGAGGTTGGATGCAGAGGATTCCCGGGACAGAGCCTGCACCGCGCACTCAGGCTCCTTGGAATAAGGGGGGCTCAAGAGAGGAAAGCCACCAAGAACATCAGTGAGGCAGCTGAGAAAGCCTCTAGGTGGCTTTGGATTAAGAAGGGCGATAATTGGTTTAGCGCGCTGCTTGGACACAAGTCGGGGTCTGATCAGCCCCGGCTGGGTCGCCCAGGTGAGGGTGTCTGATGATCTAAGACCCGAAACACCCCGTGACCCTGGGTTCATCACTGAGGATGTGTCCAAGCTGCACCACCAAGGTGTTTGTTAAAACTTAGTGGTGGTTATGTTTTAAAGTCCAACTCCAATCTCTTTTATTTGTTTGTTTTTATGACTTAAAGTGTTCTCAGTGGTCTTTAAATTGTGATGATGAAAATCATGTTACCTGTGTCATTTTCAGGAGCTTTTCTTCTGCAGAGCTCATTAGCAATTCGTCTCTGAGTCGTGGATGGAGACACACTCCTCTTTATGCTTGCTTGAAGCCTAACATTGCCAGTATAGTAGAAGTGGCAGGTAACATAGCAGCTATTCAGCTCTCAGACACAAATGTCTTTGGGGGCATGATCATTGCAAACCGCCAATGCACGTGCTTGTTCCGTGATTGTCCTCTCTAGTTTTTGGAGAGTGGCCTGCATAGCGGGGCTCCAGGGGCGGAGCTTGGATTTGCTATGTAGGAAATCTCACTGAATCTGAACCTGCCATTTGTGTCTGCCAGAGATTCACAGTGATTTGAATGCAGAAATACTCCGAAATGCAATTTTGCACTTAGTTTTCTCATGATACGTCCTGTAGCATCAGAAAAATGCCATATGAACATGTAGACAACAAGAAAAACATGATTTTCATCAGAGTGGGTCTTTAAGCACTTAGCTGTACTGCTCTTACCCCCCATGTCAATATTAAACTTCTTCCAACCTCTTTTTGTGTTAGAAAAATCATGCGCCAATAATGGTTATTTTTGGGGGACTGGCAGCACTCGATTACTTACAAAAGACTGTCAAACACAATCGCCTTGTCAGATGATTATCACTTGTGTGACAACCATCTGTTTGTGTTGTGTTGCAACAGGCTGCCAAAGCTGTATTTGTTTTTTTGTTTTTTTTCATTTTGCACATTTCCTTTTGTTAATATTTTAAAGTGATTTTGGACAAACATCCATTCCATAAGTCTGAGTTAATACCACGCTGTTATGTTAATTTATGAAATTAAAGGCAGTGTTGTCAATCGTCAACCATGCCTTTAACTAAATACTTTGTTTCAGGTCCAAATTTGTCCTCAGATGTATTGATCTTTTTTTTTTGCCACTAAAAGCCAACATAAATAAGTAAGAAGTTTAATGTGAACTTTTCTTGAGCTTGTTGTCTTTCCTGTTCTTTTCTCTTTTACTCAGTTTTCCCAGATAATCACATACACCAGAGAGAACAAACTTACCTTTACACCAGAGGAGAAACTCCTACCCAACATACTCATGCCCTGGAGTCCCCTAAAATCTGTTCACTCTCACAGAAACCTTCGTCACGCTCAGCTATCTTCATTCCCTGGTGCTTCAAACTTATATCATTTCTCTGGCATCTGGCAGCCGAAGGGTATTGATCCTCAGAAGTTGCCTGTCTCCCTCTGACCTGCTTAAGGCCCCAGCATTAAAACAACAGGCACCATGACAGAAATTCAACACACAGACTTACTTTGCCTTACCTCATCTTTTCAGGCAAATAAAGCATCATACCGTTCACCTGTAACCGGAGCTACAGCCCTGGCTTGTGGCGAGGAGCTGTGTTGCAGTTTAGACACAACATGGCTGATACTCAAAGCAAGAAACTTTGGTGACAATCAGAAGGAAATGCATCATTTCACGGTGGAGTAGAGATGGACTGTGGATCAAATCAGAAGGCAGACATTTGTAAAATTGTTTCAAACCATTTTTCAAGCCTTTTTGCAACAGTATACATATTATTTTATTCATCTGTAATTGCACAGAACAGAGAAAAATCCCACAATTGATTGTCAACAAGGCAAAACTGCACATTAGGACACAAAGCTTTTTTTTTGAGAATAACAGACACCAGAGTTTCTCCTCCCTCATCCTCTTTGTTGAAACTGCGCAGAGTGAAGTGTAATAAACAGGTGGATGGATAGAAAACGTCTTAGCTTTGTCTCGGATCAGATTCCTCAGAGGTGTTCTTGCCTGCTTTTAGGCACCGTGGAAAAATAGAGCATTTGAATGAGAACTCGATTACACCGAGTGGTTTACTTTGTAAGATTTTTTCAGCTCTTGTAAGTGGGATAAAACCTTGAAAGATGAAAGACTGTGTGTTTTTTATTCCGTGATGGAGACATTTCATCATCACTTTACATAAATACAGCAGAACTTTGCATCAGTACAATATGGACAGTGCTTTTACTGGAATAATACCTCTTTTTTTCCCCAAGATTAGACACTAGCTCAATCATACAGAACTTTGCAAGATAAGTTTGGTGGTTCGCTTTTATCTGGTGTTTGCAAAAGCTGTAGACTTGTACAATCTCTTTCCCTGTGTGTGATGAACCAAGCATAACAGGCTCCAACATGCAGTTCCCCCTGATAACAACATAAGAAGCTTATCAGGGATCCCCACTAAATAGAGCGCAACCCTTAACTCTGCCCAGCGTGGCGCTTACATGACACACAAAATAACGCCCATGAAAACACATCTTCATAATAATCAGCAGTAAATAATGGCACCATATGACAAATCTTAGCAGTTGATTGCTTGTGGGATAATAAGCAAGGCCAATGTGGGCACAAGATAATTAGCTTGTTTATTCAGGATAACAGTGATCACTCTGTGGACCCTCAGGGACTCTTGGAAAACCAGAACACAACAGTCATCCTCTGCTTACGGCTCAGACTGTAAGATTGATGCAATCTTATATAGCAGCAACTTTTAAAACTCCATAAACAGAAGTCTATCCCCCCAGGAGGAGACTGTAGTGCGGTGATTTTTCTGGCAGAAACATTAAGCGTTAAGTTTGGGGGTGTTTGTGTAATGATATTCTGGTTGAAAAAGAACTGCGTCACTTTTCTTTTCTTCCAGACGTGTACGAATATTTTAAGATGAATAACAATAAGTTTCCTCGGCATGAAAATTAATGATACTGTTCTGGCTGGACCAAAGTCTGAGGCATGCAAGTGTTTAAAGCGAACACTGTCATGATTATCACACCACAAGCCCTCAGAGTTGCTTTGTAAACTCAAAATTATCCCTTACACCCTTCAGAAAGCCCTTTTTTGTGCTCGGGCCATTTTTGTGCATAATTTTACCTCATTTTTCATTGCACTCAGATAACTCTTTTTTTCTTTTTTTTTGTCTGAAACATAAAAGCAGGACAGAAAGCCCACACAATATTAGAAAATGCTTCAATGACTTAAACACAGCTGAAAGGAACACAGAGTAACAATAACACAAGAAGCAATCTCCCTTCATTTCTAATTTGTATTCTCATTCGTCCAAATTTAGCACAAATAAACTACATCGTCAACATCACAGTTTGATACAATAGCGAGGAGTTAACATGAACACAATAGTCTTTTCAATCATCCCTGATTTGAAGTCAATCCCTCCATTGCGAAGCATTTTTACAGAGTAAAAGTTAATGTGAAGTGCTGAATGTTAACACGATCACTCTGCACTCGAGCTGCAGTTATCACAGTGTGACGGGATACGATCTACATTTTCATGACATGCATTGTTACTTTTATTTCACAAGCAGAGATAGGTCTTGAAAATACTGATGCGTTACACACGAAGAGTTTTCTTTCATTCCATTACTGTCTGAGGCATCCATGTGTTTCACATTTTATAATCCTGTTCATTATCTCCAGACTTCCCCTCTCATCCTTGTGATTCTCTGAAGTTGCATGTTCACATAAACCACAAACAAATGAAACCACCTAATAAGATAATATAAACCTCAGTAATGTCTGTGCAAGTGTCTCAAAAGCTTATAGTCCATGTCAAACATTTTCCTATCATCCAGCTTGTCGGCCATCTACCCTCAAATCTCAGCTGTGACTGCTGTGTACTGTGGGGAGATTTCAGTGAATGTTTGCAGGGGTATTTGCCACCTTGTGTGTCGCCCTTGTTCATCTTATGCTGCGTTCCAGTTTCCTCGGAAGTCGGAGCTGGGAGTGACGTTACACCCGAGTTGACGGCATTCCAGTAAACAAGTCGGAAAACTAAGATAGACGCCCACAGTTAGCCATTGTTAGATGTTAACAATTGTTAGCTGTTGTCAGTTGTTTTTAATTGTTGTTAGTTGTTGTTAGTTATACCAGTTGTAAACAAGCATAACACAGTATTTTACTCTTACAAACACCATAGCACTGTGTTCACAGTTAGACATCGGGCAGTACAACATAAACCACTTACTTAATTTCACAAAAACAAAACAGAAGTGCTAATAAATAATACATTATGAGAGTTTTCACTGTTGATGAACTGCTATCTTGGAGTATGACGTAGTCAAGTTGGGGTTGGTAAGGTGCAGAAATCTGACTTCAGTGGGGCGTTCAAGATTAATTCCCGACTTGGAGCTCAGAAATCCTGACTTCCGGGTACAACTAGAAAGCAGCATTGGTCCCCACACAGTCATCATAATTGGATGTAATTATTTACAACAGACTTTAACCTGTTATTGTGAGTACTAATTTCTTTGACACTTTCACCAAACAATGGCTCCTGCCTTCAAACTGCATCAGACTCACTGTCCACCCAGATCAATCACTAACAGTCAGTCACAGAGTTTGAACAGCCTTCCTTTTACGAAGTCGTGTCCAGATTTCACATTGAAGAGAAGATTTTCAATCATCTTTACCATGGTAATAATAAATGTCTTGCTGCTTTCTCAGTGTGCCGTGTGACCTCATCCAAGCTCAACAGAGGTACTTTATCATGTTGAGAGACTTGAGCATAGACCAAGTGACCTAAAGTGACTGAGTGAGTCGACTCCCTTCACAGGACTTGTCTGAGTTCAAGCTGTTAATTCCACCCACATCATCAGGTTGACTGAAAGGCTGAAAAGCAGGAATGGCTTCAAAGTCTACAGCTCCATATGACCAAACCAGTCTAGGGTCGGATCCTACTCCAGACAGAAACATATCTTGTCTGACTGATCACATCCAGCAGCAAAACATCTGATTTTCTTTACTTTCCTTTTCAAGATGAAGAAGTCAGACATTAGTTATCTCCACTAAGAAAAGACTTTCCTGCTTTTTGATTTTACAGCATGTTCACTCATGTCAATTAAAAGTATAATATCTGATATCTGGAGCTTACATGCAGACATAGAAGCATTTGCATCTTAATTTTAGCCCTTTTTTTCCATTCATTGAGATGTACATGAATATTTCCAAACTTCTTCTCTTATTCTTTTTCATTGTGGCGCCGCATTAGATGGTATCAGCTCTTCAGAGGCTGGTTCTTGCCGAGCCCCCTCAGGTATCATTCTTACGCTCACGCTTCCACCATCTGTCGTGCTGGGGTTCACACGGAATTTTCTATTTAATGGCTGAACCGCCCGGTAAAACTGTCTCTTGAAAGTCTCACTGAGGATAATGTAGAGGAATGGGTTGATGCAACTGTTGGCATAGCCCATACTAATGGCTATGTTGTAGGCATAGGAGAAGGCCAGGCTTGGCTTCCTCACACCAAGGTGGACCAACTGAAGGATGTAGTAAGGGGCCCAGCAGATGAAGAAAGCCAGACAGATGGCCACCGCCATCCGGGTCACCTTCCTGGTTCTTACCCTCAAACTTCGAGGAGGCAGGGGGGCCACGCTCGTCGACATGTGGTGCAGGATCTTGAAGAACACCAAGCAGATGATGACCAGAGGTATGGCGAATGCCAAGAAGAACTGGTAGAGCGTAAACCAATATGTGTCAGTGACGGGGTCAGGGAGGAGGAGAGCACAGGCCACCATTCCGTCGGGTAGAGTCATCAGGCCGGCGTACATCCACACGGGGATGATAGTGAGAAGAGACAGACCCCACACTAGAGCGATCACCAGTGCCGCCACACAAGGCGTGCGGATGTGGTTGAAGCGGATGGGATGGACCGTAGCCAAGTAACGATCAAGTGTCATTGCAGTGAGAATGTAAGTACTAACAATTTGGCTGTTAGAGTCCAGCGCAGTGATGACCGTACACATCGCAGCTCCAAAGTGCCAGGTACCGTTGCCCAGCAACTGGTGGATGAGGAACGGCATCCCGAGTAGAAACAAGAGATCAACAAGTGATAAATTTAAGATAAATATATCCGGAACAGTTTGTTTGGCACGACACTTGGTCTTCTTCATGATGGTGTAGATGACAATACAGTTTCCTGTGATACCAAAAAAGCAGATGATGCCAGAGAAGACATGGAGGATGGAGCTGCAATGAAGTCTCCCATCTACAGCTGGAGACAAGAAATAAAAATAATATGTTACTGTTTATTGTACTAGATAGCACATTTTATGTAGCTATGCTGCTTTTACAGCATAAACTCCATCAGTATACACAGCTTGTAATGCAGTCCTCATGCCAGAGTTGCAGGGCAGCCGAGTATTAACAATACAAGTTCTGTCAGGGGATTATTATGTGGGCAAGTCCATTACCAGACAGAAACCCCTTTGAAATTTCTGCCATCTGGCTTCCAGACTCTTTCATTCAGGAAATAATTGATTGCAGGGCACAAGTCACACACATAGAAATCCTGATTTTTCTGTGCCTCTGCCCTGGAAGCAATTATTGATAACACAACAGAGGATAATAATTAAAGAGGGGAGACTTGTGATGTATTTTAAATGTTATTTTCTCTTAAGTAAAGTAACATTTTAAACAAAAAATAAACTGACATTTTGACACAATTTCTCCATCAAAATCAGAGTAGAAATCATTATCAATACTCTAATTTTTCTCAAACATGAAGAAGTTTAAAAATTTCACTGCAGGTTAAATTTGAAGACAAGTAATAGGATGATTTTTAAAGGATATGAGATAACTTTCCAAAATAGAGTGGAGATAAATAAAAGCAGCATTTGTTGCACTTTTGAATGATGCCTTTAGGAGGTAAATGAGGCTGCATCACATAACCGTGCGCTGTAAACTCTTCCTACCTGCTGTCGTTGAATTGTTGTCCTCGAGAGAAAAATTGGAGAGGTTCAAGAAATCCATCGGAAAAAAATCAAAAGTGAATCCAAGTTAAGAAGCATTAAGAAGTACCGGTTTCCCTCAGAAAATGCATCAGGGGCCACATGATGACAAAAATACCGCTAATCTTACAGCGATAACTGAAATCGTAGTTGGAGGAATTTAGTTGTTTGCAGTAAGAAAACCTCTTGAGGAACGATTTGCTTTCCTGGTGGTGCCTAAACCTCTTCTGGGTAAGAGTGGAGGAGAAGCCAGAGTGAGGATCCTCGATGCTGTGGAGCGACTGCGGCTGCAGGTGTCAGTCTGGCTGCTGATGTTGGTAATTGAAAGTCTCTCTCCTGGAAGAGAGCGAGTGTGCGTAAAAGCGCGCACACGGACATGCTGGATCGAAATTAATCTGTTATTTTTCTGAGCATAGACGATCTTGGAAAGGATTTGAGGATTTAAAAGCTCAGAATGAATCAATGGATAAATAATTTGGGGTGGGGGGAAGACAGAGAGTAAAGGTAATCTACATTTAAAATATGGTTTAATAGTTTAAAAATGTCCCCTTTCCTTCTTTAACAAAACAAGTTATTCACGTTTATTGGGAGTCTGAGAAGCTGTGACATGTTTTTGTCCCAGTGGGCTGTAATTACTGCGTGTTTGTGGCTTGAGAAGGAGCAGACAACGAGCAACAGGTGTTTCCACTTGGCTGCAAATGAATAAATGACTCCTGGAAATGACTGTCAGGTTCAGTCCGTTTAACAGACACGGAACACTGGAGTCAATTCCACTTTGAGCCACAAGATGACTCTGCAGCGCATCATTTGGCAGTCCTTACATGACTCCTTCCTGAAAATTAGATGTTAATATGAAGCTGAAAATGGGGGTCATAAAGTGTTTTTCACGGAGCCTCGGGGGTTTTTGCTCACGTGCAGGCTCGTGATGGGAACACACATTTAATAAGATGATTTGTTAACAGCCGAAAAGTGTGGGACTTGTTGGCTGAAGTTTCTGTTTTGGAGTAAAATCAGGAAAATCCCACTAATGTTTGTTGGTGGTGCAAACTTTGTAAACTGTGTAATCTCAGATGTTTTAATTTCTTTGATTATTGATGAGTCACTGTCACTGATTGAAGTAGGTTTGTGTTTGGGAGTGTCTCTGTGTATGTGATGCTCTAAATAGGACACATGTAAAATTGTTCCCTTATACAGACAACAGATGTTAAAACAATTTCGTTGAGAGGTTGCAATTTTAAACTCATACTTGACAGTTTAAGTAGGAAGGTTTTCATGATTATAATTGATTCTGACAATTTGCAATTAGTCTTTTCTTCTCCAGAACAGTGTTGTGCATTGAAAGTTGTCAGCTGTGGTTTTAAAAACATCTGTGAAGGTGGCATGTTCATTGTAAAGAAATCACTCTATGCTTCTCTACTATTTACTTATTATTAAACCAAGCCAGTACTCTCAAAAGCTCCCTTTCTCTGAGTCCATCAAACCTAATCTCTGGCCCAAAACAGTTGATTGAAGGTAGCTGAAGGCAACACGCTCATGCTTCAAAGAACTTATTCATAGATATCTGAATTAAATATGACTCGCAAATCTTCTTATTCTTTGAAGCCCGTCATGACCTTTGCAAGTAATTTTTCAATCGTCATTCAGGAAGTTTTCATTCCTTTAACACCGATCCATGTCAATAAATTCTCACGACACTCCACATAAAAAAACGTGTTTGCTATGTAATCTTTATTTTATTCATCAAAACCACAAAATAACACTTAGATTCATGTTATATATCCTTGGAAAGCAGAAGAGAAAAATGATGAATAGGGCAAAATCAAATCCTAACCACAACAACAACATCAGATAATATAGACGTACAGCCACTACTGTGTTAATGATGGAGAAAACTGTGTTGCAAGAACAGAACTAGAGAAATATTGACAACCAACTGATAATAAATGTGACAGTTCAAGTAAACAGTTTTAATGGCAGCAACAACAACAGGAAGTGACAGGAGGGCTGATGTTATCGATCAGAGTAGCCAGAGTCACAGCCTGAAGATAAGTATTAACGCTACAAAAAGCAAGACTGGTACTATTGATTGTATAACGGGTGAAGTCAGGCAGGGAGACTTCA
This sequence comes from Xyrichtys novacula, assembly GCA_962446985.1. Lineage (NCBI taxonomy): Eukaryota > Metazoa > Chordata > Actinopteri > Labriformes > Labridae > Xyrichtys > Xyrichtys novacula. The sequence goes on along the minus strand of OY660866.1, from coordinate 30,802,028 downwards.
ACAGCCGAGATCCACAGGAACCTACAAGACAAGAAACTCTGAGTCCTTATAAGATATAGTGCATGGTTAGTAATCTGAATGGAACACAATTATTTAGTGAATTACACTCATGCATAGGAATGATCAGAGGCAGAGGGAGACTCAAAGGGTGCTACAGTGGCCATGTTTACATGTGCAAAATCCAATTAAAAGTTTGAGGGATCAGATAATCTGAATCCACTGTTTATATCGGTGCAAAATCAAATAATCCGATTGCGTATACATGCACCAAGCTTTGTTCCGATCAGAATCATTTGGACATGCTCAGAGTTGTCTGATTTCGCTAGAATAACAGCTGAACAAGAGTTGTATTGACGCCTGTGCTGTCAACAAACCAACAAACCCAGTAGTGGCTCACTCCACCCAGTTCAGGAGTTTCCCCTCTTGTTAAATGTAGATAACTAGATGGCGCTCTTGCGTACTGATTTAACTGTTTTATCAAAGGTTGCACTGTGCGTGCAGATGTGACATCATTACGCTGTATGTACGCCTTGTTATGTCACCGGAAGAGCAGACACGGTACCTGTGTTTGTGTTTTATGCCAGAGTGTTAAGAATGAAACCTTCTGGACACAATTTTATTATTTTTTTGGAGGATGGTAGGGGAAGGTTCCGCCCTCCTTCGCCTCTGATTAGCTAGAAGTGCTGGGCTCCGATTGGTTATTCCTAATGGTTGTCAAACGTCATCATCTGCCAGGTTAGGGTTAGGGTAAGGGTTAGGAGATTCAGAAGTGCGATAATGTTTTGTAATGTTCTGTTCGACGTACAGAACTGACAGCCCGCGTTTGGCTTGAGCGTGTAATGACATTTCCAGCTTTTCTAGCCAATCAGAGGTGAAGGAGGCGGGACTTTCCCCTACCGTCCTACAAAAAAAAAAAAATCGCCTCCTTAACTGGCCTCAATAAATAAGCCAAAGGCTAAAGAGTGAAGATGGAGTCGGGAAAGAGAGTCACGATCGGATAAAATGTTTACATGGATGCATTTCGGAATAACAATCGGCATAAACCACCCATCTTGATCGGAATACAATTTCTTAATAAATGAGCCGAATTGGATCAGAATCTTCCGATCGACATGTTTACATGAAGCATTTGTATTCCGAATATTCGTGCCCATGTAAATGCAGCTAGTGTAATGTAGCAACCTAAGACTGCATTACCCACCTGCCTTTTTAAAAATAAAGTTTGGAGCCTTCATTTTTAAAGTGAAGTGGATGCTAAGTGGTAAACGTTTCCAAAAAGAGAGGCCTGATAACTGGAGCCTCTGTCTGCCATACTAATTTAAAAAAGCAGGCCTGCATTCAGAGAAAGAGTAAAAGGTTTTAGAGAAGTAATAGAGCACCATGAGCTCATTTGAATAAGATGATGCCAGAATACTGAGAGCTTTGTAGATGAGAGGGATTTTTTTATTTCTCCATGATTTGGTGAACCAGTGTGGAAAAGCCAGTAGAGGTGGTTAATGTGTTTGAGTCGGCTGTGGATTACCTCATCCATCACAAGTCCACCAAGTATCCTCCAATCAAAAACTAATTTTATGTAGGTTGAGCTGTACGAACTGACAGGAAGAAAGTCTAAATCCCTTTTTAACTGTAAGTTCCTCCAACTCTGATTAGGTGTCTCACTCAGATTTCTGTTTGAATTATGAAAGTTTTCTGTTTTATTGGAACTATCTCTCCACTCCATTCAAGGTGGATAATTCTCTGTAAGACAATCCACCTTCAAGGAGGCTGATGATCATGTAAGACCATGACCATGTAAGCTGTCATGGATCGTTTAGTTTCCAATAGAGCAGGTTAATATTGATGTGAATTTACTGTATATGGTGTGTGAAAGCAAGTTGGAAGAAGACAGAGTTTGCCACTTATCAGTGTGGGCTGTAATGTCACCATGAGCTGTTAAACCTTAGATCTCTGTTGGCAGTGAGAACAAAGTCATAACATCGAGCCTTTCTTTTAATTATTTAATATTTTTCTTATTTCATATCGTGAAGGTTAGTTTAATTTTTTCTTTGTTTGTATATTGCACTTAATCAAGCAGTAAAAGCTTTCAACGGTAAAGAAAAAGTGGAATGGAGAAAAAAATAATGCTTTTAAAGAAATTACTCAGAGCTTATGAGAAAGAGGAGACAGAGTCAACCAATTAGCATGCCAAACAGCAATGTGTTATTTCAAATTAATGTATTTATACTTCAGATTGTTAGCCATATGAACTCAAAGCTGATTTTAATTACACAGTTTGTGAAGTTGAATTATATTTCTAATGACTATATGCAGACATTTGATCATTATTCTTCTAGGGGAGAAAGAGAAACACAGCCTGAGTCTGGGTTGTGCTCCACCACTGTTCATTACTTAGTCTTAACAGTTCAGACCAATTTGCTTTGCATGCAGTTGAGATTATGCACATTTTGATTAGTTTTTTTATTTTTAATGGGGAGTACTGTTTTCACATATTAATTGGGTTACTGTAAAACCATGCTAATCTCAGTTCTGATTTTTAACATCGATATCTTTTAACAAACGTTTGAGAAGAGTTCTTTGTTGTTAGTTTCAACCCCAACTAGTGTCACTTTCTGCTCATTAAAAACTCCTGATAGGAGTTTTTTAATTGAAAATGAAATTGACTGAATTCATTTTGAAGCCTTTTTGTGACAAACATGAGCAAAAAAAAAAAAAAACCTTCAGAGATAAAACAGTTATTTTTTTAATTGTATTTCTGAGTGTCTGAAACTGTCAGCTCAGCCCTGTTTTCACATTTTATGCATAATATATTTACAATAAATGATACAGTTGGCTTTAAAAGCAGGATGAGATTTTTTTAAATAAATGACAGTACATAGATATATAATTTAATGGTTGGATAAGGGGAGACTGATTTGTCCACAGGGGGCGCCAAACGATACAAACAAAAAGATCTTCACACGAGCTGTTAGAACGGCAAGCAGATTATAGATCTAGTGTATGGTATGTAAAAGCATAAACCTAATATACGTAAATGCCTCATTATGTGCTGGAGCGTTATCTAGTGTCACCACCAAATTGGATGGGTCTAATTTTGGTTATTTTTTAATATGTGACAGCATCCTGTATCACATCTGTTGTTTGTAACAAACCAAAACATGTTAAAAATCAGGTAAAAATCAGGGAGTTATGATTAATTTAGTTGGGCATACCTACCTTACGCAATAGGAATAAATGCACCTAAGCTGCATGGGGGACCTATCCAAGATGGCAGCCACATTGATACGTGAGCTCCAATAGGCAGCGTCAGTCTATGAGGCGTTTACGTATATTATTGCTGAGTTCCAGTTACCTTGGAAGTTGGAACTGGGAATGACGTTACAACTGAGTTGGCGGCGTTCCAGTAACCAAGATGAAAGCCTACTGTTAGTCGTTGTTTACATTTGTCAGCTGTCATTAGCCATTGTCGGTTGTTGTTAGCTGTTGTTAGCTATACCAGTTGTAAACAATTCATAACACAGTATTTTACACTTACAAAGCACCGTTTTCACAGTTAGACGTTGGGCAGTGCAACAGATACCACTTATAACAGAAGTGCTAATAAATGATAAATTACGAGAGCTTTCACTGTTACTCTTTACTGTTGATGCACTGCACTGCCATCTTGAATTATGACGTTGTTGTGAAGTTGGGGTTGGTGAGGATTGACTTCTGAGTACGACTGGAACGCAGCATATGTCTTTGTGTAAAAGCAGAAGCTCCACTTGAAAATGACCTGCAGGGAGTTTGTAACACTCATGTTGAAAAAGTGTTAAAAGCAGCAAGTTGCCCGCAGCTGTCTGTCAAACAGCTCCACTAGGCAGCCTATTCTCTGTATTCATAAATAAAAATAAATATTTAAAAGTGGTCGGTTGTCGGAAAACTCCAGGAAAATTTACATCCAGTTTTGTTGATGCCTCGCTAATGAACAACTACGGGTTAGAGCTTTTCTCTCTGACAAGCACATTGTATCCTGTGACTGCTCAGTGTGAAAACAAATTAGATACCTCCTGAGCCAAGAGTAGGAAATCTTGGCTTTGTTTAAACTAAATGGATGGTAATTTGTTTTTTGTTTTTCAGTTGGCACTCTCCTAAACAAAGTTATGTTATCAGAGCGTTTGAAACGACTCCTCTTTTTAAGCACACACAAGAGAAAAATAATAATAATGCATTTGTAAATAGAGCGGTGTGAGCGTGAGACATGCAGCAGAAAACAACTATTTATGTTAAAAGCCCTCTCAAAACCTGCCCCTGTCAAGTGGAGGGACTTTTGCAGCTGCTGGGAATGAAAATATCTCACTGAATAGGCACTTATCTATATTATTTGTAAATCTTAGCACAATCTGATACCAGTGGCAGAAACGTGGCGGGAGGTGGATCGCTTTATTTGAAGTTCATGGTCACATATAGACGGGTTTCTGTGCAACGTCATCGCGGGTATGCGCACAGCCAGGGGGCAGAAAACGGGACATTTCGTATTTGCTTACTGGTGGAGTCAACAGAGAAAGAAAATGACAAGGATGACAATCGGCAAACATTACGACCCTGCTCCTGATATTAGAAACATCTCAAACAACGTCACAACCTGGCAAATTGAGTGAAATTTATGGACATTTCAGCAAGTGTTTTTCTGATTTTGATGAATGAATGAAATGAAAGACAAATTGATGATTTTTCAATGAAATGACATTTTATTGCAATTGTGTCAGGGAGAACTTACGGCATCTTCATTGATATCAGTTCATTTTAAAGCAGGCTTTTGCCCCATGGTTGCGCGCGCACTTAGTATTGTTCGTACACAAGAAACCCGTCTATACATGTCACTGTGGGAAAACAAATATCTGTGGCAAAAAAACAACAAATAAATCAAAAGGCTATCTACACATTAGAGCGCTTCTACTGCTGCACAACTTAGTTTTACAGTCACCCTCAGACTGGGATAAGAACTCACAAACCATAATGGCCAGAGGCTTTTATATGCTCAGCTCCTCCCTCTAGACCAACCAACTGTGGAGCATAACAGTTAACTCTAATTAAACTCATACATGATACATGAGCAACAAGGTTTCAGGATTGTGTGTAGGAAACCTGAATGACGACTGCTTTGTGACAGAGCAAAATCAAAATGAAAAAAACATCTTACAAGGTTTGAAAAAACGGAGCACTGTAATTTATATATTAAACAAATGTCCCTCTCCACAGTGAGTTACATACCGACTGTGATTCATCATCTTGGCATGCATCCTGTCTGTCTGGCTTCCCTCGCTATGCTGTGTTGATCTCACAGGCAGCATCCATCTGATGGCTCAGTACTTTCTCTTCTGTTTAGCTGGACAGCACTTGCTATATATCTTTACAATTTCAAGCTTGGTTCGGATCTGCTTCAAGTGTTCTAGCTCTTTACCCACTCTCAACTGGCAGGCCTGAAGCCAATTTTCTCTGACAGACATCACAAACTGGCACAGATATTTGCCATTTATGCTTGACAGTTAATTGCTGAAATTATGAGCTGTGAAGAGTTTGACAGTTTCTCTGAGAATCAGTTTTGATTAGTGGATGGTGACCAGAGGTGGTGGCTGTGGCTGAGCGGCAGAGTCGGTCATCTCCCAATCGAAAGTTTGGGCGTTCGATCCCGGGACTGTCTACTTGACAAGGAGTCCTTTGGCAGGACACTTGGCCCCATCTGCCCCCCAGAAGACTCGAGAGAGAGCTCTATACAAATATAGTCCGACATAAAGGTATAAAAATCGATAATCATTTTTTTTTTTTTAGAACCGGTTCCCAGTGATTCGATTCCTAAGAAATATTTGTCTGCCTCCTTAACAATTCTGCTTGTCCGCCTGATGACGTAGTTCGTGAAAAGCGTGTTTCGGTTCAGAACTTTCCAGCATGGCTTCAAGGCAAAAGCACTCCAGAGTTTGGCTGTATTTCAAAGCTTTAATTTTGTGGAAGGGGGGAAGTGTAACGTGTTTGATACGCTACTTAGCGAAGGCGAGACTGGCACAGGCAAAAGCAGGCGCAGAGCTAACATCTCGGCGTGATCTGCTTTAAATGCTGAAGGTAACGTTAAACTCCTCCAGGTCTTGTCTGTTGTGTAGATGTTAGCACCATGTCAACCCTCTTTCTCTTTATCGATACTCTCCAACTCCTCTAATTACATTTAGATGACAATGACTGCCAGAGTCATGCTAGCTCTGAGGCTGCTGTGGGGAGCTCCTGCACACCTTTGGCAGCCTCTTTCATTGAAGCAGAGAAGAGTGAAATGACAGCGGCGAAGATAAACGAATATCACCGAGCTGTGACTAGATTTGTGGTCAAAGGGTAGGTCACATAACAAATTATTAGCACATGGATAGAAATCGCATCGATAAGCAGTATCGATAATGAAATCGGAATCGCTGAACAATTTCCATCCCTACTAACATGGTCCATATACAAGAGATTTTTGTCCAGATTGTAGAGAGAACTTACTCTTTTGCAAAACCCCAAAATTATAACCCGGTGTGAAAGATTAACCGATTGTTCAAAGACTTGTGCACACGGATTGAAAAATGCTGTAGACATTTGAGAACTGAGCAAAAAAAAAAACAGTCTCAAGATCGAGAGGTTCCGAATAAATTAATCTATTAAAAGCCTTTTAGGGTGTCTCATATGATAGATAGATAGATAGAGAACTTTATTAATCCCCGAGGGATGATGATGATATGATAGCAATAGCAGAACTGATTCCAACAAGAAATAAAATTCATAATTTTATTTGATGAAACTTTTGCAAAACCTGTGAGACGACTCTTTTCAGAATTCTACCCACTAAAAAAAAGGTGAAAAACCTTTCTGCTGGCTCATGACTTTGACAGCCTCCAGAATTGATCTGTGCTACCGGTCGACTCACTGTGGCCCTGATAACTTCACAGATGAGCACTTTATATTCCCTATGAAAGAAAAATTAATGAGACGTTTCTGTCTGCACTCAGTGAAAAATTGTTTCTGGCATGATGACTGGATGAGAGAAACTGCTTTTAAAGGAATTCATTGAGTCTGCATTCCTACAGGGTCCTTGGCAGGGCTTCATGAAGCCTGGGCAGTGAGAAAATATTTCCACCAGTGTGTTTCTGTCTTTGAATAAGATTAAATTGATCGCTTTCCTCAAAGTTTTATTTCACCTTTTCTTTTCCTTTGCATTTCAGAGCAATCCTCACTTACGAACCAAAGAATGAAAAAATAACATTTTGATAGCATCCTTTTTCAATGCCCATGCTCGTCATTTTAAAGCTTGCAAAAACACTCACGAAGCAGATGTTGCATACAACTTGAGCTTCGCTGTCGAAAAACTCAAACATCACATTAACAAAGATGAAATAAAGATAACAATGGGCTCGCAAGTGGATGAAAAAAACACAATGGACTCGAATCACAATTTAGAGGCTTTCCTATTGAGCCTCTTTCCTGTGATATTTCACAGCAAAGGTCAGTCCCCTCTTATTCTATTATGTGCTCTTAGCAAAATAATTGCATCTGATTGTAAAAAGAGGCAATCAGGTTGTTTCAACCACAAGTTTCCACTCTTCTGATGACGTCTTTAAAAGACAATCTTATCTCAAAAGGATGTTTGCTCTCCGAAAGCTAATGTCAAGCTAAAAATAGCAGATGAAGGACAGAGTTTTAAGAATAGAGTCACCTGTTTTGGATTTTTTGGCTATCAAATCATTAAAAACCATTGAACCTACTGTCATATTAATTTACTTATCTATAAAAAAAATCCCTACGTCTATGTTTTTTATGCATTCTTATTCGTTTTAATCATGTTTTTCTTGTTGTCTACACATTCATATGGCTTTTTTCTGATGCTATAGGACATATCATGAGGTAACTATGTGCGAAATTGCATTTTTGAGTATTTCTGCATCAAATTGCTTTGAACTTCTCACAGATCCAAATAGCAGGTTCAGACATAGTGAGATTTCCTACGTCACAGTTTCAAGTTCCGCCTCGGCGCCCCGCCCTGCAGGCCAGATTACGAGAAGTAGAGAGGACGATTGTGAAAGAAGGAGTGTGCGTTAGCAGATAGCGATGCTCGTAAGTGAGATAATTATGATATTAGCTTACATTATGCCCCCAAAGACATTCTCCTTTATTACCTGCCACCTCTGCTGCACCTGCAATGTTAGTGATCCATATGCTTTAAGTTGTAAAAAAAAGGATCGGTGTAGGACTTCAAGTTGTTCTTGGGACATCCTAGCTGAACTTTTCCCAAAGTTGACAGAATTATAACCCACATGATAATTTTTTTGATATGTGTGAAGTTGGCTGTCTTCACATTTCTGAGTGGGTGACTTGACTTCAGAACTTTGTACTCGGAGTTTGGTGACAGAAACTCATGAGGATCCTCCTGCTAAAATCAAACTCTCCCATGAGGCAGGATGTCAAACTCTGGATGTGTGGGTTTTTATCTGGCAGTCACCACGACGACGGCTGGGTCTTTCAACTCACAGTCAGAAATTCAGCCAGTGAAAGTGATCCATCTGTTTAATCCACTTGAAACTTTGCTCATCTGATGTGACTGCGACCAGAGAGTAATCAAAGCGTTTGGTAAGGTATCACAGGAAGCAAAATTGAAACATAACAGAGCAGTCGTTTTTGCAGTGTTGCTAATGATTAACACCAATGTCACACTACGCAACCTGTGACATGTCAGTGAAGGTCTCTCAGGAATACTGCTGCTGTCTTTTAGTGTTTTCAGAAAACACAGGAATATACAGTACATATACAGGTAACACTTTTTATTAAGGTGGTTGTAATAAGTTGTAATTACTATGTAATAAGTCACTTAAGTCATTATAAGACCTTATTAGATTCTTATTAACACAAATAAGTCTATACGAGTGTAAATAGAGGCATAACACATACCTTTAATATGTCTTATAGGACACTTGTATGTACTAATTAGAAACTTATTAATTGTTTATACTGTCGTTAACATTAATAAGATGTTTATTCACATTAATTACGCTTCATACGGAAATATAAAAGCCTTTTAATACTTTGTTATGCACTTATTATGCACTAATAAAGCTCATCTGCAGGTACTGGATCCAAAGTAGGAACACTGCTTATAAAGATTAATAAATACTTTGTTATGCACTTATAAAGAGTCAATCAAGCGTCTCTGCAGGTACTGGATCTAAATAAAAACATAATAAAGGTATTTATTACGCCTCTTTTAACACTTACATAGACTTAAATGTGTTAATAAGAATCTAATAAGGTCTTATAATGTCTTATAATTGACTTATTACATATTAATTACAACTTATTACAACCCACTTAATATATAGTGTTACCTATATATGTACATAATTAGACATAATTAAATGATTATCAACTCAAATTAGATTTCAGTCCATGCACAAAGATTTTCAAAGTAGTATATTTCTAAATTAAAGAATCAGCAACAGATTGAAAGCTAACCAGAAAAGGTTAGAATATTTAACTCCAGTAATTAAGTTAAAATATACAAGGTATCTATCTGCCTGTCTCTCTGTTTACTTGGGGATGCGGAGGGATTGTTCATGTTGTGACACTTAAGATGAATATTTACAACTGCGAAGAGAAAAATTCGAACACCCAGCTGAGCCTATCTGGCTCACAAGCCACACAAGTCAAAACAAACACGTCTCAGTCTGCTGCCGGGTCGTCTATTATAGCTGCAGATTCAGCACAACATGGTCTTCATTTTTAGACAACTGACAAACATAAATAGTTTCCACTGTATCTGTGCTTTTGTATTTCCTGTTTTATTTTTGTTTTTAGGACAACTGCAGCACAGTTTTTTTTAATGTCTTTTGCTTTTCTGTGTCAGATGCTGGAGCTCAGATCATCTGTAGGAGGAAGCAAAGAGAGAGAGAGAGACCGGGGGACTGTAAACATTTCAAAGATTGAAAAAGTCTGCATTAGCTCAACTGAAAATCTTTTTCCTTTTTAAAGTTTTTATTTTTTGTTGTTACTGAGACGAGAACGGCCATGAATCTTTGCTTTTTTTTAAATGCACTGTTATCTCATGATAACCACTTATTATCTCATTATTTCAACATAACAAAGATTGTTTTCTAGTGATCACTAATTAATCAATTGTGTGTCCACCATTGTAGCTGTTGTTGCATGATTCACGCAAGGCAGTTAAGTGTTCCCAGGTTGAAAGTATAATGCACATGCACAAAGTGGAGCGTAACGTCAACGTTTTCAGTTAAAACCCTGGCTTGTCAACAGCGGCTGCAGCGTTTCAGAAATATCCCACTCCAAATACGTCATTTCCACTATCACAAGAAAACGATTTTTGTTATAGCGAGATAAAGAGAACAGTGCCTTAAAAAAAGGAAATTCCATGGCTGTTCTCGTCTTCAGTATTAGTGCGATACCTGTGATTCATTTTAAGGTTTAGAGTGGTTCTCAAAGTGGAGTCAAAGAGACTGCCTGAGGAAAATTGGTTTCCACAATAATAATTTCATCTATAAGTAACACAACGACGGAAAATAAAACATGGTTTCATTCATTATCTTTATTAAAGTTTTTTCTCAGTTGAGAGATCATTTTTGGAAAAAAGAAAAATTCATGTGTATAAACTTACTGTACATGATAACACAATTTTAGAAAAGTTACAGATCAAATACAGATTCCTTGTATATCTACTATGCATTTACTCATAATACCCTCACTGCTGTAGCATTAAGCTCCCAAAAAAGGTCCCTATTTGGTAACCTTAAAATTCAAGTTGACATCCAAATCGTACAAATAGAGAGCTGCTCAGTGCACTGCAGGCAGAGGAACTCTCATGTTGCAAATACTGCTGAAACAAGGTGGCTTTCTGACAGCAGAGCGGAGCACTGAAAATTTTCTACATTTAGTTATTCATTTATAGAGAATTCTGTCTCTTCGGTTTCAGACCGGCATGGAAACCAAAAAGAAAAATAAATGAGAAGAACTGTGCTAGAAAGAGCGGTAAAGTAGACGGTAAAGTTAGACAAGTTCATAAAAAAGAGAGAAAAATGGAGATCTTGGCTGACCAAAACTAATGTGAGAATCCATATCATCAAACTATTCAAATACTAGGATAACACTTGTATCTTTTGTATAATCACAGTCCGCTCAATCTAAACATCTTTGTTTCATTGCGATAAAATACGATACAATATGATAACTTTAGTGTCCCCTTAGGGAAATTTGTCTTGGACTCCAAGAGCTGAACAGATAAAGCAGCCAACTGATGACACAAAGTACTAGACCTAACAAAGACACAGTCACACAACCACACAACCCATGCACATTGCATATACACACATTGCACACTCCCATATTGCACAAGAATCTCACAGAAATGGTCAAAAGAAACACAACGACAATAGACAACAATGACAAAGAACAAGACACAGCAAGGTGAGACAAGGTGAACAAGACCAAAAAGAGAATGATAAGAAAACAAGATAACACCATGACATTATTGCGCATTCTGGCTATATTGTAGGAAACCTAACTGAGGTGAGCATGAATGAGTCGTTTCACTGCATCACTTAGCTTTGAGAATCACAGAGGAAATCATAATTAAACAGCACACTTCAGAACCTGAGTCCCAAATATCCTGCAAACTACACTTACTCACTGACTCGGAGCATAAATAAAACCTGTTGTGATGGGAGATGGTAATGTGTGCGAGAAACCGAGGTCAGCCCTCATGGTGCAGTGTGAAAATGTTTGTCAGCCCCTCTGTTGATGACTGCCAGGGAAGTCAGCTCAACCATAAATGATGCCACTTGTGTCACTTTGCAATAAACTGATCTCCTGTCGTCTCTGTGGTTCTCTCTTCTGCTGACAGAGCTGACAGACAGGCCTGTCAGACACCCCCCCTTCCCCAGATGATTCTTTATGACCAACTGGGAATGATGAAAATCTTTTTTTTTTTTTTAATATCCCTTGTCTGCACTGCTGTGAATCGGTTGACTTAAAACATCTTGGACATTTATCAGTATTCATGTTTACATGCGTAAAATTTCTTGATCCAATTAAAAATTTGAGGGATTGAATAATCTGAATTTACTGTTTATATGGGAGCGAAATCAAATAATCCGATCATGACGTGCGTATACATGCAAAAAGCTTTATTCAGATTAGGAGCATTTGGACATGCACAGAGTTGTCTGATTTCACAAAAAAAAAAAAAAAAAAATAGTGGCCCATTCCATCCATTTCAGGAGTTTTCCTCCTTTTAACTCTTGTCACTAGATGGCGCCCTTGCGGACTTATTTTACTGTTCTGTCAAAGGTTGCTCTGTGCGTACACATGTGACATCATTACGCTGTATGTATGTCCTTTGTTACCGGAGGAGCAGACACGGCACCTGCGGTTGTGTTTTATGGCGGAGTGTTAAAGGGATATTCTGGCGTAAAAATAATTTAGGGTCAAATGCACCTCAACACACACCTACTCTCTTCCAGCAGCCGCTTGAGACCTCAGGCCAGTCCGTTACGGACTGCTGTGGGGTGACACAGCTCAAGGAAGAACATTTATGATCATTTCTTTATCATTTCCTTGAAGTAATGATCACCATATTTATCATTTTGCTCTGCAGATGCGGTAGTTTTTCTGCCTTAGCAATCATAAATGTTTTTCTTTGCAGCAGTCTGTAATGGAGTGGCCTGAGGTCTCGCTACCAACAAGCGGCTGCTGGAAGAGAGTAGGCGAGTTGTGTTTAGTCTCTTTGCTAAAGAAATCAGGCAAAGCTAAAAAGATGTGAGTGCTATGGGCTACAGGCTAGTGCTATGGCTTGGACCCTATATGTACTGTTGATGAAGTTAGGTGCTGTTCTGAGCATTATTTGTGGCTATAGAGTGGCTTTTTGGTTGAGGTTTGTTTATGGCTCCTCAGACTGCTGTGTATCTGCGGTCATTACTACTAAAGTTGGTATAACTAGAGAAGCAAGCAGTCTGCAACATTCATCTCTCAAGGGGGTGTCTAACCCGGTGTTACTGTGTTTTTGACACAGTAACAAATTAATTTACACCAGAATATCCCTTTAATAATGAAAACTGTACTGGCCTCAAGGCTAAAGAGTGAAGATTGAGTCAGGTAAGAGAGTCATGATCAGAATCAGAATTTATTCCGATTATTTGTGCCCATGTAAACGCAGCTAGTGAGTAAAGTGTTTTTATAATCCAGTCAGATCACTCCTGCACATGCCTTTTAGCTCAAACATTCACCACCAGCACATTGCAGGCTTGTCTCAGCCTCATAGGAGATGGGAGGAGAAGGAGAGACGCTGTCCATTAACTACAGACTGAATCGTGATTTCTTGTCAAAAGAAATGAAGTTCGTGGGTGGGAATATTTAATCAAGTTTGAAGTCAGCAAACTATAGAATAAATCAGCAATCATAAGAGCAGTGTACAACGTGATTGACAGTTGGACCACTTACATAACACACTTTGAAGAATAAATGTCTCACGGTGACTCAGTCATAACAACGATGTGAGGTTAAGTGGAAAATGCAGGCAGTTATCTTCTTGACTTTCAGCTGCAGTGAAGATGAGAGCACTTGATAAAACTCCCTTTAAAGACAATTTAGGTTGTTTCTTCCTTTAACACCCAAAATGTGTCAGGTCTCAATGAAAGTGCTGCACGCAGGATGTTGCTTTGGTCCTTTTCTGGCCTCATTTTATCGTCTTCTTGTGCTTTGGCTGTGAAGTACAGACATGTTTCTGCTCCCTCTTTCGTCTCCATTTGATTCTTGCAACTTCATCAGACCTCACCAAAATCTAAAAGTTTGCAGTGCCTCATTATTTTCTGAACTCAAGCCAGATCAGAAAGTCCCACAAAAGAGAGTTGTGTTTTTTTGCTCCAGTTTAAGCACAGACAGACCAAATTATCTCTAAAAGCAGCACCTCATATCAGCACAGCCAAGCAAAGAGATCAAACTTTGAAAGACCCAAAGTTATGTAACTGATGCAACTTTAATCCTGTCAGCCAACACAGACTGAATAGGGATAGCAACCAAAAAAACAAAGAGGTGTGAGAAAAACAAGGAGGCTGCATTGAAAAGAGCATGAACGTGTATCCTAAAGAGAAGATAACAACAATACATGAAGTCCAGACACTTACACCTTAAATAAGTGGAAGACAAATAACATCCCATTAGTATCTGCAGGTGCTGTTAAGCAAATGGATGCTGGCATTTAAAGGGAATGCTTCACCGTATAGACGACTCTTATAAGGCGAAATGATGATATATCAGCTATACTTTGAGCGCTGTGAAGGGACTGACTGAGAGAGGTAAAAACTACCTCCTAGTGAATTTCAGGCAAGTATCGTGTGGGTCGTAGGTTCACACAGTATCTAATCCTCCCCTGTGACAACCTGCTGCTTCTTTCCCCTCAGGCCAGAGCGAAAAAAGGAGATGAAGGTGCCTGCTTCTGACAGCCTGTTTTTTAAGCCGATTTCCTCTCTCATGCAAAAATAGGTGCGCATATGAATTTCTTGTAAACATCTTCACTTAAATCCTGGAAAAACAGTCTCCCCCACATCTTCAGTCATGAATGTGAATCCATAAAAGTACCCCATCTAGGTTTCACTCAGTGCGTTTACATGACACTCGAGAAAACCGAATTATTGCCTTATTCCGATTAAGACCGGACAACTGAAGTGCATGAAAACACCTTAGTTCGACTATAATCGGAGTTGGAGAACTTCGATTAAGACATCCAGATAATGTGATTTTTATTCAATTTTTTTCTACCATGTAACCAGTGCAGTCGTATTATGATCGGACAATGCATGTACGTGTGCGCCACGCCACCATAACTCTGGAACAAAAACACCAGAGAAGAGGAGTAGCATGCACCTCATCTGCAGAAAAAGTAGCGCGTACATCATGATGGACAAAAACAATGCTGTACTGATGCTCCATCTTTTTGCTTGAAAATGCCCATCAGCAGTTGTAGCCACTTGTGACATCTGGCACGGACCTGCTGTTGTTGTTGACAGCTGTATGGGGTTGGAAGTAGCCGCTGAAAAGACTCATATCGCCCACTAGATTTGGAGAGGAGGGCACATTCACGTCAATAATTCAAATTTCTCAACTGCATATATACACGGACAAAGAGAGAAGTCAGATTTTGTGAAAAAATGAATTATGTGCTCAGTCTGGTTAAGCTGTGCACGTAAATGCACTGACTGACAGAGCTGAGGACAATGAAGCTGCCTCTTTGGTGCTGTGAGACAGTGATAAGGGTGAAAAAACTATAACTTTATTCCAGGGCTCCATCTCCTGAGGTGTATTGTGAAACAGGCAAGTAAATGTGCATTCAGCCACAATGAATGAAAACCATGAAAGTAGCATTGAGAGGTAAACTGGCACTCTTTAAGTGAAGGACTGTTTTCCTGACTCCCGTCTTTATCGAGCTACTTGGCAAGAAGTGAGGGGCTAGAGTCAAAAATTTCATCTAAAAGCACAGCCCAACAAAAGTAGCCTTCAGCATGAGTCTGACAAACCAGTGTTGTCATGCAGTTAGCACAAATTGAACATATCCCTCTCCTGTTCACAGACCTGACAGAATCGATTTGGCTTTTTAAACACTAAAACTGGTTCAACCGAACTAAAAGACGAATAGCTCCAATAATAGAAACACTTAGATGCATCAATTTAAACTGTGTTATGACTTTCAGAGCCTTCTCCTGAAAGGTTTTTTCAGTTTTGTTCTTTTCTCTCTTTTGTTTGATTTGTGAAGGTGAACAGAAGAGCAGTTAGTCACACAATTTTACGAAGTGATGAATCACTGACAAAGAAGAGAGTAGCATGAAAGGTTCAGAGTGGAAAAACGATTGAGAAAGTACAGCAGAGTTTGAAGACTGAGCATAGACATGTTTTTCTGTAGACATCAGTGGTTTGGGGTTGTTGTGCTGCTGTCCTCGGTTGAATTGATGACCTAAAAAAATGCATCTTTTACTTCCACAATGGAAATCGTTCATGACCTGAAAATTCTAATAACCCATTGAGCCATAGACAGCTTTTAGATGTCTAGTTTCTTTTTTTCAGACCTAATTTCAACCGTCTAGGTTCTTTATATTTTTAGACAGAATTTAGACGTTGCGCTTCAACCCATTATTCGATAACTATTCATTTCAAAAAGCAACAGTGGGTTGCATAACTTTCACTCCTGAGTGTAGGTCATAAATCCCGCCTCCTCCTGTAAACTTAAGGAGTTGTGGACAAACTTTATAAATTAATTACACAGAATATACATTTTTCTCCCCACTGGTTGCGATGTTGACATGTAGTTATTGTAAGACTGGTTTGTGCTCAAGTCCTCTATGATTGACACTTAATACAGCCAATGGGTGTACGAAGACTGGGTACATCATCCGGGGGATATGCTATTTGAGCCGAGCGTCATCCCACTGAACACTGTGCAAACGCAGGTTTCAGGAAGTAGATGTCCATACTGTATACAGTCTATGTAAAGAACCCCTGCTATAAAGTCATGGTATTACTGTATGCATATTTTAAGCACAATTCCAATATGTAGATTTTTTTTTTTACCATTAAATTTAGACAGCCCTAGTACCATAGGAAGTTACAATGGGCCTTCAGCACCCAACTTCCTTTTCCTTTTAGTCAAGGTGTGAAAATAATGTAGATGATTTAGTAAACTGGTGCATCATTTGAGTCGACATGTCAGATATAGGAGAGCTGAACTGACTGTACAGATAAGACCTGATGTATGTCTGAAACTAAGAGACACACACAGCTGTGATTGAATGATAACCTCTCTGTTTTTTGACAGGGCCTGTTCTGTCATTTTGAGTGATGGGTTGGATAGCTTGTGACTGTTAGCTGCAATCAGTGATAAGAGGTGGATGGACACGCTGAACTCAGGAATGAGAGGGGGTACAACCACAGTTTAGTAGACAGGAGGTCCTCGCAAGAAATCCAGTGAGAAATGGTGGTCCTGTATCAGCAAGATCTGGTCACTCTGTTTGGAAATCATATTTTTGATTTATTGGTAATCCAAATGGATGGATATTTCTGCTTGGAGAAGACTTTATTCAAGAGACGAGCTTCTTTCATTGAGACAAGAGCAAATCTGGACGACAACATCCAATACCAGCTGACATCCGAAGGTGTTTTCTTATTTGCTGTGTTTTAAAGCTTGGAAATGGAGATATATATATATATATATAAGCCCTTTCTTTTATCAGTCATCATGGGAAACATCAACTCTCAGTCCAACAAAAGTGACGAGCTGTAGATATTGGTGAAGACTGAGTGCAGTTCTCTTGTGTTTTACTGAAACTTGGTTGAATTTGTTTGTCGGATGTGGTGGTGGTGTGGCTCTTCACACATGGCTGTCAAAGAGAAGTTGTGTTGTCTAGATATTAAACTGTTAGCGGATGTTGTATAATTGATATTCATTTGTTAACTTTGAGACCATGTTTGTTGTTGTTTACGGTGATGAGTGACAAATTAAAGTGTGCACCACTTGCACCAATCAAATGAAACCACAGAGACTAATAAAGCCTGACAATCTAGAACGGCAAAACCATTCACCATGTTTAGAGGAAATGAGAAACAGCACAAAAAGCACAGCTTTTATCAGCTGTCACATCCGAAAATACTACGCTGCTTTCGAATCAATGTTTAGAAACCTTCCCCCCTACGCACCTCGTCCTCCAATGTCAAACATCAAGCTGCAATATCATTAACTTTTTTTCTTTCAAGCTGTCTTTGGAAACAGAACATTGAAAGAGAGGCTTTTCACAAGTTACCACCTCTGCAAAAACAGGGGTTTATGATTATGGAAGGGCGGTGAAAAGTGCTGGGAGAGAGGCTCTCTGCAGAGTTATCTAAAACTAGAAACACACAAGCACATTTCCAGACACATCCTCCTGACTGAGCAGTGTCAGCACTTTTGATATTCTTCTCTTACAGTTTTTCCTTAACAGATTGTGCATCGTGTCAAAGTATGAACATGATGTGATGAGTTCAATGGCACTTTTTGTATCACTATGAATTGAATTTTCTTTGGGCATCAATAAAATTCCTCTAATCTTATCTAATGTTATCTTATTTTCCTTGTAATATGGTACAACTTCTCAAGTTGTTATGTGTTCTTGGTCATCATCAGCAGTCAGTTATGTTCAGCTGGTGAAGAAGCACCTGTTGTAGGAATGAGCACGTATCACATTAGAAGCTAATAAGATGAGATTTAAAGAACTTTATGGATCTCCAACGGGAAATTAAATTGTCTGGAGCCTCATGTCATCTTGTATTTATAGAAGATCTTCTAAATCTTTCTGTCCTGCAGTGCACCTGTTTTTCTTTCTTAGAAAAATAGGCTCATTTGGCTCAGTGTGAACATGGTTTCTAGTGTGTCTGCAGCAAGGCTCAAGCAGGCATATGGGAAACTGCAGTTCTTTGCATTTCTCCATCAATTTCATTCCTCAAGACCTCAGGCTGCTGCCTGTTCAGATCAATTTAGCCTTAAATCCACAGCAGAGCAGATTACTGATGCGGACAGTCAAGATTACTGAAATTTCAATAACTTGCATTACCATCAGATACATTTCCTTAATAGCGGTTCATCCACTTCGCTGATCCTGTTAGGGATGTTGCAGGAGCTGCAGATGGATTTGATTTGAACCGGTCTACTGGGTGAAAAATCTTTTGGATAATTGAATCACTTCTGAAATATGAGTTTTAGATGGGCAGTCAGCGGTGATATAGCAGTGGCTCTAAATTCTGCCCTGCTCTGGATTCTCAGTCCCTCTCAACAGGATGAATTTTTAAAACTGAGAAGACAGAAAATCAGATCTCCTGTTAAAACCGAAAGTGATTTTAGGTCTTTTTGAGTATTTCTATCAATTTTGGCACCATTAATAGTCTTTATCAGGTAGCTGGCAGTCTTATTGAAGTCTTATATTTGCATCTAAGCAGGTGTAGTGGGAAATAGCACAAACAAAACAGTACGTCTTGGTTCAGCAGTCCAATGTTTGCTGTCTCTCTTAAGGCCCTTGTGGAATAATTGCGTGAAATAACCATGTGAAGTGTTTGGTTTCAGTCAGGATTCGCTTACACTGTTACATGACAGCATCAGACTATATTCCTACACCATGCTTTTATGGGTCTGGGGCTCAGAGGATTACTCTTCTGCAGAAAAGCTGTTTTATAAGTTAAAGCAAAATTCTACACTCCTGAAAGTCTTCTGTAAAGTTGTTCTGCAGACACTGTGCATCAAGATTAGCTTTAAACATACCACTGGCAAAAGTTTGCACAGTCGGTGTGAAGTTTATAGTTTACAAAAACAAGGCATTTTTCCTAGGGTTTCAAATCGGGTTTCCTGGATGGATCTGGAAGCAACAGTCACATATCTCTGCAAACAAATATTCAGATCAAAAACCATCAGATTGATGCAGCATGTGATGTAGCCATAGACTGTAAATAGAGTGGATGTCATCTGCCACCTCGCTGGGTGAAGCCTCCGTGGGGTTCATGTTTTCTATGATTGACTCTTCATACATATGGGCATAAGAGGGTTGGGGATACACTGTTCGGAGCGTCATCACAGGGACTCTCCCGTCCAAAGCTGCTGCACAAATGTAAGTTTCAGGAAATACAGAAAATCTCGGAAATACTGAGAGCAGTTTGGTTTCCAATTCGTACGATGACGGGAGGCGGAGCCACATTGTCCATATTATATACAGTCTATGGATGTAAAACATAGCAAAAGAGAATGTAAACAGACAGGAGCATGTAGAGTAAAGAAACACTTCTATAAATAAACAGCTGTGATAGTGGGTTAAACCGACTGTGAGGAGTTTGTTAAACACGAGGTGAAACTGATGTGCAATAGTCTTCAAATAAAAGCTTTTACTGTGAGCTACATCACAGGTTAGTTCTTCAAAGCATTACTCAGGTGATTGCGCAGCCTGGACGTTTGTGGTCTCAGGATAACTGCAGAGCAGCAAGGTCTACAATCAGCATTCATGAGACATGGTGAGCTGTCCTTCACTGCCACCCCACAAAAAGCTGTCCATTGAATACATTCAGCATTGTGCAACACTCTAACACTATTGTACCAGAGCTGAGACAGAAAACAAGCTCACTGAACTTTTACTTCACTTAACAATTTAACGGTTTCCCTCTGAAAAAGTAGAGCCGTATTAATATCCTGTTAATAAATGAGTAGTTCACCAGTTCGAGGTTCAAGGGGTTTTCTTTTCCTGGACAGAATTCAGAATGACAGAAACTCATTTTTCATTCATAAAAACTGTCTTTTTTTTCAGCATGAAACCATTCTGTGCTCTTTCTTTTAAAGCTTACTGTTAAAAATCACTCTGATGATGATACCACAGGGAGTACAAACACTTTAAACCACACTGATTTGAAGAAAATGAAGATATTTGTTTCTAGTGGAATCAGCAAATAATACAATCCAGCAAATAATACAGACAAGAGGAGGAAAACAGCTCAGAGACAACAGGGGATGTGTAAACACAGAGGGAGCTAAAAAAAAAAAAGAGGCATAAACTAGATGGCAAACAGGCAGGAAGCGAAACAACACAGACGAGTGGGTGGTTGTGGGTTTTGATTGATGAAGACAGAACAGGCTGAAGTGGAGTTGTTGAGACTTTGACATGAACGTGTCTGGTCCTCTTTCAGAAGTTTTTGAATGCTTGTCTGCTCTGTCGTTTTGAATGTGGACTTGTTTTGTTGTAGTTGTATTAGCTGTATTTATGGATCCTTACTTATTCTTTGGCACATGAGATAAATCCAATTGAGATAAATTGAAAATTTTCAAGTTTGATGTTGGCTTGGTTGATATAATCAAACCTTTACTGTGGAAGCATTACCAATCCTGGTGTCAGAGGTGGTGTTGTAGTCAAAACCACACCAGCCATGACCAAGACATTATTGAGACTAGAAAGTATCGAGACCAAGACAAGACCAAGACTGTACCTGTCAGAGAAAATCACAACAAAACCAAAAATGACCATGTACAGATAAAGGTCATATGGTTTGAGTTTCCGCGGAGCGCAACGTCTTTTGCCATCTTCATTCTGTACAGGGGGCATGTCACTCCGGGTGTGTCTCTGTCGGTCTCATAGACAGTATATACTATGGGCAACTTGGTTCCAACTTCCGCCACTATACGGATTTGAAGCTGAAAAACTTTAAGTAATTCCACAATTTTTTTCTCCACTGTCTGAAACCAACATTGTGCAGTCGCATCGTATGCACTCCACCACTTGTGCAGTAACGTTGTACACATTCGGGAGAGTCGCCGAGAGTCGCTGTGATGACGCTCGGCTCAAACAGCGTATCCCCCGGGTGAGCTACGCAATCTTCGTACGCAATCTTGATACCCATAGTCTGTATCAAGCGTCAATCATAGAAAACATGAACCCCCCTAATAACTTTTAAAAATGGAGCTGAACAGAAAAAAGAGGACTTGAGCACAAACCAGTCTTACTGTAGCTACATGTCAACATCACGAGCAGTAATAAATTTCTAAAATTTGTTCACAGCTCCATAGGAATTGCTGGAGGAGGCGAGATTTATGACCTATACTGCAGCCCGTCACCAGAGGGTGCTGTTCTCAGGGTGGCTTCACCCAGCAAGGAGGCAGACGGCGTCCATTCTATATACAGTCTAAGGTCGGTCTCGATCGGTCTTGATCAAAAATCCTGAGTCTGCCCGACAGAGACCGACACAAGACTGAGTACACATACCCTTGATTCCAAGACAAGACAGAGACCTTTAAAAAGTGGTCTCAAGACCGGTGTCGGGATCAAGACTGATCGTGAGTACTGCAGCACTAACCAGAGGGACCTTTATTTTAAAGTTTTGTAAATAAAACCATAAGATCCTTTGTGTCCCATCATAACAAACCCATTCTGTCTGTCTGCCTCATTATAACCAGATCATTTGGTATTTATGTGTCCCACCATTATCAGTAAATTCAGCTTCTGTGTTTCTCAAGATAACGAGTCCACCTTTACTCTGTGTCCCACTAAAACAACTCCGTTCCATGTTTCTTTTCTGTTTTCATCAACCCGCACAGCTGTTTTTATCCACTCACCTCCTGGGCTAAGGTAGCTTTAGTCATTTCATTTATCTTGCTCCTAATGTCTTGATGATGCACTGTTGTCTCTTTTTTGATTAGACACTTAGCATGCTTGTTAGGTCTAAAACCTGCAACATTTACCTGATAACATATAAAGAAGAGAAAGACAATGGTATATACTCGAGGAGAATGGACCGAGATAGCTTCAGGTACCATGTCGAAACCACTCTAAAGGTATTTCCGCCCAGTCTCTTTTATTTAGTCTTGTCCCTGGTTACATAATGTTTCTAAAAGGGGTGGTAGATGGTGCAGCAAAGTAAACATTCTCATAAAGCATAATAATGAACACTTGTGAATATGTGAAGGTCAAGGCGGCATCTAATGAGCTCCTTCTGATAACAGCGGCACCGCCTCAAAAACTCCCCACGATTTATAGCGGAGGATCCATCACTCACACACCCCCACCTGCTGATAGGAAAGACACAGTCACAGGAACATTGTTCTGCTGTGTAGTAAATCTATTGGAGAGAGAAGTTAGGAAACACTCTTATATAATGTATAAAAAGAGGTCAAAACAGTTTATACTTGTAGTCAACTCTTACATAAGAATATGAGGAATAATGATAACTTCTATATACATTTATGCACATTATTCTAACATTTCCCTCCTGTTTATCATTACTTTGCTCAAATTCTCATAATCCCTCTAGTTCAGCCACTTCTCTCGATTTTCAGCTGCGAGTTCATGTGTATGACTACAAAGAATTTACACCTGGAGGTACAAGATGTTGCTTTAGTCAGAATTATACTCATCATCCGGATTGGGGCACAGGTCAGGCCATTGAGTGTCATCAAGTCTGTCCTCCTCGTCCTGCTGATGGAGCAGCGGGTACAGCTCCTGCATCTGCTGCTCCACAGGGGACAACGCTGTGGTGATAAGGCGGTTAAGAAGAGAACAAATACAGAAATACAACAACATCCACACAAGGTCAAATTAGCTGCAAAAACAGCAACAGAGATTAGGACTGAATCTACAAGATTTTTGTATTTTCCAAATACATTCATCCAATCATCCCAAAAGAAGTTATCTATTCCTGAGTGGTCTTTCATTTTGCTGTTAAGCATTTTTAGGCCCTCTATGGCTCGAGTGAGGCTGCTATCAGCAGCAGTGTCATCAGGAATGAACGTGCGACACGTTTCTCCAAACATGGCACATACACCTCCTGTTTCTGCCAGCAGCATGTCAAGGGCTATACGGTTTTGGAAAGCCATCAGGGATGTTGCAGATAACTGCGAGTGAACGGCCTGAAAACCAGCCTCAGTCCAATTACCTAGCTTTTGAACGTTGAAATGGATGTAGTTGATTCTGATTTGATCTATATTTTTGTTCATTGTACACCAAGGACAGACGAGAGACTCAAAGCCTGCAGCAACTTGATTTACTAGTTTATACTCATCTGGTACCTCACGAGGAACTATCTATATAAGTCGGGTCTGACTCTGTTTGCTAATTTCTTTTACTCTAGAGTGGCTCAACGAAGGAATAAGACTAACTGCAGAGGTTAAATTTGTCACACTGGTCTAGAAAGTTATAACAGTTAGGATTAAAGTTACTAAGGCCCTATTATCAGTCTGCTGTCATTCAGGTACAGCTACAGAAAACACATACACTTTTGTTATGGTTAGGGAATTCCTAGTACAGACATAGAAGTTAGACTGATTCTTCATTTTTACTAGATATTTTTGCATATCTGTACCACATGTTCACTTCAAATTAGTTTTTTTTAAATTATTATTTATTGAGAGGGATTGCGAAGCATTCCACTATATGTTATTCATATCTTTATTAATATTATTCTTCCATCATTTTTGTTAACTAATTTTTTTTATTTTGTGATGTACCTTTAATAAACATAAGTATAAGTGTTTATTGACAAAACAAGCATACACAAAATCCCATTGTAAACAGAATAACACAAACGCCTAGTAGCAGTTAAGCTATGGTAAAGTTCTCAGTGTCTTCACCACATGAAGCAACTGTGGTGTCCGTCTGGGTGATTCATACCCCTGCTCACTGTCTCTCAGGTTTCCTCTCTGCACATGGTCGCCTTCAGAACAGCTGAATGTGATTTTTGATTGCTTGTCACACAAGATGTGAGGACTATTGTTGTTGTCACTTCTCTTTTCTTCCTTAAGTTCATCTGAAGTTGTAAATAATGTTTCAGTAGGTAAATTAACAGTTTCAGGTTTAGCAGAAGTAAGATACTTAACTTTCCCATTTTCCTAAGCTCCTAAGGAATTCAACACCATCTAATCTTCACTGACATTGAGACGAACGCCCACTATAAGGACGCCCCCCTTTGAAGTCAGACTTTCCTAACTAAAACCCATATAGGTTTTTTTTGCAATGGGAAAGATGTATCCAACTACTTCTTTGTGCTATTTTTACTGCTGTGGGTGTCATTAGCAGTACCTTTATTTTTTTAATTCCTTCCACTTACTTAAACGTATTAAAAACCATTCAAACTTCAGGAGATTCCAGCTTATATTCAAAATTTTCCTAACATTCATACTTTCAGAGATAGTCCAGGTTTTCCAACCAATTTTTCTTATTAGAAATGGATTATGGAATTTTTAAAGTGGCCCTTTTCTCACATTTTCTTTACACAACTTTAAAAGCCTTCAACTCCTCTATACATTCAGATTATGATCATTTTAATTTTTTCAGTTTTAAATCATTTCATTCTTCATTCAGTATTCAATTTTTTCAAACTAATTCCAACTCATTTAAACTGATTCAACCCTTTCTGAATCTTCAAATCTCATATCTTTCGCATAATTTTTGAACTTAAACCATTTACAATATCATCTTAGCAATTACAATTTTAGCTGGAGCAATCCATCTCGCAATTTCTTCAGAAATTGCATTTTCTAGTTATTATTATTTATTTATTTCATTTACAAAATGAGTTCCATTGTCACTGTAGATTCGTTTTGGAATGCCAAATCAAGAAATTATTTCTCTACGCAGGATTTTTGCTACTGTTAATGCATCTGGATGGGTGACAGGAAATAATTCTATCCATTTAGTGAAAGGATCTATTAACACTGAACAATATTTCTTTCTCTCACACTGATTTAATTCTATGAAGTCCATGTGCATGGCTTCAAATAATGCATTGGTTGGTGGAAATTTGCCTCTTTTTGGTTTTATACTGTCTTGAGCATTATGTCTACCACAAACTGAACAAATCAAATAGTTAATTATTTTTTTTTATTTTAAATAATTTATGAATCAATAGGGTTAACTACTACACTCCTCCCTCCTGTCGAGACATGGCAAGGCCCATGACTCGCTATTACTACCTCTCAAGCTCTCTCTGTGTGTTGATTTGACAAAAATCTTTAGTTTGGAAAACCTAATCTGTGATAGTTTATGTCTAAGAACTGTTTTCTTTGCACCGGAGTCACACAAAAAGGTTAAGGTAAACCATGAATCATTAACTATCTCTGCGGTTTTATGTCTGCACACTGTATTCCTTCACCAACAGACTGTTGCAGCTCCGCTGATACAGGAAATCTGTCCTGCCACAAGTTATTGCACTGTTAAATAACTCACATATGTCAGACAGGGACTCACGCCTGTCTGCTGTATAGTCCATTCTTAAAAACTCCTATCACATCATATTACAGAGCACCTTAAATTGTATATCTATCATCCCATCTGTAATATTTCTCATTTCATATTTATTACTCATTTCATATTTTTTACTAATTTCAATAGCCCACGTTCTTCATATCTCACTTTTATCTCTTACGATGTTTAGTATATTTAGCCTATATTTATTGTATATACTTAGTATTTTTATTATTTTTAGTCTGCATTGTACTACTTATTATATTTAGTTTTATATTTACTTTTTGCTGCTATAACAAGAGAATTTCCCAGTTTGGGATCAATAAAGTATATTCATCAATCTATCTATCAAAATATCTTTATATATTTATTTATCTTCTCCAAGTTTAGCACTTCTTCCTCCTCTGTCTCGTCTCTGTTCACACTTTCTCTTTATGTCTGTCGAATAACATTTGCTGTCTCTCCCTCTTCTAGTCCTGCTTGATACGTTTTTCTACAGCTCTTCACCTAGTGACAAAAAGCTCTACAATTCTCTGATGTTGTGGTTCATGACCTTGGTCAAAACTTCTACTTCTTCTATTGTTTTCTCTATTGAAATTTCTACCTCTTAACCTGCTTCTTTCTTGTTCTCTTTGTCATAGTCATCAAATGGTTTATCATCTCTCTTATTATCCCATAGTCGTCCTATTTATCTCATATAGTATGAAATTCATTGTCACATTTGGAGTTAATCTTACGTTAAATAACATTATAGGGAGGGCTTTTAATTCCAAGTTAGCTTTGGTGTTCTCTGCACTTTACTATGGTTACTTCTTTAAGTTCCAATAAGGTATGATATCAATCAGTTGGTTCAAACGTTTAACAGGGATGCCAGCTGAGGTCAGAAAACCTCTTCTTCTCCAGTGACATGTTTACAAGTACAACTTATACTTCATAGGCTGTAACAGTTAAGTCACAGTTTTGTCTTTTGATAGCTACATGCTTCTGCATAGGGAGGGATTCTTTGGCTGCTGTGTCTCTGGAGGAGTCAAGGTCGTAACTGGCATGTGATGAATCATTTTGTCATTTGTGCAGAGAACAGAGACTGTACAGAGAATTTAACTTGCTAAAAATTTGCAGTCTGCATTAAACCTTTCTGCCTTTTCTACCTTTCATTTCTGCATCATTATCAGTATTATTATTATAATTATTATTATTATTAAAGTTGTTTTTACTTATAGCTTTTGATCTCGTACTGACTGCTCACGCCTTCCTCCCTTTGATTTGTTATTGCAACTGCGGGCTATATGTCCCTCCTTTCCACATGCCCAGCAACATGTCCCTCTTTGATTTGCTCCTCCTGGTCTGGGCCTATCTTGTCCTCTACCTCTGAATCCTCTTCTGCTTCTGCCTCTTGCATTTTGATAGAAGGCTTCATTTTCATTGTCACCTTCTGCAAAAAATGCACTAGCTCCATTTGTTCTTCCCTTTTTTCTCCTCCTTTCTCCATCCTCTCTGGCTTTTGCTACTTTTTTCCATTCATCAATCATTTGACACCCATATTTTATGCTTATGGAGTCGTGTAGTTTATTTAATTGGCTTGTTCTTAGGCTGCCATCGAATCCAAATTTAGTTACCCATAATTCGAGGAATTGTAATTTTTCTCCAATCTTGACATCTTAATTCTTCCAAAATAGCCTTACTGGTTTCCATCCCCATTTTTATGTGTTTTGGTCCAGCTCAGGTGACACCTAGGGTGTCCTATTAAGCTGGGTTCTTTCAATGGGGTAGTGATAAAAAATTCCTTATGTGGTAATTCTCACTTCTACTCTTGCGAGTGGAGAATTCTTGCCTTTGCTTCCACAATAAGGTCACTACTTACAATCCCACTGTTTTGGTATGAATAGGATATATCTAGTGATATATGCCTATTCCAATCACTCTCACACTTTCACAATCACACTTTTAACACGTGTTTTGTTCCCGCGCGTCCTTTTTTAACGGCTTTGTAGGACCCGTGCGTCCTTGAATTAAAATTTTCCAATTTGGACTCTACCGTCCTTTTTTCACAGATTTGTAGGAACCGTTTGTCCTTTTCCACGGATTTTTATACGTAGGACCCGTGCGTCCTTTTCAACGGATTTTTTTACGTAGGACCCGTGCGTCCTTTTCCACGTTCCTTTTTATAAGAGACCAACTCACCACTTGTCTTTCCCCTTGGCTTCGGATTTCCGTCAACCGTCGGATCCCAGCAGGCAGGTCGAGTCCAGTTCCTCAAAGAGGTCTTCAAGACTCATCCTAAAGAGTCTGCCGTGGCCACGGTCTTATCTGTCGTCCACCTCACCTGCTGGAATCGTCTGGTCTATTGGAATCCGGCTCGAAGGACCAAAGAAATGTTAGGTCTAAAACCTGCAACATTTACCTGATAACATATAAAGAAGAGAAAGACAATGGTATATACTCGAGGAGAATGGACCGAGATAGCTTCAGGTACCATGTCGAAACCACTCTAAAGGTATTTCCGCCCAGTCTCTTTTATTTAGTCTTGTCCCTGGTTACATAATGTTTCTAAAAGGGGTGGTAGATGGTGCAGCAAAGTAAACATTCTCATAAAGCATAATAATGAACACTTGTGAATATGTGAAGGTCAAGGCGGCATCTAATGAGCTCCTTCTGATAACAGCGGCACCGCCTCAAAAACTCCCCACGATTTATAGCGGAGGATCCATCACTCACACACCCCCACCTGCTGATAGGAAAGACACAGTCACAGGAACATTGTTCTGCTGTGTAGTAAATCTATTGGAGAGAGAAGTTAGGAAACACTCTTATATAATGTATAAAAAGAGGTCAAAACAGTTTATACTTGTAGTCAACTCTTACATAAGAATATGAGGAATAATGATAACTTCTATATACATTTATGCACATTATTCTAACAATGCTCCTTTGGTAGTGTATTTACGATATCACACTTTTTTCAAACTCTGCTCATGTACAGTAACCCAAACAAACCACATGAAGATGTGAATGATACGCAGTTTCTGTTCTGTGTACATAATGAGAGACTGTGGTTTCACGCTCACTGTACCTCAGCTAGAACTAATATTTAGCTAAGCCCTGCATTGCATTTCTGGGCATGGAGCTCTGGTCTCATGTGGCTGGAGACATGCCAGCGAATCTGCTATGCTGCAGTTATTCATCAGCAGAAGTTTGTTTTGTTCTCCCTGGGTTCATTATTACTTTTATACGTGTCTCGGGTGTTTTTCTCTGCATTTCCTGGTTTGGCTCCTTGAATACTGCACTTTTTATAAGTCCCATGGTCTATGGTAATCTATCTTTCAGTGTTTGTCTGGGCATCGTAACAATTTATGGAAGATGGCAGACTGGCAGATGCAGCAGCTCTAACCAACTGTTGCACCCACTTCTCACCGATCAATACCCCTTATTCTCCTAACAGATGTAGACTGCAAAAACTGAATATATGATATCAATCAAAGCATTCTGAATCAGGTAAATAAACAAAACTAGCGGTTGGGAAATCCTACATGACTGCAGAGTGAGTGTTTCTCTTTCGAGTTTATTTTTTTGGACACCACAGGGAGCGAGATCTGTTTTGCACCATGCCAGAGCCACACAAAAATACTGTAGTGGAAAAGAGACAGGAGAAAGGTTTCTCTCCCCAAGGCAGAAAGCCTCAGATCCCTCAAATTACCACACAGCAGGTGATGTCCTCCGTGGGAGCACAAATTACCCTGGATCTTTACAACAAAGCCTCTATTCTCAGAGGGTGAGGCAGATATTACAGGAGGATGCCAAGAGTCTTACTGTCTCCACACACCAAGCGCAAGAAAAATCATTCGCGCGAATGAAATACATGTTAAGTCAATGCAAAGATGTGATTAGATGCTCATACGACTCTGGCGGCGCGAATGACGCGAAGTGGGCCTGAGCTGAAAAACTTGAGTTGATATTCACGTCGTGACAATTCATCAGCAAGAAGGTTGCCGGGTGACGTATGAAAATGGACGGTTGTTCACTGGTATCTAACATGGAGGACATACTGATTGTGTCGGTGTGTGGATCTTTTCTTTCAATTAGCGAAACCGAAATAAATAGCAGCTTGCCTGGATTACCTGGTAAATTGTTGAAAACCTTTGTCTATCACTTGATCCCTCCAGTTGAATTGGCAGGGATTACCATCGAAATTACCGTTGACGCGCGAATGAAGCAAGTAAATACTATTCGTTCACGCGTCGAGATTCGCACAAATTGAGCGAGTAGATGGTTTTACTCGGGCTTGGTGTGAGCGCCCCATTACACGAGCGAAAACAATGCCCTATACAGATGTTGAAACACACCAAAGGATGAGTAAAGAGACATCAACCAAATTGAAGAAAACAGTCACCAGAACCTGCAAAATATCGTATGGTTTCGGCAGAAGTGCAGGATGGGCCGAGTAAGAAAAATGCAGAAGGTGCTGCTGTTATTTTCTGCATCTGTGAAGAATAACAAAAAAGCAGGGGATGATTTGACTTTTCTGAGAGTGGAAATGTAAAGTTCAGTTTGACATAACCGTAAAGCAAACTAATGTGAAAACTTAAACGTTAATGGGAGTTTACAGGTTGTCTTTCAAATCTAAGTTTGACCTGACTGAGGAGCAATGCTAGTGGGCTTGTGAGAGATTATGGTGTGAGTTTAATGACTATACAGGGGGTGATATTTACACAACCGCAGCTCAATTTGTTCTGGAAATTTGCCCTCCCTTGTTTAATAGAGAGCGCCCTCCTTTTCAGACTCACTCTTTTAATAAATAATTCTCTTGTTAAATTATAATAAGCCATTATTAAAATTGTGGTGCATTAACTCAGCACTCTCCCTTTAGCCACTTGATGCACTTCACTCTATCTTCTCTTTTTGATCTGTGTTGGACTGTTTTAAAAAGCAATACTGACCTGTGCAGACTGATCACCTTGAAGGTAGAGGGGCTACAACCTATCTTTTGTAAGTTTTATAGAGTGATGCTCATTTTTGTTTGTATCGAAGCTTCTTAGTTGAAGGAGTTGTGCTGCTCCGAGAAAAACTGCAAATAAATCCTCAGAATCATGTTTTTTTTCTAAGAATTTCCCCTCGACGTTAAGACGAGACTTTTGAAAAGATAAACTTCATTCACATTTTAGCTCTTAAGAGAGCTCCCAAGGTAATAAACTTTGTGGAGGTGTGAGGAGGACTTTTGGAGACACCTGATAAGTTCTCATGCTGTGGAGGAAAAAGCAGAAACTGTGAAATAGGAGAAAACTTACTGAAAACAGTGAATAATTGTGGGTCAATCAAACAAGACAAGCACTAACTCCTCAAGACAAGATTGTGCACAGAGTGAGGACAGACCACAGAACAGTGCTATTGATCATCCATCCATGGTGAGTGAGATGCAGGTTGCTTTGCCTTCCTGTGGTCGATTTCCTCCTGATGTTATTCTCAGACCGCTGTGCTTCTAATTTAAAGTTTGGGATTTTTGCAGGTTTACTTATTTCTTCTAGAAAACATGAGGCAGCAGTAGATCAGGAGGTAGAGTGGGCGTCCAACAACTGGAGGGTTGGCTGTTCGGTTCTGGCCTATCCCTCGTCTGTCCTTTGTGTCCTTGGGCAAGATACTCGGCCCACCTTGCTTCCTTTGTGTGTCCTTCACTGGTGTATGATTGTGGGTGATGTTTGGAGGTGGTCGGAGAAGCCATAAGCACGGATTGGCAGCCATGTCTCCGTCAGTCTGCTCCAGAGCAGCTTTGATTGCTAAGGTAGTTTACCACCACTAGGGTGTGACGGTGTGAGTGAATGAATGATGTAGCCAATGTAACGCGCTTTGAGGGTCTCCGATAAAAACACTACATAAAATCTGATGTATTATTATTATTATATTTGACTGTGCTGTGCTGTTACCTTTAGGCGGAGTTAAGGCTCATTTACACTCGCCATATATATAAAAATGTACGCGTCGGTTTCAAACGATGGTTCCGTCACTGTCCACGTACTTCCACGTGTCCTTTACATTGGCATGGATGTTGACCATTACATCCACCAGGGGGCAGGCAGGAGTCAAAAGTTTCTGACAACAAACAAAAAGAAACATGGCGACTGTGGAGGAGCGAGTGATAATGTATATTCTGAAAAGGAGACAGAAACTGAGGCAGCGTAGGAGGAGGAGGCGGTGGTCG
Source organism: Xyrichtys novacula (assembly GCA_962446985.1). Taxonomy (NCBI): domain Eukaryota; kingdom Metazoa; phylum Chordata; class Actinopteri; order Labriformes; family Labridae; genus Xyrichtys; species Xyrichtys novacula. The sequence continues at coordinate 30,770,060 of OY660866.1, read as the reverse complement.
GTCAGGCCACTAAATATCTTGCGGTTGGAGAACGGAGAATTCTTTCCTCTTGTAGTACCGATGAGAGAAATCGACGACAATCCTCAAAAAGCCCTGTCATTGTCTTCTTCGTTTCTCTATAGAGATACGTATCGGGTAGTGACAGCAGCAACACTGCCCCCACAGTTTGCTGCTGTGGTACTGCGCCGTCTGGCCCATATCCGTAAACTAAAGGATATGTGCAGAAATACGGAGGAAAAAGAACACAGAGAGCTCCGTCCATGTCCGGATCCGTCTGTAACCTTGAGCATGAATGAGCCTTTAGCCATTAGAAGTCCTGTCGTGGTCCTCATGGATCAGGAATTGGCTGTGGGGTTGTTCTGTGTTCATGATAAATCCATAACCAAGAAGTATTTCTCATCTACACTATCTAATAAACAGTCGGGGTCCACTTAAGTTGTATTGTTTTGGAAATAACTAGATTCACTCACTATATCCTGTTTGCGCTTGACTTCCTCAGTCCACCTCTTGTGAAGTTCCCCTTCGTTCTTGAATTTGCTTTGATCGACAATCCTCTCAGAACTGCGCGCATCCCTGTTGTTTGGGCACCTTTCCCTCCCACAATTTCCTCTTCTAGTCAATTTAACAATAATCTTTTTCTGTACAGCACTCTGTGAACAGTCTGCCTTTTCAGTAACGTCCTTGTGTGGCCTTGATTGTCTTCTGGACAACTGTCAAGTCAGCGGTCCTCCTCATGATTGTGGGTGTGTGTGTACTGAACCAGGGTGAGAGACTTAATAAACTTTTGCAGGTGTTCAGAGTTAAATAGACTGAAATAACTAACAAGAAGCTGGATGAAGCATCAAGATTCATATGGAAAAAAGTTTGTGTATACTTCACTTTATGTCTGATGAATTTTACATACTTTGTAGTTTCACTTTTCTAGCCATCATCATTTATTTACCTGCACCTGTATATGAAGTAAAGTTTGGGCAAATCTATATTGACAAAGGAGGCAGCTGTGATTTATGGCTGTGCTCCCTGTTGCTAGTAATTGTGAAAACGTGAAGAAAAATTGATCGAGTGTGCAATTATGGCTGTTTTTTTTTTTTTTGCCTTGACAGTCATTTTGATATACAACTTCTAGTTAGTTGTTGTCAGCACTTCGATTGCCCTCAGACATTATGTGAGAAAGAGCTAAAGATGCACACACATTTGCACCACGTAAACACTTGCTTACAATGAGGTACTCATTAATTGAAGCCAAAATCATTGAACCTTAAGGGATAAGTACCTTTAAAAAACCTCAATTAATCATTTCCTGGAGCCTGTCTTTGCCACTAAGGCTTTTAATTTTTCTGGGATGAGAGCCACAAATAACATCGGCCTCACTGGTATAGTGAGGTGGAAATCTTTTGAGGAGTTCGGGGCTTTTATACTTAATGATTTAAGGAGTTATGCAGCAGGAGAAGCAAATACACCCTAAGAGGAAAAGATTCGCCTTTCGAGTAAAGGTGTACACTGTAAACTCTACGTACACAAAAAAATGTTTTATAATTCCCACCTGCATTCATATAAACACATGTTGATCTGCAGTGAAACTGTTCAGGTAATCTGACTTTGACACAACAGAATCTTCTGCCTTGTCTCAAAGACACACTTAATGTGAATGACGCACCAAAACCCAACAGTGATTGAAACTCCAACAGGGCACTAGAGGGTAGAGGCTGATTGTGTCTCTTTAGAGGGGAATTTATTTTCCCCACACTCTCTCTCTTTCTTTTTTTTTTATAAGGCCCCCTGCTGTTTCACAGTTCAGTCAGCTTATAATAACAATAATGTGATATTTCTTTCATCTTGGAACTTTCTGCTTTTAATCTCCCTGACTTTAAGTTTATCTTCCAGCTAATGATGCTGATGATAAAAACTCCTTTGATAATTTGTACAAGGAAAAGCAACATATCAGGAAGTTTTATTCCCCAAATCTACGCCCCAGTCTACCAACACTGAAAAGCCACGATTAAAAGATATGAAAATTTAGAAGGTGCCCCTCTGAAGAGTCACAGTCAGCCTCTACCCTCCAGTGCCCTGCTTGAATCTTAGTTATGGACTTTTTATTGGGTATGTTTGTTTTGGCCTCTCTCTACAAACAGAGACAAAGCCTCAATGATGGTGACTTAAATCACATAAAATGGGAAACTGACCAAATTTCCAAAATTCAAACTCCTTGAAGTCATTTAAAGTAAAACTCCAGAGTAGGGCTGGGCGATAAACCGAAAATTTACTGATACCGAAATTTACTACAATAACAGACGTCATTTTGCCCATATTGGTGTATTTGGTGTTCAATAAATGAAAGTTGGTTTTGGATGTGTGTAGTTACGCTAGGGTCTCATGTCCCTTTATGACGCTGTCCTACGTCAGAGACGTGACTCCACCCCATCCAGTCCGTAACAAAGAGGGAAAGACAGGTGAGGAGATGGAGGACGGTTCAAAAGTTGTAGCGGCTGAAGTAGATGAAGTTACTGTGGGAGGGGGTGAACAGCTTGTGGAGTAGTTATCATCCATTCATCGTTATCGAGGTGAACTGCTCAATATATTGTGATATTGATTTAAGGCCATATCGCCCAGCCCTACTCCAGAGTTTTCAAAACTAAGGAAAGGTCAGACACACAGTTCACCACTCTCCCAGCACCTTCCCTTGTACCAAGAACCCAAAAACTAAACCTGTTGAACTAAATAAAATACCAACAACAAGATTAACGGCGGTCTCCAGACCAAACTGAGAGACATCAGCCTTGGGAGAAAAACAAGCTCAAAGGGGGACAACGATTATCTCTACTCAGGTGTGAAGAAGCCAATATAAGGAGGAACACTAGAGAGGAGAGAGAGAAAAGAGAGAGAAACAGAAAGTGAGAGTGGCAGGGTGAGCTGTATTTGACAAAACTACAGCTTTAAGCCCCTTAAAGTCCCACTCAGCTATCATTAAACTATTTAAAGTGATCTCAGTGGTCTTGACATCATGTACCTGTGTCATTTTCAAGTGTTTTTCTTCTGCAGAGCTCCAGTAGCTCATTAGCAATACGCCTCTGAGTCATGGGCGGAAACAGCGCTGCTCTGCACACTCCTTTTCATGCTAGCTTGAAGCCTAACATTGCCTGTGCTACAGAAGTGGCAGGTAATAATGGAGCTATTCAGCTCTCTGACACTAATGTTTTTGAGGGAATGATGAAAGCTAATATCATAATAGGCTTTCTTAGGAGCCCTACATTCATCTAATGCACACATCTGTTACGTGATTGTCCTCTCTATTTTTTGTAGTCTTGACTGCAGAGTGGGGTTCCGGGGGCGGAGCTTGGAGTTGTGATGTAGAAAATCCTACTGTGTCCGAACCGGCTATTTGGCATAAATGTTCTTCCTTGAGCTGCGTAACCCCACTGCAGTCGGTGATTGACTCTGATTGCATTTCCATGAAGAAATGATCATAAATGTTCCTTCTTGAGCTGTGTCACCCCGGTGTAGTCCGTAATGGACTGGCCTGAGCGCTCCCTACCAACAAGCGGCTGCTGGAAGAGAGAAGGTGAGTTGTTTTTAGTCTCTTTGCTAAAGAAATTAGGCAAAGTTAAAAAGATGTCTGGTGGCTAGTACTATGGCTGGGACCCTATATGTACTGTTGATGAAGTTAGGTGCTGTTCTGAGCATTATTTGTGGCTATAGAGTGGCATTTTGGTTGAGATTTGTGTGTGGCTCCTCAGACCGCTGTGTATTGCTATCGTGCGGTCGTTACTAAAGTTGGTATAACAAGAGAAGCAAACAGTCGGCAGCATTCATCTCACGATGGGGTGTCTAACTCTGTGTTACGGTGTGCTTGACCATAACTTTATTTTATGCCGGAATATCCCTTTAAGCAGCCCCTTAAATGAAGCACCGGTGAGGTAACACACACAGCTCATAGACAAAATTAAACTGCTCTTCAGATTGATTTCATGTTGTCCTTGAAGTGCTCCGTTATTTTTCCCTTTTAATCATAACCTCAAGGTAAAAAGTCATGAATAATCAGTAGATAAAAAAGTCCCAATTTTTTTTCAGTCACTTAATGTTGGATAATTGCTAGTTATCTCGGCGTAATAGGCAATGGTGATTCTAATTATTACTATTAATGCAGTGGAATCAGTAGTGGTTGAAAAACTGTTAAATGTTTTAAACTGTTTCATTCACAAGTCTCAATTTGAGTACTAACTGTAGAAAAAAAACGTCAAACAGATCAAGCTTGAGAAACAATTCAGTGCACTTGAGCAGCAACAGCAAAAAGACTGCACAACAGAAGAATCAAACAACGCAATTTTCACTCCAACAAGTTGGCAGAAAGAAAGCTGGCTTTCCCTCTTATGCCAACCTGACCTGGGTGCCAAGGTGGTAGTTGGGTGCTTCTGGTGATGGCTGGGGACACTCTCAGGCTCAGAGACAAAGGATGTGTCTTTTAGATCAATGCTGTTTGGTCGATTTGCAGCTAGTAAACCTCTCCACATGCTCTCTGTAAAAGTGAAGCCACTCTCTGAACCGAGCAAAGATAGTCAGCTGTCCCGCTGTGCATGTGAGCCATACAACTTCTTCACTTTTTAACCAACCTTGTAATTCAAAATGATCAATAACAACAATGCCACCATGTTCTGTGACGTGTTTACACCAATTGCCATCTCTTTTGTTCGTTCCTCCCTCAAGGATGAAGGAAACACAATCCGTCAGGGAAGATTAGCTGTGAGTGGATCAGACTTCTTTTAAACAAGCAAACAGAACAGAGCGTTAAAATAAAGTTCTTGAGACTAAGAAGGTAAACCTAAGTCGAAAACCAATGATAGTTATCAGTGAAAACAAGAAAAAGATTTTAAAAAACATCTTAACATAGTCTGTAACTTGTATTGAATTTGATTTTTGCAGCAAAGACTCTGCCATGTCTTTTTTTTTTTTCAACCATTTTGACGTTTTATGACTGTTTTCATCTCATTTATGTTCCCTAATAAATAAAGATAATTTCCTTGGACTTTTTTTAAACATTATTACAATATCAATGTAATAATAAGGCCTATAATTTTTCTTCTAGAGACAATATTTGGAGCAGTAACCCTGCTAAAATAGTGTGTTCTTCGTATAAATAGCCTGCTATCATGAAAAAGTAATCATCACTCTACACTCAGATGGGTGTGCTTTCCCTCCATAATGACACGACTTTAGAACATGCTGAATCCTGGTTGGCCAGCGGTCTATAGCAACACCATTACTATGGATGTGGCTCTGACTGAGGGTTTAAGTCTGCTGCATTGCCATGGCAACTTAATTTATCATCTTCTCATACCACATTTTCCTTATTTTCTTTTAAAGATAGAGTTGAGATGAAGGCCATGTCTTTTTTGACAATGGAAGCAGGATATTTAATACAAAAGAGCTGCCGCCATTGTTCAGGCCTTGAATGGTGGAAACTTATTGTACTTTACCCCTCTATTGTTACTATCACGCAGAGAAAAGCCGCTAAAGTACTTGCTATTGTGCTTCTTGGAGTCATACTTGTACCCATGCAGCAGTGTCTGGCCTCATTTAGAGGAAAGTTTCTGTGTATACCTCAGCAGCCCCCTTTTAATAGGCCAAGCTCTGGTACTGATGATCTGGCTGTTTCTGTCTGCTTTTTCATCCTGGCATGGAAAGCTTCTCTGTTAGCACCATGAGCATAAACACTCCTTCAGATGGCGTGCCCACACTGAGCTGACTAGCTTTTAGAAGGTAGGAATCCATCTGTCCATCACTAAACCTCATAAATTACAAGAGCTCAGAGTAAATATCTGGAGGACAGTGGAAGATTTACCAGAAAATATTATATTAAATGTGCAACCATGGAGAGGATGATGAATAACCTCCAGCCTCCACTGCTGTCTAACATCAGTCAGTCAGTCAGTCAGTCAGTCAGTCAGTACCTTGATAAGGGACTTTTATATTAAAATAAAGAATGAAAACACAGACCTGCAAACATCTCTTGCAAAATTTTGGGAGGCACAAAAAGCTTCAGGGAGATTTGTTCCAATCAATGAGGCTTAGAAGACCAAACACAAAAAACTATTTTATCTTTTGTGAAGCACCAGTCTATTTTTTTTCTGAATGCCATCAAAGCAAGATTTCTTTATTTATATGTGTTTAATGTTTGACCATTTCTCTCCAGTGGGATTTTTCTTTCTGTGTTTTTCTCTTGAAATGTGGTGTTTTCTTGTTTCTGACAGCGTGCCTCTGTAGTTTGACCGCCTGTTACCACAAAGCAGCATGAACTACAGTATTACATGGCTGTCTCAGTTTTTACATCAAAACCCTGCACATGCAGTCAGTGATTCTCAACAATATAACAACACCTAGAATAACCGTTTCATAAGACTGAATACAATCCAAAGTAACAAGAGCTATTTTAAGTGTTGTTTTAGAGTAGAAAAATACATACAATAATCGTGCTAAAATTTCAGTTTAATAATCAATCAATCAATCAATCAATCAATCAATCAATCAATCAATCAATCAATCAATCAATCAATCAATCAATCAATCAATCAATCAATCAATCAATCGACAACCATCCTCAACATCTACCTTGTACCCATATTTTACATCACACAGGTCCCCAAAATATGTCCTGTCAAGGTATTTCCTTCTATGGACCCTCCATATGTTCACCTAAAGCTCCTTAAAATGTGTTGTTCTTTGTTCTTACCGTACATGGATTTTTCTTAGGGTCAACTAAATGTCAGTATATGTTTAGAAACTTGGACGACTATATATACTTGAACGGTCTCAGACCAATCTTTGTTACGCTTTTGTTATGCTTCTGCTACACTTGTGGCACAATGAAGCTGTAACCCAGATCTGTAACCAGTAAAGCTTGTCAAAATGATCATTCGTGTGGACCTTCCATTTTTATAATGTGTGACCATGGGCTAGGCATCCTAACAATCTTAATTTATATCAAGGTGAACTGCTCAATATATTGCTATATTGATTTGATTCAAGGCCATATCGCCCAGCCCTAACTCAGCTGCCTCTTATACCTGATGTCAACAGACCTCAGGTTTCAAATCACATGGTCAAATAACTTTTCAGTTATTTAAAAAGCTAAATGATAACAGGAAATTAACTCATTATTACTTCAGCATCCTCATCCATTGTAATGCTTGTCATAAATTCCAAACAGAACATCATCCTCAGTCTTGTAGGACATGAAGTGCCCTACAATGGCCATTTTTTGAGCACAAATCCGAATGCCCCATCTGTCCTTCCTCTTCTCTTCATCATTACAAGAGCAGGTTCTCCTTGGCCTGAGGGTTTTTCGGTTCCTTTATCAGCTTGATCTCTTCAAATCTACCACGGGAAAGTGAAAACCAAATACAAAAACCACAGAGTTTTACCATAAAAACCCAGCCACTTAGTCACCGATCAATAACTGCACACAGGTGGGTCCAGTTTCAACAACTGTGCTGGTGGGGATCACAGATTGACACCTTACTCGGTGAATACAAATTTCTGTTGTTTTTTTGTGTGTTGCATAACTAATATATTCACAGCCTTGATGATAGTAATAATTATAACAAAGAATATTTATAACATTGGCTGGTATGACTGAAACCCATACTGCCCTGATTGTCAGCTGGTAAAGATTCAATAACACAGTAAATTATGTCTCAGTGTGCATACCTGCCACATGAGAGACTTTCTTTCACTCCTTTGACCTCAGCCTTTGTTCCTTGCAGCCCTCTTGATGGAAAGCCTGCTAGTACTCCTGTTGTTGTGAATGCAGAAGGTAATAATTTGAATGTATGGTGCAAATGAGTGGGTGAGGTGATGATTGTGTGAATGCAGAAGATAATGGTGTGAATTTTCGCTGCAATTGAGTGGGCGAGGTGATGATGTTGTTCGTGATTAGTGTAATTTGGCTGCTTTAATGTTCATCAAAGTGTCCAGAGTCATATTATCTACTTTAAACTTTTTGTAGAGTCAGCATTACATGGAGACTCCACCTTGGCAAAGAAAACTTTCAGAAATGTTCAGAAACTGTTAATAAAAGTCATCCCTGTCAGACATGAGGGACTCAGACAGTGGGAAGAAGGATTTGGTGCTCAACTGGCAGTTTGTGCCTCTTCGCCATTCTTTGTGTAATATGCCATATTTATGGAACTTGGGAGGAGACATTAACTATTTTTATTTTTTTATTTGCACACACGATTTAGTACCTCGCACGTCCATTTTAGTATATCAAAAGTATGATTTTGCTGTTCGTTAATAAACAAAATCACTTCCTGCAAGTCCGAATATCGCTGACGGCAAAGTTGCTGTGCTTTATGGATCCTGATGAGGTGTCTCCTACTCAAAACAATACCAAATGTGGCTGAGCTATAAAGTATCTCTTTTAGTATCTTTTGGTATTTTAGCTTCTCGAACATGCATTTAATACATATCTCGTATGTGCATTTTATTTGTATCTTGCGCATGCGTTTTTGTAAATAATCCTCCGCGCTCATTTGTGAGAGAAGAAGGACAGTGTCATGGACAGAGAGCATGTTGTCAACATTTTTGTTCATTTAGGTATGACTCACAAAGAGATACTTAACAGCTACGTTGCCGTCAGTGATATTCGGACTTGCAGGAAGTGATTTTGTTTATTAACGAACAGTTAATTTGCACGTGCGATACCCTAAAACGCATGTGTGAATAAAAAAAAAAAATTTAATGTTCCCTCCCGGGCTCTGTACATATGAACAATTTTGACTGGAACACAAAATAGTACTAACAAGCAGACAACCCATAGAGGCAGCAACATTACATGCAGAGTTGGTGGCACTCATTTGCTGAAAGTTTGCCAAGGAAAAAGTGCTCTCCCAAGCCGCTCACCCACAAAATTTTCATGAGTGTTGTCATGCATGTGAAAACTGTTTGGATGAGAAAAGAGGGGGAATCAATTCAGGGATTTTAGGACTTGTGATTTCATGATCAAAGCTCAAACACTGACGGTTGACATTTTAAGTATTCTGACTAAGTGTTACAACCTCTGCAGCACTCTTTTATTTTTGGGGTTTTATAAAAGGATAAATCGTTTGAAACTAGTTGTTTTTTTGGGGGACTCTCAGTTGGGGGTTCTGAATCAATTCATTGACCGGTGTACTCACAGCGACAGCCACAGACATCCCATTTTTGGCAGAATCTCTGCTAGTTAACTTCACAATCATGTACGTTTATATTTCCATGGAGAGATGTGGAGCAGCTAACTTCTGTGGGTGCTGTATCCACATCCATAGCTGTCAGAAACAGGGTGAAACAACAAATTCACCGTGGATAACCCCATCACTCATGTTTAAATCTGCTGCACAGATCATGGTCTGTTATGACAGAGTCCTGTCTGTTCTCATTCAGCTGTCCCTGCCAAGGTGACACCTTTCCAAAAACAAATCTGACAGCATGATAATCAATATTTTAATGTCTGATGAAAGCCAGGCGACACCTTTTCTTGTGTTTATGCAAATTTCTGAATACAGCAGCTGAGCTTCGACCTCATTCGGTCCTGCTGTCTCTGAGGACGCAACCTGATGAAACACGTGTTCTGTCTGGACTTCATTTCTACTGTTTTCTTCATAAGAAAGGGAAGACAGTGAGTTTGAAGTCTGCACAAAGTCTGATTCACAGAATTATAATCTTGACCAGACCTGCAAATTAAAATAAAACTTTTTAGTGATATAAAAATGTCACAGTGAGACAGGACTGTTTAAATTATAACACATTAAAAGTTTGGCTCTATGATTATGTTAAAGGGGCATATTACGATAAATTTGACTTTGGCGGTCATTTCAAAAAAAGGATTTAAACTTTCCCTTTTTTAAAATGGATTTAATCTCCAACAGATGGATGGAAGCGGTCTGAGTTTCTCTGAAACTTGTATTCCATTAAACAAGTCTCGTTTTGATTGCAGTCTAATTGATCAAGTCTCCTGAGGTGAACCGTCTGTCACACCCTGAAGGCTCATATTCTTACAACTTAGGCGGTGCTTTGAAAATTTTCCAAATATATTAATCAGTTGCCTTAACCTCTGAAGTTTCTCTTGGTAATGTCAGCAGTTCTCATCATTCATTCACCTCAGGTTGGACGGTGATGAGCAGAGACACAGAATCATGAAAATATTTCCTCAGGGTGGAGAATCTCCACTTATCAATCCAGACGGAGAAATATCTCGGAGCATCGTCTGGCTCACAGGCAAACATTCAATTTCCAGAATAAGAAGGAGATAGAGCAGGTCAGACATCCCGGATAAATATGACTATTCAGGTTTTGTACAGGGTAATGTTTTCTCTCACTTATCACTTTGGTTGGACGTTGAATTTAACATATCAATAAGCACAGGACATTCAATATAACATAAACTTTGCCTGTTTTTGACTAAGAACTGCTTTACCAAGATGATATCCAAGAGTAATGGAGAAAACAATTCTACCAAAGTACAGTTTAACCTGAAACAAGACGTAGAAGGTTAAGTGCTTCTACATGCAGCTCATTTTAAAGGCAGCTGCTCTGAAACTGTTGATCAAATCAAACCATATCTCTCTGGAAATACTGCCTTCTCTCACTGCAGGATCCAGTATATATCCCCCTTAAAAGCCTTAACTCATACATGGGCACATATTTGTTTTGATAGACTGTTTCAAGGGACTCCCACAAACGTCTGTTTGATATGAAATCAGCTACTGATGTACATTCATATATGAATAAACATCTATACTACAAATTAGTTGAACATGTCACCGTGAGTTGACAGAACCTATTCCCTTAGAAAAATGTGACATCTTTCACTTCTGAAAAGAGACCTTATATGATGAAATGAAAAGTAAAAGAGATGTAACAGAGTTTTACAAATCAGTGGTACAGCACAGCAGAGAAAAGTTGCTTGTTTCTCTTCATCTATGCAATAAAAATATTAAGTTTCTTTTTTCACCACTGATTTAATTGCTCTCAGGGTTTTCAATTAGCTCATAATAAGCATTAATAGCTCAGAAAATCAAACTTTTGTTTCTTTATACACTTTTATTAGCTTGAGCATCTTTTACCACGAATTCTTGCATCAATGCGTTGTCTCCAAAGACTGTGTGTAGTCTTCAGTTCACTCGTAAGGTTAGATACTTCTCATTGTTGTCTTAACAACTGCCCCATAGGTTCTCTACAGGTTCAGGTTATGGTGGGCAATAAAACACAGTAATATCGACAACATCCTCAAACCATTAGCAGTAGTAGTTTTCATCATCAGGAACTCCTTTAAACAGATCCAATCTTCCTCCAGAACCCAGGACCTTAATTTACCTTTAATTTGCCTTTAATTTAGGCTATATAAGGAGGTTTAGCTCCTGTTCAGTTGGGTTTTACTCCTCAGAGAGTCAGCTCTATCAGCTGGCTTTATTGGTTTCTGCCGAGTGAATGTTTTAATTCCCTTTACACAGTGCAGTATTTTGTTTGTTTGCTGACCCTGTCCTTCAGGTTTTGTTTCTGGGGACACGAAACAGTAATCTCTATTTCTGTTTCGTTTCCCAAGTATATCAACACCGCTTGAGGAAGTGCGTATAAAAAAAACCTTGAGTAGTTTAATGACATGACATTTGTAGTGTGTTCTTTATACAGGTCTCATACTTTCAGCTACCAATATTTTCAGACCCCAAAAAAACCTCATCAACCTCTCCTCATTACACACCACATTCACCGTGACCCCAAGAGGCTGCATCACATTAGTCAGCTGTGATGACTTATTTAAACTCGAAAAATAGTGTTTCTGATGAAGCTGGCTAAACACCATCTTTATTTTGGTCCATTGACCAATCAAAAGGTGTCAGACTATGGACAACTTGGTTCTGCCTTCCCCCAGTATACTGATTTGAAGCCGAATTGCTCTCGGTATTTCTGCAATTTTTCTCCACTTCCTGAAACTGTAATTGCGCAGTAGAGTTGTACACGCTCCACCACTTGCGCAGTAGTATTGTACGCATTCAGCGGGAGAGTTGCCAAGAGTCGCTGTGATGACGCTCCGCTGAAACGCGTTTACCCGGGGTGAGCTATGCAATCTTTCTACGCCCATAAGCTGTATCAGGTGTCAATCATAGAAAACATGAACCCCCTAAAAACTTTAAAAAATGGAGCTGTATAGAAAAAAGAGGACTTGAGCACAAACCAGTCTTACAGTAACTACATGTCAACATCGCAACCAGGGGGGAGAAAAATTTATATTCTATGTAATAAATTTCCAAAGTTTGTCCACAGCTCCATAGGGATTGCTGGAAGAGGTGGGATTTATGACCTATACTGCAGCCAGTCACCAGAGGGGGCTGTTCTCACAGTGGCTTCACCGAGTGAGGAGGCAGACAGCGTCTATAGACAGTCTATGAAAGCTGTATCTGTGAACAGATGATCCTTAAAGGTCCAGTCAGAAATCAGGTCTTCTCAGAGGAGTGAAGGTAATGAAACTTGAAAACAGAAAACCTGCATAGGCCTACTTTTTTTCCCCCTCTGGACATCCACAGGTGTTGTTGTTGAGGAAAAGATAAAGAATTGGATTAAAAAGCAGAATCAAAATTTGGCAACAGTATTATTAAAACCTTATTATTCCCCTTTAATGTCTTGTGTGCCACACACTATGGGGATCATCTGGGCATCAGAGTTCCCGAGAGTTCTATGTGTTTGCTCAAAGATGAACTGAAGTAGTTGTTTTCAAAAACTTGTAACAAAATATTCTCATGTAGGCTTAGACGGAATACCACGCTTGGTAAACATACAGCTTGGCGATGCGTGGAAGACTAAGCCGGGCTTTTGTACTGCAGAGCGTGTAGGTGGCTCGATTGTAGATGAGCAGCGGTGGGGAAGACTTAATTGCAGCAGGGAGAGTTGATCCAGCTCCAGGTGAACAGAGACTAATGAGACACAAACACACACACAAACACAGGGAGACCAAAGGCAGGGGATAGGTTTATGTGTTTGTGTGATTTGTGTTTGATTAATTATTCAATACAAAGTGTGTTGCCCAACATAAATAACTTGTGAATACAGGCAGATTAATTTCAACTTTCCGAGTTGTGTAAGTGTCTGAATGACTGTCAGCATTTCCTCTTTTGATTATCTTGTTCTTAATGACTTCAAATAAACATCAAATATCAGAAGCGTGTTCTCGTTGCTGAGATTTCTTGATGCTGAGTTTGGTCTAAGGAAAGACTGTCAAAGAGTAAAAAAAATGTCAAAAAAACATGTAAAAAAAAGAGTTTACTTCTTGCTCGAACGCTGGCAGTTTTAAGAGAATTTTTTCGATGATATATGTACTGATGCAATTAAATTAAACACATAGCCAGACATGATTAGATATGTTTTATTTCTAGTCACACTCTTGCTTAAACACCTCGCAATCACATGGTGGTGCCAGTAATCCTGTACTTCATGGTATTTGTATGGTATAAATTTGTCTATCGAAAAATAGCAAACATGTACAAGCAGGAGTGCTGAAATAAATCTGAGAGGCCTTTACGCAGACTTGCTGTTATGCTTTATTTGCAAACGAACCTCGACTTTACATACTGTGAAAACTGCATTTTTTCCACAGTTGTTTAGTGGTTTATGGTGCAGCAGTGTTTTCATTGGTAGAGTATTGATGATTAAATTCAGCCTGATGTTGTTTTCTCTGTAAAGAACAAAAGAAGAGACCAAACTCAAATCCATTGTATTTCCCTGCATACATTTAGATGCTGAAAGAGGAAATCCTAGCTTTGAAATGAGCTTTTACTATGGAGGATGAACTCAGTACCATGGTCGTCATGTTGCTTCCAATTCAGACTCTATTGGTGTGTTTGCAAAGAACATGAAATGAGGGAAATGGTGCTTGATTGCTCAGTGACAATTAGCATCTACTTGACTGAGCCCCAGTCTGAGAGCAGAGAGAGAGAGAGAGAAGGCTCTGTCGTTGTGTCTTTGGAAAAACAAAACAAAATAAACACCTTTCAGTCTTAATATATGTCCCTTATTTTCAGCCTCATATTGAATTTTAAAGGTCAGTACTTGATTAATGCGACACTCCTCACCAAGCCAAGCATACAAATAAGTTGGTAGCTTATTTAAAAAAAAACATGCTGCTTTATGTTGCTCTCATATGTAACAGCACAGCAAACACAGCTGATCGTGTCTCAGCTTTTACTGCCCCCTCATGGCCACACAGTAAGAGAGGTTCTCAGATTCAGAGTTGAAGTAAGGCCATCATTTAACTAATTAGTTCAAGCACAAACGTTAAAGGAGGGTCGAGAATGTGTACGCAGAAACAGGAAAACAAATGAGGCAGCTTGGTGGCTAATAGCAACCCTCAGGAAGTTAAGATTTAAAAGCCTTTTGTTTATAATAGACATGTGTCTGTTTGACCTGAACTGGACCCTCTATGCCCCTTCTACATGTATTCAACCTTTTTAAAAATTTATTTTTGGGCTTCTCCGCCTTTATTAAGTGGATTGGGCAATGAATAAAGCAATAACTGAAGATAGAGAGGGAAATGACATTTAGTTATGGGACAAAGGATACACTCAAACCCGGGCCATCCATTTTAAGGAGTGTAAGCCTCTATACAATAATAATGATAATAATAATAATAATGATAACAATAAAAATATGAATAAGAACGACAACAACGACAACAATAATAATAGAGATAATAATCACAATAATAATAATGATAATAATAATAACAACAATAACAATAATAATACTAATATTAATAATACTGATGATAATAATAATAATAACAACAACAGCAACAACAATGATAATAATAATAATAGCAATAATAATCACAATAATAATAGTGATAACAACAACAATAACAGTAATAATCATAACAATAATAATAATAATAATAATCACAATAATAATAGTGATAACATCAGCGATAACATTAATAATAATAATAATAATAATAATAATAATAATAATAATAATAATAATAATAAGAATAAGAATAAGAATAAGAATAAGAATAAGAATAAGAATAAGAATAATAAGAATAACAATAAGAATAACAATAACAATAAGAATAATAACTATTTATATGGCCCTTTTTAGAACAGGGTTACAAAGTGCTTAGAGGTAGAACATACAGCAGCCGACATTAATACAATTTCCCAAATTTAAAAATAATGAAATAAGTTGAAAATAAAATGAGATGCAATGAAACAAAATAAGATGAGGCAAGACTTCATTAAAAGTGAAGAACTAAGAGCTAGGCTAAAAGTCATGTCCAGTAAAAGCACAATTATGAAAATGGGTTTTTATACAGGTTTTCAAAGAGGATAAGGAACATGCTGGTCTCAACTCCCCAGGCAGTTTGTTCCAGAGACCGGGAGTCCTGACAGAAAAAGCTTGACCTCCTTTGTTTTTCAGCCTGGCCTGAGGAAAAGTCAGCTGACCCTTGGCTGAGGACTTCATGATATGACCGGGCATGTATGGTGTGAGGAGATCAGTGATGTGCTGTAGGGCAAGTCCAGACAGTGCTTTAAGTTTTCTGGGAAGAAAGTGACTGATCTTGGAAAGTCTTCTTAGCTGATTAAAACATGATTGAACCAATGAATTCATGTGCTTCTCCAGATTGAGGTTATCAAAAATTACTCCAAGATTCTTGCCGCTGTTATAAATATTTGCTGAGAGAGGCTGTAGATGTTTAGTGATGTGGGTGTATGCAGTTTATGGGCCAATTATGAACGTGTTGTTGTTTGTTCGTGTTTAGCTGTAGGAAGTTGTGGACCATCCAGTTTTTAAGGTCAGTTATACAGTTAAAAAGTAAGAATATGTGATCTGGGTTGTCATGACTAAAAGAGAGGTAGAGCTGTGACTCATCGACTTAGAAGTGAAAACCGAAGCTGTGTTTACAGATCACAAAAGGACAACATATAAACTGAAAACAGGAGTGGCCCCAGAACTGACACCTGGGGCACCCCAGAAAACAAATTAGCACTGGATGACTGTAAGTATTCACTTGTGACACTTAAAGACCTCTCAGTTAAATGAGAACAAAAACCACATAAAAGCTGATCCAGAGAAACCAAACCAGAGTTTAAGATTGAAGTAAAATTAAATGGTCAATAGTATCAAATGCAGCACTTGAGTCTGAAGGACCTAAAATTGAAGATTTCCCACTATCCACAGCCATCAGCAAATCATTCATTACTCGAAGCAGAGCGGTCTCTGTGGTGTGGTAAGCCCTCAAACCAGATTGAAAAGTCTCACAGAGTGAATTACTGCTCAAGTGTGTTATTATCTGATTTCCAACCACTTGTTCCAGAACCTTGGAGAGGGAATGGCAGTTCAGAAGTGGGTCTAAACTCTCTAACGCATCCAGGTCTAATAGTGGTTTTTGAGAAGTGGTTAAATGATTGCAGACTTGAAAGCAGATTGAACAGAACCTGTTAATAAAGAATTATTAATTGTAGTTAGAATACATGGACTGACAGATCCATATATTTAGTTCAGGGATCTTGGAGGTGGGAACTCAAGTGTTCATTCTGCTAATTATCTCAATGAGACTGTTAAATATAATTGAATTAAATGATTCTTTTATAGCAGGAGATGAAAATAGAGATGATTAAGTGCTGTGGAGGAGTAATCTGCTTTTAATGTTTGAGACGTTTTTTTACATAATAGTTTAAAAAATCTTTAAATTTTTTCTGGTTTAGAAACCAAATTTACAGTGGGAGGAGTCTTACTTATTCGATTAACCACATTAAAGAAAACTCTGGGGCTGTGTCGATTGGATTCGAACAGCTGCATTAAATATTAAGTTCTGGCATTTTTCACCTCTGTGTTGCAAGCCCCTCTGACAATTGCTATAGAAAATTTAATGAGTTCAGTGCACGTGTGACAGACAGCCATGATGTGCATAAGATAAAGCTTGGAAAATCTGAAAATCTTTGAACATAACTGAGCCTTTTGCAAAGGGACCATCTGGCTGCTGCCCTCAAACTCAAAAATGAAAAAGGGTAGATTCGAGAATCACACTTCTGATCTTTCTGTGAATTGAAAAAGCTGGTCTGATAGCGGTATCAGTGTTGGAAATCATGACTTGCTCCTGTGCTTTCGAGTCTTGAAAATGGATGTCTTTCTACTGATGGAAAAAGAGGGATAGATTTGGGGGAATATCAGGCAATGACAAGAGACAGAGTGGGTGGATATAGTAAAAAAAAAATAGATACATACTGCTCTGCAATAATAAAGGTTATATAGGATATTCTGCTGCTGAGATGTCGTGTTTACAAGAATGTGATTGATGTGAGTAAAACAGTGGGGTTATACCTTTAAGCAGCGCCGATTGAAGACAAAATTGAGACTGGTATTTACTCTAACGTCCTAAGAACCAAGTCATTGCCCCCCCCCTTTTTAAATATTAGTCCTGGGTGGCATCTTGGACTGAGTCTTGGTGGTAAAACATTGAGGTGTGGGCTGTATGGTTGTGACAGCACCATTTGGAGAACAAGCACAGCAAAAGGGTTGTTAGCCAAAGAAATACCTGGCCCATTGTTAAATAATCTTGAAGCAACAGCATTTGTTTGAGAATAAGAGAGTGTGGGACGACATTTGGCCCTGGGAAATGTTTTTTTTCCTCTTGATCGTACTTCTTACTTATGAAACTACATCATATTCCATTGTCCTGATCTGTGATATAAGCTAAGACATGTTGTAGAGCCATCTGTTCATTTCGTGTTACACTGAGCTTGAGCCAATATAGCTGAAGAGAACATCCCTCAAACAACATTTCAGCCAAAGCTGTTTCTAGAGAGCAGATTAAAATGAATGACATTCAGGGAAAGGGATGCTTTTGTAGAAGACTGGTGCAGAAAAACAAACAGAGAGAGTGGGAGCTTTAATAGTATCACAGCAGGAAAGCGAATCTGCTCTGACTAATGGCTGATCAGATTCTGGCAGATAACAGCCTGTTTGATGAAGGGCTGCAATCACACAATCACAGCTGGAAACGTGCCTTCATACCTGGCCGGGAGCGTTTGGCTATTTATTCAATTATGTTACATCAAAACTCTAGGGTTGGTTAAACAGTTTTTATGGATTTACTGTGATGTATATCTCAAAGTTTATGCACGCATGCACGCACACACACACACACACACACACACACACACACACACACACACACACACACACACACACACACACACACACACACACACACACACACACACACACACAGAAAGCCTTTAAAGACTTCTTTGTCAACAGTTTACTCGACAGTTGACTGCATTAAACTTTCATAGCCACAGCAAACTTGAGCCAGTGCTCAATTTATTACTAAACTGCTGTAAGTACAAATCCCCACCGCCCTCCTCATTGATTCCCATTTCCATCACTGAGTTTTCCTTCTTGTTTAGGTCACCGACACATCCACAATTAACTACCAGGGTCACAGCAGTATTATGTTTGCCATTCTTGCCCACTTTTGCAGGCAGTAGCCCTGTGTCAGAGCCTCAGTTTGTCCCAGTTTGGGATTAAGTTAGAGGGCATATTAAGTAAGATGTCTGTTTCGATCCACTCTAAATCATCAAAGATGAAGATTCAGTTAGGAGCGCAGTGAACTGAATGTCTGTCCAGGCTCAAGTCAGCCTACAATTGCAATTCAGCCCTCTACATTATGATCACATGTGTGTGTTAATTACTGTTAAATTTACAAGTTAAGAAAGCTAAATACAGACACAGTGAAGGTTGTTTTACTTCTTTATTTGAACAAAGAAACATTTCTCCTGTTATCACTCAATCTCTGTCTTATGCATCAGAGACAGCAAAGCAGCGCTGCATTGTGAGATAGTCTATGCCAATTGATCCAATTAAGGCGACCAATCCAGATGTTTTAAAAGTTAAAAGTGAATATTGCCAAGGGGGAAAGATAGCGAAGGATGTTGAGATAGCCAGTGTCGTTGGTGATTTTTAACAACGCGGTTATGTTGCTATGGAGGGGTTGGGATCATTCATAAAGATTATTGGAGGTAAGGTGAGATTTAAGTTGGGAGACAACAACACATTCAAGAATTTTGGACAGGTTGGAGATGGGTCTTTTTATGCCTATGGCTTTGTAATAGGTATAAAAAGGCATATACTTGTAAATGGCACATTTGTCTAGAAGGTAAGATGAAAACTGACTCCAAAAGTGTGTTAAGACTGCCTGCATACACGTTCGAACATCTACTGATGATCCAGAAAGCAGCAGCGTGACTAGACCTTAATAAACCTTTAAACAGCACATTAACTGTATGATTCATATTCATCCACTGGCATTCTTACACATCAAACCAGTGGGAAGACACCCATAGTGAGATGGCCCGTGGCAAATACTACTTTGAAAATATATTTTTAACTCCTGATTAGCTTTACTTGTACCAGCCTACAGAATGACAATATACCTTCCATTAAATTGTATATTTGTGTGTCAGAATTTGAAACCGAGTGCCAAAGAGGTATGATAAACATACAGTAATACTACTACTACTACTACCATTACTATTAATAATAATAATAATAATAATAATAATGATAATAATAATAATAATAATTTTTATACTACAAGGTGACATTTTTATACACAATTCTATACACTGGTTTTAATCATACATACTATAATATGATATTTTTATCATACTATTATATGACATTTTTTAACATATTATAATATCAATGCCGTAAACTATAGAATCCTGTCACTGCAATGAAGAAAACTCATCCTCATTCATACTTTCAATGCTGCACTGGTGGAGAACAGCAGTTGCTGTTTTTTCCGACAGCACTTGAACGCATCAGGGGGCGTCACGTGTTGTTTGCCTGGGTGCAAATATGGCGGAAGATGGAGAGTCATTGGAGTCTTGGCTTAGTAAGTTCATACTAAAACTTGCTTTTTTCACCTTATTCTATCAAATTATGAATTTACACCGAGTGCTTAATAACCAAGAGTGTCCGTAACGATGGTTTAACTCTCGCGACATGTATCGGCCGTAAAAGTTTCGCGTTAATTGAGCTGTTGTTGTCAGAAAGTCGCTAAGTGTTAGCCAAAATTAGCTGTAATGTCTGTGGTTGTACCTCGAATTTATCGTCAGTGTGTTGAAAAAGTGGCAAACACTCAATTATTACTCCAAGGTACGCGTTTGTATTTGCTGCCCGGGGTTATCGACGACCTTTATAAATATCCTGAGGCTTAACTTGATCCAAGTTCAGACTGAGCTGTCAATGACAACAACAAACCGGATCAGAGAGCAATTTGAAGGCAATGAAAGACATAATTTTCACAGATTTCAACGAAAGAAAGCATTAATGTGTATTATTGGTGTATTAATGCCGGAGGGGACGGTGCTGATTGAGTTTAATTCCTGACAAATTAATGTCATGTTATCTTAAAGCTACAGACCCATTAGCTCTCCGGGGATAATATGATTTATTAGTTAATATTGGCGCTATGCAAGCTGCATTTTAATTCTTCTTATTTACAGACAAAGCTACAAACCCCTCCAACAGACAAGAAGACTGGGAGTATATAATGGGCTTCTGTGACCAAATCAATAAGGAGCTAGAAGGGTACGGTCACATCTATTCAATAACCTCTCACACACAATGTTTGGTCTGTGTCCTCATTTTAGTAAACATGTGAGACTTATTATATGGCCCAACTATCTGGCTTGCTTTTGTTTTTTGTTTTAAATGTGTGATTAAATTTGCTTATGCCTCTTATATTTGTCAGACCACAAATATCTGTAAGGCTGTTGGCTCACAAGATTCAGTCCCCGCAGGAATGGGAGGCAATACAAGCATTAACGGTGAGACGTGACAACATTTCACAATATTTCAGCATCTTTACATGGGATGTTCAGAGATATTTACGTCAGCCTGTGCTTCTCTTGAAGGTGCTAGAGGCTTGTATGAAGAACTGTGGGCAAAGGTTTCACAATGAAGTTGGGAAATTTCGATTTTTAAATGAATTAATAAAAGTTGTTTCACCCAAAGTAAGTGGTTTTGATGTTTTAACCTCCGGTCATGTGCATACAGTTTTTTTCTAAAGATGTTTGGTGTGATTTTGAGCTGGTTATCTCTTCTTTTCAGTATCTAGGTGATAAAGTGTCAGAGAGAGTGAAGACAAAGGTGATTGAGATGCTTTACACTTGGACCGTCTCTCTACCAAATGAAGCAAAGATCTGCGAAGCTTATCAGATGTTGAAGTCGCAGGGTGAGACACCATTTTATCATGTGTATGTGCTACACACTGGTTTTTTATCTTATTTAATTCATTTTTTTGTTGTTTTTATAACCTTGATGTGTAGAGATGCACCGATCCATTTTATTCCAATCCAATCCAAGATTCACAGCGGTTCGCATGCAGAAATACACAGAAATGCAATTTTGCACTTAGTTTTCTCATGATATGTCCTGTAGCATCAGAAAAATGCCATATGAACATGTAGACAACAAGAAAAACATGATTTTTTAATTGGAGTGAGTCTTTAAGGACTACAAACTAAGACAGAATTTGGATCTGTTTGTAAAAGTCAGTCAGCCTTACTGACTGCATTTTTTCTTTCCTTTCTCATTTCTCTGTTTAATATCAGGTATTGTTTCGGATGACCCAGAAATCGCCCTAGACGCCACACTAATCCCATCACCATCTCCTCGACCCAAGAATCCCGTGTTTGAAGACGAGAAGAAAAGCAAGGTAGGGAGAAGAATTTTTGAGCTAAGACATATTTAATATACAAACATCCCATTTTACTGCAGATAGTGCTTTTGTCGTGATGATGATGATGTATTCTTCTATTAATGCTTCAAACTCTGAAATCTTGACTGTCTGTGTTTGTGTGACACATTGGTCTGTGTGTTCAAAGTGTACACTCACAGCCTCCCTGCTGATGACTCTGAAAGGAATTATTTGACATTTCTGAAAATAGCTGTGCTCACCCTTGCTGAGAGTAAGACCATAAGATCAATACATCACTCCCATGTAGCCATTAAATGTGAAGCTACAGACAGAAACGGAGGGCTCAGCGACAGGAAGTCACCACCCCACACACAGAGAGATACTCAAGTGCTCAAGGAAAGAAGCCGCGGCGCCTTTTTGATGGCTCATTTTTTTCAACGTTTGATGCTCCTTGACTGAGCCTGACACTAAACAGATTGATACACAAGTGGTACTAATCTTCTCAGCGCAGACGCCAATGTTGTATTTCTCCAAAACTGTCGAGCTGCTTCTTTAATATTTGAAATGATGCTCCTCATAAGCAGTGGTTGAAGTAAACACATAAAAATCTCACAAATGTCTCTCAAGTGGTCTGTCATCTAGATCAGTGGTTCTCAACTGGTGGGTCCCGACCTAAAAGTGGGTCGCGAACACGATCTGGATGGGTCACAAACAGCTGGTCAAAAAAGTAAATATTTAATGCAATATTTATTAGATATTTGATATTTTCTGTATAAGCAACTTCAGTAGTTGTCGTCCTCATGTTGTCCCCTTCATGTCCTCTGAAATGCACTTTACTCAATAAAACAAGTGGATTTATGTTAAAGATTAGAGTCTTAAAAGTTTTTTTGTGTAATAAAAGATAAATTTGCTTGGTATGAATTCTATAAAAGTAGGTCGCGACTGAAGGACCATGGGAAATTGTGGGTCCCAGAATGAGACCAATTGAGAACCACTGATCTAGATCAAATAAGTGAAAGGATTTCCTGTCTCTTTCTCTCCTTTCTTCTCTGACTTCACTTAGGCCTCACATGATATCATCCCAAAGGAAACGGTTTATTTTAACTTGAAACGACCACAAAATCTGCTTGTTTGTTGTTTTTTTACGCCCTGTTACCTCACCGGTCACTGCTCACCAAAAACAGGCCATTACTGCGTGTTTACTCTACGCCGACTGTGGCTGATTTATGAGTAAAGTTTGTTTTTTCAGGGTCTGGGAGCGAGCTTTGGTTAACTGTCTGTGTTTGTGTAATTTGAGGCTCTTGATATTGAGTGTGCCCTCTTTCTGAGTCAGCTTTCATCCGTCTTCAGAGATTGTCTGAGCTGCTGAAAAGCAAAAAGCCTGAAGATCTACAAGAAGCCAACCGGCTCATCAAAAACATGGTCAAGGAGGTGTGTTGGGATTAAATGAGATACTTGTTTTGTTTGAATTGTGAGAGGTTGAGAGAAGAAACTAAGTGCGCTGCAATTTTCAGATTTTATTCAAAAACATGAGTATCATAAGTACTGATCTTTTTTTTTTTAATCTTTAGGACGAGGTAAGAACACAGAAGGCTACGAAGCAAAAAGGAACTCTGGAGGCAGTCAACAACAGCGTCAAACTCCTTAATGAAATGCTCGCCCACTTCAGCCCTGAAGACTCAACAGATGGAGACAAGGAGCTCATTAGGGTTCGTTCTTTGTGAGATGAAGCTAAATGACCTTTGAGAGAATTTAAATTATATCTTTGGCATTGATTAACCTTTTTGGAAACATTGATACGTATGCTCGGATCTTGCCAATACAGCCCAGGGGGGTAGTGCAGCGTGATTCATTTCAAAAATTAACTGGAGCACTCTTCATGGAATGATAGAATATATTTAGTATCATAGTAAGTGATGATTTCTATGCATAAAAGCCACCTCTCTGTCTATGATGTCTAATATTACAACAGTTTCTGAAAAGGATTTAAGGTGTGAATATTCAGCGGTTTTCAAAATTCTTTTTTAGGAGCTGTATGTTGATTGCGACAAGCTCAGGCAAACCGTGTTTCAGCTCGCCACTGAGACGGAGGATAATGACAGCAGTTTGGGTAAGAGCGCCACGTGTTAAACACATTATCTTACTGAATTAAGAATGACTCGTAAAAGATGTCCTGCTTTGCACAGTGAATCGTGGATAAAGTTAGAGGGAAAAGTTTGTTGCACACAGAAACTTCACCTCGACCTAACCTTTTAAAAATGCGCTCAACAGGAGACATCCTGCAGGCCAGTGATGACCTTTCCCAAGTCATCAACTCCTATAAGAAAATAGTGGAAGGACAGACCTTCAATGGCGAGACTGAGGAAGCCCAACGAACACAATCATCCGACAGACAAGGTAACTCTCACCTGATGAGAGAATTCAAAGTGTTTTCACTCGTCTTCTCAAGTGTCTCATTCCTCTTTTGTGCTGTTTTATTTCTGCTTTCTTCTCTGCCAAGCTCTTTTGTATGAGAGGAGCTTTAGTTTAGTTTTAGATTTTGGTGCAGCAGGTGCGCCACGCATCTTTTGGCTCTCATAATAGAGCTTGGCGTGTTTCATCTTCAGGTGGTGGAAGAGGTTTCTGGCATTTCCACGACCAGCCACTACAGCCACATGACGCTCTTTGCATAGTATTGTTTTTTGATCATTGTCAGATTTTCCAAATCCAAAGAATCTCCAGATAGCCGATGTTGCTACTCGTGCTCTTTTTCGGATCAAGTTCCTTCTCCTCTTCCTCATGTTGGTTGGGCCGGGCTGCCTTCGTTTGCTCAGTACTGCCACTTATTCCCGCGTCCGCCATGACCACCGCCAGTGAAGCTGGTTCTTCTTTGTCGAAACTATGCCAAGCAGTCTGCTGGAAACGCTGGTGATTATAGGGAGCGCACCCAAACCTGACCAATCAAACGGAGCGAACAAACTCTGCATGACACACTAGTGAATATACGGAAACGCACCCAAACGGATGCGCTCCAGCTTTCTTGTTAGCGAGCGCAGACAACCACACACTGACTCAGAGAGATGCAGCAGACATCTACTCTCTCTCTCCAGTATATCAAAATGTCTACCAGTAGACACTTAAATACCGTCACACAGTTTATACTGTCATACCGCCCAACACTAACTGGGACAAACATAGTATCTGGAATCAGATATAGCTCTTTGGACCCCTAAAAAAATTATTTTATGTGCATGTCTGGTTAAAACTTTTCCTCTTGGCTGGACCTTTTTCTTTCGTCTTGTTCACAAAAATCTTGTTTTTTCATACTTCTTGTGCTTTTCTTACATGTTGCAGGCAGCAGTCACACCAACCAGTCAGAGATTCTCATTGATCTGGTGGGTCTGGACAACAACAATGTCTCTCCACCAGAGCAGCAACCCCAGATATCTTCTCCCTCTATCCCCGTTGACCTGCTGTGTGGGTCTACCACCACTGACCCACAGCCCCCCTGCCCTAGTGTTCCCTCTGCAGCAATGTCTCTCTTGGATGAAGAGCTGCTTTCTTTAGGTGACGCACACTTTTTCCAGAGTAAAATTGGACAGAAACTCTGAGAATGTCTTGTTGGTTTGGGGACATGAC
This sequence comes from Xyrichtys novacula, assembly GCA_962446985.1. Taxonomy (NCBI): domain Eukaryota; kingdom Metazoa; phylum Chordata; class Actinopteri; order Labriformes; family Labridae; genus Xyrichtys; species Xyrichtys novacula. The sequence goes on along the minus strand of OY660866.1, from coordinate 30,744,712 downwards.
ATATTTCTGCTTTTGTACAGGTCTGGATGAACCCAATCCTGTTACAAGTAAATCAACAAATGAAAACCTGAGCAATCATTTACCCACTTTACAGGTATTTGAATTTGGTACAATGATGAATGCTTAAAAGTCATTGTTTTTTTTTATTAGTAATAATAGTTTGTTTTCATGTATTTCCAGGACTTGGGAAAAGATTTGGATCTTTTTGCTATCTCTTCATCCTCAGTCCCGGTGTCCTCTACATATTCACTTTTCCCAGACGTTCTTTCGGCAACAACTAACTCTGCTTTGAGTAACCCCAGTAACATCCTGCCCACGCCTCCAGTTTCCACAGCATCTATTTTTCCTGCATCTGACATCTTCCCACAACCTCCCAGCTCAGTATCGAGGGCCTCTGCCCCTCTCCTCCCCTTGCCTGATCCTCCGGCCACCCCTGTGACTTCGCATCTGGTTGCTAAATTAGCTGGAGGCTCCCACTCTCCTGTTACTTCTCTGCAGGACCTTCCCTTGCTAAATCTGGGCAATCCTGAAAAGTGAGTAAAACTTTTAAAATGAAGCAGAACTCTGGGAAGGATTTGATCAACGCAAATCCATTATACATATGTCAGATGAAACATGTTTTCGAAAGTCCAATAACTGAGTTCATGTATTTTTTTCCAGCTCCAATTGCAGCACCGTGTCATCCCACTTAGAGAGCACTTCGTTCTACTGAGATACTATACCATTATGCTTCTACTATGAGAAATTTCATATGCATGTCAGTGACCACTTTCCATGTCATAAGGTCTCTAATACCCTCAGCCTCCTAAAGAAACGGAACTATAGCTACTTACGGAGACGTATTTAGTGCTGTAACTAAGCAACGTCCCTTAGAAGGGAAATGATTTGATGACTGCTGGGGAAGCAATTAGGCAGGTAGGTCTAACTCTGACCAGTAAGGTGTATAGGTCAGAACACAGGAAGGATGAGGAGATGATTACAAAGAAGGCCAGCAGCATTTATTTTTGTTGTGCACAGGTGAACTAAATTAAGTTACTACTACATGAGCCTGCAACAAAAGGAAACAACATAAAACAGTGATAAAAGGCAGGATATGCAACTAAATCGACAACCAGCCTGATTAAAGGCACAACTGAGGAAACATTCAATTGCTTCAAATTAGCTTCATTTCAAGTTTACCGGAAACATTTTAAAACTTACAGGATCGATACTCATCACACAACTGGAATACTACAGAAAAATACAAACATGACAGTGTTTCCCCCAAGTTATGTTACGTTATATTCGCTACTTGATCCATAGACCAAGTATAAGCTTGAATGTTATAATAATAATAAAAATGCATCAGATTTCATATAGCACTTTATTAGAGACCTTCAAAGCGCTTTAAATTGGATAAATCATTCATTCGCTCACACAGTCACACCCTGGTGGTGGTAAACTACCTTAGTAATCTCACCTGCCCTGTGGCAGACTGATGGAAACATGGCTGCCAATTTGCGCCTGCAGCCTCTCCGACCACCACCACACAACACTCACAATCACACACCAGTGGAGGACACACACTGGGAGCAAAGTGGGTTAAGTGTCTTGCCCAAGGACACAACGGTCAGACTCGGGATAGGAGGGAATCAAACTGCAAACCCTCGGGTTATTGGACAACCACTCTACCTCCTGAGCTACTGCCACCCCACGTTACCCTTCACATTAATGGAAGAGGGTGTGACAGGATATGATGCGCCTATTGATGACTCAAAAGAAGGCGACAATAACGTTGTGTGTTGTTGTGCTCACACAGTGCAAGTAGAAATCATTAGTGGCGCATTGATATTAATAATTGTGAAATTTTCTGTGGCGGCGCACCGCCGTTGCTGAATGAATGTAGAGGAAACACTGCATGAACATAAAATGACATCTCCCCCTATCCTTATTAACATGGCTAATGATTATGCAGTGAAAATGGGAAACAACTTACGTTATGTCGTTTACTTAGTTGTTGAGATATCGTCACTGAATCCAAAGGGAAGGATGGATGTCTCACAGATGCATATAAACTGTTGAACTATGTGCACGAACTACATGGAAACTTTAATACAACACATGTAACTCACAATCTTCTCCTCACTCTTCAAGACGAGTCTTTAAGACCTATGCTTGTTCCGATGCTCAACAAGCAGGATAGGTCATCCTTGCAGTGGGAGCATGATCTGTTAACCCTTTATGCCCTGGAAAGTCTGAGCCTTTTGTACAATGACTGTTCGTCAGAGATAGCTCCATTGCATTATTAGGTGTGCTTGACTTAACATAGCTTCTCTCTCTGAATCAGATTGAATGGATTATGCATAAATCAGACTACAAAGTAGTTAGGCTAGCTGTCAACTCAGATGTCACTTAATTTTACTTTGTGTCAGTGTAAAGTCAACGAATATCCACAAAACACAACTGCAGAGATTTGCTTTGACATCCAGGTGGTGTTTCTTCCATTCTTCTTCAGTTATCTGTTTTATCATAAGTTACTGCCGTAGGGGTCTTTTGTAATGTTCCAGCATTCTGTGGCTTTTGACTAACACACTTTGATGATCTTAACAGCACATCGAGTGCAATGGATTTTGGCAGCTTGCTGATCCAGAGTAAAGATCTTCATGCTTCAGCTACTCTGTCATCAAGTCTGGGAGTCCCCTCAGCCACGACTACCTCACTGCTCCCAGGAGCGATGCAAGGCAGGTCCGATTCATCTTCCCTCAACAGCCAAGCTGACGACAGCCCTCTTTTGCGTTCTCTGTCCCCGATCCTCCCTCTGAGCCAGCCCAGTCCAAGCAGGGGACAAGAGGTGTCCCTGACCGATGTTTTTGTCCCTCTGGAAAGCATCAAGCCAAGTGAGTTTCATGAAATAGACGATTTTTTATGTTTTCTGTCAATGTGTGCATTTGTTCCCAACCCGGGGCCCCCTAGAAGGAGCGCCAAAGATGTATCACTTATTTCTGTTGGGGCCTGGGGGAGTCCGCCTTCTTGTACAATACACAAAAGGGGACTCCTCTGTATTAGACACTACAAAGTGGGACACCACATTAAGTTGGTTTTTCATTGCTGTATTGGAATCATGCAAATTTATGCAGAGGTATGTAAAAAAATAAATCATATTGATCGATATCGATAATTATCGATATAATTATTATAATTATTTAACATATACTTCTCAGTAATTGTGGGGTAGCTAGCAGTTTGTGTGATATGACAGCCAAGACATCATTTTCCCCTGTCATTACCTGGGTCATTGTGACCGCAGAGTAGTGCCTGTTCATTTCCTATGAATAGGTCTCATTTCAACAGTATAATTGAGTTAGTGCACTTTCTTTTAGTCACACAAACAGTACCAGCAAAAACACTTCAGTGCTCTCAATAAGGAATATCATTTTTTACACCATGAAAAAACTGTTGGATGTCTTTTTCAGGCCAACAGCACATGAGAGTAAACACTCCATCGGTATACTTGAGTGAACATGTTACAGTTAATAAGAAACAGAAAAGTGAGTCACTTGTACAAGATACAAGTAATCAAATTAGTAACACGTAATCATGAGAATAAATAGCGACTAAAATTACTGAGCAAAATGACACCAGAGTTATCTACTCTTTTATTATCACACTTGTCAATTTTATGTTAACAGTTAACATCATCACCACATAATAGAGAATTCTAGCCCCTTGTCAATTAAAATACATGTTAGAGACAAAAATGTGACTCTTACAAAAGAAAAGAAGAGAAAATTCTGGTTTATGTTGCTGATATGAGCCCACAAAAAAAGAAACAGATTTGTCTGTTTTCTCTGTGTGCTCTGTGGGCTTTTGCTTTTCACAAAGACTGTTTTTCCCACATACACTTGATTGATCAGTACTGGCCGGGCTACAAATACACAACAAAGAGAAATCAGAACACATCCCAAGCTGAAAGCCCAGAGCTACAAATACGAGGAATCTTCTTCCTCGTATTTGTTGTGACATGTTTTTTGCTACCACCCTGGAACCATCCCTATAAAACATTTCTAACCAACATAGAGTGAAAGAGAGCTGTCCAAAATGTAAAACTGAAGTGATATCCTCAATTTTTTTGCAATGCTGAGAACCATTATTCTAGGATTGCTGAACTATGTCCTCAGCCTGAGTGGTGAACCTTTCTTTAATTTTAATTTTGAGACGCTCAGCCTCCCTAAAGGGCCGTTCTCATACCCAGTCTTTTACACATTCATGTAGTTAGATACAAGATTTTCCTCCTGGTCTTAAATTTAACATGAACATATGTTTTTCATAGAACAACTACAACATTTTATTTGTTGTTTTTGCACAATTTTCAATCAATTAAAGCAGGTCTTTAATTCTCTCTAACTCGCTCTTTAAGATTTGGGGTTGTAAATTATAACTGGAGATTAATTTCTGTATATGCACACAAATGCAGGTAAACTTTTTACTGTCAGGACCATTTGGTGGTTGTTATTCTGATTGCTGAACAAGACTGCCCCTCAGTGGTGATGGTGGCAAATTGATATCTCAAAGGGCAGTGGTCGGTATTTTTCTATAATCACTCTTGGCATTAATCACCAACATTTTAATCATAGCATTTGTGAAGGACTGAACTCTTTTCAAAAACAATATTTATTGCACTGTGATGGACTACAGGTGGTTGATTTGTCAGCACTTCTCCTGAAGTGAACAGAACATCGGCTGACTCACTTTCTGAGAGCTGTCATTGTCTGAAGCGGCCTGTTGATCTCAGTAATAATTACTCTGTACTTTCTCTCTGTGTTGTTTGTCAGGTCAGGTATGTCCAGTTACAGCGTATGACAAAAATGGGGTGAGAGTTCTGCTGCATTTTGCCACTGACAGCCCACCAGGCAGGCCTGATGTCCTAGTGATGGTGGCATCTATGCTGAACACGGCCCCTCTGCCCGTCAAGAATATTGTTCTGCAGGCGGCTGTGCCCAAGGTAAACAGTGCTGTGACTTTTCTGTAACTCCCTCTGCACTGGGAGCTACACAAAGAGCATTTATTATTATATGTGAACTTTTTGGCTTATGTTGGAAGATGGTAAAACCTTAGACTGTATAAAGAATGGACAGAGTCTGCCTCCTCGCTGGGTGAAGCCACTCCTAGAACAGCACCCTCTGTAGATGGGCTGCAGTATAGGTCATAAATCCCGCCTCCGCCAGCAACGCTTATGGAGTTGTGGACAAACTTTAGAAATTTATTACACGGAATATAAATTTTTCTCCCCCCTGCTTGTGATGTTGACATGTAGTTACAGTAAGACTGGTTTGTGCTCAAGTCCTCTTTTTTTCTGTGAAGCTCCGTTTTTAAAAAGTTACTAGGGGGTTCATGTTTTCTATGATTGACACCTGATACAACCTATGGCCGTTAAGGGATTGAGTAGCTCACCCAGGGGATACGCTGTTTGAGCCGAACGTCATCACAGCGACTCTTGGCGACTGCGCGCCCGAATGCGCGCATCGCTACTGTGGAGTGCTGGTTTCAGGGAATGAAGAAAAATCCTGGAAATACCGAAAGCTATTTGGCTTCAAATCTATATACAGGGGGAAGGCGGAACCAAGTTGTCCATAGTATATACAGTCTATGGGTAAAACTAAATATTGTCTGTTCTATAATAAGTGTCTGTTCTGCTAATTTTTCCAGACAATGAAAGTGAAGCTACAACCCCCCTCAGGGGCAGAGCTGATTCCTTTCAACCCAATCCTTCCTCCTGCTGCCATCACTCAGGTCATGCTGCTTTCCAATCCTCTAAAGGTACGGCTCAGTCTGGATTTTCAAGTATTCATGAGAAGTCATGTATTCACTGAAAATTCTTTTAACTATATCAGGGCATATCATAATGTAAGTGCAAGCTTTTCGCACAGTTTTGAGAGCTCTGTGGATGTTGCGATCAATCACTGACACTGACATAGCTGGAAATTGTATGTTGCATTATACTAGCATGCACAACCAAATCGAGCATGTCTATGTGTTTTTCAGGAAAAGGTTCGGATGAGATATAAACTGACGTTCACGCTGGGAGAGCAGCCACACACAGAAGTGGGCGAGGTGAATGAGTTTCCGCCTGCTGACAGGTGGGGGGCTCTATAGTCCTGCCTGTGCTGCACCATGACTTCTTTATCAATTCAGACTGTCAGAAGTTCTGCAGTCTACACAAAGGGTAGCATTGAAAAGCTTTTAGGGGGAAATTCTGAAACTCTTATATAAACTTTAATGGACCTTGAAGGATTGTTTTCTGCTTGAAATGGTGAAATGGCCCCCCTGAAGTAGCCACAGGCCTGTAGCGAACAACCATCTTTACTCCTGAAGGAAGTGAATGTGGAGCAGGAACAATTGGAAAACATTAGTAACGTTGAATATTGTTAAATTGACGAATATTCTTCCAGTGTTTCTCTTATTTTTGGAGACATACATGCAGTTACTGTAGTGACCGGATAAAAGCACAGACCGATTATTAACGGTTTTGCTCAGTAAGAATCTGTCACTTTTAGTTTTCTTTATTTAATGTTTCAAAACTACTACTGAACAATTGTAATTTTCATCTGAGGTCTGATACTACTTAAAAATTTGTATTCTTTTCAGTATTTATTATCATCACTGTATTTGTTTTAGTTTTAGACAGGATGTAATACTATTGACAACTCCTTCTGGTTGATTGACATGTTCAGTATTGCAGTAAGGAAGGCATGAATCAGTATCCGCCTGCCGGAGTGGCTTTATCGTTACCAGATATTTTATCAGCCATTTGTTACATAAAGTATGATGCAACAAAATGTTTGAGGAGTTGCGTGTCAAGCTGGGCGGTCTGGGTAGCATATTTGTTATTGATAAAAAAGTCTGATGTTTGGTGATTTTGTTCATAAAGTCAATACCAGCAGACAGAGAGGCACAAGTTGATCAAACTCCACGTTTGTCTTTGTACTTTGACCTGATGTACTTTGTAAATGAAGCTAAAGGAGAAGTTGGATTTCAGTGTGTCATACAAAAGTTTAGCTCATGAAGGATTCTATTTGCAAACTTTGGAAAATATGTTTTTAAGTAAACCTTGAGAGAATTTATCGATACTGAAAAGTTTGTGTTGAATACATAAGGCACTACTTACGTTTGTCGAAAATGGACTTTAGTTTTTCTTGGGCTATCGGCAACTACAAAGGGGAGATTCTTTATATATTTCTTATAAAATTATTTATTTGTCCTAGATTGTTATATAAATTTGTCCTTGGATATTTTTTGAAAAGCTATTTCTTTGCATGTTTCAAAAATAAAGATCAAGATATATCTATTTGTTGTACAATTTTCTCATATTTTTGCCTAATTTTTCAGCCTCAGTCCCAATATTAACACATCCTTCGTAAATTATATATGGTTTTAGTAATAAGCTTAAAAAAGGTTTTAAACTACGATTTAAAAAAATATGAATGTAACGGAGTTAAAAAGACTGCTCACACTTACGGAGTAGAGGAGAGTGGGGTAAGATGAGCCATTTTTCATATTTCGGATCACTACATCAAGGCAATCATAGTTTTGTCTCTAACTAGTGTATCTGCATATATTTCAAGATGTTGTGCATCCCTGCAAACCAACAGAATGAGTGTAAACAAAACTGTGTTGATGATATAGCATGCCAAAAAAATGGTCTCCTATGGTCAACTTACCCCATACACAGGGTAAGTTGACCATAGGAGACCACAATCTTCCTTGTCTTTACTTTCCCAGATTTTCATTTTTAAGGATATTGTAAATAATGGTGCTTAAGTTTACATTATCATCCTGAAGAAAATCTGCAGACCTCATACTGATGGGCCAATAATAACACAGATATGAAATGATCTCATGGGCCAGATATAATTGAGTTTGACACCTGTGCTTAAAATAAATGTATAACCCCTTCACCCATGTGCTTCTAACCTTCACAGACTCTATGAATTGATGCCCATCTCCTAAATATTTGGTCACATGATCAATTTCTTTTATCATCTCCAAACAACAGGAGGTGGCTCAACTTACCCTTTGGCTCAACGTACCCCACTCTCCCCTATAAACAAAATATAAATATCCATCCATATATATCCATCCACGCTTTTCATAAAATCCCCCTGCTTCACTCCCAACGCATCGAACAACTTTAAACTGTAGGACGAAAGCAGACATACACTTACACTGGGTGCGTTTCTAGCGAGGGTACGTGGAGTGCAGAGGGGGCAGACGACGCAGAAAGTGGCGCGACAGACAGCGCAGCCGCAGCACAACAGGCGCAGACGGACACAACAGCAGCCATGGCAGACGAAAAACCCAAGGTGAGGAGACGGTTTTGTAGCGGGATTCTCAAGGATGCGGAACTGTGTGTGGCGTTTCGTTTAGACGGCAACCTCGGCGGCCGCACGTGAGACCGATTCATCCACAACGTTTGATCGCGAGGAGGCTCGACGTATGGACACGGCGCGAGCTCGCACGCTAACTTGGCGGGTGCAGTTAGCATAATAAGCTAACGTGGCTAGTTTAGCCGTGCAGGATGGAAGAAATAAACAATCCGGTTGTAGAATATACCACAATTGGGTGCCGTCTACATACTGGTTTAACTAGTATTTGTTTGATATTGACACAATCCACTCAGTTAAGTGATGGTATGTGCAGACAACGGTTATAGAGCTACAGACATGTAGAGAACACAGACCTCTATGTAGGACCAAATAAATCGTTTGAGCGAACAGAGGATTCACTATGTGTCATTTTATTGAAATCTACTCACCAGCAACTCATGAATAAGTTTGGAGCTAAGGGAGATGTGAGCTTACCGTTGTTTGCATTGTGAGCAGGCCGGTGGATGTTACGAGTTGTAGGCCATCACCAAAAGCTCAAGTCTGCTAATGCTAACGCTGCATCTTCTTATCCATATTCAGTGACCACAACTCTCTTAAATTCATCTTTAGCGTGTGCCAGAACAAGATAGAAGTAACGATATCAACTCTAATCTGATCAATACAAGTTATTTGATGATAGGAGTTTCATGTGGATTAGTGTTATTGGTCTTACTAACTTCATAACACGTTCAATAGTTATACCAGAAGAAGAGGGGGGCATGCATTAAAGGGATATTCCGGCGTGTAAATTTGAGGTCAAACACACCGTAACACCGAGTTAGACACCCCCTCGAGAGATAAATGTTGCCGACTTGCTTCCCTAGTTATACCAACTTTAGTAACAACCGCATGATAGCAATACACAGCAGTCTGAGGAGCCATAAACAAACCTCAACCAAAACGCCACTCTAAAGCCACAAATAATGCTCACAACTTAACTTCATTAACAGTACATATAGAGTCCTAGCAACAGCACTAGGCACCAAACATCTTTTCAACTTTGCCTGATTTCTTTAACAAAGAGACTTAACACAACTCACCCGCTCTCTTCCAGCAGCCGCTTGTTTCTAGTGAGACCTCAGGCCTGTCCGTCACGGCCTACAGTGGGGTGACGCAGCTCAAGGAAGAACATTTATGATCATTTCTTCATCATTTCCTTGAAGTAATAATCACCACATTTATCATTTTCCACTGCAGACGTGGTAGTTCTTCTGCCTTAACGTCTCGGTCTTGATGCGTTTCCATGAAGAAATGATCATAAATGTTCTTCCTTGAGCTGCGTCACCCCGCTGTAGTCCATAACGGACTGGCCCGCTACAAACAAACGGCTGCTGGAGGAGAGTAGGTGAGTTGTGTTTAGTCTCTTCGCTAAAGAAATAAGGCAAAGCTAAAAAGATATTTGGTGGCTGGGACCCTATATGTACTGTTGATGAAGTTAGGGGCTGTTCTGAGCATTATTTGTGACTATAGAGTGGCGCTTTGTTTGAGGTTTGTTTATGGCTCCTCAGACCGCTGTGTATTGCTATCCTGCGGTCGTTTCTAAAGTTGGTATAACTAGAGAAGCAAGCGGCCAGAGACATTCATCTCTCGACGGGGATGTCTAACTCGATGTTACGGTGTGTTTGACCCTAAATTAATTTTACCCCGGAATATCCCTTTAATGTTACCAAAACTAATTTCTTTAAAGTAGATGTTTTTTCACATCAGTCTTTGAATGCATCTTGACTTTCTGCAAACTTTGATTTGTCTGTGTCACAGGAGGGAGTGAAGACGGAGAACAATGAGCACATCAACCTGAAGGTGGCAGGGCAGGATGGCTCAGTGGTGCAGTTCAAGATCAAAAGGCACACTCCTCTCAGCAAACTGATGAAAGCTTATTGTGAACGGCAGGTAAGACTGCAGCACAAATTCCGCTGCACCTCAAAAGAAGCTATTTTTAATTCCCTCACAGTGATAATAAATGGAACATGTACATATTCAACTGAGGACTAGAGGATCGGCTGAGGGATCCAGGATGTTCCAGCTAAACTTGAAATAGACCACAATCCACTTCATAGCGTGAAGTTTTAACATTGTACACATAATTCTCTCTGTGTCCAAACAGGGGCTGACAATGAGGCAAATACGATTTCGATTTGATGGTCAGCCCATCAATGAAACAGACACACCTTCGCAGGTAAGACTGCACCCCCTACATCCATCCTGACAGCAAAAACACTGTTTTTGGTTGGTGGTAAAATGATAATTAAATATCTATCAACATTGTTCCCCTAAAAGCAGAGTTCAGATATTCACTACATGTGACAAATGGGCTGTAAAGAGAATTGTTTTGATATGCCACGTGATCGTCGTATTAAATTCAATTGGAGCAGTCTCTAATCTAGACTATGAACAATTAATTGTGTGACTCATCTCAAGCTGAAAACAGACACAAGGCGTCTTTTTGGTTACGGGCATTTATTTCAGCTCCCTGGGTTTGAGCATGCCGTTAGAACTAAAACAATATAAAAGACATAATCTGAGTTTGTTAAAACTCCAATATAAAAATAACACTCTTCAGCACCAAATGAATCTCATGAAACATAACATTTACAAGGAAAAACCTTACTACATAACTCAAAATGACATTAACAGAACAGAAATCGGCCGCATGAAGCTGCGCTGATAAAAACTTAACTTGATAAACACGCTCCACACATACCTTGTTGGCCGCTTCAACTTGAAGGGAGAAAAAACGATCTTAAGTCTTCTTAGCTTCTTCTTAACAGCGCTTCACCCTCCGTCTTCAATTAATGTATCATGTGAACTGCTGTTCTCTTCCTAGCAGGTGCTCTAATTAGTGGACAAACCCGGGGTGTGTCACAACAAAAACAACCTGACCCTCCCTTAGCTCTGCACATCAGTTCCGCTTAACTTGTCAAATGCCCATGTAAATAAAATAATATTTATCTATTTAAACAACACAAGATTTTAAGCCATTTTAACTTAACTTATTTTGAACTTATTGACTTATTTATAGAACAAAAACAAAAACTCATACAAGTGACCGGAATTTCACTGACGGCAGCTACAAATTGGACCGTATCTTTCTTTGTTTTGGGATATGCTCCTTCCATTTCGCTCATTTTTAAAATGTCCTAGGCCAGCAGAAAACAGACAGTTGCTGATTTAACCTAGTTTGATTACGGATCTGTTCTATTCAAACAGCAACCTGGAAATTAAGTGATCCGACACCCTCTTTCCTAATGCCTTTTGTGTTTGCACGTGTCTAGAAGTTTTCCGGTGCACTCTGTCATTATTGTGCTTTTCAAAAGTGCAATGCATGTAACCCTCTTTAAAAAGTGCAAAAGAATAATCGCTAGAGAACTGTTCGTCAAATTAATTCATAAGCGTTCCTAACATACTCTAAACTAACATTTTGTCTTTTTTACAGCTCGAAATGGAGGACGAAGATACGATTGACGTGTTCCAACAGCAAACTGGAGGCTCTTCTCTTTAAAGACTATTGCCTTCAAACACCCCTACCTCCCCGTTTCCTCTCCGAATCTCTGTTTTGTCCGCTTTTCAAATGCTCATGACCAGTGTCGATACCATCCAGTGGAATACTTTTACAGAATGCTCAAATGCAGCAGCACAGTAAGTGTAGATAGATTTAATAATACTGTCTTTTGTATGTTAACATGTCCGAGCTGTGCAGACAACTTGTAAGCTTCAGTGGCTCTAATGTGCAGAAGAAATCAAAAGCTTATGATGATTTTCCCCCCAGAAGCTTTGGAGGAAACTCCTCGGCCCCTGTACTTGTTTTTATACTTATGTCATCAAAGTTTTGAGTTAGATGGAATTTTGTTGTTGTCTAGTAAGCCTGCATTTTAAATTCACATGGGTTGTTATGAAAATGTATTATTGGAATAAATTGAGTCGTTTTTTAACATGTCTGCGTTATTTGTGTTCTCAAACTCGAGGGAACTATTCACTAGTGGAGTGCTCTCTGGAACTAAACTGTGATTTTATCTGCAGCAGGAAACTTCTTGACCAGGTGTGTGTTCAGACAAATGATTCTACAAAGAGGCTGTTTCTGCAAGAACTGACTTTACAATTAAAATTGCTCTTCCAGGATTTATCAGTCAGACCCTCACCAGGTTACAAGTTAGCACCCTGAACTTTAAAAACCTCTTCACCTCCAGGTTTTTGGTAAAATTTACATCATGTGAAATAAGATAAATCCCCAAATAAGATTGCAAAATCCATAAAGCTCCCATGAGTTGGTCAGTGTTTATGTGGACAAAGCAGTACACCCTATCTTGTTGCTGATTGACTCGTACATTTGCAAGTTTTGTTTTCTGACAGTCTCATTCTGCTTTCTATTAATAGCAAAATGTAGGAAATTTTGGATGAAAGAAGACTTCTACAGCACATCACTAGATCCTCTCATCAGACACCTGCTACTTCACAGGCACTAAAAATAAGTTGTCGGCCTCGTAGGTGATCTCAAAGCTTTGCTTTTGTAGGTCATAAAGGAGCATTTCTGAATGGACCTTGTGACTTAAATTTGATTATTAATACAACTATGATCAGGCAGGTGTCCAAGACTAAACTCCTGGGTGTTAAGTTAGACAAACAGCTCTCATGGTCTGATCAGATCAATCATATCGTGTCCAGGATGGGCAGAGGTGTCGCTTTGGCTGGAACGTGTGCACCATGCTGTCCACCCTCGGTCATGAAAACAGTGGTCCAGTCCCTGGTTTTGTCACACCTGGAGTACTGCTCAGTCATTTGGTCCAGTGCTGGACGGGGGCACTTGAAAAAACTGCAGCTTGCCCAGAATAGAGCTGCCAGAGTAGCCCTTTGTTGTGCGTATAGAATGTGAATGAGATACACACCGCCTAAGGGTGGTTAAAGGTACAGAACAAGCTAAATATAAATATTCTTCGCCATTTGCATACTGCCATATTCAAAGGGTATCCAACTTTCTTTGTGGACAAATTGGTGTACAGTGGCTATTGTCATCAACATGTCACTCGGCAGGTCAGCTCTGGTCATTTAATTGTTCCATTCTCCAAGTCTAATTGTATGAAGAAAACCATGTTATTTAGATCTTTGGAAATGTGGAATCAATTGCCTAAGAGCACACAGCAATTTAGAAGTAGGTATTATTTTCAAAGGACTTCAAAACAAAACTGTATGTATGAATGAACTATAAATGCATAGATTTTGGAGCTATTTTAATGTTGTGAAGAATCATGAATCTGTGCTTGTATTTATTATTAATTAATTGTTGAAATGTTATTTTACTGTGATTTAAGCTTTTGGACCCCAAGAAGACTAGCAACCACTTTGTGGACGCTAATGGGGTTCCAAACAAATAAACTGAATTTAGATGTTTCATAACTGGTCAAAAGTTATGTTAAAAACTCAGGGGCTTTCAATACATAACCTGTCTCAACTTTGCAGTCACTTTTTTGTGTATCATATTAAAAGTTGGCTTTATATAGAGCTTTTCACCTGTTTTATAGGGTATGGGTGGAACTAGAGGTTGAAAAAAGCCCTCCTCTGTAACCGCATCCCTGAGAAAACCAGGGATTTGGTCAAGCGTTCATCTTTAAAAAAGACACAGAAAAAACATTTGCAGACCGGATGTATAATTTTTTACCTAAAAATCTGTTTAAATTGTAATGTCATTTGCAGTCCAAATCCAAGGTTATGAAAAATATCTCAAAATTATAAATCAGGTTAAATTATTGAGGCACGATTTGTTTCAAGTTTGATGAAACTGAAACCTTTGTTTTATAAAGATTGTCTTTTATTCTGAAAATGCCACCGGAAGTGTATCGCTCTTTGTTGTTAACATTGACGGGTCCACACAGATCCAGACTTGGGGTGCCAGGTTGATTATCAGAACAACCGGCTGCGATAGACAATGATGAGGCGGTAAAGCACTCTTATTCAAAGTGTAAATCGTGTATTTCTCGTCAGATTTATAAACACTCACGACTTCTCGATCAAAATGACGACGACCACGACATTTCAAGGGATGGAGCCTGGTTCAAAAAGCAGTTCAAGGTAAAAAGGCGTCGCTCGGAACGCTTCACAAATCTATGCTAGCCCCCCTTTGCAGCAGCCTGTCAGCACAGCATCATGTCTCTAAAGCTACACAGGTTAATGTATATTTGTGGGAACACATTTCCGACCCCTGCGTCATGTAAGATGCTGGATGTTTGAGGAGGATGTTCCTGGATTAGCTCAGTACCACACCTTCCTCATTTGTCTCATATGAATGGACCATTTTCATCTTCACGTAAGCTAGCAGGATAGCACACACATGTACACTCCCCTTTGTAGCAGAGGAGGCCATCCAGACTAGTTAGCTCGACTCTAAAGCGGCTAAATTTTGACCTTTTTCATCGACAGTGTTCCTGTTTAGTCATTTCTCTTAAATCCGTTCATTCCTCGATAATAATGATTGATCATGTCCGTCATTTCAACAGGGTGGGGCCCCCACGCGGATTTGAGATCAGTTCTCGACATGATCATTGTGGTACAATAAGACATCCTTTATGATGAGCTTGTCCTGCAGACAACCTCATAGAGAAGAGAGCCATGTTACAGCTGGTTTAAGTCACACCCTACAATCAATCAAATAATCAATCAATCAATCCAGACACTCATCAGCCTGTCAATGTTTATTTAAATGTCAACAAATGTCCAAAAGCAAATTGATAATAAGAGAAGGTCAAGACAACACTCTTAGGCTGTTATCGAATTCATCTACTTTACTAGCTAGGGATGTAACGATATGTGACCAGAATTATCACGGTTATCAATATTATCACGGTATTGATGAAATATGTTTTAAAAGTACATAGACACAGCATGAAATCATTTAACAAAGTTTTATTTTGAAAAATCAATCAAAATAACAAGCAGAATGAACTTTTCCTTAACCTTAAATAACAGAGGGACAGTAGGCTTAAAAAATTAAAGATGGGGCCTAAAGTAATGTGCCAGTGGGGATAAACATTAACATAATAACAAATAAATAAAATGACATTCCTTATTGTGCAATTTGTAAGAATTTTCAGTGCTCAAAAAGATGTACTCTTACAAATATAAAACAGAGCAACACTACTTTATGAAAATTTCAACCACATGTAAACGCAAGGGGGAAAGTTGGTGTTTAAAATAACATAAAATATGTAAACTAATTGGATGAACCACACCGATTGTCCGTTTTCTCCATCATAAGATGCTGCTGCTGACTTTGTTCATCACTTGAGATTGAAATGTAAATATGTCAGCTTATTTACTCTCCTGGTTTGAGAAGTGATCTGCAAGGGGAAACGATGTGTCAGCTGGCACTGAATACCCCACTGGATGACACGCTGGTTGCTGGGATGCACAGAAGCTTCCTGGCAACCCTGGCAACCCTATGTAGAAGCCGAAATACGCCCAGACTTCGGACTTTGTTTTCTTTGACAGTGGAAAAATCTCTGCAACATGGTCGGCAGAACTGCCCTCCGCCATGTTTACAAGTTGTATACTGCGCAGTGCGTGTGCGCACCTGTGTCTGAATGACTGCTGCATACTGCTGCTCCTCTCAACATTGAGCAGTATCACTGTGAGCTTTCCCAGAGTGCGGCAATCAATAATATATATTTGATCATAGAGAAAGCATTTTTTTTTAATTGCTCCTGGGGGCCCCCTATTGGCTGCGGGGCCCTAAGCTGGCCCATAGTTCGCTTATGCCTTGGCCTGCTAAAAACCTGAAATATCACATTTAAATACCAACAGACTTCAAATTGGTCCCATTTATTTAAAACTATTATTCCCATGTTTCAGCAGTTTTGGCCTTTTGAATTTTACTTTTACAAACAAAAACCTTTTGTACAGAAAGTACAACAGCTGAACAGTATTTCCTGTGTGTACTGATTCAGTGTTACTTCTTACTTTACTGTTTGTTTGCATGTTTTTTGTCTTTAATTGCCACATGGTAGTGATATTTAAAGCGTTTTCTGTGTATTCACACCAGCATGCCTCTTATTGAATTTATGAATCCAAAGCAGCCAAAGTTGCAGTTGTTTGGAAAAAGTGAAAAAAAAATGTTAAATTGAAGAATATTTACAATTTTCAATAATGATTGAATTTGTTCCCAATAAAAGACGTTATAGGACTACCTAAATAAGATGCTCAAATTAACAGTAAATTTGAAATAAGCAACAACAATCATAGATAACTAAACTGATACACTGTCTTAGTTTTGCACCATAACAATTAGTATCAGCTAATGACTGGACAACTTGCCTCCATTGTGGCCCAAAAAAAACATCTCAGTAGAATGAGTTGGTGCCGCCAAAATATACCCAGAAGTAACCTTGCTGCCTTATCTGATTACAGAGACGCACATTAAACTTACTGATAACATGTTTAGGATCCTTCAGGTCAGTTCAGTCCACAGCAGAAGAGATTATTGAATCAACTTGAAGTAGGTAGGGTTTATGACAGCAGGAGCTCTAACTGTTTTGGCTTCACAGTCAATGAACACCCAACATTTTTAAAACACAGTTTCTCAGTTGTTGATCTAGTGCATCACCTCTCTCTCTTTCCCAGGGTTTTGCGTCCTCCAGGTGGTGGCTCCAATATTTCGTTCGGTACAGATGAGGAGAAACCCCCTGTCCGGAAAGACAAGATGGCCTCTAGTGTGTTTGCTGAGCCAGAGGACCCCTATGCTAATCGAAGGAACAACCCGCCAGGTACATTTTCTGCCAAACTCACTGCTTTTTGTGTACTCTGTGGTTCATAGTTACATTAATGACACCAGAGCACCACTCCAGGTATGAAGTCTGGGACGTGTTTTCGTTGTTGTTTATGAAAAAACGTGTTTTTACTGTATCATTTACTGTTCTTCTGTGGCCCAAAGCTGCTCAAAAACTCTGAATACATAAAAATAACAAGCTAGGTACACTAAGGGCTTCATTGATCTCCCCTTGAGGCATGTCCTTAAAGTCAATCTCTTGTGCTGCTCTGCTGATTTGGACTCTTTTCAAGCATGCACCAATCTGAAATATTCATGTTGAATCGAGCTGCCTCAAATCTGTAATGGATCACAGATTTAATCTCAGAAAACACACACACAAAGAGAAGTAAAAGGTGAAGGAACTTGTTTCAGGGATGCTAATTGGCCTTATTTAGCCTTGCTGGTCGTTGCACAGAAAAATGTGAAAAGAGGAAATGTAAAAAAATAAAATAAAGCAGAAGTGACAAGATGTTCGCAGGGACTGACGTGTGTCTGGTTTCCTGGTTTCCACTCTGTTGAGTACAAAATACTATTTTTTTCTTACTGTAGAGTATTTTGTGCGTATTTCTTTGTTTCCAACCTCACAGCAGTGTGAGCAAGACAATATTCATCAAATATGAATGCTCATATATTATAAATGACAAATAGATATATAAACAAAGTTCAAGGCAGCGTTGCATCACATCTTCTAGGTCAGGTAAGGTGCAGCCCATCTGTTGTCACAATTAGAAATAGTAGTGGTAATTACAATAGAAGTTTTGTCCAAATGTCCAAAAACTAGAGCATGTTCCAAACTCATTAACACAAGCTGTCAGTGTTTTGGTACCTTTGCCTTCATGTTTCAGACTCATATCAAAGGAGAGATAAATAGCAACATATCAGTCCTGCTGGTTTTCTGTCACTGTCATATCCAAAGTTCAGTGATGGTTTCACAACATTAACCTAGATTCATTTCCTTGTCATTTACTATTCATTTACAACTCGAGGAGTTTTTAAGCTCTTGAAAGAAGCCAGTTTAGGAAAGACACAGCCTATGTTTGACCCTCTTAATTATACCTGTCAAGAATATGTTTAAGAAAGCAGGGTAACTGAATTGAAACCAAAAGATGTTTTACTTAATGCTCATTACATTTGGTCATTCACCTGATTATATGAATTTCATATCATAGAAAATGTTTTTAAGCTGTTTCTTGTGACCATCTCGTTTAACTGAATGGTTAGGAAGAGGAAAAAATCCATGTTAGAGTTAGGGCAGGATTTTTGATATCATAAACACTCCAACAAGTGGGTGTGTTTTCTGTCCACAGACTGTAAACACAGCACCAGTGGGGTTCAAACATATTTAGTGGCACCAGCTGCATATATAGATTGAATCTGCTGGTCGTCTGTTTTTATGATCCACGGCTTTGTTTTCAAACTACAGCATTTAAAGTTTGCTCCAAATGATGAAATAAACTCAACAGCACTCAGAATTGTGAAGACATTAAGGCTAAAACATACAGGATCCGTTTTGAGCGCGTAACATCAGCGTCGCGTATCACGCAGCAAATAGGTTGTGATTCTAAGCAATGCAGCATCCCTTACAGGACACGTATCAGCTCCATCGCAGCTCCGTATCAGAAGCGTATCGAGCGCGGCTCTGCTAAAGACACGCGCTGAGTTTATTTTTGCTGCTCTACGCTTCTGATACGCATCAATATACACAGAGAAGATTGTTCTAGACAGGAAGTCAAGCACAAAAACATGTGCTTGTCATCCGGTGTTTCAAAATAAAACACCATATGTGAACTCTCGACTGTGTATCAGTTTGTGTAGATGAGAAATACTTTCTGGTTTTGGATTTATCGGTAACACAGAACAATCTGATGGTAAATCCCCGATCCATGTGGACCCCAACAGGACTTTGAACTACTAACTCTGTCTGAAGGTAACAGCACAGCTTAAAGCAGCATAGTTTACTATATCAAACACGGGTAAACCCACAAAAACTGAAACTTTAAAATCACGTTGCTTTTTCACATACAGTAGAGGCTCAGCGGTCACTGAAATAGACCACAGAAAGGAGAAACAACCTGTTGTGAGCATGTCGTTTCCTCTATCCTGAGCTCAGCTGACCGGGGCTGCACTACGCTGCTGACACACTGCTCCAAATACATATCCTGTGATAGACAGCGCTGCTCTACGGAGCAAATACGCGACGCTGACAGAACACGCTCAATACGGATCCTGTTTGTTTTTGGCTTTATGTTTAAAATGTTGAAGTTAAACTAATTTTCTGACACGAAAACACATCAAACTTATTTCTTTCCCACGAAAATCCAGCTGTATGCAAATTCCGACCCCACTCATGCGCATGTTTCCAAGTGACCTTTCTGACTCAAACAGTGACATTTTCTTCCCTCACAAAGATTTTAAGTAATTGAAGTATTTAGTAGTAAGGGATTGGAAATTAATTAAATGCAGAACAGTGAAAAGTTCTAATACGGAGGCCTACACAGCAGCATGTACTGTTGTAGTGGCATTTGTAATGAAAGTGAAACTATCCCGGTTTGAAATTTCCCACAGTGAATCCCAAAGGAAATGTGTGGGAGATGTTTGTGTATTCCAAAATTCCAGCATAATAGGGGTTTGGAGCAGATATGATACGGGTGGACTTCAATTATGAGGTCAGTTTCCTCTGTGTGACCGAGAATTCCCCTCACTGCCTCCATTGTCTGAGACAGGACTGTGATTGTGTGACCCTTGTTTTTAATTGCCTCTCAGAAAAACCCTCTTCTCCACCCTCAACATTTAGGGGAATTGGTGGGACTTGAGTGAATTATTGCATTTATGATAAAATCTCCAGTTTTGGATTGGATTGCCTCACTGTGTCCCATGTTTTGAAGGCTCATCTGTCTGAGCTGTTATGTCTCCTTGTTCCTGCAGGTGGCAGTGCTACAGGTGTGCTGTGTGGTGAGCCGTCAGCTCCCTTAAGAAGAGGAGGGAATCAAAACACTAACCACTCTGCGGACGCTCCTGCTATGGTAACATTAGGCCTCATATGATCGGTGGTCACATGTTAGGAAGTGAAAACATCAAGCAGACAGAACTGTTAGGAAGCAGCTATCATGAAAGTTGTTTCACTTCACAATAGTGAACTTTATATCATGTGGAAAAGAAAAAGACATTTCCCCATGACATTTACAGAGAAATTACCCATGAGTTGTGTCTAAATACTAAATGTCTGCCTTTTTTTTTAGGATGGAGAAAACTGTGTGCATGTAAATGGTAAGTGTGTGTTCTTTTTTTTCTGGTCACACCACCCGGTTTTTTAATATTTGGATCAGTGAAACACCAGAATGTCATTGGAACTTATGAGAAAAGGAAGTGAAAAAAGGGAGTGAAGAAGAGTTTTCTCATGTTTTTGCACCACTTGTACTCCTAACTTGAATTAATCCAGGTGTAGTTTTTGAAATAAACCATCCAAAACATGTTTTTATATAAATTATGGGTAACGCTTTCTTTTACGGTACACTTATTACCAGGTAGTTAACAGGTAATTACCTAGTAACAACATGACATTATCTGGTAATTACATGATAACTACTAAGTCAATACTGTCTAGCGACCAGGTAGGTAACCTTCCATCATCATACGAATTGCTCTGGTATTTCCAGGATTTTCTCTGCTTCCTGGAACCAACATTGCGCAGTAGCTTTGTACGCATTCGGCGGGTGTGTCGCCGTGATAATGCTCGGCTCAAACAGCTTATCGCTTGGCAATCTTCACGCCCATAGGCTGTATCGAGTGTCAATCATAGAAAATAAGAACCCCAAATAACTTTTGAAAATGGAGCTGCTCAGAAAAACGAAAAAAGAAAAACTAGACAGTATTGACTTAGTGGTTATCATGTAATTACCAGATAATTTCATGTTGTTACTAGGTAATTACCTGATAATAAGTGTACCGTAAGAGAAAGAGTTACCAAATTATGTATAATTTCTGCTCCTTGATTTCCTATAGAGGTAGACAAAAAGTGTTAATTGTTAATTTCCAGGCTAAGAATATGGATTATTCTGCATAGCAGTGTACAAAGTTAGTCCTTGTGCACATGGAGTGTAACTCTGGTTCATTTTATAACTTGTATTGGTGTTTATTTTACTTTTTTAACAGTAATATTACCTATGCAGTTTTAACAAGGTGAAGAAAGATAAAATTGAATCTGTGTTCGGAGAGTTGGTAAAGATTTGAGATATCCACACGCAAAACGACAAGGAAGTGACAAGAAAACAAACAAAAAAAATAGTGGCGCTAATGAAACACAATCAACTTTTAAAGTGCAGGAGTAAGAAAATGAGATGTATGATTTTCTCTCATTCATATTTCTGGATCTTTCCCCTGCAACACTTCATCTCCTTTCCTTCTTCTCATCTCCCATTCAACCCCCTCCTTTCCCACGTGTGAGTGGAGCAAACTCTTTCATACTGCTGTTGTGAATACACAACACATTAAAACAAAACCACAAATCTTACTTCAACAATAGTTTTGTTAGAGACATGGCTTGAGTCATGATTTTCATTGGCACACCTTGAGTTCAAATGAGTGTCGTTGCTACACACAAATAATTTTGGATTGATTTGTTTATAAATTCTTGAACTAACTGATGAGAGGTTAACTACCAAAACAGTCTTTAAGTTTTATAGATGCTGAGTCCAAAACACGTTGACAGTTGCACATTAATTGGATAAACACTTTGTGCTTCAAATCCCCTCAGGGCAGAGTTTGTAAAAGTAGGACAGGTGACACCTGTGTGTGTGACAGAATATTAAGTGCTAATCATTCGCTAATTGCTTCATGTAGCCGTTTTGCTCCCTGTGTTCAGAAAACAGTGCTGTGGAGCCTGAGGCTGCCCCGGCTCAGCAGGATGAAGCTCCTCCAGCTGAAGAGTCTGCTGCAGGTTTACCCTCCGGCCGCAGGAATCCCCCGGGGGGCAAGTCCAGCCTCATCCTGGGTTAAATCCCAGCCGACTGCCACCCCCTCTCCCCATATCCACTCATGTCTGGACCCATCTTTTTTTTATCGTAGGAACCCCAGTCCATCGGTATGTACCACAGGAACCCTCTCCGACATCTACCAGACAGCAGTCTCCTCCAAGTGCATTGTTTTGATAACTCTTTTTTGAAAACTGTTTGTACTGTTTTTATTGTTTGTTTCTTTTTGACAGAAGCACTTTATGTAATCCTAATTACATGGTTCAAAGTCTTCCTTTTACCCCCTGTCACGCATTAAACCTGCCAGAAAGGGTACAAGGATCACATCTCATATCAACCAGTGGAGTATCTCCCCTACCTTTGTCGCAACAGCACACAGCCTTTATGTGATTATACGAGCAGCTCCTAGAACACAAGCAAAGAAAAGTCGTCTCTTTTGCACTGTGTTCATTTTTGACCCATCTTGCATGCATGTCTGATCTGAATGTGAAAGGAAACATAAATGTGAATTTTAGTTTTTTCTAATTTAACCTGTTTGTTGGTAATTTTTTGTGTGTGGAATAATTGTATCGTCGTTGCATGAAGTTGGAAACTTTCTACTGATTAAATTCATATTGTCCACATAGAAACCACATAAATTACTTTTATCGTGATCTGAAGGGAGCAAACCATTGCCTTCAGATGATCTCTTAGGTCTCGTGTCAGGTAACTGAATTGGAATAAGCCTTTTTTATATCGTAGTCACCAAAAGTAGATTATTGTAACCCCAGTGCCAGTTTTGAGTGCCCTGTGTTTTTATAGGTAAAATTTACTCTGAAATAAAGTGTGCCTGTTTGTGTGTTAGGCTACAACATCAAATAAGGTTGGGTTTCCCCGGTTGCATTGTATCACTCCAGAATAGGAATGTGGTCGGTCCCGATACTGAAGTGTTACTGGCAAACCCATCCTAGATTTGACAAGTGACCTTATAACAGCTCAGCCTTGTTTGTATAGTTTATCCATTTTATCTTTTTTATTATTCCTACTGTTCATTGGAAATGTAATGCAGTCTTTCATGTACATTTCATGTTACATTATTTGAAACAAAAATCAGATTCCCTCCTGCTCTGGTCCTGCTCAGTCACGTGTGTGCGTGACTGCTGTGAAAAGTCAGCTGTCACGTGACAAAACCTACATTTCAGGTTCCTGAAATATGATTCCTGTGTGTATACTTTTAATATGTGTTACGATGCAATGCATTCCCATTTACATCCTATATTGATTCATGTTGCTGGATGTAAGTCACTGCAGAAATTTGAAATCAAGAAATGGCACAAGTGGACATGAAAATTAAAAATCAATTCTGACCATGACTTGCTTTTGCAGTGTGTTTTATCTTCCTGTTGTTGTTGCATCCTCCCCTCCTTACAACAGGAGAAACCATATAGCTGAACTTTTTATCCTACAGATGTAAGAATCTAGAGTGGTTCAATTGTGCAAAGTTTAGTCTTGAATTTACGAGTGGGACACTTGGGCGTGTAATATGGACTTGGGTTTGGGTTTGTTGCTAGAACCGCCCCTGTGTGGTAGCGTAATAATGAAAGTGAAAGTCAGACGAGGAGCCTGCGTTTGGAGCAGTCAGTTCATCATCATCTAGTCCACCGAAGAGGAGCGTGTACGGTGAGTTCGTATCGGTCTGTATTTCTGTTAAATCTACAGGGAGCTATGTGATAAAAGGGAGCTGAGAAGACGTGTGGTGCGCAGTTTGACTGTAGTTAAGTAGTTGGACGTCGGCTTTAAATGACCCTGGTCAGTCGGTGTACACATGGTGAAAAGTTAATATCGGGTGTGTGGTGTTTTGTGTACTGTATTTATGTTAAGGCTGTCCGCGGAAATGTCCCGGATTTAACCGGTCATTACGGTAGCCGAGTAGGGAGAGTCCCCGGATTTCATTACAGAAATCTGTTCAACTTAATTTATGTTAATGTAATGGTTGTTTGAGTTGTTTGGCCACGATATGTCTCTGAGACGTTACTAGGTAAGTCCACGCTCACGAGGACGTGGGTTGGGCTTTGTTCACCAACGCTGTGTGCGTGCTGCATGTGCACTAAAGCTAATAACCTCATACGTTTCTTGAACTGAAATGACAATAATCCGGAAACTTTACAAGAGTTTTGCAGTTTTGAGTTATTTTGAACAAGCGTAACAAAGTGTGGAGTCGTGGGAAGGGTAAAGGGGTCAATGTTTGTCTGCACATGCGTCTGAGCAAGGAGTAATTTATCACCTGTGGATGGCAACTCGATAGTCGGGTTACAAGGCGCCTAGTTGTTGGTTACTCAGTGGGTCACTCCGTTTGGAGAGGCAGAGTGATTATCTTTTGTTTACAATACAGGATATTTACAGGGAAATACTAAAACAGGAAGACGGTGGGAAAGAGGGGTATAATAGGGGAGAGTGGGGTAAGTCGAGCCACCCTCTGTTGCTTGGAAATGGTAAAAGAAATTGTTCATGTGAGAAAATATTTAGGAGATGGAAATCAATTCATAGTCCACCATTTTAGCTTAAAGGACTAATACATACATAATAGTAGTTCAGGGGTAAGTTGAGCCAGTGGCTCAACTGAGAAAGTAAAGAAGTCTGATGAGAGGATCAGAGTTTCAGTTCAGATTGTTGAAATGTTTTACTTTTTCTTTCCAAAAATACAGCTGTGAATGTTCTGAATCACTTAAAGACATTCTCATGTTAAAATGACTTTTTACAAAACAGCTTTTTAGCAGTTATATGCAATAAATAGATAAAAAATACACATGAATGTGAAGAAGTAACTGTTATTTAGGAAGAGAGAAGGTGAGGGAGGGCTGGAGTGGAGAGTGTGTGTGTGTGTGTGTGTGTGTGTGGGGGGGGGGGGGGTAGTTGGACATACGGCTCAACTTACCCCACTCCTATGGTCAACTTACCCCATACACAGGGTAAGTTGACCATAGGAGACCTTTTTTTGCATGCTATATTATCAAGACAGTTCTGTTTACACTCATTCTGTTGATTTACAGGGATGCACAACATCTTGAAATATATGCAGATACACTAGTTAAAGACAAAACTATGATTGTCTTGATGTAGTGATCCGAAATATGAAAAATGGCTCATCTTACCCCACTCTCCCCTTCTGGACAGCTGTGGGACAGAGCCATGTGTGGTTCTCAAAGTTCATGGTTTGTTGATCTGTGCAGTCGTTTCAACAGAAAAAGGAAGCCTTTTGTAAGACAGAATGAATGCGTGTGTGTTTGTAAATGAGAAAGAGACGTAAACATTTTTTTTTAATAGTTTCTGAGGTATAGAATTAAAAACACTGACACCAGTAGGATGGTCCTGACATAGAGGGACGCCCACCACCACCCGGTCAGGTGGTGAACATCAGCGTTTCCAAATAGTTCTCTGAGACTGACATGGAAGTATAGGAAAAAAAGAGCAAAGAAACAACGCAATCATTTAAGTATAAAATAAAACTTACTTAGGCTTTTGCAGTTTTTTTACCTGTTAGATAATGAATTCAGCCACCTAGTAATTATTGCATTTAAACTGTGAAATGAAACTCATGCAAGAACAATGGTTTCAACCTTTAGCCAGCACTTTGAGCTTCCTCATCTTGTTTACTTTAAGAGGAACGGTCAGGATGTTCAGGCACGGACTGTGTGCAGACAAGAAGAGTGCTGATAGGACAGAGCTGGACAACATCAAAATCTAGCAGCTCCTGGATGACAGCTAAGTTTAAGTCAAGTCAGTTCGATGTGGCCTGTTTTACACTGTGGTGCCTAAAGTGAACGTGGACACAGAAGAGGCCAGTTCTTTACATGTTCAGCCGGTGTACGTCAGAATAAAGTCAAAGTTAAACCCATGATAGTTTCAAGGAGTCCAGATGTTTCACATTTATTTCCAAGAGATTCTGACAGGACTGCATTGAAACACAGCTGCAGTAGTTAGATTACCGTATGGGGAAAACACTTGTGATGAATTATTTGTTAAGACTGAGGCTTACGATCGGTTCTGTACCGGAAGATCCAGATTGCGCCCACTTACAAAGGACTGACCCTGCCTTTTTGTTGTTTTAGCAAGGGGCTGTTTCTAATTTATGTTTGTTTCCGGTGTCTGCGTGGTTCAAGAATGGAAGATATCACCAAGAGACCTTTGCAGGGACCGCATGAGAACAGCAGCTAAATTTATTCTTCAGAGTAAGCAAGCTATTTTCAAAAAAGCAGTGCATGGTAGAACAAACACCACCCCAAATGCACTGGACTAATTATAGGGAGACGGAAATGATTGCACCTTTTAAAAGTGCACGGGTTTAGTCATCATGAAACTGAATAAAAAAGGATCTCAGAGGAGCAGATTATCACGTGTAGGGTCACCTCACACATTATTTAATTACTCTTTGAAGGGCAGAGGCTATTGTCACATATTTGGCAACAAACCCAGAAACTCCTATTGGTACAAAAAAAATCTCTTCTGCCAACTTTCTCTTTCAGTATTACTCATCTGGTCTGTTTAATGTGCAGTCAAAAGTCACTTTTTAAGTGGTCTGTAAATATTCTCTTAAGTCACAGCACAGCTAGTCGGACAGGTTTCTGAGGCAGCCTTGACTTCTTGTAAAACGACCTTTAAAATGTGAGCGAGATTTGTGCAAGATTGAAGAGACGTACTGACTGACATGTTTGCATGTTAGAGAATATTTAACAACCTGTTAGATTAAATGCATGCCTTTCCTTCATGCCCTAAATTTTGTGCAGCTTTAAGGCGTGAATTAGCACACGCAGTCACTGAGTCATTTTAATGTTCTGACACAGATATGGTTTCTTTTTATCGTGTTTCTTTTTATCAGCTTTTATTTTCTTTTCATTAAACCATCTGTGTTGTGTTCTTTTATGACCAAGCATTACAAGCAATTTTATGCATGATATTAGAACATTTGCTCACAGAGACCATGTAATCCTTGAGTATCAATTTCTGGAGTTAGCACAGAGGACATTTACTCTCTGGAGACCCCTCTTCCTGTTGACCTCCCGCTCAGCTGCTGGTGTTTGCAGCTTTGGAGCTGACATGATGAATCTTTCCCTGTCGTGGCAAAAAGAGTCAAGAGTCTAGACTGCAGTTATTCTTTTTAAAGAGACTATTTCCACTTTGTTTGGAACAAGCTTGGTTGTTTAAATGCCATCTGTTTTTTGTTTAGTCACTAATTCGGGTCATGGCCCAGAGAAAAGAAATGCTTTTGAACATGATACTATTCATCTGTCGGGTCTATTCTTCCCACCATTAACCAGGTCTGTCTGTTGAGTCAACAGCTGATGATTTGTTCAGACAAACTTCACCACATCTGCTCCTTCTTCTTCCAAGGACGTCTCAGTACTCTTGACCCCACCTCCTCAACAGTCTTTCTGTTCATGCTGCCTCTGCCACCCCTTACTGATCCAGCACCGATTGCACGTCTTTCCTTTTTTCCATCTAAGAGAGCTAAAATTTCTTATGTCTAATCATGTACAAACAGCTGTACTGAGGCCTGGGCTATAGCGAAGTGGGACAAAATTTCCCCCATCTTTAATTCTGTAAACGTCCTCATCAGCTTTTGCTGCAAGTTTTCTCAGTGAACCTCTCTTGGCACAAAAGCAGCCAGAGCTTTCCTCTCAGTGTGCCAGTGTAAATAACGATCATCAGACTATGCCACCGAGTTCTGTACTCTGGCAGCTTACAATGTCTGGAATAACTTCTCACTGCTGGAAGATTTCTACAGCAGTCAATCTGACGCCTTTAAAAGACCAGCTACTGCCCTAATAACTATGTCAGGCTGAAACAGACTTATTTAGTTCCTGTACCATCAAGATTGGTGGTGATTGATGGGTTGCTCATCCCATGTACAGAGGCTTTAGCCATTAACAGCACTGATTCAAATCAAACCAGGAGCCCTCGGCTGCATGCCAGTCTCCACTCTGTCTCCCATGCCCACTCTATCCACTTTCCCGTTCTCTAAATAAGGGCATAAAAGCCCCCAAATTAAATATACTGTATGAATACAAAAAGATTGGTAAATACCCCCAAGAGAAAGAAAAAGAGAAATCACATCAATCTTTCCCTCCCCACATTGCATCCAAAACTCGTGCTCATCCCCTCTCTGCTGCCGTGAGGAGGCCCAAGTAAACTACAAAAGCTGTGTACATTCCTGAAGATGACCAGTGCTGGCTGGCTAACAAACTACAACCTATGTAGGTCAGTGCAGTCATTGCATGACCCACATCCCCCATCTGCAAACTCTTTAGATGTTGAGAGCAAGTTTATTTTTCAACTTTTATTGTGAAACTTCTGAACCTTTTAATCCCCAGTTCAATGTGGAAGTGAATTCCTGGGATGTTAGCGTAAGGGTGGTTCTTTCCGAGAAGTCCCCTGCTTACAGCAAATGCCTTCCTGGCAGACCAGGTTAACAGGATTATCTCCTGTGCATAAAAATGATGGTGTGGGAAACAGGAAGTTGCTATGTGTCAAGGTAGCCAAGGAAGGAAGAGTAACATTATTGGATGAGCATCATTGTCAGAGCATCTTATTTTCCTGGATGGACTTATCTTAAGAACCCAGAACATATCCGGAGAACTAAACCACAGGAGAGCCAGGTAGGCCCTCCTTTTTTTTTTTTTTTTGACCTGATTCCTTTGCCCAACTTGCTGGACAAAGGACAACGTATGATACGCTCTACAAGAACCGGGACACAGTGACAGACTGGAGTTCTCAGCTCATCTTGACTGAGAGCTGACTGCTGTCTGCTTGGAGCCACTCAGCCTCATCTGTGGTCAACAGCTTCAGACCAACAGCCAACCCCTGCAAATGACTTCAGCACTGGAAACCTGCCCTAGCTGTCTCAACATCTACAGCCTATCTTCTATGAGTTAACATCTGATTTGGGTCCAGCTCAATAGCGTGTTTTCCAACTGGATCCTCACCATTTGGAGCTACTGGAGTTAGTCGAAGATAATTATTACATCTGCTCAGGCTCTCATTTGTCATTGTTGTAGGGCCACATGGAAGCTCCTCAAGATTTAGACCAGGTCTACTGAGAAATGACCGGTTACTGCTTCTTATCGCCGGGACAGTGTGGTTATCTGTCCAAATCCTTCCTCAGCCAGATGAATTTGGAGAGTCCATGCCAAGATTTATGGATCTACTTCTTGTGTCTAAGATTGTTGACACTGTCTTGGACTTTGCAGCCCCGGGAAGACCATTTATGATTATGATTTCATGGAAATGCAATCAGACCAAGACGCTAAGGCAGAAGAACTACCGCCTCTTCAGTGCAAAATGATTATTATGATGATTATTACTTCATGGAAATGATCCGCTGCACTCAGTGATCGACTCGTCAGGGCTCCCCTATAAACAAGCGGTTGCTGGAGGAGAGTGGGTGAGTTGTATTTGGTCTCTTTGCCAAAGAATCCAGGCAAAGCTGAAAAAATGTTTGATGGCTAGTACTATGGCTGGGACGGTATATGTACTGTTGATGAAGTTAGGTGCTGTTCTGAGCATCTTTTGTGGCTACGAGTGGCTTTTCGGTTGAGGTTTTGCGCATGTAGATGTAGACTACTGTGTATTGCTATCGTGCGGTCGTTACTGAAGTTAGTATAACTAGAGAAGCAAGCAGTCTGCAACAATTATCTCTCGAGTGGGTGTCTACTCTGTGTCATGGTGTGTTTGACCATAACTTAAATTTACGCTGGAATATCCCTGTAAGTAAACTGCATAACCAAACCACCCGATACTTCGTTAACTTAGTCGTCTTGTGTCATCAGAACCAGATGTGTGTAAAGCAGCAGACTGCATGGATCATCTTCTTCATTCATGACTGAAATATCGCATGAGTCTGTCGCACTTCTTTTCTAATAAGTTGGGTAATACACTCTGAGCAAAACTTTTATCTGAAAAGAGAGACAGCTGCCTGTCTCATGACTGATAAAATGTAACCTTGGTGGTAAAATTTTACAGTGTTGTGACGAGAGATAAGAGCTTGTTCAGGCAAAAGATCACGTAGCCATCAGTTTACACAAGGGTTAGGGTTATGGTTAAAACTATCAATATGTGTTTGGCAAGAGGGAGTAGATTTATAAGAGGATGACAGGAACATATTGACCTCTTTATGGGAAAATCTATAATTTAAGTTTTGTTTTCTAAAGGAGTGTTACAAGGCTGCTCTGAAGCCGAGTGAAACTGAGACTACTTGGCTGTTTTTGCTCATGTTTCATTGAAACTAGCTGAATATGAGATTGGGAATAACCACAGCACCTGATTGAGGTTTGCTGCTTCATCACTTTCCATTCATAACTCCTACATCCCCGTCTGAGGAACTTTTGGCTTGTGTCAATTTCAAATGTCAAAAAACTTCTCATAGGAGCGTTACACACTCCTACATTCCAGCTTTTCCCCCTTATACCTTCTTTGGCTTTGTTTTCACAGTTTTTGTCTCATTTTGTTTAACAGTGTAAACAGAACAACATAACTTTTCATTCAGGAAGTCGACCATAGCACAGTTTCTTTAAGTAATAGTGTCATAGTTGTATAATAAAGAGTGAGCCGACTGTCGTAAATAAATTGAAACCATTAAAAAAATGGAGTAGAGAGGAATTATCTCCTCCTGAAGGGGTTTCTCATGAGGTTTGCGTTGGGTACATTTCACCCCAGGAGTTTTTCGATCCCCTATGTACACCAAAGATTGATCTTTATGCAGAGGCCCTGCATAAGAGTTAAGATGTTTGTTTATCACATATTAACCCTTTTCTGAATAATGCATTGTTTCCTTTGTATTGTCATTTCAGGTCCAGAACATGGCCTCAAATTGCAATCTGCTCTTTGTGCTCTCTGTCAGCATCATCAGTGCAGGGAACAGTCAAGGTAATTTTAAATCGTGTTGTAATCTCAGATCCTTAATCATATGCGATTCTGCTTGAAATTGACAGTTATTTTTTTTTTTTTTTTAACAGATTTTGTAACAGTTCACTGCAAGCAGCAAAACTTTGGACAGTACAACCAGCAGTCGCTGATTGACTGTGTTGTCAACCCCTCACAAGATGTGAAAGATGCAGAAATCCAGGCAGTAACTTGGTGGAGAGAGGGGGATGAGGAACCCCTGCTGGTTTTTAAGCACGGTCAGTTCGAGCGATCTGACCGCTATTTGTTTGCTGAACCATCCTGGAACAAGAAAAACATGAACGTATCCCTGCTTATCCGCAAAACTTCTCTACTGGACAATGGAGTTTATAAGTGTGTGGTGTATACAGACAGTGGTTCAAATAACTGCCAAACCAGCCTGGAGGTCACAGGTGAGAGTTTGTTTAACGTCTGTTTTTTTTGCTTGTGACCCAGCTTTAGAGTATCTCATTTCTGACATAACATCCAGTAGTGAGTGCACTTTGACTGTATGCACAGAAAAGCACTAAAACCTTACAAAATCTGAAGCTGACACGTGTGACATTTAGTGACCGTGGGAAACGTATTTTTCTGCAGGCAGGATATGATGCTTTGATTTAGATATGGTTTGGTTTAGGGCTGGGCGATAAACCGAAAATTTACCAATACTGAAATTTACGTCAATAACCGACGTCATTTTTCCCATGTCATCATATATGTAGTCAAAAAAGTTGGTTTTGGATGTGCGTAGGTAGGCAATGGTCTCATGTTTTATGAGCGGCAGCTGAAGTAGACAAAGTTAATGTGGGAGGGGGTGAGCAGCTTTTGGAGTAGTTATCATCCATTTATCATTATTAAGGTGAACTGCTCAATATATCGTGATATTGATTTGAGGCCATATCAACCAGCCCTATTTGATTAACATAAAGTGATCTCAGTTGTATAATGAAAGAGCAGTATTTGATTTAGATTTAATGGACAGCTTATTTCATTGTGTGTAAAAGACTCGTATCTAGATACGCCTAAGCAAAAAGGTTTCTGTTTGTGTAAATATTTATCTAGTCTGTTCAAACACTTAAAGTGTTCTTGATGAAATGAAGATTGCGTAAAGACTGGGACTTTCCTCATCTGTTAGGCTGGTATTCCCCTCCATCTGAGTTATTTCAATGCCAGCTCAGTGTATCTTTTTACTTTTAGTTTCTTTGGGGTAATCACATTCAAGAATACTACTATTAATTAAAACAATATCACTCCTGCTTATGTCATATTGATATATTTTACAGTCATTAAATAATGCTGTAATACTGTATCGCTTTCATTTCATTAAGGTCAAGGTTCCAAGTCCACCTTTATGACTCTGTTTACTCTCTTTTTTTCCCTTGCAGCCAACTACAGTAAACCGACTTTTCAGCAAGACCCTGAGACCCTTACAATGGAGACAGGTGGGGCCTTGACTTGTGTATCCCACGGCTACCCAGAAGGCACACTGCGCTGGTTTGACAAAGACAATAAATCGTGGATAAAGAGCCCTGAGACAAAGGCTGAGAAGACAGAAAGTGGTCTGTTTAAACTCTCCAGCACGATGACTTTCGCGCGACAGTCTGCTTTCTCCGAGTTCATCTGCAAAGTATTCAATGCCAGAGGAGACCTGGAGGGTGAGAGTCGGTTTGAAGTGCCAAGCAAAGCACCAGGAGCAGGTAATTTCTCATTGATCACTACACCTGATACCACTACAAGGAACAAGTTTCATAAAGGATTTTTAGCGACAGGGACAGGTTATATCATGCAGACCCGTGAAGCAACATTGATGTCACAGCTGTTACACAAACACACCTTCTGTTAGGATTGCTCAACTAAGAGGAACTTGAACCCAGAGGCTTTGTAAAAAGTGAAAAGCTCACATTATGTCTCAGAAATTCCATATTATTATGTAATGTATGAGAATCATCAGCTTAATCTACTAAAACACGCAGCGTTAATAAATAATCTGTTCATCACATAGGACATTTTATGCTTATTAGTAACTGTTACTGAGTGCGATTTGCGCTCAGGAAGGAGGAGGGCATTTAGAGGTTCACGGAGGAGCAGTCAGCAGAGCAGGCACCCTGGCACACACACGCACCCGCTGTAGTGTGGTGAGGAGTTCGCGCTCCACTTCACTTTTCTTTTCTCCTCCACAGGTTTTACATTAGTTTGTTTAACCAGTATGTTTCATTCCTGTTTTTTTCTTGTTTTAGTTTGTTGTTTTATTTTGGGCTGGAGACCACTGTTAGTCCAGTTTTCATTGTTTTGTTAAATAAGTTGATAAGTTAAGAATCAGAATCAGAATCAGAAGGGGTTTTATTGCCATTGTCAATGAACAGGATTCACAGACTAGGAATTTTTACGGCGTGATGTGCAACATTAAACGGAGAATAATATATAATATACTAGAACAGAAAATAATAAGAGCATGCAGGACATATATAAAGTATAAAAGTATAAAAGGCTATGTACAATGCTATGTACAATAAGTATAACAGGCTATGTACAATTACACAATACAGAACAACAGTGCAGTGGGAGGAGTGCAATTAGGGGGAGGTGCTGGCGTGACAGTCCATTGCGCGGTTGGTTCATCACCTTTTCCTTCTTGTTCCTTTTGGCCGGGGTCTCCAGCTCTTTATGATTGAACACAGTTTTGTTTGTGGAAAAATAAAGGTTAGCCGTTCGTTTTTTGGTTGTGTCCGTTCATATACTCATGTTATGGTCCCTTTTACGAGCTTTTTGAATTAAGAGATTAAGGAGGCCGTGCCAATGCTGAGATCTCTCACTGGAATTTACAGACTATTCTTGAGGAATATGTGGTTCATGAAAACAAAAACTCTTGGCTGTCGCTGTGTGTAATGATTAAACCAAAAAGGCCTTTAAAAACAGTACTGAAAAGACATTTATTTTGGTTCAGTAAGAAAATCTTCCTCCCAACATCACCTCAGTATCTTGTAAGCCATTAAGGGCAGACCGTTATCACAATCATCCTAGCTCCTGCATACTGTTGAGTGTTGTTTATCACCAGCCTCCTCATATCTGTAGCTTAATTACTTGGCATGCGTTTTGCCTGTCTTTCTTTTAGTTTAGAAGGATGGTGTCTGATCCCAGAGCTGATGCTAAAATCCTGCAGACCCCCCCAGAGAGAGAAAGAGAAAGGGAATCAAGGAAACTAAAAGTATCAGGGAATTTCCCACCTCTGCATGGCTGTCCTGTTTTTCTAGGCACTTTCATTTCCTTCTTTTCTGGATTATTAATTTTTTACTCTTTTTTTCTGATTTACTCAGAACAAACTGGGTCGGACGATGGCAACTCAAGTTTAGCCACCAAAATCGCCCCTGTCGTGGTCATTGGATCTCTGATCGTTGGGTTGCTGCTGTGTTTGCTGCTGTTTTACAGAAGAAGATCTAAGCGTGAGTATCATTAAAAATCGACACGTATGAGTACTATGAGAGTTTGATTTTAAAAGACATGAATAAATTTGATTTACATGTAGCCTTATATTGATGGGAACCACGACACTGAGAAACACTCCTTGTTTATATCATATCGTGTTATTGATATTATAAACTCACAGTTTACAATTGAGTTTTGCACCTTGAGAGGATGTTGGGTTTTGGTTTTTAATTTGCAAGATCATCAAGGTGAAATCTTTAAGTGGCCAGCATGAACATTTGGAATAACAACACAGCACCAAGAAGTGATTGACTAAAGAAATTTCACCATGTGTGCATTCACATCCTCTAAAGTTACATTTGAATATCGGCCATCTGAAACGTTGGTGTCAGATTTCACGATCTAACATGAACTAAATACAATGGATGGAACAAATGAAGGTGGAAAAACCTGACCATCCACTGGCATGAAACTCTGTTATCTGAGCGGGGAAAGTACGCCTGCTGCTCCTGCTGCTCCTGTTGCTGTTGTTGTTGTTAAGTTGGGTTAAGTATGTAGCAACCACAGACCTGTATGTCAGTTAGAAACAGTAGAGTGAGAGTGTGAATGTTTCAGAAAGGGATTCTCACGGACTCACAGACTCCTCACTGTTATTTTCATTTTGTCATCATTGTTTTGACAGAGGCCCGGAGGCACTCTGCAACACCCCTTATGAGTACGTCCATCTTTGGACAGCCTGTTTTTTTTTCATCTCTTTTCTGAGTGTGAATGAAGGGCTAACATTTGTCTTTAAGGGTTTCAACAAAATCTATATCTTTCTTGGTATTTCCTTCTGTCAGACACGTTAAATTGCTGCTCTTCTCTCAGTGATGGATGGGTGAGGGATGTTTCATGATTGATGTCTCTTAAACTGGTTCTTTCCTCTCTCTGTCAGTCCCCATTCTTGTGAATCTCATGGAGAAATTCTGCCTGTACCTTCATGAAATTTTATGAATTATCAGCTTTGATTCATTGGATAGCCGGTGGCGTTTTGGCTGTTTATCGTGATCTTTGAAAGAAACATTTCTGACCACAACACCAGACATTCATCGCACGATTAAAGGATGAAATGAGGAAGTAATGACATTTCTTACCCTCAAATCAAAAGTCAGCGTCTCTGTGGCATTAAAACTGTTTCTGGAATTTTTTTGGGTGAGACTGACATTTAGTCGGCCAAAGGTCAAAGTGTCAAAGTAAATGACTCAGAAAATACCTCAGCAGTTTGTGCAAGGAATTTGGTTTAATTTATTCATATATTCAGTCACACAACCCGTGTTAATAATAAAGCTACTTACTATTAATCTTATTATTTGTGAGTTAAAAGTGCAAGAAATTGAATGCAGACGCAAAAACATAAAATCAATTATTAAATAGTTATAGCAGAGAACAGCAGAGAACTATCAAAAACAGTTATATTTATGAGCTGCCGGGTTTATGATCATGTTTTGGCCTCTGCATTGCGTTGTAATGCAGATTGTAAAACGTTATGGAGGTGTGCTGCACAATAGGACTGCTCACACTTTCATTGGCAAATTAGAGCATTTACCAGTTACCTGTGTAGATCCTATTGATAAAGAAGTGATGAATGATGGGAGATTTCCAGACAGAGCTTTATTGATAGAGGTCAGTGCCTATTAGATTTAGCTGTAAGAGACGGTCAATCAACTTTTTTAAGGGTGCTATTGTGAGTTTTAAGAGCTGGCAGTGACATAAATTTGTTATCACGACACATGATGATAAATCCTTGTGGATTGTGTGGACTGTGTACTCTGTGTGTTCAGGCTTGTTTTGCTGTCATGAAAACACTTAAAAGACCGTGTGAATAAAGAAAACGACTTGGACTCGAGGACAGACATGCTCTCTTCTTGTATAATGTTCCCTCTAGTAAATACTTGTTTCACAACCGCTCCTTATTAATGCAGTCCTGCTCTAAGGGCTCAATTACTCCATGATTTTGTGGATAACCACTGGGTGTATACAAACTGCTACTTGACAAGTTAACAAAGACTCACAACCCCAGGCAGTCCTGGTTTTTCTCCTCCCTCTCCCTCTTGGATATGGTTAAAAGACTCGGACTATGTGTTTAGAGACAGCATGAGACCAAACAACTCTGCAAACCGGTCTCAGGTCTAATTCCAAGCCTGTTCGAGCATGTAACCCCGATGTGTTGTGAACTGTTGATAACTTCCATGAGATCACATGTAGATTTGAGTGACCTAAAAACACTTCCAGCACTGAGCCAACTGGGTGCTTCATAACTGTTTTTTTTTTTTTTTTTTACCTCTGGCTTTAAAAGGATATTCCGGCGTCAATTTAAGTTATGGTCAAACACACCGTAACTCCGAGTTAGACAACCCCTCGAGAGATGAATGTTGCCGACTGCTTGCTTCTCTAGCTATACCAACTTCAGTAACAACTGCAGGATAGCATTAAGAGACTAGACACAGCTCACCTACTCTCTTCCAGCAGCCGCTTGTTTGAAGGGAGACCTCGGGCCAGTCCATTACTGACTGCAGCGGAGTTTCACAGCTCAAGGAAGAACATTTGTGATCATTTCTTTATCATTTCCTTGAAGTAATAATCATCATATTAATCATTTTGCACTGCAGACCTGGTAGTTCTTCTGGTTTAGCGTCTCAGTCTGATTGCATTTCCATGAAGAAATTATCATAAATGTTCTTCCTTGAGCTGCGAAACTCCGCTGCAGTCAGTAATGGACTGGCCTGAGGTCTCGCTGCAAACAAGCGGCTGCTGGAGGAGAGTAGGTGATTTGTGTTTAGTCTCTCTGCTAAAGAAATTAGGCAAAGCTATAAAGATGTTTGATGCCTAGTGCTATGGCTGGGACCCTATATGTACTGATGATGAAGTTAGGTGCTGTTCTGAACATCTTTTGTGGCTATAGAGTAGTGTTTTGGTTGAGGTTTGTTTATGGCTCCTCAAACCGCTGTGTATTGCTATCATGCGGTCACTACTGAAGTTGACATATTTAGAGAAGCAAGCGGACAGCAACATTCATCTCTCGAGTGGGTGTCTAACTCAGTGTTATGGTGTGTTTGACCCTAAATTAATTTTACGCCGGAATATCCCTTTAAGGTGTTCTGGGAAGTTGAGCTGTATGTACCAATCAGGATGTATCTTCTTTTCCCAGAGCTTGTCAACAAGGTTTAGATGATAATCACCAGTCTCTGTGTTTTATCATAACCTGACTCATGTTTCAGACGAGCTCTTCTTTCTTCTATGGGGATGATTTCACTGCTACCCTCATTTTATCCCACAATAAAAATTATTCATCGTTTTTCAGGTGACCGGGTTCCTGCGTGTGAATGTGAGGAAGGTAAGGCTATTTTATGTTTTTATCACTGTGAGTAATGCCATCTGTGATTTTTTTCAGGCTTTTGACATTTTATCTATCTTGCAGGTGATTCCCAGGAAATCGAAAAAATCGACGTGGAAGCCTGACTTTAGGTGATTATGGTGTTAACAAAAGAGAGGATTTGTTCTCTTAAAACCGTCTCAAATATCTGAACTTCCTTCTTCTCTTACAGCCCCCCCGAGGCAGAAACTGTGTCTGACAGTCTGCAAACCTACTGCCACCCTCTGAAATCAGCACTTCCTTGTTTTCTTAACTCCACTCAGTGTTTGCACTTTCGCCAGCAGACTACTGTGTATATATAACCAGGTAAAACGTGTCACTTTGATAAAACCAATGAACTGTAAGTGCTTCTTTCAGCTAAGCATGCCTTAAAACACTTAAATCAAGAGTACATGTTATCAAAAACTGATTTAATTACTTACAACAAGAGGGAGTGTTCAGGCTCATTTCAACAAATATCTCAGATATGCAATCAGATACCTATTTTATATGGAAATCTTTGTTTCGTTTGATGATTTCGCCCATGCAGGAACTGTAGCCTTTGGCAGCTTAGGAGCTTTTCTTTTACTGCCTCTTTTCACATCATGTCAAAATTCAAGATAAAGAATGTGTTGAGTGATATCAGAGAGAAGAAAAGGGGTCGAGAGCTTGTGTGTTTGTGTTTGTGTTTGTGTGCAGCCGTGTGTGATGTGTGTACATTTGAATTTATGGTGAAATGAAAATAATGATGCTATTTTGGTGAAAAAAAACGTCCCTTTGCTTTGTGTTTCTCATCGTCAACAAACACTTTCAATGATGCGCGGCTGGCACAAAGTCCCCTGATTCATCCCAGGAGGTTACACTAAATCACTTATTACACTGTTTATACACTGAGTGATTTGTGAGGTCAATCTCAGTAGCATTTTCCAACGTCCAATGCAGGTAGAGGTTAGGGTGCCAACTCCTGAACATTAATTGAGGTTTTGGATGAGCTCTTGCATACACGGACCAGATCAGCTAATTATTGTTTTTTATCTGTAATTTTGCTTGTTGATTTTTATGTTTTATAGTTTTGGTTGTAGAGCGTTTTCAGTTGTGTTCTGCCTAGTGACAAATGATCAGGGTGCAATAGAACTGGTGCGAGAACCAAATGTCTGCTCTTGAAAATTTCACATCAGTTTTTTCTTACCACATGGAAAGTTCTTCAGCAGGACCTGGAGTCGCATGATCACCACTATTGCGAAATAGTGTTGTTTAAAAGACGACATTTTATGTTCCTCATACTGACTCTGTGTTTATGTAACATTTGGCAGCAGGGAGAGACTTATCTTCACCATCTAAAACAGGTTTTTGTCGTTTTTTTTTTTTTTGGTCTCTCAGAGAAACTGCCTTTCATACTTTGAAAGTCTTTGCAGCGTGACTTTCGATTAGATATCTACATAATAATAGACCTGCTTCAACAAAACATCTCATGCATGAGAAAAACAAAAACTTTCTCATGAAAACAAAAGTGTAAAAATAAAACTCTGTAAAAGTGAATGATTGATCGTACTCCGTGACATAAAGTTTATTACTGACTTCAATAAGAAAAAATTCTGTCTCTGTGATACGTAAACGATGTCTCTTTTTAATATTGTCTTTAATGTGCACTTAAAAGATGTCTGCCAATGTGTCCTCTTCTACTGTTAAAATCAGTGTGAACTAAAATTCTGTGTTGTGGTAATGTAGTTTATATACCACCTTATATACCACCAAATTAAAACTATCACTGAACATCTTTCACTGATATCCTTACTATGTGTTTTTTTATGATGACTACCTACAAAATGTGAATATGATTTTTTTTGTATATATGTAACAAAATGTTTTAAATAAAAGTTAAAAAAAAAGATTCTGATTCTCTTTTTGTTAAATGTATCTCAGATTCAGCAGTTCCTGTTGATCTGTGCTGTCAAAGCACGTGTTAAGACATGAGTTAGACAAAATCTCTTCTTCCTGTCAGTCCTTTCTTCTTTATGTAAATAAGAGACTTTATGAAAAATAGTTAAAGTTGTATAATGTGTGTTTTTTTTTCCTTTGCTGGCATCACATAAACATCTCCACACTTCTGCCTCTCTTCGATGGTGGCTCTTATGATGATAACATATTTTGGCAGGTTTCCATCTTTTCTCCTTCCTGACAAGCTCATCTGATAATGAAAAAACACAGTTTATCACCACTCGAGATCTTACTCATAGTCTTTCAATGACAACATTTCTTCTGCTTCCTTTTTCTCTTTTATTCCTTTTTCTTTAAAACTTCCCTCTGCATAAAAGCAAAGCAGGTCTGAAGGTCTCTCAGTGTGTATTTAACAGACATCAGAAAAATGTACACCCAGGTAATAGGAGATCTTATTTACTGTGTTTGATATAATAGGATTGATCATTTTGTTGTTTTCTTAGTGTAAAATAAATCACCCTAGGTAACATTATTACTCTGATTTAATTAAAGTGGAAAAATACACATCCTAAAGACTTAAATCCTGCCACCTACTGGACAAATAACACCACAACACTGCAGCTGTTAGATCAAATTAGAAGAAATAAGCTGTATTTACATTTTAGTGGATTTCTAAAAATTTTCATTTAAAATATTCTAATCAAATGTATAATTTCAATAGTAACTTCAGCAGTGACAGTTCAACCCCACAATGATTGTTATAACTAAACTGAGTAAAAGACTCAGTGATTCTGTTGGCGGTGGAAACACAAAGTTCTCTGAGGCTGCAGAGACCGTAAATAATGTGATTTCACTAAACTGAAACGATAATATGACAAAGCATGTGCCTCGATTGGCAGGACAAATAAATAACCCTCAAATGATTCAGTTTGCAGGGTGACTATTTTGTTTGAATCTTGATGATTACAGCTCACAGCTTACAAGAATAAAAAAAAATCCACTATCTGAAAACATTACAATATTGTGGAAAAGTCCAGTTTCCTGTCAGTCATCTGTGTCCTCTTGGGTATCACCTAGAGAAATATGAGAGACTCCAGAGTCATCAATACAGATCAGCTGAAGGCCCCGAGTTTCCAAACACCCCAGCAGAGCCACAGACTGATTGCCTCTATGCCATGTCGCACTGATGCAGTAATTCATGCAAAAGGAGTCCTGACTAAGTACTGTATCACTTTTTAAATTGAATTATGGGGGAAAAAACTTTCTCAGGAGATCCAGATTTTTGAACAGCATTTTTTGTAAAATATATGTGTGTTGAACAGTGTCAAAGATGTTGAGTTTATCTGAACTTTGGTCGCACAGTGATCTTACGGACATTGTAAACTTGTTAGTTTATTTTAGAAAATGCCGATGCAAAATTAGAAACTTTGAGGAAGTAAAAGCAGGTCATACTGAATTCTTTATAAAAGTGCTATTGACCAAAAAGAGGAGTCATCTCTTGGTGTGTTTGAAGAGTTATTAAGAACGGAGCCTGATCGAGTGTTTGAGAGGTTTTCTTTGAAATGTGCCACTCCTTTGTTACCAATAACTAGAACATGTCTTTGCGCTGTACTGACTCATACTTTGTCTGAATGGAAATTTTCTGAAGAGGTCAGCTGTTACCACAAGTGCTGAGTGAGAAATCAAACTTTTTTCAGAAGAAAAAAAATGTTTTACAATGTATTAAATAAGTTTTATATATATAGTAAATAAGTATATATCAAAATAACTCTTCCATGTTTGCCCCTCATTTTATATTATATTATATTATACAATCCCCACTATATTAACTGAGAGTTCTTGTAAAGGTGTATGATGGCTGGATAATAAGAGGTTAATGAATGAGTGGCAGCAAGATTCTATCTGACGAACTTTTGTTTCTGTAAACTTTTAAACTTTCACGTCGAGTGGTGTTTCTTTATTTCTCACGCAAAGGTGAAACAAAGGGATAACATGTTTGGCAATAAGAACTAAATCATTATCTTCTCTTCAACACTAAGTATGTGAACAATGAGCTTGATAAACAAAGTCGATCTCTACACTAATAACCTTGACAAACCACACACGCCGGCCAGTCTTGATACCGAACAGGTTTAAAAAAAGGCCAAACAAAGCATTGGACTCTCCTTTTCATTTGAATCCTGTCTGAGGAGAGATTGAGGTCACCTGCATTTGTTTACTGCAATCATGCCCATGTGTGTTTGGTGCTTCTCTAAAACAAGCTTTTAAACGCCCACGCCGATAAAAATCACGTTTTTCTTGTTCTCATCATGTTCATAAAACATTTACTGATGCTAAAGGACACATCATGAGAAAACTAAGTGCAAAATTGCATTTCTGAGTATTTCTGCATTAAAATCGCTGTGAACTTCTAACAGACCCAAAAGCAGGTTTAGATACAGTGAGATTTCCTACGTCACATATCTATGTTCATTCTATCAGCATTCATCATGTCCCCAAAGACATTAGTGTCCGAAAGCTGAATTGCTCCTATGTTAAGCTACTACTTAGTAGCAGCGCACTCCCCCCATAATAACCCTTGTAAAAACTGTTGTTTAGGACTGCGTGCAACATGCTTCCTACCTACTTGGCTTCAGTAATAACCGTTCTAATTTTCACGCAACATTTTTGTTCTCGTTCATAAAACGCTTAAATTGGGGACATTTCAGGGGTCAGCTTTAGCTGGAGACAGATCATACAATATTGGAACTGTCCCTGGAAATTGGGGACGTCTGGTCACCTTATCCTATGTTACCTGCCACTTCTACTGTACCAGCAATTTTAGGCTACAAACTAGCATGAAAAGGAGTGTGTAGAGCAGTGCTGACAATTTAGAGGCAAATTGCTAATGAGCTATTGTAGCTCTGCAGAAGAAAAGCGCTTGAAAATAACACAGACGGGATATTGGCTAAAAATATAGTGCCTTGATAACTTTTTAAAAAGGTGCTATCAAGTGTTTTGCTGTGTTCAACACAGTCTCTGCATCTGCTTATCATAACTCCTGAGAGTGCAACATTTCCCGGAAAAGACACGTTCCAATTTCACTTTTTGTTGTGGCCTGCATGGAAAATTTAGCCTTTAGATCAAGTCTGATACATCCCTTGTTCCCTGCCAGCAGAGGAAACAAAGTCTGTTTCCGCCGTGCTTATAAATAAACGAGTCAGATTAGCTCTTTTGTGCAGTTAAACAAATATACTTCCCTGTGTGACAAAAAGTGTTGGTGTGCCAACAAGTTGCACGGAGAGCAGAGCCATTATGGAAAGTACATGATGGAAAAAAAGCCGTTGACGACACCCATGCATTCAAAAGTCTGGGTCAACAACCGCTGAGAAAAGGCGAATGATGAAACACGTGTTCAAGACACGGCAAGAGGAGATCACAAGGAGGAAGAGGTTCAAGAAACAGGAGGTTGAGGAAGTGATGGCAAAAAGATAACCATTTGATTAAAACCTCTCATTAGCCTCTAAAGTCACTCAGAGGTGATTTGATCTCTTTTCCACATCTTTACAACTTTTGAGCACACAATGAGTTTGTTCTCTCCATAAGTGGTGACTTTGGCATAAAAAATCACGGGCACAAACACCCTGTTCCTTCAGATAACAGTATATCAAATCGCTCAGTCCTCTCTATGGCCAGTAAATCTAAAAAGAAGTTTGAAAACGAAACGAAAACCGTGGATTTGTAAGGTAGGAAATGAGTCAACTATCATCCAATTCACAGAAAATCCAAAACAGGCGGCTGTGGGGAAATCAGAGGATGTGAGGAAAATGTGTGGTAGAGAAAGTTATTAGCCTGTTTCTGTGGGTGCAGTAGCTCATAGACGACAGCAGGCTCTTTAAAAGTAAAAGTAAATTCAGACAAGCCATAGTGTTATGACCCGTCCAATGGCAGTGTGTGGCCCTGTCTTTAGATGAGATAAGATATTCCTTTAATGGTCCTACGAGGGGAAATTCCAAAACCCTGATCTAAAGAGACTCAACTCGACCTCTGGGGGTGTGCTGGGCTATCTGGCACCAAAACATCAGAGACACATCCTCTGAAAGGTCCTGCAAGTCATGGCCTCCATTGTTCAGACTGGGTTGTCCAGGACATCCCACAGATAGTTGATCAGACCAAGATCTCTTGAAATTTGGAAAGCACATCGGTATTGTTGTGTTCCTCAAGGCCATCTTCTCCTAAAGAGCCATAGTACATTTTTTGGCGCTCATAGGCCCATTTTAGGTGTTTCCTGTCACCCTGCACCTATGAAGCCCAACCTATTACATTGTGATGTCCAACCTCTTCTGATATCTCTACATCAGTGAGCCATAGCTGCCCACCCCCTGTTGCAGGTTAACCAATTTTCTGGTTAGAGACTAGACTTGTTTTATGGAGAGTAATGACGTC
This sequence comes from Xyrichtys novacula, assembly GCA_962446985.1. NCBI lineage: Eukaryota > Metazoa > Chordata > Actinopteri > Labriformes > Labridae > Xyrichtys > Xyrichtys novacula. Next base: position 30,700,459 of record OY660866.1, on the reverse strand, counting down.
TGCAGATCGGAAACATCAACAAGATGTTTTTGATCATTAGTCACTCACACCCTGACGCTTGCTCATTTTTTCCATTTCCTACTCCTATAAAACTCCCTTAGCCACAGATATGTGATGTTGTAAAGAGATAACATATTTTAATCGTGTCACTTATCAGTTGTCATAATGTTGCAATGGTGTACTGTTTGTGAACTTAATGGTCTGAAAAGGGAGGACTGCGGATTGAAGTATACTAACGCCCCCTGCTGGTGATCAGCTGTAACCTTTGTTTCTTTCCTAAGAGTCAGGGTAGTGATGACACTCTATGCACACACACTGTGCCAACATTAAGTGCACTTTGAGAAGATGTTTCCTGAATTTGACCGAGAGAGAAAAAGAAAAGCATTTGACTTAAGTCACATACTCCACCTTTAGTGGCCGCCCTGTCAATACTGATTAACTCTTCATTAATCCAAAAAGGTATTTAATAATAATAATTGGCACATTTGATTTTTTTTTTTTTTTTATTAGGACAATTTAAAAATTTCAATGGATTAAGTGGAAGAATCAGAAAATAGAAACTCTTGAAGTTGGATATTTTAAAGAAATAACCTCTACTAACTATAACTATAACTATAGAGACAAAAATGTATTCATGAGGAGGTTATTTTAAGTCTTTTTAAACCTTTAAAGAAAGTTCTTTTTTCTTCACTATTTCAAAAAGGAGAAATCATTATGGAGACCATATTTTTTTTTGTTGGTTGCAGGCAGGGGTGAAAGTAGGATAAGGTTCTTGCAGGTACTATAAGCTGGGTTTCCCTGGAACTACCAAATGACACAATCTTTCCCTCAGCCCAATGAATAACTATATTGACCTCACGGGATGCCATGACACCCAGGTTCCTCACATCATGAACTCCTCATACTGAGCTGCTTTTCATTTATAGTCATCTGCAGGCTTCTGTTGCACAACTTATTCAAGTATGCCATAAATTAGAAACTATCTATTGAGATACACCTGTACTTAGACACAAATGAAAAGATTCATATCGTAACCTACTGTTGTTCTGATACAGTAACATTATCAGCCATTTGTCAGTAGCTTACCTACTCCTGGTCGCTTTGCTGCTTCTTCCCCTCTGTTCCTCAACTTGCTCTGATACTGCAGTATCATCATCTGCTGCATCTCTCTTTCTCTTAAACATAAAATCCATTTTTCTCTGCATTTTGTTTTATTTCTGCGTTAAGATTGAAGCAGCCGTCTGTTTAAAAGTTCTCTCCTTCCGCAAAAGGCGGGAAGCGAGCTCCAGCGCCTAGGCAACCAGCGTCCAATCAAAAGTGCGTACCGAGCGCGCTCATTTCCGGATTTTGTTTGTTTGCGGAAACAAATACGACTCACTTTCAAGCAGCATGATCCTATTGGATTACTACGGTTACAATGCAGAGTACAGACTGACGTGCGGCAACATGGTAAGAAAATGTAGCCTACATACATTGGAAGGGGGAAAGTTTGCGTACCGGCTTACTTTCACCCCTGGTCGCAGGTTGTTTTGGGATTTTGGCGCTCAAGTGTTGGCTTTCCTCCTCGCAGCTTGACTTGACTACATAAAGCAACATAAAACCAGTTTGTAGGTGGTATTATTTGTTATTTATTACAAGGAAGTGTGATTCAACCATAATAAAAGAAAGTGAGGCACAGAAAGGTGGTCCAGCCTTTTAATGCAGTGCACTACTCCTCGATTGACCCTCTGCTCTGCACCAATCAGAGGTGTGCTCTCGAGTCTGGTCACCTGAGGGACGCACCAATCACTCCGCCTCACTCACACATTTATTCCATTCACTCGTGAAAGATTAAGGACCACACGGGGGTATAGATACTACTACTACTACTACTACTACTACTACTACTACTACTACTAATTTTAAAAAAGGACCACACAGGGGATGTGGCCACGGCTGTAACAAACTTTCTTGTTGTTCTGTTTCCTCTCAAAATTAAAATTTGCACTTCTTGTTTTGCTTTAACTTGTAACTTGTTTAACTCCCCCCAGAAACATCTTTTAAAGCAGCATAACAGAGGCGAGGGCAGGTAAGCAGGAAATTAAAGAAGTCAGTTGAGAATATCTGAGGACACCTGGTGGACAGCTCAGGGATTGCAGGTCTGTGGAGCAGGGAGAAAGTTTTCGGATGAGTGGATGGAAGTAAAGGCAGACCGCAGAGGTTTGAATCAAAGCAAAAAATGTGTTTTAATACATTTATTAAAGAAGGCTATCAGTGGGCTCAGGGCGTAGCATCAAATTCTGGGCCCTGTACACTCTCAATGTCAGTGGGCCCCTATCCATGCCAGTGTAAGAGCAAAAAAAGAAAAATTTGGATATTCATGGGCCCCTCTACCTACTCTCTACTCCCTAGTCAGGTACACCCTCCCCACACCCCCACGACCATGCTCATGAATGGGCTTCATCAGGAACTCCCCATGAAAGTGGGGACACTTTAATGTCATGTCATATTAATTCCACTTGTACTTTTTACTCAACCATAACCAATGGGATGTCTGCCACGTTGTTCAATATCAATAGTTTCTCTCTGTCTTCAAAGTAAAAGAGTATAAGAGAAGTACAGTATAGTTGTCAGTCTCACTCTTGACCAGAAGAGGGCAGCATAGTACAAGCATGTTCCTGTCACTTACAGGAGAACAGGGGGCTCTAAATTTTTCAGCCTCATACACTAAATTCATAAACTATTAATGCTGAATACTGGTGCCCTTTGCTGAACCTTGAGGTGGTCAAACATCCTTTACTGCTGCTGCTGATACACACTCTAACAGGGGCATCAATCTGTCATTTTCACTCCAGGAGTCAAGTAAAGTGGAAACCTTTTTTTTTTATCCACATGATAAAATTTACTATTCTTCAACTAACTTTTCAGCTGGGGACAACAGTCACCAACCAGCTTCTCCAAGGATTAGCCATTAAGGTTCACATTCAAACAGATTCGACTTTGAAACAACCAGAAATTAGAAGTTAGTTAGCAGGGCAGGCACTCACTATGTGTTCAAACAGCTGAAAGGTGATCATCTGTAGATGTTTCCCACAAAGGAAAAGTCAAGCAGGCTTTAGATTTCATCTCGTCTTTGGCACAAGTTGTCACACCTTTACTCACCTATGAAAACCATGGACAAGATTGACGTTAGTTTTGAGGATTTAACCATCTGCACTATTTTCCAGTAAAGAAAATACAGTAAAGTACTGTATCCATAACAATCAGAGACCCTACAATGACATCCATAATGTGTTGGTTTTGTATATTGTATTTGTCCAGTAGTGCAAATGACAAAAAAAAAGTCTTTAAAGAGATTATTTACAACCAAAGTAAAAACCAGAATCATTTCTTTTTGAAAGTGGAGCCATAATATTTCTGCAAACGAACTTAATCTTAGAATCAATTGGCTCATTCAGCTCACATATTAGTGATTGATTATTTTGCTGTCAGATGAATGTGTTTAGTTAAAATACCTCATTTTTTAATAGTGAAAAAGAGACACTTGTGAGAAAAAGCTATTTCAGATTTGCTCTGAGATACCAGATTAGATTTACTTTGATGAATGCAGGATCAATCTAATTTGAAATAAAATAACTTCTAAAAGGATGTTGTTCCTTTGGTGGTTAAACACACCTTTGTCTTCATTATATCACTTTTCACTTCTCACTTTTATCATTGACTCTTGATGGGGGACACGAAGCCTCGAAAGATGCTGTTGGGATCCATGCGTAAAAACGCGTGAGTGCAACTCCCCTCTCCTCGTGCGCTCTTCCAGCATGCTCGTGCGGTCTCTCAGGATCTCGGCGTCCCACTAAAGAGCAAATCGTCGAGCTCAGCTGATCACACGGCATTTCTGCATCCGCGCTGCCTCCAGTCACACAGTGTCATCACGCAGTGGGAGCTGAGCTGCACAAGAACAAGTGCAGGTGAGCCGAGGCAACTGAAGTCCACTCCGGGTGATTTTGACGGACAGTTCTCAGGTTTTCTCTGAGGAACGAGGCGACACTTTTTCGGGAGACTGACAGAAGTGGACGAGCGGCAAACATAGAGCATGAAGAAGACTCCAAATTCAGGTAGACATTTCTCAAAATGATTGTTGATATTCTCCTTAATGCATTGAACTAGTGTTTCAAATTCTGCATGAATTTATTTAAAGTATGAATCATGCATATTGTGTGACCTACATTTGGCTCGGGCTTGGAAATCATACATTATTCATAGTTTTTTGAGCGTTATACCAAACAAGCTACATGAGTTCGTAAACATATTCTTTAGTTGAAAGGTAGTGCAACCTTTCAATCAATTAATTAATCAAATAAACAATAAAAACTCACTTTTGAATGTTCTATAGAAAAGTTTTTCAGGCATTAGAGAGATATTCCAGCATAAAATTAATTTAGGGTCATACACACAGTAACACTGAGTTAGACACCCCATCGAGATATTAATGTTGCCGACTGCTCGCTTCTCTAGTTATACCAACTCTAGTAACGACCGCATGATAGCAATACACAGCGGTCTGAGGAGCCATAAACAAACCTCAACCAAAACGCAGCTCTATAGCCACAAATAATGCTCAGAACAGCACCAAACTTCATCAACAGTACATATAGGGTCCCTATATGTATATATAGGACTGCTGTGGGGTGACACAGCTGAAGGAAGAACATTTATAATCGTGACTTTATCAGACGTGGTAGTTCTTCTGCCTTAGTGTCTTGGTCTGATTGCATTTTCCTTAAGAAATGATCATAAATGTTCTTCCTTGAGCTGCGTCACCCCACAGCAGTCCCTAATGGTACAACAACGGCTGCTGGAGGAGAGTAGGTGAGTTGTGTTTAGTCTCTATACTAAAGAAATTAGGCAAAGTTAAAAGGATGTTTGACGGCTAGTACTATGGCAGGGACCCTATATGTACTGTTGATGAAGTTAGGTGCTGTTCTGAGCATTATTTGTGGTTACAGAGTGGCGTTTTGGCTGACGTTTGTTTATGGCTCCTCAGACCGCTGTGCATTGCTATAATGCGGTCATTACTAAAGTTGGTATAACTAGAGAAGCAAGCAGTCAACAACATTCATCTCTCGAGGGGATGTCTAACTCGGTGTTACGGTGTGTTTGACCCTAAGTTAATTTTACACCGGAATATCCCTTCAACAAGTTACACTACCATCCAGCTGAATATCAGCACAGAAAACGGCCAAATATAATCATAGCCTTGCTGATATTCAATTCAACAGCACAAGCTCCAGTGTGAGATTAGCTCAGAACAACATTTCAATTAGCACCAGATCGAAGCATTACGTTGGGAACAACCAAAGTGGAGCGGTAAATGCAGCAGGAGGTCGCTAGTAGTGCCTCTTGTCCAATCAGATCACATAGTCAGAAATAAATCTTGTACGGTTCTTTGAATTTGATTTCCCCTGACTCCTTTCGAACTTGCCAAACTCTTTCACTTGGTGTTTACCCACTTTCTGGTTTTTGCCAGTTTGTTTTGCAGCTGAGTGTACAGCACCCATGGGAGCACCCCGGGGTCCCCTAGCTATTAAAGTCTGATGTGCATCATCATCTGTCGTTTTCAGCCTGACCCTCTGTATGGATGCACTGGCCCCTTCAGGCTGCACTCTCTGCTTGGACTCATAGTGCTCTATGAGAGTGTGTGTGTGTTTATGTGCGTGCGTGCGTGTGTGTGCGCGTGGCTGTTGAAAAACATTTTAGACATTTGCTTGCTCATGATGTCTGTGTACACGCTTTTGTGTGTGCTTGCTCATGTGTGCGTCTGTATTGTAAATGCGTGACACAATATGGTGCGTGATTGAGTGTGTGTATCTGTGTTACACAACACCTCAGTGAGTTTCCTCTGGCCCCATCTGTGCGTCCCCACTCTTTTTGAACATTTGGATGGATGTACGTTCTCTCGGGAGAAAAATAAAGCACTCTGGATGAAATAGACCTAAAAATGTGGCACAAGCCGATTCTGGGGAGACGTGTCAAAAACAGGACACAAATTTAAAGGGTTGGAAAGAGAAAATAAGGCATGTGCTACAGACTTGTGAAAAGATTTGAGTTGTACAATTAATAGTAAGCTGTGGGGAGTATTTGTTGGAGTTTTTAAATACAGTGCAGGCATTTTAAATGTGTATTTTCTTGTATCGTAGGCGAGTGTCAAGATGTAGTTTGATAAAGTGTTCAATCTGGAATTAAAAGTCAAATGTTACTTAGCTTTCACAGCCAAATCCAGGAATCTAGTTAGAAAATCTCTTATCTTGTTTTATTCTCAGAAAGTCCGGATTATTAATAAATCTCCATGGCAGTTATCAAAAAACACAGCAGCAGCCTGGACAGTCTAGGAATCAGCACTGATCCATTTAAGGAATAGAAATGTGAGAAGGTTAATCTTAGAGGTGAGAGACAGGCCTCTTTAAGGAGTCTTATCAGCAGCTGTCAGCCTGTATCTCTGGAGATTCTCACAGCTGCACCTGCACTGACACAACATCTCAATACTCAGACTGTTTACTGTTGTCTTAAACCAATCCTGGATTAGTGTGTTAACAGTTGGTAGTTCTGCTTGGACATTGGAGAGTTATCGGTGTTTGATGTAAGTTACAAATAACATGGCTCCCTTACTCGACTCTAACTTTTCCAATTTGACTCACTACTTCATGACTTCAGGTCTGACATTACTCATGCTTTTTACTTTCAAGGACCTTGGATATTTGTATTGTAGCGTAACGTAACGTGGCATAGCGTAACATAACGTGAAATAATCTTGTATCGTATGGCATCTTATAGTATTGTACCATAATGTATCGTATCATTTCGTATCGTATCATATTGTATTGTAACGCATCGTATTGATTTGTATCGTACTGCATCATATCTAGTCATACTGTATTGTATCTTATCCCCATACTCTTGCTAGGATATTGGGTATTCTTTAGTTCATCACAAAAAGTGAACATTTGTTACATAATTATGTCGGAATTTGTAAATATAATAATTATAAAAAATTGTTGTAATGTTATATATTCAGGTGTCGTATTTAGGGGTGTCCTGATACTACTTCTGATACGATACTGATATTATAGTGTTCAATTTTAGCCGATACCGATATTGACCCGATATTGGCACAAACTTGTGCAAAATTTTGCACTCAGCTGCAACATCTTTTTCAGACTTGAATGAAAAATACTGCCACACAGCTGACATCACTCCGACTTCTTGGTACTTTGTTAGTACCTTAGTACACACTGTTGTTGTGATCACATGAGCTATGCATGCTAGCTAGCCAGAGGCGCTAGGGCAGAGTCTGGAATGGACTGCTTGTATCAGAGATTTTAATTGTAGGCCAATATAATCGATATATATATATTTTTTTTGCAATATCAATATCGTATCGGGACATCCCCACTCATATTGTATCATATAGAATAATATTGTGTTGTGTATTGTATGGTATTGCAATAAATTGTACTGAATCAACTTACTCTTTGTTACCGCCCCAGCCTAGATGTAATAAGCAGTCTAGGATGCCAACAAGACTTATCTATAGCTCACAAATAGACTCTGGCTCTTTCTTCATGCAGCATCTTGACCTTAAGGTGTCAAAGTCTCTTCTGGCAGGAGCATTTCATGGCTGAACTGAGAGGGTACCCAATTAGCAGATCCAAAAAAAGATGCTTTCAAAAAGCAATATTTTTAGTCTTTATCTTCTCCACATTGTACATTGAGTTATCTCTTACTTGACAAGTAACCCCATAAAAAACATTGCGTATTCAAAGGCTAGGGGCTCGAAGTTTGGTTATTTTTTAGTGAAATATCCTGTAATTCATGATTATCTTCTCTATCACATAATTACAGCATGAACATTTTAGACAGATGCTCAAAACTTTGTCAAACTTCAAACTTCAATTTTTCGCATACTCTCCGGTAAGAGTGCATTAGACCCATTCTCTCTCCAGTGATTCATGCTTAATTTTGCTCTGGGAGCATCTTATCCCTTGGCTCCCATTTAGAGTCCACTGAGACCTGGAGCTTGTTTTGGGGGTTTAATGAACTGGATGTACTCATGTTGTTCTGTGGTTTTAGAGTAAAGTGACCCTGAATGAACAGGGAGACAAAGTGGAGTAAATGCACCATTATCCTTTTTTTTCTGTCAATCTTCCTACGCCTGAGAGACCCCAGTCAGCTGTGCTGTATGTTTTCATGGTTGCGTGTTTTCTGAAGACGGGCTCGTCCTCAGCCTGAGTAGACGGCTTTGTGTTGAACATTTGCTGCAGGCTTGGTGTGTTGCTAAAATTTCATCTCTAACATAAGACTTGATTAAAGACGACTGACAGCTGTGGTGCAAGCCAAGAGGACGGCGTTATTTTTCTATTTTTTTGTCTCATAAAGTAATTTAAGGTTGTTATGTTGGATTTAAAGACTTTATTCAGATCATACACAAATTACCACAACGCTGGATTTCTTAGGGGAGCATTCTCATCTGAGCCAATTTTAAAAGGAAATGACTAATTACGACAGTGACTCAACGTCTCAGCACTTTGTGCAGCGAAGAAGGAAGGACAGCAGATTTGATGTTGTGGGGGTTGTGCAGATTTGGCCCACACATAACAAGACTTGACTCAGCTAAAATTTTAATTGAGGATGTGCTTTTGATGATTAAAAATCCATCCACTAAAACAACAAATATCTATTTTTCTGTTAGAATCTAAGACCCTCAGATTTTACATGAAGTTTCATTTCATGATTTTGCCTTTAAGTCTACAACCTTCTCGCTTTACATTGGTTGTGCCAGTTTTGTAACCTTGTTTTTGCTACCAGATTTATGCCCCTTACTAGAGGTTTCACATCTACTAAATTTTACTAGCTGCCAAGTTTAAACAAAAAAGACAGTGGTTGACTATGACTAGTCCTTTCTGCTCATTATTTTGGTGACTTTTGGTTCAGACTGAAGAAACCTGAGGCATCATTGTGGACCGCTGTTGAGTGTCATTTCCTCTGCCAGGGAGACTTCAGCCATTTTTAATAATCTTTAATGAAGCGCCCCAAGTCAAACCTGTTTAGTAAGAGTTGGAGCTGTACATCAGATCCCTGGTAAATACCCTCCTCAATGGTATCTGCCATTTTACCCAGGACTTATGCTGCATTCGAGTTACCTCGGAAGTCAGAAGTCCGAGCTAGGAATGATGTCACACCCGAGTCACCAACTTTTCAGTTACCAAGTTGTAAGAAAGCAAAATCAGAGGCGGAAACAAGATGGCTACATCTATGAAAGTTATTTTAGTGCTTGCCTCGTCCAAATATAAGCAAGGACAAGGTAACTTGAATGCAGCGTTACTGACTGTTGCGTACAGGGCTGACCAATGGTTCAAATGGTCGATTTAGTGGATGGTGAACCCCTGACTCCTTTCCAACCTAAGCTATAGTGTCAGAGATGTCTCTTGAGTTGGTGGAAACCATAAACAGAGCTGAAATAAAAAGGATATTGGACTTACAATCATCAGTTTCACAAATTAAGTTGAGTGGATTTGAGGAGGACTGGCTACAGTGTTGGTTTCACTGGTTCCTTAAAAAGGCCACAGCACTTAAAACTGCAGAATCCATCATGTCATCCATCCTCCCACTAAAGCACAACACTAGATCCCAAAGAGAAGCAGCAGATGAGGAGAGTCAATACAGCTCTTTATTTCTCTTCAACAATGGTTCCTCAGTGACAGCTGAGCTGGATTCCCTTCAGTCTGACTCATTTATTGGCCTGGACGGCCACCCCACTCACTAATGCTCTCTGTGATATAAAAGCTGTCTTTATCACTTCAGTAATCATCTAATTCACTACCTAAGAGTCAGACTGCCAAGTTCTTCAGTTCATATAATTCTTATCTTTTCAAAACTGCTGCTTGAGAGCTTCCATGTGTATAAGCCCTTTATAAGAAGTGTAAAAGTTTCGGCTTTAGAAAATGAGGATTGAACAAAAGTTTTTCTCTTTGATGGAACTGAATTTTTCCCCTCAGATAAACTTTCCCTCAGCTATTAGTCTGATCCTTTACCTCCCACCACAGGAAGTGACACGTGGGTTTTCTTTTTGCCCTTTCATGGCTTTCTCCTTGAGTATTTCTCTAATCACTGCAGTAATTCCTGTCTGATTAAACCGAGGGATCTGATGTGCTGACCCATCGTTTAACAATGAATCCCAACGGAGACGGAGATCTCTTTCCACGCTGAAAAAAACCCCACAACCTCGTACGCACATGCACGCACAAATGCATCTATGACATCATCTGCCAGTGTGTCAGCGTAAGTCTATAAATAGAGGTGGTCCACGATGACGTTACAGCCTAACAAAGCCCTCACTTGTGAATAACATAAGGATGAAAAGAGGCCATGTCACTGCTGCTTAGCATGATGAGCAGCCAGCCAGTCGTGAAATAATTCTGCCGCATGCTCATTAAAGAAACACCTGATGTTACAAGCAGCTGCCGTGAAAAAAAAAGTACGAGCTGATCATGATCAGAGAATCACCGTTAGACCAAATGTGTAATCTTACGGCATTTGATGAATATTATATTAGAGAACAGAGGCAACTTTTCTCTTAAGTCAACCTTTTCTTCAACATTTGCAGTCAGATAAGAGCTTTTTTAACGATGAATGTCCACACTTGAGATTGAACCAAAGGTCACAGCCATCTTTTCCACATTGAGCTCTTGAGACGGGGAATAAAAGCACGAATGAGTCATGAACAACAAGAGCGTTCATGACAAGGGTGGACGGCATAATATGTCCAAACATGTATTTGTGGACGGAGCTTTGAAGCGGCTGTAAATACTCAATTCTTATCATAATGGATTAACACTCTGCAGCAAAATATATCAAGGAAAATACGCCTTTGGATAATTTCACAAAGCAAACAAGACCCTGATTGATGATCCGTATATCATGATTTTTAATGCCAAAAACCAGTGCAAGAAGGTAGACGTCAGCCGAGCAGCTGAAGAAACAGCCGAAGCAAGAACCGCTTTGTCCAAAGGGTTTGCAAAACTATGACACAGCTACTGGGATAATTAAAATATATTTCCAGGGCCTCAAGAGTAGCTGGACCTTCTAGTCAGGTCTAATTGAATAAGTAGCCTCAGCAGTGACAGTGGCTTTGGGATTGGTTTACAATGTGGACTGTTAGCTGCACAACGACACACATTACAACTTAATCACGGCTCAGTAACTTCTTGTTGGTACCTTATTAACATCTATTATCTCTAACATGATTTGCATAGTAGAAGTAAGTACACACTGGGGTAAGGGTTAGCTGGTTACTGAGTTGTCTTCTTTAGCTGCTGCTTCTTCTCTGTATTCCCTTAGGTGGCAACCAACGAGAAAAACAATGACTAATCCCCTATTATGAACCAGTTAGTTACACTCTAGGATTATTTTATTGTAGCAGCTCTATAGACATTTTTTCGACAAGTAGAATCGGCTAATGTTAGCGTGTCATAGATTCAACAAAAATATATCCACAAATGGATACCCTCTGAATATTTGCTAAACGTCCTTTTAAATTCTAACATAATTAAAATAGAAATAATAAAAGATGTTTTTTTTTTACACTTTCTTTGATCTAATTAGGAAATCAGAGAACTTACTGTAGATGCTAATGAATTGAACGTGCCTCTCACCATTACTGCACGCCGAGTCGTCTCTCATTTATTTGGGACCTGCTTCATCGCCAGAGTCCACATGAGCAGAGATAACCGCAGAGCTCATATATCAGTTGCTTTCACTGTGTGTGTGTCTTTTTGTGCGTCTACACATGTCTGTGTAAATGAGTGTGTAGAGGGTCTGGGTCCATGGTTGTGGATTTAGACATCAGGAGCTTGGCATGATGATTACAGAGGTCTGAAGCCACCAAGAACCGCAAGATTCTCTTGCTTTCTTCTCTTTGTTTCTCTCTCTCTTTCTCTCCTGCTAATTTGCATAAATGAAATTAGCAGGTTTCACTCGATCACCCAACACTCACTTATTAGATATTTTCCACTCTAGAGTTCCCACTTATCACTACAAACGGGCTGGTATTCTTCCAGTTGAACTCATTTCACATGGATTGATGGAGCCAAAGTTTCAGAATGGTTTTCTTTCTGCGTCAGTTCCACTCACAACCAGAACAGGAGTTCAAAACTCCCACAGACTGAACGGAGGGTGCTGAAACTTCTACACTTGCCCGTTATTTCTTGCAGCAGATCTGGAAATTTTAGGATATCCCATTTTTATGCTGTCTGCTGCTGCCAGCTCTCTCTCTCACATCTAATGATTACCTTATGTTGAAGGGGAAATAGCCGGCAGGGTTACCACAGCCATGCTGGGACAGACAGACTGCACTACAAGCATTTTTACAGCCTTTGACAGTCCCATTGACCTGAGAGTGGGATTTAGACTGCTAATGAACTGGAAGAAAAGAGCCTATAGTGTACTTTGATGGGTCATCTGTTGGTTTACATCATGATTTTTTGCAGAACTGGTTTGGATAGAGAGAAGTGGCTGAGCACTAGTTTAAAGGTTTGCCAACAGCCTGATTAAACAACAGCAACAAGATTTCTTTCCACTTTGTTTTGACTGATTTAATGAGCTGTGAAACATTCTCAGTAGCCATGTTTTTTGATCAGATAAAAAATTTGAGGGATCGGATAATCTGAATCCACTGTTTTCCCCCTGTTAAATGTTGTCACTAGATGGCGCCCTTGTGTACTTACTTTACTGTTCTGTCAAAGGTTGCTCTTTGCGTGCAGATGTGACATCATTATGCTGTATGAACGCCTTATTCTGTTACCAGAGGAGCAGACAACAGCACCTGCGTTTGTGTGTCTGTGTTGTGAGTGTTGATAATCAAACCTCCTGTACTGACCTCAATAAATAAACCAAAGGCTAAAGAGTGAAGATTGAGTCAGGTAAGAAAGTCATGACCAGAATATATGTCTACATGGACGCGTTTCGGAATAATGATCGGCATAAACCACCCCTCTTGATCGGAATACAGTTTCTTTCCGATTGAGCCGAATTGGATCAGAATCCTCCGATCAACATGTTTACATGATGCATTTTTATTCCGATTATTTGTGCCCATGTAAATGCAGCTAGTGTTTGGGGATTCATAATAGACTGTTGGTTTTATGAGGGGTTGTGGTTTCTTTGTGGAAGTCTTATTTGAGTGTATAGTTTTCGATGCTGTGGAGGACATATAGATCACTGCAGACGTATTTTAAATTATAGGCAGTAAGGATGTCAGCTGGCTCTGCACTTTGATTCATCCCAGGAAAGCATTTTTCTAGAAGTTGTTGGAAAACCCTGTAACTGCACATCTGTATTACTATGGCAGAAATTAGAATGAAATGTATCTTAACTTGAAGATTTCTCCAAATTTACCAAATTTGGAGCGTTTTCATAAATGTAAAAAGCCAGGCAATGATAAATGTCAAACACTGGTAGTAATAGATGGCTGTATACCAAGGAGTCTGATTCTGTCTGAGGTTTCTGTCGGGTTAAAGGAATTTTTGTTGCTGTTACCAAGCAGCTGATCTTGATGGATCAATATGAGATATTTGACTGACAATGAGATAAATTCACTTGATAAGATCTGAGTTTTTGTCAGAGTGTCAGAGTTGACAGAGTCATTAAATGATCAAAATGACAGTTCGAATCTCTAAAGGAAGGTACCCTGAAAATTGTTTATAAAATGCATACAGTTTGTGTTTATAATTCTCAGACTATCACTCATACCTTTTACTAGATCCACTCACTTTGCTCACTGAGCCCAGTAGGTCATCATCTCTGAATTTGTACAAACGCTTGGAAATTCCTTATGTGAATTGGAAGCAGATTGAAGTTTTATGCGTCATTGTTAAACTTGTACATGTCTGCAATTAAAACAGAGATCAGAATAATTTAAAGTAGGCCACCTCCCTCCAATAACAGGTCAGGTTCAGTGGAAATATTTGTGCGGCTGCCATCATTTCAGTCTGGGAAGTCTGACTGGAAAAAAAGACGCAATCAGATCATCTTTGTTCCACATTTCTGTAATGACGTGTCCTTACTGTCTGAATAACTCCTGGACTTATGTAATGTTTTTAAAAAGGGTTACTTGTCAAAAATGAACTCCAGATCTAAAAATTTAACCTCACACAGCTGTAAAAGTAGGAAAAACATTGAGAACCACCGTTGCCCTGGTGGATCATCCAAAAGATGACAGATACATGTATTTGAAAAATCACTTTCCTATGGTTTAGGTATTCCCCCGGTTGCAAAATCAAAAGTAAAACATTTCTGGGATGTCTGAGTGGAGCTCTTTGTGTTTACAAAAATGTGCATCCTCATGGTTGGATTAGGTTTGTGCAGTTGAGTGATGTGAGGAGTTATGTCTTTCCTGCACATGCCCCAGGTTGGATGTGTAGGCCGGAGCTGCAGCGGCGGCAGCAGCAGGAGGGAACAAAAACGAAGAGGACATCTCCTCTCTCACTCACTCTCTTTGTCTCCGTCTCTCGCACTTTCTGTGTGCACATGTGACATGTTCTGTGTGCAAGGCGCAGGGGAGGATGAGTGCCGCGTAGCGCTCCGGTGAGGTCATCAGACTGTGGCTAGCAGCACCACATCACACTGTTTTCTCTTCTTCGTTCCCCACCAGCTCATCGGTGCAGGCGGGACCGCTGAAGCTCTGCTGTACTGTTGGCAGAAAAGAGGTTTTGTTAAGGGAATAAATAGAACCATTTTTCAACTTACAGTCAGTTACAATGGTTGTTTTTAAGGGTTACAGTGTCCCTGACGTTAGCTGAATCAGTCAGAATCATTCACGAAGAAATACAAATGCATCACATAAGAGCTACATTTCCAAATCTCTGTGAAAGTAGACTCCTTTTAATCGTGTTTTATAACCACAAACACACAAGCTGGCGTGTCTCCTCTCCCTGACCTCCTTTCTCACCTCACCTCCTTTCTTCTTCCCCTCCATTTACCCCTTTTACCTCTTCCCCTCCTCCCTCCTCCTCCTCCTCTCATCCTTTTATCTTTTATCATCTTCCCACTCTCTAGTTCTTTCTCCTTCACTGTGCACCGCTGCCCTGCAGGCATCCCTTTAGTGTTGGCTGGCATGCTGATGAGTTTTTTGCTCCCCCTGTTATATAACTATATTTAGCATGTTTGAGTCACACATTAGGCCATAGGTCATACTACGAAGTGACGGCTTACATTAATGTGCACCCCAAGGCTGACCGTGCACCCTTAGTCGATGTGTGATACACAGCTTTTTTTTTTTCTTTTTTTGGGTTGTGTGAATTTGCCTCGCATGAGTGAACAAGCGCACGTGCCGGTCTAGGCCTCATGACCATCTGCCTCATGGGGGGCAAATATAGGCTGCATGTTTTTGTATGTATGTGTAAGGATGAAAAAAAGAGGTCGTTTACAGGGTGTGCTGTCACGCGAGAGGAATCTGCGCAGATATCCATTTATACTGGTGTGTGTGTGTGTGTTGGGTTTTAAATGCACATTCCAGTGTTTCAGTGTATTTGATTGTATGTGTTTGTGTAGTGGGAGGGTCTAGCTGTGTCTTCCCAGCTTTGTGAGAGGATGGAGAGTGGAGGTGGTGAAAGATCTGAGTGAAGGAGGCCATTTAAAGGGGTATTCCGGGGTAAAATTAATTTTGGGTCAAACACACCGTAACACTGAGTTAGACACCCCCTTGAAAGATGAATGTGGCCGACCGCCTGCTTCTCTAGTTATACAAACCGCAGAAAGCAATATGTAGAGCCACGCACTAAACCCAAAAGCCACTCTATAGCCACAAATAATGCTCAGAACAGCACCTAACTTCATCAACAGTACATGTAGGGTCACAGCCACAGCACTAGCCATCAAACATCTTATAACTTTGACTAATTTCTTTAGCAAAGAGACTAAACACAACTCACCTCGGGCCAGTCCATTACGGACTACAGCGGGGTGACGCAGCTCAAGGAAGAACATTTGTGATCATTTCTTTATCTTTATATTTCTTGAAGTAATAATCATCACAATAATCATTTTGCACTGCAGACGCGGTAGCTCTTCTGCCTTAGCGTCTCGGTCTGATTGCATTTCCATCAATAAATGATCATAAATGATGAAAAATAAAATAACTTTAATTTACACTGGATTATCCCTTTAAGACCTTTCTGACAGCCCCATTTCTGTAACTCAGCAGTGACCAGCGTCAATGAAAGAATCTGTGTTAAAAAAAAAATGTTGTTTTTGAAGAAAGAAGCTGTTAAAACTATAAACATGCTGCTCAGACACTCTTTGTTGACATTTTCTGATAGCCTGTATGAATGTTAAAGAAAGGTGGATGATTTTTCTTTAGATCTCAAGTGAACAGTATACTCTAAACTTTTCCTCTCGAATTTTCAGTTTTAATTTAATGCCCATGTTGTCCGTTTTAAAAAGATTTAAATAAATTAACTGAAAGGTCAGTGTCACTTTAGATAACACATCACACCGCTGGAGAGAAAACCCTAATGGGGCCAACCAGACGAGCTTGCTTTCCACAGAAATCTTTAACTTGTATCAGGAAATAAGGAACAATGAAATCGATCTTTAATGATGAGGAAAAATGTTTTAGGTTTGATGAATTATGTCAAACCTGAAATCTTCCTTTCAGTCCATTTTCTTCCACTTATCTTGAGTTGAATCATGGATGAAGTCCCAAACATCCTTCTCCACAGGGTGTTCCCATGCCAGATGGGACGTATAATCCCTTCATTGTGTTCTTGGTCTACCCCGGGGTCTCTCAGCTTGAAATGCCCCAAAAACCCTCAAGAAAAGGCATCCAGGAAGTATCTTTATCAGATGGCCAAACCACCTCAAATGACTCCTTTACATGCAAAAAAGTAGTGGTTGTACTTCTTCACTTCCTACCCAAGCTTTGGATCCTGTATCCAGCCAACCTGTGCAGGACTCCTTTCAGCCGCCTATATATCCACAATATCATTATTTTAGTCCCTACCTGAAGCTCATGAACAGAAATGAGGGCTGGAACAAAGACTGACTGGTAAATTATCATTTCTCATTTTAGCTTCACTCATGAATGAGACCTTAAGGTACTTAGACTCTTTCACCTGGGGCAAAGACTCAGACTAGAAGGGACCGATCAACACATTTATGGACAGAGTCTTGCTTCATAATTTCCATATTGTGCAGTTATTGTCACGAAAACCCTCTAAATGTGTTTTTATTTTGTGTACTTATCTGTGTGTATGCTTGTCCTGGTAAAATCAACCATTCTCCAAGTTAAAATAAGCTTTTGTGGCATAGAGACGACTCTTACATCTCAGAGAATATTCACATTTAGGGCTGGGCGATATGGCGTCAAATCAATGTCACAATATATTGATCAGTTCACCTTAATAGCGATAAATGGACGATAACTACTCCACAAGCTGCTCACCCCCTCCAACATTAACTTCGTCTACTTCAGCCGCCGCACATACACATTTTGTTATCCTCCATCTCCTCTCCTGTCTTTCCCTCTTTTTTACGAACTGGATGGGGTGGAGTCACGTCTCTGACGTATGACAGCGTCTTAAAGGGACATGAGACCATAGCCTACCTACACACCTCCAAAACCAACTTTTATTTATCTATTTTTTTGACACAGAATATATTGACATGAGCGAAATGACGTTAGTTATTGCTGTGAATTTCTTTATCATTAAACTTTCGGTTTATCACCCAGCCCTATCCACATTTCTTGTTTGCGTCTGTATAAAATTGACATTGCCACACAGTCTTATCTCAGTGTTTTTATTATTTTGATGCCTGTTGTGCCAAAGGGACGGCTGTTAAGCAAACACAGAAATATGAGTCTGAACGTGATGTGATCATACTTCCTTTCCAAAGCCCTGACGCTGCAGTTTGTCATGAAGCTTGGAGGCACACTGCTGCATGGTGGACATGCAGGAGTCTGTGTATGTGAGTGTGTGTGTTTGTGAGTCTGTTACAGTGCGTTTTGGCTTCACCAATAAAACAATAAAAGGAGAAAAGTTCATTAACTCACAGTAGCAATAATTGTTGTCCACAAACACAGAGGCTTTCATGTGTTTTCAGGCTGTCACATGTGTTTTTGTCTTTTATGCACATTAGAGTGAGTCATCAGATGCACAGACACATGTTGTGTGATTTCATGTGTTTTTTGTTGACCCTGTGATTAAGTGCAGCTTTACAGTCTGGAAAATAAGACCAAAAGAAGACAGAAAGGGCCAGCAGGCAAATGTGAGAACAGTCTCCCTTAACGGCAACAGCGACCTGCTTTACATATTGAATCAGAGCAAAACTGCCGATTTAGAAATTCTCTGGTTGACTGCGGCTGCATTTATGTATAAATTCTTAATAAGCATCTGATTTTATTCCTCCAAAGATGCAGTTTTACCACAGAACTGTTAGTTCCACTTTGCTCTCTATTAAAAGTGTTAAATCTGGACTCAGAAAAAAAGCTGTTCTGGATTTTGATTAAATGTTCAGATGTGGATAAATCAGACCAAATAGACTTATATATAAATCATGCTCTTCTTTTGGATTAGTCAGAGCCTCGCTGCGCTTAAATCTGCTCATGAGAAGTTGCACTTGAGTATCCCTAATCTGCCTCCTCTGCTCTGCTTCTCTTCACTCCTCTACTGCAGATGTCAGAAAAGGCCCCGGGGAGTGGGAGCTGTGTGTGTGTGTGTGTGTGTGTGTGTGTGTGTGTGTGTGTGTGTGTGTGTGTGTGTGTGTGTGTGTGTGTGTGTGTGTGTGTGTGTGTGTGTGTGTGAAGAAACTGTTTCATCAAATAGACAATTTGGGTTTAATTGATTAACATTGAAATGATAAATCTATCCTCCAATAAGTTCTGAAATCTGAAACAAATATTCAGCCAATCAGACTTAAGCAGGTCAAAAAAGGAGCTTGCCAGAAAGTACTGCATCACCCAGAAAAGAGTCTTAATGTTCTCGTTGTGTTTGCATTAAGAGTGTAAAAGTGCATGCATGTGAGTGTGGGAACGTGTGTTTAGGGCCTTATCTTCACACCCTTCTAGAGGTTGTGCTTTTGCTTTGTGTAAATGTGGAAGATATAGTTAAAGGAAGGATGAAAAAAGAAAAAGAGGAAGGGGAAGTGAGAAAAAACTAAAGCTGAGAGTATGTGCATGCAGATTGTGTGTGTTGTATTTTTCTCTGGAGCTTCTCACCAAGGCGACAGATCGATAAGTGACCCTTTGACCTTTGTCGAGCTGCCAAACTTGACACATATGTAGAGCTCTGCTTAGACCTGCGATTTTTTTTAGCTTAGTTCGTACAGGAAGACGACAGGGATGTATACTTGGATCTTTGTCACATAGTTTAGCTGGATTTAAACAAGTCTTACTGAGAGGCACTTCTCCCAAGAGGGTCCTGGACTGTTTTGAATCCTCTCCAGTCCACTCAGAGAACAATCAGCTGTTGTTTCGATGATGGCTTTTCAGCATTTTTTCAATTAAAGTGGCAATGTCGACAAAATCTGCGTGAACTTCCTGGATAGTGCAAGTTTTTCTGCAGGCTTTCTTTGAAACAAGTGGGCTGAGTTTATTTTCTGATCAGGACCTTAAGTCAAAGGGCTGAGTATCTCCTCCAAAAACACAATACAGTGTCAGGAAAGAGAGCGAGAGAGAGAGAGAGAGCAGGTTTGATATTGAGGAAAAAGAGAGGAGAAAATGCCTGCTTGCATGTGTCCAAAGTAAACGCCTGAATCATGTTTGTGTCAGAGAGAGAAAAAGAGAGAAAGTCAAGAAAGCAGCAAAGAGAGTGACTCCATATGACTCGCACATGGCCGTGGACGTCTGCTCTGCTCACTTGTTATCCTGACAGACTGAAGACATTAAAACTTGGAGGAAGTTAGTGCAACTGAGACAGAGGGGGAGGAAAAGGAGGGAGGAGAGAGAGAGAGAGAGAGAGAGAGAGGGAGGGTTGAAAGAGGGGGACAGAGTGACTGAGTCAGGAGAAAGGGGAAGTCTTCATGAAGAAAAAAGGGAAGAGAAGCAAAGAGAGGAGAGAAGGAGAGAGAGGTTACATGTGGCTATCTGAGGTAGCCGTGGAGTAATGGAGCGAGACAGAATAGCCGGTGAGTTCTGATTTATTTCAAGATTTCTAGAAAGTTTCCCTCGTGAGGAAAACTTTCTATCTTCTCTTTTCTTTTTTTTTTCTGATTCTTAAAAGTGGCAGCAGCTTGGTAGAAACCACCCTGGTTGTGTTTGCTTTGCTTGGTCAGCTAAGGTGAAAGCAGCCTTTTGGAGGCTGTCTCACTCTCTGTTAGTGTGTGAAATTTTCTCCTCTTATTCACATCGAAAAAATGAGCACAGCACTTTAGGAAGAGCAAACATCCAGTCTGAATAACTTCCATATGAGGAGCAGCAGTGAGTTAACTGTATGATGGGCTGTTAATAGATGACTTTGAATCAGGAAATGCAATCTTTCAGTGCTACTGTGCTCTTACTGGAAGGACTTATCTGACCCACATACTTAGGAATGATCTGACAATTGATGCACCAAGTTAAATCTTCACGTCTTCATCACATGATTGGAGGAATAGAGTTGTCAGATTAACTCTGACCGATGCCGATGGTTTATTTAAAGTTGTAGGAAGCAGAGGCAGGGCTCACACACATCAGCCAATATGATTTGGTTTTTCACAGACTGTGGATTTGATGGAGGAATTCTGAGCATTCACCAGAGTCCGTCTGTGGAGTAGTCATGCTTCTCTTTTACTCGGTAGCTGTTTCCTTTTTGTTCCTTTAATCAGCTGGATTGATTTGTATGTGTGCTTAGCTTTGTTTATAGTGCTAATGGAGATTCAGTTGAACTCCTGTTTAGACGCACATGTGTTCAATCTGGATTGAGAGGATGAGACTAATCCGGCATCTTACAGTGATTACGGCTGGACATCCAACTGAGAGACACTCTGCAAATTAGCCTTTAATTTGATCCTCAATAACAGGGCTGAGTTCAGTGAGCCGAATGATGCATGATGACAACCTGCAGTGTTTATTCTACGTCCACTTGGTGGCAGTGTTGCAGTGTGACTTTATCCTCACTGTGCAGCTTCTATTTCCCCAAGATTTGTGAAATGTTTCATGGATATGATTCATATTTTAATATTAGGTGCACAGAGACTGAGTCCAGCCTGCAAAGAGATTGTTTTGTGCAGAGGGAAGGTCTCACTAAGAAACACTTCAACCCTCACACCAATTGAGGAAGTCATGCCCAGGCTGAGCAGCTTCCTTGTTTTCAACCAGGATTATGTAGCTCTGTTTGGACCTGTTGTCATGACTACAGCAATCGTCCCCAAACCCACCCACCCCTGGTCCCCTTCAGGGTTAGTTTTCGCAATAAGATAGATACTGAAACTTAATATTTGTGCATCCTCCACACCTCCATCTTGGCCTGGAGTGCCTCCTACCGTCCCCCTTTTTCAGGCCTGTTCAGGATTAAAAAGATATCCTCCGCCTGACATGTCGTCTAAACCAACCGGTTCGTATGGTCACCACATTGGCGTATTGTAAAAACTAATTGGTGGCACACCGTCATCAAAAACGACACATGGAGAAGACAAACAAAAGATTCAGTCTAGAAAGTAGAAAAACATTTGCATCATGTTGTTTAATGTTGTTCCAGTTCAACAGTCAGAGTTATAAATCTCTTATCTGTTGAGATGATGCAAATGACATCCAAGTGAAATCAATTAAAGCAGTCATTGAAAGATTACAGATTTACAAACAGGAGATTACAACACACTTGGATTTCCTCCTATTTTTTTTGTAAGAGAAATGAGGAGATTTTTTCAAATGTTACTGAAGGAGTTAAGAGTGTTTTTTTATATCCATGGATGTATTTAAAGCTCCTGTGTGGAGTTTCTTTACAGTTATGAAATAGACTGAAATTCATATCAATGTCTTTTCATGATATCCAAAAACAAGATTGATGATTTTTATATTCTAAGTTTTGGCGCCTGAAACCAAAGTTCCCAATTATTGGTACATTTTTCTGTCAAAAGTCTTGAATGTATTCCTGTGGCAGCATTTTTACCCTGACTCCATCCTCTCCAAGTATTCTAGTGCGTAGGGTGACCATATTCTGAATCCCCAAAAAGAGGACACAACTACGTGGGGGAGGAGTCACAAGGTCTCTCATTTTTAATTCTGAGAGTTTTTCGGGTTGGATCAAGTGTTTTTTACACGTTTCTAACTCAGTAAGTCCATGCGACACAAACTCAAAACTTCCATACAAAACCACAGACATTTGAAGGATTTTATAAACTCTCCCTGACAAAGCCAGACAGCCCCCCAAAAAGAGGACATGTCCGGGTAAAAACAGACGTATGGTCACCCTACTTTTGCTATATTTGATGGATAAAACCAGCTGCTTTTCGAACAAGACTCAGTGGTCACTGTCAGCTTAGTCAAAACAGCTAATGTTAGCCAGTATCAAATCCCTCAATGAGCTAACTTTATTGATATTAGCACTTGTCATCAGACAGTAATGTTAGCTACAAAGTCATTGAATGCTTATGTTGGCAATCGCCATAGGATGTCAATCATTATCATGAAAAAACTGGCCAACGTCCCTTAGAAATGTTTGAAATAAATCAGTTCACTTCTCTTTCTCAGCTAACATCACTATTAGCTTGCTAACCTTACTACTACTAGAATTTTACATGTAACTCTTTTATGGTAACGTTAGCTAGGCAGCTGTTGAATGCCAATTTGTCCTGCAGCATCTTTGTGTCTAACACTCAGTGTCCTTCTTTAAAAAATGATCATCTCTTCATCGCCAACATTAGCATTGAAACCAACTGATAGCTAACATTACGGTAGCATGCAAAGTTCCAGTTGCTGTTAGCTTGCTAACATTGTCATCAACTGAGATTTCAGGTGAAAATATTAAACAGGAAGTGGTTTTGTGTGAGAGTTACTTGATTGGTCAGAAATGTTGTTGTATCTTGATGTGGCCCAACACTGATTTACAGTGACAGTGGCCGGTGTGATCTTACAGTTTGCTGTCCTGGTTTGATTCTCTCTTTTCACATAAATCTTATAGGCCTATTTTAGAAGTACTGATGTTCCCACCCAAAACCATGTGTACCCTCACCCTCAAACACACGCGCAGAAAACTTCCAAAACCACACATGAACTAAGGTTACTGAACTGGAGGAACTGAAGGAAATAACCCCGCTCAACATGTTCCATAAAAGTGTACAGGATATCCTCTATAAGTGAACGCCTCGCAGCTCTCCTCCTACCACCCTCCCAGTATCTCACCTCATATTGTTTCTTTTTAAGATCATTATTTAGTCACGATAAGAGAAGGAGCCATGAGCGCAGCCAGCACAGGGAGTTCAGGAAATTGACAGGGAAGCCCCACCTTCAGACCTCCTGAGGGAGGATCTCTGACAGGTGAAATTACTCACCATGATGGAAACACGGGTAGAGCCGGGGCTGATAGAACAGAAATAGATGAACCTCACATGAGATAGTTGACAACAGCTGTAGCTGCGGTCAGCAAAGTGCGAAGAAGAAACCAGCTGATATCGAAATGTCTACGAACAAACTGAGAGAACTTCAACAACATTCATTTCCATCCCAAGTTTTTCTTTATAACCCAATCAACTTTTAGAGCACATGTGCAGACCTTCATGTAAAAGATGTCATTTGTGAAGGCTATTAATTTCCCTGTATTTCACACATTAAGACCAACCATCTCACAAAGTAAATGTTGCTAAAATGCTTTCATGAAACCCTAATTATTGCAAAGATTACTTAATTTCAATCATTTCGATCAAATGATACAAAAAGTCAGTTTGTTTTATCCCAAAATTATAAAAAACTAATGCTCACTCGTGAGGTTTGCAAGAGTTTTCAAACGGTAAACCAAACCTTAAAGCTCAATTCTCACTTCTGCAGATGTGTGAGTTGTTTTCTTTCACAAAGTTATCGCACACTCCAATAACCATGTTACAAATAGCATTTAAACTTGGCGTAACAACGTGCACACCGAGGCTCTTTCCAAGTCTCCAAACCAGCAGCAGTACGTCTGCCAGTTTAAATTGTCCACACAGCTTAAAGACCAATTTAAAAAAGCTGACTGTGAAAGAGTCAAGGACTTCAGTTTCTCCAAAACACTGTCATATTAATAAAAAATGACATGTATCATGGGAGCGGAGGCAGGAATCGAGTATTTATGTTCTTTATGTTGCAGTTTCACTACCATATTTAATGACACACAATAATTGTGCAGTGACAACATATCATTAAGGCTCTACTACAATAAGTGATGATATTTCTGTAAGTTTCAGAGGTGTAGTTTTTTTACTCTTGGTCAAACAGTTCATCTTGAACAGCTGTCATCTGGATAAATTCTTGAACCACACACGTTTTGGCAGCAGAGGTCACACTCAGATAAGGAGTTTTGAGAGACTTCCTGCTAATAAATGTTTGTCATTGTGTTAACTTAATGTTTGTCTTACGTAGACCAAATAAGAGGCCTTCTATTTGAGGTGTGCTTCTCCAAAAACTAGTTACCATTTGCCTGAATCATGTAGGGCTGGGCGATAAACCGAAAATGTACCGATAACGAAAATTACAACAATAACCAACGTCATTTTGCCAATATTGGTTTATTCGATGTCAAAAAAATAAAAAAATCTAACTTGGTTTTGGATGTGTGTAGGTAGGCTTTGGTCACATGTCCCTTTAAGACACTGTCCTACGTCAGAGACGTGACTCCACCCCATCCAGTTTGTAACAAAGAGGGAAAGACAGGTGAGGAGATGGAGGACAGTTCAAAAGCAGCTGGAGCGGCGGCAAAGTTAATGTGGGAGGGATTGAGCAGCTTGTGGAGTAGTTATTGTCCATGTATCGTTATTGAAGTGAACTGCTCAATATATCGCGATATATGTGTATATATATATATATATATATATATATATATATATATATGTATATGTATATATACATATTACTGTCTTTTTATTTTTTTTTCACTTTTATAAACAAACAAACAAAACAGATAGTGGAGCACAAAACAAAACCAAAAAAAATCCCTCCCCAAAATAACAAAGTGCAATGCATTTTATATATCTACATATACGTAAGATTAAAAAAAAAAAAATTAATGAATAAAAAGACGACAGGAGACAGGTAAACGAAGGGCACAAACAAAAAATAAATGAAAGGGCAGACAGTCCTCATCTTTCAGGGGCAGATCATTTATTGTGATATTGATTTGAGACCATATCATCCAGCCCTAGAATCATGTAATCTGACAACCTAATAATGGAGAATACACACTTTCTTGTCCATAAATGTTATTAACCAGGTATAAAACAGGCCAGATTCCCTCAGCAGCTCAGTGACACAAGGCTGGATAACTTCAGTTGAGCAGATTTATCCCTCTGTGTGCACAGGCCTCTGTGTTTATGCTGCTATTCAAGGAGCATCGAGACACACAAACACACCCGCGTCTACAGTCACAGTAGAGAAACCACCCCAGCACATGTATGCACATATTCATATGTTAGTCACACTGCAAACACACACACACACACACACACACACACACACACACACACACACACACACACACACACACACACAACTCTCCAGATGTTGTTTGGGAGCTCTCCCTCGTTCTGTCGCCGAGCCAGCCTTGAGTGTGTATCCATGTTTAGATAAATACACACTGGCTGGTGGAGGTGTGTAGTTGACACACCGTGTGTTTTGCTTTAATTGAATACTACACAGACTTGTGGCATATGGTTTACAGTGAAGCCCAGATGGGCCTGCATGGGCACCGAGAGGCCACACACTTTGTTACATATAGTACAGTACATACATACTGTATATAAATAGGTCTACCATGTAGATGTACAGTAGCTGTACGCACAGTAACTCATGCACATACAGATCTGCTTTTCATGCATGTGCATTCTTTGTTGATGTATTCATTTACATACATGCATGCCCAAACTAACATACATGACACAGCTGTCAGGATACATGATGTAAATTATTTCATGTCTGTTAAAAAGGATCTAAAGCATGACCGCACAACACCTGACAATCCTTCATCGAACAGTTTAATTACTGTGTGTTCATGAAGTTGCATGCACCGAACTCTGTTCTTTGTTGTGTGGCACCTGAGCAGCAGATGGATGAAATAACCAGACTGCACCATAAACACACAGTGTAATTCTGTGTTACACTGACCTCTCAGGTGTTAGGGTTAGGGGCCCCTGGGTGGGCTTGGCATCCACAGTGCCCCCCAAGAATAAAGCTTTTCATTCAAATGGGTTTTCCCCACTTCTTACGAGCCATAAAAGTGCCAGGCATTGGTGCTGTTCCAGTTTATCTACACAAAGGGTGAAACTTTAATGTGGTTTTGGTGCATATTTGTGATAGTAGAAATGAAAACCTCCTGTGGCTCTTACTCGATTGCTCAGCTGTTTCAATGTTGATTAGCATCTAGATTTACCGCATCTAAGGAGGAGTCTTATGGATGATGGGTGATGGTTTATATTTCATTTCTTCAAGATTATTTTGTCAACACCTTTTAATCAGTGTTTCTGTCAAGCCTTTAAAACCAGTCTGTAAATAAGTCTTAGCAGCTTCAAAAACAAGAAATGTTACCAGACTGATGCATCAAAAGTTGAGTGTTAGGGCTGTAACGATATGCTTTTCTTCTGATTCGATTCTTTTACAATTTTTTGGGTGCCGATTCAATTCAAATTGCAATTCTACAAGATTGCAGATTCTCTCAATTTTTAGCCTGTATTTCTAACACCAGTGAAACAGTTGAATGATTATGATTGTCTACTGGCTATTTCAGCAACCATATTTCCCCCAAAAATACACATCAACTGATGATCAACATTTGTGATTCAGAGAGAGTCGAGCTCCGACGAGCACCGCGTCTGTTTCTGATGCCGGCACAACACCAGCAGCAACCTACACCTGCTAAGGCACCAACACCTTATGGCATATAGATTCATACTATAAACTAAAGCCATATGATATTGCTGTAAACAGCTGCATTGAGGGATTTAGCCTCTGCACAGACATTTCCAGCCATTTCCCTCTCCTCAAAAACAGTGATTCCCTACAAGTCCGCCTGGTTCTTTCTGCAGAAAAGATGCATTTCTTGCATGTGTCCTGATACTTATGATAATATGATGCTGAAACGCCAAAGGATTTATCTACTTGCTTGTGAAACCTATCTACTGAATTAATTTCATCTAAATTCAATTCATCTAAATGCTCCACAGCGCTCATTTAAACAACTAACAACATGTTAGAATCGCCATTAGCGACAACGTTATTGTCGTAAGAAATGATTTTATTACGACTTTATTCTCGTAAGTAACTATTTTTCTAAGATTCTATTCTCATAAGTAATTCCGAGGTCTAAATTTTTTTCTTTTCTTAATGTGGCCCTACTGCTCCGTCGTAAAAATTGATTTAAAAATTGTAAAACAAAAAAATCTTTATACTTATGTGAATCGATTTTCTCTCCCACCCCTACTGATTGTTCATTTGCGTCCACACCATAGCACTAGATTACCTGGACAGATGTGTCCACCAAAGCTTGAATTCCAGTGTTCATCCTGATAAAGTAAGGTCACACAGAGCAGGTCGGTGCACGAATCTCCCTTTGATTTCCCAGAGGCGCCTTCGTATAACCCTAATGTCAACTTTCTCCAGGAAGTCTTTCAGGCTTCTCTGTCAGCAGCAACTACAGAAGTGAGCGCACTTTAATTAACATGCCAGCCCGTTTGTAGAAGCTGTTTACTCAAAACGGAAGCCTCGAAGTCTCACTCGGACTGCGGTCTCTGTGTAGCCGTGACAGAGAGAAACATGCGGATGAAAGAGACACAGAGGAGAGGATCATGTCTGATTGCAGGTTAACCTGGTTTAAACGACCGTGTGACATGTTGTCCACTTTCACTGTCAGGAAATCAGACCTGAGGGCCACTTTGGCTGAAAAACGCTCCTGGGGAATGACAGGGTCTGTTGTCTGCGTGAATGCCTGCGCGTGCATGTACGAGTGTGTTGGGGGGCAGGGGAAACACACACACTCACACACTTACACACGCACAAATGCAGGACATAGGGGAGAAAGGGGGGAGTGTGTTTCTGTGAGGGGAGGAGAAGGGAGGAGGCTCGCCTTTTCGCTCTCTCTCTCTCTGAAGTCTGAATCCAGCGTGGTAGAGAAGGTAGTGGGGAGTCAGAGGAAAAAAAGTTGCTCCTCTAAAGGGACAGTTGTAGCTCAGAGTCTATTTTGGAATTATTAAGGATTTGGTTGAAAGCTGAAAGAAAGAGGAGACTGACATTTTATGCCTGGAAAAATGTCTGATTCTGGAGTCAATCCACACTTGGAGGGAATAATTTCAGATTTTGAAGGTTTGTCTTTACTGTCTTTACTCTAACTCACATTTAAACTTTATCTTTGATGGCAACATCTGTCAGAACTGAGTTGTTTGTGAGTATTTTCTGTATATGTACTTTTAAGTGTTTTCACTCCTTTATGTGAGTACTGTATTTTTATTTGTGGGTGTGCTCCTTGTTAAAACAGGGTGGTGGGTATATGCTAGCTAATGCACATAGTCTGTTATTGATTATAGCCAGCTTACGTCAATAATAGGAATAAACACTGACACTATGCTACTCCAGCACCGGAAAGCCTCCAGCTGAAAGAACTAAGAGGAGGACAGTGGAAACCTCAACGTTAAGAGCAAACATCTGTCCAAGTACTCCTACAACAGTTACAACTTTGTCACTCTTTTGTTTGCTGAGCCACAGTGGAGCTGGCATTAATATCCTTTGTCCTCCTCTTCCTGGAAGCACTCGGTCTTTCTTCCTTCCTCTCTTCTCTCCTGTTGCTCCTGACGTCAGAGTGTATCCCTCCAGCTGTTGTCTAACTCACCTTGAGATGATGCAGGCTGACGCTGAGAGCAGGAGCTGGAAAAGTTTTGAGTTCCTTGTGTCGTCTCAGTTTTTAACCATCTACGACTACTAGCAGGTTTGGGCGTGGAAGATGGTTGTACAGATAAGAGATCTGTGGTTTGGTACGGTTAGTTAGACAATAAAGTTGTATGTAGGGATGCACCGATCCACTTTTTTCACCTCTGTGCAGATATCTACAGTTTGGTATTGGCCGATACGATCCAATTCCGATACAGAAAAGTCGCGCTGAATTACCTTTTGTTGTAACCTAAAGTTTTACCACTGCTCCTGGGAGTGTTTACTGCACAGGTATTGCAAGTGGTGGTCGAGCTTGTAGGCTGAGGTAGTGTGATAAAGTTCAAGATAGCAGACCCCTTTGCTCGCTCCATTTTGAAAACAATGTGGGCATCCACTCAGCATGTCTACTTGTGGATGCCACTCACAGCACATAGCATAGAGTTAGACTGAATAGATTGGCCCCTATGAATCGGGCCCATTGTCACGGTACCGGATCTAGAATTTTCTTCAGTATCGGGACCAATACTGATATCAAATATTGGATCGGTGCATCTCTGGTTGTATGCTGTGTCTATTATTAGAAAAATACTATTTTACTGTAAATGTGTGATCATACTTCATCAACGTCATAACTTCTACTAGTTAGGAGGCGACACCATTAAAAGGACAGTGAATGTCAAATTTAATGCATTTGGTTTAAGTGTCTAAATCTTGTTATTCATAATTATGTAGAAGATTTTTGCAGCTATCTGAAGTAAGACGTGTAATGAGACAGCCGTTTATTGTCTTGATTGAGAATTTTCACGGTTTCTAAACTATTCACTAAACTATAAACTATAGGGGTGAAGTGAATATTGGGTTATATCGGCCTGCATCTAAAATCTCAGATATCAGCACTGCGATACAAGCAGTCCATTCCATACTCCGCTTCAGCACTTCTACCTAGTAGCACCCTGATCCAGCATGCAGAGCCCACGTGATCACAACAACAGCATGTACTAAGGTACTAACAAAGTAGCAAGGATAAGGAGTGATGTCGGCTGTGTGGCAGTATTTTTTGTTTAAGTTTGTGAAAGACGTTGAAACTGAGTGCAAAACTATTCATGAACAATTTTGTGCTAACATTGGATCAATATCGGTATCAGCCAATACTGAAGGCTGCAATATCGATATTGTATCAGAAGTAAGAGAAGTTATTTCACCACTGCTATTCACTGTTTGAAACTTTTGAATATGTAGAAACCATATTTCATGACTTTCAGACTGATCATGTGGGTGTGTGAATAAATTTAGAATTAGGTTATGTGCATCATAAATGAATGCACATTGTTTCTCACAGCACAATAATCAACAGTCCAAGTAGGCTAACGTTAGTATTTCACTTAATTTTTCAGCCTCCTCCTTAATATACCTTCTACAGATAGTATATTTAAATCTCTAAAAGCATCCTGTTTCAACACAAGGTCTCTCTTGCAATGTGGTATCAAAGGTAGACACAAAAGAGAGTTGAAAAATTGGCCTGGTTGTCACCATATGCTACTAGTAGGGAAATCAGAGTAACCACCTACCAAGTACAGTATTTTAATCTCGGATCTAAACTGCTATAAAGAGAGCATTCACGTCTCTGTGTGAACTTCCATTTAAATCCAGATTGAAACAGTTTCCAGTCCATTACACCGCACTGTACCTTACAACGAGCACAGAGGGAAAGGTAGTGTAATGGGTGAGCACCCTAAACGGTGTAATGACGCCTCTCGGTTTTAGCCCGTAACGGAAAATGTATGACTGAAACCACCATAACAACGACAGACTGAAACAATATTATGATCCTCTGAAAGGTAGAAAATGTCTCTGTTCAATCAAAACCAATGACTCACTGGAGAATTAGGCCCTGAGTAAGACCATATTTGTATATTCAGAGCGTTAGCAGAGTCATGCATGGAGCTCCTGCCGTGTTTGCCAACCTAAACTGAACTTGGAGTACAGTCCGAAATGTTTTGTCCTGATGGTGTGCTCTAAAAGTGCTATATTGGCGCTCCAGTGTGGCATATGGACATAGAGAGGAAATTAATATCTAAACGGAGAAAGTGAACGTGTGTGGCACAATTTGAGACCCGGTAGAGAGGCCAGTGTGTTAAAAATGTGGCTCTCTTGTGTAAATAAAACACCTTTTTAACAGTTCTCAGTGGTACTGTTCACTCTAAACGGTTTATTAAACCACAGGTGGCAGAAAACACACGTAAGGTCGGACCAAATTAAACTTCTACACGTGCTTTTTGATTTAAATGGGTTACCTGACAGCTACTGGCAGATACAGCTGAGTTTGAGAAAAGCTTTTTTTTACTTTGCAAAGAAATGTTTGGATCTGCTTTTGTGATTTATGCTGTAAAATCTGATATATTTAAAGGGATATTCCAGCGTAAAATTAATTTAGGGTCAAACACACCATAACATCGAGTTAGACACACCCCTGGAGAGATGACTGTTGCCGACCGCAGCTTGCTTCTCTAGTTATACTTACTTTAGTAATGACTACATGATAGCAATACAGAGAGCCACGTGCTCAACCAAAACGCCACTCTATAGCCACAAATAATGCTCAGAGCTGCACTTCATCAACTGTACATATAGGGTCCCAGCCATAGTACTAGCCACCAAACATCTTTTTAACTTCTTTAGCAAAGAGACTAAACACAACTCACCGTCTCTCTTCCAGCAGCCGTTTGTTTGTATGGAGACCTCCGGGTGAGTCCATTGACTGCAGCGTGGGGACGCAGAACTACCGCATCTGCAGTGCAAAATGATTAATATGATGATTATTACTTCAAGGAAATGATAAAGAAAGGGTAATAAATGTTCTTCCTTGAGCTGCCTCACCCCGCAGCAGCCGATGGACTCGCCCGGAGGTTTTCGTACAAACAAAAAGTTAGTATAAAGTTAGTATAACTAGAGAAGCAAGCAGTCGGCAACATTCATCTCTCGATGGGGTGTCTAACTCGGTGTTATGGTGTGTTTGACCCTAACTTAATTCTACGCCGGAATATCCCTTTAAGTCATCAAGCTCTAATTCTTAGCATGCTCCATCTTTGTGAATCAGTCCGATTTGCCAACTACCTCTTCTCCACATGCTAATTTTTATCCACACTATATTCAAGCTGCAGTCTCTCTGTGTTTAAAGGCATTAGGTGGAGTGTGGTCACTGCCTGTATACCTGCACTGACCGCTGATGTGGATCTGTTCATGAAGAGGATAGTAAAGGAGTGCTTGATCAAAGGAGCAGTTTTACAGCAGTGTTACCTGTCAGAGGTTAAGGCCTGAAGAGCCTGAAGCTAAGAAACAGGACAGCTATTTAACAGCTGCTTTAAATGCTTTGTGTGTGTTTGTGTGTGTGCAGGTTTGTGTCTGTTCTCCCCAAACTTAAACCAGGGTTAAAAATGTTTCTCAGTACAAATAAGGATTCAGATCCTGCTCTGAAACATCAAGTTGAGGATTTTATTCCGAGATCTCATGGCTAATGTCTTCCAGCACGTCTGCTTTTTGACACCTCTTACACTCCCAGGATTCCTCACTGCTGGACTCAGGCTGACAGCCAGACTAGGAGGGAACCACACAGTAAATCTGACACAGTGAACTGCACTGCTGCTGGTCAGCATGAGTAAACTCAACACCATCAGCGGGCAGTGAGAGGAAGTGTGTGTTTGACAGCGTAGCATTAGGGTTCTGTCTAACCGTGCAGAACACCAGAGTGTGAAATTGTATCATCGGTTGTTTGGCCTTGTCTTGTCAAAAATATGTTTTTCCAGGTTGACCACAAGGACTTGTATTCTGCAGCCTCAGATAAACTCAGGAACCCAGATAAACTCTGCTGTGCATTAGCTGTTATTTTACAACCAGTGTTTGACAGTGAGTAACTTTTGTAATGTCTCGACTTATTGTCTAGAGCTGGAATTACCAGACAAAGTAGCAGTTCAAGGTTGTGTTTAGTTCAGTATATCATTTATTAATTCAATAATAGCGGAGTGGCTTTTTGTTTTTTTGTAATTTAACCGCATGACTGCATTTCAGGTTCAGGGTCCTCTAAACAGTTACTAATTTATAATGCAGAAATACCGCACTGATGGGCACTGACTTATTACACTGGTGGTGACGTATTTTGGAGCCAAAACTGCCTGAACAAAGAAAACATATGAGACCTCTTTAGAGAACTAACAACAGGCAGACTTGACAAATGCAAGAAACGTGTGATCAGTGTTGTGAAAGATTGGAGTTTTTAGTTTGGTTTGAGCACTGAACTATTTGCTCAAGTTAGGAAAGTAAAACAGTAATGATTGTTTCTGCACAATGATTGCCTATGTTGCTGCAATTTGTTATTAATCTACAGTCAACACATTTACTTCACATTCAAAGTCTTCTTGTACTTCAGGAGCACTTCACTTCCACTGACATAATACTGGTCAAAAATGTAGTGATTTATGATGAGCAGCTAATTTACATTGTTACCGGGAGCAGTCTAAAGCATGACCTGACTTTTGTATCTTAGCATGTGTGTGAGCAGCTTCATTACAAAATCTTATGTAGTATGACTTACTTAGTTGCTTTGTTGTGGAAGTTAAACTTCTTATGTATTTTTACTAACTTGGTGAAGCAGATGGTTATGAAGCTTCATATCCCCACTCCAAGCTGATGAGAGAAGAGCAAAAATTATGAAGAAATATCAGCCTCTTGTCCCACCATAACTTTCTCTTTTGTGTTTACATATAACACCCTAAAACAGAGTAATTTTTCTGTTCAACTGTTAGATGTTAAATCCCATTTCAGAAGTGAGGGAGATTCAGACATGCAGATACACACCATGCTGTTCTGCCCTGCCAGCTCCCGACCTCCACCCTGATTCTACCGCTTTTATTACCTATGAGGGTTGATCAGAGTAGGGGTGTCCCAGTACAACTTTCTTACTTCCGATATGATACTGATATTGTAGTTTCAGTGATGGCCGACACCGATATTGGTCTGATATTGGCACATACTGCCACGTGGCCGACATCCCTCCTACCCCTTGCTACTTTGTTAGTACCTTAGTACACACTGTTGTTGTGATTGCGCAGAGTTGTGTTGCTCTGCATGTTGGATACAGACGCTGCTAGCTAAAAGCGCTAGAGCGGAGTCTGGAATGGACTGCTTATATCGGAGATTTTAGATGCAGGCCGATATAATTCAATATTTGTTTTTTGGCTGATATCGGGCCGATATCCGATAACCATATTGTGAATAGTTTGGAAACAGTTAAAATTCTCATTCAACACAATAAATGGCTGTGTCATTACACTTCTGACTTTAGATATCTGCAAAAATGTTCTACATAATCATGAAAAAAGGTTTTAGACACTTAAACCAAATGCATTAAATTTGACATTCACCGTCCTCTTAATAGTGTCGCCCCCTTAACTAGTAAACATAACTTTTTTTGCTGATATCCGAACGATATTAATATCGTATCCGGACATCCCTAGATCAGAAGCAGAATGCCTTCACCCCTCTCTTCCCCCCCATTGCAGACAAGCCATAACAGGGCTTGGAAGAGCAGTACGTGAAAGTCAAGAGAAGCTTAGTTTAAGAATTTCAAACTGTCTTGTCTTAAACACAAAAAAGACCTCTCCATCCATGTGTCAGGCTCTGACAGCAAACGAGCAAAAATTTAGTCTTGACCTGTTTTAACCTCCTTATTTCTCATTCTGTAATCTCCCTGCCTCTCTATCTGCAGTTTCCTCCCCTCCTATCTATTTTGTTGTTTGTTTTTCTGCCTCTAACCCTCTGCTATCTCATACTTGAGCATCTGTGCTGGGATGATACAAGGTGTTTGTGTTCGTTGGTCGGGATGTCCTTGAGACAGAAGTGATGACACTGATGATAAGACGCAGCCTGAGCCGAACACCTGGGCTGTATTAGGATAAATGACCGTGAACCGAAGTGAGGATACAGCTGCCTCCATCTTTGCTGCGCTCGTTTAATACTGTCTGCGCTGTATTATCTTCACACATGAGACTGTGTGAGTTACTGGACACTGGGCGGTGATAGGTAATGGAGGGACGTGGGGAGACAAGACTCCTGGCTGCTGTTAATGAGGCTCCACTAAGGTGGACTGGACGTCTGGTTTCCTGCTCATAGTCTGGGAATGCTGTTTCACTGGGAACCATACTCCTTTATCCGCCTGTCAGTCCCACAAATATCTGAAGCTCAGTGATCATTTTGGGATGACGTGTGAAGAATATTCTGTGAAAAATGTAAAACTAATCTAAAGAAGATCAATGAGTCTAAAGAAAGACGTGAAAACAAAGTAGTTGAGCGATCATCTGAGTGACAGATGCCTCGGATGCCTTTTTGAGTTTTAATCCGTGCTCCCCGACGACGACGTTAAAGCACAGAGAGATTTGACTTCACTCCTGCTCTTAAATTATGTTCACTTGGCTGCTCCGTCTCTAAATACAAACAAATGGCTGTAGGGGAAAGCACTCAAGTCCTCTGCTGCTGCTGCTGTCCCATGCTGGAAGGCGTATAATCACAAAGCAGCCAAGAACAGAAATACTTCTCTAGGATCACTCAACAGGTCGTGAGCCAAACAACCTTTGAATTCAGCTCTTGTTTAGTTTCTCGTGTGAATACTGATCCTGACATCCCTGTCATGTTTAGCTTGAATTTACACAGTCCTTATAAAATATCAAAATGTACATTAAGTGTCAGAGTGCGCATTATTTCTTGCTCACGACACAAAACATGCCTAAAGCGTGCATCACAAGCTTGCATGAAATCTGCAGAGCAGTTATGGACGACCAACTTATTCTCTGGCCGGAGTTGAAAGTAGCCACAGCCTTGGCTTTCCTCTCAGTAATCATAAAACACGAGACGGAGAAAAGCAGTGGTAAAGAGAACACAGACCAGTGGCAGTATTGGTTTGGACGCCGCTTACAAACTGTAATTTTATTTATGCGTAATTTTTATCTGCGTGTATTGATCAAAGGTTGACTCTTAAAGCTGTTTTGTGGTGACTCAGTAGGTCATGAACCCTGCGGTCAACAAAATAGAAAAGACTGTGAGAAAGCGTGTCAGAGTGGATGTAATTGTAATCATCGAGAATCACATTTATTGTATAATAGATGACAGATTAGGGTGAGTCCAGGCAAATGAAGCTAGCGTTTTGTGTTAGCTGCACTGTACGGTAAATGTAATGTCAGGACAAGACCTTTAAAATAAAGTACGAAAAATTTTAACATCACTGGACAGTTTTGTATTTTTATTACAAAACCTTTGGAGATTATAATATACAAATGAACCAACAAGCAATAAACTGATGAATTAGTACCTGGTGCTTGTTCTGGATCAAGAATTGACCCAATGTAGGGCTGTGCGATATGGCCTCAAATCAATATCATGATATATTGAGTAGCTCACCTCAATAACGATAAATGGACGATAACTACTCCACAAGCTGCTCACCTCCTGTCACATTAACTTTGTCAACTTCAGCTGCCGCTCCAGCCGCTACAACTTTTGAACCATCCTCATCTC
This sequence comes from Xyrichtys novacula, assembly GCA_962446985.1. Classification (NCBI taxonomy): domain Eukaryota; kingdom Metazoa; phylum Chordata; class Actinopteri; order Labriformes; family Labridae; genus Xyrichtys; species Xyrichtys novacula. Next base: position 30,663,852 of record OY660866.1, on the reverse strand, counting down.
CTCACCTGTCTTTTCCTCTTTGTTACAGACTGGATGGGGTGGAGTCACGTCTCTGACATAAGACAGTGTCTCAAAGGGACATGAGACCATAGCCTACCTACACACATCCAAAACCAGCTTTTATTTATCTATTTTTTTGACATCAAATATACCGATACGGGCAAAATGACATCGGTTATTGCTGTAAATTTTGGTGTCAGTAAATTTTCGGTTTATTGCCCAGCCCTAGTTTTATGGTAAGATTACGACGACAAATCAGTGTTACGTTGTGTTTTATAACAAGTTTTACAGTAGAAAACATGATATCTCAGGAAACAAGTCCTCAACACCCGATTGTATAATAACTTAAAGAAGGTAATTAGGCTAGATGATTGGTGGAGAAACAAGTGGTCTAGAATTAACATAACATGCCTTGGTAATACAGTTGTAAATTGATTTTCTCTTGCATGTATACACTCTGAAGTTGATCAGCAATGATGCATTATGGAAGGCCAGGTAGTAAACGAAACCTTGACAGAAGAAGAAGTAAAAATATCAAAGCTGTGGTATTATCCTTATGAAAAGTTCAGGGCTGTAAAATTGTCTGTGTTTTCAGTTAGCTTTTTGCTAGTTTATTTGTTGATCATTCCAGCTTGTGACTTGAAAACAGCCCAATAATAACTTGCAGAAAGGGGGCATGTCACCACCTTTTGTGTAACGGTGGCGTATGTAGTTATGTCACTAAATTGGATCTCTTCTGGCGCTCATGTACTGGGACATTGTGTCTGATTGACCTGAAAGGAGACTAACCCTGTGGTTCTAGGCCTGGCTCTTTTAAACAGGGTAAACTGACCACAGTGTTGGGATGAAGCAGCTTATGGCAGCAAATTAGATTAGTGGTGTTGGCTGAAGTGTGTGAGGACGCAGCTTTGATGTGATTGTGTTAAACTTCACATTCCCCTACAGAGTTTTGGCTTTCTACATCAAGCACCAGAGCTGAGGCATGTTCCCCTCCCTGTGGGTGTAGCTGCTTAAAAATAATCATGTATATGTTCCCGTAGCTTGCTCGTTTTTACAAGTACTTTGAACTTGGACTACATACAGTTACGCAAAGACACGTGCGCGCTCAGACATACCACGAGCCACAAACAGATCAAATAATCACCGCTGTGTTTCAGATTGGAGGAAACGGGAGATGTTCTTCAGGGGGTGCGTGAGTGGATTGGCCAACTAGTGTGTCATTATGATACCAGCTCCTGGCCTATGGCTTAACAACAGCAAATCCACAATGGGACTCAAATTCAAGTTGACTTCGAGCCATTGCACTTATCCCAGGGGCTGTTTCCATCCCTTAGTATCTTCATCTTGGACAGTGCAGAGATTTTCTCACGTAACAAGTTACCAAAGGGGGGAGGACGTGCCTCTCACTCTTTGCTCATGTTGTTCATAAACAAGAAGACTTGGGACTTTTTCCCGATATGCCTTGCAGTGAATTATTTGGATGAGTGCATGCAGTAAAACTCAGTGTAAAGCTTCAATTTTTAGTTAAGTTAACTTATAGCATCCAAGTTATGACTAAACAACTCCTACATAGACTGAAACATAGAGGTTATGTCTTCATTATTTGTCCATGCTGTTTACTATTTGTTCCCAACAGCATTGCTCCTACGGGCATCTTCAATCCTCAGCTCTTGTCTAGGATGCTCTCCACATTGTCTAAAGAAAATAGCAACTCACTGTGTTTGCAGCACATTTCATTTGTAAGTCCATGTTGTTTTTATTATGTTGATCCAACTTGCTATTAAAAGGAATCCTCACCAACAAATGGTTGACAAGAAGAGATTAGCCAGGGTTGAAGAATTGTCCAAGGGTCATTATTTTCCATCACACCCTCCTGTGTTTTTATTCGCCGGTGGAAAGAGACTAAAATATTTGTTTCCTTCAAATGTTCCTCTGTTTGTAGGAATTGTTATTATGTTTTAAATATATGTGTTAGTGAATATGAGGTACATAACATTTTTGTAGCTTTTAACTCGACAAAAATAACTACTTTGCCACCATGTCAGAAGCTTCTCTGTACGACTCTATTTAAAAAGTGCTTTGATTTTAAATAACCCTCTCGAGTAGACTTTTGTCAAAGGTAGGGCTGGGTGATTAATTGATAATAATACATACTGAAAAATAAATTCCCCAATATCAATGTAGAACATGGTCAATATGCTTATCGATAGTCGGCATTCTGCCATGTTTTGGTAGACTATACGAATAGCCAATGAAAAGGGGAGTTGCTCCAAGTCCACTTCACATTCAACCAATCATGTGCTGAATTAGAACCAAGTAGCAAACAAATGACGACATCGTCAACAACACTGGCACGAAAACGTCGGTGGCGTGGAGGTTTTGTGGTTTTTCAAGGTCAAACATGAAGCAGAGTAATGTGCACTGCAAATGTTGTTGAGTACATGTTCTCACAAAGTTGGGGAATACCTCAAAACTTTTTTTTACCACCTGAAGCAGCACGCGCAACGCAAAAGGGTACAAACCCTGAGTGGAGCAAGGAGCCCATGGCACCTGTGCAGCCGAAACAGCCGACCATTCAGTCAGCTTTTCCTAGAGCAACGCCTTACGACAAAATGTTGAAGAGACGCAAAGTCCCCACAGATGCAGTAGTTTATCGTATTGCAAAAGACGTGCTACCAATTAGCACTGTTACATTTTTTTTATCGTGATATATATCGATATCGACTGATATGAAAAAGATATATCGTGATAAACTTTTTCCATATCGCCCAGCCCTAGACACAGGTATTTTACTTTTATGTGTGAAGCATTTTATATGAAGGATATCAAAGACATGGTCAAGTCCTTTTAAAAAAAAAATGTTTTAAGTTACAATTTTGGAAATTAAAGTTTCAAATTGGGAGAAAATTATGTGTCAGAGTAATCCCAGGATGAGACAGCAGGATGCCCTGAATGGTTTGTTCAAAAAAGTCACACAGAAATTAAGCAAGAGGGACCCAGGACTTGCTCAATTCATGATGTCACAAATTGATGAGTTTATAGTCAAATTGAAATCTCATTATTTTATCAATATCGTTTTTTTCTCCTTAGGATGTTTTGAAACACTGTTGTATAAGATCTGGGGATGTTTAGATATTTAGATGAAAGGATTTTTAAAAATTGGTGATCATTTTTCTGATGTTGATTCATCAGTGACCCACTGACTGAAATGTCGTGTTTTCTCTCTCATGCAGCTCTGAAGAGGTCCTTCGAGGTAGAGGATGTGGACACTTCCTCTCACCTCTCTCCCGGTTCCCGTCGGACGACTAACTCCCCTCATCGCAACGCCATGTCTCCCACCAGCATCTACTACCGGGACCTGGGCTCCAGCACCACTGCGACCAACAACAACAACCTCAACTACACCCAGCCCCGCTCCATCATGGGTGGAGGAGGCTCAAAGACCCCTGAGCCTGTGTCACGTCGTTCAGAACTCTCGATCGACATCTCCTCCTCGTCCACCAAATCCATGGACAACGCCACCAGCCCTGCTTCCACACGCTTCGCCACAAACAGCGCCCTGAAACGCCCTGAAGTCCTCGGTCACTCCAAAACTCCCGAGATGAGCCACAAGAGGGAGGTCACCTTCGCCAAAGCACCTAATGACTCCCCAGTGATCCGCCGCAATGAGGGCAACAACAACAACAATGGCACCAGCAAGACCCCAGAGCAGAATCACACTCGCAAGTTTGAGCTGCCAAGTCCCGGGGATGTTCGCAAACCTGATATCAGCATTACCAGAGCCCCTCCAGAAAACAATGGTCACCACCCAGCAGTGCACCACCCACATCACCCAAACCCCCATCACAACACCATCGTCACCACCTTCCGCTGTTCCTCGCCAAATCATGCTGGACGGAAATCACCCAACTATGGTAAGTCTGCTTAATTCCCGGAAAACCAACTCCATCAAATCATTCCAGTTTTATCCTTCACTACTGTCACACTCCATTTAATCGCTGGAATAGCTTGGAACCATTGGCAGTCATTTTTATCCCATGAATCCCATCGGCAGTAGTTTCCCAGTGCCCATGTAAAATTTAAAAACCACTCTCAAATATAAGACGAGTCTCATCAATACTAGAGGCTGAAATCTCCTCTAAAAACTGATCTCCTTTGTTTGGTCACTCATAGAAAACAGACTGAATTTTTAGGGTGACCATATTCTGAATCCCCAAAAAGAGAACACGACTATGCAGGGGCGGAGTCACGGAGTCACATAGTCAGGTGTAGTTAATTTTGAGAGTTTTTCAGGTTGGATCAAGTGTTTTTAGACGCTTCTAACTCAGTAAATCCATGCGACAAAAACTTAAAACTTCCATACAAAACCCCGGACATTTGAAGGATTTTATAAAGGCCAGGAAGGTCGTGCAGCCCCCCAAAAAAGAGGACATGTCTGGGTAAAAAAGGAGGTATGGTCACCCTAGATTTTTGCTTTTAGTATTCTTCTGTTTGAAAAGGTGCATTCACAGCTTTTGTAATCAGAATTATTTCACTTTGAAACAGACCAATTTACAGTCAAAAAAAAAACTTTCTCCTGGTTTCATATCTTTCTTCTTCTTCAATTGCAGAGAAGCAAAAGTTCTCTCTCACTTGGAAAAAAAAACAGGGGCAACTTGTTTGATTTGTCTGATGTCTGTATTTCTGCCAGTAACATAAATAACCACATCCTCAGAGGCTTGTCGGTCCAGCAGACTGAACGTCTGTATTTGTGGTCTGTTATTAATGTAATTATGAAGATGGGTGGGTTTGTTGCTATGTGATGAAAGACTAACCTTTGGAGCACCAGAACAGCACCACGGTTCGTACAATAAACCAGCCCTACAAATGCAGTTAACAGAGACGGAGTCCAAAGATTGACTTGAGCTTCTCTGATGCAGCCTGTGATATGATACGGTCATAAAAAGAGTTGATATTCAGTCGAAATAAGAGAAACTGCGTGCGCTCTCTTTGATTTTCTGCCGTTTCCACGTTGTAAGTCAGTGGTTAGAGTAGAGCATGTTTCTTCTTATTCCTTCTTCTGTGGAGTAAGTTTGTTTACCGAGCCCTGTCACAACCACCAACCTAGATATCTGGATGAGTTGGGGGGCTATAATGTGATGTTTTTACTTTGCTAGGTGTTGCATTGTTATGATGTTTAGACCATAAGTGGTTGTGACACTTCAAAACACGACGAGGGCTTTGAAATTAAGCTGAGGGGATTTTGTTGATTACTCTTGCCAGGTTCACCCTCGTCATTGTCTCTGTGAGGTACTCTTATCACCTTAGCGCAGTGTTATGCCTCGGCATTTAACGTGACTTTAGAAAATAGCTACGGCGGCTGCTTTGAGCAATGCTCCTCTGTGTTTTATTTATTCATCTATGGAAGCCTTTGGTCATGTAAGTGGCTGTTATCCTCCGAGTGAAAGCTTTTCTGTGTTTCTCAACAAATCACTGTCCCCAACCTACTCTTTACCACTTTCCCAAGTTGTTTAGCATAAGCTTGTCCTGCCTTGTACAAATTTTCCTGCAGTGTGTATCTGTGGTTAAGTGTGTCACATCGTTCCCGCTCTATGGATCCACTTTGTGCTTGACTGTAAATCTCCACTCTTTTTTTCTGCCCTGAAGCTTTAACATGAAGTTCTCTTGGATTATGGGAGTAAAATAATTAGTGGTCCACAGGGACAGGCCCTCACTGATAGGCCCCGGGGCTCTAAGTGAACCTACCATTTTCTGCTCTGGCACGTTATCAAGGCCACTGAATTAAAATAAAAAAGCTTGAAATGACTTGTTGTACCATTAGGGCTGGGCGATATGGCCTCAAATCAATATCACGATACATTGAGCAGTTCACCTCGATAACGTTAAAATGGACGATAACTACTCCACAAGCTGCTCACCCCCTCCCACATTAACTTCGTCTACTTCAGCCGCTACAACTTTTGAACCGTCCTCCATCTCCTCACCTGTTTTTCCCTCTTTGTTACGGACTAGATGGGGTGAAGTCACGTCTCTGATGTAGGTCAGCGTCTTAAATGGACGTGAGAACATAGCCTACCTACACACATCCAAAAAAAACTTTTATTCATTTATTTTTATACTGATATGGGCAAAATGATGTTGGTTATTGTTGTAAATTCGGTATCGGTAAATTTTCAGTTTATCGCCCAGCCCTAGTTTTATGCTTAGATTACTACCACAAATCACAGTGTTACATTGTATTTAATTGCAAGTTTTACGGCAGAAAACATATATCTTACCTTAAAAAACAAGTCCTCAACACCTGATGGTATGAAAAGTTAAAGAAAGTAGTTACAGTCTAGATGACCAGTTGAGAAATGAGTGGTCTCAAATTAACATAACATGCCTTGGTAATACAGTTGTAAATTGATTTTCTCTTGCATGTATACACTCTGAAGTTGAACAATAATGATGCATTATGGGAAGCCAGGTAGTATACGAAAGTTGTCTATGTTTTCACAGTTAGCCCTTTGCTAATTTGTTCGTCGATCATTTTAGCATGTGACTTATTGAATATATTGACATGGGCAAAATGACGTCGGTTATCATCGTAAATTTCGGTATTTGTAAATTTTCAGTTTATCGCCCAGCCCTATGTACCATCATTGTCTAGGGTTACATTATATAAGGAATGAAAATACACTGGTCTCTTGGTTTGTATAGTGAAAGACAGTTGATAAATCATCATCTGCCACCTTGTTTCATTCGTAGGATATTTAATGTTATTCTGATGGCGTGCTTTAGATGCTGTTGTCAACACTGTCAATAAAGATCAGATAGTGTTGTTTTTCTATTTGGCCGTCAGCTGTGTTATTGTGGGTCGATTAGATAAGCTGCTTTCCTGCCCCTTCGGTCTTTCCTAAAGGAAATGATATCACACCTCTGTGTGTATGCATGCATGCAAACACACTTGCACACTAAAGTACATGTAGTATCCGGTGTTTCCTTCCGTGTTCTGTCAGCATGATTGTTTCCCCCGCTCTGTGACCTCATTGCAGTTTGCTTCCTCTGTCAGAGGTCATGTGACCCGAGTACGTCAGTTTCCTCCCATATACATCCCTCTGTACTTTGATCCCAGTTTCAGGAATAAGGTGATACATTAGCGTGTTTATGGTTGTGACACAGAACACGCTTCAGATAGATTTTTGAATGATAACGGATGAATAAATTTCGTATTTTCAGTAGCTTGATAATTGCGGTAAAAAAAAAACATACGGTAAGCAGAATTTTTTGTGTGGTTGTCAGTTTTCATAGATTGTTGGAGCCTCAGTTATGAAAAAAAGATAAATATGTTCTTTATTTCTCCTCTGTGATGGTTTTTCTTACTCCCTTAAACTTAATCTCTTTGGGGATTTGGGTTCGTAGGATCCATCATTTCAATGGTTGTTTGATAGATACATACTGTTATTAAATGTACTTTACAGATGGGTGTTTTCCAACCACACTTAAAACTATTATGGTAAAACACACCCTGAAGAATAGAATCCTTGACCTTGTGGTAGCAATTTCGGACAATTTTCCAATTTTTTAGTCCACAGAAAATTTTGAAGGAAGTACTTTTGAATATGAATTACTTTTTGGTATTAGATGCTTAAAAAAATTGGACCAACCACTACAGAGAAATATACTTATTAAAAAACATCTATCCTTTGTTTCCATCGACTTGTGTGATTTGATAAGGTCAACTACAATACTCTCAGACAGGATTCATAAATGTGTCGCCCTACTCAACGATGTTTATTGTGCCTTCTTACCAGAAGTGGATTTTAAAGTGCTTTACAAGGCAGCAAAAATAAGTGTATACAGTCAACATTTTCAAAGGGATCAGTAAATGACGCCACTTAGTCATTTATAATCCAATCTCAGATTCATGTCTAGGTTGTTTTTAGCCACTGTCCAAGCCCATGGTGCAGCCTGGCCATATTTCAAGGTTTCGTATCATCAACCAAATGTTAAATTTAATGTTTTTATTTGCATTTTAAGCTGGCTGCAACTTCCATTAGGTAAATACAGACTGATTTTATTATACAAGAGCTTTAATTCGATTATACCAGAGTTTTAATTTTGGTGAGTTGGATTCAGTTTGACATAATTACCATTTTCTCTGAAGCTGTAAAATATCTTTATTTCTCATGAATGCTTACTCAAGTGCCACAGTTTGACTCTGAAATACCTGAAGAGTTCGGTACAGGACTCATACAATGTGACTTTAAGTGGATGTGATAAGTGAAAGAAGAAAACTGACTCACATTCAAGAAGGAGAACTCTCCTGACCATCAGGGTCACTTCAGGCTATAGACAGCAGACTCATTCTCATGATTGGTATCTGGTCTGCTCCCGTGTGTGCAGCCAGACGGGGATGTTATCTTGACAGGCAGGCCTGCTGTTCATCAATCCATCACACTCCACTGAAACGAGCTTCATCTTACATCTCGAGACAGAGGAGCAGAGACCACCTGTGGTTAGAAACAACACATTTATTATCACTCTTTAGACCAGCTTTACATTTTTTTTAAATGAATTTGTTTCAGATGAAGATTACGATGGAGTATTAGGGCTGCATTAAGAAAAAAAAATCTGACTTTGAGATTAAAGTCGTTAATTTAAGAGAATAAAGTCATTACTTGCAAAATGAAATCATTATGATACTTAATATAATGTGGCGCTGATGTGCCAAACAAGTATCTCCTTGTTTTAGAAATCTATATTGAAGTACATTTTCATGAAATTCTCCATGGCTCTCATTTCAACAACTGTCATCGTAAACAAAAGGTTAGAATATAAGGACTTTATTCTGATTTTATTCTTGTAAGAAATTACTTTATTACAACTTTATTCTCGTAAGTAATGATTTTATTATGACTTTATTCTCGTAAGTTAATTACTTTAATCTTGAAGTCTTAATTTTTCTTAAAGTGGCCCTAATACTCCGTCGTAGAAGATTAAAGCTGATGTAGTCAAGTGTATTTTTTAAGACAAAAATTTGGTTTGATGAATCACTCGAAAAGGATGTTAATAAAATATATTACTAATATATTAGAATAAGTAATATATTTGTTTGTATATTTTTTTAGGTTTTTTAATCATTCTCTCATTTCAACACCAGGATGAGACCCTCTTTATTGTCTGTATCTTGCCTCTGGAGAGGTCTCCAGATAAATGACCATAAATAGTCTCATTATCTCTAAGATGATAGCTGGTAGGTTATCTTTCTGTAACCTTTTAAGAACTCTTTTAGTGTTTTATGAGGAGGAAATACATGCTCCAACATCACATGAATCACTGTAACAAAACTAAAAACTTCTGCTTTCTGAGTTTAAGAAGAAGTGTGTCTTCAAAGAGTATTTAAGTCCTTTTAATAATGGGTAGAATAAAAGAAAACTCAATCTAGCAGACTAATTCAGCGGCACACTTGTTTTACTAATGAGAGTGGAAGAAAACACATGTGAGACCGGTCGTCTATTATTCGGATTGACCTTTAATAAAGAGGGAGGAGTGGCTAGTGAGGGTGATTTGTCTCTGCCTGTCTGTAGGTCATGAAAGGGCACACACAAACAAACATGCTTTCTTCATCTCACTTGTTTTTTGTCTCACTTTTTCATCTCTCATCAACACATCTACACATGCACAAACGCACACACATACAGGGCACCCTGAGGGGAAGGCATATCCGAGGTCAATCCTCTTGCCGTGTAATTACTCCTGGACTGATCCTGGACCATTACTCACCGGCCTGTCGGCTAATTACTGAGGGAAGAAAAAGGAACAAGGCAAAGAGGATTTGGTGACTGAGGATGATAATGTTTGAATATTAATTTAAGTTTCAGTGTGAACCAAAAAGAGCCTGTTCCTCTTCCAGTCAGGGATGCAAACTCAATGAAATATGTTTATATGGTGGAATAATTCAATCAAAGTGCGCTGTTAACCACTAAATTTGGGCTTAAAGCCAAAAGGGTCATGCCCCACGGCCGGCTGCTTTTTTCCACTGGTTGGCTGCACCATATTTTTGTGGAAGCTCCTGCATTTCCTCTCTCCACGAAAATGTTATTTTAGTCTGCAAACTTAATGTTCCTGTATCTAACATTCCTTCCATCTTTAGTCATGTAGTTTATTTAAAGGTGTGGTGTACAGCACAGCAGCGTTTGGCAGAACAGAAATGGCAGAAATTAAACAAAATATCTGAAAGTATATGTCTAAATACGTGTAAAATAACTTAAATATAAAGCAGTTTTTTGTTAAACTAATGAGCGTCTTATATCTAATTGTATTTAGTTGGAGTTTGAAATGTACTAATTGGAAGACAAAGATTAGATAGGCTGAACTTAAATGACCTTTGAGCGCACTGGTTTCTAAGTGATAAGGTGTTTTGAGTCTATATTAAGATTAATGGTTCATTCAGGTCAGTATTAACTTTGTAAAGTAGAAAAAAACTTCTCTCAGTGACGTTTTTGTCTTTGGGATGATCACATTATGATGTTGTTGCAGCTATCTTTGACTAAGCTTGCAAACAGTCCTCTTGCTCATTTGAAGTCTGTGAGCTTCCGGACTCTTTCATCTGTGTTTTCAGCTGAAAAATGTCCCACAGCGAAAACACAGACAAGTGTCACTTCTCATTATGTTGAATATGACTTTCACTGTCACTGCACTTTTAAAAGACACCACCAGGAGGCAGCGTATGATAGAAGAAATCTGCACAGACACTGAAAGTGATGCTTGATTTCCTCATTTTAAAACTTTTAATGGTAAAACTCTCGATTCAAACATGTTGTCTTTAGTCCTGCTGCCATTTTTCAGAGGACTGAGCCTGATAAAACAACTTCAGGGGGCTCAGAGCACATGTTTACCACCGTACAACTGCATCAAAGACAGAGAGATCAGTCTGTTTCCTTCAATATGTCATAATAAACCCACATTCAAAATAATGTCCTCCATGTCTTTGACGCATGATGACAGGCCTTTTAAAACAACATGAAAGCTATTCTCTTATTTTATGAGCATTTTACATTAGAGTGGGAAGAGGAGGAGGAGGGAGAAGCTGGGAGAAATGGGAAAGGGACAGCCCTTCTGCCCCAGATAAGTGGACTCAGACACACACACACACTCACACACACACACACAGAGAGGCTGTTCCCCTCTCCCCCAGATAAAGCTTAGGAAGTTGAAGTTTACATTGAGCATCTGGGGGAAGTCAGGGGTTAAAGAAGTTTCCCACCACTGCAGAAGGACTTTTGTCCGCTTAAATCATCTCACCAAATCCCACAGCTGCAGTAAACGCCCCCTCCCCGTTCACTTTCTCCTGCCTGCTGTAAAGCTGACACACTCACAGATTTCACCTCGACCGACATGTCGGAGCACAAACTCTCACACCACTTCCCCTCTTTGCTTTATCACACTTTGACACAGAAATTTTAGAGATATACGAACTTTGTATGAACCGTTTCCATCAGCCAAACAGTCTGATATGAGCCATCAGAGTTAGACAGAGTACGGTGACGGTACTGTCAATAATCTCAATTTTTGAGTGAACCCTCCGTCCTGTCCATCCAGATATAACACTCTGTTGGTGATGAGAATATCATGTCCCCTGTCTTAGCTGCAGAAATGACTAAATGAAGCCAAGGTAACATTGCACGATGATCACTTCGCCACAGTCCTGCAATCTGCTGAAATAGTAAACGACAGTAGATGAGAGGTAGATGAGAGATTCCAATGTGATGACTGTGTGTGAAATATGAGAGGAATATGAAAAATATGTGGGTAGAGTCTTGTCCCACATGTTTCACCAAGTGTGATATATTTCACTCAGATTCATACATGAACTCATCATATTATCGGGTTTATCGTAGCCGGAAGCAGGAGATCGGGAAAAGTTTTGACTTCATGTCCTCAAAACTAATGTTGATTAATTCAACAGCAGATGAAAATTCAGTTTCAGTATCTCTATGCCTGACATTATGTCATGTATCGCATCTGCGGAATAGCCCAGACATATAATGCGAGAGAGGAGGGGTTCCTTCATATCATTTCAGTCTGTCTGCATTAAGCGGTAAAAGTTGTGGGAATCTGTTGTGTTTTAACAATTTACTAGGTAATCCAACCTCCTCACTCAGTTTCCTCCGAGCCGAAGTCCTTTTTATTCCTACAGTCTAGATATTAAAACTCAGTGGTGTCCTTCAGCTCAAGTGGCCACATACTAGGGCTGAGTGATAAACCAAAAATTTACAGATACTAAAATTTACAACAATCACCAACGTCATTTTCCCCATTTCGGTATATTCGGTGTCAAAAAATAAAGAAATAGTTGGTTTTGGATGTGTGTAGGTAGGCTATGGTCTCATGTCCCTCTAAGACGCTGTCCTATGTCGAAGATGTGACTCCACCCCATCCAGTCCGTAACAAAGAGGGAAAGACAGATGAGAAGATGGAGGACGGTTCAAAAGTTGTAGCGGCTGAAGTAGACGAAGTTAATGTGGGAGGGGGTGAGCAGCTTGTGTAGTAGTTACCGTCCATTTATCGTTACCAAGATGAACTGCTCAATATATTATGATATTGATTTGAGGCCATATCGCCCAGCCCTACCAATCAGCTTTTACTCCTTTACTTACTTGAGTTAATTTGAAAATGAAATACATAAACGTATATATTATCATTGTTGTACTCTGAGATGTGCCACCAAAAAAACTTTATTGTTCCCTGCAAAGTTGTATATTGATACCAAAGTGTGGTTTTATAATTATTTACTGTGTTTCTGGGCTGCTGACATTAAAATCTGAATGTAAAGGATGTAAGCAGCACATAGTTGACTGTCAAAGACACAGATATAAATATAAGACTAGATACGCTAGCGGCGAACAGTCATGGCCCGCCAAGTGACTTGCTTACGTGGCCACCATCTTAGCGTGGGCAACTTTCCCATTAAGGTCATCGGATATACATGGAAGATGAATCATATCTGGCTCATTTCTCAACCGATTTTCATGCAGTTTACTTTATTTTCAACGACAAAACATGTGCTACTCAATATGCTCATGAGCTACAGAACATTTTGGGTTTTTAATTTTTAAATCAAATGATCTGTATTAATAGCACATATTTAAGCGTGACAATAAAGTGAACCACATGAAAATTGGTTGAGAAATGAGCAAGAAAGGATTTATATTCATATTACATGCATTGCCTTTAATGGGAACGATACCCCCACGAGCTGAACCTCACTGTATAGGCACGCAGCTCAAAGGGGCATGTCATGCACTATTCATATGGTCAAAGATGTCCCTACTAAAGGTCAATAAAGAAAGCTGTGAAAACCTTTTCATGGTGTAATTCTCAATGACTGCCACAGCAGGTTGGTGCTCAAGTACAGCCAAGTGAAGTTTATATAGACTGTACTGCTTAGCTGGAAATGTTCAGGCTTATTTTAACAATTAAATATTTCCAAGGCTTTACTTTGCAATAATTGGCACAGAATTTGAATGCACTATAAAGCAGTTCTCCTTTGAGACCTGATCATGTGTCAAAACAGAGATCTGCAGTGATAATTAAAGGATTTAGAGAACAGCTCTGCAGCTTTGTGGTTTTACAGGCAATTAGCTTACAGGACGAACACCGTCATCTGTCAAGAAAAGTCTTAGCAGCGGAGCCTGGAGGAGCTGTGGGTGGACTTTGACCTCTATCTTAGATGCCGTAAAGTGCTTTGTGATGCTACAACGCAAAGGAAGCACAGTTACAGCTGAAGATTTAGGAGAAAGGGAAAGGTACACATATTTGTGGTTCTTCACCTGCAATCAACAAACTTTAAGGGCCATCTGATAATCTCTCTCCCTCTTTGCACGAGGAATGTTTATGTTATACGAAATTAGCATCACAACTGGCCTAGATGTTTGTCGAAGGCATGCAGCGACCGCTAATCACAGAGCTCCTTCCTTTTCGTCTTCTCTTGGTATCGTGAGTTGAGTCATCCCTGTCCTCTGCCCCCGCAGATCCAGTGAGGGGCCAGGGATTCCCCAGAAGGCCGATCCCTTAGAGTCGCTCTGTTTATTGTTCATCAGTGGAGGATTTGAGTGCAGAGCATTAGAAATAGAGACTACATGTTGGTGTGTGTGTGTGTGTGTGGAGTAGAGAACAGGAAAGGTTAGCTCTCGTTCAATGACAGGATTGTGAAAAATCTAACAGCAGCTGTGATAGAGACAAAACCTCGAGGAATTCTTGTTAAAGACTTTTTTTCTCTGCTGAATCCTGTTGGAATCAATCAGAGACAGACAGGAGGGATGACTTCTACATGCAGTGAGGTGTACTACAACCAGGAGGTGGAAACCCTCTGTGAGTATCTGTTTGGATCTACTTTGTGTCTTTTGGAGAGCTCCACTGTGTTGAAGACCGAGAGAGCAAGACAACTGGTTTCCATTATGACCAATCAAGCTGAGGTATGATGTATCCTATTCAGATGGGGATGTAGGAGCAGAGCGCTCTGACAATAATGGTTTGACATTTTCCCCTCTTCTTTCTTTCTTTTTATTGGATCGCAAACCTCTTTGTTGACTGGACTCGATTCAGAATTTCCTCTTTTTAAGCTCTCTTCAGTTAAAGAAAGAAGTTCTGGTACGAGTGGTTTCAAGAAGTGATACTTTATTTTTGTTCTAAGTTACAAGCGCCGCTCTTTCCCCTCCATGCTTCTTCATCCTTGGTCCAGCTGGAAAAGCTTTGCCTGTTTAAACAGACCTGAAAACATTGTGGGCTAACACTTCCCTATAAACAAATACTGCGACCCCAAAATCAAGCCAGTTTATCTTCTTCGCGGTGAACATCAGTTACAGCAGAAATAGTGGGAAAAAAAAGCTGATGTCAAAGCAAAGACAGGCCTGAGTTATTGTAACCTTCAGGTGAAATGTGCAAGTGGAGAAATAAAAACCAGAAGAGCTGAAGAACTTTACTGTCAATTTGTGAAGTCGTCCAGAAAATACACACGAATTAATCTACTCCAGTGGTTTTCAAACCAGAGGGAGAGACGGAGTCCTGGAGGCCACTTTCGGGTGTTGAGACGAACCGTCCTCGCTCACCACACATGCTGTCTCCATTTGCGCCACAGGGGAGCAGAGCAACCACAGCAAAAACACACAACAGGAAGTCTCCAACAGACACAGCTATCTCCCCAGTATATCCAGGCCAGGCCAGATGTTCTTTCAGTCACCCTGCTCCTCCTCCTCCTCCTCCTTGTCCCACTTTATCTCTATTTTTCTTTACTTCTTCTTCTATATCTGTTCCTTCCTCTCCGCTCTTCCTTGAAGACGTGTCACTGAGTCACTCGGCCCGCTGAGTCATGTAGGTGACTCTCTGAATCATCTCCATATGTGTTCTGCTATGATTGGGTGGCCTTCAGCAATCAGCCCTGACCTCGCTGAGATCTTAAATAATGCTCACAGCGGGCGAGTCATGTTTGCGTAGACGTTTTTGGTTACCATCCACGTGATTTAATGTTGTACAAATAGTTTGACTTCTCATAGTTGACACAGTCTCGTCTTTGGAGAAAAGCAGTGTGGTGAACACCTGACCATGAATACAACTATTCCCTGAACGCTCTTCTAAAGAAGCGCCTTTTCTGTTTTACTGGGAACACAGCATGCACACGAATACACAAGAGATTATACATCCTCCGCCCAACACAGTAAATCATGGAGCTCTGCATCTAATTGAATTTATTTTTTGCTCAAAGCTGCTTTTAAGACTTCGAGGACAACTAATAAAATAAAACTCCTACCATATAGCAAACTTCTCCTTTCATCTTTGGTTCCCACAAGAGGAAACGGGGACTTACGACATCGATGGGTCAAGGGTTTACACGACAAAAAGATGTTTATTGTTTAGTGACATATACACGGAAAAATCTTGTCTTTATTGAAAAGAGATATAGAGCGGGAATGTTTCAGATTCCTTGCCCAGAACCCCCCGAAAGGCTGTTCTTCAGGCTTGCCAGACAGCAAAAAACATTTGTCCTGTTTCCACTCTGGAGATGTGCCATCGGCAGATTTAGGATCCTAATCTCAGGAAGAAGAATTTGTTGAGAGAGGCTCAGTGGTATGCTGACTGTTTTCTATCTGCGCTGGCAATACTGAAATCTAAAGCTTAAAACATCTAT
Organism: Xyrichtys novacula; assembly: GCA_962446985.1. Taxonomy (NCBI): domain Eukaryota; kingdom Metazoa; phylum Chordata; class Actinopteri; order Labriformes; family Labridae; genus Xyrichtys; species Xyrichtys novacula. Next base: position 30,647,681 of record OY660866.1, on the reverse strand, counting down.
TGATCATTTATCGTTTAAGTTATGAAGCGTAAGGTTGCACATTTCTATAAGAAGATTTATTGTATACAAAGTATGTGCCAATCTGAATAAAAGATTAAATTTGGGGATTTGAAATATAGATTTTTAAACATACAAAAAAGGGTAACACTCTATTTGACGCCTATCTCTATAATGCATTATAAATATATGTTTAATGTCTTATAATCACGTTATAGCACTGTATAACTGTAGTTATAAACTCTCATAAATGATCATAATGCTTTATAGCAATAATCATAACGCATTATAAAGCATTTTATCATGACGTGCAAGGTCAGGTATTATAATGTGTTATAACTGTTAACGTCTCACTGACAATGCTCACATAGATAATGTAATGCAACTGTTGTTAACAGTTAAAACACCTGATAATACTTAACCTTCTAAGTCAGACCTGGGCATTTTACGGCCGGAGGGCCAAATCCGGCCCTTTAGATGTCCCTGCCTGGCACTTCATGAGGTCTGACAATCAAATCATCAACATGCTATAAAAGTGTGTTGCTTTTATTTTGAAAATCTAGCCGTTGTTTTACAGAAGCAAGTTTAAACATTGGCAAAATATATGTAGACGCCTCATAGTTGCCAAGTCTTTTTTTGGGCTTGTTTTTTTTACTAGCAGTTGCTTATTTGGGCTTTTCTGTATGTGTGAACCCCCTGATTTGAAGTTGAAGTATTTGTTGGTTCGGCCCTCCAACACAGTTCAGGTTTCTCATGTGGCCCCATGTAAAAATTAATTGCCCACCCCTGTTGTAAGTCATGATAAAATGCTTTTTAATGTGTCATGATTATTGCAATAAAGCATTATGATCAATTATGAGTGTTTATAACTATAGTTATACAGTGCTATAATGTGATTATAACGCATTATACATATATTAATAATGTGTTATAGAGATAGCCGTAAAATAAAGTGTTACCCAAAAGGAATTAATTTTCCCAAGTACTGTTCAAAACATATTACCTGCAGTTTATACAGAGATAGATGTTTTCATGTTTTACAACGAAACCACAGCCAAGTGAGAGACTGAGCATTGACAGGAAGGAAACCGTTTCTGCTGAATGTTATGAAAATCTGTCTCTCTGGCCTTCAGCCTATATGCTGATGGAAAAAAAAGAAAAAAACACTGTGCAATAAAAACAAAAGGAAACAAATTAATAGCCTAGTCTTTCCAGTTAATCTATAATAAAGCCACTTTATCACCAGAATCCCCATATCACCGTAAAACTATTCTTAGATAACAGATCTGTGCATGCTGTCTGCATTAGTAGTGTTGTGCAGACAGACGGAAGATTGCCTGTGGATCTCTGTTGTGGGTAAACTGGAAACGCAGCAGTGCGATACATTTCCTGAGAACACTTCAGATTTGGAGGAGCTGTCATCTCTTTCTGAAGCCAAAACTCAACTTCAGTGCAGCTTGTTTCGATCAAGCTGTGGATCCTTTAGCAGCTCATTTTTCTGCAGAGTAGAAGCAGGTTACCACCGAACAATGAAAAACAGGACGAACAGGATTTCTGAAGAATCAGATCAATGTGTTTTTAGTGGAGAATTCCCCTTTAAAATATGTTTGAATATCTGAACAGATTTTGAGTGGGTGCAAAAACTTAGCTTAGCCCTGTTAGCTAAAAAGATGGTGTTTTCTTGGAGAGATTTGGCTGAGAATCTGTCCAGCAGAAATAGTCTCTGTTCGGGAAGCTTTGGAAGTGGAAGTATTTCAGATTTTGGAGGAAACTTGACTAGCTGTTTACTACGACAGTGTGTACTAAAGTACTAACAAAGTAACAAGGAGTAGGAGTGATGTCAGCTGTGTGGCGGTATTTTTCGTTAAAGTCTGAAAAAGACATTGCAGCTGAGTGCAGAACTTGTCATGCACAAGTTTGTATCAATATCGGTATCGGCCAATATTGAAGGCTACAATATCTGTATCGTATCAAAAGTATAAAGTTGCATCGGGACACCCCTGAAAACGACAACATGATTTATTTGCGTTATAAATCAGCCATCAGCAGACCCGCTCTCTATTTCTAGCATTAGCATCTTTAAAGTTTTGGAGGAACACATTTAGAAAATGTCAAACTCAGTCCCAGACTTTATTTGTCTTCTACTTGCATCACTTCAACTAATTTGACAAACCGATGAACAGATCCCCACTTTCTCTCCTTCCTGTCCCTCCAGGTGGGTTTTACTCATTTACTCATCAAAAGGCAAAGACACCAAAATAACTTTAAAAAACGTTTCTTATTTAGTCATGGCTTTAGTTTTGAGGGATGTAGTGTGATGTCAGAAAAGAGAGAGCATTATCCCTAGTGGATTGAAGGATAGAGATGACTGGCTCACACACACACACACACACACACACACACACACACACACACACACACACACACACACACACACACACACACACACACACACACACACACACACAGGCCCAGACATAAATCCAATACCCTCCTCTGAAACTAACAGTGGGAGAGAGGGAGCAGATGGACACTCACAAAGACAGAGGAAGGTTATTGCCTTTTCTCTTGTGTACACACACACAGACACACACACACAGACACACACACACACACACACACACACACTTAAACTCTCTCATGCACACACACAAGCTGAGAAAATCATTCTGCTGCATTATTATTTTGTAAATAAAATCTCTTTGATAAACTGAGGAGCAGACAAACACAAACAGACACATGCGAACACTCAGCTTCCACTCTTGTGGGTTTTCCTAATCGCACGTGGTTCGAGATAGCCTGCTATTCCCACAATGTTCCCCATTCACTTTCTCTGAATGAGGGGTGTGGCTGCTGAATGCCTTGGTAGCCACTTGGGGAAGATAGTCACATGACCGAGTAGGGGGTGTGGCCAGGGGGAGCAGCAGCAGCAGCAGGCTCACCAGCTGGAGCTGTGATTGAGAGAGGAAGAGAGTGGGAGAGGTGGAGGGAACAGAGAAGGAAAGAGAAGGGTTGGGTGAGTTGCTAATTTTTGTGTTTGCCATGTGCTTTACTGTCTTATGAGGAGATATGTCGGTGATTGCAGAGAAAAAGGTGGAAAAAGAGGAAGACAGGGGTTTAAGAGAAACAGAGAAGAGAGAGAGAGAGAGAGAGAGGGAGGCTGTTGGTGTCAAAGTTGATTTGCCAGGTGCGTTGTCTGTGCATGAAACATGAAAAAAGTTTTCAAGTTGAAAGTTGGAGCGTTTTCTGAGTGGGAAACTCTAGAAAGAGGAACAAAGCTAAAATACAGGGACTGTACTTTCCTGTTTCTTTCATTTTTCTCTCTATCTTACCACTCTTCTATTGTTCACCACTCAAAGAGAGTTTGGGGGGTCGAGCACAAGCACTCTCCTCCTTCCTCGCACACTCCCCCACTCACCCCTCTCCTTTTTCTTTCTCCCTTTCCCTCCTATTGTGTGTGTCGCCAGCTCTGGAGCATGCATGGATAATCAATCTGCCATAATGGGACTGAGTGTTGACCAATCAGGATGGACCTTGATACTCTTAAAGGTCTCAGACTCTCTCACTCTCTGCATCTCGCTGTTTTTTTTTTCTCCTTGAGCGCCAGCGCTCGTCACATCAGAGAGAGTTTCTGGTCTGACTTTGATCCGGGGCAGTGGATTAGCCAGGCACTGATGGAGCCAAGCTGTTTTTGACGTGATTTAATTCTGACAATCCCCTGTGTCCGCTCTCCAGAGAGTTTGTTGCCAAGTTCAAGGAGAGGTGAAGAGTCAAACAGGTCACTACATTCAGCCCAAGTTTCACTTTTTCCTCAAGACATTGAAGATCTCCTCCCCTCTGCAAACTCTTTGTTTCTTTTGGTGGGAATACACGAAAAAGAGGTTGTGGTTTGTAACTTAAATGTAGTTTTGTACCTCAGAGGCCAGTGAAGCTTTTGAAACATCAACCATCTTCCATGTTTTGAGTTCATCACATGGTCTTACTTCTTCAAATTGGCAGTACAGTGAGTGAATAGTTGCTTTGTTGGATGCTGCACCCAGAAATCCCTGAAGTAGGACTGGAAATGGAACTTTCTGGTTGTAGTTTTGAGGCAGGGATCTGGATGAAATCTTTTTTTGCATCGCTGACAAGCAAAATAGTATCTAAAATCATGACAGCATGAAGATTGAACTCTGCTTCTTCTGCATACTGCATAAGAAAGAGCAGAATCTAAAGTCACTCTTACAGTATCATAGCTAGGGCTGGGCGATATTGCCATATATCACCATATATTGAGCAGTTCACCTCGATAACGATAAATGGACGATAACTACTCCACAAGCTGCTCACCCCCTCCAACATTAACTTCGTCTACTTTAAGCCATTGCTACAACTTTTGAACCGTCCTCCATCTCCTCACCTGTCTTTCCCTCTTTGTTACGGACTGGATGGGGTGGAGTCACGTCTCTGATGTAGGACAGTGTCTTAAAGGGACATGAGACCAAAGCCTACCCATACACATCCAAAACCAACTTTTATTTTTTATTTATTTATTTATTTGACACCAAATATATTGACATGGGCAAAATGGTGTCGGTTATTGTTGTAAATTTTGGTATCGTTAAAATTTCAGTTTATCGCCCAGCCCTACTCACAACACTGATTAAGAATCACTTTATTTGGGACTTACCTTGGGTTTCCTCTCCCACAGTGGACCAGATTTCAGTATCTGTCTGCTTATGTTACAGCTTGTCTCTTGCACAATGCATTGTCTCATGCATTAACTGATGATTCGCACTTCTACAAGGTTGTTTTTGGCACGTCTTTAAGCTTTTAGGAAGCTCATTTTTCAAACACCGCTCTATGCTTTTATCAAATGATTTCTTCTTTGCTCTTCTTTGACATATCACCTTATAGATGCCTGAAATGTGAGACAATTATTTTCTTTAAAGGGGGATCAACCCGCTGTTATGTCGAAGTGTTGAGCTGCTCTTTTGGCCCGTGTTTTTGACCAAAGAATTTGCCCTGAAGGCAAAAGAGCAGGAAGGAAGAGATGCATGAAGAGCGTGTTTTACAGTAAACAACCAGTTTTTTTTTTTATGAAAGCAGTCTTCCCATCATTACTTTACATTACATTACATAGTCCTCCAAGCTAATTGTTTCCATGTGTGTTGAATTTGATATCATCTCATTCTTTTCCTGCTCCCTCCTCAAGACAGAAATTTCATTGTATATTTTTACTCATTTTGGTGTCCCTCATCGGCACATTTAAGTAGAAAATAATGCGCTGTACAGTGAAATAACAACACAAGCATGTCTCACAGACTGCACAGAGGGAGGATGATGTTTTCTGTTTTTCATGTGTGTCACGAAGGCAGGAAGTCAGACATGTCATGTCCTGTCAGGGGTGACAGGCTGTGGATCTGTCATCACTGAAAAGGAGGGGGTTTGGGATGCTTTCTTCTGCAACACTGAAGCAGTATCATACCTCAAGGCATTATGGGTCATCTGTCATCGTGCTTTTTTAATTCTGTGACATTAATGTGACTTTACATTAAGTCTGATTTCATCTTGCACATAAACCTAATGCTAATTCATCACTTCATTTATTTTAGAGTGCAGTTTGCATAAAGGAATTTTTAATGGACAATATCAATATCCAACATCTCAGTGCAGCTTATCCTGAAAAGCATGAGTTGTGTTTTTGTTTAATGTAAAATATACTCCTGCTTTCTTTGGCAGTCAGTGGAATCACCCACCGAGAATCTTTGCTGTAAAAAATGTCGACTATTTCAGTGCCATGCTGTTTTCTGACCCCAAATAGAGGAATCAAAACTTAGTATGTGGAAGTGATCCAAACTTTTGATTGGTAACCTGGTTGTACCTCATGTAAAGACATCTCTTTTGAATTCAGTTGGTTTTAAAATTAGTAAAAACAGAAGCTTTAGAAAGTGGAATTAAAATCAGAAACTTCCAGTAACAAAAGAGCAAAAGGTTGGTCTTAGATGTTTTTGGATTTATTCACAGTTTAGTAAGAAATGACAAAAAGACTTGGAGCCTACAGATGGAGCCTTGTGCTCATACTTTGCATTTATTTTGCCAATGTCTCTGTACTTTTCCTAAAAGCCTTCAGACACAGACCAAACTTATGTGCCAATGGAAATCACAAAGGCAGTATACTGAGGGGTGTAGCCAACAGTCCAAGAGAGAAGAAACAACAATGAAGAAAACATTTTAGAATAGTAGAACTTTTTGAGCAGAGATTGTTTGACAACTTAAGAAAATGTGAACATGTTTTATGTTACTTTGCCATAGGGCTGGGCGATAAACCAAAATTTACAGATACCAGAATTTACCGATACCATAATTTACGACAATAACCAACATCATTTTGCCCATGTCAATATATTCAGTGTCAAATAAATAAATAAATAAAAGTTGGTTTTGGATGTGTGTAGGTAGGCTATGTCCCTTTAAGACGCTGTCCTATAGACTAGAACTACTTTCTTTAACTTTTCATACAGTCGAGTGTCAAGAACTTGTTTCCTGAGATATCATGTTTTCTGCTATAAAACTTGCCATTAAACACAATGTAACACTGTGATTTGTAGTAGTAGTAATCGTACCATAATACTAGGGCTGGGCGATAAACTGAAAATTTACAGATATCGAAATTTATGACGGTAACTGATGTCATTTTGCTCATATCAGTATTAAAATTAAATAAATAAAAGTTGGTTTTGGATGTGTGTAGGTAGGCTATGGTCTCTTGTCCCTTTAAGATGCTGTCCTACATCAGAGACGTGATTCCACCCCATCTAGTCCATAACAAAGAGGGAAAGACAGGTGAGGCGATGGAGGACGGTTCAAAAGTTGTAGTAGATGAAGTTAATGTGGGAGGGGGTGAGCAGCTTGTGGAGTAGTTATCGTCCATTTATTGTTATCGAGGTGAACTGCTCAATATATCGTGATATTTGAGGCCATATCGCCCAGCCCTACATTCATCTCATCTTTAAAGAATTGGATTATCTGTGTACTGACGGTCATGTAGTTCGAGAACATATGTGTCCATACCTCAAAGCAGAGAAGTCATTTTTGAACTTTTGCTCATTGACACCTCACCTGGCACTGACGTATTCAAACCCTCAGGCCCCTTACCCTCTTCATTCTCGGTGGCTGTGGTTTCCTAATGCTTGTTTGTCCTGTACCCTGTTCTCTGTATCTTGTACCACTTCTCTTTCTGCATGCAGCTGTGGCCAGGCCCTCCTCTCCCTCTTCATGTTTCTCACAAGTGTTAAAGACTGTGGTTGCTGCCCTGAGAAGCAGGCTCTTCCAATTGTACTCGGCACCGCAATGATTGCCCGGCTGTGTTAAACTCTACTTTCCCATTTCCTTAGTCTCTGCGTGCTGTAAACGATCCAAACTCCTGTGGTGGTTTTTAAGCTTTTCTTCATCATTAAAGCATTAATATCGCAGCTCACCCTTCAGTAGTCATGACCAGCCATGTTCAGCTCTCTCTCTCTCTCTTCATCTCCTCTCACCCTTTCAATCTTTTTTGAGGTGTTTTGGGACGGGTCATTATCTACCCCACCAGAAGTTTCCGTGTGGAAAGCTGTATTTCAACACCAAGCAGCAGCACCATCTGCTTTGCTCCACATCAGGCCAGGGGTCGCATTCTCAGTGGGCCGACACCAGTGACAAGGCGGAAAGATGAAGTGGGCCATGAGCATTCTTTAGTCCCTTACTGACATGTGGATGTGTGTTGGTGGCAGCTGTAGTAAAAGCTTGCCAAACCTCATCGCCTTACATGATCGGGGGTTGTTATGATGGAGAAACATCTCAGGATTTTGACTCGGCACGTTTGTTTGAATCATGAGTGAGTGAGTGAGACTGATTTCCTCTTGGATGAAGATGACAGCCCTGTCAGACCCCCTTTCCCCCAGCTGCTGTCTGCGGACCTCGCTAAGCTAGCTGGCCAACGCTTTCGAAAAATCTGAATGCACTCGATAAAGAAACGAGAAATTTACAGTTTTGAGGGAAACTTCAGGTTTATGATGGTCCTGATGGGAGACATAAGAGGGGAAATAAGAGCAACTATTAGAGCAGACTTTAAAAAAGGAGACATTTCTTGGCTGGCCCTGCATACGTAGTTAACCCCTTAGACTTATAAGTGTTATATAATATTATAGCTGCCAATTACAACAGATCTACAGAGTGGAAAGGATAGATTAACAACAAATGTTGAGTTGGGAGAGATGCAATACATCAATTCATTGGATTTAAGATTTTTCTGTGTGTTGAAATGAAACCCCTTATTATGAACAGTCACAATTTCAGGTTAATTTCTGTATCCCACAGATGTCTGCTTTTTGAAAGTGAAAGAAGTCAAAAGGAGTAAATGCTAATCATGGTAAATCTCATCTGTATGCACCATTACAAGGCCCTATAACTGTGAACTCATACAGAAAAAGCTCTTAACTACTAAGTGCTGTTTTAAAGTAAAGTCATATGCATGTTTCCTTTTACATATGTTATTTTCCGAGCATTCACATTCACCGAAGGTTTAAACTGCCTTTCTGCTCTGCAAAGCTGGCTGTGTGTCCTCATGCCACTTGTGGGTGTTAGCCACAGATGTCAAAAAGTCAGATCGATTTGACGTGCAGCAAGAAAACACAAGATAGTCTAGCTCCATACCTCCGGAAGTTGTTTAAAGCCTTTCAAAATAAAAGCAAATATACCAGGATTATATTTCTTTTTACATCTGAAGTTGATTTGAAGCCTTTCAAATGAAAAGCGATTACATCGGGAATTTTCCTTGGGGCTTTATTTTGTGTATATAATGTCAATATGATTTTTTGTGTATTCATGTGTTCTAAAAAAACACAATACCAAATGGGATGACCACTGAAAACAAACTTGTGCATGTGAGAAAAAACGTCACCTCGGGTCCGCTTAGTAGAGGTCTATAGCCAGACCCCTCTCAGAAAATAAGCAGGTGGGATAGATCTGAAAAAAGTAATATTTCCTATTGAAATAAGTGAAATAAGTGGTGAAACACTCTAACGTGCCAAGGTGCCAATAATATATTATCATTTCCCAAAATCGGTACATATTTTCCTTACTGTCCTCGTAAAACTTCCCCATAATATTCTGATGAAGATAATTTACTGTACAAATGATAATCAGTCAGTCATCTCGTTCTGTCATCTTTTCTCTGTATCCTATACCTTAACTAGACAACAGCAGGCATAAAACTGAATCATCTCCTCCTCCTCAGTGGAAGCCACTAAGAGGAGGAGGAAATATCATCTCCGGTTTAAAAGAGAAAGAGAATAGAAGACACATAGACACACTAAGGAAAGGGAAATGAAGTTCATCCAGAGATACAGAAGGGCAGAGATGTGAGCTCTTACCTCATGGGAACCTTTCCTTATTTGTTTATTATATTTTTAAATGACAGAGCTAGATTTCAGTTTTTTTTAGGCCAGAAAGCAGATATGAAACTTTCTTTTTCAAAAGCTTAACCTCCATTTGAATAAGTAGACAGCTTTTCAATTGTAGGTATAGAAAACATGTCCAATTTTAGGAATAAAGAATCACTTGAAAAAGAAAAACAGGCAGTGCATGCAAGAGGAAAATGTTTCTATTCATAGAAACAATTTCATTATTGTATTACAGTTGAGGTCTCAATTTAGTCAAACTGTAAAGTGCAGAACAACAACAAAAGCCCCCTCATAATTCATCAGTACAAACATTATCTGAGAGCAACGTTTAAAGAAGTGAAGTTTGAAATCAGAACTGAAAATGCATTATGGTCAACAAGAAAACCGTCCCCCACTGGCCAGCTCTTTATGCAGAGTGTCAGTCATCAACCACAGCAGTGAAACTGCTTGGCTCATCTGCAATAATTACATGTTTGGCCTGCCATGAATCATTTTATTGGTTTTCTTTTTTGGTCTCTGCCTCCAAAACCCCCTGTTTTCTTCCCTTTATTTGCAGAGAATATTTACCCCACTCATATTTCAATAACACACACACATAAACACACATAAACACACATACATGCACGCACACAAAAAGTTTTCCACTTTAATTTCAAGCAAGGCTGAAAAGTGATATAATGGCACATGGGGATTGAAGAAAAAACAATTTCTTTTGTTCTGGGACAATTTCTAGAAAGACAGCAAAGACTGTGTGAGACTTTGGCACGCTTAACCGAGTGAATAATAAATGTGGATTGGATATGATGCGCCTGATGGAATTTTAATAAAAGCCTTGAAAAGGGAGTGCAGAGTAATGTGTGGGTCTCAAGGGGGATGAATTCTCTGGTACAGTAAAATGGTGAATAATATCTGATTTAAGGGAAACGCTTAGTTTTCCAAGAGGGTTAGATTTAGAGGTCAGTTTAAGGAGAAAAGAAGGGAAACAAAAGTTTTACGATTTTGACTCAAACTACATGCTAAATGTTTCCATGTCATATTTCTGGAAAGGCCAAAGCAGGACAAGAGTTTCTCTGAACTGTGTCTTGTTTTGTGTGGTAACAAAAGAGATTTATAAGATCCATAATTAGGGCTGGGCGATATGACCTCAAATCACCTAATGCTAATGCATCACATCATTTATTTTACAGTGCAGCTGCATAAAGGAATCTTGAATGGAAAATATTAATATCTAACATCTCAGTGCAGCTTGTCCTAAAAAGTAGGGCTGGGCGATATGGCCTCAAATCAATATCACAATATATTGAGCAGTTCTTCTCGATAACGATAAATAGACGATAACTACTCCACAAGCTGCTCAGTCCCTCCTACATTAACTTCGTCTCCTCACCTGTCTTTCCCTCTTTGTTACGGACTGGATGGGGTGGAGTCACGTCTCTTACATAGGACAACATCTTAAAGGGACATGAGACCATAGCCTACCTACACACATCCAAAACCAACTTTTATTTATTTATTTGACACAGAGTATACCAATATGGGCAAAATGACTTCGGTTATTATTGTCGTTAAGTCTCGGTATCAGTAAATTTTGGTTTATCGCCCAGCCCTAGTGTGTCCTCATGTTCACCTAAGGTTACTGCAGACAAAAGGCTCGAAACAGAAAATCAGTCTGATTGATGGTGGTATCTGGATATCAGTTGTACATACTGCACACCTAAACCCCCCAAACTCTCATAACCAGGTCCTGACACTGATTATATTGATATGGGCAAAATGATGCAGGTTATTGTTGTAAATTTTGGGTTTATCGCCTAGCCCTATCCATAATGAGCAATTGATACACGAGTAGTAATAGTTTATCACTTTTGTAACAGTGCTAGCTATAGAAAAAAAAAGCTTACTCTGCCTTATTGTTTAGAGTTATATGTTGCACACGGCATCCTGGGGATGAAAATTGCCATCTTGGACGCCTTAAAAAAGATGAGCCACAGTTATTTTAGTATCTTATCACCACAAAGTTTGGTGAATCACAGAGACAGAAGGAGGCAAAGTGAAAGCATCAGATGACCGTTTATTTTAACCAAAATTATTCCCACATGTTGGCTTCACTTGGTTTCATTTTTGAGCGTTTCCTTCCTGTCAACATCTTTAAACTGTATCCCCCAACTGATGCATTCAAGTTTGAACCAAGTTAACCCTGATGATACAGAGATTATCCCCTCAGATTATACAAAAATCCATTCAGAGGCTCCAACACTAAACTTTTTAGTGTGTTTCACTCATTTAGCCGAGAACCACGTGACAACTGACATTCATAAACTGTGTGCGAAGTTGAAGTTGTACCAGTTTAGCGGTGACTACCTTCAGCGCAGATGTAAATGCTGTGGTTTAGTCTGCTGTGACAACCTTGCTTTACAAACAGGAAACCAACATTAACTGCTAATGTGGGGAAAACGCACAACAGTATGATCAACATTTACAGCTCTTTTTTTAGAGCTTTCAAACACAGGTACAGGTAAACACTAACAGGACACCAGTGGGTTTGTCTTTACAGCCTGATGTCGACCTCTAAAATGGGAGGAATCACTTCTACTGAGGCGACTGATGAATCTTTAAAAGCTCTCATTCAAGTGCGAGTGCTATCATTTGCATGAATGGATAGATCCCATCAAAGAGACATCTCCAGCCCTTTAACTTCAAAGTGAAGCCTGAACTCGTCCTCTCCATTCATTGAACAAAGCTCTCAGATCGGCTAATCCTAAAGTTTTGAATGTCATAAGATTAGAAAAAAAAGACATCTGACAGGTTTATTTGTTTGGGTTCGACAAAATTGTTCTCATTTGAATTCGTGATGAGTTGATATTAAGGCAGGCCAAGTATCTGAATGTGTTTTCTCATTCAGGGGTCAGTTTAGGGTCATCGGTGCACCTGTTCAGCCTGCTGCTCGGCTCAAATTCCCATTTTTTCATTTGGATGAGCTGTTCGCTCTGCTGGCACACAGCAACTTGGTTCAGTTTTTTTAAAAACTAAACACAATTTGAAGCGATCTGTTATGCTGTATCTGTTAGGTCTGTCTGGTTCAAGAACAGTTCGCAATCAACGTAAAATTACTGAGTCGTGATCTGAGTCACACTGTACGTCTCTTTGAAATAAGGTTACTCACTCAGAAATGGCTCGTAAGGCCTTAAACACTCTTGGTTGTGGGACATGATAATGCTGGGGAGCAGATGTGACTCAGAAGGACACGTTGAAGGTTTTTGAGTTCACCAAATAGCAGAACTGTCGCTCTGGTGCATAAATAAAATGTGTGAAAGAAGATTGCTAATGGCCACTTCAAATTTCACCATGAGGAGAAAAGTAGAGAATAAAAGTGCACAGTTGGAATAAGCAGCAGGGTGGTTGTCAGACTGCATCAAATATCACCTCTTCTTCTGCATTGCTGTTTCTTCTTCTTCTTGGTTCTGTTTTGTGTGTCTCGTATTTGCCACTTCTTGTTACCACGCCTGTTTATTTGCTTCTGCTACAGTGTGTAGCAGGAGCAGTGTGTTTTCTATTCTTAGATAGCAGCCTTGTAAGCCAGATGGCCCATGGCTGGCATGGTCACAGCGCCCAGGAGGCAGCTTGGCTGCAGACCTGGAGAATGCCATTAAAACCGTTCTGCGCTCTGTCACTCAAGAAGCTGCTGATGTAACTGAACCCAAACGGAGTTCATTGTGGGGTTACCCAGATGACACTTTGTAAACATTTGCAAACACATCCAAAGCCGTAAGATAAATTGATCCTAATACACCTGGATTATTGTCTCACTTTCAACTTGCATTTCTTTGTCTGGTTTCCTGAGGACAAATATTCAGTCTGAATCGGCTGCAGCCCAATATCATGAGGGTTCACATTTCAGTGTAGAGTAAACTGAGCTCCTGGATGACAGGGTTGCTTTTGACTTATAAAATGATCTCTGACTTTTGTAGATATTTTTTTATGAATGTACTAAGTTTATAGCCAAGCTGTCATGTTTAAGATCAATCACTAGTTGCTCTTAAGTCTGAGATCTGCTACTCCTTCACAACTGAGCCAACCTTTGTTTTTATCTTACTTTGAGAGGACAACACGGTTATTTCTTCTGCTTTTGGTTTTTATGATGTGCAAATATGTAAGAGATCAGGCTAGGGCTGGGTGATATGTTCGCAAATTTCGCAATTTCCTGATATATTGAGCAGTTCACCTCAATAATGATAAATGGACGATAACTACTCCACAAGCTGCTCACCCCCTCCCACATTAACTTCGTCTACTTCAGCCGCTCCAACTTTTGAACCGTCCTCCATCTCCTCACCTGTCTTTCCTTCTTTGTTACGGACTGGATGGGGTGGAGTCACGTCTCTGATGTAGGACAGCGTCTTAAAGGGACATGAGACCATAGCCTACCTACACACATCCAAACCAAGCTCTTATTTATTTATTTTTTGACACCGAATATACCGATATCGGTAAAATGACGTGATTGTTGTAAATTTCTGTATTGGTAAATTTTCGATTTATTGCTTAGCCCTAGATCAGGCACATCTATAAATTTAAATTTATATGTGAAATTTCTAGATAAAGCTTGTGATCTTGTTGAGTGTACAGACTCGTTTACATTTTCCAGTTCAAAGGTGGTGAGTCTTTTAGGATGTGCCTTTGACTTTCAGTCCACCTCAGTGTGCAAATGTGTGTTATTTGTCAGTTAAGTCCCAGTGCCCTAAAATTTAGCACCCATAATGCTGCAAAGGAGGCACAAAGTGCTTATTACCAACACTTTTCCCAGGCCAAAGTCAGAGTCCCTCAGAGCAGAGAAGAGTTTTACCGTTTCCTCCAAATCTTCATTAGAAACTGGAAAATTAATGCTGTCAAGTCATCTTACAAACCTCCTTTTGAATCTTTGTCCTGCATTCAAACACAACTCAAAAGCCAACATCTCCACTTGTTTTTAGGGGCAAATACATATTGATGCTTTGAATATAGTACACCCAAAAAAACAGAACTACTGCAGACACAGAAAACCTGTTTTTGAAAATGTGATGGTGAGGATTTAGAGAGTATAGCTATCTGCTTAACTTCAGGTAATTGTGTCAGTGGTTTGTTGTGTCTCTGACTGCAAACCTCATACATACAACACCACAAGTTTGTGTCACAGCACAGGAAACGTGATCTCCTCCTCCTCCATGAAGACGAGTGTGTGTCTGTTGCTGCTGCTGCAGGCACATACTTAGGTGGAGTTGTGTTTTTAAGTTCGCCGGTTGTAACGGTGTCTTGGCATACAGTCGTCATCTGTGAGGTTATCAAGGTGAGGTGAGCTGTGATTTGTTGCTGACAGTTCTTTACTACAACATGATCTATCCTCTCTGTCGTCCTTATTCTTTTTGATCAGGAAATTCAGCAATATGCAATATGCGGCTGCACTGCTTTGTTTAGGAGGAGAATCGTTTCTTTTCTTGTGGGCTTTCTCTGTTAACATGAGGTGGTTGCTTGTCAGATTTCATGCAGCAGATATGCGCCAGTTCTTTTAAGATTTATAGGTTATTTTTACAGTTTACTGTGTACACTTGATTAAGAACCATGGTGGTAAAAATAGTTCTCTTTCTTGCATTTACACTTGAATGTAGATGTACAGTTTTTGTGTTTATCCACATCAGCACAGGTGAACAGATGCGTCTCTCTGTTGGGTTTTTGGAAAGAGAGTATAAATGACACAACAGTTTATTACCTCTCTCTGCAGCTCTGTCTAACGGCAGAGTTTTGAGTCTGGTGTATCCTGTTTCACACAGGAAACGAGCCGCTCATATCTGCGTCCTCTATCTCGACACTTTTCGTGGTGTTTTCTGCAGCTGATATGATTTTTACAGGCATCTGTGAACCAGCTAATACAGCTACATTTATCATGCAATTAACTTCTTTCTGTATTTCTTCTCCTCTTTAATGTTCATCTCTTAGGGTCAGAGGTCAATCTGAGCCACAGCAACATGTCTGAGTCTGCAAAGCCCCACCACCTGAACCCACAGGGTAAGGGAGAGAAGAGCCATGGCAACGACTTCGGCTACGTGGGAATAGACGCCATCCTGGAGCAGATGAGGAGGAAGGCTATGAAGCAGGGTTTTGAGCTCAACATCATGGTTGTAGGTGAGTCTGGCATATTGTAGGCCAACAAAGATTGGTGGTGGATTTCTAACCGTTCTGTGAAGACATCAGCTGAAGAGCAAAGATGTTTCTATTGACCGTGAAATGATTATCAAAGCTTCCCCTCTTCTTCTTCTTGCTGCGAAGCAAAAGTATTCTCCGTGGTGATATTAAGACATTGTGTTGACATTTGTATTTCATGCTTGCACAGTAGGACTTGGCTGCTCAGCTCACTATATGGCAGGGCAGTTTCTCCTACAGGTCTGAAGTGGACATTTGAGAAGTTCATTGACTTTTATAAGACTCTCTGGGGGCCACATTTGTTAACAGAGCTGTCAATCATGGTACGACATGGCTTTCTAGCATTAAATAACCTATTCAAACAAAAACTACATTACTTATAGGGGCAATGTCCTCAACACTTGCCTCTACTGGTTGCTGAGTAAAAGAAAAAGAACTAACTTCTGACATGTGGTGTGAAATAAACTGATGTCCAAAAATGTGTCCAGAATTGAAACATCTTCTTTTCCTCTTAAGCACAGGAACAAATATAATAAAGAAAAACGGCTAATTCCACGAACACAAGTCCACACTCCAACAGTCAAAAGACTGTTTGTCTCTCCCCATCAGCAACACCTGCTGCTGATTACCACCCTACCCAAGTAACCTGGCCACCATGACCCTTGAACCTGGGCGTGGCTTGAGAGTGATGTCACAGCATGGGGAAAAATAAGAAAATTATAATATGGCTCTTACATTACTCTTAAAATAATCCTAAAGTTTGACCCATGCCCCATCTGTCAACAAAGGATGTGTGAAACAAGAAAAACTAGAAAAGTCTTGCTTCGTTCCATGTCACCCCTCATGTCTGTTTTCACTTAATATTAGACTATTGAGCCACTTTAAAAAGTGTAATGTCCCTGTTAGTTTCCCCTTATATTCAGTTTATTGTTGTATTGTTAACCCTACCCTTGTATCCAACAAGTTACACATATACTGTATATACAGCTTATTTGCAATGGCGAGACAACCTTCACTACTACCATTTAGTACCATGACCTCATTATGCTGAAGTTGCCTGGGTGGATGATGTGGCAGCAAACGACTCTTTAAAAGGTCAATACATGTGTTTAAGTGTTTATGAACTGCATACAAAAAGACATTTTCTGTGAGAAAGGAGGACCAAGGTTGGTACGATGTAAAAATGTGCTCAGCTGCTCCCATCAAGCCTGACTTTGAGCTTGACATTGAACATGAATATGGTTTCATGTAAGATAAAACTAACACTGATGTGCTTCGAGGGCTCGAGGCTGTAATTGCTTCCAAGTGTTTGCGTCAGTGACTCAGTTCTGCGTCTAGAGAGGAGGAGATCTGATGGCAACCCTTTGAAAGATTTTCACTTTAGTCAGCGACAGAAGAAAAGAAATAGAACAAAGACAAGCTGGGTTTGTTTACACATTTTGCTTAACTGCAGATTTCCCTTCCTGGTGAATACTTTTATTTTCTTGACTGCTTTTATTGTAAATCTTGATCCTCCGCTGCTGCTGCTGCTGTGTGTGTGTGTGTGTGTTTGCATGTGTTCTGCTGAGAGTCAGCCAGCATGGTGCTTTCCTTAACAAGCTTTGTATCCCCGTGATGTAACAATCAATCAAGCACACACATGACACGCGTGCATGCTTTAGTGGATAGGAAGAGGCTGTAAGGCTGGAAAGAGTGGCTTTGTAATGGAGATTACTCAGTAAGGCTAAAGCTTCCACACACAATGACAATTAGATCCCATCATCAAATCTGTCTGCACACTCGTTTATCCCTGAGTGGTTGTGGAAACATGCATGCATGCAGGCTGGCACACACGCTGTTTTCAGAGACAGGGGTGCCGAGCAGCATTTTATCACACACAGGATCTACTCAAAGTGTTTAATATTTGTAGGGCTACAAAGTCTCACCCCCAATTTTCACCGCATCCGGAACGGCTCCGACCCGAAACGGCAGTGATTTTCACTGTCCGCCAATTCCTACCAGATCCGTTTGAGAGGCGAATTTCGTGGCGGATTACTGACAGCAGGAATCCCGAGGACTCACAAGAACCCCTGGATTCACATGCAATCACGTGATAACAAGTTGTCTTTAGCCACATAGGCTAACCATGTAAGCAGTAGATTGTGTCCTTCTAGAGGAGGAAATCTACTTCTAGACTTCTAGAATCAGCATCTCCTCATCCATGGTGTCATCGGGGTGAAATGCTGTCCATAAACCTTTGACTTGTTTGTCCGTGAAATACGATCCGCCTGAAACACGGAGTGTTTTATTTTGAAAAGAATCCGGATGTTTTATTTTGTGTCTGTGTCTGACTTCCTTTCCAGCACAGGTTTATCTGTGCTGAATTTATCCGGCATACTCCGGCGTCCAGAAAAACTTGAAAACTTGCTATCAGCTGCGGATTCTGGTGATCCGCAGCGGAACGGAAAGAAGCCGGTGGAAACTGACACATTAACTTGAATGATTACGATCAGTGGATACGGCCTTTTCGTAGCCGTTCTGGATGCGGTGGGATTAGTCGATTGGTCAACGTATTGGTCGATACGTGCTGAGGCGACCGTAATTCTCATTGGTCGACTCAGTTTTTTCAGTCTATGGTTAATTTCATCAGGAGGAACGTACCAAATGCTAATGTTGCTAATGGGGGTGTTTTCAGCGCACCCCTGTTTCAATGGTAATGGCCTGTCTCTGATCATCCCCCTTTGTTTTCACCATTTTGGAGTCACTTAACCCACTGGAGACCGGCTAGAGACAGGAGGATTAGAGACAGTCCATGTTAAGCAAATTGCGGTGGTCTGCTAAATGTTTATTTTTATTTTAAGCATTTCAACCTGCCTTCTGTGTTTAACTGCTGTTTAAATGTTTAAGTCTTGTGCTGATATCAGTACATTTTCCCCCCGACGAGCCGCGTCGTCCCCAGCCGCAGAAGGGTTTGCCATTAAAAAAAATCATATTATGAAATATTTGATGAGTTTTGGCCCTGCAGAGCAGAGTTTTCGGCACACCTTAGAGGGCATGTAAGGACAACTTCATTGACTGATACTGTCAACAAAGCATGCACGGTGATGAATCCAAGTATCAGACAGAGTTTTACTGCAAACTTTACACTATAACACTCTGAGTGTTTGACTGTGGAAAGAGTACCATCTAACTGCAGTTCTGCATTTTCACTGACATGTTTTCACTTGTTATCTTTGGCACCTCCAGGACAAATAAAATACGAGATAAGAGATGATATAACCATATACTGTGAATAATACTCTCACACTGTGCACACTAGAGTACAATGACATAAAACCTCACAATAAGGAAAGAACAACAAAGTGTTGCAACCTGCATGAAGTTATTCTGATTGCCTGAGGGGGCTTGAATATGCAACACTCCATCAGCATTTCAAGTTCTTCAGCGTGATCTGTCGACAGGTAGTTGCCTAACACCTCACTGAAGGCCAGTTTTGACCTGCCTCTTGTGTCTGATCCATAAAATCCTGAGAAGAAAATGTTCAACCCTGTTTGGCTGAGTAGATTATAGAGGTGTTTACCGTTTCGAAACCTGCTTTTTTACTTGTACTAGAAGAGCAGGATAAAATGGGATGAAGACGCGAATTTGAAAACTAGGGCATCTTTTGTAGCTGAACAAAAAGTTGCGTTGGCTGTCGGCGTGGTCACTCGGAAGGAATGTGAGGACATGAAAGGTTAGAGCAGCTGTCATCTTGGCACTGACCACTATGCTCTCCTGTTTGAGATGTTGTTGCCTAATCCCTGCCCTCAGCCAACTGACCTTTACATTTCCACCTTGCAGAGAGGGCAGCTAAAGGGTGTCTCGGTGCGGATGTGTGTGTGTGAGGGAGAGAAGGTGAACTCAGTAGAGAGCATGCAGAGTGAGTGTGAAAGGGCAAATGTATGCGAGTACACGACCAAGAGTGAGAGAGTAAGTGAGGTGCAAAAGGCCGCCCCCTGGGTGTCACAATGTCACAGAGGGTCTGGCTGCTTGGCAGCCCTCCACACGACACAGAGGGTGCCTTCAGGGGCCGTGAACAGACGACAGAGGGGAAATATGGAGGGAAACTGGGTCTCAAAAAGGGCAGAAAGAGGACGTGAACTGAGGCAGAGCTGAATGATGATGACGCAGGTCTCTAGAAAGGTAGAACAATAATAATGATGATGATGATGATGTAGAGTTACTGACCACACATTACAGACACCAGTATGTCATCAATGAGTGGAGGACTGACATTTATTTTAATGTTTTGCACAGTTGATGTTTGATTTTTTTTTTTCTGTTTATACAATGACATGACCATAACAGTTTTATATGAGATTAAATTACATTTGTTTTAGGTTAATTCATTTTAATATGTAGTATGTTATATGAAGTGAGAGGAAGATTAAATTGACACACTTGTTGGAAACAGGACCTCATCATTCACCTCTATCTCTACCACGTTGAGATAAGAACATGTGTTGTCTACGTTGTGTACCAAAAATACTGTAAACTCACTGTAAGGGAATCGGTCCTCTGTGATTTGACTGAACTAATGTTAATTTGAATGGTTTCTTTTGTGTGTGTGTGTGTGTGTGTGGTCCATCAAATACATCTGTCCTCTTGGCCTCTGCAGACCCTGCAGCTGTCCTGCTATTGTCATGGATCATTAACATGCACACATTCACACACTCTTGCTCTCTATGTAACCCGTACATTGAAGCTGATCTCATGAGCATACCCAATCTTCGGTATTCTTTTAAAAGAAGCTCATATCCTTGTGTTTCAGTCTTTGGTGATTTTGTCTCTGACTGTGTGTCTTTGTGTTTCCCCGATCAGGGCAAAGCGGCCTGGGAAAGTCCACTCTCATGAACACCTTGTTCAAATCCAAAGTGAGCCGAAAATCAGTGCAGCCTGACCCAGAGGAGAGGATTCCCAAGACCATCGAGATCAAGTCCATCAGTCATGGTTGGCTAACATGCATGTTTAGTACCATGAAGCCGTTTAACGCTGTAGGTGTGAAGAGGAAATACCAACAAATACTTTTCTTTTCCCAGATATTGAAGAGAAAGGGGTGAGGATGAAACTGACAGTAATCGACACTCCTGGCTTTGGGGATCAGATCAACAATGAAAACTGGTAAGCAGGCGACTCATTTGATTTTAATCCCCCAAAGTCCTCCAGTTATTCAGAATTGATATGAATATAAAATAGCAGATGTAACTTTGCAGGAAACTGAACAGCTACTATTGATTACTACTTTTCTTACTTCATTATAGTTTATCGTTAAACACTTCTTTAGCAAAGAAGTGTTTAAACACAATTTAGCTGATCTGTCCCCTTTCTATCCTCAGCTGGCAGCCCATTATGAAGTTCATTAACGACCAGTATGAAGCGTATCTACAGGAGGAAATCAACATCAACAGGAAGAAGAGAATCCCAGACTCACGGGTTCACTGCTGCATATACTTCATCCCCCCCACAGGACACTGGTAAGATCACACGTTATTAAAAACACACACACCTTCTGACTAAATGCTCTTTTTCTGTTCCTCATTTGACCAGCTTCTCCCACACTCTGCACACATGAATCAGGTCTTCTGGGAATCTCCCCCCATGACCCATTGTCTGTCCTCAGCTCTTTAACAGCCAGTCCTTGTCCTGCTTCTCCTTTTCATCTCTTTCTTTACTAACCACATGTGGAACTCATTCAGAGACACAGAAGTATTATTTGCAGAGTCGAATTTCACGGAGAAATGGAGTCTAAAGTTCTCATGGTCAGGGGGAAGTTTAGAGACAGAGAGTAACTGCAAGTGGCTCATTTTGGGTGGGAGGTCCTGGGCTGGTAAAAAGGATAAAGAATTTCACCCTACCTAATGATAGGCTCAGTGTAGGAGTGTCCCTATACAACTTTTTAACTTCTGATACAATACTGATTGTAGCCTTCTATACTGGCCAATACCAATATTGATCCAATATTAGCTCAAACTTATGCATGACAAGTTTTGCACTCAGCTGCAACATCTCTTTCGGACATATATATATCTGAGTGCATATATCAGAGATTTTAGATGCAGGCTGATATAATCCAATATTTTTATTTTTTTTTAATTTTGCTGTTATCGGACCGATATCCGATATCAATATCCGATTGGGACATTCCTAATATCAAGCATATAAATTGTACATTTGAATCACAACTGACTCTATCAGTGAACAAACAGATAACACATTGCTGTAAGTGTAGTTGACATGTAGCTTCAGTGTATCGTCTTTGGAGACTCAAATAGCCCTTCTGGAAAGTAAACCCTGTTTTGTAGTCTATATTATCCAGTAGTGTGTCCTAGGGCTGGGCGATATGGCCTCAAATCAATATTACGATATATTGATCTAAATTCATGAGAGTCTGAAGCTTGGTCTGTGCTTCTTGTGCATACTGCATAAGAAAGAGCAGGATCTAAAGTCACGCTTACAGTATCACGACTAGGGCTGGGCGATATAACCTTAAATCAATATCACGATATATTGAGCAGTTCAACTCGATAACGATAAATGGACGATAACTACTCCACATACTGCTCACCCCCCCCACATTAACTTCATCTACTCCAGCTGCTACAACTTTTAAACTGTCCTCCATCTCCTCACCTGTCTTTCCCTCTTTGTTACGGGCTGGATGGGGTGGAGTCACGTCTCTGATGCAGGATAGCGTCTTAAACGGACATGAGACCATAGCCTACCTACACACATCCAGAACTAACTTTTATTTATCTATTTGCCACCGAATATAATGACATGGAAAAAATGGCGTTGGTTATTGTCATAAATTTTGGTATCAGCAAATTTTCGGTTTATCGCCCAGCCCTAAATCAAACCATATCTAAAATCAAAGCATTGTATCCTGCCTGAGGAAAAAAAAACTATGTTTCCTATGGTCACTAAATGTCACTAAATTTTGGTTTATCGCCCAGCCCTAGTGTGTCCTCATGTTCACCTGAGGTTACAGCAGACAAAAGCCTCGAAACAGAAAATCAGTCTGATTGATAGTTGTATCTAAATATCAGTTCTGTATTGTACACATGTACACCTAAACCCCAAAACCCCCATATCCAAGTTCTGCAAACACCTCTATGACGGCTTCATATTACAGATCAACCGCAAACTCAACAGTTGTCCTCTTAATGCTTTCTGTGTGAGTGGGGGATGATATGTGTGTGTCTGTGTTTCCCGTTGTTTGACAGACCCCCTCATCATCTGCTCTTGTCGCCACAGCTGCTTCATGAATGTGTGTGTGTTTGTGTGTCTTTGTCAGGCAAAGCACTGAGTGTAGTGGGCTTAAGTGGGCAGGAGGGGTGGGCTTGCTAACACTTGTTTAGATGCACTTGTGCGGATGCCCTGAATGTGTTTGTGTATCATCTTGCTTACAGCTGCTCAGTTCAGACATCTTGACAACACCCAAATTGTTTGTTTTCTCTCTCTTTTTTAATTTAATTGTTATTGTCATTGTCCTTTAATCGAGGTTTTTTTCAGAGTGTCACTGCTTCACCAGACACCCAAGCACACTCATTTTCCCTTAAAGCAAATGAGAGAACAGAGGAGACATCTGTTGTAGATAACGTCATGACCTGACATGGACTCTAACTTTAATTTTCCCTGTTAAATATCGCACAGTAATCTCTTTTGAAATTCTAATGAAGTGCATGTTAACAATTACACACAGACCACAATCCATGCACAGCGAGCAGGAAATTGATGACAGAACGTCCCTGATAGTTCCTTTTCTGTTCTTAAATATGAGTTTTTTTTAATATCATCGTCGTGTCTAAATCCTTTTCAACAGGGGTTTGTATTATTGAGTCCGTAATGTACTTTGCATGTAGGCAATTTGCTTTAAAGTCGCGTCTGTGGTTTCAGATAGAGGAGCAGAGTTCAGCCGAGCAGAACACAGACTTGGCATCTGCAGTTATTTCCTATAATGGCAGCGTCAGCCATTCCCCCTGCAGGCATACTTGTTGTTACCTCATTTAACACATCTTCCTGAGAGAGAAAGAGGCTGAACTTTGACTCTCCTCAAAAAGCCTTGTGTTCTGATCTATAATAGAAAAATAAGGAGGAGGGATCTTTCTGCTCTGTGGTTTTCCATTCTCTACAATTTGACCACAGAGCTTATTGTTCTTTATTTATTTAAACATGAGGCCCTTTTTCTTCCAGACGACATATGAGGTTTTTTTTGCACTTTAATGGACATCTGTGCATGCGTGCATATATACATATTTATTGCCCATACAACATATGCTCATGTGCAAAGATACATGTGTACACATGAAAGTATGCACGAATGCTCGGTCGTGCATATGATACAGGTCACACTCCTATTTGTCTGCTCTTGCATCTGCTCAAATACAGTTTATGAATGCAAATACATGACTCAATATAAATTCAGAGTAAGACCTCTTGTCTATGTTATGCTTTGATTTCCTGCTGTGCATACATGGAGCTTATGCTAGTACTCCCCAGTGTGTGAAATTATAGCACTCTTGTTTCTGCTTGGATGCATCGCTCACTTTGTTATCCCTCTTTACCTTTTTTCAGTCCTATTTTCCCTCTTCTCTGTGTAACACATGCTCCCCCCCTGTGCTGCAGCCTGTGTTCATGGTGACATGTTTGTCAGTTATTGGCAGCCGGGCCTCTCCTCCAGCTGCCCCTGGCTCTTTGAACCAGGCTGGCCGGGCTTGGCTGGTGCTAATTGGAGGGCAAGAGCAGACAGCATGAGGGGAGTCAGACTGCAGGAGCAACCAGAGGGTAACATTGTGACCGGAGAGAAAACAGAGGGCAGAGAGAGGAGAGGGGTACAGTGCTGCGCTAAGTGGTGTAAGGACTGTGCTTATCAGTGCAGTGTTTGGCACAATCAGCGACCCGACCAGCCGTCACATAAAAGGTTCAGCAGTAGAATTTTATAATCTGTGTGTTGCAGAAAAGCATCATGACACAGCTTCTGAAACCTTCCCGTCTACCTTTTCTTTAGGAGTATTTGTGATCTGACTTAAACGATCTTCTCAGCATTAAATAAAAAAAAAAAACACATCACAGTTCTCAGAAATCACACCTCAAACAGTGTTACAAGAAAACAGTTTTAGTGAGAGCGAAAGAAAAAGCACAATAGTTTGGTTTTCACTGGGTGTCAGCCAAAACCAGGATGGACTGCATGTCCTGAAAAAGACTGTGATTGCCCTCTAGTGGTTCATCTAATTCATTACATTAATCTCCTGAAAATGTCACATGCTTTTTAAAAATTTGATTCTGTTTTTTTTACCCAGATGACCTTACACAAACATGTTTTTTTTAAGTCAACTCTTTCTCTCTTGTTAGTCTGAGGCCTCTGGATGTGGAGTTCATGAGGCGTCTGAGTAAGGTGGTCAACATCGTTCCAGTCATCGCCAAAGCTGACACACTCACCCTGGAGGAGAGGGACTACTTTAAAGAGACGGTGAGATCAGTGTGTTTGCAGATGGGCCTTCTTGTGGTTTGTGTGGGAGTTTTGAGGGCAGCACCGCAATGAAATATCTCCAGATTTATTTTTTACTGTGTGTATGTGTGTGTACAGGTTTTCCATGTGATATTAATATAGGCTTACATGTTACCACATTGCCCCTAAACCTGCAGCAGGTCTTAAAGTTTGAAAAGACAAACCGTGCATCGAAAGGTCAAATATTCGGTGGATTCCCTTTAAAGCGTGTGTATGAATATCTGCGACCACAGGTTGGTGACATGAAGAGCTGCCAGGCTCCACAAACAAACACCATCTGAGCCAACCCACATGGTACCAACCCGGGAAATATTGTGTCATCTCTTTCACTGTAACACTCAGAAAGTCATGCTCAGCCCAGACCGAAGCATTTATAGACTGTTTATTTAAAGTATTTATTTTCTGAGCTGGGTCCCACAACTCTTAAGACTGGCCTTTTTTTTGTATAAGAGCTTCTACCCAGCTGCCAGCTGAGCAGACGAGCCCTTCAGTGAATTACAGGGTGATTATAAAAGTCAACCAAGTGGGCTACATGAAAAAACAACTCAACCTCTCTGACATCTACCAAAAATAAAACTTGTTACTCCACATTTTTAGATGATATCAGTCTCTATCAACCTCTGCAAATCTCTTTGCAGTTTGCCCTAGTTTAAGTATAGCAAACTCTTTTGTGCTAAGAATGACACAGTGCCCTAAACTCTGGTACAATAAAAAGACTTTTCCCACACCCTCTCATTTTTAATCCACAGGAGGCAGACTGCAGCCACCTGCCTCTCTCGTTCATTTGCTTTTGGTTACTGCGTCCCTCCTTCCAAGATTGCAGATTTCCGTAACAGCTTTATTCCTTTCTGAGGAGCACGCTGGGTGTCTTGGCCGCTGTTTTTCCCCTGATGCCTGTATCACAGCCCAATAAGAACAAAGCAGGACCTGGGCCAGGCCCTGGCAGAGAAGTGAAGCCGCAGGGCTTGTAGCTGAATTGTTTTGGTTGGCCACACATGCTCTCTATGACCCTGAAGATTATTGAGTAAAAGCCTCTGGTGCCAGTTTTTTTTCCTGCATTTTACCCACAGCAACTCCACATGCAAACAGAATAAGACTTTCCTTTTCAATGTACAGTTTCACTGTATCCTGCTGAGAGTGTCTGCTCCTCAAACCAACATTTGATGTGGCCTTTTTGAGCAATTTCACTTGGTTTGAATCCTATAATGTAAGCCTGAGAAAGCTTCCAAGGATAAACAATAAAATTTTTGATGAAGGACCAAGTGGAAATTGTAAAAGTAGTAATTTTGGGAGTTAACAGTCATTCATTAAACTGACATTTTTCCTAGAAGTTCTGCTGCAGTCGCAACCTATGAGCTTCAACCATTATAAAGACATACAGAGAAAGGGAGTAGCCTGTTAATAAACCAAACCTGTCTGGAAGTTTCTCCCCGCCGAGCGGTTAACCTCCATGTTAAGTCCACCCTGTCAAGGCTATTATAGCAATTTAGTGTCAACACCAGGCTGTACGACTTAACCAAGTGTTTATTTAAATCCTCTAGTGGGCTTAGAGCAAATTCTATACGGGGTTCAAGCCGGAGGAGTAATACCTTAATGTAAACAGGATTTAGTTCAAGCATTAGGGGTGTTTGCATGTCATGGTGATTGCCGGACTTAAGTGCTGGTGCCAGGATGTCAAAATGTTTGCTATTTGAACTTTCCTGTTTCAGTGTCACTTTGAGCTTGTGATACAGACACTAATGATGTTTATGATTCAACTATAATGGAAAAAGTTCAGAAATTCAACTGCCATGACTTTCAGCACTGAGTGATAAAACTTCAGTCATTTAAGAAACGTACCTACGATAGGATACGATATACAATACGATACGATGCAATATAATATGATACGATACTATGCAATACGATATGATATGATATGATATAATATGATATGATATGATATGATATGATATGATATAATATGATATGATATGATATGATATGATATGGTATGATACGATGTAATATGATATGATACGATACAATACAATACAATACCTCTGGTCACCTAGACAGCTGTTTGTGCTGTTGTTATTGACGTTTAGCTATCTTGGTCTTATGTTTGATTGTGTGTGTGTCTCTACGCTTGGCTCTGTGCAGATTAGGGAAGAGCTGCGAGCCAATGGGATTGACGTTTATCCTCAGAAAGAGTTTGACGAGGATGCAGAGGACAGAGTGATCAATGACAAAATCAGGGTAAGTTTGGCTCTGTCAGTTCAGGTTTCCTCTGACAGTGAAATGCATCCTGTCACTTCACAATGTGTATTTTTTATGTTAAAAATCTAGCATAACAAATAAAACTGAAAACAAATGTCTGTTTGCACACGAATTAATGTGCACATTTGTGTTTGCATGTGTGCATTCAACAGGCGATGATCCCTTTCGCTGTTGTGGGCAGTGACCAGGAGTATCAGGTGAACGGCAAGAGGATTCTGGGAAGGAAAACAAAATGGGGCACCATCGAGGGTAATGCACATGAATCAAGAAACACACACATACATGCGCACTACATAGCTGCCAAACCGACATTAAAAACAAATGACTCTCCAGGTGGAATAATGCGCACTCCCTTACTGTTAAATCACAGAGCTGACATGTTGTGGAATTGTACAAATTTCTACCTTAAAATCATTTAACCATCTGTTGTTGAACTACAAGGTGTTTGTTTACTTACATCTCTGTTAGTCTGTAACCAGGGAGATGTAGGATACACAAGGAAGAGATTTACAAGGACTTGCTGGGTCCTTTGGGATAAAACACTAACACACTCACACACACTCTCTCTTTCACAAGCTTGCACACAACAACTTCAGTACTGTTTACATTTGTGGGCCTGTGCTGCCTGCTTTCACTGCCAAGGAGGTTTTTAGCGGTGCAGCGTCCTCACCTCACCCATGCTAGACATGTGTGTGTCTGTGTGTATCCGTGTATGTGTGTGTGTGTGAGCGGAAAAAAGAAAAAAAGGTTAGGAGAGTGAGAAAGGATGTCCGTCTGGGCAGGGAAAGTACAAAAAGAGGGCAATCAAAGCAGCACAAAAGACCTCGACAAAAGACAGTCATTGATGAACACACACTGTCTCCCTCCCAGCATGCACCTCAGAGCACTCCTCTCCAGTCTGGATCTTTGGTTTGTCGGCTGTGCTGGAAATGAATTATAAAATATAGAAATGAACAATTTTAATGTCCCATAAAATATTCACATAGTAGAATCTAGACAGCTGCTCCCTCTTGCTGTTACATATTTCCAGCTCTTTAATTTTTAACAGCTGGATTAACAACATACTGTACTGTGGATGAGTTGGATCACTTAAACCTGCTGCAAAGTTTTGGACGCTATTTGCGTATGCTGTAATGACAAAAAAGGTCAAATTGGTCCAAAGGCCAAAATTTAGCTCAAAGCAGAAGTTCCTCACATTTAACACTGAGCATTTTGACACTTTTGTTTTTGCAGTTTGACTGAAAGATCATCTTTAATGCTTTTTTCACCACTACTTAAATCTCGTATGAGGAACTTTGTTTTGATTTTTGCGCCCCCTGTAGTGAAAAGTGATACCTCTCATTTTTGTGCTCATTTTTTTCCTCATACATTTTAAAGCAGCTGCTTTTATGTCAAAATAAATATTAGGGGTGTCCAGATGCAACTTTTTTACTTCCGATACGATACCGAGATTGTAGCCGTCAGTATTGGCCAATACAGGTATTGATCCAATATTAGCAGAAACCTGTGCATGACAAGTTTTGCACTCAGCTGCAATGTCTTTTTCGGACTTAAATGAAAAATACTGCCACACAGCCGACATCACTCCTACTCCTTGCTACTTTTTTTGTACCTTAGTACACACTGTTGTTGTGAGTACGTGGGCTCTGCATGCAAGATCTGGGTGCTGCTAGCTAGAGGTACCGGAGCGGAGTCTGGAATGGACTGCTTTTATTGGAGTGCTGACATCGAGATTTTAGATGCAGGCCGATAAATTGTTTTTTTGGCTGATATCGGACCGATATCCAATATTGTATCAGGATAGCCCTAATAAATACCTCCTTTAATGGGTGTTATGTGGAAGATGACTTTTCAGGCAGCCTGAACCTAATCGCCTTTTCTGTACCTACCCTGAGGCAGTTGCCAAAAATCTAATTACATGACTGGTTAAAGTCAAACCAGGGCCGCTGTGCTCCCTGAAAGGATGCCACTTCAGAGCAAACGCCATGTACCCTTTCAGAGTTGAGAATTTTAAAGGTGACTTCACTCTCTTAGGGCGACATGAACTGAACCCCTCAGAACAGCAGGTTGAAGGGGGATAAGTACATGGACTGTGGCACAAATGCCATCTTGTCTTGCTAAAAGAATAGTGTCTGCATTTTTACATAATTAAACAGCAAGGAGAGGAAATGAGGAAAGAAGGAGCAGGGAGGCATTTAGGCTGTTGGACTACAGATGAAAAGCTAGAAGTCAAACCTAACTTAACATGCGAGTAAATGTATACATTGCACTATATGTATAGACTTCTTCATATTTCCTCCATATGCTCTGGGTTATTATGGCAGCAGTGCAGCTTGTTACAAGTTAGCGCTCTCCCTCAACACCACTAATCAGCGCTCACATTCCCAGCAGTTATTCCTCCCTCCTTCTTTCAAAGAGAATTTAATTTCCTGCCCCTGGATTTCAAAGCTTTACATAAATAGCACCCTCCTTCTTTTTCTTCATTTATATTCTCGACATAATCTGTAATTCAAACAAGTGTTGGCTCGACTGGAGGCACCAGCAGCTTGTCACCGGGAGTTTGTTAAAACGTCTCACTTAAAGTTCTCCAATAAAGACTTGAGCAGAGATGTATTAAATTACCCGCAAGTGGAAGAGTGTGTTATCTCAGCTGAAGAAAATTGCTGGAGATGCCGTGTTTGAGGATGCCCTCTGGTTGACTTAGAAGCAACACTGCCCTCCTGTGTCACTTTGAGGAGTTACAAATTAACTAGAAAAGAGAGGATTTCAAAGGATCATATTCACTCTTCCAATTACTTTGAACTATCTTGTGCCTGTTGCATCTTATAATGTATTCAAAGCCTTGTTTGATGTTGGCAGCTGTATAAAAACATGAAGACTATGTTGGTGAATACTCTTACTTTATCTACCTTTTCTAATGTTCCCTGTATCTTCTCCTCTGTCTTTATTTCCAGTTGAGAACATTGCACACTGTGAGTTCGCTTACCTGCGTGACCTTCTCATCAGGTGAGTTTCCATCATCATATCCAAGAGACCATCAAGCTGTTTATCGTTATAAATAGACACAAGGGTAAAATGACCTGGTATGAGCTGTGTACTCGGCTATCTAAGAAAACACTCACTTCATTGAGTGACGGTGTTGAAATGAATTGGAAACAGCACAGAGGCGGCCGCATGAAGCTTCATTTCCTGACTAAAATCAATACTAATGAAATACTAGGTGAGTTGAGAACCTTTTCAGGCGGTTACACTCTGTGATTCTGCAGAGTAGCAACTGGATGGTAGCACCTCTCCTCTTTTTTCACACAAAGTTAGTATATTTCTGTCTGTTTTTGCCTTAATGAGATAGGGCAGATAAAGAGGGAGAGGAAATTGTGGGGAGGGGAAAGTGGGCAGCGAGCAAAACATGTTTACAAAAGAAGTTATGTCATCAGACACCAATGTGAAGGCCACTTACGGGAAGATAAGAACTAGTGACGTCATTTGAAGTGCACAAAACAGCATATAAAGGAAAAAGAGTTTTAGGGGTGGTTGGGATTGTTTGGCTTCTGCTGTCCGTCTGATTGTCATGAGCTCTGGTTGATGCTGTAACTACAATAAAATCACGCGAGAGGCTGCCAGCTTGATTCTGTCTTCCAGTAGTTCATTTTTGCACCTTTGCACCTATGAAATCTACTATATGGACAGCATGTAGCAAAGGGTTATGGCCAGGAGTAGAATAACTATGATGAGGACTTTAGCCCAAAGACTGTATACAGAATGGACACCGTCTGCCTCCTTGATGGGTGAAGCCCCTGTGAGAACAGCCCCCTCTGGTGACAGGCTGCAGTATAGGTCATAAACCCCGCCTCCTCCAGCAATCCCTATGGAGTTGTGGACAAACTTTATAAATCAATCACACAGAATATAAATTATTCTCCCCCCTGCTTGCAATGTTGACATGTAGTTATTGCAAGACTGGTTTGTGCTCAATTCCTCTTTTTTCTGTGCAGCTCCATTTTTAAAAGTTATTAGGGGGTTCATGTTTTCTATGATTGACACTTGATACAGCCTATGGGCGTACGAAGATTGCGCTGTTTGAGCCGAGCATCATCACAGCGACTCCTGGTGACTCTCTCGCCGAATGTGCACGTCGCTACTGCGCAATGTGGGTTTCAGGAAGTGGAGAAAAAACCTGGAAATACCGAGAGCTTTTTGGCTTCAAATCTGTATACTGGCAGAAGGCGGAACCAAGTTGTCTACATTATATACAGTCTATGATATATATAGAGTGCACACTTAAGGGGTTTGGCCAACCAGTCATGCCAAAATGGAAATAAATTAAATGAAGTTTGATAAATAGTTAAAATATTTTGATTTGGTGTGCAAAACGTAAAGGCATCATGCATTGGTATGTACTGTAACAGTGTTTTCTTTCTTTCTTTCTTTCAGGACACACATGCAGAACATCAAAGACATCACAGGCAACATCCATTATGAGACGTATCGTGTCCGCCGCTTAAATGAATCCAACGCCCACTTCAGCTCGCAGCCATCTGACCGTCCTGCTGTTCAGCTGCAAGCTAATGGTCAGCCTGAGGAGCAGCCCCGCGTCCTGCAGGCCAACGGGGTGGCTGCGCAGCACGAAGCCCTGTCCCATGAGATGTAGAGAGCCAATTAATGAATCAGGACACGATCAGGCACAAAACTTGCACCCACACTCACACACATGCATTCTGTTTTCATAAAAATCACATACTTATGTTAGCAAGAAAGACTTTTGCCCAAAACCCACCTTAACACAGCTTTTAAATCATCAAGAAATTATAAAATGTTTCAATAGCAACGCAGTCCTTTATGGGTTGTTTTATGACTGAAAAATCAAGTCTTCCTTGCAGATCTAATATTGTACAGACATCCCTTTGCTTTCCTTCGTCTGCCTGAATGGTATCCAAATCCAGGATTGTTTACAATAAACCAGAGGAGTTATTGGGTCATTTATAAGATAAATAATTTAAACATGTCTTATATTTGAGTTTTGGCTGCTGGGTTTATTGTTAGAGCATCTGCTGACTGTCAGGACTGCTGTGGAGTGCAGTTGCAGTAATTAAGATGTGAGGAGAAATATCAGTGAAGACATATAAGAATTTTTTTGATAAGAGGAAAAAACGCCTCTATAGTACCTTTGTAAGATCTTGGTTTGACAGGAGTTCTGACAATACAGGGCTGTCCAGATGAGGAGGAACAACATCATTCAAAATGAAGTTCAGCATATCAGATGATACTAGATTAGCTCCATACTATGACTTACTGTTAGTGCCACTGGCCGGGTCTGCTTTGTGTTGTGTATAGTTTTGTATAGATACTAGGGTAAAGTAGGGATGATTACTTAAAGTATTATGGAGGGAGTAAAAGTCTTGTGGACACCTCCACACTGCAAAAACAGTTATAAGAAGAGAAGCAGTAGCAGTGTGGAGCAGTTCTGGGGGAAAAAAGATCCTTTTGTGTTTTTTCCATTGTGTTAAAATGTTTTCTTAAACCCCTTTTTGCCAAACCAACCCGTCTCTTTCTATATGATGCCAATGTTGTGTAAAACGGTCATTTTACATTGCTCATTTATTATCGTATTTTAATTGCTGTTGTTCATGTTTTAATATTATATAAGATGAGGGGTTGTGGAGGATTCTGTGCAACTGTTTCAGCCATATTGTCCTTTTTTTTTCTTACTGTAAACCAAATAAAAATATTTTTTTCTGTTCTAAAGAGAAGCACACACAGCACATAGAGTTGATTTATGAATAGGTATTTATATATATGTTAGTGTAACCAGTTTAATCCAGCTTTTATGCCACATATTGGCTTCTGGAGGTTTGTTGCAGGTCTTTAACAGTGATGATCTTCTAGCTTTAGATTGTGTTTGCTCTTCGTTGCCTGCATCCATAAAGTATATTTTTCCTATTGGCTAGGCTGCATTATAGCTAGCGTTTCATGACTTTACCTGCAAGTGCAAGAGTGGTATACATTTTTGACTATGGTGAGTAATAGTGAACCAATCCTGCCAATAGATGATGGTCAGAATGGCAACAGTTTCATTGTAGCTTAAAGTATATTTTACGCAGTGAGGATGTCTCAGCCACCAAGAGGGAGAATTAACAACAAAACAGAAACGATGACCAACATCAACTGGTCGTTATTGTGAAAATGTGTGAATTCATGAAAAGTCTGGATTTTTGTAATTGCTAAATTAACATTTAAAACATAATCATACTTCTTTAAACAGAAAAGCTGACTTTCTGTAAAACCAGGAGAAGAGTTGTAGATCAGCAAAATTGGGTCACTCTTTGTTCACTGTTGTTTAGTTCTTGTGTAATTTGTTATGGTATTCTAGATTAAGGCTTTATCTTTGATATGCTATCTCAAAGAATAAAAATTGATATTTTTATTGTGTAAAGTCGACTGTCTTTATTCTACGAACTTATGACTTAAAGTACTTTCTTACCACAGATAGATCTCCAAGTTTTTAACTGGCCTAGAATATTTTCTGAGAGTCCTGTTATTGTGATAGTGAAACAAAACATCAGCTCTCATTGATGAAACCACGTATTTATCACTAACCTTTAAATCAGATGGAATAAATGATTAAACTCAGAATATTTACTAAGGTATCATTCGTCTCAAGTGGTAAATAAACACATCAGCTCTAAAAGTATGACATCTTGGACTTATTGGTCATCTCTGAATTTAGTTTTCACCAATTGCCATATGTAATCATGTAAAGTTTGTCCTAAATTATCATTTAGTTGCAGATGAAAAAGTAAAAAGACTGACACAGTTGTGATATTAATCTTGTATTTGTAGTGTCACATGGCAAACAGCCAAACGACAAAATGATCAAGATTTTTGTGATACTATCTCGGTGTTCTTAATAATGAGAGAAATTAGGTTTTAATGTAATGACAGTTGCTCAGTAATTAAAGAACTACGTTTCTCATTTCCCTCAGTTCTCATTAGTTTGCAGTCACACTGCATAGATGAAAAACATTCACTATGACACATTCACAACACTGACCCCGCTGAGAGAAAATGTGAAATTTAAGCACTACAGTGGCGACACACCATTTCATACAGCTCTGGTTTAATAGAGTGTCTCATTTACACCTCCTGTCACACTCTTTCTCAACTACCCTGCTGTTAGTAATGTGTCAACAGTGTTGTTTGTCGAGGGTCATTGTCACCCTTTCACACCAAAGAGATCCTGCGGTGGCTTATCCTGCCATCTCCATGTTATTGGATTCGTTGGTTTGAAACTCCTCTGAGCTGCAGATGACACCCCGAGGTGATGAATGACAAATGTGAGGGTGAGAAACAGTAAAAGTTATATAAAAAAAGAAACATCATTTATTGAGCATTCACTCTGCGTTGACACTTCTATCTAAACAGTTTTTCAGGCAGCCATCCTGAAGTGTGAAGGTGAGTGATAATGATGGCTGTGACAGTGCCAGGCCCATTCACAGGCACAGGCACTAGAACTGTCAAGTTCTATATAAAAAGTGACACCTTTACTTTCTCGGCTACAAGATATTTAAATCTCATTCATTTTTTAATGGTAGCTAATTTGGTTTAACAGCATTTTTACACTTCAAGGATTATTTCATATCAAAGAGTTAATCAGTGCAAGTCACCACATCTAAGATTTTGGAGACTGTGGAAAAACTAAAGGCCTTGTGATGAAATATAATTTCTGACATGTGTAACCTCCTCAGAAAAGACAAATAGAAATTCTTTGATCATAAGACATGATCATGTTTGACAGACGGAAACTTTGACAGCCACAAAAGAACGAACTGTGTACACTCACTTGTTATTGTGGGTGAGGCAACAATTCAGATGTCAGTAATTGTTCAACTGGTATCCTTGAGGCACTGACTTCTGCATGGGAGGGACAACGTAGGCTTATGCAGGGCTTTACACTAACAGCGGCATGGTTATATCTACTCAGCACCCTCGCTGTTATGTCGGGTGTTGAATAAGGGATCGTCAATAACCGTCAATATGTAATCAATTTTAGGGCTTTTGGTCACATGACATGGAAGCTATTGAAGAAAAGCAGCCTTCTTGAGAACATCAACCAGTAATTTATTGATGGTCCCTTATTCAACTCCCAATGTTGACAGCGAGGTTGCCGAGTAGATTTAACTGCGCTGCTGTTGCTATTCTCGGTTTTTTGAGATCCGCAGTGAATGTCCGTTGAATATCCGACCTAAAACTAAGTTAACCACAGTACCCCCCCCCCCCAAAAAAAAAAATAAAATAAAATAAAATAAAATAAATAAATAAATAAATAAAAATAAATAAATAAATAATATGCTCACATGTGATATACATTTTACAATTTGCACATATCTATTTTTAGTCATAAATGTGAGTGAAACGGTCGCACTGTCAATCCCTGTTACGTTTGTGTGAAAGAGGAAAACAGCCATGGATTTTTCTGTTTTTTCTCAATATAACAAAGATCATTTTCTCGTTTTAAGTTTTATTATAAAATTTTTGTTCTAACTTTTAAGAACGCTCTCCACAGTAGGATATTTCTGGACCGCTACAGCCATCGTTGACAACGGCAAGCCGGGGATTTCAACGAAAACGCTGGCGTCACCCTCCACTGTGGGCATGCGCATTACACTTTCAACGAGGGAACATTAAACTGTCATGCGCGAAGGGCTCGTCTTCCGTATGTTTGACTAAGCACAAAAATCTAAAGCAGTTTCTCAATTCTTTCTTTCTCGA
This sequence comes from Xyrichtys novacula, assembly GCA_962446985.1. Taxonomy (NCBI): domain Eukaryota; kingdom Metazoa; phylum Chordata; class Actinopteri; order Labriformes; family Labridae; genus Xyrichtys; species Xyrichtys novacula. The sequence continues at coordinate 30,611,537 of OY660866.1, read as the reverse complement.
TCTATAATGAACATTAAAACCCGACGCACACTACGTTTCTCAATGTTATATTATTTTGTGCCTGTGTGCCTTACTCTGAAAGGCAACAGGCAGGCTATGTGACCTATCAGCTTCATTCTTGGATGACTCAACAAGATTTTCTTTGGACACTTTTTCTTACGGTTTCTTACGAACTTTTAATCTGATAAATTTCAGTCACTGCACCCTCCTGTTGCGCTGCTTTGTACGTAAAGCCCTCTGTGAGAAGTAGATGATAAAGTGTCGTTAATTTAGCTTTAAATACAACAGTCTTTTCTCCGTCGGTAAAAATGAATGGGACACTGAAGGAGGCATCTCTGTGGACACCTGTGTGTGCATACGTGAGTGGAGGAAGTCCCACTTTTCGTCCAAAACATCTGACGTCCTCAAGGAATACTAGTCTGAAATACTCATGTACCAGCTTTGCTGCTATCCTTAATGTTCAAGAGATCTGATGGAGGTTCAAATGGGCTTTGAGCGGCTAAAGGTGGGTAAACAGTTTCAATTTTAACATAAGAAGTTTGATTAAGCCAATGTTTATCAAGTCATAGAATATTTTTATCAGCAAACCATGCATCAGCCCAATGAATGTAGTCCACCTAGGAACAGACACTTGTCAAAGGACACATTGGATGGTTAACCCAGAATTTCTTTTTCCAGTAAGGTTACTCTATTCACTCAACAACCTAGATAACTTATTGGGATGGCCTGATTTAGAAGGTATAATTTTATTTTTTTTATTATCAGCAGCACTCTTAAAAGCCATCATCTTCATTTCGTAATATACATATGTATGTGTGTGACTTTATATACACTATATTTGGACAGAGGCCTCAAAAAGAGAATAAACCTAAGAAATAACCTCCCCAGGGAGCTTTTAACCTGCTTTCCTGCATTAGTAGACATGCAACATGTCTGCTAATGCCTCTAACCATGTGGCATAATTTTAAATTTTAGGGATTTTTCTGCAGGTGCTTGTCTGGATTCCAAATCCATCTCCTGGATTGATTGAACCGACTGAGGAGATGGAGATTTTCAAGGTATGTGTTGATATTTTTTCAGTAGAGGTCATTGTTCATCACTCAGGTTTCAGGTTCTTTCAGTAACTAAAAATAATTAAATGTGTAACTCCTCAGATTAATTCTTGAGGAGGAAAGGTTGGCTTGCCTCTTTCCTCTACTACAGTGCTGCTGTACAGTTGTAGAGTTGCATGCCAAAACTAACAGCAGGTACATTATGTGTCACAGCTGGATCATACTGCCTAATATATGACTGCACTTCGCCCACTAACATATTGTTGCACGGCAGCACAATCCCAATGTGTTCTGGCAGGGAAACTGCAATTCATGTCGGAATAATGCCAGCACATCCACTCTGCCTTTTCCAGCCTTGTAATCCAAGAGTGTCTCAGTGTTCAATGGCTGTATACTAGTTAAGATGCACATGCTCCAGTCTGATCTATCTGTGCTTAAATGTACGCCCGCAAGAACAGAAAAGAAAGAAAGGAAAGAGCAAGAGAAAAAAAGCCCTGTGTTTAAAATCACAGCTTTCCTTGTTCCCTACCAGCTCCATCATGGTTACCAGGCAGAGTTCCTCCACCCAGACAGCCAACAAGCCAACCAGATACACTTCCAGTCTGCCAGTTCACCATCTGCCTGGTAAGCCTATTCTGGAGAGAGCTAACGCCTGTCTGTGCTGGTGTGGCACCCAGTGGCCGGTTGTCTTGCCTCTCTCAGTCCCAAACACACACACACATACACACAGACAGAGCCTCTGTCTCCTTTACAGCATCTTAGACCCAGACAGAACAGCAGAGAACCATGTTATAATCGCCCGTTCTTCAATTAGTCCTAAGCTGCGAAAACAAAAGATCGCTGCCCGTTGCCCAGCTCACACACCCCTTTCTTTTCTGCACACTGCCTTCAAAGTAATCGACCCAAGGTAATTTGTTTGTAATTTATTTTCATTAGCTAATGGCTTTGCATTCATTTGAACGGAGCATGCTTAACCGTGCTTGTATCTTTTGTCATACTGTTAATGTACTGTTTGTGTGATCGTCGCCTTTAAAACCTCAAACTTAAATCTTGCCTAAATACGTGTACACTTATGCAAACACAGATCGTTTGTGCTCTCTAATCCTTCGCCCGATTTACCCTCCAGCCCTGCCAGCTCACTCTCCGAGACACGAAGCAAGGCACCCCTGTTTGTTGTTGATGTATGCTAATGCGCCACATCCATCTGTTCGTTTGCTTAATTTGGATTTTGCTTGTTTGTAGCGATGTTCCTGCCCCTCCTACTCCACCATCTCCTCCCCTTGTCCCCCCCATCCACACCTCCTGCATCTCCTGTTCCTCCTCCCTCTACCTCCTCTCAATCTCTTCCCTGCTGCTCAGACATCAGGCACTTGTCTGCATGGATCGCAGCCAGCTCTCGTGCGGTCAGGGTGGGGGGAAAAGGAGGGTCCGCCGCCCCCTTCCTGTGGGTATGCAAATTGGCCTTGTTTTGATTAAAAGACAGCTGCATATTTCATTGAAGTCACCGGTGGAGGTGGGTGAGGAGAAGTCATTCCTCTCTCGGGAGGCTGAGATATTTTAGCTGGAGTGAATGTTGTGGGAGCTGCTGTTTAGTGCTGCTAAGGGGAACAAATAGCGAAGACAAAAGGGCTGCCCAGGGACTGCTTTGGGGTTTAATGGGGCTGACTGACTGGCACATCAGTTAAGGCTCACACTGATGCAGAGCGTGTGAATGTGCGTTGCATGATAACAGGAGCAATTGACAATGAAATATAGACCCCCATGAGCCTTCAAGGTGCTTTGGCATGCCAACAGTGTTGGATTGCTACCCTCCAGTGCCAGGCTGCTGAAGAAACAGAGCTCACCACTCCATATATGGATAATAAAAAGATGTTTGTCTCCGTATGTGACCATCTTTTATTTTATGTGTAGTTCCCATGAGGACTGGGTCCATCACCCCCTCAACAGATCTCTACAGTTGAGATAAATTTAAGATTACACCAAGGCCAGCTCTGTTCTAGCATGTCAGTGTTGGCTGCCGGCTGAATGCTCAAGTGAATAAACTGATGAATGGATTATGTTTCCTTAGTGTTATTTGTGACGAGCAAGAAGACTATCTTTCTCCTTCCATGTCATTCTCTTTCCTTTACTGGTTGAGGGCAACAGTTACCCCACCAGAGGTAGATTAGGGTGATGTATTGGTGGGTGGGCACGCTATGAGGTCAAGGGGTGGGGATAAGAAAGATGGGGGAGGATCTCCTGGCTTCAAGCCAACTCCAGTGAAATTCAAAGACATGGAAAAGGATGGGAGGATGGAATGATGGTCGCTCTGCATAATCAATCAGAAACAAGAGAGGAAGAGAGCCAGTGATTCTGCCTTTCTTGACAGGCCTGATTGTATTTATGCAGGGCTGAGAGCGAGGAGGGAATGCTATTAAGGAGAATTGGGGTAGTAAGATGTGGGCAGGTGCAGGGAGAGCTGTAATGGGTGGCCCCCGCTGCAAAGCCAAGGACATATACCCAAGAGGAACTGATTGAATGCCATGCCAATAAAAGGAGGCAGTTTCATGCACCATTGACCGAGTTGGCATCCTAGCAGCCACACTGCAATGAAACCTCCTTCGAGGTCATGATAATGTGAATCACATTTCGTTCCTCTGTGGGCTGTCCTCCTCCTGAGAGAGAATTAAATGTAAACTTCTCTCCGGATTTTTCTCCTCTGTTTCTGTTACAGTTTGTGGCACACATTTGATGTTATGCCAATATGAGGAGATACAAATCAGATTGTTTGTTTGGGCAGAAATGAAAAAATGAAGTTCCAATTCACAATAGGTGGGGAAAATAATCAGATTTAAGCCTGCAGTGCGCGTACAGCCGGGGGAGATTGTCCTTTCATTTTCTCATACGTGGGGCAGCGCGCTCCTGAGGTTGTCTTGTTTCTTCTCAGTCATGAACTTTTTTCTGTCATAATTACATTCAGCCTGGAAGCCTGTATGCCTCGAAGACAAATATAGTATATTGACAAGAGAAAAACAGTCAAACGCTGTTGAGCTGGTTTATTTTAAGCTTCTGGAGTATATCTCAACATTGAAAAATGTGTGGAGGTAGCTTCATATTTATTAAAGGACCAGACCTTTGTATATTATAAGCTGCTTTTTCACATTCCTTTGCTGCAGTCAGTGTTTTGCCAACTGATGACCCAAAATGTATGAAATTGTATCTTGTGATTTAAATTTTAAGGTGATTACTTGTATCATCATTTGAGCTAATTTCTTTTCCTTCAAAATAGGGCTGTACGACACTGAAAAGATATAGAAGCGTAGAGACAAGAGAAGTAGAGAAAACAGATGGAGCAACACTTAACTGCATAAACAAATGCAGTTGACTTACTACACATTGTAAGTTAACTATAGCTATATAGCTATCCTAGCTATATCGAGGAGTTAACCTTGATAACGATAAATGGACGATAACTACTCCACAAGCTGCTCACCCCCTCCTACATTAACTTTGTCTAGGGACATGAGACCATAGCCTACCTACACACATCCAAAACCAACTTTTATTTTCTGTTTTGACACTGAATATATTGACTTGGGCAAAATGACGTTGGTTATTGTCATAAATTTGGGTTTATCGCCCAGCCCTAAACTGACATACAAATGCAGACACTCAAGCACACATGTAACCCTGTGCAGGCAGGAAGAACCTGCATTGAAGTGATTTCAGGTAGATGTTATTGCACATTGATCCTGGAAAATAATATTTGTGATCAGTATGCATTTCTGTAATCTGTCTAACCCTCTGCACTTAAAAAATAATAAACTAAGTAAAAATTTTTAGTCTGCGTTCTTGAAATGAACCAGACAGAATCCAAAATAGAAGACAGAGGTCAGTGAATGAGAGCGGTATAAACAAATAATGTGCTTTGTTAGAGGAAGTGGAATGAGGCAATATGCTGCTAGCAAGGACATGGCAGTAAAAACATGTTTTTGAGAAGATTACGCCATAAAGGATTTTTATGTCCTGTGTGTGTTGTCTGAGCAAATACCTGCACCCCTGGGACAGAGAGGAGTAATTGAATGGCCATTAAAGTATTGTTGGACCTATAAATCAACATTTTCAATTGAACATTAAATTTTTTTGTTGAACTTGTATCGTTGACAATTGCTAGTTTGATTTAACTGTTTTTTTGTTTCAGTTTTATTTCAGTAGCAGTGGATATTGTAAATTTAGGACTATACTATACAGATGAATACTGACTGTGAGAATTGACTGTTGAGGCTGGCATTAGTATGGCAGAAGCATATTCAGCAGCTGTACAGGATATTTTATTTTATTTGTTGGGTAGTATGAACTGCACCGAAGAGATTTCACTTAAAATTAGTGACTGTGATTAAAATTGGCCAAAGTAAACACGAAAATCTGCACAATAGCCAATTCTAAGATAAGGTAAAGAGAGGGAACAGATAGTGTGTGCAGAGGAAGCATGTCATTTGCATCTCTGCTGCTGATGCTGCACTACTGCCTCCTGCTGTTTGTCCACAGTAGTGACATTTGAAGCCTCTGCCAGCATCTGCAGAGAAGCTAATTTCCCACCATCAGTCCCTAACATTAATGCATATACTGATCCACGAGCCCTCTGGAGCCCTCTCCACTCCATCCACCTCTCCTCCTCCTCCTCTGCCCGCCTCTTACTCATGTTATCAATTCACTGTTTTCTCTAGGAAAATATAAGTTAAGCCCACCTTATTTACATTTATATGATCAGATTTTCTTCCTTATGGAAGGTATGCAAATTTGCCCTTTTCTTGGGTCTTAGCCACTGAGTGTGTAGATTTGTTGCCAGGGATAGGGAGAAAAAAATAATAACATTGCCCTCCAGGAGGAAAGAGACCCAAGTTAGGATTTCTGGACCTCATGAATTTTGAAATGATCAATTTTGTTTACCTTAGCCTCTCCAAGACTTACCAGGACATTTTGAGCTGGGGATATATAAGATGAGATTGATTTACATCAGACATGTCTATATCTTTTCCCTTTTTTTCTCAGCGTATAGACCCGGGGTTGCTGCCCCTGCAGTGCTCAGAATATCATTTTTCATTTTATTCATCTGACGGCCTTAAAAGTCTTCCCTGGGCTTGTGTGTTTGTCAGATGTGTGGAGGTAGTTTTGCGGGGTGCGCTCAGGCACCGGTCACGTCTCAAATCCTCTGTGTGTAGGAGCAGAGGGGGAATGAAAGGCAAATCTGAGGGCTGGCTGGATGAATGCAGTCTGCTTGAGCTTGTTTGAAAAAAGAAAAACAACCCTGTGTTGTTAGTTTGTGTGTGAGAGTGAGAGACAGAGAATGTGTATGTAGGTGAGGGCTTTACTCAAGTGAAACTCCTGAACCCATTGTGAATCGAATGGTGGGGTATTGCACTGCTTTTGGTGTGTGTGCACGCTTGCTAGAGGGGGTGTGTGTGTCCGGTGGACGGCAGAGAGGCACAAGCACTCGAGCAAATTGCTTTCTGCCAGCATATTGCCAGCGCCAGTCTTTATTCCCTGGGATGGGAAGGCACGTCTCAGACGATTACAGCCCCCCGATTCAGGCTCACAGTGCTGCCCTGCCCGGCTCAACCTATAGCCTTTACTCCACAATACAACTCCTCTATACCAAGCTATACCCTGCTTGATGAAATGCTGATGTGGAATATTTAACTGACACTCCAAGCGAAACCTAATAATATAATCAGGTAATAAGAAATTAATTTTCTCCCTGGCTGCACTTTGACTGGGGTGTTGATTCAGGGCAGCGAGGAGAAATCATGAGACAAACGCTGGCGAGGGAATATCATAGGTAGTGTCTCTCTCTCTCTTTCTCTCTCTCTCTCTTTCTCTCTCTCTCTGTGCATCAACATTTCTTATGACACACTCCGCTGATTCGATAGCCACCCCCACGCTCTCATTCACACACCCCGTGCTCCTGTGCACATACAAATTTGCAGAGACCTGCGCAACAACAAGGATGCCTCCCTCTCTCTACGCCGCTGAACTGTAAATGACCAAAGCTAGAAGACGACTCTTGACATTCACGCACAGACTCGCTCTTACAAACACACAAATACACACACACACACACTGTCGCTGTCAGGAAAAGAACTCCATGTCCCCTGCAGGCTAACATTGTGAGTGTCGGTGCTGGCGTGGCGTTGACCTGCGGCACAGACAGATGCGTGTGTTCACGATTCTTCATGTTAGAAAGTGGGGAGCGTCTTGCTGTTTTCCTGCTGACCCACTAGATGTAATTCAGTTCGGCTTGTCCCCTCTCTCTATCTCCCTCTATCTTTCCTCTTTGGGCCTCTCAACTCTCACCGCCGGTCCTCATGCAGTTAATTAGAAGTCAGGAGTCCATTGGTGTCAGTGCTTTGGTGGTTTATTTGCGCCCCCATTCCCTCATGCCCCCACCAGCCCAAAACGGAGTCATCAACAACCCTACCCCCATGATGCACACACACATAACACACACAAACTATGTGCCAGGGTTTCCACAGCCCTGCCTGCTTCTGCCTGGCATAGCCATCCATCTTTCTGTGCAACCCCCCCCTCCCGCCCCCCATCTCCACACTTCCTCCTCTGCCTCAAACCACTACCCACCCGACCGCTGCTCTCTCCTCCTCTTCCATCACCCCCCCCAAAACCCTCCCCTCCTCTCCATCCCCTGCCATCGCCTCTCTACCTGAGAGCATTTGTCATCCCGTCGCTCTGTGAGCCGCAGCCAACGTGATGAAAAAAGAAAGGAGGAGAAAAAAAAAGAGAGAGAAAATCTCGGCGGCAATATGCAAAAATGCAAAAAGGTAGATGCTGGTTGCCCTGACAACGGCTCTGAGGTTATTTCCAAGCGCTGATGGAAATCAATGTCATGTGCTAGCCAGGCAGGCACCTCAGTCCTCAGGAAAATTAGAAAAAGAGAAGGGGGGTTGAGGGAGAAGGAGGGAGGACTAGAAGGACAAAGAAAAAACGCAGAGAGCAGAAATCAGGTTTTACTCCTCTCTGAACCTTGAAGGGTCCTGACTTTTCTTCAAAAGAGCTCGAGGCATGCCGCCGTTGTCGTTCGGGCATCACTTTGGGTCCTTTCATGTTGCTTCCTTTGCTTTTGTTTTGTTTCCCCCACTTTGCACAATTTTACTCTGTCACCAGTCTGCTCCACACTTGAGCTGTCAAGGTGCCTTATTATTCTAACGAGACAGATTTTGGTGCTGGAAAATGAAATGGTGTTTGTGTTTGATGTGGACTGGCAACCGATTTACCTACATATAATCCCAACCAGCAACAACAGCAATGATGCACGTGAATAGGCATTCCAATAAGTAACATTTGGTGTCAGACAGATTAAGCTATTCTAGGTGAAACCGGGTCCAACAAACTTTCAGAGCCTTCCTCCTCAGTCTACTTTGTAGGGCTGCACGATTTTGGCCAAAAATAAAATCCAGATTTTTTTCTCTGAAAACTTGATTTTGATTTTTTATCCAGTGACAACTTCACCAAACTTCACTTTAATAATAAGTTTTCTATCATCTCTCAAAACGAAACCACTGAAAACAAAGTAGTGTATATGCCAAGACAGTAAGTGGCGCTGTAACGCTGCCAAGGAAATGCACAAAAGACAGAAGAAGAGTACGGGGCATGTGTATAAAGTTTGTTTTAGCCAGACATCCGCAGGCGCCATACAAGAGTTACCCTGTGTGTAACATGGTCATCTTGAGAGATTCAGATATACGTCCACACAGGGATGAAATTTATTCACTTTCTGGCCTGTTTTTAAAAAGTACCGTTTACAGTCATCCAAAATGCCGTTTCCGTGTGGATGAAAAGCCGATACGACAAAAACTTTAGCTTTTACTCCTGAATTGGTTTCCATGTGGACAGGTTAATGCTGCCCTCAGACAGACTTTGCAGCTGGGAGTGGTTGGCTCTTCATCCGAAACTGCGAAGCCGTATCAATTCCACACGACTGACTTACTCTCTCCCTATTCAGCCACAAAATTATCGCCTTCTTTCGCAAATGCCATGTTTGTTTGCACTGGTGCGTATGGGACCTGGGTATTGCTCCCGTTGGAAAGGGGAGCCTACGGTGGCCTTGAGGCGCAAGACATGATAGAGAAGAAAATCAATTTGATGATTTGAATTTTTTGAACATCGTCATAATTGATTACAATTTAAAGTCGATTAATTGTGCAGCCCTACTACATCAATATAGTTTAACATTTTTAAAGATTATTATTATTGCATGCTTTTAATTGTAAAGACCAGTTAGGCTTGAACCCAGGCAGCTGTGATAAGGACTCAGTCTTCATGGTATGTGCTCTAGCCCCCAGCGTGACCCTGCATCAATAATTTTAAGTGAAACTAAATTTAATTTCGTTTGCTTTTGCAGTCAGACCAGATAAACGTTAGACTTGCCTCTCAGGCTGTGTGCAGTCAAACGTTTCAGATTTCATTATTTCCATATGATACTGTAGGCAGTAAAACTTAACATTTTGTTAGTTCTTATGTGATCTTATGTGCTCTTCACCATAGGTGTTCTGCTCATAAGGTGGCAGCTGGAAAGGTGGAGCAGATACACCGGATTTAATCAGAGGTTGCACTGATTTGGTTTCTCGAGCCTCACTTGGACACGGTGTACAAAAACAGATGCTGTATAGTGAATACTCAGCGCCACAAATCTACCCACATTATTGGATGAAGTCTGTTATAATTTCAGGTATATTAAGTCCATGAATACATTTTCCAATACAATACATTCAGATGTTAGCAGGAATGCAACATTATGCAAATCTGCATTTATATATACTGGGTGCTGTCAATCTTAATAGGATCCTGACACAGTCTGGACATTCTGGGCAGAAGAATTGTTCGGTGAATTTGTAAGCTGAAAGAATCAACATGGTGTTGTTATTTACTGTGCTGCTAACAAACAGACAAGCTGTAAACAGGCTGATACGGTTCCCTGAGCCTACATTTGGGCCTGAGGTTGCATGCCAGAACTTTACTCTGCAGAGTAGGGATGGGCGATATAGGCCATTTATCACAACAAGATTTGCCATTCTGGGGATAATGATAAAAGTCCCAATAAATAGTATTGTACTTCTAATCTATATTTTTGACTCATTTTGTCTTGAGAACTCCAGTTGGAGTTTTCAAATGAGATACTTAACCACAAGTTTAAGTGGTAGGTTATGGAAAAAACTAAGACATCAACAAGTCTCAAATGTAAAAACATTTTCAACATTTATTAAAAACTCTTATTGCACAGAGTGAACAGCAGCAGATCCACTGTCAGATGTCAGACATACCTGATTGTGTTCATCTAAACCCCAATCTTGAAGGAAAGCCCTCATGTGGAGTCTTGTTTAGCAAAAAGCTGCTCAAAAACATCTTCTTCGTTACCCTCGGCCATGTTTGTTTGTTAGTCTACTCTGTGTGGGCCATGACTGCGAGTCCGTCGCTCGCTTACGTAATCAACTTGCATTTATCGTATTTATCATGGAGGATTTTTCTGAAGAAGGATAACTTATCGCCCATCCCTACTGCAGAGAGAGAACATAAGAACTTCTGTCCATAAAGTTTGATACTTTTCTCATCAATTAACTCACTGTGAGAGATGTATTGAATCAATTTCCTCAGGTTGGAATCAATAACCCATAAACTGTAATTTATAGTCCAAACTGCTGCAGTCACCACAGGCCATCTCTGAATAGTCCTTTGGCAGGCTGCTGTGGAATAGATGGGCCATGCATGCCAAGCCAATAGGTTCTCCTCATCATTTGCATACCTAACATGGTGTTCACACTCCAGTTGACACATTTGCAACCCGCCACTTATCCCATTACCAGCTGTCCCCGGTTGGAGCATTGTTTGCTGCGTCGGCACTCTTTCTTGCCGGCTGGCCAGCTCATTTCCTACAGCGTTGTGTGTTGAGACACTCACAGGTTGTTTGGATGCTGCTAAAATCTCTGCACAAACACACATCGATAACTCTCTTTGGTGCACTACAGTTTATACTTGTTGAGAGAGACTGAAAGGATGAGAAAACCTCTTTGGAAAGTTGGAGTAAGGTATGTGAAAGTATGGTCGCTTTCACATCACTTTCAATTTAACAGCACTGTAGGTTTTATATTTCTACAGACGACATTGAAAAAACAATTCAAAATCAGAATATCCACATTCAGGTTCATGTCAATATGTATACTCACTCTCATATATATATATCTCCTTAGGCACCTTTACGCTGTGTTTCGTTTGGAGTCTCTAATACGGGGTCAGTAATTTGTCATTAAGAGTTTAATTTTAGTTGGCGCTTTTGCTCTGGATGTTTAATTTCAGTCTGCAATAAACCACCCAGAGCCCTGCAGCCATTTTTGCCTCCTTCCCCCCTCCTCCCTTGCCCCCTTCCAGCCTCCATCTTTCTCTCTTTCATTCCCTGTTTTTCAGGAGGGCAGTGTTATTGTAAAAGTAAAACTGATTCCCACAGGCAACAAAAAGAAAAGGCTATTAGTGGATGAGCTGTGTTGTTCACCTTGGACACGGCTGCAGGATGTAATGTGTTTCTGTCTCAGAGCCACAGTGATATTTTCCTTTCCTCTGGTAGGGAGAGCTACACTATGTTGCTCTGCAGTAAGGCTTTCAGAGTGTCATGTTTTTACAGCAGGGGTCCTGATATCTCTCACATAAGACTTACATGACATTTCTGCTCGGCTCTTTTATCAATTGGCTGTGTAAACCGGCTTACACCAAGCTTCTGAACTCAATGAACTTAAAATCACTGTGCAGATTCTCTCTGTGTTGAGGGGCTGCGGCTGAAAGCTGTATGTCACCCATGGATTTTCTGATAAGATCATTTTCCACCCTGCACATCTATTTTTGATGTGCTGTGTTGGTGGCTAAATGAATATTCATGAATGTGCAGAAGGCCTATATGTATCATAGTGATTTCCACCCGTGTCATCAAGCTGTGCAAATTACATCCTCACATCTCCATGCAGCCCCCTCTTATTCCTTAATTAATGACACTGAGAAAATGTTTTTTTTTTCCTTCCAATGAAAATTAGCTCCTTCAAGACAGAATGTGTGAAGATATTTAATAGAAGTGATAATTCATGCCTTGTTTTGCCTTGATGACTTCAGGAAATACATTTTCCCCAGCAGAAAGCCCCCCTTAAGATGGATTTACTGACCTTGGAGGGGATTAAACTCAAATATTACACGGCATTGGCAAGGTGTACAACAATAACACAACATATTTGAAGAAGGAGGTTAAGACTGTGTTTACACGTGCCCAGGTTTTTTCATAAATGGACATTTCACCCTCTCCATGTACAAAAAATAAAACAAAACTGCGTGCACACCACTACATTTTCAGAAAATTTGCGTTTACACTAACCAGTGTATCTATGCTGTCTGACAGCAGCGATGCCCGCGACATCTGGAAATTTTCACGCCACTCCTCCGACAGAACCACTTCATTTACGAAGTTCTCCCACCAAACAGTAGTGCACCCAGGTCAGACCCAAAACCAAGACAAGGGGGACATGTCCCCCCCTACTTTTTCAAAAGCCCGTTTTGGTCTCCAGCAGTTTTAACTGTCTGAAAACAATGTTACGTTACACTATAGCAAACCAGTACATGTCAGGCACTAGGACCAAACGGCCGCTCAAGCTGAAAACTGGTTTCCCTCAGTTAGGACCGCCCACAAGGTCCTTGATTGGCTCTGTCATCAGAGGTTTCATTTACATCCCTGTATCGGGTTTGTACTTCCATCCACCCGCTGGCCGTATTGCCTCCTCTGTTACTATGTGTGCGAGATGTGCTGTTTGCTAGGCCATATGTCTCAACAGTACTCAAGTCACATGTGTCCACCCCACCTTTGAAATCAAAATTTCGTCCTTGGCGACGCAAGCGCACTCTTCGTGTCGGAGGGAAAAGTTGCTTCAACATTGCTGACCTTTGAGCACTCAGTTGTCTCTGCTTCTCCTCATAGTACAGCACTTGTATTTGCAAACAAATACAAAGGGATTGCACCAGCATAAATGCGACTGCTATTCTGCATGCATCTATGATCATCATAGATCATAAACATAGACTGTAGATTATAAACAACTTTGCATTTAACCCAGTTTCCAGCATAAATGTGCCGTCGGCGACTCAAATCTATGTTTTTCTCTGTTTACATGCAAACAGAGCTTTCCAAAATTTCCACTCTGGACGGAGTTTTTGAAAAGCATTGTTTTCATGGGCGAATTCCCTGATTGCGTCTAAACCAAGGGTGAAAACGATGGTTAATGTCTCCGTTTTTAAAAATAATCGGGTACATATAAACGGGGCCTAAGAGTATGCAGAAGAAACAGACTTAGTCAAATTTCCCCATGCTTGAAAATAGAGAAAAAAATCAGCAATAGGATAAGATCTACTAATTCGTTCTCAGGGGGGCGCAAATAAGGAAGTCCATCACAGGAGCTTTAAGTTGTGTGCTTAAATGAGCAGCATTTAAACTCCATAAAGATCCTTTTACTGCAATGTTACGACATGAAACACAGCTGACATTGTGTAGATCTTCAGAACCACATGTCATGCATTTAGCTTATCATGCGTATACAGTGTGGGTGTTGAATCTCGCCTTCATCTCTGAGATGAAAAAGAAGATGAGGAGTGGGGGTTATATGGCTCATGAAGAGGATAATAAAGGGCGGAAGTGGGGACAAGCAGTGATGCTGACATTAGGGTCAAGTGCTGATCTGGCGTCACATTTCCCTTTCAAATCCATCTTTATGCATATGCTCACATGAACACATTAAAGTCCGTGTGTAGCCGCACACCCACATGCTCATGCTAGGAAGCCTGCCAGAGAGAGAGGTTAAGTCACAGGGAGACAGAAAGCAGATGGATGAAATCAAATGAGTAAAGCAAATTATTTAAGGGTGTGCTTATGCGTTATGAGGGTGTATTTGTGTGTGTGTGGGTGTGCGGTGTGCCGTGCCAAGAGAATATATATATGTAGGAGAGAAGAGAGAGGCAGAATCCATTCAGGATGGAGGTAGTAGCTCACTGACAGACCTCACTGCCATGCTCAGCCAGTTCATTGCTGTCATTCCTTACATCTTTTGACATTTTCAATTATGTCTTTCACACATGGCTGGGCGCTTGTTTTTTTTTTTCAATACTCTCCTCATCACCCTCCTTTGCTTTTCTCTCGCTCTCCCTCCTTCCTATTCTGTCCCTCCACCTTTATTCCATTTCCTTTTTAAGTGGCCGCTCCCTCCTCACTTTGTGTGTCAGGCCTTTTCATATGTGGGGGTCAGGTATAGCCCAGGGATGGAATTACTCCCCCTCCTACCTCTGTGGCGGATGGAGTGAGTGAGGGAGGGATAGGGCAAACGAGAAGCGGGAAGGGATGCTGTCAGATATGTCAAGGAGTCCTGTTCAATTTATGTGCTGATCCGGAGGGGGACCTCACAGGGCGAGGTGCAGATCCAAGGTAGACTTGTGTTTTTTGGTTGGCTACATCCTTCTTACCTCCAAGCCCCCCGACTATAACGGCCAAGAGATTTATATTTGACTGGAACATCTGCTTTAAAGGTGTTCTCTATGTGCGCTTTACCACTGCATAGTCCTGAATTGGAAAATAAGTATCAGTATCACTAATGATCACTGCCTAAATGCAGCAAATACTGTCGATTAGTTTAATTTCAAACCTAGTTGCTGAGTAGATGTCTGGACAAACAACCACATTACACTTGAAATAGGTTGCATTCATAAAACAAGACCAGAAATAAATCTTGTTTTTCAGATACTGAAATGGGACTGGAATTGCTTGTTATAAGTAAAAATATAGGAAACATGAAATGAGATAGTTTGTTTAAAAATTAGACACTCATGCCAAGACTGGAACTGAACTGGTCTGATGCCATATTGAATTTTCCCTCCAAAAAATCAATTGGTTGTAGGTCAAAGACTCTTGATGCAGAATCTTCCAGTTGTTCTCCATCTTCTCAGAGCTTCTCAGGAGGATAGTCACCACCCTTAGACTGTATAATAACTGGGTATAGCATCAGGGATTTAACCATCTGTTTCTGTAGCCGAGTTTTGAAGCTAATCAGTGGTAGTCGCCATATTGAAAATGCTGACTCAACTTTCTACCTACCAGAGGCCTGTACATTTAATAACTTTGGAAAGAACATTTACACGCACTAGGGCTGGGTGATATGGCCTCAAATTAATATCATGATACATTGCAGTTCACCTTTACGATAAATGGACAATAATTACTCCACAAGCTGCTCACCCCCTCCCACATTAACTTCGTCTAAATCAGCCGCCACTCCAACTTTTGAACAGTCCTCCATCTCCTCACTTGTCTTTCTCTGTTTGTTACAGACTGGATGGGGTGGAGTCACGTCTCCAACGTAGGACAGTGTCTTAAAGGGACATGAGACCATAGCCTACCTACACACATCCAAAACAAACTTTTATTTATTTTTTGACACCAAATATACTGATATGGGCACAATGACATCAGTTATTGTCATAAATATTAGTATTGATAATTTTCGGTTTATCGCCCAGCCCAGGCAGGCGCACCAAAATCCTTTTTTGAACTAGACCAATTGATGTTTATTTGTTTTAAAACAACATTATTATTGTAATGTGGTTTTCAGTACTTCTGCAGACAACTTCAAGTGTGCTCTTAGGGAACTGCAATTCTTTATCACCTCAAGTTTATTAGGGGTGTGAATCACCAGTGGCTTCACGATACGATATTGTCACGATACTTGGGCCACGATATATTATTGCGATTTTTAACATTTTGCGATACATTTAGTATTGCGATACAATATATTACAATTCATACAATTTTTTCAGCTGTTTTTCTTATTTACACAGCATTTTATCTTCATGTAGCACTTCTCGCAAACCTCATGTGTCAGGTCCATCTCATTTGTGCCCTGCTTGCATTCCTAATATCTTTCCCCAGGCGCTGCTATATTGGTTGAACTAACTTTCTCCTGCTCTGTGATATCACCTCTGCCAACCTCACTGGACAAACAGTTTATTTTATTTTTCCATTTTCATAGATGTGAATTCATATTAACAATTAATTTGAAAAAACTGATACTTGGTCAATGAGACGATATGATTTATCACCAAGATACTGTGCTGTATCGATTTTTTCTCCCACCCCTAAAGTTTATGAATAACTATGAGAAAGATGCTCGGATGCAGGCAGGATTTGGAGGCAACTTATGGGGCAGATAAGTGACAAGATGATCACTCTGCCCCTCAACTGACTCTGCTGTTACAGGAATGCATTTGTCCACTGTATTTTGTGGGATGGATTCAATGCACAGGGGAGGAAAACACCAAAGAATTTGAATGTTTAACAGTCCACCTTGAACATTCTCTCATTTCGTCATTGTCTCATTAAAAACACTTTTTTTCAGGGCGTTTATCATCAGTGATTTATATTTTATCTCTCCATCATCCCGTCTCTGTCACGGGAAATAAAGGTCATTGATAAACCTGGTCAGCATGTCAGTACTCTCTCAAATACCTTAAAGACCTGAATGCTGACTGATGATATGACTCTGTGAGTGATCACCGAACTGACTAATTGATTGAGTCATAATGAGCCCATAATGTGCTTCACCACTTAGAGCATCAGAGGACATACAGCATCCATAATGTATGATCTATATGAAAGAAGACTGGGATCATTTTCCTACTAGGTCAGCTGATGGATTTACTGATTGATTGATTTGCTGACTGACTAATTGATTGGTTTCATAATGAAGGGAAAACACATTTTTCACCATTAAAGCCTAACCAGGGGGGATTCCCTGCAGCTGGCAGTCGTGATGTAACGCAAAAGGTTCTAATGACCTCAGCATAATCACCACCATTATGATACCAGCGCTCAGCTCTCCAAACCACTTTATCATCAGAGTGTTGCCTACTCATGCCTACAGTTAGCGCTCACTCACTCCTCTCGCTCAAAGTCAGCCAAACAGATAACTGCTGCCAGGTCTGCGGCCAAAATCTCAGCAGAAATGTTGCCGGCTGCCAACAAAGCTTTGTTTGGACGAAAAACAGAATATTTCCCTGTTTGTGTGTGTGTGTGTGTGTGTGTGTGTGTGTGTGTGTGTGTGTGTGTGTGTGTGTGTGAGGTAGCAGACTCATCGAGTTGCCAAAACCGGCCACTCCGGCTTGACTCACTTTCACCAGGGGGCAGTAAAGAAGGCAGGACGCCAGATTGCTATTTTTACAGGCTAATCATTGAAGTAGGTTGCCATGTCTTTTTTTTTGCTCCCTCTTATCCCCCCCCCCCCTCCTGCTGACTCTTAACCCCGACCCCACAGCAGGAGATCCCTCTCTTGGCAAAGGGGAGGTAAAAAAGCAAGCGAGGAGGAAAAAATGGGGGGGAAGTCAGTGGTGCGAGCTGAACAAGAGAAATGGGGGAGTCATGGTCAAGGGCTGATTAATGAGCCTCTAATTTAATCAGCAATTCCCATCTCACCAGGGCCTCTCCACGTGGCTCTGTAGCAGCTTATTATTTTTAACAAGTCTGTGATCTCCCCCTTTTCCTTTGCTCCTTTTCTCCCGCTTTCTGTCTTCCCCAGTTCTTCCTTTTATACTGAGCTCTTATCTGTGTCAGAGTCGGGGATGTGAATAGTGGGGCGATGATTAATGGAGATTTAAGACCTATGAAGGATGTCTAATCTCTCTCATTTTCTCTCACTCCCTCCCTCTGTCCCTGTCGACGTACCTTTCTCTGTGTCTTTCCCACTCTTTAAACAAAACTGACTGCTGTAGTTGAGTTTTAGTCTAGGCAGCTGCCATTATGTAGGAAGTTATAGTAATGAAACCTCAAAGATGGTCTTCAGCACCTGTATTAGACATAAAATGGGTAAGAAAAGACACGTGCTTGTGTGTATGGGTACCGTGTACATGTTTCTTTGCAAAGAGCATCATTTCAGCTTTTTATTACCTTGCTTTAATTAAATTAATGAGCCTTAAACTCACTGCATGTCGTACATGAGCCTGTCTTGTACTTACAGTGTAACCTAATGCAGAACTGATCACCTGCATTGCCTGTGTCATAAGCCGGCATTGAATGCAGTCATGTCTTGAAATTACTGACGTTAATTTCTGACCCTTAGAGATTGTAGAAGTCTTTTGTATAACTTGAAATTCACTTTCTAGGAATGCATGATATTGGATTTTAGCAGATGTCTGATATTTTCAACTTTTTTTGTTGTAAAAAAAAATTGGCCAATATATATCTGCAGAAATGTGCAATGTGACTGATTGTTAATGTGACAAGTTGTGAATGCAAACACTGAATGCTGGAATAAAACTTGGATGTTTTAAATGCTGTAGCTAGCTGTTAATATTGGTAGAGTAGACTTAATTGCAGTAGTAGTGATTATTACAATTAGGGCTGGGCGATAAACCGAAAATTTACCAATACAGAAATTTACAACAATAACCAACGTCATTTTGCCCATGCCACTTTATTCGGTGTCAAAATAAACAAATAAATAAAAGTTGGTTTTGGATGTGTGTAGGTAGGCTATGGTCTCATGTCCCTTTAAGACACTGTTCTATGTCAGAGACATGACTCCACCCCATCCAGTCTGTAACAAAGAGGGAAAAACAGGTGAGGAGATGGAGGACGGTTCAAAAGTTATAGCGGCTGAAGTAGACGAAGTTAATGTGGAATATCAGACTTGTGTTTTCAAACTCCTAAGTCTCTCCAAGACAAATTTAAAACAAGAAGAAACATCATTAAAATCCACCATTAATGATAAACGTTTTCCTTTTTAAACATTTTTTGAAGCGCAGGCTGACACTAACACAGTTTTTGTTCTCACTTTTTAGGATAATGGTTCTTCAAATACAAAAATTGAATCGGTTGTGTTAAAGAAATTTAGTTTTGCTCTTTCTCACATCAGCGACGCTTTACAACCATTACAAAAGCTATTTTTCTGTCCGTTTCCTACATCTCAGTATACTTCCATACAACCAACATGCCACACATAAGCTGTCTTCATGTAAACATTGTAGTATTGGCAAACACGTTTATATCTGTCAATACTGAAAGTTAACTTTTTAAGCTTTTATCCGCCAATTATCTTGACAATAGAAATGTGCAGCCCTAAATAAAATCAATATTAGTTAATTTTTCAGTGATTGCCACAACAACAACAACAACAAAGTTATTAAATGAAAATTACATGACTCTGTGTTGTAAGTTGTCATCAGAGATACAATGATTCAGAGACATGACTGAAGGTGAAATGAAATGGTGTTTTTCCACTTTCTGTTCTTTTAGGTTATATAAATTCACTAAATTCAGGTAAATAAAATAAAGGTACAGATCATAATCTCTGGCAGGGCTGTTGTCCTTTAACTTACTTTGACTCTTGAATTGTTAGTTTTGTTTAACAGATCCAAGAAGCCAAGCTAGTACATATTTTTTCTGTGGTTTTACCTTATAGTCCACGTCTTCAGGAGAAAAGCAAAACCTCACCCTACCTCTCCCTCCTTTAAACAAATAGTCGCTCCATACCTCATATTCCCTTCCCTCACATTTGTCTGCGTAAAACAGCACACACAGCACCTTTTTTTCACATGCAGAAGCGATTCATATATTGCCAGATAATTAGAAATGATGGCAGGTTAAAAAAAGGGAGGAAATAAGAAGTGATGGAATAAGAAAGGCTTTGTAGTGAGTCAGAATGGAGATGAGAGCAGCTCTTTAATTCTTCCTCTGATTACTAAGTGCCTGCGTCCATTATCTTTACACAGTGAATAGCAGAACACCATAAAGGTAAAATGTGACTCATCCATCCCCAACGGTTATCACTCTCAATGGCTTATGGGAGCTGTTCTCCCCCCCCACCCTCCTCCATCCGCGCTCAGATTGACACAGTGCCTACTTAACGGCTCTTCAGAAAGTGATTTCAAATTGTGTGTACACTACAGTAGATGTTTGTACACAGTTTTATGCTTTCAAGAGGGACTTTTGTGTATGTATGAGTGTTAGCGCATGTATGAAAATCTGTCTTTTTGTAAGAGTGCATATTTGTCATGTCATTTCATATGTTTCTTCTGTCAGTGGGAGACGAGGGGTGGGGTGCGAAGGTCCCCTCTCCTCTCCTTTGCCATGCTGCTCTGAGAGGTATTGCCTCCCTTATTGCTGTTGAAAAGCCCCATCAGTGCCAGGCGCTCTGATTTATGTCTCTGAACCTCTCCACCTCCAGCTCCTTTCCATTAGGCTTTACAATATTCCCCCCATTGTTCAGCTCCTGGCGTTATCGGCCCAGCCCAGGCCTGTCAGCAAGACCTGCCCCGCACACAATCACGCCAGGAGCGGCGAGAAGAAAAAGGAGGGGAGGGGTGGTAGGAGTGAGAGATCGGAGAGGTGGGGTACTACAGATAGGAAGAGGAGGGGAGGAGGAGCGAGCATGCCGGGATGAAGAGGGAGATAGAGAAAGTGGCAGGCAGAGATGGTTGGGGGAGGATGGAAAAAAAAGAGATGATGGGATGATAGGAGGAAAAACGAAGATGAGGTGGAGGGCAGCGTGTTGAAGGAAGTGTCGAAATGGAAGATGTCCATCTCAAGCTTGGTTTTATTGTTCCTGAAAGCAGGACTTGAGGGACGGAGACATAAGTCAGGCAAAAAAAAACGCGAGAGGCGGCGATGCTATTTGGTTGCATTACTTGGTTACAGTATGTGCATTAAGATAAAGATTTCATTGCCTTGGAATAGTGTTGATAAGGTGATGGCAGTGTTACTATAGCATGTGGAGCTTTAGATGCAGACCTCACTCTGTCAATTTAAGCCAGCTTTATTGCCTCGAAGAAAGGCCGGATGAGGCAGGAGCACGCCGTTGCATTTGGTTAAATGTAGGTGCCTTTCAGACGTGGCTTCACAATATAGTGCGAGCAGATGCATCACAGTCGTTAAGTGCGGTACAATGAATGCTTGAAAGGCAGCCTGGAGAAAGGTCGAGAGGGCTGCATGAGCAGAATGTGAATGAGGAAAGACTATTTAAAGAGATTCGGGATCGATGCTTGTCTTGATGATGTGCGAGCAACGACAGATCAGCCAGAGGTTGTTTGTGAGGGTAAAGTGTTGAGAGATTAAGCAAGCAAACGAGAAATGCGCAGGTTATTCTAGCTCGCAAACACCATAGTGTAACTTTCCTATGGCGGTACTGGAAGTGGTATTTCTTCTTTCTGCTCTTAATAATGCAAAAGGTATTCAGAGCAATGTCGCTATAAATCTAAAACGCATTTTCCCCCCACCTTCTGTAAATGAATGCCACCTTGACTTACACCCCCTCTTTATAATTGACAATTCAGAAGACAATTGCTCACAAATGGCAAAATTTTCCTATTTGTCTCAGTCCTGCATATGCCTACCCAGACAATGACATGGTAAATTTAAAATGAATTGCAAATTGCCCTCATTTGAAATGCAGGGGCCTCTCCTCCTTTTGAAGAGGCGGCGGGTTCCTGTAAGAGATCTTTTTTTTTGACATACACCTTTGAGAAGAGGAAGATGAGAAGCGGTGGATTAAAAGGAGAAGAAGAAGGAGAGGAGAGAAGAGGGGAGGGGAGGTTGGCAGATAAGCTTGCTTGCTTTCAACTCAGCAGAGGATAAGGGAGAAGAAGTTTTAATATCTCTAAATCAGCAGCTCGATATTGAAAGTGTCATCTAATTGAAAATGATTTAGGACACCGGGCCCGCCTGGCAATCATATATAAATTCACTCCTGACACCAGCTCCAAAGTCTCTCTATTTCTACTTTATGAGTCATTTGCATGGTGGGGGCCTTGGAGAGTATAAACCATGCAAATGATATGGAGCGCTGCACAAGGTGATGTATCCCCTCCCCTCTCCCTCCCTCTCCTCCTCCATCTCTCCATCTCTCACTCGTTCTCCCTCTTAGCCTCAGGAGAAATGCTTTCTGCTTTGCTGCTGCCTTTGTCCAGAAAGTCATTTATTTCTCTTGTTGTTCGCTCGCTTGCTATTTTACAGCCCGCCACATAGGTTAGGGGGAAAGAGCCGGCTGCCAGCCCATTCAGCAGAATAACTGTCATCTCCCATTTGTGAGCCCATGTTGTACGTGGAAGTCATTTCCCTATTTGGTGAAAAGACAGATAGAGATGCCCACAATAGAAATGCGGATGTGTATCCCTTTAGTACATTACAATAAATATACCTGTGCTATAATGTGACACTGAAAGCCTTGCAGTGCATCCTTGCGCCTCATACTTTAATATGTGGTAAATGCTGTACTGTCTAGGACTTCAGGCTGGGTTTTTCTTTCTTTTTTTCTTTTTTTAAAATCTTTCCATGAGCTTTCATCTCCTCCGCAAAGCTGTCATTAACATGTGTGCAAGACTGCTTTCAAGTCACGAAACACACACTTGCCAGGTGGGTTCAACACAGAGTGCATCACGCAATCAGGAGTCGTGGAAACCTGGGAAGGAAAATCGCACATGAATGAGATTGAAACATATTAACGGAAAATAAACAAGTAGGGCTGGGTGATATGGGAAAAAGTTTATCACTAGTGATGCACGATATGAAAAATTTCAACCGATACCGATAACCGATAATTTTCTTCTTCTCATGGCCGATACCGATACCGATAACCGATAAATTCATATTTTTACGTTTATTATAATCTTCATATAATCTGCAGTTTGTGCAGGATGCAGCGATTGAAAACTGCGGTTTTTGTTGCTCTGGCCTATCTAGAACAACAAACAAAAGTTTTTGGCTCTTCAAATGTGGTCATTTGCTATAAATAACAATAACAGAGCAAAAAGCAGAACTTCATTTGATCCCCTGAACTGTTCAACAGAACTGTAAACTGTAAAGGAGCTATTATGAGACGTTAGGCTTAGCATGCTGACCGGACTAACATCTGACGTCCATATGTCTGTGGTAAAACTCACGTGTAGTCCGTTCTTGTCGATCAGGTTGTGAATGTATGTGGCGACAATATCATAGAGTGCAGGAAGAGACACATCCGAGAAGAAGCGGCGGCTTGGGAGAGTGTAACGTGGCTCCAAGTGTGCTAATAACTTACGAAAACCCGGGTTCTCAATGACGGAAAAAGGCTGGTCGTCGACCGCTATGAATTCCATCACTTTGTCGTTAATGCCTTTAGCCTTTTCGCTGTCTCTTGAGAAGCTTTTGCAGTTTTTAAACGCCTGCTGAATGGGGACATCGATCCTCCGTAGTGTTGTTGTCTTAGCTTTAGTACCGCTAGCAGCTTCGGCGGCTGTCTCATATTCTTTTACTACCGCTTCGCCGCGATGGCGACTTTTCAGATGAGCTATCAGATTCGTTGTGTTAAAACTTGACGTCTTCTTTCCTCCTCTCGGAATCCTCGCTGAACAGGTTTTGCATATAGCAATGCTGTTGTCATCTTCTGCCACTGAGAGAAAAGACCATGCTGGTAAAGACATTTTATTATCTATCAGGTAGTGACGGGGTCAGGCTTGGGACCTGCGAGTAAGGCGCGATAGATGACTTAACCAGCGCGTCTCGGACGGGCGGCTACTCCGCCTGCAAACGTTACTCGTAATTTCATTAATATATCGGATCTTTCTATCGGAAAAATGCACCTATCGGACCGATAAAAAATGACGTAATTTCTCCCCAAATCGGCCGATATTTTATGGGTCCGATAAATATTGTGCATCCCTATTTATCACGATATATTTTTTTCATATCACGACATAAAAATGAAATTTAACAGAGCCTATCGGTAGCATGTCTTTTGCGATACAATAAGCTACTGCATCTGTGAGGTCTTTGTGTCTCTTCAACATTTTGTCGTAAAGTGTTGCTGCTGTTTCGGCTGCACAGGCGCCATGGGCTCTTTGCTCCGCTTGGGGTTTGTAACCTTTTGCGTTGCGTGTGCTCTGCCATGTGGCACTGCTTCAGTTGGCGAAAAAGATTTGAGGTATTCCCCGACTTTGTGAGAACATGCACTCGACATAATTTGCAGTGCACATTACTCTGCTTAATGCCCGACCTTAAAAAAACAAAATACCTCCACACCACTGAAGTTTTCGTGCCAGTGTTGTCGACGATGTCATCATCTGTTGAGCCTTCATCTGCATTTCTGCGGGAGTAGCACTCCTTTTCTTTGGCTATCTTTATAGTCTACCGAAACATGGGAAAATGCCTACTATCGAAAAGCATATTGACCATGTTTCATATTGATATTGAGGGAAATTAATTTTCCATATATATTGTTATTGTTTTATCACCCAGCCCTATAAATAGGAAACCCAGAAGCCTAAAATTAAGAGGTTTGATCTTTGTAGTGGCGTCACTTCCAAAGCAGTTCTTCACCTGATGGCCTGTCCTGCCCGTTAGATGGATATAAAAAGCAGGGAGTGAGAGTTCAGAAGGGCTGACTATATATGGTTACCCTTTATGGCTTCCATAAAACTTTTATGAGTTGGAAATCCTCTATTTTTCTCTCTGGAGGGAAACATCGCAGTTTAAGAGTGAAAGTAAGAAGAGTATATGGAGACGGATGAAAAGCAACAACATGAGGGTCTCCTGTTCTCCTATCAATGGGCAGGAACTCGTTAAAACAAAACCTCTCTTTTGTCTTTTCATCCCTCTTGTTCCACCAGTGCAGCTGTTATTAAGACGTGAATAAACTGGCTGAAGGGAATACTGTGTGCACATTATCATCTAACACTGTGTGGCCTTTCGTTGTAGAAACGGGGCTAAGTTATCCCACAGGGTGTAATTTGTGTGTAAACATGTGTGCCCTCATTTTTCTCCCTCCGGATCTGTGGTTTTGGTGCTAAAAAAGATCAGGGCTGCGCTATAATCCGCTGTTTATGTTTGTTTTTTATGTGCACATGTGGCTCATGATTTTTGAGTGAATTTCGCATGAATTTTTGTGCAGGTCCAGTTTTTTATTTTATACTTAAGCTCTTAATTTTCAGAACATATGCATGCATCCTGAGTTTCTTATGAGGGGTTACATGCAAGCATGTCTGTTTTTACTATATTTTATTTATGTCTGTACGCGTCAGTAAATATATGCAAATTCCAGCTGTATATGTGTGTGTGTGTGCATGGAGAGCTGGTGAGTGAATGACTGCAGCAGTCTCAAGTGTTGCCCAGGGAGCTTCTACGTGCGGTGGCAGTCTTGTTTGTCTTCCACTGCTACTCAAACAATGGCTCCCCATGGGCCCGCTCTCCGCCTAATTGAGAGACTACAGAAGGAGAAGGAGAGAGTGAGAGAGAGAGAAAGAGAGAGAGAAGTGATAGGGCCGCAGTTACACCAGCTCAATTACACACACATACACACAACCAATGAACACACTCACCACTTCCACACTTGCACGCTCACAAGTAAACACCAGCACCCACATGAAGAAGTATAAAGCATCATAAAGTGGTAATAGTGCCACTGCTGAGCTTCTGTTCATGGCATCTTATGTGTATCAACAAAAGCTCACACACACACACACACACACACACACACACACACACACACACACACACACACACCAAAAGTAATCACTTCTGATGGAGAGACAGCAGTGAGAAATCTCTCAGCGCGAAGTGATAAACCAAATAGTCTGTGCAGTGTATCTGTTGTGTCTGTGAGGCCTTGAAATGTCCCCGACTCTTGACGCTCATATTACACAGCACAGTACCTGTTACAAGGATGTGTGATGTAACCCTAAATGTTGCTCATATTGTTATTAGTAGGTATGGATTAAGTGATATGTGGATATGTAGTCACGTCATATTTTCAATGAGCATGTTAATGGGCTTCTTCAGTGAATTCAGGTAAGAGGAAAAAAACAGCATAACCTAGGGCTGGGCAATATGGCCTCAAATCAGTATCAAGATATATTGAGCAGTTCACCTCAATAACATTAAATGGACAATAACTACTCCACAAGATGCTCACCCCCTCCCACATTAACTTCATCTACTTCAGCTGCCGCTCCAGCCACTACAACTTTTGAACCGTCCTCCATCTCCTCACCTGTCTTTCCCTCTTTGTCACGGACTGGATGGGGTGGAGTCATGTCTCTGATGTAGGACAGTGTCTTAAAGGGACATGAAACCATATTCTACCTACACACATCCAAAACCAACTTTTTTGACACTGAATATATCAACATAGGCAAAATGACGTTGGTTATTGTCGTAAATTTCAGTATCAGTAAATTTTCAGTTTATCGCCCAGCCCTTCCATAACCCCATTTTAGATGGCTTTTACAAACTTAATTTTAGATGTACTCCAGTGTTAATTCAAAAAGCCTCCGACAGTGGCTGAGTTTTAAGAGGTTATTTTTCATGTTGCAGAATAATTGCATGACTCATATCAACTCCCTATTTTCTGTCATTTAAAAAATTTTTAAATGCTGCCGCTACTGAAATTGTGTTACAACACTGGCCCGACATTGGTAGGGTACAAGACCTGACCACTGCGTGCACCCTTGACCTTTAATGCAGTGATGTTTTTCAACAAAGGGATATGCAATTTGCCAATATTATATGCGGTTGCTGATACTGATATAAATATGTACACTGTTTTTTAATGTAGAAAAGGCGGAGTTGACCTGCTCCTCTTATTCTTTCAGTCTGTTTTAGAACCAAATAAACAAGACAGCATTAGATTCAACTGTAGATGATAGATGTGTTTTAATATCGTGCATCCTTCAGGTTGACAAACTGACGCAATGGAGGCGGGGATAAACCAGCTACAATCTTGTACATGATATGTATGATTGACAGCAGTCGGAAATTCTCTAAACTCAAAAGGTGATGCTTCTCCATCATCGTACAGTGATGCTATTGCATGGTTTTCTTTATGAGGTATTTTTCATGGCTTGTTTATACAAAGGCTCTATGACGGTTTTGTTGACACCCAAGCATGGGAAACACAAGCAGCAACCTCCAGATTTGAGAAATGAAGCCAACGCGGAAGTGCTGTGAGCTGCAGTTCACTGCTTGAGGCTGTCTGCAAAAGCAACAACAGAGCAATAAAAAGACATGTCTGCAGCCTGGTTCAAAAATGGTTTTGGTCAGAATAGCTCACAGCACCCACGATACAGGGAGACATTTCTTTGTAAGATGTTTGTCCTCAAGGTTAGAAGATTGGCAAATCAGAGGCAGGGCTCACTTGACTGATCGGCAGGCATACAAGGAGGTTAAAGGCCCACCAAAAGTTGACCAAATGCTATTATAAATATGGGGACCATTGCTGATAGCCTTAAGTACTCTGTTTTAGAAGTATATGGATGACATCACTGATATTACATCCAGTTCTTACACCTTATACAGGTTATAGTAAAAACAGAAACTGTATGGTATATCTGGAAGGATCATAGCATCCAAAAAGTCTTACAGGCATCTTAACCAGGACAGTTTACAATTCATTTAAAGTTTGCCAATTTGTTGTTTTGTCATTGTTTTATTACACTGTAAGCTATTTCTACCAACTCTCTTCTGCTAAAAGCCACCATAATAATAACAAACTGCACCTTCAATCAAAAATAACAGGACAACATATGAAATGTTGATGCTGAGAAAATTTGAAAAATGATGTGCTGTTTGTGAACCTGGTGGCAGCAACACATCTCTTCTTTTAACAAAACTCTGGAAACTGGTTGCTTTGATTTTAAAACAGGAAAAGCATTTCAGCTGCTAAACAACAGATGTGTTAAGTATTTTCTGTTCTATAATGTGCTTAACGATATGATGCTAAAATAATTTATTCTAACTAGTTTATACTAAAACTAGGCTAAACAAGACTAGGCTATCGTTTCATGAAAGGTAGACCTACAGAGCTGTAAAGTTGAGCATGTTTTCACCATTCAACATAAAAAAAGTTGGCCTCTTGTTAGCTTGTTAACTTGTATTTTGGTTTGTGACGTAACTGTTTAATGAAAACTAGCAAAAAGTTTGATTATTAACCAAGGGCTGTATATACTATGGACAACTTGCTTCTGCCTTTCGTCATGATACGAATTTGAAGCCGAATAGCTCTCAGCATTTCCAGGATTTTCTTCACTTCCTGAAACCACCACTTGCACAGTAGTGTTGTACGCATTTTGCCGGAGAGACGCTGTGATGAGCTTGGCTCAAACAGCGTAACCCCTGGGTGAGCTACGCAACCTTTTTACGCCCATAGGCTGCATCAAGTGTCAATCATAGAAAACATGAACCCCTAATAACCTTTAAAAACTAAACTGCACTGAAAAAAGAGGACTTGAGCACAAACCAGTCTTTCAGTAACTACATGTCAACATTGCAAGCAGGGGGGAGAAAAATTTATGTTCTGTGTGATAGATTTATAAAGTTTGTCCACAGCTCCATAGGGATTGCTGGAGGAGGCGGGATTTATGACCTGTACTGCAGCCCGTCAACAGGAGGCAGATGGCGTACATTCTATATACAGCCTTTGTTATCAACTCAAGCTGCTGTAACTGTAGCTAAACTTCTCAGTCGTACAAACATAAGACTGCAGACAGGTAGTTGTAGCGCCAACACTCTTACATTGAAGTAAAAATGAAGAACCTAAAGTCCAACAATTTCTTTGTCGAATGAAGCTACAACACAGCTGCATGTTTCTGTTGATTTACACCGTATGTGTTTACGTTTTTTTCACACTCAAACACGCTTGGGGGCAACAATTCTCCTGTCACAACATCTCTCCTGCTTCTCTCTCAGTGGTCCTAGACCATTAAGACAGTGTGTGAGAGAGAGAGGGTAGTATGCATCAAGCTCTCCATGCCCATTACAGTGGTAGTGGAGGACAACTATCAGGAGAATATACTACAGAAACAAGTGGATTAGGACTTTCTAATGAGAACAGGCAATACCTTGTGATGGATGACAGCCTTCATACTGCACTGCCATGCTCATGGGTGTGTGTGTGTGCTGAGAAGGCCTTAGTGTACATGTGTATGCTGGTGTGTGATTAACTTTTTGTGTGTGTTTTCTGGTTTTTATGTGCATGTCTGCTCGCCATTATCGTGTGTTGTCTTTATGTATCTGCTCTCATAGGGAAACTGTGAAAGTAATGTCCTTGAATTTCACATCCCCGCACTAAGGTTTCTTTCTTCCACTTATTTATTTATTTATTTGCATCAAAGAAAAACCTCATTTTTTTTCCCAAGAGGCACAAAAGACCAGCTCACGGATGTCAATAAAAATACTTGCAACACACTCACGCTCCAAGCCTATTGAAGAAAAGACCCACAGGATATTGTTAGACAGGGCGCCTGCTTTCGTCCAGTATCGTTGACACATTCACTTGGTAGCACAATGGAAGCAAAAGCGAGGAGGCATGGAAGTGTCGGCTGCTTATACAGTCAATGGGGCCCTTTTACAAGCTATTTAAGAGGATAAAAAGCATGTCCTTTTCAGCGCGACACCGGTGACAGTGTGTTTCAAAGGCGCTCCAGGGCCATTTAGGAGCAGTGGCAGCGCCGCACACTTTGATTAAAGCGCTATAGTGCAGAAAGGAGAGAGGCAACACTCGGCTAAGTGAATATGGAAATGACCTCCGCCATCCTCTTTTGCTCCCACGCCAACCTCTCCAAATGCACAGAGTGGTGCGACAAAGACGAGTACGTCCTGTTTCTGTTTAACGTGTATGTGCTTTTCTAGTTAAGATATAGCACACAATGGAGGCATGTGTGAGCCGCAGAGGAGGAGGAAGAATGTGATGACCATGAGCCGTCGGCCATGAAAAGTGGCTGCAGCCTGCTCAAGTCATCTTTGTTTGATGAGCTGATATTCCTCCATTGACAGTAGCACCTTTCAAACTGAGTCTACGACTAGAAACTCTTCTCTACTCTTCTTATTCCTCCTCTTTTTTTTCCCACTTGGTGACACTGGCGACGTTACACCCTAGAGACTAACATAACTAATAGTGAACATACAGGCACCCATAAATTATCTTTCTCACTCTATTTTCTCTCTATAAATATTTAGTTTAGGGTAATATATTCCCACATAGACAGCAAGGACCAGATATACGCATTCAACCCCAACCTGTGCACCTATAAAATAATGATAAATTACCATGAAAGAAATAGTCTCTTTATCTATCTTTGAGAAAATGCTAAATCAGACCCGTACACACCTCCATACTCATCCTCATACATAACTCAGATCACATACTCTTGCATGTGTCCTGTACTCTAGGTTAACTCATTTGCATATGTGCTCTGTTACGTGCCATTGGCCCTCAAATGGATGTGTCCCGCCATAGAAGATTCCAGCAATTAACCCAACACAACATAGTTGTCAGCTGGTAATTGACCTAATTGTTTGGCTTGTCAGCTCCCGTTCTACGTATTAAGCATTAAATATGCTTGGTGTCATTAATCAAAGGATTATCATGTTTCCAGGGGAGGGCGGATGCACTGTGTCTTGTCCTTGTTTAGCAGTGCGAGGTGTTACGGAGAGTCCGTGAGGTGTTCTCTAACCCCACTTTTCTCCTCCGTACTTGAATCTCTATAACATTTTTACAAGCTTAAAGCCTTTAATAGCTTGTGAAAGTCCTTATTTTATAGCCCAACAACACTCCATCAAATTATCCTCTGGTTTTATAGCGCACTGTCTTTGCCAAGAAAAGTGGAGTTCTTTGGATATTGTGTAAAATTGAATTTTGTTTAGCCCGGGTATATCGCAAATCAAAATCTGTTATTCCCAACACCATCATCCCATTACTGTAAAGCTCACCACTCCTGCCTTAATGTACTATCTGTGAGTGCCAACATCATCTCAGCAGCCTGGGTACTTTTCTATAGGCCCTTACGGAGGAGTGTATGTGTGTTTGTGTGTGTGTGTGTGTGTGTGTTTGTGTATGTGCGAGCGGGCAGATGGCTCAGGTCCAATTCACAGCTGATTCACAGCTGAGGCTTATGTATTTAGAAGCAGATTGCCTCCAGGTTGCTATAAAAGGTGTTGAGCTGCCACTTTTATTGGATTTTTAAAGTGAGGAGATTACATCCAGTATATGTCTAATGGTTCCCCACACACTGCTCGTTCAGTTTCAGCTCTCCCCTCTGCACGGCTTTTTGTATTGTCTTGAGCAAACGAGGAAGGGTGTGCTCCCTTATACCCTGTGCACACACCCAGTGCATTAATAACAATAACAATAAAAAGGTAATCAAATCTGTAAAAACAATATGTACTTAATGTTGGCCCAGGATCCATTGCTAAAAGCCCACCTCATCAAACTGCAAATTAGTCTCGGCCGTAACTTTATTACGGCCTGGCCTGCAGACTGGCAGCCATAAATAATTCAACTGCACCGTCTCTGGAAGTGCTGAGATTTAATTCTACTGAATGGAAAGTGTGTGCATGTGTGTGTGTATGCACTTGCTTAGATCCATGCATGCCTTCAAGGTTTTGTTTGAGCTCCAGTGTGTATGTATTTGTGAAATTAGACCTCCCCCC
Organism: Xyrichtys novacula; assembly: GCA_962446985.1. Classification (NCBI taxonomy): domain Eukaryota; kingdom Metazoa; phylum Chordata; class Actinopteri; order Labriformes; family Labridae; genus Xyrichtys; species Xyrichtys novacula. The sequence goes on along the minus strand of OY660866.1, from coordinate 30,579,983 downwards.
ATCCATGGAAAAACACACACAGACACAAACACCCTCCTCTTTTCCTCTGTTCTCCCATTGGTAGGCGGCTGCCTTTAGCCTCCTGTAGCAAAGCCTTCCTCACCAGGTAGCGCCATGGCAACGGGCCCAGCCTCATCTATTAGCCAGCCAGTGGCCCAGCCTTCCTAGTTACAACTACCTTGAGAGACCACAGAGACACAGAGGGTGTAGTCAGGAGTTGGGTAAAATAGAAGAAGAAGAAATAGGAGAGATGAAGTTAGATAATACCAGAGGGCAAATGGTTCAAAACTGGAGTGATGGATAGTTAAACTCTTTAAACAATTTAAACCAGACTTCAGAGTAGATTAAAAATGCAGAATAAAAAAGAAATGTTATCTTAATTATACATGACAGTGCAGCAGTTATCAATGCTATGGTCTACACAGTGGGAACAATAGTGATCAAAGCAGGTTCAGATCATAATTTAGGTTCAGTTACTTTGTAGTTATTAGATGGATATTAAGAAAAAAAAACAGGCATTTCAAATGGCCTGTTAGCTGTAAGTAAGAACAAGTGCCTTTATAATAACCAGTAGAGAGAGAGTGTTATATGCAAGTCTTGTTGCTCTTAAGACCTGTTGAAGTTAATAAGGATTCGAGGAAACGTTCAGCACAGACAGATCTTTATAGTAACTGTAACTAAATGCTGAATACAGTGCACCCATTCTTGAGAGTCGGGACAAAACATGTCCAACATAGAAAAGTCTAATTTATTCAAAACAATTAAGAAATTCTAAATGTTTGACATACTCAAAAAGTTAAATCTAATGGATTTGTGTATACCATTCCTATTTTTTAGCACAGATATTTACTTTTTTGGGGGATATTTGTTTAAATGAAACGTCTGTGGTTAGAAGGTCCATGTTATTGCTTGTGTCCTCAGCAAGAGGTCACAATATTGACCAGCCCCAAAAAACTTTAAAAAACTCTATAATTGTGAAAACATATACATCAAATAAAAATTCAGGGCTATAAATATATAAACAATGAATGGCCTGAACATCAAATAGCTTTTTGCCTAAAAATCTGCCTATCAAAGTTGTGTCCTCAGTTTCTGTCAACTCCATCAGATTATTCTATAAACCTCATTAAATCATGCAATATCATGGTCAGCTATATCCCTGAGGACCCCTTTTCATTTCCTGCTTCTGGTGAATGCAACACCACCACACATGGTCTGGTAGGTTTTACAGTTTTTGATATTTTAGACAAACAATGTCAATATTTGTATGGTCACAGCTGGACCATGTCAACACCGTCTCTCCATTATTATACTTTTTTTTAAACCATAGTGAGTTCAATTAAAGTATTTTAGTGAGATTATCAGGACAGCTAGCAACTGCCAAAAAAGTAGCTAGCTGCACTGTACAATAAATGTTTTGGAGGGAAAATACATGCCCTTACGTCAACTCCGTCAGACGTCAACTCCGTCAGATTTTGTGTCTGACGGAGTTGACATGTAAGCTGATGGAGTTGACAAATCCACCTATAACCTCTTAATGTGCTGACATTATGCTATTTTTGAACATGGTTAAGGATAACAATGTTATTCCAGGGTCTTATCTGCACATAAAAGTACATATATAGCATATATTACGTTATTTTACCATATACTTCTGTTTTGTAGAGTAGACCATGGGCAGGCTGTCTGCTTAATTATAACTGTCAAACTTTCCCAACACACACACACACACACACACCTAATCTCATTGATTGATTGATTAATGTACAATCCTAAAGGTGCAGTATGTAATTTTCACTACCTAAAATCTACACACTGGCTTCTTATAGAGTGCGCAAGAAGTTCTACACTCACCGGTCACTTTATTAGGTACACCTGTCCAACTGCTCGTTAACACTTAATTTCTAATCAGCCAATCACATGGCGGCAACTTAGTGCATTTAGGCATGTAGACATGGTCAAGACAATCTCCTGCAGTTCAAACCGAGCATCAGTATGGGGAAGAAAGGTGATTTGAGTGACTTTGAACGTGGCATGGTTGTTGGTGCCAGAAGGGCTGGTCTGAGTATCTCAGAAACTGCTGATCTACTGGGATTTTCACGCACAACCATCTCTAGGGTTTACAGAGAATGGTCTGAAAAAGAAAAAATATCCAGTGAGCGGCAGTTCTGTGGGCGGAAATGCCTTGTTGATGCCAGAGGTCAGAGGAGAATGGCCAGACTGGTTTGAGCTGATAGAAAGGCAACAGTGACTCAAATAACCACCCGTTACAACCAAGGTAGGCAGAAGAGCATCTCTGAACGCACAGTACGTAAAACTTTGAGGCAGATGGGCTACAGCAGCAGAAGACCACGCCGGGTGCCACTCCTTTCAGCTAAGAACAGGAAACTGAGGCTACAATTTGCACAAGCTCATCGAAATTGGACAATAGAAGATTGGAAAAACGTTGCCTGGTCTGATGAGTCTCGATTTCTGCTGCGACATTCGGATGGTAGGGTCAGAATTTGGCGTCAACAACATGAAATCAATAACAACTAATAATCTGAGTCAGCACATACATTTAGATCTATATCGATATATTCTGATCTATATCTGATCTGATGAGCGCATTTGGCATGCGTTTGGACACTCAACCTGACCAAATTAACACAGCTGCTGAATCCGCATGAAATTGAATCAAATATCTAGTAAATAAACACACATGATATAGTTAACAAGATATTTAATTTGTCTGCCCCCATTTCTAGCTTCCTCTTCCTCTTATTTCTCGCGCAGCTTAACCTGGACATGTCTCTGTGTCCTCTACCCGTCCTGCTGCAGCTGCTGCTGCGGCAGCTGAACAGATGATTTGTTCCAGTGATCAGATGAGTTTTTTACTTTAAGCCTACATACAAATATTATAATAATCAGTTTTGTGAGCCAAATTTATTTTATATGCCAACATCTATGAAAGAAAGAGCCAGGCCACGGAGCGCGATCTACACACAGATTGGTTCCGATTTTAATGCCATTATTGGAATTTATGTTGTGACCTTTGCGCACAACCCACCTTTGTCACGTGAGGTTTAAATATATGCAATTTAATGTGATTGTCTTTATTTGTGGAAAAGGGTGTTTGTCTTACCAGTGGGTCCAACATTACACACACCAAATCCATCTGTGCTTATATGAGACGCCCAATGCAGCGCTTACAGTGACACTTGTTGAGGAGCTGCCTTCTGTCGCCATCGTGTGGCATTGCTGTCTTCAGACATCTCTTGATCTCTTTGACTACTTCACGAAAATGGTAATACGCCTCGCTAGTGGCGGATTCAAAGGCGAGAAGAGCTGATGTTATTGGTCAATACAGGTCTCGGCTGTGTTAAACCCACTCAACGCCCTCTCTCCTCCCTCCCTATGACCTACGCCGCTGGAAGGAGCTGAGTTAGGGGAGGGGGGATACTTATGCCGGGCTGCACAACTCACCAAAATACGAAAATGTGCTTGGAAACGCCTTGTCGGCGCGGTGGTTAATTGCATTAACGGTATGTTCAGTATGAAAACAAGGAGTTATTAGTTCTTAATCTATTTTCACCTATTGACCTATTGTCAATCGGTTTAAAAACACATTTGTTCAATAACATATGCAATGTCATCAACTCCGTCAGTTTCTCGTCAACTCCGTCAGGTGTTCGTCAACACCGTCAGATGTATGTTTTTCTTCAATTTTGGAGAAAAAAAAAATTGTTTCTTCAGTTTATATTGTTTAAGTAATAAAGGAGCATTGGCGCTACATCCTCTTGTGTCTTATTTACTTACAGAAATTGTTTTTACAATATAAAAATTAAAAACAAAGTTTGAAAATGCAACTATTTAGAAATCTTGGTTTTCAAAATAGTGTGAAATCACACATTAGGTTTATATATTATATTTCATGGCATATCAGAGTAACTAAACACTATTACAACATACATCAGAACTTTAGATTCTTGTTGGACTAGAATTATTAAAATTATATTCTTTTTTGAGTGTCTGATGGAGTTGACACAAATCCACTGTCTAAGGGAAACATGTTAATTTATAGAAAAAATGTTTTTATTTAGAGCCTGTTCCTTTACGGGGTTAAATAGCTAAGACCTTTCTCTACAGTAATAAATAACTCTAATCAATATAGTGTGCATTCTCAAAAAAAGTTTTTTAGGAAGTGTTTTGTCCCGACTCTCAAGAATCCCTGAGTGAACGTAATGGCAACAATATAAAAGATGAATCAAAAAGAAACAGAGAGGAGAAAAATGTGTCTGTTAGAGCTTTGCAGCTGAGTGCAAAACTTGTCATGCACAAGTTTGTGCTAATGTTGGATCAATATATATCGGCCAATACTGAAGGCTACAATATTTATATCATATCGAAAGTAAAAAAGTTGCATCGGGACACCCCTAGTGTAGCTGTTTTAAAAAATGAGACACTTCTCATTGACTATAGCTTGCTCTGAAGGGGCTTGGGTTGAGAACTGGGAGCTGATCCTGTCAAGTCCTGGTACAGACCAAAGCATGGATATTGGACTGGTGATAAATAAGCGACTAGAAGTCACTTTTCACTCTAGCAGTATGAGTACTTCTCGCTTGAAAAAGGTGTTATCATTATTTTTATTTTTGGTCTTCTACTTAAGTGTGTACTCTTGTCTGGGACAACATTGAGGTGGCATGTATCAAACAACACCTCGACTCGACTCATCTCAACTGTAAAATGTAAACGTGTTGATTGGTGACTCTGTTACCATCAGAGGTACGAAGGAAACGCTCAACTAAACAAGACCGATTTAGAGACAGTCAGTACTTTTTCAAAATAAATCTTATGAAGTAAAGTGTTGCTCCACCTGTTCTCTCTACTCTTGTTGTTGGTCTCTAACTGCTGTCAGAGGGCTGTGCAGTTAAAGGATTTATTTTAAGAGCAGAAAAATGACTTAAAGATCCACACTACGACTAGTAAAATTGTATTGAGTCTTTTAATCATTTTATGCGCTTTAAACACACTGCATATCTTGTATAAATTCCTGTGTTTTTGAAATATTTGTATGTATTAGGGCTGGGCGATAAACCGAATATTTACCGATACCGAAATTTATGACAATAGCCAATGTCATTTTGCCCATGTCAACATATTCAGTGTCATAAAAATAAATAAATCAAAGTTGGTTTTAGATGTGTGTTGGTAGTCTATGGTCTCATGTCCCTTTAAGACACTGTCCTATGTCGGAGACGTGACTCCACCCCAGGTGAGGAGATGGAGGACGGTTCAAAAGTTGAAGCGGCTGACCCGGCGATCATGTGTACGACTCACCCAGTGGCTCAATATATTGTGATATCGATTTGAGGCCATATTGCCCAGCCCTAATTTATATTACAGAAAAGGAAAACTAGCATTTAAATATCATGCATCCATACTCTAAATTAAGACAGCAGAATCCTGATATCTTGTTTGGACAGCACCCATATCATCTTACTTTTTGTTTAGACCATCGTACCTTGCAGTCGTTTAGGGCCACATAATCCTGCTACAATATATATTCATATTGTTCATCATCCTGTCACAGCTTGTGGAGCTGTCTATCTGACAGTGCAGGGATCTTACCCTTCACTTCCTGCTCCATGTTCTGTCCAAAAGTTATAGACCTCCCAAATCAGTGAGTAGACAGCTGTAGTATGAACCCGTGCTTCAGGACAGATGGAAACTGTCTGTTGCACACAGAAATGTCATCACTGTACCTGCATCATGCATCTTCATTAACAGAGCACGGATAGGCACCAGGGGAAATATACCCAGTTTGATGGGAATGCTCAAGTGTAGTATGTTAAGCTCAATGTGGAGCACAGCAGGCAATTTGAATTCATTGTGTGTGCAGAATCAGCCTATTAGTGGCATTTAGCTTTCAGTGCTGCAAAGTCTACACAAATAGTGTGTCGGCGTGCCTGTAGGAGTGTGTGTGTGTGTGTATGTGTGCAATATACTGCAAGGCAAAGTGACAACAAGAGACCTTAACATCGTAATGCATTGTGTGGTGTAGAAGTGGTGCACATTATCAGGCTGCTGTATACTCTGACATCTGCTCCTTGTTCAGTAGGAGAGAGGGACACTATCCTCTGGGTAGGGCTGAGGTGGTTTGATGAAGGGGAAGGAGGGGGAGGCTAAGGTCTCACTTGTAATTGAGGAGTGGAATGAGGAAATGTGGACAGGAAAAAGGAAAATGGTTGGAGAGAAGTGTGGGTGATATGAGAAATGTTTTTTGCTTGCACCTCCCCTCTGTGTGCGTGCGTGTGAGGGATCATGTGTACGACTCACCCAGTGGCGAGAGCAGAGGTTGTGGGTGCCTTGAGATGGAGCTTGATGGCAGGGTATAGTAGTGGCTGCACTGAGGTAATGCAGAACTCTCTCTCTCTCTCTCTCTCTCTCTCTCTCTCTCTCTCTCTCTCTCTCTCTCTCTCTCTCTCTCTGTATGTGCGTGTGTGTAAGAGAGAAACTTGAAGATTGTAACACAGAGGCAATATCAGCGGCAATATTGGTGGTCTTAGAAGGGGCTTGAGCGAGCAAGACCCGAGGGAGTTTGTTTCTCTCTCTCACTTACTTTGTCGGTCCCTCCTTCTCTTTTTGTGTGTGTTTGTGTGCGCCCGTGTTTGTGTGTGTTTGTGTGTAATGGAGCAGCAGCTCTGTGCCTGCAAAGCGCAATCAGTTCCACCAAGCTGACATTCCACCAGCGCCTTCCTTCCCTCTGCATTGCCTCGCTTCACCCCCACCGCCATCACCCCGCCCTGAGTCTCGGCAAGGATGCAGTGGCGTGAGCGATAAGGCCAATATTACTTTGGGATAAAAGTGGAATTAGCTTCCTGCTGTGAAAAATGGGCACAGCGAGCTGTGATGGAGCGCCAGGGGGTTTCAGGAGGGGGGGGGGGGGACAGGGCTTTACAGGGTGTGTAAAAAGTCTGTGTGTGTAGTGAGGATTTTTTTTTTTCTTGGGGGCGTTAGGGGGGGTTAGTTGTTCTAATATTATTTCACCACTTTGAGAAAAGTAGCCTCACAACAACCCTTCAATGTCAAAATCAAAGAGAAAGAGATATCATAGGACAACAAACCCCTGAGGACGAGTAAAATAAATCCAACCAAGTTAGATTATAGCAAGTGCAATGTGGCAAAGGTTTGTCAGATCTGATACTCTCTTGTAGGGCTGGGCGATAAATCGAAAATTTACCTATATTGAAATTTACAATAACCAACGTCATTTGGCCCATATCAGTATATTCGGTGTCAAATAAATAAATAAAAGTTGATTTTGGATGTGTGTGTGACTCCACCCCATCCAGTCCATAACAAAGATGGAAAGACAGGTGAGGAGATGGAGGACGGTTCAAAAATTGTAGCGGCTGGAGCGGTGGCTGAAGTAGAGGAAGTTAATGTGGGAAGGGTTGAGCAACTTGTGGAGTAGTTATCGTCCATTTATCGTTATCAAGGTGAACTGCTTGATATATCATGATATTGATTTAAGGCCATATCGCCCAGCCCTACTTTCTTGCTCTCTTCAGCTAGAGCTTATTTTTAAGAGAGACCCCTGCTCTCTCTGGATGGTCACTAATTTTGCTCAAAACAAAATGTTTGCTTTCTCTTATGAACAGTTATTTTATCCTTACCTGTTTTTCTATGTAAATACCAACCTCCTGTTATGAAATATAAATTAGCAAACTGCAGTTCCTTGAGTGTCCACTTGTGGTGGGCTCCAGAAGATCTAGAAGTTCTGTAAAACCCATGTTAAATCAAACATGATTACAGACTGCTTCAAAAACAAACATAGTGTTGGTGCCATCAACTGCATGAAGAATGGACGCTGTCTGCCTCCTCGCTGGGTGAAGTCACCGTGAGAACAGCACCCTCTGGTGACGGGCTGCAGTATAGGTCATAAATCCCACCTCCTCTGGCAATCTCTATGGAGCTGTAGGCAAGCTTTAGAAACTAATTACACAGAATATACATTTTTCTCCCCCCTGGTTACGATATTTACATGTAGTTACTGTCAGACTGGTTTGTTTTCAAGTCCCCTTTTTTCTGTGCAGCTTCATTTTTAAAAGTTATTAGTTTTCTATGATTGACACTTGATACAGCCTATGGGTGTTCAAAGATTGCATAGCTCACCTGTTTGATACGCTGTTTGAGCCGAGCATCACCACAGCGACTCTCAGTGACTCTCGCCGAATGCGTACAACGCTACCAAGCAAGTGGTGGTTTAGAAGAGGTGCCAAGTGGAGACGAAAATCAAGAAATGAGAAAGAGAAAAATGAAAAAGGGAAGGGGAGAAAGGGGAGAAAGGGGAGATTTAAAACAAGCAAAGCTGATGGGATCCAAAGACTACAGCCTGAGGGGTCTTTTTGTGTTTCAGAGTCCCCAGAGGTGGACTCTATCCTCACTTGTAGAGCACATTGAAACCTGTCATGAAATTCAGGCTCGGTTTGAGATGGTTTAGCCTCCCATTTACACATAAACCTTTACCCAGTGCGGCCAAACCCTCAGTGTTGTTTTGCTGTTGCTCTCATTTAGGTGTAACACCTCGTTTCTTAACACAGCCCACTTGCCTGAGGGAAGAAAGGTTGGAGGTGATATAGCTTATCATTGTCCAGATCAGGGTAAATACAGTACAGGAAGGGATCTGAAATATTGATGAAGGCCCCACATGAAGCCTGCAGCTCTGAAGTCTGGCTTCTATAGAGTGCTTTATCATTCTAGGCTGTAAATGAGCAGCAGAAGAGGGAGAGGCCCTCAGGGCAGTTAGTGAGAGCCAGGAGCTAGGCTCCAACCAAGGACCTCCCTCAAAGATAAAAACAGAGTATTTAGATGAACATATTCCTCTCTCTCTTGTATTAATTAGCCTTCATTTATGCTTTATAGTCTCTGAAGTTCATCTCACTAAGAACAGATTTCTGCACCAGTCTGTATTTGCTCCGCTCTGTGTAAAGACTAGTCTATTTTTCTTTCATATGTATAAATTCGATATAATCTGGCTATTGAGTAGAAGCGGCAAAGTTTGATTTCTGCTTCATTTCCTGAAAATCTATGAAAACCAAAAGGGAGTTATCGTTTCTAGAAGAACAGAAATTGCCCGGGCTGAAACTGCTGGAGGCAGAACTCTCTTTGACACAAAAACTGTCATCCAAACAGATTTTGTTACATTTCATTTTATGGAAATGAGATTTCAATTTTTGCACTTCCCATTATCCTGTTGCTGTTGGCTCAGTTTGATTCTGCAGTGTACCCCAGACTCTTCCATTTGTATTTCTGCCCCTTTTTTCTCACCAACATCAGATGCTTTGACATCAGGACACAGCCAGCAGCTCTCCCCGCGACACGTCTTTGAGCTTTTTTTGTTATTTGACACTTTCAACATTGCTCTCATTTACATATTTAGCGTAATCCCTCCCTGTGGAGCTGCCCATGATAACGACCATGTTGCGAAATGAGTGGCGGTGCGTGTGCCAGCGAGCCATGTGGGCTCAGGGGCTCTGAGGTTTGCCAGTTGGCACCGCGGAGAGGCTGCCAAGGTTGGTAGCTGTAATTGAAAAGGGTCAGCGGCTATGTTGACTGATAAGGGGAAGAAGCAGGAAACTAGAGAATAAAGGACAGAATGAGGGATGTATTAAAAAAGTTAGAAAGTGAAAGATGAAGACTAGTTCAATGAGATAACTGGGGGTTTTATATAATGATGGGGAGGGTGCTTAAGAGACTAGAACTCTTGCCCCGTGTCACGCTGCTACACACTCCCATTTAAATCAGTTAATTGGTGCGAGGCTGCGTGGAGGGAGATTGACGAGTGTGTTGCCATGAGACGACTTGGCTGCTAACTAAGAGGAGCTCTGGGAGGGAGGGGAATGATTCTGTGTGAGCTTGCATGAATAACCTTTTGCATAAATCTGTGTGCATTTTTGCACTCATGTGTCTGTGTGCGCACACTTGCATGTCGTGTAACTACACGTGGGTGCGGTTGTATTTGGGGAGCGCGGGGGGGGGTTAACAGTCGAGAAACAGACAGCAGAGGAGGGGTTGATGGGGGGCTGTTGTAATCTGTGGGGGTACCCGTGTGAAACAAGCGTGGAAGGTGGAGAGGGAAAATCTGTTATTTTGCGTAATTAGCTCATAATTGTGTCTCTGACTGTCAGTGATTGCTTTGTTTATTAGAGAGAGAGGGGCAAATGAACTCCTGGTGCTTTGACTCAATGTCTGCAATTCCTGCTGTCAGTATTTGTCATTAACCGTGTGTCCCATGAGGTCCTGTTTGTTTATGTACAGTAGACAGTTGGGTTATTGGTATTGTAGTAAAAGATAACCTCAGTCAGCATGACAGTGTGTGGTAAAGAGGAGGACTTTTTCTTTCTCTGTTGTTCTGCCATTGACTCATAATTCACTCAACTCTGGTTAGACTCCACTTATTGTCAGAGCAGGCGTTACTTTCAAAAGAAAACTACAGTCAAATCCAGGGATGGGAATTGATAAGATTTTATCCATATCGATGCCATTATCGATTCTGCTTATCAATTCAATTCTTGATCGATTCCCTCATCATTGCTTGTCTTCAATTAAAAAAAAGGAGACTATAGTTTTTCACCATTAAAGGTGGGGTAGGCAGGATCTGAGGAAGTGCCAGTTTTTGGGAGAAATCTTGAATGTAAACACTACCCCTTCCAACCAGTTTTCCCCTCACTAACTTTGTATGGGCTCGTGCACGTCATTGGAGGACGTGGAGCATGCCTCACAACTTGAGGAAGCAGCATCTGCCCAACAACCAATCAGGTCGGGGAGGCAGAGAATGGCTTTGTTTACAGTCAGAAAGAGTGGGCCGCTCAAAAATGTTAAAATGTTGACTACACAGACATAACAAAACACAGCGATATCGTTTCATTCCTAAATGTCATCAATAACTAATTGGTTACTAACTAATAGCTATTGACTGATTTTAAAAGCTTTTTTGTAGATACACCACAAAAAAAGATGGTTCTTTAATGGAATCCTGCCTACCCCACCTTTAAATGAGATCAGATGGATTGTAAACATCACCAAAAGAAGTACCTCCAAACCTGCATTCGTATAAAGCGTATATTATCATTCCATGTAGTGTTTTTACTCTGCTGTGCACAAGTTTCAGAGGAAGGACCCAGGGGGCAGCACGAACATGGAGTTCTGATTTGAGAGAAATGCTGTGCGGTTTGGGGTGCATCCTTGTTGTGAATTCCCAGCATGTCTGAAGCACTTTACTTGGAGAAATGATAACCGCCTGAGACTGTCTCTGAGGAAGCACATGAGCAGACCACTGAAATACTGTGGTTCTCAGAGACAAAGTAACAACAGTAATGGAACTGTGCCGGCTTGCTTGGGTAGTTAAACAAAGCACCTCGCTCCAAGATGTGCACTTTTCTAATGATTATTTTTAGGGTTTTTGGATGAGACAGCTCGAGTGAAACAGGAAATATAATGAAAGAAGGAAAGAGAGGAGAGGAAAAGAAAATCAGAAGTTTTGCCTCACTCTTGGTGCAGACTGGTCTTACCTCTGTACTTCTGTTTACTTCCCTTGTGCCCGTCAAGTTTGATGTTGGCAAGTAACAGCCTTGTAAAAATATGACTAACTGCATGATTGTGGGTTTTAACCAATAACACGCTCGTCTAGAGCGTTTAGCAAATGTAACTTCTGTTAAATCTCATTCTGTTCAATAATAAACGTCTTATTTCTGCCATAAGTACCCGGTTGCTATATTGTTGAAATACCTTTTATGTGAGTTAGCATGTCAGGAAATTACATATATTTTTAGTAGAAGTTGCACAATTCAAATAGTGAATAGAATCAATTTCTAAAAGGCCAGCTCAGATGTAAAATAGACTCCTGGGTTTTAAAAAGTCTGAAACTGGGGAGCACTGGCCGTGAACGCTCCATATACTGAGGGTATGCCACAAGCGGACAACCCATGTTTGATCCCAGCCTGTGGCGTCTTTCCTGCATTTCACCCCTTGCTCTCTCTCCCTATTTCCGGTTCCATCCACTGTTCCATCCTCTTTACAAAGGCTTTTCATTATTTTGTAATACTGGGGTGTAATCTGCTACAAAAAGCAAAAGAAAAGAAAAAATACTATGATAGAATTTTTTTGCCATGTTGGTCACCCTTAATAGTTCCTAAAAGCCATTAAGCCATTAGTTTTTGTTTGAACCAAATCAAGTCAAGCTAATGTTTATTTATAGAGCACATTTAAAATAAACAGGTACAGCTGAACCAAAGCACTTACTCTAAGCTGGTAAACTGCCCTGAATTTCTATTTACCACGAGTAATTTTAGAGGAACTGCTTTTACCTAAAAGTGTCAGTCAGATGGAGGCAAAGTGCCCAGATAAAGTTTTAAATAGGGGTGTCCCAATACAATTTTTTTTTTTTTTACTTCCGATAAAATTCTGATATTGTAGCTTAAAGTATTGGCTGATATCGTTGTTGATATCTGATATTGGCACAAACTTATGCATGACAAGTTTTGCACTCAGCTGCAACGTCTTTATCAGACTTTTTCGTGATTCGTCGAGTTTAGTCTCTTTGCTGAAGAAATTAGGCAAAGCTAAAAAGATGTTTGATGGCTAGTGCTGTGGCCGAGACCCTATATGTACTATTGATGAAGTTAGGTGCTGTTCTGAGCATTATTTGTTGCTATAGAGTGGCGTTTTGGTTGAGGTTTGTTTATGGCTCTGCAGACCACTGTGTATTGTTATCATGCGGTCATTACTAAAGTTGATATAACTAGAGAAGCCAGCGGTCAGTAACATTCATCTCTCGAGGAGTTGTCTAACTCGGTGTTACAGTGTGTTTGACCCTAAATTAATTTTACACTGGAATATCCCTTTAAAGTCAGCACTCCAAAGACAAACCTTAACTCTAACTCTACATTGTGTGTAACAACTGTAAAAGCGTTTATTTGTATCGCTGTCTACTCATATAAACCCACGCGTGCACTTGCAGTTTCGAGCTGTAAATTATGGAAACCATGCGAAGGCTTTTGCTTTATTCTCCATCTCTCCCGCTATTCTTCCCTGTCTCTCACCTTCGCACATTATGATATAGATATTCTCACAGTGAAAGTACCAAATGACCTTCAGCTGTCTCTCTACTGCTCTTCGCTTCTCCTCTTTCTGTTGTCTTCTAAAAATAGACCCCCCCTTCCCAATCATCAGTGGAGTGCTGCGGCTGGCCCTGTAGGCACAGGCTTTGGCAAGAGGGTGCCAGAGATGAGCCTAATTAACTCATTGAGATGAGGAGAGCAAGGTGGAGGGGGGTTGGGGGTGAGGTAAAGAGAGAGAAAGAGGGACAGAGACGGGGGGGTGGGGGTGAATAATGACAAAGATGGAGATGGTGAAAGATGGAGTGGTGCAAAGAGGAAGATGAGGAGGAAAAGGGGAGTTAGAGGAGGAGATAATGAGAAGGAGGGGTCAGCAACAGAGAGAGGAGAGGCAAAGAAAGGGTCTCTGGGGCAAGGATATAGTAGTGAACAAGGGAGAGTGATGGAGAGGAGCACTAATTAGACGAAGGACCAAAGCTCCTCCTCACGTTACACGGCAGGAGAGGAGGAATGGAAGAAAGGAGGAATGAAGATAGATGAGTCGGGCAGCTGCAGCGCAAAGATATGAAAAGGAAATATGTAATCTTCAATAAAGAGCAAGCGAGTGACGGCAATCTAGCCAACTCAATTAGCCCATGTCTATAAAACAAACTGCTCTTAATCGGCTCTGTCAGACACTCATAGGCAAATGAACTGGCTGCTTCCTGCAGGGAGCAAGGATAGAGAGGGGAAAGAGAGATAACGACAAAGATGGAGACACCCCATCACCACCACTCCACCTCATAGCACTTATCTGACATCCGTACCAGTGGCTAAGGATGTTCATTTTGTTACCTCCTCATTTTCTCAACATACTCTATTGCTGTCCTCTCTATGCTGCCTCTAATCCTTTTGACCTCCTTCAAGGTAAACAGTTAAAGTGCATATCAATACCTTTATCTATTCCCATAATGCTTTATCAGAGCTAATTTCTCATAGTTTTGCATTTGATCACCTTTTTAGACCTTTTTGCTCCTAATGTCTTCCTATTGTCCGTTATCTGCTACAATAACCCTAAAAGGTTTCGTTTACTTAACCTCAAACTCTCTCCTTAGAAGATATGTAGAAACTATATAAACATTAGAAACATTCAATGCAGCATTTCATCTTTTTGTAGAGTGAAGTGCTGATGATCATACTCTTCCTATTTAGCTGTCTCTTGGTTGTTGATTTAACTTTGTGTGTGGTTATTGTATAAAGGCTATCCTTGTCGGTTCAGTCAGTCATATGCTTAAAAAACTTTGTTTCACTCGCAATATGTAGAAGTTGTTCGATCATGTTCTTCTCTGAACTTAGTGCTTAGTTTTGCATTTTTTAATTTTGATGACTTCGATATCTCAGATGGCTTCCTCACTATCACTTTCCACCTGAGGGGGACCAGTCACACTGTTGTGGTGACAAAAATGTAAGACAGCTTATTGACTCTGATCATTTAGGGCTATAAAAACAACTCTTGGATTGGCAAAGGAAAGCCTAGATTTTGTCTCACAATAGGACATGTATGTTAGAGCTGGGCGAAATGGCCTAAAAACAATATCACGATATATAAGCAGTTCACCTCGATAACGATAAATGGAGGATAACTACTCCACAAGCTGCTCACCACCTCCCACATTAACTTTGTCTACTTCAGCTGCTGTTCCAGCCGCTCCAACTTTTGGACCGTCCTCCATCTCCTCACCTGTCTTTCCTCTCAGTTACAGACTGGATAGGGTGGAGTCATGTCTCTGACGTAGGACAGCGTCTTAAAGGGACATGAGACCATAGCCTACCTACATACATCCAAAACTAACTTCTATTTATTTATTTTTTTGACACCAGATATATTGACATTGGCAAAATGATGTTGGTTATTGTCCTAAATTTGGTATCGGTAAATTTTCGGTTTATTGCCCAGCCTTTATGCACGTGGCTTTATAGCCCTGGACAAACTTCAAACCTCTGTCCAGGGCTTTTTTTCATGCTAAATCCCACTGAAAACAGGGTTTAAATTTTGAATCACAAAAACCATCATACTTACTTTTTATTTATTTTTTTGTTCTATTTTAGGCACTCACTGGTTTCCATTCATTTCCATTTGAAATTTATCAGCCCACTGTTCGAAACCAGCGCAATGACTGTCAGGTCTGCATTAATTTAGTCTTTAGTTACATTATTATAGTGATTTAATTTATTGTAGAGTTGTGAAAATAATCTATGTTTAAATATGCATTACCACTCAGTAATAATGGAACATTGACACAAATTTATGCAGACTCGATGCCTTTACTAATGGCAGCCAGCGCCCTGTCTTTAACTGCAGGAAAAATACATTAAGGAATCTAATGAATTTGACTGAAATGTCATTGGGTTGATCCATGTACAGAGAAGTCCAAGTCTATCAAAATGTGCAAAATGTAAGGCATTAAAAGAAAAAGTTTGGCAGAAACATGAGTATAATATTCATCACCAAAGTTGTAAAAATGCAAATATCCAAGTATTTTGATTAAAGTTGCATCAAGTTTTGTCTTGTTTTGGTTTTTAACTCACAGCCTGAGCCATAGCTCTCTGTGCCTGCCCCGCTGTCTTGCAATTGGTGGCCCCAGATGAGTGTCCTGGCGCAGGCTCGCTGTAATTACTAAACAGGAGGAACAAGTAGGCTAATTAACACGTTAACAAGCAGCAACCAGCCGACAAGAGCCTACAGCACCGCCAACCGAGGGTCTGACAGCTTCATCCCCCATCTGTCACCAGACACACATGCGCACAGACGTGCCCCTGTGTGTGCATTTGTACGTGTGCCTCAGCGCACAATAGCGTCCACCCCTTCTGCATAGAGGAGGTGAGTGGATAGTGTTGGAGAGTGGTAGAGTTGAGTGCCTTTTGTTCATGGTCGTTGTTGGTGCATTTGTGCTGCAGTGCACAGGTGTCCCTGCTCAGGTATGCCATACATCACAGTTGGCATCACCCATCTCTGTGCATTCACCAACACATCATGGAAACAAAAAGTTGATTTTAATTGTGATAAATGTTATTGGAAACTATATCGAAACTCCAACCCTGATATTTCTTTAATTGTCGTGGTGACCCGAACATGAAGAAAAGCGTATCAAACCAAAAGAAAGGTGCATGTTTCCACATGGTAGTTATATTGGAGCACCATGTAATTTAACTCACATTCATTCTGACAGTTGTGGTTTCTTAAAAAGAGAACTTTTCAGTGGGCACAGACATGGCGCTGAGCTTTTGAAAAGGTTTTGAGGAAGGTTAGTCATCAAATAGGCAAGAAAGTTTTAATCGTGGTGGAGTACGTCAGGACAAGGTTTGTGTCGCTGAGAGTAGAAAGAAAAGATGAGGAGATCATTGGAAAACAAACATCCAGCCTTTATAGAAATTTCAGTCGGTTTGTAATGTCTCTTCATGGTCAGCAATGAGAATGTAGAGGAAAAAATAAAAGCATGGCACACATGGTTAGATTCATTTCAAGTCATTTGGCGACAGAAACAAATTGTTGATGCATAACAATCTCACCAAGTGAGGCACAATAGCTAAAACTAGCTATGTTACAGTCTGATCTGTGTGATAACTTGATTCCAGAGAGGCCCCTAAACATTGTAAAGAGAGCAGTTTTAATCGTTCCTCACATAGATAGAGTGCACCGCTCATTGTCAGGTACCTTGGCTGTATTGATCTGACTGCAAAGACAAAATAACTCCTGGATCTCATCCAGGACAAGACTGAAGGTTCCTCTGAGATAGTGTCTTCCTTTTTAATTCAATTTTATCATTTCAGAAAGTAAGTATGTGTTGTATATTAGGGATGGTATGGTGTTGTAAGCCCACAACTCAATATAGTACCTAAAAAGTTTAACAAGACTGAAAAACCCACTCTGACGAAAATCATGTTTTTCTTGTTGTCTACATGTTCATATGGCATTTTTTTAATGCAAAAGGACGTGAGAAAAATAAGTACAAAATTGCATTTCTGCATTGAAATTGCTGTGAATCTCTGGCAGACCCAAACAGCAGGATCAGACACAGTGAGATTTTCTATGTCACAATTCCAAGCTCCACCCCCCAGAGCCCTGCTATGCAGGCCAGACTCGGAGAAATAGAGAAGAAGATTGCGGGACAAGCGCGTGTGTTAGCGGATTGCAATGCTCATGATTTTGACTAAAAACATCATAATCATAATTTAAAGGCCACTGATAATACTTTAAGTGGTAAGTATTATTATTATTAAAAACAATCAGAGTGGGACTTTAAAGGAAGAAAATGGAGATGCTCGTCACAAACATATGTGAGGAGTGCAGAGCAAGTGAACACTAGTTTTTCAATCATAGATGGTGATCATGGATGAGTGATCATAAAACAAAGAAAAATACAGGCAAATATATTTGAGTAGGTGTAAATATATGTATCGACTCTGTCCGCCATCATGCACCAGTTCTTTCCTCCTCCATCAGTTCTGCTCCTCTCTCTCTCTCTCTCTCTCTCTCTCTCTCTCTCTCTCTCTCTCTCTCTCTCTCTCTCTCTCTCTCTCTCGCTGCCAGGTTCTGCCAGCTGTGTCAGCACGGCCCACTAGGGTTAACCAGCAGCGGTTAATGTGGAACACGGCCATCTGGCACAGATACAGAGAGCCCTCTATTACCGTCACATTGCTGGTATACCATTACATGGAGATGAATACGTCTAGACATGATCAATTGGACAGACAATCTCTGGTCTGATACCAACAACCGGTCTGCTGCTCAGTAAGGCCGGGTTTAGACTTAGGTCATTACAGATGTAGGGACTAGATTATCGGGCAATTTGAGAGATTAACAGACCTAGATTTAAACCCCCCAGACAGTTTGCACACTCAATTTAGCAGCCAAACCTGTTAGGATTCAAAATGATCAAAATTAACCAAGGACATACAGAAGTTTGCATTGATAGGGTTTGCCGTTGACACACTCGGCTTTCTTCATTTGATCTAACAGGACAAGACACCTCTGTGTGTGAGAGCCTGTTTGTAGTTACAGCTCCAGCTGTTTGTTTACATGCTCTGTCTCTTGTGCTCCTACAAGACCGTTTGCGCTCTGGAGTTGCCCTCGGCCAGTTGATACAACACGCTGGTCTCTGTTTTGTTTACATCTGCATCCCTGGGATTACAAACAAGATTATATAGGATCACACAAGTTGCTATGTTGTCTCCTCTGGCACACACAGCTATCTTAATATTTCGGTGTAGTGTGTGTGTGTGACTTGTTAATATCTTCAAATCTTGTTCCGTGCAAGTTTGAGATGATAGTGGAACACGAGTTTCTTCTTATGAGTGTAAATTGGGTCCCGATTTAATTGGATAGGAATCTTCAAACTTGTCATAGCGTAGCTTGAGGTTCAAAAATACACACATGGGAGTCAAACTTTTATTTTTGGGCCGCTGCTCAGACTCGTGTCAAAGTTTGCGTGGGCCTTCTGATGATGAGTTTGTCACAGCCATGAAGTACAATCTGCAGCTTGGAAGTGTTTTTGCTCACAGCTCATTTAGCATTCTTGGGAGAGCAGCCAGGAGGAGAGATCTGTGTCGATAACATAAAAGGCTGTATGAAGAGTTTTAAAGCAAACCAACGCAGCTGCATCGCTCCATGTTTCCAGCGTGTGTCCTTGCCTGCAGGAAAGAAAACAGATGCAGTTATTTCACAATTGTTGACGTCGTAGCGCCGATTTCTGTTTAAGTGCAGGATGGATTAGATAAGGGTTTACTGTGTGCTTTTTCTGCTCACCCCTTTCTCATGTCTCATTCCACACTCGGAGTCCAAGGCGCTGCTCTTATTCTGTTGTCAAGACAACCGCACACATCAGCTCTGCCTGTGTGACCACTTGTCTGTCTGCCTGCCTGCGCCTGTCAGTCTTTTTTTTTTTTATTTGTCTGCTACTTTTCAAATATCCAAGTTCCTCGCAGACTGAGAGCGATGTTTGGTTGCAGTTTTGGCTGCAGCATCAGCGTGACGGATCACAGAGAGGCTGCGTCTGACTGATAAAATGGTTAATTTGGAGGCTTATGCTGATGCTGGTAAAAATAGACTACCCGAGCTTCTATTTTTCATAAGTTGAAAATGTAAGCTCAACAAGCACTTTTTTTTTCCCCCTGACCCTGTTGTTGTCTAATCAGCGTCTTATTGTGTCTGAGCCTGGGGTCTGCAGCATCACACTGTCTCAACAAACAGCACGCTCTCCCCAGCGGCACGGCTCTGCCTCATATCCAATTGGTTTGATTTTCTCTCCGAAGGAATACAAGATGCACACACCCCCCACTGCAGCCTCGTGAAGTGTGGCGGATAGTGTTTTCACGCAGTGTCGACCCTGCTCTCTTCTCATTCATCAGGCTGTGTATTTGCATTTTCAATTAATGGCCAGCGTCATGCGCGGCGACTCCGAAAGCATCCCCAGCTTTGTGTGCGACCCTTAATTGCAATCATTACGCAACGCAAGCAACCCGCCTTTGAGTGTTCAATTGTACACTGCGTTTAATTATGGGAACAGAGTTAAAAGCATTACTCAACAGTCTAATAGACCAGATACTGGAGCGGTTTTCTCTGAAAATGAATGAAATGATGGTTGAATGCTGAACGCTTAATTACTCACCGTTGTGTTTGCAGATTTGCTATGCTGCAATTCAAAGAGGAAGCATGTTTATTGGAAAAACTCAAACAACACAGGTACAAGAACATTCAAACCTTTCTTTTTAAAGCCTGAGAGTTTATTGACCTACATTTGGTGAATTAAAAACAGGGGTAGCTATGCAAGGGAACTTTGAATGACTGAATGAATGAAGTTTATTCATTAGGAATATGTTCAAAAGAGAAAATTAAGAGAAAAAATACAGAATAATATTCGAGAAGAAGTGGGAGGAAGTAAAACTTATCAAGTCCCGCCCTTTCTCCATCAGCTTTTCTGCAAAAGTGCTTCCATATACAGTACACATGCATATTTTTATACAAATGAAAACAGTTTATACAAAGGCTGCATGATATTGGAAAAACTAACATAGCAATTTTTTTTCAACCCTGCGATTCATATTGCGATACTTAAAAATACAGTAGATGACCTGAGTAGCACTTTATGCTGCACTGCTGAAATCTTGAGGACAGTTAACCTGCACTGATCTTACCTCTTTTTGTGAATGTTAGTAGAATGGCTTCTGTATGTCTCAGAGATATTTTTAGCTTTTATTGTTCTGGGACGTTATTGTGGTGACAGATGAACACAGAACACGTGTTATGGTCTAAGTCTAAGTCAGATAAGTGACGTTGCTTTTCTTTTTGGCGACAAGTTTGGTTTTCTCTTGTTCGTTTCTCAATTTGCAATCGTTGTTGTTGTTGTCGGTGTTGTGCTGGGAAACGCATGACAGCCAAGAATTGCATGCACCTCGCAAAACGCGCACCGCTTATAGTAGAGTGGTTCACGAAAATGTACAATTTACGATTGACAATGTACGATTCATATTTGATGAGCGAAACAGTGATGAGTAATGTTCCGAAAGTAATTCTCAGTCGGTACGCGTTTCTCGTCACAACACCGGCAGTGCCAGCGACTCACTCCATGTACGGGGGCGCGGTTTACTTCTCTCTGATTTTGATTGACGGCTGGCAGCGTAGTCTGATTGGCAACTGAGTGAAGAACGAATGTGATTGGTGGAAAGCTGCACAGCACATGCAGAATCACATGCAGTGCATCTCAGTCAGCTACCCTTGAAATCAAATGAGTTTAGGCTCTGCAATGTGACTATCATGCACACGTACATCGCGATGACGATGCTCAAACGATATATCCTGCAGCCCTAGTTTATACACCATGATTCAGTGGTCTTTTCAAAAAACAAAATAAAACAATAAAAGCCAACATAATTCTTAATTTGGTGCAATACCTCCAGTTTCATCCCTCTGCCTACCGAATATTATATTTTTATAGATTTTTTAAAATTTCATCAAGTCTGAGCATCGCTTCAGGTCCAGCTGTAACCTGTTCAATATAAGAACACCACATTGTGAACTGCTAAAACTTTTCATTGTTGTGCGTAACCTTTGAATTATGAAATTAAAGTTGTGAACCCCAGTCTCGAACTTAGAAATGTTTTTGGATCGCCTGTGTTAAGGCACGATTTTTGGCTCTGGAAAGGATTTGTGTTGTTCATGATTTTTACCAGGTTTGACCTCAGAAACAGTAGAGTGGTGTGTTCTAGATACCCAGCCTTGTGAATGATTCTTACTGCTATTTTTGTAACATGATAACTAAGAGCTGAAAAGTCTGATGTTTGTTTTGGAAAAAAAAAAAAAAACTTTAATCTTATTCATATTAAGTGGCACTAATAAAATATTTAAGTATCTTCAAATATAAACACATCCTGGATCTCAGTCCATGCTGATGCACACACTCACAGGCATACAGAGAGACACTTATTTATTCATACGCATGCGGACACACACTCACTTATAAATAGATGTCACTTCTTGCATGTGAGCGGTTAGGAACAAAAGAGGTGATGTGATGCAGGGGGATGAAAAAAGCAATTATTCTGTGCAGGGCTCTGTACCTGGGGTTAGAGCCTCGCCTCTGGAGTAAATAAGTCACTGCAAGAGTGTGCGCTCACGTCGCACATCTAAGGAAGGCTTACACACACACACATACAGACGCATGCAGACATACACACACTTGTGCACATTTTCCCAGGAGCAGGCGCAGGCACACAAATTCAATCTTGCATCTTGCTACAAATGCAGAACACACACATGTATGCTCTTTCCCACACACACACACACACACACACACACACACACACACACACACTTTCCATCTTGCATCCTGTCACATGAATAGCCTCTGCTCTCCAGTAATGAAGCCCTGTGTGTTGCGTTCACGTTTGGCCACTGAGCCAATAACACTGAAGCTGCAGCAAAGAACCCCCCTCTGCTCTCCTACACCCTTATACCCCCCTCCACCCCTCACCCTTTCCTCTTTTACTCCTCATTTTTTTCTCGCCTTGCTCCCACACTCCAACCTTCTAAAGCCTTGATAAGAAATGTCCTCTTCTAAGAGAGAGAGAGAGTTTGAGAGAAAGACGGCGTGAAGAGGGAGCAATTGTGTACTTGTCAGCGAATAAACGGGAGACTCTGATATAAATCTTAATGTCCTATTTAAGGCTTTTCTTCATCATGGGCCTGATTTATTAGCAGGGCTTCCCCTTCAATTCATCAAAATAAGCTATGAGCTCACAGTTGTGGCCGGCAGGGCAAATTAAAGCAAACAACAGTCTGAGGGGGAAGAGGTGATGGAGAGGAGGGGTTGTCATAGAGGGAGATATACACGCATATATATTCACATGTCCCCTACTCTTTCTTTGCCTCTTTCTGTCTCCATTACTCTTTGAATGGCAGTGAGGCCAGCTGTAGTGGAGGCCTGGGGTCTTTATCCAGGACAGAGACAGACAGAGACAGAAGAGGAAAGAGACAGATGACACTTCTAAGACACCAGGGAGTGCTTTGTGTAAAAGCTGGATAAATTTGTTTAGGGATCTTCGGTGTAGCGGTTGGAAAGTAGAGGGATCTGAAATCCACTCAATTAGTCTTGTGTGTGCACTGCTGAGGAGAGTGTATGTGTGAAAGCAGGGGAGGGAATTCATTTAAATTGATGTGTGTGCAGGTGAGTGTCAATTTATTCTATCTCAAAGGTGGTCGTGTATTTAGTTTGTACACTATGCTCACATACGGCGTGTTTAAATTAGACAGCGAGATTTAAAAAAAAGAGAAACCTCGGTGTGTTTTCATTCCCACAACATTAACAATTTGTCACATTTGTAGTTAATTCTTGTCATCGTGTTTGGATCTGTTATTTCAATTCCCAGAGATTACATATTCAATAAAGGAGTAGTTTATTTCTTTAGGTGTAGTTGATGGTGAAACTTGTCAAAAGTAAGTGTAAAATCACAGGATATACGAATGAGTTTTGCCCTTTTGTTGCACACAGAGGCAGAGTCACACTTAAATAGTTTAGAAATATGTGCAGCTTCACCAAGATCAGTGTCTAGGTAAGAATCTCTTACATTTAGAGTTGACCCCATCTGCAGTAGTCAGTGGTCTAACTTTTGCTTGTTCTCCAGCAGAAAGGGCCAAGCTCCTCTGTGGGTAATGAACTTACTATTGACAAGTACCTCTTACAACGCTGCATCAAAAACACTAATCTATCCATTAAAGGAAAGGGTGATATCATTGGATACTCTTTGGGTTAGGGCTGGGCGATAAACTGAAAATTTACTGATACTGAAATTTACGACAATAACTGACGTCATTTTGCTCATGTCATTATATTTGGTGTCAAAGAAACAAACAAATAAAAGTTGGTTTTGGATGTGTGTAGGTAGGCTATGGTCTCATGTCCCTTTAAGATGCTGTCCGACGTCAGGGACGTGATTCCACCCCATCCAGTCCGTAAAGAGGGAAAGACAGGTGAGGAGATGGAGGACGGTTCAAAAGTTGTAGCGACTGGAGCGGCAGCTGAAGTAGACAAAGTTAATATGGGAGGGGGGTAGCGGCTTGTGGAGTAATTATCATCCATTTATCGTTATCAAGGTGAACTGCTCTATATATTGTGATATTGATTTTAGGCCATATTGCCCAGCCCTACTTTGGGTGCATAATCAAATCAACCATGACTTACAAATACATGTTCCAAGCTCATTCAGATCAGAACCATTTGGACATGTGCAGAGTTGTCTAATTTTGCTAAAACAACCAGAGAAGAAGAAGAGTTGTATTTACAACTGTGCTTTCAACAAACCAACAAATGCAGTAGTAGCTCACTTCATCCGATTCAGGATTTTTCCCTCCACTCAGAATGGACCTGAGCCAGGTTCTGAGAGCGGTTGTATTACTCCTCGCCTGTGTTACATGAGGAGACTGTGTCCAGCAAGAAAGTTGTGTCAGAAACGGACCGATTGCTCTTGAATCCGGCCATGTTTACATCTAGTCACTAATGGTGGAAATGCGTCATGTTGACGTAGGTTACACACGTGCAGTCAGGTTAGTTTTGCCCCAACACACAGTCATGATGGGAATAAGTGTTTACATGGACGTGTTTCAGAAAAAGTAATCGGTATAAACCACCCCTCTCCATCGCAATGCAATTTCTTTCAGATTGAGCTGAATCGGATCAGAATCTTTTGATCAACATGTTTACATGACGCAATTTTTATTCCGATCAGGCCTTTATTCCGATTATTCGTGCCCATGTAAAAGCAGCTAATGTTGTGTCATTTATGTCTTTGAGCACCAGTTAAAAATGCTCATGTACTTTGTTTTGGGATGCATTCTCGGCCATTTTCTTTGGTGGATGTATTGCATGTGCAGCTTTTTTTTCATTATGTCTATATACAGACTAGAGCTTGAGCTCCAGGGAAATTTACCCCCCTTACATCTACTAAAACCAGAATGACACCCCTTTCAAAGCAGATCGATACGCCGTAGATCCAGACATTTCCTCTGAGGAGGCCTGTCTTTTTCTGTAGGTGTACATGTGAGAGTGTTTGTCAAGGAACTTCACACCCGACAACTGGGATCAAATAACAAGAATTAAAAGGTTGTAACAAATGAAGTAAAAGGAGACTTGGGGATGAGAGACGGCTGCAGAGAGGAAGGAGAAAGAGAGACTGAAAAATGGATAAAGGAGCAGCAGATTTGTCTCTTTTTGGAGTTTGTTGTGTAGCAAGTACAGACACACTTTCTCTGATATCCTTGAGGGTTTTATCCTGCAGCCACTTGCAACAACTATTGTAGTTGTGAGAAAACAAAACATTCATAGGGTTTAAACTATACTTAATGTCATTCTGATGAGATCCCAGCAACAAAATAGCATTTTAAAAATAAATTCAAATTATATTTACATCATTTTAAACTCTGATATTTATGAGATGGTCAAGGGATTCGGTGCTAATTGCTTGTGAGATATCAGGAGTAAAATGCCCCATGGCAATAAAGAGAGTCAAAATATTATACTTAAGCAAACAAGCTTGAAGGCAGACATGTGACAAAAATTTCTAAATGAACTTATTCATGACTGGAAACAAAAAAGAGACTGATAAATATTCAAGTAATTCAAAATCACATTATCAACAAAAGTGCAGAATATGCAATAAGCAGAGGGAATATGTACACCACAGAGACAAAAACAAACTGGTACAAATGTGAACTCAGCATGTGTGTTACCTTAGGCTGGCTAAAATTCTCTTGACAAACCCCAACACATCCTCCATGAAATTATGTTAAACTCTAATTCACATCATTTCAGTAAGAAAAATTGAATAATAGCATGTCAACAACACTTTAAGAACATAGAAAAGCTGGTAGCAGGAGTGCCAAATTTTTTTTCCACATTTCCCAGCCTCTGCCAGAATTACTGAATACATTTGGTCAAGTTGGATGGGGGTATCGGATTATATCTTCTCTATTTATTTTATTTCAAATATTTGTAAAGTCTTGTATCACATCCCTGATATGGATCTTGTAGTATCCATCACCTTTAATGTTCCTCCTTCTGGGACGGTTGTGATTTCATCAGCCGTGATTTCCCCATGGATGAGACGCAGCATCGACTTAACCAAGCGGTCAATCAGCCATGAGCTGACTGATCACCATCCAATGGTGAGAGGCCAGATGAGGTCATCGTCCTTGTGACTCCTGTCACCCTTGACCCTGCACTTTTGACCTCTAGGTCCGGTCTGGCGGGAGTCTGGCGTGGGGACGCCCGGCAAATCAATCGCAAGGAGGGGTTGTAATAAAACAAGTGCTCCCAAGGGGGAAACCCAAACAAACCAGCAGTGTCCAGAACGGCAAGACAGCCTGTCAATCAACCACTTTAGGCTGTTATAGTGTCATTCATTTTACAAGCTTGTTTGTTTCAGTGAGCTGTGACAGGAACTAGATTTGAACAGAGTCAAACAATTATGTGGTGGTAATGACCTGACGCGTTTCTCCCACCGACTGTCTGATCCTGAGACTGTGTCTTTAATGAATAATCTTTGTTACGACTTGACAAAAATGTTTGCTGATCATACCAAAAGCTTTAGAATTAAACTGTGATTATAAACATGGAGGATTTATTCATGATTTTCCATCAGTAGCCAAAGGCACAGGTTTAACTTATAAAATCAAGGTGGTTACACCAAAGTCTGGACAAAGGTGCAATTACGCATATTCATGTAATCTAATGTTGCGTTCCAGTTGTACTCGGAAGTTGGACTTTCCAAGCTTTGAGTCTGAAATTCATCTGGAATGCCCCCCTGAAGTCAGATATCCGACTCGGAAAGTCAGATGATCCTCACCAACCCCGACTTGACGACAACGCCATAATCCAAGATGGCAGCGCAGTGCATTAACAGTAAAGAGTAACAGTGAAAGCTCTTGTTTTAGTGAAATTAAATAAGTGGTATATGTTGGACCGCCCAACGTCTAACTGTGAACACGGTGCTATGGTGTTTGTAAGAATAAAATACTGTAATGTGTGTTGTTTACAACTGGTATAGCTAACAACAGCTGACAATTGTAAACAACAGATAACAACGGCTAACAGTAGGCATCCATCTTAGTTTTCCGCCTTGTTTACTGGAATGCCGTCAACTCGGGTGTAGCGTCATTCCCAGCGCCGACATCTGACTTTCGAGATAACTGGAACGCAGCATAAAAACAACAAACCATGCTTAAACCGCCCATGGTGAGTTTCTGCAAAAAGCCAAAAGTGCCAACACACTACAAAAGCCACAGTTATATGTTTTATAACAGCTTTGCTACAATGAAAGTTTTTGCATTTATTTGTACCTTTGCTGTACTCATCTTTCATTCTTAAGTTGAGTACTTCCAGCACATCAAGCCTCTAAATCACCAGCCCGACTCTTCTCTTCTGTTGTCCTTAAATGGTGGAATAAATTATCCAACTCCATTCGAACAACAGAGTCCCTTTCTACTTTCAAAAGACAGATAAAGACTCAGCTCTTAAGAAAACACTCTGCACTTAGCTAGATGAGTCTCCGCTGTTGTCCCCGGTGGTTGAATGAGTCTTCCAACTACAATTGGCTCGCACTGTCCTGCTCTGCTCCTGGGATGCTTGCTTGCAGACAGGAACGAGGGTGGTTTGTTGATTTGACAGACATTTCATGCTGCATTGTTGACTCAACTTTACACAAGTTTCACCAAAGGACAAGCAGGATAAAGTCCAGGTTAGGGCTGGGCGATAAACCAAAAATGTACAGATACCGAAATTTACGAAAAAACCAACATCCTTTTGCCTGTATCGGTACATTTGGTGTCAAAAGAATAAAAAAATAAAAGTTGGTTTTGGATGTGTGTATGTAGGCAATGGTCTCATGTCTTTTGAAGACGCTGTCTTATGTCAGGGACGTGACTCCTACCCATCCAGTCTGTAACAAAGAGGGAAAGACAGGTGAGGAGATGGAGGACGGTTTAAAAGTTGTAGCGGCTGAAGTAGACGAAGTTAATGTGGGAGGGGGTGAGCAGCTTGTGGAGTAGTTATCGTCCATTTGAGGTGAACTGCTCAATATATTGTGATATTGATATGAGGCCATATCGCCCAGCCCTAACGTACATGTCCTATTGTGAGACCCTGTGATTTCCAAGAAAAGGGAAACACAAACAGTATGGTAGTATTTGACAATCAAAATTAAATCAATGATAAAACACAGAATATTGGAGGGTTTGATAGAATGTGAATGTGCTTTTTAAAAAAAATCTGGGCTTTCCTCGCCCGGCCCTAGTCCAGGTTGTAGGGGTAAAAATTTGGGCCATTCACATAGACGCTTTTGGCTTTTTTTTTAAGTTTTGTTTTAAGAATCATGAATTCAAAAAAGTGACTCGGAGGGTAACTAGGGGCCATGAAAGTCTGAATCTGATTTCTGAAAATGAAAGTGATGGGGTAGGATTGTGATATCAACATTTAGTTGAACACAGCTCTTCTATAATTTGTATCCATATTGTATTTGGCTTGATGCCCTTGTGTACACTTGACAGATGCATGAGTGGTTCAACACATGGAATTGTGTTTAGGGACTGACTACCAGACTGAAACTGTACGCTCGGCTTACAACGGCAAATCACAGCAGACTTTTTCCCCCTGCATGCTCCCCTCTCCTATCAGACAACTGTTTCCAGGCAGATTTAGTTTCACACGGCCAGTCTCTCTGTTCCTCACTCCAGTCTTTCGTTTTAACTAAAAAAAAAAAAAAAAAGAAAGAAAAAAAACGGTCCAGCCTTTTCTCTTTTCTCCCCATCTCTCCTGATCAAACCTGGGGTCCAACCTTCCAGCCCATCTTCTTTTTCTATCTGACCATCTCTCCATTCATCTTTCTTTTATCTCTGTCTCATCCAGGTCTCTGGTGGGAGCAGAGAGGTGACAGGCGTGTGTCTGCCTGGCCCTGCTGTCTGCTTTTCTAATGAGCCTGAAACACGGGGGGTCAGCCTATTATGGAGATGAGGTGATTCTGACGGGCCAAAAGGTGATGGACCTCGCTAATAGGGGCCCTTTCTGTTCCCTTTTCCCCTCCTTCCCACCTTTCCTCTCATTTTCCTCTCCTCCTTGCTCGAGCTCATTCCTCCTCCCTTTCCTCCATCTTCAAGTTTATTCTATCCTGCGAGGTCTAACGAAGGGTCTTGTATGCTAAACAGGAGCTGTGGCCTCCTGCTCGTCCTTTTCTTCCCCCTCCTCATTTTTTCCCCTTCTCTCTTCATCTTTTCATCCTGGGGTTGTTTGAAGTTTCTCCCCCTCGTCGACCGCTCGGTTCAATCATCTCTCTCGGCCCAGGGCCACCTCTGTTTGTCTGCTCAGCCACTGTGGGGTCTCTTTTTGTAGTCAGGCCCTGTGCTGAAGCCCTCTACTGATTCCTTCAGCAGAACAGCATGTGTACGTGTGGTTGTGTGTGTGTGTGTGTCTGCATGTATGTTTTTGTGTTTGTGTGAAGTGAATTTCTCCAGCCTCTCTTCAATCACATGCAGCCCTTCTTCCTCCTTCTCTGTGGCCGGGCCTGAGTCTGCCGGGTTGGCTTTGAAATGCAGCCAAAGCTCCGCCACAGAAGAGCGAAAAAAGCCCAGAAAACAGGGTTTGTAAGTGTGTGTTTTTGAAGCACACATATGCACACACAACTACGGGAGAGCACTCTTTGTATCAGTTTCACTTTCTTGATACACACTCCCCCCTCCTGCCTCTTCTCCGTCTTTATTTTTATTTATTTCAGATTACAATCTGGTTTATTTCTCCCGGGGGTACGACGGTAAATTAACCCTGGGTAAATATGTACCTGTGATTGTTTAGAGCTGAATTGTAGCTTTGATGATCCTGTAGGGGTGCGTTCAATAGCCCTGTTGCAATTTGAATCAGCAGGGTCACCATCATTGGGTATCGGCTCATTAAAAAGTAAAGAAGGCTCAAAAACCTGCCTTGTTAACGCTGTTTTCCACATTTGATCTTCAGCGGTTCTGCAGATTTCTTCCATTTAACCGTTTGCCAGTCTAGAGCTCGCCGGGCGCCCCTGGTTGCTAGGTCAAATGGAATGATTAAACAGGAAGCAATTCATTGGTCAGATCAGGTGATATGCAGATTAGAGCCGCCTTGCTGTGCCAATGCATGGCAAAGAGAAAGCTCCAGTACCACATGCCAGGAATATTCAGAGATGGTTGTTGCTAGGGGAAATTTTGGGGTGTTTGAGGTACTTTAAGCTGAAAAAAAAATACACCTGTGCCTCTTTCATCCTGCTGTGTGCAGCACTCATCTGAATTTGGTATTCTTGACGATTGTTTCCTTTTTCAGATCAAACACATGACTGACTTAAGCTGCAAACAGCGAATTTGTCACTGTTATTTGAGAGTATTAATAATCAATAACAGCGACAAATGTTATGTTAGCGCTACTGAAGCCATACGAGTGTCAAATCAGATCACACGCACCTAAGCTAAGTCAAATATTTGAGACAATTTATTGAAATTTTGATAATAAAATGCTCCGGGCTCCTGTAATTATCTGATTGCGAGTGCCTGAGGTTCCTGCCTCTGAGGGATATTTAGTGTCATAGCTGAACTCACAGTGAGAGGTGGTCCTGATGATTAGCCCCTGTTAGCGTCAGGTCTCATCCACTCCTCAGTGTTATCCCTTAGCATTAGTCTAATGGCCCAGGAAACACAGATAATGACTCTCAGCACAGATTAGCATCTGCCTCTGCTGCTACTTCTGCTGTTAGACGCGCACACACACATAAGTACACACGGATTGTTCATGTGGACGCTGCAACAGACAGGCTATACATTAGCAAATAATTACATATACACAATGAGAGACACAAATGGAGTCCGTAGAGCAAATTTAATGCCTGGTTTGGCATGTATGTTCCTCTTTGTCTGGCTTTCATAGCGTCTTTGTTCCTTTGTTACTCATCTTTAACTTCTGCTCATCCATCATCACTGAAACTCTCTTTCATCTCCAGCAAAAGTAAATTTACCCAGGGTTTCAATTTTGTCTCAAATGGCAGATGAAAGTTAAAACAAAATACAGAATAATAACCATTTAGATTTTGTGGAGAACTTTTGTTTCACTGGAAAAAATACACACAAGCATTGAACTTCCTCTCACATCATGGCCACCGGCTGAACCGCTGCGGTGAAAGTGAGCAACACAATTCGCTTGACGAGAACTTAAAAAATGTATTATTTGGTTGTGTGTGTGTGTGTGTGTGTGTGTGTGTGTGTGTGTGTGTGTGTGTGCATCTGCCAAGAGGAGGCCCAAGGCTTTGTCTGTGATGTGTTTTCATAGGGAGGGAGGCCTAGCTGGGCTGCAATACAAATTAGCACAAGTGTGTATGTTTCTGCACACCTCTCTGCCTCTGTAAACGCATGAATTTTAACAGCCGTGCAGAAGACTATCATGTCTGCTTTGTGCATGAATGCATGGATGCAGGCGTTTGGATGCATGTGTGGCGATCCCTCCTGCAGGGCAGTGGAGTGGTCCGTAGTAAGGGTTTTTTTTTTTTTTTTTTACCCTGTGCCTGTGAAGTCTAGCCGTCCATAGAGAGGCCTCTTCAAATGCGGCTCACTGGTGATAGATGGTCACTTATGCTGCAGCTGACATCCAATCTGGCATCAGCGATTATAAAGCCCTCACTTCTTGATGTGTTCCTCTGTAGCCGTTGGACCCCCTCTGCTCAAACACAGAAAACCCATTTTGTGTCATAGGGCAATGAAATGAGGTTGTGTGTGTGTGTTTGTGTGTGTGTGTTTTAGTGTGTCTGGTGGGTTCTATGATTGGAAGGTGTCTGCATGTGTGACAGTTGAGTGTGTAAATACAGTGTGTGGTGTATTTGTAAACTTTGACTGTTTTTTAAATCACATTTCATTGTGCACTTTAAAAAATGAGGAATAATGGATCTAATAAAGATGTTTTGATGCAGTTTTAACCTGTTTTAATCCAAATACTTTGTGCCACAGTCCAAACAAAATACCAGTGCGAAACATTACAGTCTGTGCTCCTTGAACAGACCCTGTAACACCGAGCGCCACTTGACACTGAGTAGAAGCAGTAATAATATGGCTTACAGTTGCATTTGGTAGTAAATTGGCTCACAAAGGCCCAACAAACTAATCAGTTACCTTGTTGTTCTCATGGTAGCCTAAGTGTATGATTATATTAGCGCTCACCGTCGCTTGCTCAATAGCACGTCTCAGCACAGACGCCAATCAGCCTAGCAGGAAGAGTGGCGTTCCCTCAAACTCACAGAGACAACTTGTCATTGCTCGGCATACATCTCTGAATAATCAATTGGATAAATATATAAGATGCTGTTTTGTTTTTTGATTTAACTTAAATAACACTATGCAAAGTAGGGTGGGAGAAAAAATCAATACAGCATAGTATTGCGATATTTTGTCTAATGAAACATCGTATCGCCTCATTTACCAAGTATCGATTTTTCAAATTAATTGCTAATATGAAGTCAAATCTCTGATAATGGAAAAATAAAATCAACTGTTTGTCCAGTGAGGTTGGCAGAGGTGAAATCATAGAGCAGGAGAAAGTTAGTGCAACAAATATATTAGGTTTGCAAGATGTGCAACATGAAAATTAAAAGACAACGTAAATAAGACAAACATAAAGAATAGCCAAATGCTACTCACTGTATTGCAAAATGTTAAAAATCGCACTAATATCGTATCGTGGGGCCTCTAGTGATTCTCACCCCTAATCTAAAGTCAGTTAGCTTCGGTAATGATAATGATCCAGACTGTTACGACCATAGATGTGAACAGCAGATACAAAATGCCCCTTTGAGCTGTGTGCCTACATGGCAGCCATCTTGGCGGGGGCAGCTATCCCATCAAAGGCATTAGGTGTACATGGGAAATAAATTCCTATCTTGCTCATTTCTAAACCAATTTCCATGCAGTCTACTTTATTGTCAATGACAAAACATGTGCTATTAATTCAGAGCATTTGATTGAAAAAAAAAGTTCTGTTTTCATAGCATATGTTTTGATGTTAAAAAATTAAGTAAACCACATGAAAATCGGTTTAGAAATGATTTGCTATATGACTTATTTCCCATGTACATCTAATGCCTTTAATGGAAAAGTTGTCCCTGCTAGGATGGCTGCCATGTAGGCACTTTTAACGGGCTGCTTGCAGTGCACTGGCATATCTAGCTCATATATATCTGTGGTTGTGACATCTTTGGTTGTTCTGTCCTGCACACAACCCTCTGAACATTCGCTGTCAGGCATATGGGGCCAATGTGAACAATGTATTTCAGATATGAGGGGTATTTCTTTGTATTATGAGTGCAACACTTGTGGGAAATGAATATTTCCCACTGAAAATTCAGGCCTTGAACCTAAAACCACTTTTAGAAAAGCACGGTGAGCATTTCCATTACAGCAGTTGTCATTATTTAAGCATTTTTAAAAAACAAAATCTGTCCTTGTTATGCAGATGGAGTTTCTTTTCTTCCTTTTTTGCCATTCCTGTTTTCAATCTGTCCCTATTGTTCAGTCTGTCCTCCCTTCTTTTCTCCTCCACTTTCTTTGTCATTTTATTTCTATTCTTTTGATGAATACTTCATTCCCTCTCTGTCTCTTCTCCCTACCATTAATTCTTCTCATCTGACCCGTCTTGTCCTGTCCTGTCGCTCCTTGATCGCTAACTATCCCTCTGTGTGACTGAACCTGAACTGGGTTGGCATTCACCGGGGAACTGTGAGCGCAGCATGGCGACTCCTTTGAGACAACTACACAGAAATACGTTCTGGCTCTGTGATTAGACTGTGCTACAGGGTGCTTGTGTCTGTGTGTGTGTGTGTGTGTGTGTGTCTGTGTGTGTGTGTGTATTAGATTGATATGGCGCCTTAGTATGTGAGAGTCTGAGGCCTATATTTGCTGTGATTTTGTGTAAGCCCCATGCAACACTACTCTCACTGGACCCTAAAGGAGCTTAGTGCACCTTATAATAAGCCTCTACTCACACTGAACAAATAGCTGCAGCATGAGCCATTATAGAAGAACACCAGTTCAGACCCCCACAGCCTGACACTGGGTTTTCTTTGACCACTCATATCTGACTCCATAGGGGAGTCTGTGTGCAGCACAAGTAGTTTTATAACCGCCTGTCCTCTGACTGGACCTTTACAAGTGAGCTGATAGCCAACTGAGAAACAAAGATGGCAGCCTCTGTCTAGCAAACCCGATTTGTACTGCGCGTGTGTGAAACGTACGTCACTTCCTCTCCTCGTATTTCAATGTATTTTATGGCAGTTAGCCGTTACTGTTGCTACCTACCCGATCCGTACTGAGTAAGTGCAAATTTACGTCACCTTAAAAACTTTAAACTGCCGATCGAGTTCAGAAACCAGCTGGCGATGTGACAGGCTAGCTAGCAGGAGGCTCCAGGGCGCGAAATTTGTTTTTTTGGAGGATGGTAGGGGAAGGTCCCGCCCTCCTTTGCCTCTGATTGGCTAGAAGTGCTGGGCTCTTATTGGTTATTTCTAATGGCTGTGAAAGGTCATCGTCTGTCAGGTTACGGTAAGGGTAAGGGTTAGGGTATAGGATTAAGATGTGGGTTAGGGTTGGGAGATTCAGAAGTGTGATCATGTTCTGTGATGTTTTGTTCGATGTACAGAGCCGACAGCTCGTGTACGGCTTGAGTGTGTGACAACGTTTCCAGCTTTTCTACTCAATCAGAGGTGAAGGAGGCGGGACCTTCTCCTACTGTCCTACAAAAATATATATCGCCTCCAGGGCTAATGCCAAGGCGTTCGCCAGAGCTCCTGCCCGGCACGTTTAAACCTTTTGGGCCACAGAGAGCGCTGCCACCTGGTCAAAATGACGGTTCTCTGACTTTTCAAAGTATCAAGGAGGATTTATTTCATTTATTTAAAAGTTACATTTATTAAACAAAGTCTATTTTTTAGGGACAATGAATTTCAGTGTTTTTATACAGCGTTTCAATTTCAATAATGAAATATTCACATTCATTCAAGCCTTTTATAACTGCCTTTCAATTTCACAATTAAGCTGTAGTAGAAACCTTTAATCGTGAAACTGGGCGCCATTCTCTTGACTTTCCGGTGCTCTGCCTTAGTCAGAGAAAGCACTCCATTCAGTAGAAAAGTGTGTAGCTGGTGATAAACTGAAGCATCCATTCTGACTGAAGCGAGCTCGCTGATGCTGAAGCTGTCAAACAAGTTTCGAAGCTGTTGCAAACCACGAGGGGCAAAGAATTGCTGAGCTGTCGCAAAGATGGCGAGTAGCGGAAGTGACATACGTTTCGCACATGTGCAGTACAAATCGGGTTACTGGGACGGATTTAGATAGCGACAGTCAGCTAGCAACTGAAATGCGACAATCGTGACAGATTACCCTTGTATTTGAGGCAAAGATCTTGATCATTTGATCAAGAATAAAATTAGAAATATTAAAGTGCTAATTCTTTTTGTGTAGCTGCGTTTTTATGTGTCTGTGCATGGTTCGCTCTTTATTCTGCATGTGTCTGTAAATGTCTGCTTCTAAATCAGACGCTTGGTATCCCTCCATTTCAGACTTGTCAAATCTGATTTTCCTCTGCAGAGCTCTCTCTGCTCACAGCATACCAGAAACAGATGAATCCATGCAGCACAATACCTTACAAGATCCAAAAATGTCCCACCACAAAAAAGGACATGATTGCTAATAGAAGGACTTCATGTCATCTATGCAGAAAGATTCAAATGACTTTTTAAAATACCATCTCTCTGCTCTCTCTATTAGAGAAACCTTTCCTCCTGTACGTTTCATATTCCATTTGGTATTTTTGACTCACTTGAGAGGAAATTGCTGAGAAGACAAAAAAAGACGAAGAAATTGTATGCTTAAACAGCCGGTGATAATGGTGCTGCATTGGGTCACTAATGGATTTTTAAAATAGCTTTTGACTGCCAAGACCGAGCTTGACCCCTCTTTGGTTTGCTCTTTATGATCAGAGGAAAGAAAACAGCCGACATGCGTCATTCTTTCACATTTCTGCAGTGTGAATGCAACAACTCTGTTATTACAGTGGTTTCATTTCAAGAATTCAGAGACATTTTTTCATTTGTTTTCTTAAATTCTTCAGCAGCTACACTGGCTCACGGTTAGCTACCCCATTGATTTTAAAATTCTGCTTCTGACCTTCGAAAACCATCCCTAACCTCGTTCCTCCATCCCTTTCCGACCTCCTTTACATCAGCAACCCCTTCTTCCTCTTTCCACCTTACTGTCCCACCTGCCCATTTGAACACCATGAGCTCCAGAGAAGGGCTGGGCCATGAACCGAACATTTAACGATACCTAAATTTACGACAATTACTGACGTCATTTAACCCATATCAATGTATTCATGTCAAAATAATAAATGAAAGTTGGTTTCAGATGTTGTGTAGGTAAGCTATGGTCTCATGTCCCAGTAAGATGCTGTCCTACGTCGGAAAACTCCACCCCATCCAGTCTGTAACAAAGAGGGAAAGACAGGTGAGGAGATGGAGGACGGTTCAAAAGTTGTAGTGGCTGAAGTAGACGAAGTTAATGTGGGAGGGGGTGAGAAGTTTGTGGAGTTGTTATCGTCCATTTATAGTTATCGAGGTGAACTGCTCTCTATATCGTGATATTGATTTGAGGCCATATCGCCCAGCCCTACTCCAGAGCCCTTAGCTGCTCTTCTCCCTGACTTTGAAACTCCCTACCACCAGACATTGGTAATATCAACTCTCTCTTTATTCTCAAAACCTGTCTTAAAACGTATCTTTTTAATCGGGCATATTCAGTCAGACTGATGTTTTCAGTCGACCTACACTGTTTCATTCATCGTTTTAACTTGTTGCTAACTTGTGTTTGTGTTGTGGACTGATTTGTCTTGTTTCAACCTTCTCTTGTAAGGTGGCCTTGGGTGTTTTGGTTTGGTAATAATTTCCAGTTTAACAAAAACCCTAAGTTTCTGTGTGGGTGGGGTTTTCACAGCACTTGTATTTGTGCTACAGGTGTAGATGTCCTAATATCAGTCTGTATGTCTGCCCTCAGTGTGAAAAAGTAAAAATACAAAGCCTTCAATATGTCTTGCCTAATCAAGTATGTGCAGGATGTTCTTGTTACCAGCATTGTTTGAAACAAGTCTTTCCTAAATCCAAATTCAACTTGAAAAACTGTTTTTTACACAGTTTTTAATTGGCACCAAACAATCTGAATCTGGCTTATAGGTGTGAAAACACGTCTTTCATGCCCAAGCCTCAGTGCTATGAGAAAAAGTACATATAGTGAGTATTTAAATAACCTCAAAAATTCAGCTTATCATGTAGCTTTCATGACCAACTTTCAGTATCTGCCTGTAAAAAGCACCTTGTTATATTGAAAATGTCTGAAACAAGCCATTTTACACAACCCATTACCTTGCATTCAGCAGTCACAGTGAATGACAAGCTGAGGATTATATTAGAGCATCTCACAGATATAGAGAGGGATATTTCCCTCATGAGCGGCGACTGCAAAAGCGAAAGAAGAGCAAATAGAAGGAGGAGAGTATTGAGCTAACATTAATATGGTGGCGAGGAACAGGACTCGTCTTTTTCTCGTATTGTTACTCCATCACTGCTGGATGTGTATATAAGCAAGCTTTAGCTTACATGTTTGCTGTATCAACTGAAAGGTTTAAAAGTATTACTTTGATGTCCAGAACTTATTACAATTTTTAATGAGATACCTGATAAACGGGTCCGATACGCATTGACAACAGGGCCAGCCCAAGCCTAACCTCAGTAATCTTGTCCTGTATATAAAAATAAATGTGACCAGACTAAGATAAAAAAAAATCAAAATTAAGTCAGTTGAGATTTTGACATAAAGAATTTCGAAATTCAAAAAAATGAAATTTTAACATTAAAGTTGAAGTTTCAAGATTAAAGTCGACACGAATAGAGTTGAAATTTCGACTTTTTTAAGTTTCAACTTCTTATCAAAATTTCGACTTCAATCTCAAAATGGAAACTAAAAAAATCTCCCTCTCCTGTAACCCGGGATTTCCACGCATCCAAAACGGCTCTGATCCACAATGGCAGCGACATTCGCCTTCCGCCAATTCCTACTGGATCCATTTGTGAGGTGAAATTCCTGGGGGATTACTGACAGCAGGAATTGCGAGAACTCACAAGAACCCGCACATTCACGTGCAATCGTGCAATAAATTGTCTTTAGCCACATAGGCTAACCGTATCAGCAGAGGAGGAAATGTACTTCGAGACTTCTAAAATCGGCATCTCCTCATCCATGGTGTTATCGGGGTGAAATGCTGTCTCTAAACCTTCCACTTGTTCGTCCCCGCCCGTTTGCTTGGTGTGAAATATGGATGGATGGAAAGAAGCCGGTGGAAATTGACACATTAACTTAATATGGTTACGATCAGCTGTGATCGGCAGATACGGCCTTTTTGTAGCGGTTCCGTATGTGGTGGAAATTGGGGGTAATTATTTTTTTCTCTTCTTGTAGCCCTTATTCTCTTTTCGTATTAATCTGTGTTAATTAACAGCAAATTAACAACAAATAAAACCTGAGTGAGTGTGTATGTGGAGCTCCCAACAAGCTGCCTTTCATGCTCCCGCTATGACATAGTGCAGTATGTAATGACGCACCGGTGCATTAATATTATGCGTATTTGGGATGCAGTGTGCAAGATCAGGGGCATTACAAAGGCCGAACTGTTCTTGCGCTGTTGTGGATTTGCAGTGTGTAAGAGGTGTGTGTTTCCCTTTTAAACACACACAGATACACACAGATATCCTGCCCTGATGTTTGTTAAGCACCGGGACAATAGCACTGATTAATAAAATTGGATACTCACTGTGAAGAGCTTAAAAGGATCCCATTCTCACATACATGTAATCCCTCTCTGACATGTCAGTGTCTTGTGAAGTGTATTTACCCTTCTTTATCCTGAAAGTGGAAGACGGGAAAAAATTGGTATCTGCTTAGTGAATAGGACTATTTTTAGTGAGTTTTATTACTTAAGTATGTTTTTTAAAACCCTTTTTAATCCTGTACTCTGGACAAAAGCCTCCAACCCAACCAAACTTTTGAAATATCAGCAGGTAAATCACTTCAGTGCGACTCCCACACACTGACAGTATTGTTCCAAATCCAGCTTTGACTGTCCAAACTAGTCACCCACACAAAAACGTCAGCCTGTCACTGCAGCATTTTAGACTAGACTGAAGTAAAAACAGCACTGTTTAGTCAATGTGC
Source organism: Xyrichtys novacula (assembly GCA_962446985.1). Classification (NCBI taxonomy): domain Eukaryota; kingdom Metazoa; phylum Chordata; class Actinopteri; order Labriformes; family Labridae; genus Xyrichtys; species Xyrichtys novacula. The sequence goes on along the minus strand of OY660866.1, from coordinate 30,541,049 downwards.
TGAGACATGATGATTACGGAAATGACAAACGTAACTTTTTGCTGCTGCAAGTCAGACCGCCTGTTGAGTTCGTTCCCTGTGGATGATTCCTGTCTTCTTTAATTAAAGCTTTGTTATAATTGGTGTCACAAGTGCTGCAACTACTCTTTGTATATGTGACTAATGAGGGAAGGATTTAGTGAATCACTTTGCAAACATCATAATGCACATAGGAGACAGTTTGATTTCACCAAAAGTTTTTACCTAAGCGAAACTGTGCAAATATTTCAATCACTTTCAAACTCTAATGTCCTCTGCTGGGGATGTTGCTCTGATACAACAACTTTTTGCTGTTGTTGTTGTTGTTTTAATGGCTGCAACTCCGTTTTTAGACCAGCTGTTAAATCCTGATCTTAATAATTGATCTGAATAATAAGGCAAATGAGGTCCTGCAGGTTCAAGAACATGGAATTGCTCAATCACCAGAAAAGAAAAACATGAAATGTTAGGTGGAAGTGTTTCAAGGTGAGGCACTGATAATAAAATGAGAAAAATTCACTGTGTGGCTTTAGCTTTCAACGGTTCAGACATTCATTTAAATGCTTGGTCCGATAATAAGGAGAATCTGCTCTAAAAACCCGTTTATTGTGTTGTGTAGAGAGTAGGGATGCTCAAAATCAAAGATCAAAACTTAATACCCCAAAAAGACTTCATCATCATCATCACACTACCTCTGCTGTGTAAACAATAACACACGCACACACTCAAACATCATTACGCTCCATGTTTTCACTTTGTCTCCTGGGATTAAACACCAATTTCAGACCATCACCACGATGATAAAAAGACACCAGAGTCTTCCTAATGCGCTAATCCCACAGCAGGGTGCACAGTCTTCCTGCATGTCTCCTCTACCTGGACACCCCCCCCCCCCCCCCAAAACCCCGCTTCTCCTCCCCTTAGGCCCGGCTAGATACATCCCCACTAATTGGATTAGCCGTGACAGTAATGCACTACTGGGTCTCGGTCGCACAAACACCCACTAATAAATTGCATGGCGGAGAATTAGCACTTTTACTATCATTTACGAGATTAAAGGAGATTATGAGTGGCAGAATTAAGTAAGTGTGAGAACCCCGCGATGAGAGGAGGAGAAGGTTTTCTGACCTTGAAGCTGGGGACCATGCCTGGACAGTCTCACACAGTAATTAGCCCGCAGACTAAGTAGCACACCAGCAGACAGGCTAATAATAGTGTCATTGCTATTAATAATGAGAGTGATAACAGCGCTCATAATTATGACAGTCATAATCATAATGATGTAAATCATGTTCCGAGTTAGCACTTTAATTGTTGTGTGTGTGTGTTTGGAGCAACATGAAGGTGATAGATTAATTTGAGGGTGTGTTTATGATTTAATGTCATTAGAGCACTGTGTGTGTGTGTGTATCTGTTGCTGTGTCATTAATGTGGCGTCGCTTTGTTGTGAGAGTTATTGTCATCTGTCTTGCTATCTGTTGCTCCAGCGAGAATAAAAGAGGCTGTTTTTCTCTTTTTTTTCTTACACACACATACACACGCACACAAGCAGGACCACATCACTATACATTAAAAACCACATCACAGCTTCACGCTTTTACTGCAGACCCTCATGCTTTTTATTATCAGGCGTTATGCTTTCCCAACCCGTCTGCTGAGGTTAGAGAGCGTGCTGCCTCCGACTCCACCACATTATTTTGTTCATATCCAACTAATTTTTACTGGTGCCGGCCGACCTTTTCGCCAATGCCTCTCCTCCTTGCTTCCCCTTGACCTTTTGCTGGTCGCCGTGTCTGCCTTGTCCTTTTGTTTCGCCCCTGAGGTAATATCTCACATTCGAGCCGGGTGATTTATTTACTGCCTTTCTTTGCGGCGGGCACACATACACACACAAAAAGTTCCCATCAGAAGTGTGTTTTGCTTTTTTTAGTCAGTCTATCACCTTTTCAGAGCATTTCCTCAAAGGCACACTGACACTCCACTCGAAGTGGTATGAGTAAGAAAGCATTGGCTGAAGCTCCTCACATTCATATTTTTCCACTGAATTAGCTGCCAAGGATGTCCCACTTCTTCTGTAAAGGGCCATAATCCCGCAGTAAAAATGTAAGGTGATGGGAATTTTTACAATTGTTAGGATTTTATGTGGAACCACTCACTAAAGAAGTGACTCCTCCAATTTCACCTTCTTCAACTCCATTTCCCCTTTTAATCTGGTGACTCACGCTTCTGTTTTGACTGACTGTCACTCAGCCTAAGTCGCGTATGATTGAGGTTTATTGCCGCAGATTTGGGAACCACTATTCATATTTGCCGGAGGCTCTTTTCTCTTCTGCTCTGTGTTGAGCTGAATTCATTACCAGGCACAGAGTTTGGTACACTTCTGCTGTAGGTGGCAGCATCTCTTGTACAGCTGCTCCCGCTCTGCCAAAGCTGGAGTTTGCCTCAGGGGCACAGTTCAATTCAAGACTTTCTTTACTTTGATTTCTGAGAGCAGATTTGTTCTGCTGTTGACCCAGACCTGCTGTGCTCACTGTCATAAAAATCTCATATCAAACAGCAATCCTCCATCAAGAGACTGCACACTTACTGCTGAACAGACGGAATACAAATCTAATCCGTCAAACATGCTATTATGTTTGAGGTAAGAAAGACCGCATTTGCCTTATTCTTTGAAAAGAGAAAGAACACATGGACAGCGGTCTGAAAGAGACTTAAAGTAATCGTATTTAACAAGTTCTTTAGCTTTTGTATAGTTTGTTGAAATGCTATTTTAGTTATTTGAGCCAGTGTTAATTTTTTTTTTCGACTCATAAACTTCAGGAGCTTTTAGACATAATCTAAAGTGCAGCATCAGTTCAGGCTGTGGGTCTGCAGATGTCTTTTTACAGCATTTTAAATATCATAGCAATATTGTTATGTGGATGAAATTTTAATGATAATAATAATAATAATAACAATGAAATAGAATAGCAGAAACTGTAATGTACATTACAGAAGTCTATTTAAAAATTTAAGACATGAAAATTTTTAGTAAAATTGCCACCTTAATCGAAAAAAATACGCAGAGCTTATTTACTGCATCCACTCCTCACTGTAACAGACTCAAGCTCAGACAATCACAGGTAACTACTGTGTAATTTACAGCATAAAAGAAAGTTATTAAAGCTGATGTTAGAGTCGGCAGACTGGTCAGCTTAGGGAGGCGTAATTTTAAACAGCTTGGTTCTAACAGGTCTTAAAGGGTTATTCCAGCATAAAATTAAGTTAGGGTCAAACACAATGTAACACTCCTCCAGCAGCCGCTTGTTTGGGGGGGAGCCCTGACGAGTCGATCACTGAGTGCAGCGGAGTTTCGCAGCTCAAGGAAGAACATTTATGATAATTTCTTCATGAAAATGCAATCAGACCAAGACGCTAAGGCAGAAGAACTACCACGTCTGCAGTGCAAAATAATTATTATGATGATTATTACTTCAAGGAAATGATTTGCTGCACTCGGTGATCGACTCGTCAGGGCTCCCCCACAAACAAGCGGCTGCTGGAAGAGAGTGGGTGAGTTGTGTTTAGTCTCTTTGCTAAAGAAATTAGGCAAGGCCAAAAAGATGTTTGGTAGCTAGTACTATGGCTGGGACCCTATATGTACTGTTGATAAAGTTAGGTGCTGTTCTGAACATTAATTGTGGCTATAGAGTGGCGCTTTGGTTGAGGTTTGTGTGTGGAGATGTAGACCGCTGTGTGCAAGTGGTTGGCAACATTAATCTCTCGAGGGGGTGTTTATCTTGGTGTTACAGTGTGTTTGACCCTAACTTAATTTTACGCTGGAATATCCCTTTAATGAGTGCACATCCTGAGCTGACACTACATTATAAAAGGTTATTTCCAACATTTCTAGTTTTTTTGTCCCTGAGAGAATCAGTAAAGATGATATTATGTTAATAGTTTTAACTTAAATTCAGCTTATTCAAGTGCACCCATGACATGAAACAAAACCTGAATTCGGCTCTGAAACACTCAAAACATTTAAAATTCCACAAATCACAAAGGAGTAAAAATGCCACTAATAAATCTGTTCAAGCTTTCAGGTAATCGTCTCAGTCAGGCTGTGTGACCAAGCAGAATGTCTGCATTATCCGTACTACAATACCCATAAGCCCCAGGGTTTACACTGTCAGCCAACCAATTAACTCCAAATACTCCTGTCAGCCAATTATTCTGAAATAATGATACACTGGAATCCCCCAACCACTAGTGCGCACACACACACACACACACATAAACACATTAACACATGCACACACAGATGCCTTCTTACTTCATCAGCATGCCAGCTACTCTCTATTTTTGCATGTGTTTAAGTGTGTATGTGTGTGTGTGTGTGAGAGCATGTGTGATGATGATGAAATGGCCATCTGCCACAGGCAGGCGTGTGTGAATCCCAAATGAAGACGAGTGGCTGGCTTCAAACAGCAGCAGCCTTTAAATTGTAAATGAGTGAGCAGCATTTCAGCCTCTGGGCAACCAAACCTTATACCTGCACTTACACGGCTGCGGCAGCAACGTCTCGCACCCTCGCAGATAAAGAAACACTGGTCAATTACTCTCTTTTCTTCAATTGAATCCCCCTTTTCCATTAGATTTCCCCCCCTCTCTCTCTCTTTCTTTGAAGATGATACCATCGGAAGTGGGTCAACAGAGAGCAATGTCAGCTGTTTGCTGGTATTTGTAGAGCTAGAGTGTGAGGTGGAGTGTGTGTGTGTGTGTGTGTGTGTGTGTGTGGTATGCAAGTGTGTGTGTGTTAGAGGAAGAGAGAGAGAGGAACAGACAAAGCGAGATTTACATTGTGTTTGATGTGAGTAAGCTCGCCGCTGCGTTCATTAAGGTGCTCTCAGGGTCTTGTGCACTCATCATCAAATGATATGATGATAAGAGTCCAGCCCTAATAGTTGATAGCAATTTAAGCTCTTACTGTCAATTTGTGTCTATTAGAGGCACTCCATAAAACTGGAGATATACAGCAGAACATGATTTTTTAATCCTGTTACAAATTAAACCTTTGATTTCGATGAAATTGTTCCCTTGAAGATGCTTCAACTGATTTTATTTTTTATACCTACTGAGGGGAATGGATATAATTGGTGCCCTACGCTGACGTCCTGCCACTTGTCCCACAAAGACTTGATTGTATGAAAATGAATCCTCCTGTCGCTGTCGACTGTAATCCATTTATAAGAGCTGAAATTCGCAGATGTAGTCACAAATAATAAGCGACAGTGAAGGCTGAAAATCAGGTGGCAAATCAGAAAAACCATAACACCAACAGATGCAAGAAAAAAAAAGGATTTCAGGAAAAATGGGAGAGTTTGAGCTGTCATTACAGAAAGAGCACACGTGAAGTAATGTGTGTCCCAGTGAAGACATGAAAGTGAACCTACAGAAACATAAAGATGAATACTTCATGCAGCTGTGAGGCGCTGCCTTTTTATATAACCTTTGGCCACATCTTGCTGTACGCCAGCTCTCTTTGCTGACCCTTTCTTGTCCATGTGTGCCCTGCAGAAAGACAAAAAGAACGATGTATTTTTTTCTTGCTGCATCGAAAACCTTTTTTACTCTTTAGAATCAGATTAGGGCTGGGTGATATGGCCTCAATATCATGATATATTGAGCAGTTCACCTTGATAATGAGAAATAAACGATAATAACTCCACAAGCTGCTCACCCCCTTCCACATTAACTTCAGCCGCAACAACTTTGAACCGTCCTCCATCTCCTCACCTGTCTTTCCATCTTTGTTAGACTCATGAAGTCATGTTGTTGGAGTCATGTCTCTGATGTAGGACAGAGTCTTAAAGGGACATGAGACCATAACCTACCTACACACATCCAAGACCAACTTTTATTTATTCATTTTTTTGACACCGATTATACCAATATGGGCAAAATGACATCAGTAATTGTACATTTTCGGTTTATCGCCCAGCCCTACTCAGCGGGGTCAAAAACAGAAACATAAAGACGAATACTTCAGGCAGCTGTGAGGCGCTTCCTTTTCTTATAAACTTTGGCGACATCTTGCTTTACCTCAGCTCTCTTTGCTGACCCTTTCTTGTACACATGTGCCCTGTAAAAAAGACAAAAAAAAAAAAAAAAGATGTAATTTTTTTCTTGCTGCATTAAAAACCTTTTTACAGAGCCTGGGAGGTGACATTAGCTTCTTTTTTCATTTTAATATTTCACAGGTCATTTTATTATATCGCAAGTACGATTTAACTGTTCATTAATAAACAAAATCACTTCCTGCAAGTCCAAATATCGCTGACAGCAAAGTCACTATGCTTTAAGGATCCTGATGAGGTGTCTCATACTCGAAACAATACCAACTGTGGCTAAGCTATTTAGTATCTCTTTGTGACTCATACCTAAATTAAAGAAAGTGTTGATAATATGCTCTCTGTTCATGACACTGTCAGTCTTCTCTCAAAAATGGGGCGTGCACAGGATTATTTACAACAACGCATGCACAAGATACAGATAAAACGCACTTACGAGATACGTTTTAAACGCATGTGTGAGATACATATAAAACACGTGCAAGAAACTAAATTGCCCGTGTAAATTAAAAAAAGTAAAAGTTCATGTCACCTCCCTGGCTCTGTACCTTTTTCACTCTTTAGAATCAGATAACTGATTCTTGGCTTGTAGTAAAACAAGATACTGATTTGTTGCATCAGTTATAAAGCAGCAGGGCGTTTTAGGCTTTGTTTCAAGGGAAAGGACAGTGATAGAGTGGCAAACTGGAAAGAGAGAGTGTGGAATGACATGAGGTGAGGGGCCACAGGCTGGGTCTAAACCCGAGCTTCCTGCATTGAAGACTATAGCCCCTGCATATAGGGCAAACAGCTCAACCAGGGATCCAAACCTGAACTCTCTACCGCTTCTTTTCAACCGTCATCCACGCTCATTCACTCACAGCGAAACATTGCAGGAGAAATCAAGACTCCTGCCAGTTTGCCGTGAATTACTGCGCTGAAGTGGGACTCAGTGACAGCAGAGACAGGTGTTAAAAATAACTACAGCCGATCTTCTGCAGTAGCTTACATCTGTTACATTTCCACAGGTCACATAGAGGAATCGACGTTAAATCGAGACTGTTTCATAACCACTTAAAAAATAGTCGCTCTTTACAATAGGTTACACAGATCTCTAATACATCAAGGTGTTGAGACTGTACGGTGATGTTATGACAGCAAAGGTAGGGTGTCTCTCTTCAGAACTTATCAGTGTCAATCACAGTCAGGCTGCTGTGTGGCTCCCTTTATATCTCACATATCTGCGTATATGTCTGCATTCATGTGTGTGTGTGTGTGTGTTTGAATATATTAGTGTCTATGTATGTGTGATAACAGCTATAGGAGTTCTTATGTGTACAGTATATGAATTGTGTATTTTCACATCAGGCTGCGTATGCATCCTGTCTTGTGTGTCCTTTGCATTTCTCCCTGGGTAGTGCATCTTTCTACCGGTGTAGTAGACAAATGCCACATGAGACCCCTCAGACACAAAGGGGGGTAATATATGTATAGAAGGGCCTCTGTGTCCCAGTCTTATGGAAATACAGTCTCGCTCACTGTCTCCATGCACCCTTGGTAATGCCTGCTGCTAAACCCCAAATGGACCATTATGTGTCTGCAGAGTGGGAGGGTCAAGAGACCTCCGATGGAAATTGGAATGGGGGTAGGGACACATTAATTCAACTTAGGATGACTGATACACACTGAAACAGGACACTCATCTTGTAATGCACATATAAACACATACACACACCTAGCAGATGCATACATCCACCTTAAGACACATAAATAGGGGAGGCACATATGCACCATGCAGGGTATGCATGCATGATTAACTGCGTCGCTGGATTCAGTCGTATACACACAGCCAGGCAGGCGCACACTTATCTTGGATTCCAAAGCCAATGATGGACCTAACTCAGTCCCATAATCTACACAGGCCACATGCTTAGGAGATCAATGCTGTGATTACACCAGAATGGCTCTTGCTCTGTTTCCCCCCCTACTCTCTCCCCTCTCCTACCCTCCTCTCTTCTCCTCTCCTGTGTGACCTTATCTCCCTGGCCTAATCAAATTGCCAGTTAGAGGTAGAAGGCTGGTGGTGAAGTTGTGGATGGGAGATAGAGACGGAGAAAAGAGACGAATAATGAACACAACCATGCAGCCTCGCTCCTCGCCTAAGAGAAAGGAAAGGTGTTATAATAGATGTGGACAGACGTTCCCTGTCAGCAGCTAGCGCTCAATTCGGCCTCTCATCTCCTGCATTAACACCCCCGTGCCATCACCCCCTCCCTCTCCCACCCCCACCTCTCTGTAACCTCCTGCTATATTTGGCCATCAACTTCCCTCTCCCCTGTCTCTTTCCATCCTCTTCTCTGTCTCTTCCCCGCTGCAGTCTCATACACCACACCGCACCTCTTTACATTTGGTATTCTCCTCAACCGTTCTTCTCTTCCTCTTTTCCCCCCCTTTTTCCCTCCTCTTCCTCATTCCCCGTCTGCGGCAGCCTCTCACTCAGATCTACATATCTCCGGCAGTAATTGACATTTTCCATTTGCCAGCCTCTTTTCCTATCAGGCTGCCAGCCAGCGTCACCAAGGCAACAGCGATAGGCCCCTGCGCTCGGCGAGTGAGAGAGACATGGGGATAAGAGAGGGTTAGGTCTGCCTCTGTGCTGGCTTTTCCCTCTCCCCGTGACACGCGCGCATACACATACCGTCCCTTTGACCTGACAGGACCCTCGGCAGCCCACTTAAGGAATAGTTAATAAGCAAAAAAATAATGATGAAGGTGGCGTTCAATAAGGGCGTTTAAGCTAATTTAAGGAATTAATGAGCATTTTATGATCCCCTAGGGCACAGAGGGTTAGAGAGAACGGTCATGTGCTCTATGTACACACACATAATCCCTCAATATGTTGTGTCAATATGGATTATAGTGTATGCAAGTATTAAAAATAATAGAGATTTGATGTCTTTGTTGGAAACATAACAGCAGTGTAGCTAGTTGATGTATTAGATGGACAGATGGTATATCGTCCAATTAATCTCTTATCTGTTTTCCTCTCATTTGTCTCTGTTTCTCTATCCATCCTCTTTTCCCTTAGTTCTCATGCGCTTGTGTCTTTCTCTTCCTTTCCCCCCCAAATATGTATAATAACTAAATCCCTCATTTGTGACTTTAATTACCCAGAGTGTCTGAAAGGCAGCTTTGTCATCCAAGTAACCAGGCAGCGCTTCAGTCCGCTTCCCTCCAGCCACGTCTCAACTTCACTCATTTAAAGCTCACTAACATGATCCATGAGTATCATTTAAAGACACGTAGATGAATAACTCTCCCTTAGCGTTTTTCTCTGTTGTTGTTTTATTCATGAGCTGTTGTCGTCCCTAAATTGCATTTTTTTTTAATAGTAAGGAAAAGACCAATATTTGTGTTAGTTTGCGTGAGCGCCGGTAAATTAGCGAAGATTAAAAATACAACAGCAGTGTTGGTGACAAAGAAGCAGAAGTCGAGTCAAAAGTTTGCTCTAATTGACGACAATATTGTCCATTTACACCGCCCACAAACTCCTGCTTGTCCTGTCTCTTCTCCTAATGATGTGCCAGCCTCTAATGCCAGTTTTCAACTCGCGCTAACTGTGAACGCGGGCAACCCACAAGAAAGCTGAAGATCAATAAGAGCAGTGTGAGATAAATCGTGCTATTGTAGATTTTTGCCTCTGAGACTTGGTGTGTGAACGTGTGATTGTCTGTGCAACACAATATGCTGTCACCTCGCAGTGTGTCCTGTGACCAAATAATGAGAGAGGATAGCGGAGAGGTCTGTCACTGCTCTCTGTCGTTCAGTAGTTTTTCTTTTACTCATTATTTTGTTTTCTCTCTTTGATTAGTTTGGAGTTGTGACACCACTTTCCAAATACCTTAAAAAAAGAGTTTAATAATCTGTGATTTATATTCATAACTGGGCGTATATCTTAGTTCCCCCAAGTGTAATCTTTGGCTTAGTGTGAATTTCCAAATTAAATGCTCACACAGGTTTTACTTGCATTACATCCTTATAAAAAAATTAAAGCTTTAAGAGAAGCTGAAGTTGCATTTCACGGACGCCAACATTTAATAGTTTCTTACTAGGTCTGTATCATGAAGCCTATTTCATCTCAGAGATCTGATTCTACATTATATAGTCCACTATGCATGTAGTTAAATGAGCAAAGCCAGATTTGCAAGTATCACCACAGGAAGTTGTAATATCTTGATGCAGCAAAGTCGTGCAATTGCAACCGAACCCTGCAGCTTTTTTATAATTTCACACTTTTGCTAAATTTCAGCGATTTTCCCAGCAGGTGTCAACATGTAACATCCCTCAAAGTTAATGTCTGGCATGGATAAGTTTTACTAAAAAGCCTAGAAATGTAGTAACTTGCATCGCAACTTTTGCAAACATAAAAAAAAGTGTCTTAGGCCACACTAATATCAGAAGAAGCCTGTGAATCCTAGATGGACTGAGACAGCTTATCTTATTATAATAATAAGATAATAATCTTATTATCATAAGATTATCTTATCTTAGACACCACGACTTCACACATGAAATCTGTTCTGTTCATTTCTTTGTACAGTCTATCAGGTGTGCAGATAAACTACTACATCAGTCAGCACCCAGAGTGTGTTGAAACGTTGACCTGCTGTTTATATTGACTATATCTTAGGGCTGGGCGATTAACCAAAAATTTACTGATACTGAAATTTACCACAATAACCAGCCTTATTTTGCCCATGTCAATATATTCGGTGTCAAAAACAAAAATAAATAAAAGTTGGTTTTGGATGTGTGTAGGTAGACTATGGTCTCATGTCCCTTTAAGACGCTGTCCTACATCAGAGACATGACTCCACCCCCTTAAATCAGTAACAAAGAGGGAAAGACAGGTGAGGAGATGGAGGACGGTTCAAAAGTTGTAGTGGCTGAAGTAGACAAAGTTAATGTAGGAGGGGGTGAGCAGCTTGTGGAGTAGTTATCGTCTATTTATCATTATTGAGGTGAACTGATCAATATATCCTGATATTGTTTTAAGGCCATATCACCCAGCCCTACTAATTCATATCTGGTCTTTGGCCTGGTAGCTAGAGAGGTGCCAGGTCACTTCCTGAGCACTGTATCTACTATATCTTACTTGGTACTTATCAAAGCAGTCATACTTGGCTCATCTTTGGGTTTAGTGTGAGAGAGTTGATAAATTCCTTTTAGTTGATTTATCAGTGCATGCTAACCCACTGCCTTGACATCAAACTCCTGACTTTGTTCATGTTATCTGCTAATCTCTGCTTTTCTTACTTTAAAGAGTCAAATTATGAACTCTAAAAAGTCATAACACCGTGTAATAAACATATTCTGAACCACTGAACTGCAGCTATGGCCAAATGGAGGACAGTTCAGGTTTTATCAGACACGTCTCATGAATATCCAGTCTATCTTGTGCTTAAAAATTGCATCTATTTTGATACCATAAAGTTCAATCTCATAAATAGGCTGTTGGCATGGCAAAAGCAGAACTAAAAGTGTCTTTCTTCTCCTCCATTCTGGGTAATCAGATACTCAGTTGGCAGCCCCAGCCCTGTGTCGATTTCCTTGCATCTACCAGGCATAAAAAAAGCTTCTTCCAGTCAAACTGCTTTTTTTAAGTCTGTCTGCTTTTAAGCATTTAGTCATGTCTGTCCTGTTCAAGGTTAACTCTCCTTCCTTTAATGAGCAGAAAAACTATTTCAATTAAAGTGTCACCTGTCAGTCAGACAGCTCCAGGTGACGTTCAGTGATGTTGGGCCAACAGCGGAGATCCCAGAACCAAAGTGCCGACGGAGTTCATTTCAATCATCTCTGCTGAGCAAGGTTGAACCAGGGGACTGAGACAATCCCCCATCCTCCGTGCAAACACACGCAGACACACACATGCACACACACACACACACCTCCTGTACTGTCTTACCTCCACCACCACCACCCTCTCCTCTATCTCCCTCCCTCCCTCTCTCCCTCTCACATGTCTCCTCACTTTAATTAGCTCCGGATTAAATTAAAAGCTATATGTTGGCGTTAATTGATTTATCTTGAGACGGGCTTTATAATTACAGGTTCTCAATGGAGAGATCTACGCCGTGACGCTGGAGGCTTCCCTTTACTTCATTGTCTGACAGCACATGTGTGTGCGTGCGGTTGTGTGTTGGAAGTGTTTGTGCGTCCTCCACCATAAGCATAATAAGCATTGTTTGAGCCAGTCAGAGGTTAGCAAGCAGGCACTACTCAATGAACGAGGGAATAAAGAATGATGCAAATAGATGTCGTCTCGCCATAATGAAACACAATTACAGCTTTATTAGAAGATGTAATTGCTTTGTTAGAGCATCTCAATTTGTCCTTGTTGTGCACCGTTTACTCCTGCCATTATACAATGCGCACGCTCATCCATACTTGACCTGCTATGTAATATGTGAGACACCCCCCCCCCCTTCCCCTCTTTTCAGTTATTATTCTACAAAGCATGGAGAGTTGTCTTTATTGTTTTTATGGAGCAAAGTGGGCTTTCACTGGTGATTGGTGGTTTGCTGTGAAGTACAATGAAGGAGCCTGGGGGCTTTGACTGTTGCACCAACAATTGGTATTCTGTACGATTACACACACTCAGACACACACGCACACTGAGCGCTATACACTCATGGTATAGATATCAAACAATGTAAAAGCGGGCAAACAGACTCACAAAACTCTCTCCGCCCAAACTCAAATGGGGGAGTAAATTAACTTGCAGCACTTCAGCATTTCTTTCTTTCTCCTACTCTTCCTCCCACTTCACCGTGTGCATGCTAATCAGGGCCGACAGAGCGCCAGGCGCTGTCTGTCTGTCAGCTGTAACACCACATGCTGACCGACTGGCTGGCATCAAGCCTGGAGGTGTGAAATGAGCCCACTGGGGGCTATAGTCTGGCTCGAGCGCTAGTCAAACAGCTCCGGACATCATGAGAGGAAAGAAGAGGGATGTGGGGGTCGAAGGCAGGGGGGGGACTGAGCCAGTTCAGGAAGCAACAGACGATGTAGTAAAGATAGTGGGGAAGAGAACAAAGGAGTGAGGGGAAAAGAGAGAAGTGAACTCATGTGAAGAATGAGTGAGAGAGGAAAGGAAGGGAGGAAGATGGATAGAGAGAAGGGCTGAGAGATGGAGAGACATGGCTCATCTACTTCTGCTTTCCGGCTGCGGCAAGATTGCAGGATTTCCTAGATCAGCCAACTGTGGAAGTGAATTTTTCCCCTGCTTGTCTCCTCTCACTCCCTCCGTTCCTCCACCTCTCTCTCTCATCCTCTCCATCCCTTCCATCTTTTTCCTGTCACTGTGCGATGGATTAGGTCCCTATTTCTTTTCCATTGCTGTTTTGATATCAGATTATACTCCCTTATCCTCTGTCTGTGGTACCTGTCCGTCTTCTTACACCTACATGCCTCTCCATCCTCACTTTATCCCGTGTTTTTTCCTCTTTTTTTTCTCTCTCTGGCTGAGAAAACATGATGTACTTCCGTAGACTGATAGATGCACAACGATTTTTGTATGTCGCACATTTGTAAAACATGGAGAGGTAGGAAAAATGGTGACCCGTGACTTATATTCTGTTTGCAAAGGAGTGAAAAAAAATCAGGTAAGGGGAAATGGGACCTTAAAGTTTCAATTTAAGATTTAGAAGGATTTAATGTTTGTATTCATGTTTAAATTAGCTGATTTTTACCTGAACGTAAAAGTTAATTTTGTTTCTGTGAACTTGGAAGAAGCCTTTTATATCGACACAGAAGGACAGTGACCAATAGAGGCAAAATAGAGCGGTTTGAGAGATTGTTGTACTCAGAAAAATTTTCATTGTTGGACACTTTTGATGGTTTAAACTTGACAAATGGACAATCACATTTATCAGGTATCTCAGGAGCTTCTTGTTGAAGGTTAAAGGGATATTCCAGCGTATAATTAAGTTGGGGTCAAACACACCGTAACAATGAGTTGGACACCCCCTTGAGAGATTAATCTTGCGGACGACTTGCTTCTCTAGTTATACCAACTTTAGTAACGACTGCATGATAGCAATACACAGCAGTCTGAGGAGCCATAAACAAACCTCAACAAAAAAGCCACTCTATTACCACAAATAATGCTCATAACAGCACCTAACTTCATCAACAAAACATATAGGGTCCTAGCCATAGTACTAGCCACCAAACATCTTTTTAACTTTGACTAATTTCTTTAGCAAAAAGACTAAACACAACTCACCTACTCTCCTCCAGCAGCTGCTTGTTTGTATGGAAACCTCAGGCAAGTCTATTACCGCAGCGGGGTGACACAGCACAAGGAAGAACATTTATGATCATTACTTTATCATTTCCTTAAGGTAATAATCATCGTATTAATCATTTTGCACTACAGACGTGGTAGTTCTTCTGCCTTAGTATCTCAGTCTGATTGCATTTCCATGAAGAAATGATCATAAATGTTCTTCCTTGAGCTGCGTCCCCCCTGCTGCAGTAATGGACTGGCCTGAGGTCTCACTACAAGCAAGCGGCTGCTAGAAGAGAGTAGGTGAGTTTTGTTTAGTCTCTTTGCTAACGAAATTAGGCAAAGCTAAAAAGATGCTTGATGGCTAGCACTATGGCTGGGACTCTATATGTCCTGTTGATGAAGTTAGCGGCTGTTCTGAGCATTATTTGTGGCTATAGAGTGGCTTTTTGTTTGAGCGCATAGCTCTCTGTATTGCTATCATATGGTCGTTACTAAAGTTGGTATAACTAGAGAAGCAAGGGGTCGGCAACACTCATCTCTCGACGGGGTGTCTAACTCGGTGTTATGGAGTGTATAACCCTGACTTAATTTTACACTGGAATATCCCTTTAACCAAGTCAACCAGAGAAGCTGTGTACAGTGCTAACTACATTAAATAATATGTCCGTCAGTTCCTGTGCAACATGTTTGTGTATACTCACATGAAATGGAACAGGAAGGACCCTAAAGGCCTTGCGAAGTAAAGCTTTTGGCCGGATGACAAGTGGTAAAGCTTCACTCATTCATATCTGGCGAGCTGTCAAAAACCAAACCCAGCTCATAGTAGATAACAGTTTTCCAACCTTCTTCTATCCATCTCGCTCTTCTTTTGGACGGATGGACAGCAGATTAGGCCCGCTTCCATAGCAGCATGTTATACCCCATCCTGAGCTAAGTGACCTATGATTAATTGCACATTATTAACTTAACTGAGATTGTTCTCCAGGTATGTAGGCGTCGATAATGTCTGAATCCTCTTTAATAGGCCACTTCTGACAGTACTCATAATGTGCCATTTGCCCTGATCCCTCCCTAATGTGTCCTCGCTTTGTGAAAATTTCACTAATTTAGGGGTTGGGAGAAATGAGCCAAGGGAATGACGGCGCAGGAATGGGCTAATTCTCCTGTTGGTTAGTTAGCCCACAGACATGGGTGGATGCCTCGGGTGAAATCCCTATTCTGGGCTTTTTACAGACAGACTGTAACAAAGTCTGATTACCCCTTAAGATGCACTGGAGTCTAGATATTTAACACAATACATATCAGGATATATTATTTAATATTCATTGAGTTCTTATATTCATATTTGCCTGTTTTTACTTTCTGAATATAGGCTTTTATTTCTCATTGTATCGAGTTAGTGTCATGTATCCAGTAGGGATGGGTGATAAATTATCGTTCATGATATATCCTCAGAAAAATCCTCCATGATAAATATTTGCCATCTCATGATAAATACGATAAATGCAAGTTGATGACATAAGCTCAAGTGACAGACTCGCAGCCATAGCCCACACAGAGCAGAATAACAAACAAACATGGCCGAAGGTAATAAAGAGGATGTTTCTGAGCAGCTTGTTACTGAACAAGGCTCCACATGAGGGATTTCCTTCAAGACTTGGGCTTAGACAAGTGCAATCAGGTATACCTGACATCTGACAGAGGATCTGCTGCTGTTCACTCTGTGCAATAAGAGTTTTCAACAAATGTTTAAAGTGTTTTCACATTTGAGACTTGTTTGATGTCATTAGTTTTCTCTGTAACCTACCACTCAAACCTGTGGTTAAGTATCTTATTTGACTCCTCCAACTGGTGTTCTCAAGACAAAATGAGTCAGAAATATAGATTGGGATTATAATATTTTGTATCGGGACTTTTATCCTTATCACCAGAATGGCAAACCTTATCGTGATAATTTTTTAGACCATATCGCCCATCCCTAGTATCCAGTACCTATGATGACAAAAATAATTTACAGTATTTGGAGCACATGCCTCATGATACTCTTAATTAAAACAACAACAAACTTTGTAAAGCACTTCTCTTTCTCCAATACTGTCCATTCTGATAAGCATTTGGAGTTTGCTTACAGTTTGTTGTTTCCTTGATTGACTCCTTTTTTTCCTTTTCAATCCCCCTAACTTTTTCCTCTCAAACTTCGGCAGAAACTGCACTCACCACTCACTGCTTTTAACTCACTCCAGAAATAAAAACTCTGCTTGACTTATTTCTCCTCCACTTTTTCTAATCTTCTTTTTTCCAGTCTGTTGTGGTCATAGACCCGTACAATATTTGTCTTAAAAATGAAGTGTCCACAGAAGACTGAGCTCACCTGGTGTCTGGAAGAACACCCAAGTCCCTGCGTACACCAACAAACCATCAACCAATTCCCCCCCGTGCACACACACACACACACTCACACACATATTTGCTCTCCGGGCTGTCCACCAACAGCTCTCTAATCCTTTTCCCCTCTCTGTCAGGTGTGTTTGAATTTGTGTTTCTCTTGGTGTGTTTATGTATGATGTGAAACGCAGCAGGGTTTATCTCCTGTCCCTGTGTGATGTGGTGCAAACAAAGGCAGAGTCCACGCGTCCCCAGCCTGCAGCAGAAGGACTATAAACACTGTGCCACTACAAAGGGAAAACCCTCAATGCCTGCCTACCCGCACGCCTCGGTAAATCCCTCTGCTTTTACCAATTAACGCCTGGGAGGAAACTCACCGCTTGTCTTCCGTCTGCTTGTGTTTACCGTGAAAGGAAGAGAGAGAGAGAGAGAGGGGTAAAACATATTGCTTCCTCATAGAGCAACTGTGGTACAATATGCCTGAGCTGTCGTTTATGACTGTTTAGATAGCCATAACCACAGCAGGCGGCGACGGTAATAATGCTCTGTAAACATTAGCTCAGGTGGGAATATGTCAGCGTTGCATTGCCACCACACAAATTGCCACTTCTATTGTTGAGTAATTAATGCTTAATTAGGATGCTTGCTTCAATCAGCAGTGGGGTCATTAAGCAAGGTGTCACATGCGCTATAAACAAATGTTACCTTTACGAATGCAAATCATGCTGTTGTGTTTTTCTGTTTTTTTTCCCTCCTTGCCCTCTTTTTGTCCTTGCTCCACCAAGCATATGGAGGAAGCAAGCCCGGGCATCCATCTTGAGCTGGATGTGGGTGCTTAAAGGCTGCACCAGGACATAAGACTGGGAGTCTTTCATGCTGCTGAGTTGCTTTTTGTCTCTCATATATTTCCTCTTAAAGCAGTTCTTTACTGTGTCTCTAAGTTGTTATTTGGAGATGGATCCCCGCACCACCGGGTTGTCGCACCAACCTAGAGAAAGGAGGTTGGGAGGGGAGTAGAGGGATACATTGAAGGGGGGGGGGTAAGTTATAGGAGAAAGGGGTGTATGTGTGTATAGGGAGTGGGGGAGGAGAAGAGTGCATGCAGCGTGCAGCTGGAGGAGGCAGAGATGAGCGGAGGCGTGAAATTGGCACTGCACTGTCCACCACCCACAGTCTCCCTCCCACCTTCCATCTCCACCTAGCACCCACTTTCCCCCTCTGCTCTGTTCCACTGGGGTACAGACCCAGTCTGTTTTCACTGACTTCAGATCTCAAATTTATGCATAAATGAGCGTGTGTGCCCCCCAAAATGCTACATGTAGCTCTCCTCGGGTGATTTTCGCATGTCCCAATGATGCATACTCTCACTCCCTCCCCTTTAATGTATCTCTTAGTTAACACACATATCCACCCACTCATACAAGCACACTTCACCCCACCCTTCCTCCCTACACCCTCCTATGGAGTGGTCATAACTCACCTTAATTGTATTTGGTAGGTGGTGCTCAGACCGAGAGTGCATTGTGAATTGTAGCTGAGACCGTGAGGGAGCAGTAATGGGAGTGAGGGCAAGGTGCCGCAAAGAGGGAAACGGTCGACCTATTGGCCCCTTTAAAACACACATTATGCATTTAAGGTGGACACAGACACACACTCTCAATGTGTCAGTGTGCTCACCCACAGCAAGCTTTGAAAAACACTCATGAATATCACTAATGTGGATGTTGAGCATTAAGGTGGCATAAACACTCAGACACATACTGAGAAGATACACACTTATATCTACACAAATTATAAGTTGTTAACAAAAGCAGTGCATGAAGGAGTTATTACTTCTCCAGTAGTCAACCTTCCTCTTGGTTGTTTTGAACACCTTGAGATATCCTGTTCTGACTCTGGACTTTATTAAATGCTGTGTGCACGGGGGAAATAGCTCTAATATTTGCTCCTTCTACCACAGATATATGATTTCAGACACATCTACAGTCGTACTATTAAAGATGTGCCTGCACACCCTCCCACTTCCACTTCCAGTCTTGTTAATCAGTGTCATAGTAAATCAGTGGCCTGGGGTGTGAGGGTGCGAGGTTGGGGGGCATAATAAGCTCATCTGGCCAGTGTGAGGGTTTTTTTTTTTTCCGCTGTGTTGACTGGTCTCTGGTAATTAAAGCTGCAGCCACCCCTGTGCTGTCTTGCGCCCTGTGAGTCCTCCATTGTCACTCCATTAGCAACTAACCTGGACAACCTGCATTCAGTCTGACACACCAAAGAGAGCCAGTATGACACTAATCAACTGCGCTGGGAGTCTGTAGGGGAAGCTATTATGTGGTATTTATCCGAGGGAGGAGGATGAAAAGGGGTGGCATACAACAAGAAATCTCCCCGTGATCCACCTTTCCTCGAGGAGATTGTAAAATGGAAAATTTAAAGGGCACAAAACTTGAACTTTCCAGCATCTTTTCATCATTATACACACAATCTGTGTGCCCTGGCTCATTGTTTTTGTCTAAGACGTTATTTGTAGGTTTGTGTCTGACGATTTGTCATTTTTTTAATGACTCATACCAAAGAGGTGTGTGTTGGAGAAGCAAATAGTACAAAAACAGTGACGCTTGTACAAACCCATTTGAAAGATACTTAAAGTCCCCTTTAAGTGCTGAGATTGAATATTTCAACTTTAAAAGAGATTGTGTTTGTCCTTTTAGGGCTGGGCGATATGGCCTCAAATCAATATCACGATATATTGAGCAGTTCACCTCTATAGTGATAAATGGACGATAATGACTCCACAAGCTGCTCACCCCCTCCCACATTAACTTCATCTACTTCAGCCGCTACAACTTTTGAACCATCCTCCATCTCCTCACCTGTCCTTCGCTCTTTGTTATTGACGGGATGGGGTGGAGTCACGTTTCTGACTTAGGGCAGCGTCTTAAAGGGACGTGAGACCATAGCCTACCTACACACATCCAAAACCAACTTTTATTTGTTTTTTGTTTTTTTTTACACTAAATATACCAATATGGGCAAAATGACGTTGGTTATTGTCGTAATTTTCAGGATCAGTAAATTTTCGGCTTATCGCCCAGCCCTAAATCCTGTTAATTATCAGTTTGAACAACACTGTAAGGGGTTATATCTTAACAGATTAAAAACGAAATGGCATATTTAGGGGAATTGATGTGCAGGTGTGCTTTAGCAGCAATTTAATTGGATAGTTGTTTAACCAATCCATCTAAATCGATGATGGATACTTTATAACGTAAAATAGTTTTTGATTTCTGAGTGGTCTAATTACATTTTCCTCTTTCATTGTGCATTCCCTTCATTATTGCATCGATAAAGGAAGTTTGAAGCCCTGATTGATATTACTGATGCGCATCAATGTAAATGTCTTAATATTTACTTAACACCATTGTCTACAGCATATGTGTGTTTCCAGGGGGCTGTTTAGAGGATGGGGGTGGACAGAGTGTTTAATGTGGTGCTATCATTCATGGACTGGTAATGAGAAGCCAATTGACTTTCCAATGCAGCCTTCAGAGGACGAATAGAATAAGAGCAAATCTCTCTATTGTTATCTCCTCTACCTCCCTTTTTATCCTTCCCTCAGTGGTCAAA
This sequence comes from Xyrichtys novacula, assembly GCA_962446985.1. Classification (NCBI taxonomy): domain Eukaryota; kingdom Metazoa; phylum Chordata; class Actinopteri; order Labriformes; family Labridae; genus Xyrichtys; species Xyrichtys novacula. The sequence continues at coordinate 30,520,643 of OY660866.1, read as the reverse complement.
AGACAGAAGCAATTCCAGCCAGGTCCCACTTCACACCTTCAATTTGTCTTTTGCTGCTCCCACTCCTGCCCTCCCTTCTCCCCTCCTTTCCATTCTCCACTGCCTCCCTCCTCCTTCCCTCTGCATGTCTCCTTTTCTCCATCCATCTTTTTGTCTGTACGTGTCACTCGCCCTCTCTCTCTCTCTCTCTCTCTCTCTCTCTCTCTCTCTCTCTCTCTCTCTCTCTGTCTCTCTCTCTCCTGGTGCAAGGTGATGGAGGCAGGGTGTGTGTGGGTCTCTGAGAGCACGCCTCAGGGATTATACAGCCCGCTTGCATGAAAGATTCATGATGCTCTGTAGAGTCTGTGTGTGTGTGTGTGTGTGTGTGTGTGTATGTGTGTCCCCCATGCTCAGGCACTGACTGGAAAAAAGAAACAGAGAGAGAGACAGAGGGAAAAAAAAGGAACGAGGGTGGAGGGGGTTTGGCAGGGGTGGAGGGCACAGAGTGTGAGACAAATTGATCGTGCACAGTGTAGCTAACTCTCCAGGATGCAATTGGTGTCTCTGCACATACTTTTAAAACAACACGTTGGTTCAGCTTTGTCTGCAGAAAAGAATAGAGGCAGAAGTTTGGAACAGAGATGTCCATTTTTGTTGCTGTCACTTAAAAACCAGAAGTGGTTCCATACATTGATACGTTTAGAATTATTCCAGATAACACAAGTTTAGTAGAAAGTAAACATGAAAGAGAGACAGAAGTGAGAATGAAGTGTTTCGGACAGAGACATGAAACGAGGGTTTTCAAAGGACACGAATCTGAAATAATTAAAGAACAGTTGAAGCTGTAAATCATGTAAAGCAACTAAAAAGCTGAATAGATACTTTTATTTTTACCAATGGTCATAGATTCTGTTTGTGTGCCTGTAGATTTAAATTTTTCTTGAAGACAGCAGTGTGCATAGCATGCCTTACTTGATAGTAGGGCTGGGCGATATGGCCTCAAATCAGTATCATGATATATTGAGCTGTTCACCTCGATAAATAAATGGACAATAACTACTCCACAAACTGCTTACCCCCCTCCCACATTAACTTCATCCACTTCAGCCACCACTCTAGCCGCTACAACTTTTGAACCACATCTCCTCACCTGTCTTTGCCTCTTTGTTACGGACTGGATGGGGTGGAGTCACGCCTCCGATGTAGGATAGCATCTTAAAGGGACATGAGACCATAACCTACCTACACACATTCAAAACCAACTTTTATTTATTTATTTTTTGACACCGATTATATTGACATTGGCAAAATGACGTCAGTTATTGTGGTAAATTTCGGTATTGTTAATTTTTTCGTTTTCTCACCCAGCCCTACTTCATGGGGACACACATTCTCCACAATAAACCAAAAAAAACCTGAAGCCAACTTGTTAATGGTTAAAACTCTAGCTTGCCAAACACCTTTGACTCAGTGGCTAATAGACATTAAGGTTATCAACAGACCAACTGACTTTACAGATGTCTTTTCCAGTTTGAGGTTTCCCCTGTCCTCTCTTCTGTGGTTCTTGCCGCACCTTTTGCTAAGCTCTGTCTTGCATTTACTGTAAAATCTTAAAAAGCTAAATTCTCGAATCATGGCATCTCTGACAAGGACTGATGCTGAGCAAGACAAACTGTGATTGTCCATTAAAGTGAACACACAATCATTTTGATCCAATTTATTTAACTTGTATTAGTCTTTCAGGGTTTCTACTGGGTCTTAAAAAGTCTTAAAATGTCTAAAATCTAATCATTTTAATTCAAGGCCTTAAAATGTCTAAAATTGTCTTAAAACCCTCATAAAATGTCTTAAATACAAAATTGAAAGGTCTTAAAAATGTCAAAATAAACTTTGATTTGAAGTTAGTTTAAAATGTTCAGATTTCCCTTCATGTCTTTTGTACTTTTTTGCCAGTATGGATGTACAATGGATCTTAAGTTCCATTCACTATGGTCTTAAAAAGTCTTAAATTTGACTTGTTGAAACCCGCAGAAACCTTGTCTTTACCATTTAATAAGTCTGAGCCCCTCTCTTCTGAGTCCAAATGCTGCCAATGCTCAAGTCTAAGTTGAATCAGGAGCCCTGAAAAGCAGGACTGCAGTCTAAATCCTTGACTAATGGGCTGGCTAACCTTAGCTTGGTGAAAACTTTTCATGCATAGGTATGTAGATAGGTAGACAGGTGTGCCATTACAGATTCATTTGCATTTACTAAAGTATTAGACATTTTAGTACGCAAACCTGAGACTCTACAGGGAAAAGGACCCAATCCAACTTACACAGTAAGACTTGGGTCTAGGCCATATGTCAATTTAAGAGAAAAGAGTAGACATAAAAGGACTTTACTGTCCTGTGTAAATTTAGCCCTGAGTTACTTTTCATGAAATGAAGTGGGTGTTAAGACTCAAAGAAGCATTGAATAAAAATCGTAAGAGGCTGCGGTCGTGTGGGCGTAGTGCTATGGGAACTGTCGAGAGAAAACACAACACAGAAGTTCAGTTTGACATCCATGAGTTTGAATGATTATCAAACAGCTGAAAACTTTTACTCCCTTTAAGATGGAGTGATGAGCAGAAAACACCTGGCAGAGTCCTGTGCATCAACACCCTCACTGTGCAGATGCAGATGTACTAATGAGGAGGAGGAGGAGGAAGAAGTGGCGGCAGTGTTTTCTAATGTCGATCACAGCAACTAGACACAGTTTAACAAATGCACATGCTCTTTGCCTCTCTCAGTAAATTGATTCTTACTTTGTCAATTATTGTTTGCATTAAAGGCGTTTAATTGATGGTTGTGAGCAGAAAATAGCTGACTGTGTCAACTGAAAGCAAGAACATCTGAAATGATGATCAGGCCGAGATAATCTGGTCTCGCCATTTAAAAGAAAAATTAAAGTCGAGTAAAGCCTTTTAAAAAAAATCAATACAGAACTCTAATCGCTGATTGATCAAAGGAGGTTGGTCGACTTAAGAACAATCAGTGCCCTCATTTACTCTCTGTCTCTCTCTCTCTCTCTCTCTTTCTCTCTCACTCACTCTCTCTCTGTATGTGACTCCTCTCTTGCCAGCTCCATGCCAGGAAAAGACCGGCTGGCACAATAAGTAGCACTTGTCACAAGCTTCTCAGCCAGAGGAAGTGTGTCATTGCCAAGTGTCTCTTGGTGTAGGACAACTCTATTCATGTGCCTTCACCTTGGCAGTGTGTCTGTGAAGGGGGGGTGCTGAGTGGTGGTGGTGGTGGTGGTGTGTGTGTTTGTGTTTACATGTACCTTGCTGGGGCCGCTCGCAGGCCTGTTCCCCCTTTTCTTTCATCAGTGTTTTCAAACACATAACATTATTGCGGCTTTTAATTGCATTTCAGATTAGAGAGCACTGGTGGATAGAGAGCAAGGGAGTCAGATAGATAGAGAGACAGAGAAATGGCAGCAGGGAGAAAGAGATGGATGCGGATGAGGGATAAAGAGCGTAGGAAGGGAAGAAGGGCAGATCAAGGAGAGGCACAAACAGACAGACAGACAGACAGAGAGGATGTGAAAGAGTTTAAAGGGAGACAGGAAAAGGGAAAAACAGAAAATACAGAGAGAGAAAGCCTCTGGGGGAGCGTATTATACGGCCGTTACCCCCCTCCAGTGCAGCAGCGAATAGGAGAGGCTGAGTACCCACTATTCCAGTGACCTTGGAGGTCAGTTTGAGGAAAGCAGCATTAATCAAACTGACGCCCAGGCTGAGGTGGATGATAGCAGGCAGCAACGCTCAAAACAACCCCCCTGCCTCCCACCAACACACACCCACCTATCAACACAACACTTCCCCATAACACCCCCCACCCCCCCATCAAATCTACCTCCACATTTCTACATTCTCCTCCACGCACTTATTTTTGTCTTTCTGTTCTCTTTCTTATCAAATATCAGAGCCCCTCTCTTTTTCTTGCTGCTGCCCCCCTCCTCCTCTCTGAATGCCCTTAAACCTCCCTAGATCTCTCGCTACAAACAGTGAATTAACCCATCTCCACCCTGTGTTAATGGACTTCTAAATACCAGTCCTTGCCTGTGGATACGCCACCAACATTTACATTGGATGTGGGATTGAGTTAGTTGCCTTCTGGCCACCTGCAGATGCGTAGACATCGATTTGCTTGTTTTTGCTCTCTGCTTTGGTGCATATTTTTGTGGAAATGGCTGATGGGGAGTCAGATTTTGATGTTTGTTTGAATGCATACGCTGAGGCGCGTGATAAATAACATGCAAGTCCTTTTCTCGATTGCAAGAGCAAATGTTAACGCAGAAGCAATCATTTTTGTACTCGATAATCCACTGTAAGCATATATGGAAGAAGACGCTCCTTTCGTTTGAAGGCGTTTGGACTTTTTTTTTTTTTTTAAACAAACAAAAGTATTTTCCTGTTTTGGTCTTTTTCCACACATATCGAGGATATTAATCAATGTATGTCTTCTGTTTCTGCACTTTTGGATCCGTGCAGCTACAATAGGACTTCCCCACGATCCACTGTAGGCTAGCCAGTGAAAAATAAAGTCAACAAGCAAGTGTGTACATGTGGTACTTCTGTGTGTCAGTCAATACAAGCCAATCAATACACCCAGGGCCCTCACTGAATAAGGTGTGTGTTTTATTGTGTGTGTGAGAGACAGGGAAAGAGAGAGAGTGTGTGTGTGTGTGTGTGTGTGTGTGTGTGTGTGTGTGTGTGTGTGTGTGTGTGTGTGTTTGGATTGGGGGTTGTTAAAGGAGGCTGGGTTAATCTGTGACCGCTCGTCTGCGCTGATGATAGTATTGATCTAGTGAAGATCATGTGAAGGTCAGGATATGTTGTCTCCGTTTGGACCGCCTTGATCTTAATACACTGTGTGTCCTTTCACCGCTGCTACAGAACAGTGTATATAGCTTAGTTTCTCATAGAAACATAAAGGATAACAGCTGAGGGGCCTGTAAAGAGCAAAACATTTGACAGATAAGTAGATCTCTGGTTTTTGTGTTTGTGAAGATACAAAGGATTATGTGTGCGAGTGTTATAAGTGATATGAGAGTTATTACAACAGATTTTAAATCAAACAGGCCATAAAAAGCAGAATGCATCCTGTGGCGTTGTCGTTTTTTGATTGACACTTCTACTACCTTGCTTCTCTGTGGGTCACTATAATCATTTGAGAATGATGAAACAGAAACTAGGCTTGTTAGCACTTAATTATTCATTTGAATCCATAAAGGCAATCAATTAAGCTTAAGTGTGCAATAAATCTGATTAACCAGTCAGTTCCCAAAACACCATAAAATCCACGCAGGTCTTATACCCTGGTAATGAGTTTGTGAGTGGGGGAGGAGGGGGCTAATAAGTGAGGGTGCTCACCCACAAACACACACATAGACATATGCACACTGCACCAGTCACGGTTGTGGTTTATTCAGTTTTTTTTAAGGGGAGGGAAGGGGGGTTGATAATTTAAGGTATTAGCTATTGGGGATGAAAGATAAGCAGGGCTTAATGTATGCTAATATTAAGGTCTGCAGTGTGTAACAAAATAAAGCAAGGTCATCAGGAAAAGGCGAGCTTGTAATTAATAGACGAATTCATTAGAAAAACAATGACTCAGTTCAGAGAGACTCATTTACAAGATAAGGCATTTGAAATAAAAATTGAAACATTAATGTGTTGACAATGAAAGCGACTAAATTCAACCTTGAGTTGCTGTCAAAGCAGTCTGCGTGTGTATGTATGCGTTTGATTGGTAGAATCTGCCGGCCTCTTTTCCACCGCCACTGTATCATTCCTCATTATTCTCTGACACACGTGCTCACCGCCTCTCTGCCTTCCTCCCAGCCCTCTTCTATCCTCTCTTTCTCTCTCTCCCTCCCTCCCTCCCTCCCTTCCCCTCTCTCTTGCTGGCCTTTACCTGCTCGCTGGCCTCAGGGGAAATTACCACCGCTCAGAAATGCTGTCCTACTGCAACGCTCCGCTCTGCTTCGCCTCCCTCCGCACATACAGCACAGACACATATGGACACACACAAATACACACAGAGGGATGCATGCACACAGAGCACCCCCTTATATACACATAGGCTGCATAACCCCCTCCCCACCTTAACAGTGGCCCTATACCAGCCACTACAAATACTGTTCCCTCTTACTGTTGCCCACCTCTTCACAACATATTATGTACCATACAGAAGCACAGCAGTACATGGGCGATAGAAGCATTTTGTTTCCATGGTCTTTGCTTTGTTTGTGTGCTATAAATAGGCTAATGGTTGATTTGCATGTTTGTGTGCAAAGAGTATGTCAAAATAACTGCCCTTGTTTGTTAGGTACATGTTTACATTTGTGTTTCTGTGCAGGAGAGAGCGAGTCTGCATATATTAACCTACCCTATGGCTTTTATGTGCCGAACCTCCTCTGTTCAGGGTAATTCACCCTTTAGTCTTAATGAAAGTTAATGAAAAGGATCCCTCCTCCTCTTTGGACAGCCACGCTTTCAGCTTTACAGTCAGGCTTATCTTTTCATTGCAAGGCTGCAGACTTTGGAGATGAGCAATCGAGCAGGGCTTTTACCACTCTTCACTGCTATTTCATAGATTGGCACTTCAATCACATAGCTAATCAGAGTATAAAAAAACCTCAAAATGAATGTTTCAACTCAACAGCTCAGCTACAACTTGTACATTTTGCCTTGAAGCAGCAGGACTCAGAGACATGCTGTGTTACATTCTTCCTTTATACGCAGCTAGAGATGGTTTCATTTTGCTCCTCAGTGAGAATTATCATCATGACAGTCCCTTAGCATGTGTCAAGTCATGCTTTTAGGAATGTCACTTAGAATGAAGCAGAAGTAGCTCTCTATCTGCATTTTGATTACTCACATGCATTAAGTCCAGACTGTGGGGGAGGACAGAGTGTTCATAATCAATACAAAAAAAAAAAAATGAAACCCCTTACTCATTAGTCATTCAGCATTGCACAGCAAAGAATTAATGTCTTATTCTCCAGTGTAGAGTCTAAGGACTGAAGACATAAAATCAAGATCTGAGGTTTTGGACTTGCTGCTGTCATGAAATGTTTGGCTTCCTCTCATGTCATATTGGTTTCATTAACTCCACATGATTAAGTGTTGAGATGATGCATTGTGTTAAAGATTGAGACAGAAAAAATAGAGGAAAAAAAGATCATTTGATGACCCTATAAATTCAGCTAGTGTATCATAAACTCTGGGATATATTTTGACTGCAGGATCGAAAATATAGCCTGTTGGGATTCTTTTTTATGTAATTTGTCTTGTGATGTGTCTGCGTTTTATGAATATGTGTGATTATTAATGTCTCTGGATGGAGATTCGTGCCCTCGTGGGAACCATGTTTAAACGATAAAATGAAGCCACGCAGCACCCACATGAAATATGCGCAAAACGTTGCTACACTGAAGAGTGTGTATTCGTGATGCGAGAGGATGAAGGGAGTGTGTGCATGGTATGCATAAGAATCTGCAGTTCGGTGTACGCACATGCATTCTTGTGTGAATTTGTACTCGTGTGCATGTGTGCCTGTGAGCAGACTCCAGCGGCAAGCTTGAAATTGAAACCTTATGCGGAACACGTCACATGATTGGACTGGAATTAAAACAAAAGGCAGAAGAACAGACTGAAAAGAAATGAAGAAAGGAGAGGAGAAAAAGGGAGAATAGGAGAGGGAGAGAGGAGAGCAATTCATGCTGCTGTCCTCCAGCTTGTGTCTGGGCTGCTTTTTTTTTTTTTTATCAAAATGTCAGACAAACCTTTCCCATTGGCTCGCCTCTGTCAGCAGTCTGCTTTAAAGTGAAAGCAGTTGGGGAAATTGGAAGAGTCCAAAAAAAGAAAAAAAAACATCCCAGAGGCACCGAAAAGAATAACCAGGATGAGTAGGAGAAGCACTCGACGGTTCTTTGTAGAGCACAGATTCCCGTCTTCATCTTCGATAACTTGTATGAGTCTGCATGAAAGGGCTTAAACTACGAGTTACGTGGTCATTTTGATGTGCACGATGTAGGGAATCTCTCAGTTGATGATTCAAATAGACAGTTTTGATTAACTATGACAAATAATGTTCGCACACAGTACAATTCACTTAGGTGGCATAAATGAACAAAACTTCCTGTGCACAGATTAATAGTCTGTGATCCTTGGTGAACTACATTTCTCCTAAGGCGTTCCTGAAGGCATTCCTCCCTGCTCTCACCTCTCTTAACCCTGAGAGTGGAACATCTGCTTTCTCCATTCAGTTGGAGCTTGCTATTTTAATAGCTCTGGGCATCTTGCCTTAAAAAGGTGGAAAAAAATGGCTGGGGCCTCTAGCTTTTTCATTAGCAGTCTCCCCAAGCAATGTATAGGAGTTCTCACTGGTCAGTCATCCCCTTTGTGGTCTGCAGCCTTGACCTGTTCCCACCTCCCAGTGTGTGTACGTGTGTTCAAGTGTGTGTGTGTTTGTCTCTGCATGCCCCGATATTTCCATAAGAAAGGAGCGCAGAGAATAGACAGAGGCCGCATTTTCTTTCTCCGAGACGGCTGCAGATGCGGTTCAGGGGGCACAAGGGCGACCTCATCCATCATGTTGAGAACAGCTTGGAATTACTGCCCCATGTCTCGGGGATCATGTGATCAAGAGATTCTTGACAAAGGTCATCTTGGGTAGAGAAACTTAGGAGGGTGGGCTCTTTGAAGTTCATGAAGCAAGAATACCAAATAGATTTTTTATTCATTCAACATTAAAGCAATGATTCAAGTTTTTTTTAATTATAATTTAAAGTAAAACTAAAACTAAGTTTAACTTCAGAATGAATTACCTCTACTCTTGGCTAAACAGCATGATTAGAGCTGACTTTTACTTAAATTTAAATATCTATACACCGATGTAATGCTACCACAACTTTTCAGTATGCTAAGGCTACAATAGACTTTTTCATGACCAATGAGAAGCAACGCAGCAAGGTTTACTAACAGCAGTGCTTGATGTACCTGATGGTGACACTGATATTTATATGCCTTAATGCCAAATAGAAAGCCAAACGATTTTAATAGCTCTGTACAGCTGAATGAAACTTCATAGTTGGCGACTTGTGGTTCACACTGTTTAAAGTTTAATGCCAAGTAATGACTCAAAAGCAGTAAAATATGGGAAGATAAGTAGAGGATAGACAGTGTTGGTTTTATGTGATGGGTAGTGGGATTGTTTTTTAACCCTTGAACACTATCCCCGGAGGATTTTTACCCAACCAAACATGTTTACGTGATTTTCATTATGTTGCGTTTGTCTTAGTATCATGGGTCTCAGGGTAGCTTTAGCATTGCCTTTGACATCTTTGAAGGCATATTTGTTTCCCTGATCCAAAACCTGCTTTTTCCTACAGGCACATGTTCACAGGGTGATTTTCACCTGGCAATATTGATAGAGGGTAAAGTAGGTTTGGGTGGATTTGATAGCTGCTTGTAAGCAAATAAGGTCAGTAAGAGTGGTCCTGGAATTTGCATGCTACCTTTATTTAGCGCAGTGGTTAACAATCACAAAGTAGTGATTTTCAAGGGAATTCATATGGTGATAAGAAATATTTTAGTCAGCTGGTCATATTTTGGTTCTCTCTCCTGCAGCTGTTATTGTAACAAGGACCCTCAGTCTTCACCAGGGAAGAGTCACATGCCCCAGGAATGGGTGGAAAAGAAACTAAGTTTACAGTTTTTGTATTATTTTTTTAAGGAATTTTTTTGTTCATGAATGGCTTATTTTTAGTTATTTTGTTGTATTTCTGTATGGTCCCCTCATGGCACTTTCCCCCCCTCCCTTTGGACATTACACAGCTAAAAATGAACTACTTTAATTTGTCATGTATTGTCCTATTTTGATATATTTTGATGACAAGTACTTTTTCTTGGGTATATTATGTCGGGTAAAAATCACCCGGCGATAGTGATAGTGTTCAAGGGTTAAGGAGTCCACACATTATGAGAAGTCTAGTTATTTTGTCTTAAGGTAAAATTCTATGTCTTGACAGATTAAAAGAATCATAATACCTCATGTACAGTCTTTTATACCCAGTGAAACAGTAGACTTAAACTGCTGCACCTAACCACAATATTGCAGATTTACATTTGGTTTCTTTGCAGTATATCCCTCAAAAAATACGTGACAGTATCACATCTGTTTCCTCTCTGAACCACAGTATTAGCTGCATGCTTCAGCAATTACCTTGGAAATATGAGCTTTGAGCCTGTCCACCCTCCCTGTCCGCATGGAGGTCTGGAAAAACGGGGGGGAGTGGGGGGCGGGGCGGGCCGGTCGGTCGGTAGGAGGGGAGGGCGGAGTTGTCAGCCGGTGTTCTGATTGGTTGGGAGTGACGTATCTGGAGCCACTTCCTGGTCTGTCTGCTTTCTGGGAGGAGGAGAGGGAGACTGCAGTGTTGTTAGTTTGAACAAAATGGCTGCGAGACCACTGTCAACGAGAGCTCACTGAACGCCTACCATGACTGTCTGGATCCTCTCAGAATGTATTTCCCCGGAGTTGTTTCTCACTCTGCATTTGCGGTAGCCAGCCCGTCGCTAGTCGTCCAGCTGGCGACCTAAACAAAAACATTTCTTTTTTGCACTTTAAAACAAGTTGGCTGGCTGGTTGGTTGACGGCCGTCGGCTTGCTCCTTGTACGCGAGAAGTCATCGGCGTTTTTTTTCTTCTTTTAACGAAAACTGCCTGATTTCTCCGGTTTGCAAAACCTCCCAACGGTCGACGACGTACAACGCCAACCCGCGTGAACTCCACCTTACGTATTTTTGCTGCTTTTTAAAGTCGTTTTAATCGTTTTTGTTTTTGTTGTTTCCCCCTCTCTCTCTCTCCGCCCCCCGGTATATCGTGTCGTTTTAACAAACTGTTTTTTGGCTTGTGTATTTCACGGCATATTTTTCTATTTTATTTTGTTTTTTGCTCAAAGCATCAATAACCGTACTTGCTGTGTGTATATATCTGGCTGAGAAGCCGTTGTTTACCTCGGTATCTTGTCCCCCCCAAGTCGGCTTATCTGCCAAGTCTGACTTTAACTACGACTGAATCTTTGCTCTCCATCTCTTTACGGGTAACTTTAGAAAAGACATTGGAGAAGAAGCTTTTTTCCTGCGTATGTTTTTTCTGCCATGCACCGACTCTTCACTGAAAGCTGCCAAAGCTCTGGTTGACGCAAGGTGAGTTTCAAAGGAGCAATGTTTTTTTCTGTCATGTGAGAAAATAAGAAATGCCATTGCTGATTCGTGTTGTTGAAAGTGGACGGAAGCTTGTAGTAATGCTTAATAATAAATAGAGGAAACAACTACTCGGGTAGTAGGATTATAATTTAGAAGATTTTCTCCATATTTTGCATACAGTGTTAAATCTGTGGTGAGAATGTCAGATGATTAGAACCTCCATTAAAATTATTGGGGGGCATATGTTGTTTCCACACATCATCCTTCCTGTGTTTATGCAGATTTAAGAATTCACAGTCAAGTAAAATATATGAATTTGTTTAGTGAGAAATCACACACCCACCCTGGGTCTTCTGAGGGGGTTCCCCTGCAGATTTAGAAATACTGTTTTTTGAGACGTGGCTGACTTATCAGAGGTATCCATCCTTTTTGTAGTTGTCGTACATTCATTGAGAGGTTACTAGATTTGTAAGTGAGTGGGCTTGACGCGAAAATGTTGGGAACTTTTGTGTTATATCATCGCTCTTTCATGATTGGCTGAGTGGACTGGAACACACTCTGTACATGTGAGCATGTAATGTGATGGTTTCTCTTGCTGACTGACTGCGAGGACTCGGCGTTTTAATGATTCTGTGGTTATTTTAAGGCAATGTGCAGACAGAATTTTGTTTGTCATATAGGACTATAGGTTGATTATTGTAGAGAGCAAATTTTGGAGTGCTTGAAGACATATTTTAGTATTCATTAAAGCTGTATCCAGCTTTTACGCAGATTTTGGCCGTTGTTGCCCCTTTTTACGATCTAGCTTTCTCTGTAGTGATATCACATGATGTATCTTGCATACTTAGGTTTATTCCACTACACTAATTCGACGTACATTATTAAACATAGCCGTCCTGTCTCTCTTCCCTCTTTTTCCTCCACCCTCGGTGAAAGAAATCCAGGGATTCTGATTGAACTGTCGCCTTCCATTGCTTCCCCCCTTCCTGCATCCTGTCCCCAGGCACTGGAGTATAGCTTTTAATATCTCCTCGGCGTGTCTTAATTGAAGTACATAATTTCCCGTTCAATTTCAAACCCCCTTTTTCCTTCCCCCCTCTGACATCTCTGTCACCACTGTCTTATCTCTATCGTCACACACCAGTGAGGTGATGAAATGAAAAATGTGCGTGTGCAGCAGTGGCACACGTACATGTGTACATTCGCAGTCAGATGGGGGAACCGTTTGTGTGTGCTGTATTTTTAAAAACAGGTGCATGTCTCAGCCATCCTCTGGGACTTGAGCGTGTTGTTTTTGCAGATGCCGTGTGTTTGGCTCCGAATCAGCCGATACATGCACACGTGTAATTCCTGTCGTTTCTGCCATGGGAGTGTGTGAAGCTCAAAGCCCTGGCAGTTGGTTAATGCCCTGCAGTTGTTAATCAGGTCTTGAGCTGCCTCCTGCATGCAGAAGACACCCAGCTGACTCACAGACACACAGAGAGCCCTGTTCTCACCCAGGGTCAAGGGTCTTCCCTTATGCACGCCCATCTTTCCAAAAGGCTGAAGAGCATGCGGTGTGGGGGTGGCTGTGAAAAGATGTCGCAGGGGCCCTCTGGTGCATAAGTTAAACCAGTGATTAGGGGGGGAAAGACTTAAAATAGGCCTGGACTGGTAAAGGGTATGATGACTTTGAGTAAAATAAAAACGACTGTTTCAGTGTATCATGGTGTTGGTATCACAGCTCTAAAATATGCTATTTTAACATGTCGAGGACACAAAAAATGGATGACAAACATAAAAAATATATGAAACATTTGTCATTGACAAATTATGAAATTATGTATCGATGGATCTCATTTGGAACATAAACACTACTACTCTCACTAAGAATAATCTCAAATAATACTTTATTAAGCTGTTATAATATTACACTGTAATTCCAGTGTTGATACAGAGGGAAGTGTCCCAAAATAGGCTCCTCTGTCTGTGATAGTCATCACACAAACATCTATTTTCCTGGTTACCTTAGTGACCATTTCCTCCCCACCTCATTTATAATTGGTTGGCTGGAGTAGCAATACAAGCATCTAGCTAAACAGTAGAGGCTAACAGCTGATACATTAAATAAACCGCCTGAGTGCTCTCAATGAGACGAGGACAGTGGTTTTCTGTCTGTTTACTCACATGCTGCTCTTTACCTTCTCACCTCTTTGGGACTGGCTTTACAAGGAGCTGAACCGACTAATGAAGCGTGCAAGCTCCCCAAAGCCAGCAGGCCTCGAGGTTTCTCTACAACACAAACGACGGATATGGGCTGATATAGAGCTTCTCTGTCTACAGTACTTGAAGACAGCTCTTTCCACAAGGATGGTAGAATATTATGAGTGGTTTAGGTACTGTAACTTCATCAAACTGTGGTACACCTTCAAACCACTAACCTGCCCATGCCAAAGGAGGATGGTCTGCTAAATGAGATGCTGTACAGTTGAGCTCGACCCTTCACAGACAACTACTTTTGCACATTGGCCTCCACTACAGCCTGAGCAGGTGGCCCATCTGTGGGGCACTAGGTCAATTTGTGGTCATGCATGGGCATTTAGTCACCAGCACTGAGGTCAACTTTCAAATCATTTTTCCTTAGCTTTGTTATTTTGGGGCCTAATGAAATAATAATTTAGCTTTTGGAAATAAGAAGTCCATGGTCAACAAATGAATGTCAACATCTACAAATCTAGAAAATTACAGACTTACCTAAAATATCTAAATCTTGAACTCAGTCCAAACAAAACAACGACATAAAAACAGTATTTTATCTCTCTCTGGGTTTCAGACTCAATAAATGATATTGCTCCATTTTGCATTTTGGCAGCCCTTTTGCAGGAAGCCCACAACTTATTTTGGGTTCCGGATCCTACCAGGCTGTAGGCTGCTGGCATCTAGACATTGTTTTGATTAACCACAAAGACAAAACCCTGGCAGTTGGTCCATTTTTCAGCCCTTTATATCGCTAAAGGGCCAGGCTAATTTGTTTAGAAGTTAAGAGGGCAGTATGAGTCTGGTTGGGCTGTTGTGTTTGGTTGTGGACACTGAATGAACGAAGCCTGTTAGTGTGAATGAGAGCCAGGTGTTTGGCTTCAGCTGTTGTGTTGTTTGCTGGATGGACATTTGCCTCCAAACAAAATAAAAATAAAAGCACTTTATGACTTTAAACTTCAAGTTTTTCTCTGAGGAGTTCATGCAATCTGGATCAAAATGGTCTCATTGAGGGTTCACCACAGGTCTGACACTGATCTGCTTTGGTAAATGTATCCTGTGTTATGATTAGTCATAACCCTTTCCAGGAGAAGGTGAAGTTTCAGTCTTGATACGCATACCCTGTTTGCTTGTGTCCATCAGTCTTGCATTCAGAGGTAAAAATAGCTCAAATATCCTTCATTTTATCCTGCGTAGGTATTTTTAGGAAATGGGTAAAAAGTCTAATGGGTGGTGGGATGGTTGGGGTTTTGTGCAACCCCCCTTTTATTGTTCAACTTATGTGCCAGTGGATGTGGCAGGAGCTTAAGGGGCCCACCAGGGGTAAGCCAGGCCGGAATGGAAGCAGAGGGGATAGGGGGAGGCGAAGCTGAAACCGGCGAGCTGCTGCCTGTGAGTCTTGGCAGGGGTCCAGGGGAATGTTCAATGTACCGAGGTTTGGTGGGGGCCTCCTTTCCTCCCCCCCTTCTGCTTTCATGTCAGCTAATTGGAGAGACGTGGAGAGAAGGAGAGAGGCATCACATGGTAGCTGACAGGGAATATGCAGGAACCTACAGTGTTCCTTTTCTTTCTCGCTCTGAGACAACATTAGACAGCATTACTCATTATGTAAAAGAACTAAGGTCCTGCAGCACTTCCAAAGCCCTCACTTCAAGCTATGTAAACAGCACTAGCATGTGCCGCCTGCCCTCTTACTGGGGCTATGGCTTTGGTTAGTAAGCTCTGATCACTTGGCGGTCTGTACAGTTTTACCTGTTCAGTTTTAACATGGGTACAGTCAGGGGAGTTCAGGTGCATGTTCTGTGTAATTCAAATTTTAAAAGCACACTTTTAAAAACTTAATATTATTAAACAAAAGTTCTGAATGTTATCACCAAAACATTTCTCTTGATGCTTGAATTGTGAATCAGAATTACAGAGAGCACTTTTATGTGCACAGATTAAGTTTCATACCAAACGAGGCACGATGGGTATCTGAGGATAGTGAAGAGTTGATGAAAGAAAGCTGTTAGCTGAACATGTCTTATTGCAACTTCTGATCTAACGGTGTTACACTTAAAGTCTGTATTCATCTGCATTGTCTTCAGTGATAAGCTGTAGAAGTGTTTTGAGCTATATGTGAAGATCTAGAGTGTGCCGGTTCTCAGTAGTTAAATGACACAAAGCCTGTTAATTTCTAGAAAAGAAAGGCATTTATCCACGCAACCTTTAAGCCTTTGCCTCCCTGTGGTGGATGTACACTTGGTATTTCTTTATCTCCACGTCTTTGCAGATGGGCTGTCACTGAGATATCTTCGTCCCTCTC
This sequence comes from Xyrichtys novacula, assembly GCA_962446985.1. Taxonomy (NCBI): domain Eukaryota; kingdom Metazoa; phylum Chordata; class Actinopteri; order Labriformes; family Labridae; genus Xyrichtys; species Xyrichtys novacula. Next base: position 30,504,883 of record OY660866.1, on the reverse strand, counting down.
CTCCTCTCTCCCTCTCTCTCTCTGCCTGTCTGTCTTTCTGTCTCTCTCTTATTACATCCTTACAAAATTTGGTCTCCTAACTGAGAACAGCAGCTATTTGTCTATTCTTCAGGGTCTGTTATTGCTTGCATAGATGACAGAAAAAGGAGCAGTTGTCTGACATCTTCAGCTTGCATGTGTGTGAACACATATGTATTGGGAGGACACTGTGTCAAAGTAACCTTGAGACTTGAGATGAGTATAGCCCAGCCGATTAGCCAATTTGTCCTAACATGCATCCAAGCATGTGTGTAAGTGTGTCCTTGTATTTAGTCTGGCTGCTCAGGTTTTGACAGTTTGATGGTGGCAGTAAAGACACACTGTGTGCAGTAATAAAAGTCAATGAAACCAAAGCATGCTGACTGGTATTACACAGAGAATTGCATTGTAGTTTGTTGAATGCTATGGGTAACTTTCAACTTTATTGATTATAAGTAAACCTAAACTAGGGCTGGGCGATAAACCGAAAATTTACCAATATTGAAATTTAGGACAATAACCAACTTCATTTTGCCCATATTGGTATATTTGGTGTCAAAATAATAACTAAATAACAGTTGGTTTTGGATGTGTGTAGGTAGGCTATAGTCTCATGTCCCTTTTAAGACGCTGTCCTACAACACAGACGTGACTCCACCCCATCCAGTCTGTATCAAAGAGGGAAAGACAGGTGAGGAAATGGAGGACTATTCAAAAGTTGTAGCGGCTGGAGTGGCGGATGAAGTAAACAAAGTTAATTTTGGAGGGGTTGTGCAGCTTGTGGAGTAGTTGTCCATTTATCGTTATTGAGGTAAACTGCTCCATATATCGTGATACTGATTTGAGGCCATATCGCCCAGCCCTAACCTATACAGTAACTTAGCTTTACACACAAGTGTATACTGATGCCCATCTCTACTGGAGATGCTCTGCTAGTAAAAATTTCTGCTGCTCAAGTATAATCACGAGAGGTCAGCCATTATCATAATGATAATCTTGGTTTAAAACCATCCAGACCTTTAGACAGAGGCTTCATCTTCCAGCCTCTAAGCCACTAGCAAAGAAAGCAAATGAAAACTAATGTGCAAAATATGCAGGTAGTGCACAACCACAAATTGCCGTTAATACAAAGCAGTCCCAAGCAAAGAATAGCACATACACCAGCACACTCAGCTTGACAGCTTCTTCACGAATTCAATAAGCTTTAGCTGTGAGGCTGGCAGGGAGCAGGCCTACTTGGTCTTGTGCATTGTGCTGTTTTCCTTTTTAATGAGCTGCCATCGTGTTAAAGTTTCATATCGACTTGGCAGAAGAAGCCGCCAAGACTCTGTGAGCTAATTTTCTGGAGGTAAACCTCAAAGCTGTTATTTATAGCACAGGTTTGAGTCGCTCACCATCTGATTCGGCGAGTTTCTTCCTCCAGCTCACATCCCCCTTCAAAGTCACTCTCCGCCCACCCATTCACCCCCTCAGTCAGTCCCTCGTCTGCAAATTCCAACAACCGAGACCACTCTACCCAGTTCATTGAGCAAGTCTCGCCTAGTAGCAGTAAATGTGTTTTTACAAGGTCCTCTCTCCACCTGCTGAAAGCAAAGCAGGTACACACAGACTGCTTACAAACACAGCAGCAGCAGCAGTGAGTCTGACTGATGGGTGAAAACTCTAACCAACAGCAACATTGTTATTACTGCTTATCAACTGTAGCATTTACAGGCTTGTTTTCCCAGAGCCATACTGGTCAAGTGAACACAAATACACACCTACTCAGGTTTGTGGAGAGTGGTTGAGGGTCTGTGTTAGCAGCAGGTTTTGGAGGGACGACTGTTATAATTTTTCCATGTAACATGGCTCAGGAGAGCCCTGTGGCTTCTCTGCTGCCACAGGAATGGATGGTTGGCTGGATGGTGAGGTTGGTGGAGAGCTGATTTACCATGTTCTGTTACCACAACATGACCATATTACTTTTTTGTTTTAATCCCAAAAAGGAAAGTTTTTTTCTCCCCTTTCCCTTTCTTCTCCCTCCCCTCTACCTCTTCTGTTTTTTTTCAGCTCTTTCTCTTTTCATGTTTTCCTCAAGCTCCCCTCCTTTGTCTTTTTCAGTCCTCTCATAAGCGCACCGTACTTAACTGCTCCTCTGCCAAGTCTTACTCTGTTTCACCTTTGCATGTTTTCTCCTCACCCTTCCTTTTCCTCCCTCAATCTCTTGAGCCTATTGATCATGGATGTTTTAGTTCCTCTCTCCTCCCCTTCTTGTCTCCCCGTCTTTTCTCGTCTGCCAGCCTTAATAGAGCGCTGTTCCTTTTTTTTTTTCAACTCCTCTATTTCTCTGGTGAGAATTCTCTCTGTCTTTTCTCTCTTCCACTGTAGTCTCTCTCCTTTTATTCTGTGCCCTTGTCTGCTTCTCCGGCGGCTGTCGTTCTTAATTGGTGTTGCTCTGCGTCTTCTTTCATCCTCCGCCTGTTTTTCCCTTCCTCTCATCCCCCCTCCAAAACCTCCTCGCTTCATCTCGTCCTCCCACCTCTTTCTCCTCTGCATCCCTAGCAGAAAAAGACAGGCATCAGACAGGCTGCCTCCTCCCTGTGTACATCAAGCTTCCCCGTGTGTGTTTTGTGTACTATGGTTTGTGTGTTGTGACTTTCTTCAGCTCCGTCATTCCTGTACAGTGTGTTCCTGCCGCTGTGCTTCCCTCTCTGTAGCACCACATTACATGGATGTAGCTCTGTTTAGTACAGCACCGGAAAAGACAATACTCCCTCACTATACGATTCATTTTCCCAGCTGCCCCAATTTATTGAGGTGCGGGATTCAACTCCGTGTACTTCTGGAAAGCTACTGTAGTTCACGTCCCTGGAAAGGTGAGGGCTGGGGAACACAGTCAGCTTCTCTTATGTTGTGTTGATTAGATAAATGGTGGCCAGTTTTTTTAGCCATTTGCATTCAAAGAATAGAAATGTTATTTTCTTCATGTCAATGAAGCCCACACATATAAAATCCTTAAATCTTTTTGTTGCATGAAGCCATGGAGGAATTATTACTATAAGAAATACTGTCAGCACATTTAAGCCACTGTAGAACAGGATGAAAACATCTGGCAGGTCTGCACACATTTGTAATCTGGACAGTACACAGCTCACTCAGAAACATAATGATAAACAGCTTGCAAAACATTATGCATATCAATTAGTTTTGAATTAGCTGAGAGCTATTTAATTTGGCTGGTTTGGAGAGCTCATATGAATGACTATTAAACTTGTGCACCTTACTAGGTAATGAAGAAAAAGGGAAGTCAATTACTGGTTCAGTCACTTCTAGGTAGGGCTGGGCGATAAACCGGAAATTTACAGATACCAAAATTTAAGACAATAACAGACATCATTTTGCCCATGTCAGTATATATTCGGTGGGGTGAGCAGCTTGTGGAGTAGTTATCATCCATTTATCGTTATCAAGGTGAACTGCTCAATATATTGTGATATTGACTAGAGGCAATATCTCCCAGCCCTATTTTCAGATTAGAAAATCTAACCCCCTCCAATGTAAGAGAAGCCTGAATATGTCAGTTTACTGTCATACTGCAGAAAAGGGTGAACTCAAAAGGTGAAAGTCAGCACCGTGACATCCCAGGGTTATTTTTGAGGATGTGCAGGACGGTGTCAGCAGTGTTGAGTGCATGGGAAAAAGATGGAGGGAGGCAGGTAAAGATGCATGTCAGGGCAGTGGAGGTCAGGAGGGAAGCTACTGTCAACTGCAAACACAACTGTGTCTGCTCTGAAAAATTGCTCCTCCACCAGGTTTCATCCAACTTCAGAGTAAATAAAAAATTGACCATATCACTGAAGGGTTTCATACTAACAAATATTCACAAAGATGCACTTCAGGACAAATAGATCAATATGCAGGTTTGGTGTTGTGTACAGTATTTGAATCATTAGTGTTTTACTTGCCACTGTCATCAGAGAAGAATCTTGTCAGAGTACATCTACTACCAACTGAGTGCAGTGGATCTGACTGCCAGGGTGGCACAATCAGCTGTTCTAGAGAGGCTGTCAGTGACAACTCTTTGAAAGAGAGGTACTCTTTGAAAGAAAAAAAACAGTCATTCTGTCAGATTTTGGGATATGACAAACCCAAAAGTAAAACTCTAATTGTCTTTAACCAAACTAAAACTTTCACCTACTGTGCATTTACGGCACAGTCATACTGTGGGATGTCAGGCCAATCAGATAGTATTGTTGGTTGGATATGGTGAGTGAAAACAAACCCAGAGGAGAGGGCACACCAACAGTGGAGTTAAAATACACTGATAATCACCGGATGCCAATTATTGACTTATTGGTCTCGGCTGATAGCTGATCTATCCCTGAAATTGTAGCTTTCAGGTCTGGTTGCAAAAGCCATTTTTCCTTCATAAGGACTTATTGTGGTGAGTAGATCAGTGCAGGGGATTGTTGTGGTTAGTAGCCTTGTGATACTATCATGCTTGATGGCTTAGCAGAGCTCAAATACTACACGAGATTGACCCAAATAAACTATTGCATGTAATTCACATACTGATTGTGGTATCTGTGTACACACTCCATTTCCTAATATCAGCACCTGTTTATTATCCTAGAGCTACCTTCTCCAAGCTGCAGGGACTCTACAGTGACACATGCACACTCCTCTGCGTTAATAATAGAATTGTTTGAGTAAATGTATGTGTGAATTTAGAGGTGAAAGAGTATGTCAGCTGAACCTTTGTCTACTTCCTTCCTTGCTGCCAAAGAGATCTTAACAAACCATCAGGCATTTCCCTGTGAGGCCTCTCCTGTCTTGGTGATTGACAGCTCCCTCCCCCTGCCAGTGGGAAGCTTAGTGGGAGGCAGTTCCTTCATTAATCTTCAGTTATGAGCGTTATGATTCATTCATACATTCAGATTTTGATTCATATCAGCCTCTGTGTAGGCACATTTTGTGTTTTATCGTCAGTGTTCTTGTCAGGGACAGTACACATCAATCTACATTAGCGCCTCAATTGGTGATCTTTATTGTACAGTTATCTGTCAATAAATCGCATAAAAAAAAGGTTCGCATAGGATGTCAGAAAAAAAAGAAAAATGTCTATTCATTCTCTTAGAGCCCAAAGTATAGCATTACAGTAGCTTGTATCACCTGATGGATAATGTAATGTTGCTCAATACAGAATGGCAGTAATAAATTAAACACTAGGCAGTTACCGTGAGAACATTTTTTTGCCAATTTAGCTAGGGGTATCCCAATATGATATTGATATTGTATATTGGTCCGATATCAGCAAAAAATCGAATATCAGATTATATCGGCCTCCATCAAAAATCTCCGATATCAGCACTCCGATACAGGCAGTCCATTCCAGACTCTGCTCCAGCACTTCTATCTAGCAGCACCTGGATCCAGCATGTAGAGCCCATGTAATCACAGCAGTGTGTACTTAAGTACTAACAAAGCAGCAAGGAGTAAGAGTGATGTCGGCCGTGTGGCAGCATTTTTCGTCACAGTCCGAAAAAGATGTTGCAGCTGAGTGCAAAACTTGAGCTAAGATTGGATCAATATCGGTATCGGCCAATATCGAAGGCTACAATATCGGTATCGTATCAGAGATCAAAAAGTTGTTTCGGGACACCCCTAAATTTAGCCAATATGGAACATCAGTATAATATGCTGGACAGCAGCTTCACTGATGAGGCTGCCTGCAGTGTTTTAGTCATCCTTGTGAGCTCAGGCATGAATTATTTTAAAATGCCATTAATCAGCCTGTTTAATCAGTTTATTTCTAATTCTAATAGTGGTTGAGCTGTTAATACAGCCCAGTCTTATTAAGCACGAAATAACCGTTGAAAGGAATATCGTGGGAATTTGTTTACACATGCGAAAAACTAGAAAACTGCATGAAATTAAAACGATCTCTGAGGAAAACTTTCATATTTGTTCTGGAACCTTCCCACTATTTGACTTGAGAACTGTTACAGTCTGTGAAAGCAAGTCATGCATATCTGTTTAACCAGTGGAGTGCACAGTGCTGTATTGTTCAAGGCAGGAGTGTGTGTGTGTGTAATATGTGTGTGTATGTGTGTTTCCGCTCCTGTATATACATTCCCTCCTTGGATAACAGCCAGCAAACGGGAAGAGGCCATTACTTCACACTGACATGGAGATGATTGATCGTATTTGTCCATTTTAGAGGGTTGTATCATTGATTTGATATGACATTGAGCTGCATTATAGATTGATATCCATTGCACTTAGTGAAGACTAAACACACATTTTGCCCCTATGGCCTAGCCATGCCTCTAATAGTTTCCAGAAGCTATCACTAAAGCTAAGCCAAAGGAAATACAGGGTGAAATGAAGCCCTTACTTTCTCTGGCCCTGGGGCAATGGACTCCCGCGTATTGGAGAGAGACGATTGTAAATCAGCATTTTCTCTTGTTCTCGGTTAGTCTGTATGTTGTTTTCCTTTCAGTTTTTTGAAACCCTAACCTCTTTCACACTTGCCTTCACTCTTGTTTTTTACATTTCCTCTCCTTATCTTGACCTTCTCTATATTTTTTTTGTGTCCATTTTTACTTTTCCTTTCGGCCACCGTATCACATCCTCTTTTTTTTTGCTTTTTTTTCCACTGGTTCATTCTTTGAATGGAGTGATGAATCAATAGAAAAGTATTTCTTGACACTTAGTAAACATTGCTTTAGACAGACATGGATCACAAGAAGGTTAAAAGGTCAAACTTACAGTATTGTTTGTGTGTTTCTGAAAGTAACTGCATCTTTAAATAGCGCACTCAGGTCACAATCCTGTTCATGAGCAGAAAGTTTGAAGCACCTTATTTCTCTGTGTAAAGAATACTGAGCACTTCAACTTGTTTCACTCATAACTCTTTCTTTCTCTGTTTGACAGCTGAAAGAAGCTAGCAACAGAAGAAAGAGAACCGTTTGATGGAAGAAAAGAAAAAGAAAAAACAAGAAGAAAAGATCAAGACGGAAGTCGCTCAGAAAAAGGTGAAAATTAAACTTGTGCACATGTTCACAAAAGCCGTGCCTCACCGTTTTGCCTTAGTAGCAGGCATTTGATCTACACAGCTGGAGTTTTTAAAACTCTTGCATTTCTTTTTGCAAAACTCCAGAAATCAACCCCTTCTGCTGATTTGTAGGCAGCTAATTACTATGAAACCAGATGCAAATGACTTATTTTGCTTCATTTAAACTTGTTAAACTAACTGTTACACTTCATCTCTCTCTCTTTTGTCCTGCAGGCTGCTGATCAGAAACCCAAAGGTGAGTGTCAAGTTAAAAGAAATCACCCACACATCCACCTATTGTTCTTAAATGAGATTTAATTCCACCTACTGCAATACATTAATAAGCTCTGATTAACACAGCCTGACCCATTAAAACACACACACATCACAAATGCATTACACACACACGCATAGAATCAAGCATTTATTCGCACAGATGGACACGTACAGTTTGCACATGCATGCACAATTGTGCCATTTGAATTTGTGCTTTACAGACACACACACACACACTCACACAGCAGAGTAAATACAGTGGAGTCTAATACAGCGTGATGCAGAGTGACGCCAAGTACGCCTGCAGCAGCAGCAGGCAGTGAAGCGTGAGGGCACCCAGACAGCACAGAGAGTGTGCAGTGGGTAGGGGGATGGGAGCATGGCAGCGAGAGGAGGAGGAGGAGTGGAATAAAAGAAAGGCATGAAGCTCAGTTGTAATGCAGGGGGTGTGAGACTGGATTGTCCTCGTGTGCCCTTGGTGTTCCTTGTAGTTGATCAAAAAGACTCTCTCAGTGTATAGCTGTTAAATTACTTAAAGCTTAATTACAAGAGTTCACACAGAATCCCTAGTGTTGCTTTTGTTGCTCCAATGACTACTGGTGATAAAAACTCTTTAGTGTGTGTCCTAATGATGCAGTCGAGTTGGTGCGTATTGCATTCACCTTTTTTTTTTTCTTTTCCATTTCACTCAGTACGGCTCTGGAGATGCTCCAGTATTCACACTCTGAGAGGACAAAATCAGTATATTTGAAAAGTGGGGTTCGTTGCTCCCGTATCGTACGCTGTTTTTATGGCTTTGTCTAAATCCTTAGCGCTTGTGTCCACACGCCCTCCCCCAGTTTGAGCAGCAGCTTGGCCATCTGGGTGTAACTGTTAGGTTTTAACAAAGGTCACCACAGCTTGCCTTGAACTCTAACCTGTCTATTTAATTACCCTCCCAGTGTTCCACAGCACTCACTGTGAGCTTGGCCTATTAACCGAGTCTCAAAGCCTCTGCACAAGCCAACTGCTTCTGATTTAAATGAGCAGACTTTGATTATGAGCTTGAAATGGAAACGTTTTCTCACTAAGAAGTGGTATGTTTCTTAACGGTACATTGTGTATTTTTAGTGGGATGCCATCTCGCACCACTATGTTTCTACCATAGCACAGAACAGACAAACTGTGTCAGTGTTTGGCAGTGTGTGTGAGTTTCTCATGCTTGTTTTTGGCAGCTTAACACTTCTCTTTAAGTCATTGTAACTACTGAAAAGCTGCAGTTATCAAATATTTAAGTAATCGAGTATTCTACCAAATATTCCTTCGATTAATCAAGTAATCGGATAATACTTTCCTTTTTTTTTTTTAAAGTGCAACTATTAATATACAAGAGAAAATAAGATATTTAACTTTATAATGAACTATCGATTGTTTTCCTTTTTAGAAATGAGGAACGCAGAAAAAGCATGTGCACTAGCGGATTGCAATGCTCGTAAGAAAGCTAATTACGATATTAGCTTTCATCATGTCCCCTAAAGACATTCGTGTCTGAAAGCTGAATAGCTCCTATGTTACCTGCTTCTGCTACTACAACGGCAATGTTAGGCTGCAAGCTAGCATGGCGAGGAGTGTGCAGAACAGCGCTGTCTCCGCCCACGACTCAGAGGCGAATTGCTAATGAGCTACTGGAGCTCTGAAGAAGAAAAGCCCCTCTCATCATTCAGTTTTTCAGCTCTGCAAAACCAAAACCACGCTTACTTCTCCTTCTACCATGGTGACGTAAGCGCATTGGGTCACCTTGAAAATAATCCGTGTGAAACAGTGACGGTTTGAGCTTATAAACGAGTACTCGAGGCAGAGAAAATTCCTCGATCATTTTTTGTAATCGAGGTACTCGAGGAATCGTTTCAACCCTAAACTACTATGCTCATACTTAAAAGCTATTACTACAGTGCTTTTCAGGGTTTGAGAGTATTAATCATGGCTGAAATTGGAAAAAAATTTAATTTGAAATGACAAAGTTCAGATTAAACAAATCAAAAAAGAATCTGCTTGGAAGTCAGGTGACCTGGCTGTGGAAACCTCACATGTTTTTGCATTGATATGAAATGTAGGCAGAACATAATATCATAAGTGTCTCTGGCAGGAGCGATCAAGTAAAAACTGGGAGTCAGAATGAAAATGGAAACTCTTAATGCGAAAGAGTTTTATGGACGGGAGCCCGACCTAAAAAAAGAGGAAGGGGTGAAGGGCAGAAGGAGAAAGTTGTTGGGCCAGATCACAGCGGGAAAAAAGAAAGGAATGGGAGAAAGGAAGTAATGAAGCAGTGGGTTCTTAATACAAGTGCCAAAAATGATAGTCGGAAGTCAATGACAGTGCTAATATAGAAGAGAACTAATGACATGGACATTTATTTTATGGTATGTTTAATGAGAGATAGAGACAGAAAGGCACATAGAATGAGATTTTGATTGTGTAAGTGGCGGGTTTTCATGCAGAAAGAAAGTATGAAAAAAGCAGTCTGTTTGAAGACTAATCGTTCAGTGAGCCATCTGTACCTCTGCGAGTTTGCTCATAACCTCTCATCTGCGATATCGTTTTAAAGAAAGGTGGCACCAACTGGAATGGGCTGGGTTTTAATGCGTGACACCAAATAATGGAGGTCTTTGTATATTAGCGAGGGAAGAAAATCAGTATGCAGGAGTGATTTGTGTCTTTCCATCCATATCAGTGAATTCTGCCTCCCTTATACACTATCAGAAATTCATAGACACATACACATGCACACCACCTCCCCCCAGCCTCATCGTATTTTCTCCTTTTGCCTCTCCGCAGGCCTCCTTGGTCCCAGGCATTTCAATTTGTTTGCGGTAATCGATCTCGGCCTGGTGCGTTCATATGTATGAAAATGAGATAAAGCTTTGGTGCAGTAGAATTAACTTCTCTGCCCCCCATTAGGCATGGAGCTTCACTGAACGCAGGGTTCCAGGAGGCAGTGTCCCTCTGCCCCAGCACCCCCCACACAAACACACAGCCTGGACCTCTGCTGCAGGGCCCTTCCTCCCTCCCTCCTTCCCTCCCTCCCTCCCTCCCTCCCTCCTGGTCCCTCGAACCTCAGAGGGATGCTGATTATTCACCCAGGCACACATGCAGCTTCATCACAGTCTCTACCACCACTGCAATCACAATCAGTCAGCAGGACAAGTTCACATACCTAGCTGGCTTGACAATTGCATGCACATGCCAAGACACTGACACACACACACGCTGACAGGTTGTGAGAAAACGCGGCCCAAGCAAGAAGTTACACAAAGGCAATTCATGAAAAAGATGGCTGTACACAGACACAGAAAGCGACAAGTAATACCACATTGCACCCGTCGTATTCTGACACCCACCTAATCAAAAAATCTGCAATCTCCATTTTTGCTGCTTTCGCACTTTTCACTGCTGAAAGGTTGGCGAATGAATGTACGCCTGTCACTGCCCCGTCCCTCACTTTCCTCCTTACCCACGCTTTTTCTTCCGCCTCTTTGATTTCAGCCTCAATACGCTCAGCCCGGCCGACCACAGCTGAGGAGAAAACATATTTACAGGGAGTCGCCACGCTGATAACAGCATTAAATTTTTTTCAAAGTGGCAAGCTAGGAACATAAACACAAGTGTATCGTATAATTCAGTATTGGATTAATTTGCAATTTCACATGCTATTAATTGCACCAACACTTTTGAAAGAGACTTTCGTGAATTAGAATGTAATTAGTGGCTAATTTACTCGAGAATTTGGGCTGCTTTTCTCTTCTGTGAACCACATTTATAAACACTCAATGAATTAATAGTGAATAGCTCATGAATTACATTCTGTGGATTTATGACTGCCAAGCATAATTGTTTTCCCTCCACCCCTCCTATGCTCACCCTGCATGCATATCAAGTGTACGAGCGGAGTGAGGGATGCAGGGAGAGACAGGGGGCAGAGAGAAAGGAAACAAGGGGCGCACAAACTCAAACAATGCTTTCCTCTCTGTGTATTCTTGTTGCATGATCACTCACAAGCTGCTGACAAAAGAGCCTGTTTGGTGCCTCTCGCCCCTCCCCCATCATCTCTTCCCCCTCTACCAGTGAGCTGCTTCATGTCACATATCAGGCAGATTAATAGGATGTAGCTAAACTGATATGAATGACAGCTTTAGCCTGTGCTTTGAGGACACAGTGTCCACAGATATACGTGTGCCTGTGCAGTTCAAAGGCAGTCTTTATGCCCGCATAAGGGGGCTCCTCTTGGTCTCCCCTCTGGCGATTATCAAACAGTAGGTAAACCATAAAGAAGATCTTGAATTATATTTGATGATTTCATTATTTATTTATTTTTTTTAAAGTATAAGGATATACAAAACCTTTGAATATCGGTAACCCTGTAAGAAATCCATATTGACTCATGGGACTCTATAGGAATCTGCCATCACTATGTCTTTATATTGATATTTTACATCCTGAAACGGCATAATAGTGGAGTAGTTTTGTGTGATTACAAATTGTATTACAGTGCATGTTAGCGCCGCAAACATACACTCACATGCACAAACACACCTCTCTGATTGGCCCAGTTGGCTCTGGTGCTACACATCACCACCCTCAGAGGCTTTATTATTTTGCCCTGCCATTACACCGCTGTGTGTTAAATATTGCAGGAAAAGGCCTAACGGGTGAAAATATCCCACCTTGAAATGGCAGGATGCAAGCACCCATTGTCAAAGTCTGTTAATGTGTCTTAAGCACCGGTGAGCCTGTGGTTTTGAATCAGGCGTAACCACTTCTCTTACTTTGATGTAATTCCAAAAAGGTAACGGTACCTTCATTCGTTCTGTACAGCTATCAAACTCTGAAGGTATTTGTCCTAAGGCAGTTGCTGCCCTCAGGCATTGACCTCAGTTGCAGTCGTGGTGATCCTGCGAATTATCTGCTACAAGCGCTGAAACACCAAAAGGGCTTTCCTGGAGCAGTTCTGCCATAATCCTGACTGCCAGGAGAGACACAGCTGGGACTTCAGGGAGAGGAGCCCTGGCATTGAGAGCGGGTAGGGGCACTAATTAAAGCGAAGGAAGGCGTGGTATGAGAAGAGGTCACAGGAGGCACAGGGGTCATACGAGGCAAAAGGAGGGGCATTAGGCAATTGTCGGTTACTATAGCAACAGTTCATATATGAAGGGTGAGGGGTGAGAAGATTTTCTTTATTTTCGGAGTGGGAAAGAGATTTTCTGTGTTTCTCCACCTATACTGGCAGATGGGACCTTTCTGAGACACTCCCACTTGACCTTCCCTTGTGTGCACGAACGCACGCACATACATCTGCTTTCTGTGTACAACCACCTCTCATCTCTCTATGCTTATGCAGATCTATATGCAAAATAGCTTTAAGCCATTATAGTCCATCAGAGTAAACTCAAATAGGTTTAAAATGTCTTTCCACAAGGATTCGCTCTAATTTTATCAAATAAACTGTAGTCCAAACCGATGACTAACTTCTTTCATGAAAAGGGAAGCGGTCCGAGTGCTCTTAAAATGAGTAAGAAACTAAAATCTCCTTGGGCAGGGCAGGGCAGGGAAATTTGAGGAAGGAAATAAAAGTGGTGACACATAAAAGGTCATGAGCTAAGTCTAAAAACTTTCTACATACAGTTTGCACGCTTCATCCACCTCACTAACTCATCTGGTTTAGCTGATTTATTACAGAGACAAACACTTGAAAAAGCTGCATGTGTTAAGTTTTCTGTAAATTCAATCAAATACATGCTTTATCAACCTTAACTTACCTACCACTAGGCTCTTATTGGATTAAGAAATGCACTAATGTGTAAAGCAGTGGCCTGAGTCTCCTGTCCATCCCTTCCCCCTTCTATAAACATGACTGCATAATAAAGTGGGTCTGCAGACAATAGACTGAGGAGATGTGGGAACCTGCGCTGCCTGGTACAAAGCTTAAAGAACCAATCACAGTTGTTAAAAATAATGGAAACCTTAACCTTTTTGCCATTTTTATAGATTTCCTCTCCTACTATGAAAAGGATTCTTTGAGTGTTTGCATTTTTTTCCCCTCCATACATGCTCACTTGCTTCCTACTCTTAAGCAGTCGCTCATTCTCCTGCTCGCCGTCATTGTATGTAATTAACCATTTACTGTGAAGAAGGGCTGTAATTAAAAGTATGGAGCAAGGTTGCAGAGCACGCCTCAGCCGGAAGGTTTAATGGAATTTACAGTGCACTTGATACAAATGCTTATTTAACTGGCTATTCTATTCAGCTTCAATTACAGGCATTAAGGTCACCAACACCTAACATGCCTTTCACATATACTAGTATTTCTCTGGTCTATCTATTTTCACCTTTACTAAACATGGATGGTGAAATAGGCCTGGGCGACTTGGCAAAAAAAATGACTACGATATATTTTGTCATAATGTCCGATCTCGACTATTATCACGATTTTTTATTTTTTAAACTGCCAGTTTTAAAGCAACCAAAGAAACTAGAGGTTAGTTCAACATTTTATTAACATACTAAGTAAATAAAGTAAATTGAATAAGATAAACTTAGAAAAAAATGAAAACCATTTTAACTCAACAGAACAACAAATGTAGACAAATATGATATAATACAGTGAATTAGTTTACAGTCCTGAGTGTTTTTGCTGGTACGCAAGACCCAAAATAAACAAATCGCTCCCTCAGGGATAATGAAGACGCCTTAAAATGTAAACATTAGATGATGAAAACGTAGATGATTCGATTGATTGGGTCTTTGGTCTGGTGGCGGCATCGCTAGTTGTAGCTAAACTTCTAATGCACTGCTTGTGCCGTCAGCAGTGGCATTTTTATGCGTTTCGCATAATCACTCAGGAAGAACTTCTTCAAATGATTAAACAGATCTTTTGTGTTGTCATTTTTTGAAGGCACCGACATACCTTGCACATCGGCTTAATTGCTTAACGTCACTTTGGAGATACTTGAAACACCGCCACCCAACCGACGTTGAATAACTTCTTAATAAAGGCATCTTCGGAGGATGACTCAAAGTCATCGCTGACATCTATTAGCGGCCCTCAGCTCAGCTTTTAGCTCCATGTTCGGCCATTCTGTTTACTTCTACTGTTTACTTCTCTGGCAACTTACAGAAGTGGAGCAGGAAAAGCTTGACCTATGATTGGCTGTTGTGACGCACATTTCCGTTAAGTTTGATCGAGTAAATATGCTCACAGCTGATCACTGTGATCAAACTGAAATTTATCACAATCATTAACCATGATCATATAATCGCCCAGTCCTGTGGTGAAATGACAGTTATTAAATGTTTCAGTTTTCCAGCCTCCGTCTCTTTGCATTGATGAATATGATTTTCAGTAGTTTTTGTTTGCTGTGGTTGGTTGTTTCTCACAAGTTCATGGAACTAAGCGTTTCTTCTGAATCATCAAATCAATAAGTAGCAGCAAGAAACACTCCGTTAAAACAGAATTTTCTAATTTACTCGCAGCGAGGGGTTTTGACAGCATTAGTTTCACAAACTGCCAATTAGAGGTCGCGTACAGAACCATCACCTGCTTAATAAGCGGCTAAACCCTGTTTCTGCAAAGCTTCTAGTCAGTTCAGTTCAAATGTAATAGGCTTGAAACCTCACTAATTTAATGTGTGGAGTTCATCGCCTTTCACTAACAGCGAGAGTAACCAGCGTGCTTGTCACTTTTCCTCATTTAATCTTTTACAGACATACTCTCATCAGAGGGATTTCCCCTTTTTTCATTTTTTCCCCTCAGAGCCGCCTCTATAAAGCTCACCCCCACCTCTCCTAAATCCCTTACTCATTCCCCGTGGATTAAGGAAAGATCGCTCCTCCTCCAAATGAAAGATGTGTCTCAGTAAAAGTATTTGTTTGTCTAGATCAGGGAGAGCAGTGTGTGGTACACTTACTATTCTTCTCGCCTTTTAGCATTCTTGCTGTCTGGTGTGTGAGGGTATGTCTGTGTATACACACTCTCTCCTATCTCAGGAGAACATATTCTCACCATTATGCTCCTTAAATACAGAATACAACAGAGATGGTTATTCAGCTGGGGTTATATGGAAGCACTTATAGAATAATGCTATCAAACCAGAGTGTTATAATGTGGTTTTATTTTTATATGGATTGTTGAAGAATAATATGTCATTGTTTGTGCAGAAGAAATAAAATACGTTCATCTGCAGCATAAGTAAATTGCAGCTTGTATAAACTCTTGTTTCTACAGCAACACAAACAGAGGCTGTGCAAAGGAGGGTGTGAATGAGGCATGCCGGAGCTAAGGGACTTGTGTGTCCGTCTTTTGGGCTCATCTGCTCCCTTTGCCAGACTGGCAGCAGGAATAAACACTGAGCTGACTGAGTAACATCCATTTGTGTCTTTTGATCTGATTTTGTCGGAATGAAGATGTCCCAGAAACTCAAAAAGTTCCTTCATCAACTTTATGTGTGTGAGGGGGGGTTGTGGAGAATAGTTAAAGTAGACTTGAACACATGAAGAAGGAATGCTTTCGTCGGAAACTTTTGTGCAGTGTGGAAGTTTGTCAGGATCACAGAACTGAGGGAGATTGGAAAAGGCGAAAGGCCAAAAGCTTTTAGTGAAAGGAGGTTTTTATTCTATTGATGTTATTGCTGCCAAACAATGAGGTAATACCATCAACTGTCTTCGTGTCCTGTAATTGTCTAAGAATGCTTTCAGTTATGCCAAAGATTTAAATTCGCTTCTCAAGCTCTGATTCTTGCAGCTACTAGTATGTGTTTTAGGGCTGGGCGGTATGGCCGCAAATCAATATCACGATGTATTGAGCAGTTCACCTCGATAACAATAAATAGATGATAATTACTCCACTAGCTGCTCACCCCCTCCCACATTTAACTTAGTCTACTTCAGCTGCTGCTCCAGCCACTACAACTTTTGATCTGTCCTCCATCTCCTCACCTGTCTTTCCCATTTTGTTACAAACTGGATGGGGTGGAGTCACGTCTCTGATGTAGGACAGTGTCTTAAGGGACAAGAGAACATAGCCTAACTACACACATCCAAAACCAACTTTTATATATTGTCATAAATTTCAGTATCAGTAAATTTTTGGTGTATCGCCCAGCCCTAGAACGTGTTAGTTATTGGTATTTTAGGGGTTTATGTCTTAACAGGTTAAAAATGAAATGACATAGTTTGGAGGATATTTCGGTATCTGTAGATTTCTGGTTTATCACCCAGCCCTAATGTGCTTCTAATCTGAATCAATTATACACTCAAATGATCCCAGTTAGCCCCATGTTTGAGCAATGAGATTCAATAATGCACTCTGCATTTTGAGAAGGTTGCAGGGTTTCTTAAAGGAGTGTAACATATAGTCTGCATAGTTTTATCTCACAGCAGTATGAGAGAAAATGTGGCAGAAACAATATCCACAAGCAGAAAGATATGAAAGGTATCAGAGCACATGATAGAAATAAGGCTTGTTGATGAGAAGACGAGGGGCTGGAAATGGGGGCATAAAAACAATACGGGGTAGAAATGAATCAAAAACACAAGATGAGTAAAAAGCCCACAGGGGGAATAATCTGGTAAGTACCAACCAGACTGAGAGACAGGTAGATGCAGAGAGAGAGAGAGAGCTATAGGGTTGTGGAGCAACCGACTGATGGGGAGCACAGAGAGGAAAGGGGGGCAGGGCTGCATGTTTTCCCCATCTTACTCTCTGATTGGTTGGGACAGCGTCAGGCGGGCTGAGCTGAATTTAATCAGAAATGTGCGTCACCGGCTGCAGTTCAAAGCCAACAGCCAGCCAGATACCGCTGAAGGGGGAGCTGGCTCTCTCTCTCTCTCTCTCTCTCTCTCTCTCTCTCTCTCTCTCTCTCTCTCTCTCTCTCTCTCTCTCTCTCTCTCTCTCTCTCTCTCTCTCTCTCTCTCTCTCTCTCTCTCTCTCTCTCTCTCTCTCTCTCTCTCTCTCTCTCTCTCTCTCTCTCTCTCTCTCTGCATGTATAAAAGTGTTTATCTTACATATATGCACTAAATTTATCATGTTCTCTAAAAACATGTCGAGTGTTTATGTGATTACCATAGTTAGATTTACAAGAGCTACCATTTAATACTCAGAACATACTCGGCGCTCTTTTCGTGGCGGTGGATTGATGATTGTATTTGTTTGCATTTCTGCGACTTTTCCTCCATGTCACTGCTGTTTCTGTGTGTCAGCAGGAAGGAAGGCAGCTATCTGGATTAGTGTTGTGCTCTCTGAGAGGGCCTCTGTTTTTAGCTCTGCTCTCAGACCAGCTCTTGGCAAGCACAGTGAATACCTCTGTGCTCCGAATTTACTTCAGCCTCCCCCTGTAGCAGCTTTGGCCTCTGTGTATGTGTGTTTGCGTGTTAGTGTGTGTGTGTATGGTTGTCAGCGCCGCCGTACAGGAAAACTTAGATTGACACACTGGTTGGATAGAGGCTTTAAGTTCAAAACACGTGTGCCGTCAAATTGTTGGTTGTAGAAAAACTCCTTTTCCTTACCACACACAAACTCTCTCTCTCTTTCTCCTCTTCTTTGAGTGAAGGTTGTATGAGCTGTCGAGTAGTTTGACCATATTTGTTCGGGGACTGTAAGAAAAACACCAGTCTCCACTGAATTCACAGCTATAAGTGCGGACAGCCACAGACTCACACCGACAGCCTCTATAATATTCAGCGTTTTATGTCAGGTGGTTTTTAACCGTGTTCTAGCACCCGAAGGAAGAACTTCGCCAAGCAGCTCTGTTGAGTCGTGAGCTGTCCAGGTCCTGCTAATCATAACACCTTGCAGGCTAACACTCAATTAGACGGCTGGCTGGTCACTGCAACCATAGGGAAAGGGTCAGACTGAGGCCAGAACAGCAGGGAAAGGTTTGTGTGTGTGTGTTTGTCTGTTAGGGAGAAGGAGTGTAATGAAGAGGAAAGGAGCTGTCTCCCAGTGTTTGTGTGTGTCCTTGTTTAGTCAGCAGAAAAAATATGACCTTTTCATAGAGTACGTCTGGGCCAGTAACATATGTTCAGCGAAAGGTTGCATGAGGCTGTTAACTTAAAGGGCCAGCGCTCAGTAACATGCTGTGCAGACAGACAAACACATGCAGTCATTAGTACCTGCTGAGTGCTAACTATATGATGAGGAAGAGCGGAAGTTTAAATTGCTTTTGGCTGCGTAAGCATGTTTCAAACATTCCTGCTGCTCTTACTTTTTAAAATCTGCTCCATTTATTTGTTAGCTTATTTTATTATCTAGTCTTCTGTTTGTCCACAATCACTCGATGGTTATTGCGCTGTTTCACACGTTGGTGATTTAGCATTAAAAACACAAGCAGGAAAGGAGGAACTGGTCAAACTGGACTGAGACCTCTAAACCTGGCCATTTAGAGTAGGGCTGGGCAATAAAACGATAATGATATATATCAAAAATTAATTTCCCTCGATATCGATATGAAACATGGTCAATATGCGTTTCAATAGCCAGCATTCTGCCATGTTTTGGTAGATCATATGGATAGCCGTATTTTTTTTTTTTTAATATCGTGATACATAACGATATCGACTGATATGAAAAAATATATCGATATCGACTTTTTCCAGTATTGCCCAGCCCTAATTTAGAGGCTGAAAGACACGCATTCTGTTCTGTGAAGGACTAATGGTAAACTGACCTAGTCATTAATACCTTGCTCCCTGCATGTGTCTTTCTGTGTGGGTGTGCCTGTGTGTCCATCCAGTGCCAGATCCTGCTCCCACTAAGCCCAGTCTCGGCCCACCCCACTACCTTCACCCCACCAGCCCTACGCTGCCCCTCTCCTCCCCCTCCTCCATCTCCTCTTCCTCCTCCTCTTCTTCTTCTGGCAATGGCAAGCGTGACTCCTCCAGTAGCCAACTCCCGACTCAGACTCCCCCTCAGCAGCAGTGCCAGTTGTCCTCTGCCAGTGCTCGCTACCCGCCCAGAGAGGTGCCCCCGCGCTTCCGCCAGCAGGAGCACAAGCAGCTACTGAAGAGAGGCCAGCCACTGCCTGCAGGAGCCCTCTGCGCTCTCACCCTCTCCTCCTCCTCTCCCTCCTCTTCGCCCTCATCATCTCCCTCTTCTTCTTCTACTACCAGCAGCTCTACCCCAAATTCTGCCACGTCCTCTGCGAGCAAACGCCACCAAGGTTTGTCAATACAGTTAAACAATCCTTCTTTTGTGGTGGCTGTGTACAAATTATTTTATCCTTACACTTTTGATTTCGCATGTTGGCTGTACTTTGGCTGCATGTTCTGACATTTTACTCGATGAGCTCAGTTAGTTACCTTTCAATCAGTCTAATCTACTGACATTCAGGACTGAGTGTGTCACCTTTAGCATACTTGGAAAGGTTTCTGAAGACTCTAGTTTCTTTTTAGTTTGTATTTAGATGCACA
This sequence comes from Xyrichtys novacula, assembly GCA_962446985.1. NCBI lineage: Eukaryota > Metazoa > Chordata > Actinopteri > Labriformes > Labridae > Xyrichtys > Xyrichtys novacula. The sequence goes on along the minus strand of OY660866.1, from coordinate 30,485,115 downwards.
GTCAGTGCTTTGCAGGTGCATTGAATCACAGGGATTAAAAGGTTCATTTTAATCTGGTGAGCATAAACACAATGATACAGCTTCTATACTGAGTGGATCGACATTTGAACTACATTTGAAAATTTAAAATGTAATTTCTCCTGGGGCTGGGCGATAAACCAAAAATTTACTATTACCAAAATTTATGACAATAACTGACGTCATTTTGCCCAGGTCAGTATATTCAGTGTCAAAATAATAAATAAATAAAATTTGGTTATGGATATGTGTAGGAAGGCTATGGTCTCATGTCCCTTAAAGATGTTGTCCTATGTCGGAGACGTGACTCCACCCCATCCAGTCCTTAGCAAAGGATCCGGTTCAAAAGTTGTTGCGGCGGAGTAGTTATCGTCCATTTATCGTTATCGAGATGAACTGTTAAGTATATCGTGATATTGATTTGAGGCCATATCGCCCAGCCTTACTTCCTACAGATTCTGATAGCTGAATGCGTCTTTCTAGTGTAGGTTTTTGTCTTCCAATTCTGGCAGTATTAACCAGAAAAATCCTTCCTAATCGTAAACCAAGCTCAAGGAAAAACAGCAGTGCTTTATTGTTGAAGAGTCGGCATGCTCTCTTCTCTTTGCTTACAGGACCTCACACACACACATACACACACGCTCTCAGACCACCGTAGCCAGAGGTAGCTTTTTAATGAACTCACTGGTGGCCCTTAAGATCACTAATACTAACACGCCTTGACATGCTCATTGTACAGTGGTTTGTGTGTATTTGTAAGCAGGAAACCTGTGGATTGATAGAGCTGTATTTCTTATTTCGTGGACATCTCTTCTTTTCTCATTTTTCTCATTTTGTCAGCTTTTATCGTGCCATATTTTCGTACTTGATCCACAGCTTTTTTCTTCTTATGCATCTACTCAATCACTCTCACAGACAAGGGAGGCAATTTCCAAGCATTCTCCATGGTCTGTCCTTAAAAACACTCCGATCAATTATCAATTAGGAATAATTAGAAATTAAATCACTCAGAAAATTGAAAACTAAAATGTGCTGTTTGAGCGGGTTTTTAACAGTCACATTACTTACTCAATCGAATGATACTAGATGAAACACTTAATGTCTCTAACGCTGACGGTTAGAGACAACCTCAGATCCTGTTAAAACCTTTTTATGGAAGAAGGGGAATACAAGATGCAAGATTAGCACACCAGCCTTTGTCTTTATCCTTTGGTTTTCATCAAGCAGAAGTATCACACGTGTTTGTTTTTATCTTTGTCAAGTTTCTCTTTCTTTCTCTCACATGGTATCATTGTCTTTTTGCTGCTCTGAGCTGCCTTTTATTACTGACTCAACATTTGCTGGGGGAGCACCAGACACTCAGTAAACAAATCAGCAGCAGTTGTGGTGTATGTCTACGTAGACTGCAAACTGAAGAGAAAATCTTGCTTTTTTATTAATCCTGGATTTTTTTCTGTTAATTATGGAAGAAGCCATCATTTATACTTAATTACCTGGTATTTTCTCCACGATCAGCTGTTTGGTGCAGTTTCCTCAGCTGTGGGACAATATCTAAATTTGGCTGCAGCTTTAACTCACTCAACAAAAGCAATACCTCTAAAGCCTTAAGGCTTAAAAGAATATATTTCTTCTTTTAGCTTGAGACATAATAAGCTCCTCAGGTTGACTGTGTTAACCTATAATGTCCTTATTATTGTCCTAGTACGGCATTGGTTTTCATGTTTGGCCTTTTCCCTAACCCCGGATTTCCCAGGGGCTTGCTGGTACAACACAGCCTGTGGCAAAGTTAGCTGCTTGCTGGCTCTCTATCCCCTTCTCTCCTCTCATTCTTTTTCAGAGGACTTCCCCTTCACAACCCATTTTTTTCTCACTGCTGAGCCAGTAGCCCGAAGCTAGTAGCTCTGTGTTTGCAATAACTCCAGAATACATAATTTGGAGAGCGGACATTGAAGGTAAACCAACTCTGGCAAAACCTGAGCTTTATGTATATGAAACTTCGCTATTTTAGGAGTAGAACAAGATCTTTAAAAAATCACTATAGTTCTTGACCCTTCTGCAGAGATCATTGTAAGGGCATGACTTAAAAATAGGGCTGGGCGATAAACCGAAAAACTTCAGACACTGAAATTTGCAATAACCAACGTCATTTTGATCATGTCAGTATATTCTTTGTCAAAGAAAAAAATAAAGTAAAGTTGGTTTTGGATGTGTGTAGGTAGGCTATGGTCTCATGTCCGTTTAAGACGTTGCCATATGTTGGAGACATGACTCCGGCTGAAGCGGCGGCTGAAGTAGACAAAGTTAATGTGGGAGAGCTTCTGGAGTAGTTCTCATCCATTTATCGTCATCAAGGTGAACTGCGCAGTATATCATGATATTGCTTTGAGGCCATATTGCCCAGCCCTAGAATCAACCATAAAAACGCAGTACACAGTGAACTAAGAATTATGTGCGTTATTATCAATCTGGATCTACTGCAACCTCGTCCATATGTTTTATTTTATTCTCCTGCAAGTAGAAGCGCAAAGTTTTCCTCCTCGTGGTTTCTGTAAGTAAGGATGAATCCTGTTTTGAGGACACATTCCTGACCTCACTCTTAAGGTTATGGTGGCCCAGAGGGATGGGATGATGTGATTGTTCCTTCAGTTAGATACTGAAACACTCCAGTGCACATGCAAACACATGCACATAGATGTGCTGTGCAGCAGTAAGAACACACAAGTCTGACCCAGTTGTGTCCCCTCAGATCTGTGTCTGCCTTGTAGGGCAGCTGGCTCAGAGTTTAAAGGGGGAAAAGCACACACATACACACATATACACACAAACATTTTAGCTCATAAGCTCAGCAGTGCTGGCTAGATGTCCTCAGGAAGTTAAATGCAAATGACATCCTTTTTTTCCCCCTTTTTTTGCCTTACTTTGCACACATTGGTTTAGGAAAATCCGACTGATCCAATTTGTGCATAGAGTGTTAGGTTGGACATAACAGGCCATCTACACACACCCAACCCTAAAGTCTGAAAGGCAACCCCCTTTTAGCTCAAGTGCATTCACACCACAAGACCCCATTTCATTGTCCACAAGACCAGACAGAGACCCCCTGTTACATCCCCCCCCCCTTTTGCACCCACCAACCTCGTCTCTCCAGCTGACTGGGGACCATTAAGTGGTCCGGAGCAGCCAGCAGCCGTCCAGACAAGCTTCCTAGTAGCAGGTGCTGGAGTGAAGCTCCCTAAGACTGTGGGAACTGCTGCCCAACAGCTGTTTGCTAGACACCCAGACAGAGTGTATAGCCAGAAGGCTCTCTGCTGGGTGCTGTCTGAACACTCGGCCCTTTCATTTGAGCCCCGTTAAATATGCAGGTAAAGCAGTTGGGTTTTTGGAGGAGATCTCATTTAAGTTAAATCCTGTGTATGTACAGAACACGGGATGTCAGTTCTAGAAAATTATTCCCGCCGAGTTGAGCAAAAGCTGTAGTATTTAAAAAGTTTTGTAAGTAGCATTGTAAGAAAATCAAACACAGATGATACATGAAAATGAACCCAATTTAGATCATAGTAATTTGTTTGATTTAAACCATTATACGATCACTACGCCACCACTTGGTCTTAATGAAGCCAGAGAGCTTTAAGATTACCCCATGTGCCCAGGCTGTGACATGCTCACAGAAGTGCGAGAACCCCCTAGTGGCTTCATTAATCCAGCCTCTGTCAGGGAAACCAGAGAAGTCATTACGGCTTCTCTCTCCTCTTTTCTCTCCTCTTTGAGTAGAGGTAAACAGACATGAATGATGAGGTTTTTAAACCCTCCTGTGACCATTCCCTTAGTCGTTCTTTTCCTCTCTGTTTCCGGAAAAACAAGAACATGCCGCCTCTGATCGGAGCGGGCATAAAGCAACCCTCAAAGAGAGATGGAGAGGGTCTGTTTGGGGACAAAAGACCACTAAATACCTTCTCCTGTTTTGGTTCTGGTGTTATGCCACCCCCCATAGTATGCTCTGTGAAAACTGCACAGTTTTCAGATCACAGTCAAACTATATAATCCATCCATTGCCAATTCTGATAGTCTGGTGATGCCTCTTCTGTCACCAACTATCTCCCTTTCTCTACCCTTGAAACTGCAAGTGCTAACCCCTCCCCCAAGTCTCTCCTTCACACTCCTCCTCTCCCTTTCTGTCACCCTGCCTTTCACCTCACTCAGAAGGGAGGGGTAGCATTTAATTATTGGCTACCTGCCCATTTCTATGATGGCAGCTTGTCTCATAATCTAAATCTCATCTCTTGCTTATTTTTTTTCGCGACTCTAGCAAGCTGGCATCACAGCCTTTGAGTGTTGTTGATGTTTAATCCCCCTTTTTTAAGCTCATATGTGCAGTTGGTGTTCATATAGAGAACATTACCCCCTTTTCTTTCTGCTCTTCAGCTTCTCTGTTGAGCGTGGGACTTTTTCTTCTCTGGTGGATTCGCAGATACATGCAACCAGAAGTCAGTTTTGCCCTGCTGGAAGCATGAGCAGCCAAAGAGGGGGCCCCATATTTTCATTTTTTTGACCCTTTTCATTCCCTGAGCATAATCAGTGACTGCCTTCCTAATTGCTTCCAGAATGAAAGCAGCACCACATTACTGACACATGATTGCAAGTGGTGGACGGAAATAATTGTCCCCTTTTCTTTGTTTTGCATATTCAGCTTGCCTTCAACCCCCTCTGCCAATTCTCTGCCTTGCCAAGAACTTGCAAGACCTTTCTGTTGGAATGTCTGGTGGGGGAGTTGAAAGGAGAACAATGGAGACATGTTTGAGATGAAAGAAAAGTCGAGGATGTTTTGCATTGGTACGATGCGCACAAATATGTATTTATAGAGGTGGACACACCAGCATTAGGATCTATCTTGTATAATCCAGTCTGTTTGATAAATGCATATTTTCTTTAGCTCAAGGTAGATACTCACCATTTTTTCCCACCATGGACATACTGAAGACTCAGCAAAGACATATTTTGTACCTTTAGTTCATGTAGTGTTTTTTTTAATTATGATATTGGCTTTCATCGTGTCCCCAAAGACATCCGCGTCCTAGAGCTGAATAACTCCTATGTCACCTGTCACTTCTATAACTTATTTCTAAGTTCACACTTTAAGCAAACCTCCAAAAGAATTGTCTGTGTAACAGAGGTTGTGAGTGTCACTTCTCTGTGCTGTCTGTTTTATTTTTATTCAACTGATTGCAAACAGACTAGTTTCAAAGTATGCCTGTGTTTATGCGTTTGTGCCATGAGTCTGACGACCTTGTGCGATAAGGGTGCCTGAGGAGTAAAGATAAGTGTGCTCTGGCACAAAATTGTATTCACAGCCACTCTGTGGTGTGCTGCACAGTCATCTCGAAGCCACATATCATTCAGTATTTCTGCGAGACTTTCTACTCGTCTTATTAAATTGTTTCAACCACTGGATTTTAATCTTGTGATTGATAACTAAGACCTCGTATAGAAATTACTGCAACAATCTGATGGAAACTAATGGCAGAGTAATAGAAGGTAAGATAGCTCAATTACCAAACAAAGAAAATATTTCAGAAATACAGTCTGAGTTTCATAATTAAAGGTGGAAAAGGCACATTTACTGCAGCTGCTGAGTGGGTTGGTTACAGTTGTGTGGAAAGCTTATTGTAAAAGACATTTGATTCACAAACTGCTTCTTAAACCCATCCAGCATGTATATTATCATAAAGAATGAGATGAGTACATTAATCTATATAGTATTATTCTTGCTCTTTTTGTATCACGTTAACATCAATAAAAACAAGTTCAGATATCTGGCTTTATACATGTAGCTGTTTGAAAATGGCCGTTTCTTTTCTTTCTCCTCCAAGAGTTGTTTGATTTATTCCTCACTTCATTCCCCTTCCCCCCTGTGAGATCAGTTGCTATTCTCATTGGTTTTCAGCCTATTACATGAGACTACCCTAGTGGTCAGGATGTTTGCATGCGGGATCGATAGCCTCCCTACTTTCACCCACTAGCATTAATAAGATCATCGATTAGCTGCCTCCCACTGATTGATTACCCCTTTACAGCATCAAATCAGTCTATCATTAGTTCCCCCCTCCGAAGGGATGCTTTTGCAGCTAATGAAATTTCTTATGTGCTGTACACTGTTGATTAGAGGGTTGTTGGGGATGTTCTGTTATGGTAATGTGCAGCTGAATTTGTAGATCAAGTTTGAAAGCTTGTAAAAAGCAAGTCAAGGGTAACAGTCAGTCTTGTGAGCCCAGAGTTTGTAGGAAAAATTGAGATGGATATGGAATGAAATGCAAACGCGAGTGTCCAGCATTAAATTTATGCAGGTGGGGAAAGTCAGCACACACACATCCCTACAAGCCTGGAGGAAGTGTTTTGTGGTGTCTTAGTGCGGTGCGGTCGGAGGAGGAGTAAGCCTGGCGGAGCGTAGGGAGTGATGGATGAGAGCCGTCCTGGTTTCATTCCAATAAATGAGCGGCGTTCCACTTGGGCTTCCCTTCACAGCCCCAGCTAGTGAAACCACGATGGAGACTGATGGGCCTCTCACTGCTGGGTGTTAGAGGAGAGCAGAGGGGAGAGAGAGAGGAATTACAGGGTGAGGGAATAGGTGGGGGCAGAAAGTAAGAGAGGAGACATGGACAAAGAAGGGAAAGGGCAGGAGGTGGGAGTAACAAATAATGGCAGCTAGGGAGTAAGAGGGAAGTAAGGGACAGCACAACAAAACAAGAAGAAGAAGACTAGAAGAAAAGTGAAAAGGAAGTTAAGTCAAAACAGTGAGGTGGAGGGAGGATGAAAGAAAAATGAGCGATGGAAAGAGAGGGAGAGCTACATCTCTCCATTTCCGTCAAGCTGTCTGCACCACGGCAAGAATATATATGAATATACCATGGCTGATATGACATGCAGCACGCTTGACTGTGCTTTCTGATTACGTGTTGGATTGTGGATCATGCAGCAAGTGTGTGACCATCTCATCCTGCCAAGTCTGATAGCGAGCATTAACCAACCAAGAAGATAGAATTGCTCCAGGGGACTAATGGGCGCTGTTATACACAGTGTTACTTGTTGTAGCCTAATTTTATTCTTTTCTCCTCATCCTGGTTTTAATATTGTTATTTTAGAGCATTTGACTCCAGTTCCTTTGTGTTGTGTTGCTGCATCCTCTCACACTCACCTCGTCTTCTGTTTAATTTTTAATGTGATGTATTGTTTTGGTTCCTTTTGTTCCAACCTTTTTCCTCTCTCTTTTTCTTCCCAGACATATCCCTTCAGAGTGGCCCTGCTGCCCAGTATGAGACCTCTCATTGGGGCACCTCTATGCCAGTTGACAGCCTCTCCAGTGCCAACAGCTGGGACAAAGTGATTATCGATAGAAGTGACACAGAAGCTTGGCCCTCTATCAGCCGTGGTAGTGACCCCAGCCACCCTGCAGCACAAGAATGCCCCTTGGGCTCAACTCTCTCTAACCGAGACGCCAGTGCTGTCACTACCACCAGTTGTAGTAGTTTTCTGAGTATGGCCACAGGTGCTGCAGGCCAGCAGGCCCACTATCCCTCCCTTAAAGCTAACAATAACATGATGACAGGACCTGGGTCAGCCAACGCATTAGCCGGTAATAGAGGCTGGGGCACAGATGGGAAACAAGATGGTGTAAATGGGAGCCGAGTTGGAGGACCGAATAGCTGGGGCTCTCCTAATTTTAACTTGAACCTCAATCCCAATGCCAACCCATCAGCTTGGCCTGTCCTGGGCCACGAGGGTGGTAGTGGTGGTAATGTTGGTTCCAATGGGATTTCAAATTCCCCATCCCTCCCTCCAGGTATTAATGGCAATGGAAACATGAGCCTGGGAAGTGCAGATAATGGCGGAGGTGGTTGGGTCAGTATGATAAGTGCTAACGAAAATGATCAGCAACACCCCTCTACCAATACAAGCTTGTCCTTCAATATGGAACCAGCTAACCTTAACACTGATGGACCAAACCACACTAAGCAACAGCAGCAAGCTCAGGAGCCAATGAGCCCTATCCATGGGATGACCGGCTGGGGAGGCCAGTCACCCACTGAATCATCACAGCTTAATGGGGACACAACAGGCAGCTCTGTATGGGGTAGTGGAGAAACCAAGGCAGCTGACTCCCCCAAGGACTCAGGCTGGGACTCAACTCCCTCTGGAGGCCTTTCAGCCTGGGGCCGCCAAGGCAGTGGTGGTGGAAGTAGTGGAAGTGGTGGCTGGGGTGACTGGGGGAAATCCTCTGGTGGCGGAGATACATCCAAAGGCTGGGACTCAGTAGATGCTGGTAGCTCTGGGTCAGGCCAAGAGCAGCAACTTAGCTCATGGGGTATGCAGACTGGAACAGCCCCAGCAAGTGAGGGTAGTGGTGACAGCAGTGAAGGTCAGTCTCAGCACAAAGATAGGTCTTCTAGCATGGATTTTTCCCCTGTTGTACCCCGACAGGACCTGGATCCTAAGGTGCTCAGTAATTCTGGTTGGGGACAGACTCCTATCCGCCAGCACACTGTATGGGAGATGGAAGAAGCCAGCTCTGATAACGGGAAGAGCAACAGCAGTTCAGACACCTTGGGAGGCCCCAGTTCTAATGGTGGACCCTCATCTACCAATGGAGGCACAGTCAATCCAAACATTGGCCCCAATCAAAGGCCAGGTTCTGGAGGAAGAAATGATAGTGAAGGATCATCATCTTCGAGCTGGGGACCCCCTCCGCCTCAACAAGTCCAACCTGGATCAGGATGGGGGGACCCCCCACAGACTGTCAGCAAAGCCCAGAATGGCACTACTAGTGGCTGGGGAGACACTATGACTACCAATGGTTCTAGAGGTGGGAACACACCATCCTGGGGTTCTGAGGATAAATCACCCAGTTGGGATGATGGCCTGACAAAAAGTCAACCTGCTAGCTGGGGAGAGGCCCCCAAAAGTTCCCATGGTTGGGGGAACAGTAATGGGGTCTCCAATGGTTCCAGCACAGGGGACTGGGGGGAAGCTGAGGTCAAGAACAATGGATCTTCCAGCAGCATGTGGGAAGGAGAAGGAGGGAATGGGGGAAGTGGTGGATGGAAGGAAAGCCCAAGAGGGGGAAACAGAAGTGGCAGCTGGGGTAAACCTTCTCCTACAATGAATAATAGCAGTTGGGGGGAAACCCCACGTTCTAACGGCCCAGTACAGGGAGGCTGGGGCTCCACAAAGCCGCAAGAAAGCAGCAGCAGCAGCACTGGCAGTGGAGGAGGTGGCAGCATTGGTTCATGGGGTGGTCCTGGTTCTGTGAAGCAGAGCACATCTAGCTGGGGCAATGCTAATAAAGCAGACCAGAGCATGGAGCCCACTGGCTGGGAAGAGCCCTCCCCTCCCTCCATCCGTAGAAAGATGGAGATTGATGATGGGACATCTACCTGGGGGGATCCCAATGCCTACAACAAGACTGTCAACATGTGGGATCGCAACAATCCCAACAATAACCCAAGCAACAGCGGCCCATCCGTCACTAAGAATGGTGGAGTGATTATTCCTAACAATAACAATAACAATCACTCTGTTGGCCCTGGCAACAACAATCACCATCACACTCACCATATGCACCACCATCCCCATCATGGCCAACCCACAACTCACCTGCAGCACCACGGAAACAACAATGGGTCACCCAACAACGGCACCTCACACCCAGGTGTGGGCCCCCAGGGAAGACCTCCCCTTGCAAACCCAGGTAACACTTTACACATTATTATGTATTGACACATCAAATGTCATTTTTAACCAGGGATGTCGGAAATACAGTATGTTAAAACACCACAAGTTTGCTTTTCTAGGAGTCAGTCCCAGACCTCTGATTAAAAAAAAGCTGATAGTTTTTTTTTTTAAATTGCAGACACATAAAATGGCCATCTTCATTTAAATAATCTTTGCTTGCAGCTAATACTCAATTCCAAAAATGACCTCCTAAAAGCTTATGTTGCCTTAATTATCAGGCATATAGTTTCAAATATATTGAGTGCCTACTGATGGTCCTGCAGCTTTAAAAAGGCTTTGTACAGCAAACCTAAATTAGTGCAAAAGTCAGTTCATATAAGTCTTTGTGGAGACAAAGGCCACGCATATAGACAGTACAGTGTTAAACCCAACTTGCTCCTCTTCCTTTGATGTAAATGAGAACATTGCCCCCTGCTGTTCCCCATTTGCATTGGGCTGGCCAGGAAGCATCATGACCACCTTCTGATACAGCCCTGTCTTTCTAATGAATTCGGAATAGCTGGAAGTTTCTCTATGTTGTTTACTGCTGAAGATAACCAAAGTAACCCGGGGGTGAAGATTTTACTGCAGTGTACTTCATTGTTTTTACATTTGACCTCTTTCCTCCAGGTTGGGGGGAGCTCCCTAGTGTTCAACCCAAGTCAGAACCTGCTTGGGGAGAGCCAGCAGCTCCAACACCAGCTGTAGACAATGGTACTTCTGCTTGGGGAAAGCCCCCAGGGGGAGTGGGAGGATGGAGCGAGGGTGGCCATGAGACCTCCGGACCCTATGGGAGGGCCAATGGACCGCCAAGTTCTGCACCCTGCAAGCCAGGTAACACCCAGAAAGGAATAAATATGCATTATTGCATGAATTTCACAGTCAGATCAGTTTTTACTAATGTGGTTTAACAACACAAAGTCGCCTCGAGGAGCGTACACTGAGGTGTAAGACAGTGCTTATCTGCTGTTTTTCACACTCACACGAATTCCTGTTGCTTTGCTGCCTGTGACAGAATGCATTTAGTTGTTGGTGAGGTAATTCTAGTACAAGACAAGCCGGCACAATACAGAACACTACTAGCCTCTTAGGTTTTTGCAACACAGTAGATGTTCTTTGAAAGACCAATACTATGTAAAATATTGTACAAAATATTGTTTTCCACTAAAGCCTGTGAACATTACTGTCATCTTGACACTTGAAGCATTTGAGAATAAGATTGTCCGGAATGACTGCCCATCCTCTAAAACACTGATTGGTGACAACTCCCTCTATATTTGCACAACCTCACTTAAGTCGGGAAAACAGAAAAGGAAGTTTCTTTGTGATTTCTGAAGAGTGTTTTGTGCCGTTGGAGTATTGCTGGGATTAAAGCAATTCCACGCCTCAGTACCTCTCGGTTATTTGGACTTGGTTTGAAATATCAGAAATGAGGGAGGGAGGGAGGTGAAGGGGATATTCAGAAAATGCCAACAGTGACACCAAGTGGTCAGGTTGAGAATTGCCCAGTGTTCATCTTCTGAAATGGCCAGTGTATAGTTGATGTGCATGTAAAAAAGCGCATAGATGCCAGAATACAGAGACAGAATACCACCAAATATTGTATTGCTTTCATTTCATTTCTAATTTTGCTTTACTTCTTTCTTTCTCAGGCCCCAAACCTATGCAAGATAGCTGGGGAAATGGAGGAGAGGAGATGGGAATGTCTACTGGCCAGTGGGACACTGAGGATGGGGACATGTGGAACAGCCCCACCTCCCAGGAGAGCAGCTCTTCTTGCAACTCTTGGGGCAATGGACCCAAGAAAGCCCCAATCAAGGTCAGCGGATGAAGTCAACTTTCATATTTGCAGATGTTAATGGAGGGATTATTATGAACTCATCCACAATCAAATGTTTTGTCTTTTGCTTTGGTTTCCTCAGGGGAAAATTGTTAACAAGCCAGATGAGATGTGGATCATGAATAGACTCATCAAACAGCTCACCGACATGGGCTTTCCGGTATGGAGGCATTACACGTAGAAAAAAGTTGTGATAATGACACAAAACTTAAACAAATTTTCTCTCTAGCTGATTTTTTCGACTAGAATTTAGGCCACCAGACTTTAAATGCACCTTTAAATGTGTGATGTCGGCTGTGTGGCAGTATTTTTCATTAAAGTCCAAAAAAGACATTGCAACTGAGTGCAAAACTTGTCATGCAAAAGTTTGTATCAATATCAGATCAATATCAGTATCAGCCGATACTGAAGGCCACAATATTGGTATGGTATCGGAAGTAAATAAAGTTGTATTTTAACACCCCTAGTCCTACACAGGAGAATATGCATGATCATTTCAGACATGAACCATAACCAAAATGTGTACAGCCATATTAAACGCTTTAAAAGAGAAGACTCTGGGGTTTTCTTGCTCTCCTAACTGTAATAATGCTCAGTGTCCTGTTATGTTACCTATGTGCTGCAGAGAGACCCTGCTGAGGAGGCCTTAAAGAGCAACAACATGAATCTGGACCAGGCCATGAGTAAGTAACTACTCACATGTGTGTCCAGAGCAGGTCCTTGTGTTAATCTAAGTGAGATAAGAGCATGTTAAATGTCTAAGACATTAACCTTACACATGTTTGCTCAAAGGTGCACTGTTAGAGAAAAAGACAGACCTGGACAAGCGGGGCATGGGCATGAATGATTACAGCAATGGTATGAACAAGCCCCTGTTGTGCCGGCCCTCAGCACTCTCCAAAGACCCCTCCGACCGCAACACCTTTCTTGACAAGGTAAGACAATGATGTTTGTTATTTTGTGGATATGTCCTATTTCTGTTATAAATAATGCTTGATGCTTTTGCTGTTCTCTATTCATTGTAAACCATTTTTTTGTCTCCGTTCCAGGATGGTGTTCTGTCAGATGATGCCCCTCCATCACCATTTCTGCCTTCCCCCAGCCTGAAGCTCCCCCTGGCCAACAGTAGCCTTCCTGGGCAGGGCCTGGGACAGGGCAACCCGGGGCTGGCCATGCAAAACTTGAACAACAGACAGGTATCACGCATTTATGTAGCACACACATTCAAACAATACTTTTTACAGCCTTTCACATATCTACTATTCCTATATCAGTTTTAGTTGAACTCCAGACTTGGGTACTTTTGTGCTGCTTAGCTATAGAGATTTGATCTGCCTTATAAACAACACAAAAGCGTTTTAGGTTTTCAAACAAACCTCAGTCGGAGGGAATTATATTTTGATCAACGGCCTCATAACCACAATTTAAAAATTGAACCGGTTCAAATGGTGTTCAAGTGTGTGACATGATGAGAACAGTAGATAAACTCAATTTGTTCTGCATGCATCCTGTCTCATATCTCCATGATTGCATGTGTGACCTTGCCTCAAGTGTCCATTGAGATCAGATAGTTATGCTTGATCAAATATCGACCCCCTCCCTCCTTCAGGCCTCAAAAATCCTGCAGTATGTCCTTGAATTTCCAAACAAAGGCTTTTCTTTTTTTTTTTTTTTTTTTTTTTTGCACTGAATAAAAAAGCCTCTGTACAACTATTGAAACGTTTAGTAAATCAGAATACTCAAAGTTTCTCAGTTTGACAGCTTGCTCCTTTGAGCTGATGTTTTATAAATGCACAGGGTTTAAAATAAAATTCATCCTTGAGAGTAAATATTTTTTAAAAATTAGAAATGTTTTTGTTTGTCAGGAGGGAAATATTGTGTGCACTTATAAAGCTTTAAAAGCACTTTATCCAGTTCTGGTGCACTCCTTCAGATATCGATTTAGCTCATCATTTGAGGACTTCACATTTGGAGCCTCTTTGCCTTGAATTTGAAATAAATGACTGCTTTTTGCGGTTCATTGGCTCAACTCTTGAGTGTTCAAATTTTCTGAAATGGCTTCTTCTGACTCCTCGTTTTAGATACCCAGTGGAATGTTTGGCAGTAGTGGAGTAGCACAAACCCGGGCCATGCAGCAGCAGCCTCCTCAGCCACCAGTGCCACCTCTCAGCTCCTCCCAGCCTAGTCTACGTGCTCAAGTGCCTCAGTTTCTCTCCCCTCAGGTAGACACACTCACATGAATGACACTGATTTGAGATAAAATAATAAAGTAAAACCTTTTGAATTGATTTTGCATTTACCAGGGTGCCTTTTTTTCGCAAAAATATTTGTAAAGGTTTAGATTTCTCTTCTGATGCCACCTCCAATTTTATAAGTACTTAAGTCCAACTAAACTGAATGAGGCAGGGATTTTTTTCTTCATCATGTAATGATGCTGATCATATTCCCTTAAAATTAAACCACAATTGTAACTACAAACAATCTGAAAATTTTGAAAGAGGATTAGGGCCATAGGAAGAGAAAATACTAACTACAGGAGGGAGAATTTTTTAATTTACATTTTGAGATTAAAGTCGAAATTTTAAAAAGTCCAAATCTCAACTTTATTCATGTCGACTTTAATCTCAAAATTTCAACATTAATCTTGAAACTTCTTTTTTTTAATCTAGAAATTTCGACTTTATTGACATAATTTTGATTTTATCTCAAAATTTCGACTCTAATCTCAAAATTTTGACCTTAATCTCCTTCCTGTAATTATTTTTTTTCTCTTCATGTAGCCCTAGTACGCTTTTGTAAAAAACTCTTTACTTTAGAGGGGAAGAAGAAATCTATTGTGAATTCTTCCAAAACAAATCAGCTGTAACAGACAAAGTATTGATCCCAGAGAAAAGCTTAACTACTCTGGCAGACCCTTGTCCTTCTTGGATTCATATATAGTGACTAGTTCTACCTTGCTAGGAGCTGCTCTTTGCACAGTTGTTGTGATTTGCAGTGACTAACTCTTCGTCTCTCTGCTCTGCCTTCCTATTCTCCCCTAACCCCCCGAAGGTCCAAGCACAGCTCTTGCAGTTTGCAGCAAAAAACATTGGTCTAAATCCTGCACTTTTAACCTCACCAATAAACCCTCAACAAATGACTCTCTTGTACCAACTTCAGCAACTGCAAATGGTGAGTTGGAGTTCCTCTTTTTCACTGTATTTTTAGGGCATTGTAGACTTTAAGGCGAAGTGTGTAAGAAGATTCCGGCATCTTTACTGGAATGAAAAATGAAACCAAGCTCACACTGATAAAATAGCATTGATGAAATTTGTTCCTATCCCTAAAATGGATTTATTATCAAGGACGTATCTGTCTGTCTCACCTTTTTAATCTCAGCATGTTTTTATTTCTCATAACCGTGTTGTATTTTTTAATCTGTCTTTCAGGCGTACCAGCGTTTACAAATCCAGCAGCAGATGATGCAGGCGCAACGCAATGTTTCTGGCCCCCTTAGACAACAAGAGCAGCAAGTGAGTCAATGGATGTGAAGTTACAACACACAATAAGTCTGATCATCAGGGGCATCCTTTCAAAGCGTGTGACTTCCTGTGAGCCCTGACTCAAAGCACTGACAGATATCATGTCTCACATGATGACACAGTGGATAAGAACATGCGTTGTCACAACAGGAGTTTCTCAAAACCTGATATTTCTGCATGGGAACAGGTTACTTCTTGAGACAACATATTGTGAAAGGAGTTTGTTCTGCTTTATGAAGAGATTTGGTTCCTTCTGTAGCAGGATATTAATGTCTTGCTAAAAGAGGGGACTCTTAAAAAAGAATCGTTTGAGCTCTCATTTTCATTCATCATCCTCTTATCCGCTTTTATTTTCTACATCCGTCATACTTTGGCAAATCATCTGATGAAACCTCTTATTGCTGTCTACTGTTTTCCAAACTAAAAGACTTTAACGACAAACCCTTGTGAAACTGCTCCCCCTCTCTCCCAGGTTGCACGTACAATCACCAACATGCAGCAGCAGATCCAGCAGCACCAGCGTCAGCTGTACCAGGCGCTGCTGATGAAGCAGCAGCAACTTCCCTCTCATTCCTCCTCCTCTTCCTCCTCCACTGGTCTACATCCCCCCGGTGGCCCAACCGGAGGCCCTGGCTCCGGCAAATCAACCCTGGACCCCTTCACAGGCCCACACCAGGCTCCGGGCCTCGCTGATACTCTGCACACCAAAGAGCCACCGTCTTCGCCCAACGCCTACAGCACCTACCCTCTCTGTGAGTGCAGACATGAAGTCTTGGAGTGATTTGTGAATTTCACATGTTTTTTTTTCCATGTCCAAACTTCAAAACTTATTTTCTTCAGCTCTTGTCCTCATGAAGATGTCAGATGATGTATTACTCATAAATAAATCAACAACAGATTGACATTTTCTGATTTAAAATGTTTGTAGTAATCCTGATTTGTGGGCTGTGTAATAATATCATTTAACTCTATAAGTGAGAGATATTGCCAGTGTATTTATGAGGTATATGTGTGTGTTTGTGCGCAGCTGGACTGAATCCAAACATGAATGTAAACTGCATGGAGGTTGGGGGTCTGTCCCTGAAGGAGCCCCCTCAGCCCCAATCCCGCCTGTCCCAGTGGACACACTCCAACTCCATGGACAGCCTCTCCGGCAACTCCTCAAACATGGAGAACAACCTCAATAAGCACGGTGCGTGTAAGAAGACAGCACACACGCATAGAATCATATAAACCTGATTTCTAACCCTCCTCACACGACCGTCTTTAGCAGCAGAAGAGATCACACCCTCGCACCTTTAAACTTGTGTGAAACTCTGTTGACACCAGCTTACTGTCAGTTGCAATTCATATCCCAACACTCGAGGTGTCATCAGTCATTTTTCTGCGTAAATGTTTCTTGTTTCTTTTTTCTTCTTTCACACCCTCTGACACAGACACATCTCACAGCCAAGATGAGAAAAACTAACACGCTGGGTAACAGATCTGACAGCGGTCGGTTTGTCGATCGGTCTGTCGCTCTCTTGTTGACTGAGAGAAACGAACTATAATCAGCTTTCTGAGACATGTTGCCTTTTACACACTGTTTGTTTTGACACTTGAGATATCACCATTTGATCACCATTCGGGGCTTTCTTTTGCACATTCTATCAAAGAGAATAATCAAACTAGTCACAAACTCTTCTCTGTAGTTTTCAAACGTCGTGTGCCCTCATCATAAATTTAACAGATCGACTTCTTTCCTTTGTGGACTCCAGGTGCCATATCTGCTGCCTCTACCCTGGGCCCACCTGGGAAGCCCCCCCAGCTGGAGGACTCATACAGCCCTTACAATCTAATGTCCACGTCTGAGTCCCCCACTAGCCCTCTGGTGCCCCCTGACAGCTGGGGCCAGGGAAAGAGCCCCAGTGAGAAGATGACCAATGGGACCAACATTAACTGGCCCCCAGGTAAGGAGAAAAAATGACCTGGGAACATAACATTAAGAACAAGTTTACACTGAAAAGAGGAACTGTTAACTTTTCTGCAGCTGTTGCATCATTTGTAGGATGAGGAAATGTGCGGCACACAGGTTTAGGGCTGAGCAGTACGGCGTCAAATCAATATCACGATATATTGAGCAGTTCACCTCAATAACGATTAATCACCCCCTCCCACATTAACTTTGTCTACTTCAGCCGCCACAACTTTTAAACAGTCCTCCATCTCCTCACCTGTCTTTCCCTCTTTGTTAGGGACTGGATGGGGTGGAGTCACGTCTCTGATGTAGGACAGCGTCTTAAAAGGACGTGAAACCATAGCCTACCTATACACAATCCAAAACCAACTTATTTTGGTTTATTTTTTTGACACTGAATATACCGATATGGGCAAAATGATGTCGGTTATTGTCATAAATTTCAGTAGCTGTAAATTTTCAGTTTATCGCCCAGCCCTATGTGCTTCCAATCTGAATCAATAATGCACTCAAATGATTCCAGGTAGCCCCATGTTTGAGCAGTGAGATTCAAAAATGCACTCTGCATTTTGAGAAGGTTGCAGGGTTTCTTAAAAGAGTGTAACATAGAGTCTGTTTAGTTTTATCTCACAGCAGTATGAGAGAAATGTGTTAGAAACAATATCCACTAGCAGAACGCTACAAAAGGTTTCACATCCAAAACCAACTTTAGTTTATTTTTTTGACACCGAATATATTGACACAAATGATGTCAGTTATTGTCATAAATTTTGGTATCAGTGAATTTTTGGTTCATCACCCAGCCCTACACAGGCTTTTCAGAGTCGTGAAAGGCTTCATGTGCCTTTAGCTCTGATCTTGTATTTAGATTTCTTCATGAAGAACTTTTTGTGACCCCGCAGAGTTCTGCCCGGGCGTGCCATGGAAGGGCCTCCAGAACATTGACCCTGAGAATGACCCCAACATGACCCCTGGCAGCGTCCCCAGCGGTCCCACTATCAACACCAACATCCATGACGTCAACCGCTATCTGCTGCGTGACAGGAATGGAGGTAGGAACAGAGACAAGGTCCTACTCATTGAAACACCACCAGCACCTTAAAACCAGAATCAAGCTCGAAGTTAGACTTACAAAAACCACATGTGACTGTCTTGACGTCAACACACCCCCTCATATCATGTGCTTGTACTGATGCATACATGTTTTTTTTGTTGTTGTTTTTCCTGTCTCTGGTCAACACACCGTCACATTAGCCACTTCCCCAGCTCCTCCACTTCCGAATGTGTCTCTACCTCCAACCAGCAGGGACTGGCCAGTCAGGGGCTACAGTAGCTCTTTCAGTCTGTCATCCTCTGATGGAGACAGCTCAGGTACACATTCAGAGATCTCCCCCCTCCGTGTGCTGACCTCAACATCTCCTCATCCAATTAAGAGCCCTGATTAAACACTATCCTTACTCTTTACTTTTCCTAAACCCTACCTGACCCCCTGACCTGTATTCATCACCCCTCCTCACAAAGCTGCACTGAAACCTGCCCTCAGTACCTTTTAGACAACACCTCTAATTCTTGTAAATGTGACTTTTAATCTTCTGTGACTCCTGAAACCAAACCACAAAAAGAAGCGGGCCTCACCCTGGCTGCTCATGACACCAGTACACACCCTGTCTTAGTTAGTGAACTCGGCTTTGTAGAGATGTAGTTTGAGATGTTTTTGTGCTTTTGCAAGTTTCAAAAGGAGCAATAACAAGTCCAGGATAGCGAAATATGACAGAGAAACTTAAATGTTCAAACAGAAAGGATTTTTTGTCGTAGTTTTCATGATTTCTACTATTTTTAATCTATTTTAACATTTGTTTGGATTCTCATTTAGGTCACTTTCATGCCTGAAAGTTACCTAAAGGGGACTAGAATGAATTCCTCATTTAAAGTCTGCTGTGGTTAGATAAAAAAAACAATACAATGTCCTAGAAATGTTTCCATTTTCACCCCCCCAATCCTCTGTCTTTGTAAAGGTAAACTCTCTGACATGAAGTCCACCTGGTCCCCAGGGCCCATCTCCCAGAGCCAAGCCTCTCTGTCGCACGAGCTGTGGAAAGTCCCCCAGGGGCCTCGCAGCACTACAGCCCCTTCACGTCCCCCACCAGGCCTCACCAACAACAAGCCTGCATCAACCTGGGGGGGAAACTCACTGGGCCTGGGTCAAGGCTGGAGCGGCTCTTATTCCTCTGGTGAGAGTTTGTCTTCGAAACCACAATGAAGTCCTTTATTTGGTACCAGGAGTTTCTAACCTGACCTGAATCGAACTCTGTGAAAAACTCAGATAAAGCACATCTAGAATTCACACAAGAAATGTTGCTGCCTAAAAAAAGTTTTGAAAAAGTGTTATTTATATCATAACTGATTGTTCAAATCTGACATTTCCCTTTGCCTCACACTGTCACACCAGTCGGACTGAAGATGTGTAGGTGTGGCGAAGTTCACAGCTACCACTGCGTGCTAAACAGCACTCAGAATGTGTAGAGCGAGTGAACACCCCACCTGCTAAACCGACATCCTGAGGTTTACCGGCTCAGCAAGAAGCCCAATTTAAACACTTTACGTGACCTCATTTACTGTGTTTGAGCCTCTCAGAAACAGAGGACTACTTTTAGCCGTATGAACAGAAAACAGGTTCAAGTCAGTGAAAAGCATCACGTTTCTACTGTTGTTTTGTAGAAGAACTCTGGGAACTTCAGCTCAGAGCTTCCTTTTAGTGTGTTGAAAGAAAGCTGCGTTGTTAAAAGCTTCCCTTTGAGTGTTTCATCAGAAGAGTTCTTAATTTTACAACATTTCTGTTCTCATTTTTCAAAGTTGAGAGTTAATACGACCGTATTTCCATTTCTGTTTCAGAGGGAACTACCTGGAGTACCGACTCCAACAGGACCAGCAGCTGGCTGGTTCTGAGGAATCTGACCCCACAAGTATGTACTCAAAACTGCTCATTTCTGATCGATAGATGTTTGTAGATATTATGAATACAAAAATAGATTGCTAAATGTTTTTTGTTTTTTTTTCCTATGTGCTCTAGATTGATGGCTCGACTCTGCGGACCCTGTGCATGCAGCACGGCCCCCTAATCACATTCCACCTCAACCTGACCCAGGGGAACGCCGTGGTGCGCTACAGTTCCAAGGACGAGGCCGCGAAGGCCCAAAAGTCTCTGCACATGTAAGTCTGAAACATCAGCAATAAAACAGTCTCCTGTGTTAGAATAAAGCTGAATGAATGTGGGTAAAGTTTTCTCACTAATTGGTGTTTTCCCACGCTGAAATCAGTTCAACTTTTCGTCTGAGCGTAGGAGACGTTATTTTTGAATTTGGGAAGTCACATGGCAGAGGAGGTGGGGGGGTCACGCTGAAGTCATCCGCGTTGAAATCTCTGAGTTGTTGTCACAATCAGAGAAAAACAAACAGCATCCTGGGGCCTCATCGGATGTGTTTATCTCTAAGTCATTTAGATTTGTCCTTATTCTTGCTTCACTAATGGTGGCAGCCCCTGCAGCTGGTTGTCATGGAAACTAAAGGCATGATGTGTGACCCACTTTTCATTTCCACAGACTGTGGTAACGGGAAAGCAGAAAATAGGGGAATTAGTATGGCTGAGCGTTTAAAGATCTCTTGTGTTTTCGATCGTCTTTAAAAAATCCTCAAGTTTCAGTTCCTCGTTTCTGCTTCATTAGTTTTTTGTCCAAACGTCTGATTTTGTCTTTTGTCCCTCTGAAAGGTGTGTGCTTGGAAATACCACCATCTTGGCAGAGTTTGCTGGCGAGGAGGAGGTGAACCGCTTCTTTGCACAAGGCCAGTCACTAGGGGCGAACACCACTAGCTGGCAGGCCAACCAGGGAACCAATCAGAACCGGATGGGTGGGACGGCACAGACCCACTCTATTGGCCAGTGGAGCAGCAATGTTGGCGGAGGCAAAGCCAGCGGCGGCGACCTGCTGTGGGGCGGCGTACCCCAGTACTCCAGCTTGTGGGGGCCACCCAACGGAGAAGACGCCCGCGTGATCGGGAGCCCCACCCCCATTAACACCCTGCTGCCTGGAGACCTGCTGAGTGGGGAGTCGATGTAGGGCGATGCCACGATACACTAACCATTCAGACCACCACCACCACTATGTCATGTAAGCCATTGGTGGAGGTTGGCGGTTGGAGAAAATACGAAAAAAAAAAAAAAATTCAATATGAACAGGAGCAAAACCCAAGCAAATCATGTGGCGATAATCAGTATCAATTAAACTTGTTTTGAACTGTGAATCGAGAATCAGAAGGACAGGGTCCAAACCACACAGACTGTAGACCTCCACTCCTTCTGTCCTTTGTCTCGTTTTTGTTTAGTTTACTTTTTAGGGGAAAAAAAAAAAAAGCTTCTTCTTTTTTTTTCTTTGGTATTCTTAAAATGCATCATATAGAACTGAAACTGAAATGAGACACCACGCAAAGAAACCTTTTAAGTGTTTTTTAGTTTTTAGTTTTTTTCCGTAAGTACACATGACATTCTGTGTGAAGTGTTTTCAAGAGAAGCAATCAAAGCTGCCATCTGAGACTTTCCTTTTCCCTCCAAAAAAAAAGAAGAAAGAAAATCATCCCAAAATAAGACTTAAAACTACCATTCCCAGCATGTCCATGGCCAATGACGTGGTTCAAAGACCTTTACTAGTTATTTTAATGTTTGTTTCTTAGCACTAATATTAGCCTTAAGTGCTCTCTGGCCCAGGTCCTTCCCAAGCCGCCTTTTTAGGTTTGTTTTGTAACTGAAGAAATAGCTGAAATCTTGCACAGTTTCACCTCTGAGCCAGTGAGTGGTACAGGGCATGACTGGTGACCCGCTCTGTCACTGGGCAGTAAGAAGGCCTGGCCACCTGACTTGGCCCACCAATCATCAGCTTGATTACTTTATCTCGTTTTTTTTTTCTCAAAGGGATCGACACAGCTCTCAAATGTCCTTATTTTGTAGGTCTAGAACCAAGCGCTTTTTAAAAAAAAAAATATCTATCGCAACATATAAGCTGAGAGAAGATTATTTGATAACCTCGTGGCGTGTCTCCGCACGTCAGTGTATGTTCAGTGGCACCTAATCATTGACGTCTGCAAGCCTGCATCATAATGGTCACCTTCAATTGGAACCCAGTCGATAACTGGTGCTTTGTTGAATTTTTTTATTGTCGTTTATTTTTTTGTCGTGAAGCCCAGCAGTCTGCACGGGCAGCCAGTTTTCAGAGGAAAATAAAAACCGATCGCAATTTCATCATCATGTGACAGTAACATTGTGCAATATACACCATAGACTTTTCTCCCGTCCATACTCCGTGCCCTGGCGCTGGTTTCTCTTTTGTTTGTTTTTTGTTGATTGTTGCTGGATGCAGCAAAAGACCTTGGAACTTCAAAAAGAAAAAAAAAAAACACCCTACCCCCTTTTTTTCAAAACTTGGATTCCCCCCCCCCAGTTCTGCCAGTCCCCTTCCCCTCTTCCCCCCCTGAAGCTGTTGTGGAAAACTCTGCAAAGAGGAAGCAGCAGCTGTTGAACTGTGCATGCAACAAACTGGACTGAAGAGTGACACTGAGTTGAGTACACAATAATGCACACTTCCTCTCTGCACGCCACAGCAGCCACACCCAACAGAGACTGAATCCACAGCGGGGTCGGACGGCTCTGGGCATCTGGCACAATACCAAATAAGAGGGGTTTTCTCCTAATGCAGTAGACCTACGAGTGTTCCTTGCGTTTGGTACTGTACAAACAGAAGAGACTAAGACTTTTATAAATTCTAAGGGTTTTATCATAGCACTTATGAAGAGCAAACTGCTTCAACTGCAATCCAATAAATCAAGACGAGAGCAGCAGAAACCTTGAAAACAAACAAACAAACAAAAAAAAAGTACTGCTCTCTTATGTACTATATCTTTTCCTTGTAAATGTGTCTGACGTCGTTCCTCTGGTAGCAGGATGAAGGGAAAGGAAAACTGAAACGTACCGCTGGACTTTGGGGAAAAACAAAAAAAACTGCAGTCTCTGATTCTTCTTTTTGAACAATATCAAAGTGAATATCACTGTTACTCCAAATGTTTCGCCTTGTTCTGCTCAGAGGCACCAGACATGCAACGTCAGCTGTCTCTGACATCACTGGCCAGCCAGTGGGAGTGGGGCGAGGGAGAGGGAGCGTCCACTGAGTGCCTCTCTGCTGTGGTCCTCTGTGCGTCGAGTGGTAGCCCCCCCCACCTACAACGCAGCACTTCCTTCGGGGCTCCACTTGACCCCCTCCTTCGGTCTCACAAGGGGAAAAAAAAAAAAAAAAAAGCGGCACCACAAAGACTGGCCAATCACGGCTCTCCGCCACATGAAGCATCTCCAATGGAGAGGGGGGCCGCCACCGCTCGACTTTGCCGTCGATCCCGACCTCCTCCCCATCTCTCAGTTCTTTGACACAAAGATCACTTTAGCTGGAAGATGTTATAGTCATATTTCTGGAATTTTTGCCAGTGTACTTTTTATTTTTTGACTTCTTTTATTTTTTTTTTTGAAATGTGTTATTTTGTTATTTTTGTCGACATGCAGTGGTCTATGAAATACTGGCTGCTGAACTAGCCCTTCACTGTTCATATGCAGAAACACTTTAGGTCGAGGTGCCTCTGTATGTTTATCCTGTGTATTGAATGCAAAACGAGGATCAATACTACAGAGAGTTATTGATTGTCTATTTGTTCTGAACTGATCATGCTTTTGTGTTTGACAGTGTTCTGTAGTACTTCCAGGTTGTATCTTGAGATGTGTAAAAATAGGGTGTCTCAGACGGGGGGTGTGGGTGTTTGCTGTCCAAGCTGCTCCGCCTGCCCGCAGGCTGTCCCCCCCCTTATCCTTTTGCCTAGCTGCTACGCTATGTCATCCCCTCCTCTTCCTCCTCCTCATCCTCCTTCTCTCCACCTCAAAACCAGACCCAGTAGCCCTTCCCCTAACCAGGCACCAACAGGCCCTCCTATCTGTTTCTATGCAAAAGACTAGAGGCTGGGGCCCTTTACAGCACGCCAAGCCTGACCTGGAAACAAGCACTTCCTCCCAGAGCTTGGCGAACCCCTAAACATTTGTCCCCCCCGTGCTTTTCTGTCAGCACTTCAGAACGGCCGCCACGTTTGTCTCACTGGGCTAAGCCGCCAGAACACTGTCATATACTCAAGTTGAACACTTTATCATAGATCGGCCTTTTTTCTCTGTGCTGAAGACACTTCTGTCCAGCTCGATCTCAGGGTAGGAGAGTTGGTGATACCAAGTAGGAGATGCAGCTCTCTGTATCTGTCCTTTTACTGTGAGAGCAAAGTCTTAAATTCTAAGGCGACAATATGTTCAGACCTCACGCCTCCAACTGAATCCTACTTGGACAGGAGGTGGCTTTAATCGATTACTTTCTGAGAGGCGGCCTGTCCTAATTGGAGACTTCTTAATGTGTAAAAAAGATGCCAAGGTATTGTGCCAATGTAAATTAATGGAGTCATACTGTATCTGTATAGAGAGCACTTCTTTTACCTGATCGGAGGAGGTTTGATAAACTTTGCAGAGGGTGCAGCAGGGGGACAGGAGGGATCAAACACATGGGCAGCAGCAGCGTCACACCCTTAAACCTCTGAGATTTTTTTATGCTTTTGTGGGGAATACCCCACGCTAAGGAGAAAATCTTTACTCAGTTGGGGGTTCCAGTTTGCTACAGTGCACAGTTAATGATGGGTAATCCCGGGTACATATTTTTTTAAAACCAAAAATGAAATTGCATTTTAACGTCATTTTTATGAAGTTTGACATAAAATTCTTAAAAATGCTTAAAAAATCTAAATGAAAAAAAAAAAAGTCTATAATATGTTAAAGCTCTGCACTTCTAGCTGAAACGTCTCTGGTCATCAGTTCCTACTACCACCATCTAAAGGAGTAGACTGGTGGCCGGGGTGCCTTTTTGTGGATGCTGTATTTATCTTTATGTTGTTTGTGCCCTGCTCAAAGCGGGCCCACTGAACTGTACATTTCCACAGACCCAGATGGCTTGGGCCCACTGTATCAGCCTCACTATCCTCACCCTGCATCAGCGGGGAAGGGAGGGACACATTTCAAAGAGGTACAAAGTCTTAAAACATTTTACAAAAAGATTTTAAAAATTCTTAAAAAAAGAAGAAGAAGAACAAGAAAACGGGAAAAGGCTACCTTTCAGGACTTCACAGTCCTGCAGCACACAAGCAAAAATCACTATTGCCTGTTTCTGTAACTGCCTTGATCCAAGCTCAGACAGACCCAATAGCCGAGGACCTCCCAGCATCCTGTACTAACTGGAGAACCCTGACAGTGAAGGGGGTTTCCCATGCTGCACCAGCATCGAGAGGCTCTCCTCTCTACAGCTCTGTTCTAGATAGCAGTATATATGTATACACTACATATGTATATACTGTGAGTATGGTGTGTGGTATCACCTCTTCAGACTTCTTGGATCGTAACCTCTGACACTTTTCATTTTGGTTTGAAAGGTCTTAGTTTCATACAACTGAATAATGAGCAATATGTATTTCCCCTGCAAATAAGTGGTAGGAAGGAAAGAATTGGGGTCGGGTATAAACTGATACTTGATTGACTGAAAGCTGCGTCTTTCTTACACGGAGATGGATACGCACGTTCTGGTTTTGACGACATATTACAGTACTTTGAAGTGCTTGTACTGTACATATGTGTATTTGTTTGTTGATTAGCCTGTCTAAAAGCCCATACCAAGCAGTCGATAAAAAAGAATCACAAACATATCAAAACAAAACAAAATATTGAACACAAATACTTGAATCATGGAGCGCCAATAACGTAATGTGAAGTCAAATTCTTTATTTTTTTTCTTTATTTTTTGTTCTATCCATCTGACAGGTACACTTAGGGGCTTTTAGAGAATATTAAAAATGTATTGAATTAAGTTACAAATACAAAATGTTTGAAAAAAAATGCAAAAGTCATCTTAGATGTGTGCTTGAAAGTCAGATGTTTGTATGAATGTGTGCGCAAGAAACTGTTTGTGTATCAGGCACACGGCCTGCTGTTCTGTTCCACTCAGTATGTTCTTTTTTTTTTTTGTCTGTTTTTATCTTCTATGATTTTTGTTGTTCTGTCAAAAAGTATTCTGATAGACATTGTTATTATCTTCTAACGTTGCACTGAGTGTCTTCTACCCCTCGCTCAGCTAATCGTAGAGAAACGAGTCTAAGTACGGAGGGGAGATGGTGACAATTCATGTGTACATGTTTACTCAAGGACTTAATGGATTTTTTTCATTCTATCTGTAAAAAGTTTATCTACCTTATAGTGGCTTTTATTGTGGAATAATCCATTACAAGGATTATCATTGAGTATTGCACCATTTTGTTCCAATGATTAAAAAAAATATGGAAAAAAAAATTTAAAAAGAGAAAAAAAAAAGAAAAAAATTCAATAAAAAATAAAAATGTTTAAAAAAAAAAAAACATACAAAGAACTGTGGCCATAGCTAGCTGTAGGAGGACTAGTAATCCCTATGTTAACTTCATGGACAAATGGAAAGGGATAAAGTGTGGGATGTGAGTTTGTTACAAGACTCATTTCAGAGGTGCCTATCTTTTTTCTGTTTTTGTTTTTTTGTTTTGTTTTTGCAAAAGCCACCCGTCGTTTACAAGCATTTCCTTTGTCTGAAGTTCGAGAAACTAGGATAGAAATTTCAAACAGGAATGTTGTGAGAAAACAAGAAAAAAAGGACAAATTTCATCCTCCATCTGATAATGGATGTGAAAATCCTGCAAAATGAAGATTTATGCTACTTTAAGAACTCTGGGATTGATCAGTGTTGTCATATTTCAAAATTTAATTTCTCTTTCAAGTGTGGATAGACTATCTCTGTATGTTTTTAGTCGTGATTATATGTTTTTCTGTAAGCAAAGCAGTTTGCTCACTATCTTGCACACTCATAAAAAGATGTGGATTTTGTCTCAGGAAGGCCAGGGTTCCAGATACCAACTTCATCATTTCTAGACTTAATGTTTTTGTGAATAAGTAAAAAAAAAAAAAAGCTGAAAATAATGAAACTCCCAGCAAGCACTGAAGGTTCTGATTTCAACAGAATATAGAGTACCATTGTTTCTTTTAAACAACTACAACAAATGTTCGTAGCAAGTTATATATTTACCAAATAAGACTGAGAATCAACTTTTAAAAAAGTGGAGTGCTTTACATGTGAAATCTAAGTAGAAATTGCTTTACATTTAAACAATGATCAATGGTTTTGATTGTCGAGAAGACAGTGACAGAAAATGCATTTGTATGTTTGACTTTTGTGTCTTTTAAGTTTCCATCCTGAAGTCCAGGAGCATTGTGCAACAAGTCTGTTTTTAATCATCTCTCCTGTCTGTGAACGCATCTGTTCCCGGGACAGGTTTTTTTCAAAGGTTGAGAGATTTCTTAACATGTTACAGATGGTTTTCAGAGGAGGCATATTGAAGTGGAGTAAAGCCGGTTTTTAAAAGGATCATGATCTATGCACAAGTGGGAGGGAAGAGTCCAAACCCAGCTGTTGTACTGCAGGTGTTTGCTGACTCACACTCTGGGGTTCAGGGTTCGATGTAGGGTTGTTCTTTTTGTCCCTTGCTCCACTTTCCTCCGCTCTTTTACCTCCCCCCACCCACCCATCCGACCCTCCCTGTTCTCATCACTTTCTAATGTTTTAGCAAAACTTTGCATCGCGTCGCCATGCTGTGTAATCTTTAACCAATGAGCGCTTATCCTTCTGCTAAAGCACTGTGGGTTGTACTGAAAAAAAAAGCCCTCGAGTTTTACGGCTGTCTGTTTTTTGAAAGGGAGGAGGGAGGGAGGGTGGGGGGGATGGGGGTACTTTGCCTTTG
Organism: Xyrichtys novacula; assembly: GCA_962446985.1. Taxonomy (NCBI): domain Eukaryota; kingdom Metazoa; phylum Chordata; class Actinopteri; order Labriformes; family Labridae; genus Xyrichtys; species Xyrichtys novacula. The sequence goes on along the minus strand of OY660866.1, from coordinate 30,457,092 downwards.
CCTTTCTCTTTACTTTAAAAAAAAAACATTAAGGAAAAATGTCTGTAACTGAAATACAAAGTTGTGGCTTTTAATGTTGTTCTTTTTTTCTCCTCATAGAATGTGATTGTTAAGGACATGCACCGGAAAAAAATGTTTCCATTGATTATGGAGCTTCTTTTCGGACTATATTAATAAATTACAAATTTTCTTGGCTGTTACCCGCTGTCCTGTCTCTCTTTTTGTGGTTACTAAAACAAAAACACTCAAAATAAAAACAATAAAAACCTTAAAGTAAACTTTTAATATAGGGTATGTCAGGGTTGGTGGTTTATACAGTTAATTATCATAAGATCATTTTCTTGGCATTTATAATAATATTAATAACTTTATTATATAGTACGATGGAGTGTTTGAGCAATCTCATTTAGAAAAAAAATAATTTAGACTTCAAGAGTAAAATTGTTCATTTTTGAGAATAAAGTCTTAATAAATTAATTACTAACGAGAATACAGTTGTAGTAAAATCATTATGATACTTATGATAATGTGGTGCTGATGTGCCAACAGATGAAGTATCTCCTTGTTTGAGAAACCTATATAGAAGTACATTTTCACAAAATGCTCCACGGCTCTCATTTCAACAACTCTCATCTTAAACAACATGTTAGAATATAAAGACTTTATTACAACTTTACTCTTGTAACTGAATACTTTATTATGACGTTATTATTGTAACTGACTTTTTTACAACTTTATTATCGTAACTAATGATTTTATTACAACTTAATTTCTTAAATAATGATTTTATTACAACTTTATTCCTTAAATAATGATTTTATTACAACTTTATCATCATAACTTATGAATTTATTACAATTTCATTCTCGTAACCAATGATATTCATACAACTTTATTATTTTAATAATGATTTTATTACAACTTTATTCTTTTAATAATAATGTTAATACAACTTTATTATTTTAATAATGATATTAATACAACTTCATTCTCGTAATTAATGATTTTATTAAGACTTTTTTCTCGTAATTAATGATTTTAATACAACGTAATTAATGACGTTAATCTTTAAGTCTTCAATTTATTTATTTTTTTTCTCAATGTGGCCCTAATACTCCGTCGTAATATAGCACTTTTAAAAACAAGCGTTTACAAAGTGTTTTAACATTCAGGAAAACAAATAAGATAAAAACTACAGAATAACAAGAAGAGAAAACTTTGGGGGGGAAAGAGCCTTGACAAGACTAAAACTCAGACTACATGTCCTAATGTGTTATTATTGGCAATAAAGAAATAAAAAAAATAAAAATTGGTGGAAAATATAAAACATTTGATGGGTGTCACATGAGCAGAGACATCATTAAAACAAAGACATAAGAGCCCGTGATACCCCGCCAACACAGGAATCCAACCACAAAAACCTGAAACCAAGGGGACTTTTATAAAACATGAATAAGAATTTTAAAAAATTAAAACATTGATACAAATAAGACATTTTTCATGATCCAGTTGAGTAAAAAAGTTTTATTGATGGGGGTTTAAAGACATCGTATAGAGTGGTACACTGTTTTTTGTTTTTTAATCTTTTGTACAAAAATGCTTTTAAATGAGATTTTATTCCACTGAATATCAGTAAGTGACAGTCCAGATATGTGAAAATGTTTAAACCAGCATTTATAACAGCTCATAGAAACATGAGTTTGCTGAAAAAATCCTCTTATTTATCAATTTTCTTTGAATACTTTTACAGTATTTAAAAAAAAAAAAAAAAAAAACTTTTGGTCTACATCACTATCAAAGGAAGCCTGAGTCCCTGTTTCATGCTACAATACAAGAACTATGATGACAATTTGTTAAATAGATGAAGAGATAGATGTTTAGAGGCAAAAGGAACCAAATTCTGCACCCCTGATATCAGCAGTGCGACGCCTTAACAGCTGAAGACAGACAGGAAGTGTGGGTGGTAGAGGGTGAGAGGTGGCGTACAGGAAAAAGTAAAAGATAAACATCTAAACAGAAACCGAGGACCACAGCTTCTGTGTACGGGTGCAGACTTAAACCATGAGGTCAAACAGTGATGGACTGTTTAAAACAGACTGACACAAATGTCGAGGGTTTGCAGGGACTCAGTTCAGTATGAGCGCTCTTGAATCAGAACTGAGTTTGCAGACAGGAGTCCTCTGAGTCGTCTCCATCTGAGTTGATAGGTTGGTCTAGTTTTTGATGTCGAATATCTTGATCATGGGGATACTTTCCTTGGGTGAAGGCTTCCAGTGGGGTGCTCGTAATAGTTCTCAGGACAAGATCTCTTCAAGTCACAGTTTTTGTACTCAGAAGAATCCATTTCCTCCAGATGGTGAGGAGCCAGCTTCCGACTTTCGCTTTTCACCCCGGTCATCTCTTCATAGATGGGAATCTGAGGGTGTGACTTGTCTCTGCGGTTGGTTTTGCCCTGACAGTCAGAATGAAATTTAAAAAAAAAAGCAGAATTAAATCAGTAAAGGAAACAGAGACGACCTGATTTCCTGTGTTAAAATCAAAGCTTTTCCTTTCATTACAGAGTCACATCCTGAACAACAAGTCTTAGTATCAGATCCTCATTGAATCTGTACCTCTCACTCAGACAAACAACTCTGTTTATCTCAGCAGTAGAATAAACTTCTGTAAGTCATTTTAAGTGGAACAAAGGTTTTCACATTTTGCCTTAATGAGCTTCAAGAAAAACATGCTGACAGCTACGAGCAAAAAAAGTTGTGAAACTAGTTTGTGGTGAGCTGTAGAAGACACACCAGCACGCTCGCTCTAAGAAAAGACAGGTGCTGCCTGTGGCGATATGATAGTTTCGTTTCCCCCCCTTCTTGAGTGGAGTCAAGGCAACATGTTATCAGGCGAGAAGATACTCACTTTACAAGACAGCACACATTTGATGAAGAGGAGGAGGAGGAGGATGGCCACTGCCGCAGAGAGCGCGTACAGCAGGGTGGAGTAACCCGAGCAGCCGCACTGATCTGTAGAGAAACAGAGAATAATATCACTGACAGCATTTAGCTCCCACGGTGCTCAGAATTTGTCATTTAAAAGAAGTGCAGCATGAAAAACAAAAGCAAAACTCCAAAGCAACATGTGTTAGTATGTGGTTAAACACATCTGTAGTGTGAAACGGTGACAGGAATTGCAGAAATCGCTGAGCTGCACTTCCTTCCTAGTTCCAACATGATATTACTGAGAGGAAAGGATTAGCCAATGTGTGATGACTAATCTTCAAAACCTGGAGATCATCAGATATGCAGTCAGAAGAGTCTTCATGAATGCACAAATGGAAACTCAAAAGTCTGATATTAGTTTGGTCCGATTAGCTCTGCTAGAGTTGAGAAAATAAAATGTGACATTAGTCAGCCTCTCGAGTTCGACCGGTTCAAACTGACAGCCTGGAAAAAAACAAAAAAAACATATTTAATGATCCGTCACTTAGGGCCTGATTTCTATTATTTCTTTTTTTTTCCCTCTGACTGATTTTATCTCTTGGTGTTTTTTTGAAGAACAATTGTGCTCCAAAAATCTCCAAAAGCGACAGTTATCAGGAAACATTCACTCTTGAATTTTATTGTTTGATTTTAACTTTTTTTTTCCTCCTTGTATTACATGAGACAATGAAAATTAGTAATAAATGACCAATAATCCTTTTATGGCTGTAAAATGAGTTTTGGCACCTGTATCTTAAAGATATATATTTTTTCAATCTATATTTTCCAACTTCAAAAAAACAAAAACAATCTCAGTTCCCATTGAGAATATGAAGAGCATGTGAACCGTCGCCATCTTAAATGTTATTTTCAGGATGTATTAGTAATGGTGGTAACACTTTACAATAACCATCACTTATAAATGTTAAGCAGATAGTTTATTAATGTTTAATCATCATTTATAAATAGCATATAGACCATTTTTTAATTTCCCTCTGGGATTAATAAAGTATCTATCTATCTATCTATCTATTAATAAATTGTAAATTTTACTATTTTAAATACCTAACCCCAACCCTAACTTTACAATAACCATCTAAGTAATTTTTACAGATGTTTTAAAAACCAAATATTAACCATTTACAAAGTGCTACTGACACACATTTTAATCTAGATGTTTTACAACCAATATTTAAACCTTTAATAAATAGTCCATTAATAATTAATGACAATTATTAATCATAATTTCATTGCTTGTTAATGATAAAGTTACTATTAACTTACATTAATAAACCATCTAATTGTAATTCATAATTGGTCTATATGCTGTTTTTAAATGATGATTAAATAATAAAAAAACTATCTATTTACCATTTATAAATTATTGTTACTGTAAAGTGTTACCGCAATGATTATTACAGAAGAGCTTCACACAAGAAATAAGAGATTTAAAAAAAAGGTCATGCTCAAACCAGGACTGCATCAAAGCAGAAACAGAACAGCTGTTAGTATCAAAAGAAAATATGAGTTTGTCTGAGCGACCTTTTCTTCGGGCACCGCTGAGAAGTGACCCACCTTGCACTGACACATAGAACACCTTTCTGCCAAAGTGGGTGCTTTTATCAGGCGAGCCGCGCTGGAGCAGCACGCAGCTGTAAAGAGCGCTGTCTTCAGGTTGGAGCTGCAGCAGGGTGAGGTTGTAGGTGATGCCTTCAGGGTGGAGGGTCGACGACAGCTGGACCCTCTTTTCAGGGAGCCAGGATGAGGAGGAGAAGGAGGTTGAAGGGTTGTTTCCAGGTTGATGCTTTGAGTGGTACAACAGCTCCACAGGTGCTCCCTGACTCTTCTGCCGCTTAAGACTCACCGCCTCGATGGCCAGGGTCTCCCCTCGAGGGGGGAGACAGGGTATTACAGCAGATCCCCCTGCACAGGTATTTACCAAACCTATGTCCATGGACCTGGGAGAGTCTCCAGAGGGAAAAGGTAGCCACACTTAGAACATCACCTGTGTTTGGTCCAGGACATGGTCTAACTCTCATCAGCTCTGTTATTTTTAAAGGTGAATCTCCAAATCTCATTTCCTCTTTCTGCTGAAGTTATTTCAGCTGCTGTGAACTGGTTAAGCTGAATTTGCCTCATAGAGCAGTGCACGGGTGGAAATGTAAATATGTGATTAAAAAATAACCTATTCTCAGTTCCCATTGAGAATATGGAGATGCTATCTTAAATGCTATTTTCAGGATGTAAAATAGCATTTTGAAATCTGTATCAAATCAAAACAAATGAACAGCCAACAAACGGTTAACACACATGAACTCACGATTGTAAAAACAAACCAGCAGAGAACAGTCATGTCTAAAATCAAGAGAAGATATCATGCAAAGATTTAAAGATTAGATGATTGGAGCTCTGGTCCTTGTTAATGTTGTTAAAGAAACTGCAAAAACATGAGGCTTGACATCACATGATACCAACACGTATTTTAGGAAATCATCCGAAATATTGTCTGTCAAGGTTTCAAGTTTTCTTTGTATATATAGATATGTTGATGTTTTTATGTTTGGAAAACACAATAAAGAAACTTTGGGTTGCAAGCTTGCAAAACAGAAAAAATCCACCATCCTGGTCCAGCATGAAAACCTTTTAAATCTGTGATTGTTAATTTGGTTAAAAGTGACAACCCTGTACAAAAACCCTCCATAATTTAGAATGATGATGATAAATCATGTATGTAAAACCTCTTGAGTCCAGCTTCAGCAGTGCACAGAAATTTTAAAAAAAAACTGTCTAAATGTCAACCGCCTCCACTGTTGCTTTTATGTGGGAGTTTCTAAACCTCTTTTTGTGGTAGCGTGGGTTGTTGTTTTGGAAAGTTAAGGTGAGGAACGGTTAAAAAACATTTGGATGAAGACAGAGAAAAAAAACATAACTCACCAGAGTTAACCAGGAGGAAGAATTCAGTGTTTCCCTGCAGCCTCAGGTCTTTGGAGGACGGATTATCCACAACAAACTCACAGTAGTAACGGTCTGTGTCGCTGGCCCTCAGCTGAGAGATGGTCACATTCACAGTGTGGCTGTCTGGGTCTCCATTCACACTGGTGCGGTTCTTGTGATCCGCGCTCATGCTGGGATCACTCTGAGTGTACATGAACAACACCTCACTCTGCTGCAGCCACCTGCGTTTCAGGTAGACGCCGTAAGGTGAAGGGTGTTTCTTGTCCACAGCACAGGGGAGAACCACTGACCCTCCCTCATCCCTCTCCAAGAACGCGATCTCAGTGCAGACTTGAAACAAGCAAACCAGAAAAAGAGAACTACAATGTGTTCGAATATACACTTTTCTGCTCATATGCATTTTTGACTCATTACAGTATTTGAAAAAGGTAAAAGTCGCTGTTTTTGAACTTTTGATTTCATTTTGGTAGACGAGAGCAAAATCATAAACTGTGCTAAAAGCAGCAACTTCATGTTTGACCAAATTTCTAACACAATAAACGCATTAAATAAAAAATATTTAAAATGGTAGATGTGGATTCTTCTTTTCAAAATCTTGTTTGGTCATGGTAAGAGCAAACAAGCATGATCAGGGAAAAGTCCTTAGAGTTTAATCTTCCACAAACAGCAGTCTAAAATTACCAAAAAACTTGAATTCACCCTTCACCTAGAAAAATATATTTTTCCACAAACTAAAAAAAAAAAATTAATCAAGAATTAAACTCACCACATCCAGTCTGCAAGAGGAGCAGAGTCCACAAACCGGCCAAGTACTGGATCTCAGACATTTTTTACACCAGTGGACACTAATGCATATCCAGAGAGAAGTTGGAGATGTTCACCATGACAGTACAGTCACCAGTTCTGAAAAGTGGGTTACAAGTTTGTGGTCAGTAAATTGAAGTGAGAGGAACTCCATGAAGCTCCACCTCTAAAACCTCAAGACATGTACAAGAGGAAGCAAAGACTAACCAGCAGTGTAAAACAGATTGGTTCCTCCAGAGACGAAATGCTGGTAGTTATTCTTAAAAAAGTCAGAATAGAAAGTTAAAGACCAGACAGAGAATTAGTCATAATGGGATAGCAGTGTGGTGAACGTCTACTAACACCTTTTCCCCCTGACTTTATGGAAAGTTCCTCTTTAACCACATTTGCATGAAATGTCTGTTACATTCTGAAACAAAAAACCCCCAGACATTTCTTTTGCATATCAAAGAGGAAATGACACCCTATGCTCCATTGTGACAGGATGCATCTGAATCTTAATGATAGTGGTCAAAGAACTCTTCAAAGTGTGCTGACTGGGCACAAAAGACAGAGCTGTACTCTTGAAACTTTGGTATGAAATAGTCAGAAAACAAGATGGACCTCCAGACTTGACCATCTGAGAACCAAGATTCAAATTTGGATGATGAGGGGTCAGAAAAAAAACGTAAAAAATACCAAAAGAGTGGACAGTAGAAAGGATTGCTGGCCGGGTGGTTTGTTATTGTTAGATGGAGATTAAAGATCAAGACAGATATCAAATAGCTCTAATTAGAAGTGTTTGCACATAGTGGATTGGGTTGTCTGGTACGTTTAGTCATCACATCAAAATGAAACCACATAAAGTGGTTTTATTTTGATGTATTTACTTGAGCTGTTAGGAATCCACAGAAGAGAAAGAGTTGTTATGAAGTGTCCAAGTGTTTTTGCAGTTTCATAAAGTCTGCTCTACCTGATGTTCTTAACCACATATCCTGTAGGTTGCTTGTTGACATTTCCATGATGAGTCCTAAATTTGTAGCACTGACTAAGTGCCCACCTATACATTTTAACTCCATCAACAAACCAAAATCCAACTAACAACTATCTATCCAACCAATGTTACAACCATCTAACAAACCAACCAACTAACAAAACAACCAACAACCATCTAATGAACCAGCCAACAACCAACAAAACAACCAACAACTATCTAATAATCAACCAACCAGCCAACCAACCAACAAACAAACAACGAAAACAACCAACCAACCAATAAAACAACTAACAACTGTCTAATGAACCAACCAACAAACAACCAATGAAACAACCAACATCTATCTAACCAACCAACAACCAACCAACCAACCAACCAACCAACCAACCAACCAACCAACCAACCAACCAACAAACAACCAATGAAACAACATCTAACCAACCAACCAACCAACCAACCAACCAATAAAACAACCAACAACTGTCTAATGAACCAACCAACAAACAACCAACGAAACAACCAACATCTATCTAACCAACCAACAGCCATCTAGCAAACCAGCCAACCAACCAACCAACCAACCATCCGACCACTATATATCCAATCAACCAACCAACCAACAAACAAACAGCCTACCAACAAACCAACAACTATCATATGAACCAAACAACCAAAAACCGTCTAACAAAACAACTAACAACCATTTAACTAACCAACCAATAAACCAGCCAGCCAACTAACTAACGAAAAAATAATCAGTCAACCAAGTCATACATAGCACAGTGCTGACTCTTCTAGGGCCACATTTCTAAAAGGGTAGGCTCAAACTTTCCTATAAAATTGTTACATTGAACAAAAAGGCTTCTCATGGACCAGCCTTTAACGAGACTCAAAAGACAAGTCCCTTGGGTGTAAAGTGCCAAAGCAGACACAAACAAGTTCATCAGGCCAGTAAAGTATAAAGTTGCATTGCCATTCACTGCTTAGTATTTTAACAGCAGTCAAAAGTTATTCTTAACATACAGCCAATGAAAATAAGGCCAGCACTGGAGTAAAGGGCTCATTTTACAACATTCACTCATTGCGTTCCAAGACTCTACTCTGGATGAACTAAGGTCTGACCAGAACGTCGGCATCATTACCGACAGGACAGATCTATTCTCAGTGATGTTCCTCAGATGGAGGGAGGCCAATCTTGTCACCTCCATTAGGTTTAATCAAAAAGAGTCTGATAACCATCGTTTACAACCAGCTCCAAACAGCAGCCAGACAGGCCTCAAGCTACGATATGGGCAGTAGATCCAGTTGTGGGATCATCTGTACACAACTAGCGACTTTGTTGTAAAGACCCAAAACATAATTTAGGGGTCTCAAGACAGTCATCTTAGTTTCTGCTGTGGTGGCTCTGAGAGTAATACTTGATAAAAACACACTGAGATCTTGTTGTAGTTTTTGTCTAATATCAATGCTTGCTTCAAGGATTCAGGACTAATAAACTTCATTTGAGATGCCATTATACTGCTCAGATGAGCAGTTAAAATCTGAAAAAAAGAAAAGATACAAAACACAAATTAAAAAGACTGACATCTAATCGTGTTTGGTCATCAATAATATAAAAATTTTATTTGAGGAAAGAATGGACATTTTCTAAATACACTAGTGATAAAGAGCTGTTTAAGTAAAACCCCCGAAACCCCGCCACCACCACCACCATCCCACATACACAAACACACTGAATGTGTTTTTCTCTGAAGGGTGGAGCTGTGCTCAGAATTGAACATGTGGTTACAGATTTTAAAATATCGGTTTCTGTCCTCCAACACTGCGAAAAAAAAATTACAGGTCAGCTTAACAGGTAGGCATTTCATCAACAACATATGGGAGTATTATTTTTTCCTTTTTTTTAATGAAAGCACTTTGTTCTTTGGAAACAGGAAAAAAAAAAAAAAAAAAGCTAAATACTGTGACCAGCACAAAAATTGGGGCCAAGAAAGAGGATTTCTTAAGTCTAAGAAAATAAATATTTGAAGGCAAGAACCTGTTTTTTTTTCTATCATGAGCAAAAAATGGACTCAAGAAAGTTGAAAATAAAACTTGAAGACGACTGCAGTGAAATGTTGTGATTTTTAAACCTCTGCAGCATCGAGTACGTGTTCAGACTTACTTTCTTCACTTTCACCTGTTTCTTCATTGGTCTGAATTTATGCGATGTGTGTATAACCTCCCTGACACACTCACTCTTTCATTAAACAATGTAGGATTGAGTTTTTCTCAAAGCTGGATACTACTCTCAACTAAAACGCCAGGATAAGTGGGTCTCTGAAACAGAGACGACACGCTCTTGCTAGATTTCCTGTGTTAAAACCAGATTTTGTCACGTATCTATTAAGCCACATCCTTAACTGGAAGTCTGTAGTCACCACCTGTTTTTCAGTATGAAAATCAATGATTTAAACTTCAATCAGTTATCTAAAAAATAAATAAATAAATACAATTACCACAACTTCAGGTAAGGTTTCTGGTTTATTTACTGAGCGCCTTTAGAAAAACATACAACTGAGAGCAGCTAGCTGTTAATCAGGTGTGGTTTTGTGGTGAGCTGCAGAGGAGGCATATCGTGTTAAAGCAGGTGGGGGGGAGTTGGAGACCCAGCAATAGATAAACACTGAATATAAATCACCCATATACATTTATATATAACCATGCCATCCTGAGTGAAAACATTGCATATGTAGAGAACTTCTTATAGAAGCAGTTCACCAGGGGCCAGTATTGGTATTCCAACATAAGTTGACTGAGTTGGAGGACCAGACCTTCAATATGAGCCCATTACTCTACTGGTCTCTCGTCATTGGTTGCCTGTTCAGGCTAAAGCGTGACTTCAGGTGAGGTGCCGTTGTTAACCCACAAGAGTTTGTGGCAGTGATCGACCAAGTGAGCCCATATGAGCCTGCTCGGGCGCTTCTTCTGTAGAAGACTGGTCAAGGTCAGAAAAAGAGACTATTGATGAACAACAATGAAAATTCTTCCTCTTAAAAAATATATACTGACTGAGGCTAAATTATGTTTGTTACACATATACCCTGACGATTTTCCAGTGACTGAGAAGGAAGGCAAACTAATTAATTACAAGCCAAATGTGTGGTTGCTTTAGCATGGAAGGAGACCCAGGGACCCAATGGATTACAGAAATGGCATCTAACCTAGCAGTGGAAAAACTGGCTTACATGGCAAAAGGAAAAATTGAGGACTTCAACAGGATGTGGTCTTCTTTCTTATCCTTTATGAATAACCTCAATGGGCAAGTGCCTGGTCCTGGACAAGGACGGTTATCATTGACTTTATAATCTTGCAACGGCTTGCAACCAGTTCCATGTCTGAAGCGTTGGTATTGTGTAGTGTGGAAATGAAGACAAGGACCGAATTCTACATATTCATACTTGTGTGAACATTTCATCTACCGTAGATCTTATTGAGGGAGGGGAGGGGGTGAAAGGGTTCCTGTTCTTTGTGTGCTGTATTGATATTTCTGTGAATGCATGTTCATAAAGATGAAAAAAGTCAATAAACAAATTGTGATAAAAAAAAATTCAGAAATGCCTCCTCCCTCTCTGGGCTGGAGCTCATTTGGGGATGGTTAAGTGAGAAACTGTCCTAAGGTCAGGATTCAAAATGTGAAATTCTGTGTTGTACTCGTGAACAGTGTGTGGACCAAAGAGAGAGACTAACTAACTTGGTAAAAGCATTAAGTTGGACACATGGCATTAGTAATCTTCACATTTATCAAAAGGATTTGCAAATCATCACATTCTATTCCACATTTCACACAGGACTTCAACTTTGTGTAGAGAGGGTTAAATTATGAAATTAACATTTTAATGCAGTTATTGCATGTCATTCCTACATTTAATAACATATCCTCGCTCGATCATTTAAGTGTCAACACCTCAAATGGGTGCCTCTATATTTTCTTATCATTGGCTGCTGTGGTGACTTCTATAATGAAGCGCAAGAATAACAGAATAGAAAATATTTTGGGTTCATTTCTTTCTCTACGCTGGTGTTACACTCTCATATAAACACAGTTGACCAGTTACACTAGCTCAAGGGTTTTATTCAACTATTTCACAGGGAACAGTGATTCTAACGGGAACTGGAAAAGGGCGTTGTAATACTCTTATGAGACACTAGGTGGTGTACTAGTTCTTGAATGCTGAACATACATATAACCACACAATAATAGACTTTATTTCATGGGTCATTACACTGAACAAAAGAAAAACACATGGTCTCAGCAGAGTAAATGCATTTTATTATGAACATACAAAAAAAAATCGGACAATGTAATGCATCCCATTTCAATAAAAACTTTGAAACATACAAGACTGGCAAGTGTGTACAGTACTTGTTTTCAAAATTGATGAAATGTAGGATGAGGTAAAGACATAAAATATCACCTGATGAAGACTGTCACAGAGGAGTGTTGAAATTAATGCTATTGGCTATAATAGCATTATAATAGCACCCACCTTGATTCAACTGAAAAAAGTATTTTAGACTGAATGGATAATGTTCAAGGAGCTCTACATGTTGCTTTTATGCTCCCCCTTCAGCCCCAAAAGTGTAGAAGTACTGCTCTAGATGCCACAAGAAAATATACACAGTTATTTCGCAACTTCTAGAGAGTTAGTGTGCTGCTAAAAATGAGATCAAAATCTGATGGTTTCCCAATCATTGAAATTCTTGAATTATAAATAGTGTAAAAGGCACCAATTGTTTTAAATAAAGAATACATATGCCTATTTTAAATTTGATGCCTGCAACATGGTTTCAAAAAGTTGGGACAGAAAACATAAAAACAAGTATGGGATTTATTTGCCATGGATTAGAAGTATAAATGGGTATCACAGTGGAACCTGAGTCAATCAGACGTGATGATGGAAAAAACTGTTATTTTGTGAGGGATTAAGTAAACAATTCTGCATTTCAAAATATTGATCCTCTGAGTCCTTTGATTTCTTAATCTACAGTACATAATATAATTCAACTGTGCGAAAAGGACAAGACCAAAACCATTACCACATGGTCGTGATGGTCTGACCCTCAAGCAGAACTGCAGACACAGTTCTGAGGTGGAAATCACAGCAAAGGTTCAAAATCATTGATTGTTAACACTGTTCATCACTGCATCCACCAATGCAACTGTGCCACGCGAATAGAAAAACACTTTAAATATATGTGATCTAGAAATGCCAGTGACTTCTTTGAGACCCGAGCCTTTTTAAGACAAAATGAAGCAAATTTCTAATCCTGAGATCTGAATATTCAAAATTTAGCACTCTGGAAATCATGGACACTGTGACAACACACAACGCTTGTGATCAGTGCCCTGCACAAATGAGGGCATCTGTGATGGCATGAAAAGCCTGCACATGTAGAAAGGTGTTATTTTTTCCCCAAGCCGATGAAACCAGGTTCTGCAGACATGACAAGAGTCTGGGTGATAAACCGGCCCACCCTCAACATTGACCTGTCACCCACTGAAATCCTTCAGCACATCATGACAAGAAAAATATAACAGAACAAATCCAAAATAGACTGACAGGGAAGAATGAGACATGTCTCTTTAGAAACTGTCCTCCTTGGCTCCCAGAAGTTTAGTGTTAAAACACGATGAGGTGATGAAACATGATGGTAAATATGCTCCTATCATGTTATTTTTTTGATGTTTTTTTGAAACATGCTGCTGGCATCACATCAAAAAATAAGCATTTACTGTATCTGTCATAAAACAATTTTTTTTAGTTTCAATATTCAAAAGATGCCTTCACACTGTTTCCACACTAATAAGTTAAAATGATTTCAAGTCCATCCAAATCAGTTGTTAGTAACATTTTACACTGTGTGTCAAGTCTTCTGGACTTGTTTGTAGACTGACCCAACTGAATCAACCCAACTGATTCCAATAAATTGTAATATTTGAACCTTAATACTTAAACAGAAATGATCAACATCTTTTTCCCCAGAGTCAACAATAATCTTGCTTGAATTCAAAACACAATAGCACAACAATTCATGTAATACAAGGCCTAATATCCAGTAGTACAGGACAGACCCACACTAAAATAAACATCAGGTACTTACAGGGTTTAACTGACCTGTCATGCCAGCTGAGTGGGTTTTAAGGCTGATATGGATGAGGCTACAGACAACAAAAACAAATACAAAGCAGTAAGTGATATGTATCATAGGAAAACTTGTGCCAAACTTCAAAGAAATTTCATGTAGGCACAAAAGACTCAAGTTAAATGTTCTGGTTGTCTTATTTTTTTGCATGATAAATCGGGTTTGTCTTCTCAGAGATCACTGTTTGGCAATCTCCACCTCAGGATCTGATAACGATGACTGATGACTGAATTTAAGAGAAAAGATGGAGAGCTCATAGCCAGTTAACACCAAATGAGACAAGCAGTATATTTAAATCTTGAACAATGTAGATTTCTGTCATACTTACTGAATGTCAGGAAAAAAGCAGCATTTCACTCTAGCATTAGGTACATTTAAAATGACCCGAAATTTAGGTAAGTGTCAATAAAAATAAATAATTTAGTAAGCGTGTGACAATCACCTGCAAATCTAATCACTACCATATTGTTTAAATGATCGGTTCTCAAAAAGATGATCAGTATCACACTTTAAAAAGGGAAACTCTTCAATCTAGACCCTAAACAAAAGCTGTACTTGACTGGGAATGGACTCAGAGCAAATGTAATGCTGGAGGTCTTTTCTTTGTGCTTGTCCCCCTGCAGTGAACAGGATAACATTATCACATTCATGCATGTTTCACTGCTGATAAGTGTGTTCAGAAAAAAATAGATAAAATTTAGATTCTGTTTTAACACGTGTTAAGTATTATTCCATCTGCAGATGATTCTTTCATTATTATGAGGTAACATGCAATGCCTGGGACTACAAGTTAGCCACCATCTTTGATCAGGGCTGACAGTAAACTTTAACTGAGCGCGCAACATAATAATTTTGAAGTGGTGTAAAACTTTTTTTTTTTTTTGGTTATCAATTTTTCAGTGGACTGCAATATTAGATGATGGCAAACTTGTTTTATTGATACCTGATGAGATAATCTTGTAGTTAAACAAAGCCAAAATATTTCTGGAAATATGACATCAGTACAAACCTTCATCACTCACCTCCACGTACGTCAGGACAAACCAGCAATGGATTTCAAGATGAATTTTATTACAACAGATTCATAAAACATTACAAAGGATGCATACAGGTACCCTTCTTGAGCAAGAAATATTAAAAACAAACCTGAAATAAGAATAAAGCTAGAGACTGTTGAAGCAAAAGTTTTAACACTACTTCAATGGAATCATATTCATCACTGAGACCCTCACCAACCAAGGTTGGGGACGCAAGTCCAACAGCACCTAAGCGTGCTGTGAGGGCCTCAAACTACGAACATAAACAAAATAAAATTAATCAAATGTTCACAAGAGAAACTTGCCTTTGTAAGGGGTTGGTACGTTCATGTTACTCCAGCAGCTTCAAAAGAAATATGAATGATTTTAACACACTTCACTTCTATAACCTGAGTGAAACCTATGGGGAAAAGAATATATCCTCAAATGCAATCAAATCATGACAGAATAGCTTTCAGGGACTTGTGTGGTGTTTTCCAATAAAGTTGTTACATTAAATGTCCACAAGTTCTAACAAATAATGTTTGTCTTCACCACCACTGGTTTCAAAGCTCTTTGCTTGCAGCTAGGTTTGAAAAAGCACAAGGATGAGAGAAAGGTTTTAACCTCAAACCTAATGTGGTGGCTGCTTTGCTGCTTCAGTAGCGTCCAGCCGGAGACATGACGGGTGGTCTCATGCCCATGGGAGGGCCTCCCTGGTATGGGGGCACCATAGGAGGACCCTGCCCGTATGGAGGCATCCCTCCAGGCATGTAGCTTGGTATGCCCTGCGGAGGGGCACCGTACTGACCTGCAGAGAGCAAAGAGAGGAACATTTTTGTCAAAGCTTGTTGACAAATACAAACCTGGGCTGCCTGCACATACGGAGCGTCTTAAAAGGGATATTCTGGCGTTAAATTAATTCAGGGTCAAACACACCATAACACCGAGTTAGACACCCCGTCGAGAGATGAATGTTGCCGACCGCTTACTTCTCTACTTATACCAACTTTAGTAACAACTGCACGATAACAATACACAGCGGTCTGAGGAGCCATAAACAAACCTCAACCGCAGCTCAAGGAAGAACATTTATGATCATTTCTCTCATTTCCTTATAGCAATAATCACCATATTAATCATTTTGCACTGCGGACGCCGTAGTTCTTCTGCCTTGGCGTCTCAGTCTGATTGCATTAACATGAAAAAATGATCATAAATGTTCTTCCTTGAGCTGCATCACCCCGCTGTAGTCGGTAATAGACTGGCCTGAGGTCTCGCTACAAACAAGCGGCTGCTGGAAGAGAGTAGGTGAGTTGTGTTAAGTCTCTTTGCGAAAGAAATCAGGCAAAGCTAAAAAGATGTTTGGTGGTTAGTACTATGGCTGGGACCCTATATGTACTGTTGATGAAGTTAGGTGCTGTTCTGAGCATTATTTGTGGCTATAGAGTGGCGTTTTCATTGAGGTTTGTGTATGGCTCCTCAGACCACTGTGTATTGTTATCCTGCTCTCGTTACTCGATGTGTTTGACTCTAAATTAATTTAACGCCAGAATATCCCTTTAACAGTTAGGCTATCTGCAACACGATATAGATGATTTTTAAAAACAACTTTCTACTTTGTTTAGAAAAAAAAGCAAATTTAACATGGACTAACAAGCGTTCACTCACCATGCATGGGATGCCTCATGCCAGGCTGCTGTGGTGGCATGCCTTGCTGTGGCGGCATTATGCTGCCTACAGCTGCCACAGGGGGAGCAGCCACATGGGCCTGACCCGGCCGAGGTAAGAGACGCTGGTAACGAGGCAACTGGGCCTTCATCTCCTCCTGTTGGCAGGGACAACACAAAAGGCAAACGTTCAGGCTAAAGAAACACTGTTGTGCCCCCCAGACACTCACAAAACATGATGAGGAATTAGGAACGAATGTTGGCGTACCCTGACTTCACACTGAGAGAATTCAAATCCAGAATCACACTTCATCATAACCACAAAAAAAAACTAAGAAAGAGGAAGGATATGATCCCTTAATGCTTCTCTTACACTATGTAGATATTCTCTTTATCTCATAATGTGCTTAACACTGATTCTCAGATCCAGAGTAAAATCAAATATTGCTAATATCCATTTATCTTATCATGCGCTAATGTATATATCAGCCATTACTTACTGTGAGAAGGGCAACACGGAAAGCTCAAGCAACTTACCAGCGAGATATCCTCATCAGGGTGGATCAACTTACTAGTTGCACTCGTGGTGGTGAGGGTAGCGGGCTTTGTGGCCACTGTGGCGGGGGGTTTGGCCACAGTGCTGCTGGAGGGGTTAGAAGAGGAAAAAGTGGAAGAGGAAGAAGAGACAGAGGGTTGGGTGTAGGCGGGGAATGTTGCTTTGGGAGGCTCGATGGACACAGATGTACTGTGGGAGTTTGAAGCTGCAGCTCCTGAAGTGCTCTGCTGGGCCTGTGCAAAAAAAAAAAAAAAACATGATACAGGTAACTTATGGATAGAGTCAAAACAGCTGCTTCCTTGACTTTCCCTGGTACTCAAAGAAAATCTGATTATTATAGAAAGATGTAAAATACAGAAATGTCCAAATTCTGAAAGAATGAAGCACTCAATAAAAGGTGGGAGCACCTTTACCACTAATTACTGCATCCATATGGGGTGGCATGGCAAGGAGGCAAACAGCATGTGGTTCTGTTGAGGGGTTGTTTTCATAGCAAACTTGAGCTCTTCTGACCGCCCATTTCATGTCATTTGGTTAAAGTTTTGGCCATAGACTGTATAAAGAATGGACAGCGTCTGCCTCCTCGCTGGGTAAAGCAACTTTTCTCCCTCCTGCTTGCGATGTTGACATGTAGTTACAGTAAGACTGGTTTGTGCTCAAGTCCTCTGTTTTCTGTGAAGCTCCGTTTTTAAAAGTTATTAGGGGGTTCATGTTTTCAATGATTGACACTTGATACAGCCTATTGGCGTTCAGGGATTGCGTAGCTCACCCGGGGGATACGCTGTTTGAGCCGAGCGTCATCACAGCGACTCTCCCGCCGAAAGCGCACAATGCTACTGCACAGCGCTGGTTTCAGGAAATGAAGAAACATCCCAGAGATAGTAAGAACTTTTTGGCTTCAAATCTGTATACGGGCGGGAGGCGGAGCGAAGTTGTCCAAAGTATATACAGTCTATGGTTTTGGCACTGTTGGCAAGTGCAAAGTCCTTGATATTCTAGACATCGCATTTAGATGTGCAGTTATTTTTAAGAATAGGTCTTCTCAACATCAAGTATTGCTTTTCATGTCAATGTTGAATTTTTTCTGTAAGATTATAATGATTAATGTAGAGGAAAATATTGAGGATTATATTTCATATTTATAGACATTTCTATTGTATACAAAAAGGCACGTCTTTTACATCGAACAAACAAAACATTTATACACTTACAACTGGAGTGCTTTTGGGCTTGAAATGACTTCAATTCTTTATACTCAGAATAAAAGATCAATTCACCATGAAAAAAAAATCCTCAGAGGTGCAATATGTATTATGTAATGATGCAATGATCAAAGTCATTTCAAAGCTTGATGAGCAGACGTCGCAGACTTCATGCTTCAGAGGTTTGAATAATGCAAAATCATAATCACGTTAGCCCATTTGTATGTCTCATTTTGTGTTGATTGAAGCACATGCACAGCCTGAGAGCTCACACAAACAACATGTCAGTAATCATCAGGAATAACATCCTCTGACTCTGACATTTAAGTTCGCTGTGCTCGGTTTGATGCACAGCAAGGCTAACAAGGCAATAAAGAGTTAGTAATAAGCCCGCATAGGAATTTAGAGGCAGAGGTTAAAGGTAAGCAACATGCAGCTGCCCAAGCCCGAGTCAAAGTCCTGTCTGTGAGCGTACTTGTGGCGTGTTAGGAAAGGGAGGCTGGGAGGAGACAGACTGTAGGTCTGCAGGTGGAGAGGAAACAGCTGCTGTGCTGCTATGAATACCAGAGCCCATCTGCAGCATGGTGGAAAGGAGATCATAGCGTTGGCATTGAACATGTCCACATAATCGAACACAATATACTACATTATCGTAGCTCTGTTTTAGAAACACCAAGTAGGGGTGAGGGAAACAAATACGGAAAGAGAGGAATGCTGGGGAATATAATGTGTATATTATCCCTTGATGCTGTGTTTAAAGACGCCATTAGAAATTTGAATGGTACAAAAAAAAAAAAACACAGTTTGAGTTGAAGGGTGTATCTTTAAGAGAATGATAACACTGTGCTCACCTGTGCTGCACTGGGAAAGAGAGGTTTGGTGACAGCAGGCTGGGCTGCTGGGGCTACCGGTCGACTGGGTATCTCTCCTGCTGCAGGGGTTGGAGCCATGTGGGGCATCCCCGGCCTTGGTGCCATGTGTGGTGGCATTCCTAAACAACCACCCGAAAATATCATAATGAGGACATGAAGAGCAAAATTAAAACACTCTACGCTCCTTATCTGATATCATTTATTTAAATCGTAGATCAAAGTCCTTTATATTTGTACATTTCATCAAAAACCAATGTGTTGTTAATAGGAAGCTACAAACAGCACAACTCACCTGGGGGGATTCCAGGCATCCCTGGCATCATGGGGGGCATCATTCCACCCATTGGCATCATGCTGCAAAAGGAGTAAGACATTAAGGCTAATACAGCTGCAAAAGAATAACAATTCCATCCAAAATTAACACCAAAACTGACATGATTTTATGTTACAATGTGAAGAATTTAGTGGCGATCAGTTGTACACTTAGCATACACATTTGTGATTTTACTGTATTCAAATACACTGCATAAAGTCAAAAACAAGGGGGGAAAAAAGTTGTGCACAAAAGGTCTGTATTGACATACTGTTAGTTTCTAGAAAAAAACATTCCCATTTCTACACACTGTACCTCTGCTCGGAGTACTATTCAGGCTGGATTAAAACAGAATCAAACTGCCTTTTCATCATGACATGAAAACCTGTACGAGGGAACTCTTACCCTGGTGGCATTCCATGCATTGCAGGAGGCATACCATGCATCATGGGAGGAACACCGGGCATAACAGGAGGCATACCTGTAACAGTGAGTCAGAGGGCATCTCTGTTTACATTATATTCAATGTGATCATTTCCCTACCAGGTAAGACTCAGAATCTCTGAGTTTCAGAGCATTTGTATTTTAATGTTTATTTACGACTTATACAACTTTGACCATCAAACCTAGACTGATATACAAAGGGTTGGTTTAAGTTATTTCATTAGTGCACAGAATAGTGAGTTACATATTCATCTGAAATCATCACAATAAATTTCACATAATATACATAATGATAATAATATATGTGAAATAATATTCTGCTTATAAACTATGAAATGCTTGCCTTGGTATCCTCCAGGGTGCATCCCAGGTGCACCAGCCACAGGCGGCATCCCAAGCTGAGCCATTGGAGCAGTGTAGCCCGCCTGGGGCTGGATAGCAGGAACCTGCTGTCCTGATGGTCCTGCCTCATCATCGTCATCGTCATCTTCGTCAGAGTCATCCTGGTTGTTGGACTTTTTCTTTTGACTCTCTGAAAGCAAAAGAAACGGTACAGTTTACTTTGAAGGCTTCAACAGAAATTACAACCACCAAAATCCAACCCCTAAGGTTTGCTGTAGAGTAAAGACTTCAAGTAGAGATGCAACGATCCTGATCCTGGTACCAAGTATCAGCCAGATACTGACACAAAAAGCTAGATCGGCATCGGTATTAAAGTGCTGATCCTTGAAGCAGGTCTAGTCAGCTCAGGTCTCTGCTCCTCTGTGTGTGCAACAGCCATGTATGCATGCTATGGTCATCAGCACCAGCAGGTCTGTGCATTTTGTCAGAGAGACCTAAACGCATCAGTTAGAGCTAGTTATAGTAGCTCAGCAGTTTGGAGAAAGCTATCTGAGGCTTAATTCACGAAGAACGACATTAACTTGCAGGATGAAAGCTCATGTTTGGAGGACTGGTGGTGGGATAGAAAATGGAAACTGAACAGGTGAATAACCATTGCTAGTGCAGGCTCTGCCTTTAATACCCCTATATCCTAAAGATTAGTTTTGTGTTATGGGGGCTTCAGTGTATCATTAAGTATGCATTTGAACCCAGCCCAAACAATCCTTAAGATGAAAATGATTAAACCATTTACATGAGGCAACTTCAAAATTCATCCATTTATCAGTCACAGACTTTCCATATTTTCAGAACTACTTCCCTTACTCAGAAACACTGTACACAACTTCCTCTATAGTCTTTTAGAAGATAAAGAAACCAGTGGTTATATATTACGGTCAACCAAAACTCTTCACTTTCCTCTGTACTTGAAGTGGCAAATGTTCTACTTCTCATGTTAACTCTGAGATGATTGTGCCGAATACCATGAATCTCCCTTAAAGCAATACACCACACCATGTCAAAACATATCCATCAGCAAAGATACATTCATAAGACAAGGAGAATGTATTTGCGTACAAACCTTGAGATTTTTGTTCTAACGTTCGTCTTCTTTCTTGCATGTCTTTCTCTGGAATGCCTTCCATACCATAGATCTCCAGCTCAATGTCTGTTCTTCCAGGAATCGCATTTGGCACACTGTCGATCGTCTCTTTGTGAACCTGAAAAAACACATCAAGAGCCATGCCATAACAAAGTCTTCTATTGAGAACATGTTAAGACACAACTGCCCTTTGTCAATCAATGAGAAACATGGATACAACAACTCATGAACTAACCTGGATTAAAGTATACCAATCAATCACATTATTAGGAAACCCTGGCCAATTCAATACAACAATCCTATCACAAACTTAACTTTCAATTTTTAAGTAGCTGCATAAGGAGTCAGTTGATAACTGCTCTTACATTAATTGCTGAAGTTGTACTGGGTGTTGGTGGAATACTCGTTCTTTTTATTTTGCTCATAATTATTGGACATGAGGGGACTAAATATAAGGGATCACCACTCAATATGACACACTCTAGTATGCCACCACCACCCACTGCTGACTTCAATACTAAATATAAAGCACGTGTGATCATGTCAACAGAAACTATAAAACCAGAAGCAACGTAGAATTAATAATGTTGTGGCGTTTGTTAATTGTGTATTTAATAGGCACCCACCTGCATGCAATGGATCGCCAAACCAGGGCCCGTGTACAACTTCTTATGACAAATATGGCATTTAAAATGCTTTGCCTTCTGGTGTTGAATGAGGATCTTTTCATCATCAAAATCTCGATTGCAGTACCTGGAGTGAGGAGTCAAGGATTGTTCGGAAAACTTCAACACACATGGAACAGTACATATTGTGTTTTCAGCACCATGCTATACAAAGCTCACCGAAGACAATTACCTCACCGTGATAATCAACCAGCTACAAGATTAACTCCTGACAAACACATTGTAACATTATAAAACGATATAAAAGCAAATAAGGTGCATTAAAGCTCGCAATCAGCTTGAACAGTCAGCGTATGAATGTAGCTAACAGAAGGAGCTAACGTAGGAAGGGAGGTAACAATACGGTCAGTCCCAACTCCATCTTCTCTGAACGCAAAATATGTTGTATTATTTACGTCAAGACTACTTTAAATTAAGCGGTAAGGCTTTTTACTATCCTCCAATGACAGATATGAGCGTCTACCAACGCCTAAAAACTAAGAATCCACGAAGAGGATAGACACAGGCCTTCCTTGTGTTGAGCTAACACTTAGCATGTAGCATTCCCAGGTAAACACAGCGCGACACACACAAAAGGATACCAGCACCATGGCTTCATCTGCTTCTTCTTTTTCCTTCCCATTTTTTAACAATACTGGAAAAGAGGTCTTAAACGTTAAATACTGGTCCAATTATCTGTTTGTCAACGGCATGCTGTGGTCCCGTGACAACGCCGAAAATGGCGCTTATTAAGGCAGGAAGTTGAGAAGGATGTCGAGGTCTCGCGAGAACGAAAGAATGCGTCACAAGATAAAAAACGACCGTTTCAAATCGAACTAACAGGTGTTATGCCGTAGAATGCACCCCTGCATCCCGTTTACTCATTAGCTTCTTAAAGTGGAAGAAAACGAGCTCATATCTAGTAAAAACAGGAGTATTGGATCATGACAACATGCCAAATGGAGCAGCAAACTTTCGTTCTGTTTTTATGTGTCACAAAAATGCACATATAGAGGCTTACTTGGGTATATAAACTGTACAGTAAGCTGTCAAGCTAGAAAACTATAAATTTTCGGGACAGAAAATATTCCGAATCAAAGGGCTACTGTTTTCGGTTTATCTGAATAGCCTGAATGAAATCATTACAAACACACGCATTTGAATCCATTCAACGGTTAGGAAAACTTGGATTATTTCGCCTTGTTATGTACTTTCAACCGCGCTCCCGTCAGGGGTGCATTCTACGGCAAGGGTCCATTCTATAGCACAACACCGCGTCCTTGTGGGAGTCATTGGGTCAGGTGTAAATTATTACTTTCCTGTTTATTTACAGGGCTGTCGTTAAGTATTTGCAAAAAAAAAAATAAAATAAAATAAAAAAATCAACACTTAATGACTTTAAAGCGAGAAGCATGTTAGCAGCTTATTTGCAAAGTTTCCTAAAAATGATTTAAAGTGCATCCTGTAAAAAAAGAGATCAAAAAGATCAAAATTGGTCTGTTTTGCTGTTCTCCAAGACTACGATTAAAACATAACAATACATTCGTGGAATAAATCAACAAAATTATGTATTTTTTTCCAGACAATTATAGTACAAACAGTATTATGCCGTAGTTCTCCTGAAAATGGTCAAGGCACCAGCAGGATGATCGCAGTAATTCTCCGTAATTTTTTATATTGTGACCCAGACACCTGTAACATGACTTTACACATAAAAAAAAAAAAAAAAAAACGTGTGCAACTTGTAATGCCGTCTGTGTCCGCTTGATGGAGACTTCCACAGAGAGACATTGGCCCTTATTTGGCCTCATTGATGGAAAGTGACCATCATATATTCTATTAGAGATATTTTAAATACTATTTAATTCAAGATAAGTCTTTTTTATTACCCAATTTAAACTAAATTTCTGTTTTAAGGACACTTTAAAATTTAAAGCCATATGGCATTACAGACAGGCAATGAAACAGTGGTTTTAAAATCAGCACTTGCGCTCCATAAGGTTTCCATGCAGCCCACTGGTGTCATGTGGTTTCCCACATAATTTTAACCCCATGGGGCCGTTCAATTAATCTTTGCACTGTCTGCTGTCCTTGTCCAGTAGTTTTGATCGAAAATTGAAATTACTTATTTTAATTACTTTATATTTGTTCCAAAAACTGTGATTCCTGTGTATACATACCTAGAGACATGGAATACACCTCATATATTGGCTAACACTCAAATACTATGACAAAGTAGGATGACAATACGGATAAGTAGGTGACTTCACCACTAATTTGTCTGTCACACCTAGTTGAATGTCATAACATATCCCTATTCCTTGCATGCACCTGAAAGATGTGAAATGCATATTAAAACGGGGCATGATTGTAACAAGCTCTGCTCTCAACAGGCAGCATATAAAAGCAGAGACACCACAAATACATTCAGACAGATTTCCCCTCCTTGCAGCCACTTGTCTTCCCTTTCTCACCAAGGTGAATGATTACCTCTGAAATTGGAGATTTATGAAGGGGAGACACAACTGAGACGGCTTTCCTTGGCTGCCTAATGAATTTTTCATTGTACGCCTTCAAAGCCGCTACCCTCCATAGGGTTGTGCCGGCTAGACAGAGAAGACATTTAGTGACAGCTTAAGGGGTCCTTTCTCTAAATGAATTATGGCTAGTTCTTGTAAGCTCGCACATTTCATTGATCATTTTGACGTGTGCTTTTGGTTCGGAGTTTAAAACTAATGTACTTTCAAGGCTGCAGATTTGCCTGGTTGAAGTACTTCTCTTTACAGGATGGGGGTAAATTCTAGTCCTGAACATCAAATTAAACTCCTGTGTGGGTGTGCTGTGACATTTGAAACGTTACTGTGTGGTTTCATACACAACAATTGGGTCAATCTGCTTGAACCGGATAATACACATACACAGAAATGAGCATACCTCTGGTTTTTCTGCTAATTTCTTCTTCCAAAAACCGTACATGCAAACAGAATAAATTCAAAGATATCATTTTTGTTTTCTGTATAAAGTATTTACTGTACTCCAGTATTTACATATCAAATCTACAAAATATGCACAATGTTAAAATATAATCAGCCATTTACCCCTCATTCTGTTTTGTGACATAGCCCTTTTTATATACAATCCCAGACCATCTTTTAGCAGTTTATAAATACAATACATACAGAATTAAGCTTACAAATCACAAAGCAGACAGACAAATCAATTCACACAACATACTGGTATCACTGAGCCAAAAACCCAGCAAATGCATGTCAAAATATTAATCTTTATATAACTACTTTACAGTAATGTTTGTGCGAAGCAGTTACCGGTGTAACATGAGGTTAAAGTACGGTACAGTTAGAGACTCACAGCTTCGGGCTGGGGTCGTTCTTCTGTATTCAGGTTCAATCGATTCGTAATCAAAGCTAACAAGAGAGCATTGATTTACTTCTCTGCTCTGTTGCTGACTGACATGAGAATTAAATGACCCCAGCCCGGATGTAGTTGAGGTCAGTCATGTGTGTGCTCTTCTGCTTTTGGTAATGAGAAAAATACTTATTCAAAATGCACAGATGCTCACATACTTTACGTTTCATTAGTTTAATCCCACCCTCGTTAATACATCGCCTTATCAACCAATAAATAAACCGACACTCATCGAGATTTTCAACCATAGTAAAAATTGCCCAAAAGGCCCAAAGTGGTCACAAAATGACAAGAGTTTCTCTGTATTTACTGGCTCACTCAAGGCCATCAGTAAAAAGTTCTTTAGAGATCATGCACAACTTTTGTCAAATTCAAACCATTCCTTACAGTGAAAAGTAGATTGCTTTTTTCTTACACAACCGCAGTTCTTTTCAAGGGATGTGCACTTTCCCTGGTGTTTTGGCATCATTTTCAAAGCTTAAAGACTGAATGGCACTTCTGCTTCTTTTCTGTACAATTACCTCACTCCTTGCACTAAAGACAAAAAAGATAAAGACACAAGTTTATCGTTCAGATTAATCCTTCTCTAGGGAAGTGCAAAACCCTGAAGGCAACACTGAATACGTAACCCACGCTTTCCCTCAAAGGTAACTTCTTAATTGCCTTTTTCGGCTGCTGTAGCTTATACTCCATTGTCGCTACTGTGTGCTGTGGACCCTAGAGAGGTTTAACTAGCCTTCTGTCTTTTTAATCCGCCTTCTTATGCTTATGAGCTGCTTGTAATGATGACAAAAAACACTTAGTAAGCCGTGACCCGAAATTTCATTCGCTGATTACGGAGATGCAGGTAGAATACAGGATTTTCAGGAACTTCTGTGGCTTAAAATGGTTGATACTGCAGGGTTTCACTGCTGTCAGTCAGAGAAAGAGGCAACTGTGCAGAAATACTTTCATCAAGCTGATATCTCCACATGAAGGCACCGTTGGATTGAGGAGAAAGAGGCAGGAGGTTAAACCATGTCGAGTAGAGCGAGGGGCTTTCATTTGACAAAGCAGTGATGACAACAAATGTCCAGCTGGCTGATACTCGTGAGACAAACATCCAACAGCGATACAGGCAAAGAGCAGGCAGAGGTTAGCTCGTGGGCTGAGAAAGTTAGGATGAGACCAACCGCAGAACCACAGAGGCTGCTGCACATCTAGAGCCAGTTAGACTGCTCTAATTCCCCACGGTGAAGGGTCATTGTCCGACCAAGGACCGAGGAATAAAACAGAGTCACGGTGGCGGAGGCAGCCGTACGTCAAGTAAGCTATAGGCAAATATGTTCCAGAAGACAGCACAGAGCACGAACAAGGTGTAGACGCAGAAAAAGATCCAGAACAGGGACCGTTCCTGGAGTCGTTGCTCATAGTTCTGAAGAACCACCACACCAAGAGTCAGACCGACAACCACCCCTCCAAGGTGAGCTACAAAGCTCGGGTTAGGGCATGGAGGAAAGGCCGGTGGGTAGAATCGCAGCCACACTGCTCGTCCAAACTCCACACTCACTGCAAACAGAGAGAGAAAATAACACAAAAAATTAAAGATGTACGTATGCATGAAGTACTTGACAACAAAATGTATGTCATGTAAAAAAAATGAAGTACTTGACTGCTAACCAAGAGAATATATCACCCTCCTGACTCATGTGATACACAGGAGCAGAATATTATTGAGCTCAATGAAAAAATAAAGCACTCTGAATAGTTTTCCCTGCCAAATTGACTCACTGCAGCACTACTTGATGACTCCTCATGGTGGCGCCAATGACATGATTAAGGGGAACACGGACGGGAGTTAATTAACTAAAGAAGAAGTTTGCATAAGGATAACAATAGAAGAAGACAGAGGGATGTCAGACAGCGGTACAAGGAGCTAAAAGATGTGCAAGCCACTTTCATAACCTTTTAAAATGGAATAAGGACAAAATTCTGTTAAAGTTTTTTTACTGAGAGGAGGAGGAAATGTAGAAAATGAACCCCAGTCTACAGAGAGTGTCAGTCATCTTTAATAGATTGTATGGTTGTTGTAATGGACTGGATTGAATCATATTGTATGTATTGTATGTTGTATTGAAAGTGATTCTAACCCCGAGTTGAGACTGAGTATTGGACTGGAAAGACTTGAAAAATCATGATCATTTGCTCTAATCCAACGGAAACAGAGTTAAACTTTGAAGTCATCTTTCACAGAAACTCAGTAACTTTCCAATCCATGCATGGGAGAGGACTTTTCTGCTGATATAAGCTTCTTTGTTCTTAAACTTGCTTTTCTTTAAACAGCTGAAATTCCTAACTGAACAATATGGGTGTTTTGAAATGAACCAAAACGTATAAGTTTACTAGCAGACATTTTGACCCTGTTTTAAAAACTTTATTAGAGTGGAGACCCATTGAAAATGGACAAGTGGCACAGCATTCCCTCTACAGTGTCTTATTCTTTGTCTTCTGTCTATGCCAAACTGCAGGAGCTCGAAGAAAAAATTCCAGATATCAAAGATGGAAGACGTGTACTCGCTTTATTTCTTCTTCTATGTAAAAATGGCATCTGAGAAACCACAAATTTCTCTTTTATGGATACCTACTGTATTTACTCAACTTTCTGCTGACACATCATTGCATGACTTTTAATCATACACTAAAACTGTACGGCCAAAATACCATTGTTGTTATGTTTTGGGTAAAATCACTTTTCTCCCAAAAGGAGTCTCAGCCGCAAGAGTAATTTGTTGATGGATGAACATGCAACCTAAAGTTGGCTTAAAGTACAAGTTTTCTGTCAATAATAATAAACACAGGCGTAAGAATGTGCGATCTTTATTCAGACTCACTGCAAACCAGAGCCATGGCCATCCGAAATAACTTGAACTGACACTTCATTCCCGACCAATTCTACAGAAAGAGAAAGGGAGAAAAGATCGAGAATTTATAAAAACATTTTCAAGTTCCTGTAATGAAGACAGAAGAAGCTGTGTTGGAAGGTCAGGTTCTCCTTGCAGACAAAAAAAATAACATGAGATCTTACCCTCTGTCTCAATTTATGTCAATTTTAAAATCCCCAGAGATACTCTGACCCCAAATCTGTTCTTGCTGTGTTAGATAATAAGATTTCAGCCGAGAGAAGGAGGAGGAGGAGGAGGACACTCTTCCACCTGACCCTACCAATGTTGCAGTAGACCTTGCATTAGACTGAATAGTCCACCTGAGTGCTTGTTCTGTCTGATGACCCACAGGCCAGGAGATTGAACAGAGCAGACACATTTGTCAGAGTGCACAAGGTGGTATTTCAGATGTGCTCACACACGTTGTGATCTTTGGGAAAAGGAGAAACTGATGGAGATGTGAGGAATGTATGGCATGTGTAGATAACCTGCACCTGCTGGGCCCCTAAACAGGCTGCTTTGATGATGAGGCAACGCTCTGTAGTGATGTGACGACAGACCAATATGATAACCATCTATGCACACTCACACACACGCATACACACACTGAACACACAATACTCACCATTACGACATTAGCCAAATGTGCAGAAACTAGAGCATACACTCCGCCAGATGACCCGACCACTGGGGCCGTCATATCAGTGACAGACACGGCCAGTGACCCTGTGTGAGGATGAAGAAACAAGCGTGAGTATATAAAGAGAAAGATTTCTGAATTGTTTGCATGTCAGAGAAAACAAAGAGTTTCCCAGTAAGAGGATCAATCATTGGAGATTTGGTCATTGAAAATTAACATTTACCTCAGATAGAAATACACAATTGCATCCAGTCTTAAGTGATCCTACTCAAACCTGCACAGTTTTTTTTATGTTTTGTTTAGTTTGTAGAAGTACAAAACATGTATATGATATATACATATAGTGATCAGCACTAATTTAAATGATGTGGGAAATGTGCAAAAAGCCCAGCATGTGCACATAACATTATTAGGACAGTTAAGGTAACAGAGTATAAATGACACATTTTAGATAAGAAACAATGTTATGGTGTAACGCTCAACCTAGGGGGAGTGTGACTTTAAAGTGACCCTAACCCGAGGACATGTCTTACATCTTAACATAAAACAGGAGAAAACTGATGCAGATTGTTAGAAAACTACCAGGATTGTTTTGGAAAAACTAGAAATATGACACTGTTAATGAAATAGTTGCTCTGATGGGCATCACAGGACTACACACAACAACATACAACTCGACAACACATGACACCTGCAGAGGAGTGGAAGAGGGGAGCCCACAGTAAAAGAAAACAGCACTACACCAGGCAGGGAGGCAGAACGAACGTCAAATAAAACACACACACAATTAATATCTCTGACCCAGAGTTATAACAATGGAAAAGAAAAAGCCCAAATACTGTCCTTACAAAACTAACATATGATACTTTAAGTTGACGTGACTCAAAGATACACCACATGCCAAATTTTAAAAAAATCTGGAGCTCCCTCTACTGGCTGGCTGCAGAACAGACAACAAAGCCCCCTTAAAACTAAACTATTGCAAATGGTTTCTCCTGTTCCAGCCAAAGTCAGAGAGGTGCCCGCGACACCATAGAGAGAGAGAGAGAGAGAGAGAGAGAGAGAGAGAGCGCTGTTGACAAAAATAAAATGGATGCACTTTCTGTCCCAAGGTAACTTTTGCAGGTATCACAGAGTCCAGGTTAAAAAAGCAAGCATGAGAGGAGGATGTTCAGCGCTGAGATAACTGTGTGCAGAGAATCACTTTGCTGTTGGACGTGTCAATTCTCCTTGACTGAGCTTTAAAAAATGTTGCAGTTTAAGATACCATCTTCCTCCTCTCCTTCATATCAATAATGAGGTAACTGAGTCGAGCTATTCCACAATCACAAGAGTCGTTGGCCTGTTCATTAAGTCTCCACTTACTGTGTTAAACCTGTGGATCTTTGTTGTTTTATCGGTGAGTGAAATGTGTGTTTTAGTAAGTGAGATGTCATTTACTATGCTTCATCCGCCAGCTCTAATTGCTTGTCATGAAATCTTGAGGGAATACCTGACCATTTACAACTTATCCTCCCTCTACACTAACCAGCTGTGCAGCAGCTTCTTCATCAGCAGTCTGCTAATGAAGAAGTAGATGCACAGAAGAAATGTACAGTAAATTTATAAAATCTTGAAAAACAGCTGCATGCTTTATAAAGATAAGACAAACAACAACATAAAAAACAAAAAAAGACAATAAAAACAGAAGTTTGGTGAAACCCTCTCCGAGTTCATCGACACAATCAGCTGCTAAAGTGATGCATGATAAATCCAGATCTTTGTACTCCCCTATAATGCACTGAGAATGTCTTTATCAGTGTTAACTACAAAAGTTAATTTCTTAATGATGATTATGGGAAGAGGTTAAAACCTCTAAAGAAGCTACTCTGGAGATGAAAACTTTTTTGCAGCCAAATTATAAAGTTTGAACTTTTGCTAAAGAGCAGAAAGAAAACGGTGTCACAGATACTGTGACACACTGGTTAATTTGAACAGTTTTCTGTGAACACAGGGGCTGTATAGAAATAAATGCAGCTTCTCTACTTGTTGTTTAATGTGAGAGTATTATCAAAAGGCTTTCATGAAAAGAGGCTTGCTCTCAATTATTCTCTGTGTGTATGCATTTCTGGTTTTTTTTTGTTCATAAAACGCCAATCTACGTAGCTGCAAATAGAGACTTGCTTTCCTTTGCACTTTGGTTCTCATTCACTGCTGGCAATAAAAGATCCAACAAAGCCTCTCTACATATTTCAATCAGAGCATCTAAATGTGAGGGCACTATAGAAAATGTTTCGTCCATGCGGTGTTTGAACAAGAGCAAAATGCAGCAAAAGGAGGTAAAGATATTCTGAAACTGTTTACTAAATTATAACTGAGCATTAAAAAAAGTGATTTAGGTTCCATCGTACATATGCTTTTCAGTAGGGCCAAGACAAACTTCCACAGTCAAGTGAGAGTGGGTGTAGTTGGTGGAGTATAAAAATTTTAACTCACTACAGTATTTCTGGTGCCAGGACAAGGAGTTTCTACTGCACAGTAAATAAAAAAACAGCACAAACAAAATAAATCAACTTATTGGGATTAAACCCTATGCAGACGTTTAAGCATGCGTGCTCAAAATACAGTTAAATCAAGTGACTGGTTTATCAGACTGTGTAACTTTTTTGGTTAATTTTGTGTGTTTTGTATAATGCTTACTTGACATTTGGCTTAACTCTACAGAGCTACATTTACATTTATACTCACACACGACCACAGATGGTGCGACACTGCAGCCATTCAAGAGGGATAATAGGATAGGTCATGGCATCTTCAGCACACTGTGCTGTTAAAGGGAGTAAGCACAGCATGGGGTGGAAAAAAAAAATAGGCCGGTCCACTGATACAAGCATAACAAATATGTAAGCACACATGTGAGACCAGATACTGATGCACAAACAAAAACCAAAAATATGTAGGTTAGGATAAACACAACTTCCCTGATGCCTGCGTCCTACAGCAGCCCCTCTCTGCCGGTATTTGCGTTTATATTACACATTAACTGATATTACTGTGGATTCACTGTAGAGAAAAAATATGGAAACTGAGGAAGAGAAGAGCTGTATATGTACCTGATGACCCTGAGGGAACAAGTGCCGATAAATATAAAGAAATATAAGAAATTTGCAATAAATGGATGTTTGTATTTGATTGTAATTGTCATTCAAATCACAACAAATCCTACTCCAATTTTCTTTTCACTGAACTAAAAAAAATCTATGTACTTTTTTTTTTTTATCAGTTTTTGTATCTAAAGACTGAATTTGTGACTCTAAGTTAATTGAAAGGACTTTTAGAAAGCCAGAGGCAGCAGTTGGCAATAAATACGAGTTTCTTTGTTACCTGATGTTTGGCCTTCTTCACTGTCAAACATGAACACACAGCAGAGTGGGGTGTTGTGATAACAGCATCCAACTTTACAGATCATTAAACTTAACCAGGTGGTAGCAAACACACACACACACACACACACACACACACACACACACACACACACACACACACACACACACACACACGTTTAAAGGCCTGTATTGCAAATAACTAAAAATATAACAAAAGAAGCTTTGATATATTTAAAATAGATATCGTAACAATATATAATCAAAATAAAAAGACTTCCACTTCTTTGCTGCACCTTTTTGAACTTCCTTTCTCCTCTAACACACACACACACACAGACACACACATGCTCACACAGTCACACTCTGGTACACCTGGACCAGGACACCCCTGTCTATGAGGTTTAAGGAATACTGTCTAGGCAGGATGACCCCCATCCCTGTACTTAACTTGATTCAATAACATTATTTTAGTTTGGAAACACACACATATGTAAACACATATAAACACACGGAAACACAAGGACACCACCTCTCACAGTCCCACAGGAGGCTTGTAGTTTTTTTAGGGTTGCGAGTGGCATCACATTTATCTTTGGCCCTCTTTTAAACTGCAGAGAAGGAAGTAAGGACATGAGGGGGACGATACAACTCATCAGCACTGCAGATGAAGAAAGTCAAGAGTTAGTCTGCATCTTCAGATGAACTGGATTAACGTTAGAGTTTAATGTGGGTCAAAAACTGTGTTTAGTTTTCTTTATTGTTTAATTGTCGTCGCATCTGAGTTTATTGTTGTTGTACACTTGTTCCTGTCTGTTGCTGCACCTGCCCCCCTGTCCTCTCTGTGCAGTTAGACCCCCTTTTAAACGTCAGCTGTCCACAGACGGGCACTATTGTGTTTACATTCGAGTCAATTGTGTTCAAGTGCTGGAGTGTGTGTGTGTGTGTGTGTGTGTGTGTGTTTTGACCCCTGAGGATCATCAACCTTTCTCTGAGTCATTACTTGACCTCTGACCTCTGCTTTGACCCTTGTGTGTGCCAGCTGAGCCCCTCTCTGTCTGACTCTGCTTTTTGTGTTCGACACAATCTAACAGTGTCTTACTGGTGCAGATTTAACATCTTTGTATTTTTTGCAAAAAAAAAAAAATGCTCAAGAACTCTGTTGTATTTATTCTAATTCTGACTTTTAATCCTTCATTGAGACATAAGATGATGGATGGAAACTGAGAAGTGAGAGTAAAGGGCTGGGTTAGAGTTAACACATCAGAAATGGTTTGTTATCAATGGTTATGCTATCTTGAGAACATAGTTTATTACATATTCTTTTATTATGGATTCTCATTGACAAACTCAAACATGAATGACGCAAAAATGCTAAATTTTAAATGGATCCAAAGCTTCAGATTGACTAACTGTATTTCCTACCGCCAAAACACCTGTATACGTATCCTCTAACAGAATACTTGTTCCTATCAGTATTTAATTTTTGAGTTAAAAATGCCTCAACCACACAGACACACATACAAATAAATGTATAGCTTTTTTGTAAGTGTAGTGACTTAATCTCGCCTGCCAAAATTATCCCAAAAGCCACCGAGGTGTACGATAGCCAGGTATACAGTTGCCGCATCTTCCATGTCTACTTGTTTCCCACATGTAAATGAAACTGTTAGTCCAAGTCATGTTTTCCTTGTTCATGCAAAATACAGACAAAAGCAAATGCCAACAAACGGCGAAAACAGGATGATAATGATAATGATATAGATGTAGATGATGGTCAAAAAACTGTTTGCTCCTCTAGCAACCAACACACTTGCCACTAATTGCGTCTTCTTCTATTTATAGCAAACAAAACCCAAGACTTCACGCCACCTGGTGTGGCACCAGAACAATTACAACTGAAATATGTTTCAAACACAAACCCAAAGAAAATATAGCAAATGGCTGTAACAGTAAGGACCCATTATACTTCCTACCAGAACCTCAAAGCAAGGATTAAACTTTTTTCTAAGTAGTCCTGAGCATTTTAGACTCTCTTGAAGTACCATGGTAAGTAATCATAGATCATAATATTTGAGAGAAATCACATGTAATTATTTATCTTTAAAAAAGGTGAAAGAAACTTCATTATCAAGGCTGAAAAATCTTTACCATCAAAATAAAAAATGCTGGAAAAACCCAAACTGAACCGGATGTAGTCACAATTTACTATCTGTCTATGTTGATTAATTACAAACTATTCAAAACTGCAATGAAAATGAAAACTCATAAAACTTCACTCAGCCCTTGTTTTTACTATTTGTTATGTGTAAATAAGAACATATATCTTTTTATTTATCTTTTTATTTATTTGGTTTTTATTCCACTACCACTTTACCTCCAGAAAGTGCAATATATTCACCATGCTGCTATTTTACCCTTAGTTTTTATTTTTTCTGTATATTAAATTAAACACCATCATGACATTACGTTGCAGAGAGAAATCACTGCTGTGTTTCATTCTGTGCAATGACAAATAAAAAAGTCTCTAATCTCTTCATGAAAAAAAAATACTATAATGAAAATATCAGCTTTTCACATAAACCCACTTGTGATTAAATGTTGACGACTGCAAGAATTCAGACTTGAGCTACAGTCTTTCCAAAGCCTAATTATAGCAAACAAGCCAAGTCAGGCACAAAACACAAACACCAAAGCCAACACAACCAGATCAGGCTTCCCCTCTTCAGCTGCTGGTCGATATCTAATTAAAACGGCAGACGTGTGTGCGTTTCTACGTGTGTGTCTACATAAGTGTGTGATTTATAGCGTATTTCCCTCTCATGTCGCTGGAAGGTTAATGCTACAGGCCACCACAGCTGGTATCCCCAGGGTGTGTGTGTCTCTGACCTCTGAACACACCCACACACACACTTTTATACGCACAATTTCCGTGTGTACCTAAATAAATAGTGCAAACTGCAATTCATACCCTAGTCCTGTCTGCTTTTCCTTCCATCAGCAAAAGATGCACAACCCACACACAAATGCAACACACTCCCTGCCACACACAGTTTCCATCTCCCCCAAATTTCTAACCTTCATCTGAAAAAGCAGCAAAACAATTCTACTCCAGTGTCTTCGTGTCTTCAAGTGTCAGCGCTCAAATGTTTTGTTTTCGAGAAGTCAAACCAATCCTGGCAGCGGGAGAGGTTGTGTAATCTGCGTGCTCATTTGGTAAAGGCAAACACATACAAACACTCGGAGAAATAATCCAGGCTTCCTGTCTCAGCTGAGCAGGACTCAACAGTGAAATTGCCCCAGAGCCTGAGGTTGATGAGGAAGTAGGACAAGAGCAGTGACATTCAAAGCTGTGCGTGTCGGATTTTTCTTTCCCATTTGTAGTCGCTTGCTCCTACATACCCACCCCTCTACATTTCCAACTCCTGGTTTCTAATACCCCTGCTCCCCCCTCTTGAAACACTCTCAGCCTTATTAACACTTATGAATTGATCCTTCCTTCCTCTCACCCCCACTTCGTACATTCCCCCCTGCCTATCTCATTATACTGTGTGTGTGGTTGTCTGATTGAGCTCTATTTGAGATGACTCTCTCTGCCCTGCCCTTTTGTACGTGACCACAGGGGGATAAGGGGGCTTTGAAGGGGCGCTGACAACCCCCAGCATCCCGCCACTTCTAGTAGGAAGACAGAGAGGCAAGACCATCTGTCCTGGACATATGCTAAACTTTCTCATTGACCAGCTTCCCTCAACACGCCAAATAAAATGCATGAAAAACAAAAAAGAAGTATGACACAACAGTACAGCACTGGGTATGTGTATGTGTTTGTCCCTAAAATAGAGTGAGTGTGTAGATATGAAGGGTAAAATATACAGTGAATCGGGAAGATGTAAATGCTGCATGTGTGTGGGTGAGACCACCTACCCACCTGCCAGTACACCACACACATAGACGAGTCCAATCCTCAGGGCTCCGTGGACCATCTCTAGAGGGACTCCCACCAGCAGCTGCATCGCCATGTTCAGGCTTAGGTGTTCAATCCTGAGAAACACACACATATCATCATCATCATCATCATCATCAGCAGCAGCAGCAGCAGCAACATGTAAGAGTCTGCCAAAAGGTGAGCTGTCAAGTCCATATAGACCTTTAAAGACCAGACCAATTTAGTCTTCAGGTTTAACTTTATTTCATCAATTCATAGTTTGACAATTTGATTATAAAAAATGTCACTCACTCAAGGTTAGGAGGTCATTTAGATGAGATACAAAGAGTGATAATGTAAAATCAAGGGTTAGCTACATTACTATAGTAGCTTTGTGTAATGGCTGTTCAACTATGACACACAACTCATGTTTAAAAGGGTCAAATAATATCATTCATAACCAACAAAACTACTGCTGGATTCAAGAAGGCCATGACTTTTTACTCTGTTTGAAGTAGGGCTGGGCGATAAAACGATAATGATATATATCAAAAATTAATTTCCCCGATATCAATATGAAACACGGTCAATATGTTTTTCGATAACCGGCATTCTGCCATGTTTTGGTAGAATATATAACTAGCCAATGAAAAGGGGAGTTGCACCGTGCTGAACCAATCATGTGCTGAATTAGTTACAAGTAGCAAACAACTGCAGCAACATGCAACCATAGCACCGTAACATGTGATGACAACATCGTTGGCAACACTGGCATAAAAACATTGGTGGTGCAGAGGTTTTTTGTTTTTTTTAAGGTTGTACGTGAAGCAGAGTATGTGCACTGCAAATTATGTCAAGTACATGTTAAATTTCATTTAAGAATAACAGGGAACATGCAAGATTGACAAGTGATTTTTTCATACTGTGATATACATCAATATCCACGAGTATGAAAAAAATATATTGTGATAAACTTTTTCCCATATCGCCCAGCCCTAATTTGAAGTGTGATGGCATTGTGTCATGCTGTGATGGGTAGGCTTACATAAATCTTGTCAGTCATGTGTGGTTAGAAAGTTGGAAGCTATTGTATTGTCTCCTATTCTACTGTCAGAATAATCTGTTACAGTCTGTGTGATGATGTGATTGTTCGTAAAATAGATTCTCAGTTTGCCTTTGCTGCTTTTTACAACATTTTGTAAATGGAGTGAAATAAAATTACATTCAGTAAACACCACAGGCCTCCGTGCTTCAACAAATCTTTTCATACTCAAAGCAAAGATTGTTAATAACAAGCACAAAAAAGCTGCAATTATGAAATAAATCAATTGTTTGTTTTTCCAGCCGCATTGTCCCTTTTTCTCTTTAATAATCTTCAGAACATGCAGGAAACTTTTTTAAATACACCTATTAATCACAAAGGAAATACAATCGGAAATCTGTGGACTATATTTAAGTAATTTGGAAACTTAAATTTATTTATTATTTATTTGTTTTTTATTATCGCAATTCAGTTTACTCAAGGCAAGCTCCAACACTGTATTAACTTGGTGAATGATTACAGAAAACACTTTGGGGCTGTCCCTACTTGTTTTTCATTATTGATAGTTTTTATATGACTTATTCTTCAGATAACGTAGAAGAGTTACAAAGTTATCACAAGTTCTGTTGGCTGGAAATTTTGTTCGAATGCTGAAACCAAATGGATATGTTCCCTCCAAACTTGATTTCACAAAAAACAAAGAATTAATTTTACAAATTTGTCAGCAATAACTAGGGCTGGGCGATATGGCCACGAATCAATATCACGATATATTGAGGAGTTCACCTCGATTATGATAAATGGGCAATAACTACTCCACAAGCTGCTCACCCCCTCCCACATTAACTACTTCAGACGCTAAAACTTTTGAACCGTCCTCCATTTCCTCACCTGTCTTTCCCTCTTTGTTACAGTCTGGATGGCGTGGAGTCATGTCTCTGACGTAGGACAGCGTCTTAAAGGGACATGAGACCATAGCCTACCTACACACATCCAAAACCAACTTTTATTTATTTATTTTTTGACACCGAATATACTGATATAGGCAAAATGACATTGGTTATTGTCGTAAATTTAGGTATCGGTAAATTTTCTGCCAAATTTTCAGCTATCGCCCAGCCCTAGCCATAACCAAAATCCTGTGAATGTAGTTTAGAAGATGGGTAATTGTTTTTTAATTAGTGTGAATAAACCCTATCAGGCACATGTACTGTGTAGAAACACGGACAGCACAACAGTTCGCTCAATTGGCTCAATTGGTGATAACTTACAGAGTTTTCCTTCCTGACTGGTTAGCTTACTCATCTGTCATAGTCTCTATCTTGTTAGTTGGTTGATTAATGTGTTAGTGTTCGTTTTTTAAATCTAATTTTAGTTATTTGATGGAAAAAAGAGGGTATGCACATCCTGATCGTTTTCAACAAATGTGGGCTCTCATCTCTCTACCAGATTAGATTGTATAGGAGGGGAAAGAGAGAGAAAAAAATATCACAAGGAACTTTCCAGAAGCACAGGTGTCTGCTTAGTCAGTTTTTCAGTTAGTTAAACATGTGCTTAGGTTTTGACAGCAGCCAGATTGCTCCTTTACTGCAGCACAATATGTCAGCACCATTAATGCAGAATTTGTTCTGATTTGGAGCAAATGAAAGGACTGTAATTAATGGCTGTTGGAAGAAAAATCTGCATGTTTGAGTTGTAAAAGTTACAACTTAATTGCTTAAAAAAATCCGTCTAGACATTTATTTCGAATTTTTTGCACATCAGCACTGCATATGTAACAGAAACATGACATTTCCACAATGTTTTTTGAAGCTAAGGGACACTTTATTAGACTTTTATGCAAACTTAAGACAAGAAGCAGCTTGAAAATAATGAAAATGCGCCCAACATTAATATATAATTGGAAAAAAAAACTGAACAGATAACATTTTCTCCCCTGGGTAAAATGTGGATGATTGACAGGAAACATACTCGGAGCTGGCACCGTACAATGATAAAACAGAAACTGTGACAAAATCAGATTCTGTGGTTTCTGTTAAGTGGGATGGCAGTCTTTTTTTTCCCACTGTGCAAGAGTGACTGATGGGTAATGTCTTTTTCAGCAGGGAGGAAAACAAGATACCTCAGACTATAATGATGGCACACAGACAGGACCATAAATACACACAAAAAGTAAGAGAAAGACGCTCTCCTTTGAGCAACAACAGCAGAGATATGACAACAAATAGTCTGTTTGGATCAGGTTGAGTAAACACTTCATACTCCTAAACGAAATCATTATGTGTCAATGTCTTAAAAAGTCGTAACGGTAAAATCATCAACCAACAAAACTCAAAATCACCTGTTTCTTTAAGACAGTATTATTACGCCTTATCATAAACACACTCACACACAGAACATCTGCTCCTTCATCAAAACACACAGTCACGGGTATCAACAGATTATCATTAGCACACTCCAGTGCACTTGAATGTTACATATGAACACAGACAGAGACACACACTCACACACAATTTGACAAAATCGCACATAATCACGGGTACAAAAGGAGGAAGAAGACGGGAACATAACCCCATTTCACACATGGGATAGTGTGTTTAAGTGTGATGAACACATAAAAGGAGTTCACACACACATAAACGCACATGCACTGTCCCTTCATGATCAGTCAAAGCCCAACAAGCAGAATAAAAACACACAGACACACACATTGGCACATATTGAATCTTGTGTCACAGTATAATCCAAAAGGACAGAGACTAGCATAATCCAGCCTTTCTCTCTCATTGTAGTCCTCATCACCGACTCTCTCGCTCCAATCACTCCTCATTTCCTGTTTTCTCGTCATTGTCTGGTTAAGATTGGCTGACGGCAAGAAAGGCAACGGATCTGATTTTTCAGCTTCTGCATCTTGGAAATGCAAACAAAGCTTCCATAACCAAACAAACAAACACACATCATTTTCCTACCACTGACATGAAAAACGAGACGAGGCCGACAATCTATTTAGTTTGAAACAGCCCAGCCACCTCAACCACAATGCAGACAAAGAGGTTCGTTCCAGTGATCAGAGAGACAATAACGGGATATTGATTAGCTGCAAGAGGCCCGTCGTAACGCAGAAGGACAACTCCACACCAGATAACAACGGCTATCTATTTCAGTGCTGCTAATGAGGCCATGAGAGTCGGTCTGCACTGTCAGGCAGATGTGCCGATACCCACAAGAGGTCCTTTTGTGTCCAGATGACCATGATCCTCCAGAGAGATCAACAAAAGCTCTGTTTAATCTCGGGCTTTTTTTTCATCAGTGGTTTGTCAAACTGCAGCTGAACGTAACAATTAGCCCAGTTTGCCGCACAGTGCACTATCTGAAGTCTGTGGTGGTGGGAAAGTCTGTGATGGTTTTATGTTGACAGTGCAATGCATCATTTTGGGATAAACTACTAATGTTTATGAGATACAGAGAAAAAAGGCAAGACAAAATAATGCAACTGAGAAGGAAATTTTTCCCATCAGAGTCATTAGGATCAGGGTTTAATGTTGCAGGAAGCTAATCTCCCTGAAG
Source organism: Xyrichtys novacula (assembly GCA_962446985.1). NCBI lineage: Eukaryota > Metazoa > Chordata > Actinopteri > Labriformes > Labridae > Xyrichtys > Xyrichtys novacula. Next base: position 30,416,104 of record OY660866.1, on the reverse strand, counting down.
TTTTTACAGCTGCTGCAGACACAGTGATTTTGTGTGTGACTCAGTGTGCTAAAGAGAAAGAGAAAGAGAAAGAGAAAGAGGGAGAGAAAGAGAGAGTGCTAAAGTGCGTCTGTGTAAATGCTCTACTGAGAAATGTTTCGGAGACAATATTTACACTCTGTTCTGGTGTTGAGAATTGGGAGGGCTCAGTTTAACTGAGCTTTTGATGGGATTATGTGGTTTATAGATATGCATGAGAGAATCTGTTTGTGTGTTGGTGTGACAGAGTGAAAGTTTCGCCTGTAGTGGATCAGTGCACACACAGCACTGCTCTCCATGTCAGTTCTTTGACCTTTAATGTTTCTGTTAGTGACTCATGGTGTCTGACTCTCTTTCCCTTAAGTCACCAAACATGAACTCACTCAGTCAGGAGAATATGTTAGGGATAAGATTAAAGACGTTTTAATTACACTTGTTGTATGGCCTATATAAGCCGGCATACTCACCCCTTTAAACTCCCCAAGGGATTTTAAACATATCAAAAGTGCCCTAATTTATCTTCTAAAAAAGACCTCACCATAACGGTCTTTAAAGACCCACTCTGGTGGAAATCAGGTTTTTCTTGTTGTCTACATGTTCATTTGGCATTTTTCTGATGCTACAGGACATATCTTGAGAAAGTAAGTACAAAATTCAATTTCTGAGTATTTCTGCATTCAAATCGCTGTGAATCTTTGGCAGACCAAAACGGCAGGTTCAGACAGAGTGAGATTTTCTACGTAGCAAATCCAAGCTCTGCTATGCAGGCCACAATTGGAAAAGTAGAGAGGACAATCACAGAACAGGAGTGTGCGTTAGCGGATTGCAATGCTCGCAAGAAAGCTAATCATGATATAAATTTACATCATGTCCCCAAAGACATTAGTATCCAAGAGCTGAATAGATCCTATGTTACCTGCTTCCTCTACTACACTGGCAATGTTAGGCCACAAGCTAACACGAAGAGGAGTGTGCAGAGTCATCTCCGCCCACGACTCAGAGGCGAATACACAAGTAACACAAGTAACATGATTTTGGCTTAAAACTTCATAATCACAATTTAAAGAGCACAGATAACACTTTAAGAAGTAAAAACAAAATGATCAGATTGGGACTTTAAGATGTCACCATTAGTAAATGAACTGAACCAGTTAGGCAAGTCAGGGTGTAATGACTGTTGTTAATCTGCACCATCACACCAAAGGTTCCATTATGAGCCAGCCATCCATTTTTTACACTTTTCGCAAACTCTGCGAGGTTAAACTAGCATATCACAAATCAACATGTATGCACAGCCATTTGAGAGCTGAAAGTATGGCGCTGTGCACAGATCAACAGTCGATGTCAAACTTCATCACCTGAAGAAGTAAGTTTGATGATCAACGCGCAGTGCAAATAATGATCTTCAAATATTTTTTGAATAGTTACCAGCGGATATTGAATGGCGCTCTTGTTTGAAACGCCCATCCCTACTGAAATCACTCATTTTGTCCTTGTGTAATCAGTGCATGTTAAACATGACACTCCATGTCCTCTTGTCTTTTCATATGTTCCTCCTACTTCATCTTTTCTCCAGACACTGTCATCCCCTTCTCCTCTGACAGCTCTGCAACTCCAGGTTCTCCTAATTAAATTACCATTTTATTACCTCTCACTATTGCCTGAGACTACATTTACCCAGAAGGATAATTAAACCCGGGTGACCTGGCCTGAGCTGATAATAAAAGGGTCTGACAGAGAGGAGAAAAAGAAGTGTTGAAGAAGCCTTTAGGTTTCACAGAATTATCTACGATCAATATTTTGGAGGTTTTGAGCAGTTAAAAAGAAAAAGATGCCCTGGACTTAGATATAGAATAGAACAGAATAGAATATTCCTTTATTGATCCCCCATGGGGGAAATTTTTTTTGTCACAGCAGCATCACAGACAAAGAGTGCAAAAATGCAGTTATAAAAATAAAGATCCTAATATTAAGAACTTAAATAAATGTAATAATTAAGAAAAAAATTATAAAAAGGAAAAAGGGAGAAGAAAAGTAAAATAAAATAAAATTAAATAAAAATGAAAATAAAAATAAAAATAAATAGATAAAAAATATGACTGCAGTTTTTACAAACGACACCAATAATCCTATAATTATTGCTTGTTTAAACCTTTTTCTTCCAGGGAGCTCGTCTGATTATTCGTAACTAGCTTATTTGTTTTGTAACTTTAGGTAAAGTGAATTAACTAAGAATTATGAACTGCATCCAAAGACTCATTAGCAGCGTTCAGTCCCTCGTTTCTGCAAAATCCCATTACTCCTCTGGCTTATCTGCATTTTCCCTTCATGACTAAAAGAGTATAATCCCCTTCAGCTAGTGTGTTCCACTGAAAATTAATTAAGCAGTGTATTTTTGTTGATTAAAACCTTATGCAACAGGCGCTGACTCATTGAAGTTTTCCGATGCCATAAACTCAAACCTGCTGAGACATCACAGATATGTAGCACCTGTAGTTTGTTGTCATCATTACACAGAATGACTATAAATTACTGCCTGAGTCACAAGGCTAAAGTTACCAAACTGCAGAGGAAGAATTCAGGTCATGCAAAAAAAAGAGTCATTGAGATGTTTCCTGCATCCAAAATGTGGGTGCTGCTGACAGGGAGAGAAAAAAAAAACGCCAAACTGTGTCCCTGGAAAGTGCAGCACAGCTTAACGCACATAATTAGAAACCAGTGATGTGATGTGAACTCACCCCGTGTGCATGAAAATGTAGCTGAAGTACCTCCAGGCCTGGGCTCGCAACTGGGGGTGGTAAGGTAAGGGGCTCTTTAAGAAAGACGGGCTGGACACCTGCAGGACTAGGCGGTCCAGCTGGAACCCGTAATACATGAACACAGCAACCTGCGGCAGCACAGATAGACAAAAACAAAGACAAATTAAACATGGTAAGTTTAATATTCTTTCTTTTCTTTGTGGTACGTCTTGCATTACATACAAGTGGTAAAAAATGTGTGGTATAAGAGGCGATGAAGTATAAACCACATTGGCTTTCCAGTCCTACATAATTACCTCAGCTATAGTGATAACCAGGATGAGCCAGGGAGGTGGGCAGTAGGTGTAGCTGTCGAAGTACCACTTGCGGTCGACCTCGCGGGGCAGCGTCTCATAGGCCACATGCCGGACGAGTCGCTGGGGCAGCCCCAAGCCCACTTCATCTCTGAGACTGCAGCCTTTCAGCTGCCTGCTACCCTGCAGGATGGCCCTTCGAAAACTGTTCGAGCGCTTGTTACTCATCTAGGGAATAGAGAAAGGAGGAGAGGAAAGGAATGAAGGTGATTATGTAAGGGAATGGAGAAAGAGAAGCAAGAGTAAAGAAATAGAAAGGACAAAAGAGAATTTAGACTTTTTCTATCTAGTCTGCACGTTTGAACATTATTGTCCATCTTGTTATTCTGCAGATTCCTCTTACAGAACAATCCAAGATGTCTCATTTCTTAATTTATATTCATGAACTTCTCCATGTACAGCTGCAGCCTCTTCTCATGGGTACTCTTGGTAAACACCATTCGCAATCACAAACACATACCATTCCTCCGGTTTAGGCCCCTCCCAACTTGTTCATGGTAACAGAATGCCATTTATCATCACCTAGCAACCTACAAATCCTTCTTTACATCCCTCTATGAGGAGTTTCTTCGGACATTTGGAAGTCTATTTGAGTGGTGACGGAGGATCTCGACAGATGTTGATCATTTTGGTTGTTAAACCGGATAATGAGGACAGTAAAAAAACAGACCAGAAATTAGGGGAGCCAAGAGTGAAGGAAGAAGTGAAATAGTCAAACCAGCGAGTGCGACCTTCAGACCACAAGGCCACCCCCCCCCCCTACTCCAGATGCTTCTTATCATGTCATGCTAATCATCTGTAAATGGAGTACAGTAGTTGCCTTTGTGACTTCCTGATCTACACAAACTAATTTGCTGGGATATAAACTCCAAGTAGTCAGAACGGTTGACTGAGGCAGAGTTACGCTAATTTAAGATGTTTCACTAGCTGCGTTTACATGAGCACAAACTATAGGAATAAAAATGCGTCATGTAGACGTTGATCAGGAGGTCCTGATCCAATTCGGCTCATTCGGAAAGAAATTGTATTCCGATCAAGAGGGGTGGTTTATGCCGATCGTTATTCCGAAACGTGTCCATGTAAACACTTATTCCGATTGTGACTTTATTACCTGACTCGATCTTCACTCTTTAGTTTTTGGCTTATTTATTGAGGTCAGTACAGGAGGTTTCATCATTAACATTCAACCGAAGGTGTCTGCTCCGCTGGTAACAGAACAAGACGTACATACAGCGCAATTAGGGATGCGCCGATCCGATATTTGGATCAGATATAGACTCCGATATTGACAAATAAACTGGATCAGATATCTGATGAATGATGCCGATCCAGCGTTCCAATCCAGTCTTTTTTTCTTTTAATTTTTCTTTTAATACATAGAATTCTTCCTTCTTTTTGGTGTGTGCTAATGTGCAATTTGTTATTTGTTAATAAATAATATTAAGTCAATGTATACCTGTGTTAATTTGTTACCTTTTTTTAAAAAGGCTAATGTCAAGCCCGAGGCCTCCACTCACAGTGTAAGGTATACAGTTCATTCATTCAACAGTAGAACTGGATCGATATCGGATATCGGCAGATATGCTCAGCCCAGGTATCGGTATCGGATTGGATCGGGAAAAAACGGATCGGTGCATCTCTAAGCATGCTCATGTCACATTTGCACACACACCGTGCAACCTTTGACAGAACAGCAAAATAAGTACGCAAGGGTGCCACCTAGTGACAACATTTAACAGGGGGAAAACTCTTGAATTGGATGGAGTGAGCCTCTACCGCATTTGTTGGTTTGTTGACAGCTCAGGCATAAACACAACTCTTCTTCTTCTGCGGTTGTTTTAGCAAAATCAGAGAACTCTGCGCATGTCCAAATGCTTCTAATCTGAATAATTCAGATTCAGATTATCCAATCCCTCAATTTTTTTTATTGGATAAAGACATTTTGCCCATGTAAATGTGGCTGGTGGTTGTTGAATCTCATTTGCCAAGTCTGAACTAACAGTTGCATGCAAACTAACAAGCACAGACCAATCAGGGAAGTATAGAAGTTGTTTTTCAAAAACCATCACACATCTCAGAACAAATGGGTTTTTCTCTCTGACTGATTTCGGAAGTCAAAGCAAGAAATTCAAGAAGGAGAAAAAAGTATGAGACGACAGATGTGAAAGAGAATATCAATAAAATCTGCCTTTGAACAGCGGGCGGATTTTTCCTCCGGCTCTGTTTAGTGAGACTTCTGGTGACTCTGCATGTATCACTGTTTGGAGATAAACTTCAGAAGGAGCCAATTATTTCAGCCTTTATGTCAGGGCTGTGGGAAAGTGATTGCGGGTTACCATGGCCACTTCCAGACTGCACACCAGGAAGAGTGAAAACACCGACACAGTCACACACAGACACACAAACGCACAGACCTCCCCTGGGCAGCTGTGCTCCATAAAGACAGTCAATTCTTCGTGTGAAGTGACTGCAATTCCTCTGCTCTTTGTACAACACAAAAGACAGAGTGACACTGTGTCTGTTTACCCACTGGCAAAAAAAGGAGAGAGAGAGAACTGAGGAGGTGAAGGGGACAAATGGGTGTTTATCCAGCGAGAGACAATTTCACAGTTTGATCAATGAAAAGACCGACCTAAAGACAGAAAGAGAGGTGGAAACCTACAAAAAGAAACAGACGAGGGAATGCAGAAGAAAAGAAAAGAAGCATACCGGACTAAACTGGCTTTATCACAGACATTCACTACACCATTAACCTGTGGGCACTTGAGTAATACAACCATTTGCCAAAGTATAGGCTTTGGTTTTGTAACAAAGCTGCAGAGTTTTGTTCTATTTGGCCATCACAGCATAAGCATTCATTCAGAACACAAATAGCACGGCTGTGAGCTGCACTCTGAGTAAGACTGGGGGGGGGTAACAAAACCAGGAGGCCTGGCGGTTGAGATATGAACCTATGTGCAGTGCTATGGTTCTCAGGGAGATAGCACAGGTTTGATTTTGACAAGGGCTGTCCCAATATGATATTGATATCAGATATCGGTCTGATATCAGCAAAAAAACGAAAATCGGATTATATCGACCTGCATCTAAAATCTCAGATATCAGCACTCCGATACAAGCAGTCCATTCCATTCTCCACACCAACACCTCTATCTAGCAGCGCCCTGATCCAGCATGCTGAACCCACAAAATCACAACAACAGTGTGTACTAAGATTCTAACAAAGTACCAAGGAGGAGGAGTGATGTTGGCATTGTGGCAGTATTTTTTGTTTAAGTCCAAAAAAGACATTACAGCTGAGAGAAAAACTTGTCATGCACAATTGTGTGCCAATCAATATTGGTCAATACTGAAGGCTACAAAATCGGTATCGTATCAGAAGTTAAAAAGTCGTATGGGGACACTCCTAATTTTGACCTACAGGTCCTTTTCTGCATGGCACACTCTCTCCGTGGTTTCCTGTTCTGGTCACTTACTTGTCCTCTCTGAACACAGGCACAAAAGCTTAATGAATGAATAAATATATGAATGGATGAATGAATGAGTCAGTTTGACACAAAATATTATCCATTTTATCTGTATAAACTGCAGAAGCGCAGTCTAAACCATGCAAAATACAAGAAACGTTTAAATACTTTTCATTTTAAGTGGTGCTGGGCGATATGGCCTCAAATCAATATCATGATATATTGAGCAGTTCACCTCAATAACGATAAATGGAAATCCACATGCTGCTCACCCCCTCCCACATTAACTTCGTCTACTTCAGCCGCCGCTCCAGCTGCTACAACTTTTGAACCGTCCTCCATCTCCTCACCTGTCTTTCCCTCTTTGTTATGGACTGGATGGGGTGGAGTCACGTCTCTGACGGAAGACAGCGTCTTAAAAGGACATGAGACCATAGCCTACCTACACACATCCAAAACCAACTTTTCTTTATTTATTTTTTGACACCGAATATATCGATATGGGCAAAAAGACGTTGGTTATTGTCGTATATTTCGGTATCGGTAAATTTTCGGTTTAATGCCCAGCCCAACTTTCAAGCCAAAGCAGATCATACAGAACCCCAAAACAGGACAAATGACAGCGCACCTGTAAGTGCTGAGATGAATGCATCGTGATCTTTCCCCAGTTCTGTCCCATAAGGGACAAAAACAGATCATCTCAACCTGTCTGTGGATATTTTGGGAACTTTAATCTGATTTCAGAGCCATTCTCTACCCAGGATGTTTGATCTATGTGAGAAATTCAGACAGAGGGAGATGGATGGCCATGAAGAAAAAAAGAGGAAAGGGACAGATAAGGAAAGAACAATGTTGGAAAAAAAGTTAGGAGCTTACATAAAGGAAAGAGAGAGGAGGTAGAGAAGGACAGAGGACGGAGAAGGGAGGAGGTTAAGAGAGGAAATGAGCAGTGATTTGAACGTCTAATGTGACAGAGCTGTGAGAAGGCAATTACTGACAATCACACTGATGGAAGAGCTGCGGTGCAAAGGAAAGATGGTGTGACAAATAAAGCCCTTGCAGTTTGTCTCTGTCTGTCCTGGCCCTCTTCTCTCCTTCTATTCCTCCTTTTTCTTCTTTTCTCTGCTTCCGAGGGCAGACGGGCCGGAGAGAAAAAAACACACACAAAAAAAAAATGCTGGGTTCTGCTCATGAACTTGTTGGAAGAATTATAACTCTTGGCTAACATTAAGGTACTAAGGATAGGTAAAAAAGAATCAATTATTTAAACATCATGATAGAATTAAACCAATTTGAATCGACCTTTGGCTCTAGTGAGATTCTGCTATGTGTGAGGCCAAACATGGCAGGATATACACTCACTGGCCACTTTATTAGGTACACCATGCTAGTAACGGGTTGGACCCCCTTTTGCCTTCAGAACTGCCTCAATTCTTCGTGGCATAGATTCAACAAGGTGCTGGAAGCATTCCTCAGAGAGCTTGGTCCATATTGACATGATGGCATCACACAGTTGCCGCAGATTTGTCGGCTGCACATCCATGATGCGAATCTCCCGTTCCACCACATCCCAAAGATGCTCTATTGGATTGAGATCTGGTGACTGTGGAGGCCATTTGAGTACAGTGAACTCATTGTCATGTTCAAGAAACCAGTCTGAGATGATTCCAGCTTTATGACATGGCGCATTATCCTGCTGAAAGTAGCCATCAGAAGTTGGGTACATTGTGGTCATAAAGGGATGGACATGGTCAGCAACAATACTCAGGTAGGCTGTGGCGTTGCAACGATGCTCAATTGGTACCAAGGGGCCCAAAGAGTGCCAAGAAAATATTCCCCACACCATGACACCACCACCACCAGCCTGAACCGTTGATACAAGGCAGGATGGATCCATGCTTTCATGTTGTTGACGCCAAATTCTGACCCTACCATCCGAATGTCGCAGCAGAAATCGAGACTCATCAGACCAGGCAACGTTTTTCCAATCTTCTATTGTCCAATTTCGATGAGCTTGTGCAAATTGTAGCCTCAGTTTCCTGTTCTTAGCTGAAAGGAGTGGCACCCGGTGTGGTCTTCTGCTGCTGTAGCCCATCTGCCTCAAAGTTCGACGTACTGTGCGTTCAGAGATGCTCTTCTGCCTACCTTGGTTGTAACGGGTGGTTATTTGAGTCACTGTTGCCTTTCTATCAGCTCGAACCAGTCTGGCCATTCTCCTCTGACCTCTGGCATCAACAAGGCATTTCCGCCCACAGAACTGCCGCTCACTGGATATTTTTTCTTTTTCGGACCATTCTCTGTAAACCCTAGAGATGGTTGTGCGTGAAAATCCCAGTAGATCAGCAGTTTCTGAAATACTCAGACCAGCCCTTCTGGCACCAACAACCATGCCACGTTCAAAGTCACTCAAATCACCTTTCTTCCCCATACTGATGCTCGGTTTGAACTGCAGGAGATTGTCTTGACCATGTCTACATGCCTAAATGCACTAAGTTGCCACCATGTGATTGGCTGATTAGAAATTAAGTGTTAACGAGCAGTTGGACAGGTGTATCTAATAAAGTGGCCGGTGAGTGTAGAGCTGCTTCACTGAAGGCGCTGACAAACCTTAAAGCACAAACTCTCAAGACAGAGAATAGCTAAAGAAAAGACATTTGCAAGACGTGCTGCGTGGAGGTAAAATAATGTTTCAAACACTACAAATCCATTAAAGCATTTAACGAGGCATCACCTAGATATGAATCTAAAGAATTTAAGTCAAGTTGGTTATCAGTTTGCAGAGATGAAGCTGCAGCACAGCATTGCAACTACAAATTCAGGGTTTGTTCTGACTGTGCATCAGAATAAAATAACTAGTTAATTCTTCATGTCAAAACTCAAAGGACATGATGGGACCAGCAGGATCAGGTTGTGGGTCAAGAGCATAGAATGTATACACTAAGGATAACTTGGTTCCGCCTACCGCCTGTATTCGGATTTGAAGCCAAAAATCTCTCGGTATTTACGGGATTTTACTTCATTTCCTGAAACCAGTGCTGCACAAACCAGTCTTACTGTTACTACATGTCAACATCACAAGCAGGGGGGAGAAAAATGTATGTTCTGTGTAATACATTTCTAAAGTTTGTCCACAGCCCCATAAGCTTTGCTGGCGGAGGCGGGATTTATGACCTATACTGCAGCCTGTCAACAGAGGGTGCTGTTCTCGAAGTGGCTTCACCCAGCAAGGAGGCAGACTCTATCCATTCTATATACAGTCTATGGTCAAGTGTCCTGTCTATAGACTCTTTGAGCATGTGGACAGTGGGACCTGGGATCTAACCCTACATTAACTCTTTAATTTAGAGAGACCACCTCTACCACAGAGTCAGTCACCCCATGTTGGTCATCATGTTAAATGTAAACCACATTTGTAGGGCTGTGGGTCAATTCCAAATGTGTGTTTTTATAAGTTTAAATTGCACTGGGACAAGAAAGTTTGTTGTGCATTTAATAATATTAGCTTTCTGAGAAAGTCTTTCACAGAGCACTAAAGTCTCCACATAAGTCTTAATCAAGTCTTGAATAGCAGACTCCTGTTTGCTGAAACAGAGGTACTTCCTAAACTTAAATAACCTCTTTTATTAGTGAATTACAACTTTTGATTAGTTTGAGTATTCCTTTTAGTCCACAAAAAACAATGATGAGGATTTTCTTACATCACAATATTTATCTGTGAAGTACAGAGGTACAAAAAGGGAAAAAAACAACACTGTAAAAAAAATATCTTAAGATTATATCTTTAAATTGCTGCTTCTTCCGACTTCCTTTTGAAGAAAATATTTCATTACTACATTTATGTTCATTATTTCTTCTAATCTCCTGTTGAAAAAAACAAGTAAAAGTAAATGTGAATTGTGCACATAAAGTTAATTGTTTATTGACTTGTCTTTTGAGCACATTTTCACCATTTATCTTCTTATATTCCAAGTTCAGGATTACAAGATTCATGAAAAAAGCAACAATAACAACAACAAAAAAACTTCCCTTTGGTTGAAAGTCAGGGACAAAGTATTGAAAATTGTTTGTTTTGACCAAATAATTCCTAGAATTCAAAATAATTCAGTCTACTCCACAGGAAGACAAAGAAAAGTGGAAAATCTTCCCATTGTAGCTGAATAATAATTCACCCATCTATTAAAGTAATCAACATTTAACCAATTGTAGGTCTTATTCATTCAGTAAATGGCAAATTACTATATTCATACATGCATGTACCCCCCACTGCTGTCAGTGTTCAGCCTCTGTTGTTTCCTTTACTGCCTCTATGAATCTATAAAACACCAAGGGGGGTGGGCACAATAGCCCCAATGTAAAAGAAAATAAGAGTACACACACATGCCAGCTACCCCAGTCCTCTTTGTCCCACTTCCAGTTGCACGCCACAGCCTGTCACCTGACCTAAATGCACCAATAGCAAAGTTAATGTGCAAAAAGCCCTTTTGACATTTTTCTAAGCTCCCCACAGACCTCATTCCTCGCCCACGGTACCAGACAATGAACAGCTCTGAAGAACAAGAGTGGAGGGGAGAGATGGACATGTTCACACTCACAGACAACAATGAATTTCTTACAGACACACCCACACACACACACACACACACACCCTGATCCGTCCCTCAGCCACCCAGTTATTGTTCACCAGGGACCCCTTCACACTGTCTGGGGTCAGCATTTCAGCCTCCCAAGAGGAAAAGCAGTGACACAGAGGAATACAGAAAATGAGAGGGTTATGTGGCTGTGAGCGCAGCTGGAGATGCTCGAATGAGGCCTTGGACAATCAGCGGCAGAAGCTGCAGTCTGAAGGTGAGAGTGAAAGTGGAGGAAGGTGAGTGTTAAGAGGGAAATTTATCATCAATCTGAGAGTTGTTTTCTATCAGGATGACCTCCAATGTGGCTCTGGGAGACGATGTGAAAAATAAACGGTGCGTGACTGGAGACCAGGCAAAATTATTACAAAAGTTAGACGTTAGTTTTTTTGAAGCCTTAATTCAAAGACCAGGTCCAAAAAAAACGCTCTGAGGGATATCTGTACAAAATTAAATATCATTTGATAACACGTCAACAATCAGGAACCCAAAGGCCGAGTTATCTAGACACCCCTATATAGAGGCGATAGTCTAGGGGTGTCCCGATTCAACGTTTTCACTTCTGATACGATACCGACATTGAAGCCTTCAGTGTCGGCCGATACCGATATTGATCCGATATTGGCACAAACTTGGGCTTGACAAGTTTTGCGCTCAGCTGCAATGACTTTTACGAACTTTAACGAAAAATACTGCCACACAAGCGACATCTCTCCTACTCCTTGCTAATTTGTTAGTACTTTAGTACATGCTGTTGTTGTGATCACATGGGCTCTGCATGCTGGATCGGACCAATATCAATATCGTATTGGGACAGCCCTACTATAGTCTGCATCACAGTGGTCTCTGGTTCATTTCCTGGCCATGATCCTTTGCTGCATGTCTTCCCCCCACTCTCTACTCCCCACATTTCCTGTTCCTCTTTTGCTGGTCCATCCATTCAAGACAAAAATGCACAAAAATATAAACAGCAAATAAATTTCAACAATCAAATGTGGGATTTTCTTTTCGTGTGACCTTTGTTTTTGGAATCTGAGCTGGGTTTTTGCAACCTTTGTCCACTTCACAATCCTGCTTGTCAAACTTTAATATCTACAGAAAGTCCAACTCAAACTATAAGCTTTCCCACAAATATAATAAGCCGATTGAAAGCACGCATTTTATTGTATCGCTTTTGTAATTCAGGGGGTTATTTTCAACTAAACTCAAGTCCAAACTAATGCTTAGTCTTACTGCCTCCACACACCAGGCGCGAGGAAAATCATTTGCGCAACTGAATTACATGTTAAGTCAACGCAAAGACGAGATCAGACGCTCGTACTACTCTAGCGGCGCCAATGATGCAAAATGGGCAGGAGCTGAAAAAGCTTGCATGGAGGTAAGTTTGGGAGGAGGTCATATTACCTGGTAAATTGTAAAACACCTGGGATTACTGTTGAAATTACCGTTGATAATGCTTCATTTAAATTATCTATTTGAATGAAGCGAGTAAATACTATTTATTTCACGCGTCTAGATTTGCGTGAAATAAGTGAGTGGATGATTTTACTCGTGCTTGATGTGAGTGCCCCATTACATTTACAAACTGCTCCCCTGAGGGTTTTAATACAGTTGCTTAAATTAAACTAAATTCAAATCAATCGAATAAAACTCGATGCAACAAATGCAACTAGCAGCCTGTTGCAACATCCATCCATCCATCCATTTTCTACCGCTTATTCCCGTTATCGGGGACGCGGGGGGGCTGGAGCCTATCCCAGCATCTTCGGGCGAAGGCAGGGGACACCCTGGACAAGTCACCAGTTCATCGCAGGGCTGACATATAGAGACGAACAACCATCCACGCACACATTCACACCTGCGGGCAATTTGAAAGTGGCCAATTAACCTAACCCCTATTAGGCATGTATTTGGGATGTGGGAGGAAACCCGAGTACCCGGAGTAAACGCACGCAGACACAGGGAGAACATGCAAACTCCACACAGAAACGCCCTGATCCTGATTCAAACCCAGGACCTTCTTGCTGTGAGGCGACAAAGCTAACCACTACACCACTGTGCCGCCCCTTGTTGCAACATTACAACATAAAGTTGCTTCTGCCTTTGACCGGGCAAACGGACAGTCACACTTTTGGATAAAGGGGTTACAGTTCGATTCAGGACTGGGACTCTGGGACTCCACTGGGACTCCTCACAAGATTGTTTGATTATTTCTTAGATATACTGATATTGGAAGAAGTGTAGAGAGATTGAGGACACAAAGTATGGAGTCATCGAGTAACAACATCTTACCAGGTTGACAAAGTCTTGGTAGCAGATCTTTCCATCAGCGTTTCCATCAGCTAGGGCTAACAGGACCTCCAGTTTGTGTGGGTCGAGCTCAGAGCCGTGTGTTGCCAGCAGATCCCTGAACCTCTCTGTGCTGATAAAGCCTGAGTTGTCTGGGTCGTACTGCAGATAAAAACACAAAGACAAAGCAAAACAATGAGGGGGGTGCAGATGTGTGAACAGAATACACCCAAACACTAGAAAAAGTTAAATTAACAAGTAGGGGAGGGTCAAAATCCCCCCTGTGACTTGTGCAGCCCAACATTACAGCCACAAAACCAATCAGTGGGAGTTTTCACATCTCATAAAAAACCCTAATTGCTCCAAAAAGGCCCGACTAGTAAAACGCAGCAGTAACTTTTAACAGCTTTGGATTCCCCTGCAAGATGACACTGAATGCAGAATTTAACTGGAGGCTGTTTTCTTATTATTATTCACAGTCTGAACAGAGGAGGCATCCAAAATAATGTGAAAAATAAAGACAAATACTTGGATATGATAAAAGCTCCACACTCTTCACACTCTTTGTCATTTTTTAAGTATTTTTTTGATAAACTATTAAAATTCTTAAGGGGTAAACTGACACTCAAGAATACACATAAAGCAATTATGTGTCATTTTTATTGACTGTTTTGTGTTGTGAGAGATTTACCAGAGAAGCAGAAACAAAGGATGAGGCTAAATGATGGCTGAGAAGAAGTAAAGATAATAATTTTAGCCTTCTTTGTTCCTAATGGGGAAAAAAAAAACTTTAGGTCCTGCCCAAACTCTAAAAAACCAAACTGCACATTTCCCTTAAAACAAGATCTGCAGCATTGCAAGAGTATCTTCTATACAACACAGGGAAAACTAACCTGCATTGTGATGATCCGGGACTTTTTCTGAGCTTTGAATGTCATACAAGCAGTTTTTGTGTGTCTTTTTTGTGTGTGTGAGTGTAACTATGTTTGTGAGTGTTAGTACAGCACATTCATGCATATAGATGTTGCATTCAAACGTTATGAGGCGCCTGCCAGTTTCCAACGACCCAGAGCCAGAAAAACAGAGTGTACAATACATGCATGCGTCTGTGTGAGTGAGTGAGTGTGTGTGTGTGTGTGTGTGTGTGTGTGTGTGTGTGTGTGTGTGTGTGTGTGTGTGTGTGTGTGTGTGTGTGTGTGTGTGTGTGTTTGCCATATGCTGGTGTTGGCAGAGGCTGAGTAAAGTGAAGTTGGCAGCAGGTCTGTACTAAACCAAATGATGACAGGGAGAAAAGATTTTGGCTCGCCCTCGTGTTTTTTTTCATATAGCTGACAATAAAAGGGGGGGGGGGCGCCGTTAAATCTGAAGATTCTGCTACTTTTTCCCTTCAATGTCGTCTTTCTAATGTGGATGTAATAGTCTTGCTTATTCATTCCTTTCATGCTGCTCCATTATAAACATATATGACATCTCGCTCACTGGCAGTCTTTTCCAATATGTGAGGAAAGGTCGTCTTTGTGTATCATGTGAAGCTCTGACTGGTGCTATCATGGTTTAAATTTAAGCAAAGTTACATATATGGCGTTGAATAAGGGTTTAGAAAGGGAAGAGTGTAAAAAAGGGGGATGTAGTTAAACAGCTGTGTGATAACTCGTTAATGCTAATGGCGCGTGTGCTCCACGGTGCAGCGCTCGTGCACACCGCATACACCGATACATTTGAGTCCGAAGTAGAGCCTTGTAAGAAAAAAAAAATCATTTTTAAGGTGTGGGGGCTTTTATTTAGCCATGGCAGTGTGCCACAATACACTTTTATGCTAACAGGCTCTTGTGCACATACTTGTGGGCTCAATAAACAATGAGCTGAACATTTCACTTCATGTTTGAGTAAAAACCATAGACTGAATGAAAGCCGTCTGCCTCCTCGCTGGGTGAAGCCACCGTGAGAACAGCACCCTCTGGTGATGGGCTGCAGTATAGGTCATAAACCCCGCCTCCTACAGCAATCCATATGGAGCTGTGGACAAACTTTAGAAATTAAACACACAGAATATAAATTTTTCTCCCCCTGCTTGCGAAGTTGACATGTAGTTACTGTAAGACTAGTTTGTGCTCAAGTCCTATTTTTTCTGTGCAGCTCCATTTTTAAAAGTTATTAGGGGTTCAAGTTTTCTATGATTGACACTTGATACAGCCAATGGGGGTACAAAGATTGCATAGCTCACCCGGGGGATACGCTGTTTGAGTTGAGTGTCACAGCGACTCTCCCGCCAAATGCACACAATGCTACTGCGCCAGTGGTGGTTCCAGGAAGTGGAGAAAATCCCGGAAATACCGAGAGCAAATCGGCTTCAAATTCATATCATGACGGAAGGTGGAGCCAAGTTGTCAATAGTGTATACAGTCCATGGTAAAAAACATTAGCTTCCTAAGGGATTCAAAGTTGATCCAATCCAAGACCCTCAATACATGCCTCCCCTTCTTTCGTTCCCAATATTACTGAGTATTTAAAGTCCTAATGGAAGCTAATGTGTCTGCCAAACTGTAGCGATATGAAGCTAACATTCCCCCCAGAGTTTCAACAGGTGGAGGTGAAATGCGCCGGACGCCTTTAGGCAGATTGATTTGATATGATAAGAGTGATTAGGTTGCCCCAGGCATCACCTTTGCCATTGAGAACTCATTACGATTGATGGGGATTTTGGCCAATCAGAATCAAGCATTTAACTTGCCCGGTTTATTAGCGAGACAGTAATAAGTGCATTTAAATAATATGATAGTTGTCTACTATACTTTTTGAACTTTGCATGAACTCAACGCAATCTTACCTATAGCAAATGTACAATAAACATTACCATGTGAACACTTATTGATGAGTAAAATTCTGCTATGACTGTGAGTTTAATCCTATTCTGGTGCATAGAGGTGCAGCATGTTGTGCTTTTTTGAGTTTGGTTGGGAATGAAAAGCAGGAGTGAGTTATTCAGTTATGACAACCAGTCTGAATGTGTCAGCTGTCACATGGCACCCAACAGAAGAAGAGGAGGAGGAGGATAGAGGTGCTGCAGAAGCCTTTTTCTGTTTTCCTTACAAACTACAGAGCAGTTTTATGTGTTTTTGGTCATTCAAATGCAAACAAAGCAAAGTAAAGGGTGAATATGATGAAACTAGCAATGCTGAGCAGACAACATTACCTCTACCAAAACATCTACGCATTTCTCTCTGCCCCTCCCTCTCAAACACACATACAAACACACAAAACCAAACATACTTCATGTATGTAAATGTAACTTCTACGTGACAGAAAGAACCAACCTTCTCATAAAGTGAATCAGCGAGTTTCCACCGAGGACATTTTGTCATGATGAAGTTACGTCAGCCAAACCCTGTCTCACCACTCAGAAGGAGAGCCAAGCAAACTGGTGATTGTTTGTGTGAGCGTGTGTGTGCATGTGTGTGTGTTATATTGTTTGTCCTAGACTGCACAGGGGTATTTCTAACCAGGACTAAAGGATTACGGTCCAATCCAAGACCCTCAATACACGCCTCCCCCTTCTTTCCCTCTCAAATACACACACACACACTCACACACACACTTAAACCCCAGTCAGCCTCCTCCCACCCAGTTCCACACTCACTCATAACACCCCCTCATCCTACTTTCAAACCCACTTCTCTCCCTCCCGTCACCACCTCCCTCATACACACACACAGGCCCGCTCCCTCTGAAGAGAAAATAAACAAATCGATAAATTTGCCTGTTATCTCTTTCACTGTCACTCCCAGACACAGACTGCCATAAATTACTTCCACACACGCTCGAAAGATCTCACTCGCTCCTCTTTTTTTTTTTTTTTGACACTGCGGGTTTTAAGTTGAGTGAGCTATAGCTGAAGTCAACAGGCTGTCTGCCGGGTGGTGCAGCAGAGAGGAGGACACACACTCAACAGTGGGCCCGTGTTTGTAATTTCATGCTAGGTTTGATCAATTAGACATCATTTCTTTTTGATGCATTCAAGTGTCCACACAGAGGAGGACATGACATGATCCAAAAAGGGGTGTACACTCATGACTCCTGTAGTCTCATTATGAAAATTGACACTGTTCATATACTAGTAAAAATCTAAATGATATACACTATCTATCAATCTGAGAGTTTCTCTTGATATACAGTTGCTCTGTCTGCAAATGGAAAATCAAGAAAAAAGCTAAGAGGAAGTAATGTAGTGTATTTTTCTTCCCAAAATGAGATAGATGACAAAACTTTTGCAAAACTGATTTTTCAACCAAATTTTTCTCTGACCTATTTTTAGATGTTTTACATTAGCCTTGCTTAGCATTAACCCTCCTCCTGTGTTAGGGTCTGCACCAACCTGTTTTGTCTTTCAATGCTTAAAAGAATGACATAAATTTTTCACTTTGTCAGGAATCTCTATTTCAACAAATTAAAAATTAAATTGACTAAATTATAAAATGCTCCTACTAAGATTATGGCACTTTTCGTGTTAGGGTCGCTGTTGACAAGGTTAGATCAATATCTAATAATCAGAGAAAAAACTGAAATCATAAGTGCACTGTCAGGCACCACACCAACAGTCAGATCCTCTTCCAATCATGTGAGATTTAGGAAATTCTCATTTTGCCATGTTTTACCCTTCACAAGAAACGTCAGGCATGTCCAGACGTGAGATAAATTCTGTATAGATGTCTGTATGAGGGGTATGCTGACAAAGAAAGGTGCGGAGGGCCCACAACAATAGATATCATATGCAATATTTTCATGGATAATGAAGCCTAACAAGGTAACCTAGAGATGAGAACCAAACTGGATGATTGAGAATTGTTTTTAGTGTAATTTGCAGCTGATTAAAGACTTATTTTCTGCAGATTGACGAATACTGAGTAGACATATGGACGAGAAAAGGATTATGGGTAATGCAGTGCTTACACTTTTGCATGTATTACACTTGTGCATGTAAGATTTAGCATTTGGCAGAACTTCTAACCCTCGCTGCTGCACATTTTTAATTTTCAGAACTCCTGCATGTTCCTCTGCTTGTGCACTATTAGGCCTGTTTTGCAAACAGCAAAGGCAGCATGATGCAAATCCCTCGGATTAAAATAGGCATACATAAACACACATGCACGCACACGTGCAACTACACACACACACACACACACAAGCCCCCAAATGCAAAAATCTGTGTGCAGACATAATACCACAAAACATTCACAGCCAATGAGATTTGAGGGTTTCTTAGCAGCCTGGTGACAGTGAAGAGGAGAAAAACAACAAGGGAGGGAGGGAGGGAGGGGGAGAAGGTGGGTTGAGGGGTGCAGGGAGCAAAGGCAAGTTGATTTGGGGCTGCGGAGAGGAGGGGGGAAGGAAGAACACAATGCAGGGCTTTTTGTCTTCAGACTCATTTTCATAAAGCTGAATATTAAAGAAGTAGAGGAGAGGCTGTGTGTAAGGTCAGGGATTTTTGTCCAAGGTTTCACAGAAAGTACAGTACAAAAGATAAGCCTTTTTCATACAGCTTAAATTTGATATCATTCTGAGAAACACCGAGCCATCGGGAGTTTTACAAAAATCAGGTGAAATGGTATCAAAAGGGATGTGGAAAAAGACTAAAAAAAAAAAAAGATTAGTCTTTTGCTTTGCTTTCTGAGTATTTATCAAAGGCTGTTATATTCAAAAAGATAAACCTGACACTTTGACCTCTTATTTAAAAAGAGACAAAAGCTCAGGAAGCCATTAACAACTACTTGAACAACTTCACCTCTCACTCTCAGTCCTGGCTGACCTCCAGCACTCTCTCTGACCTCTGATCTTTGACCCCGACTGGTATGGGTCATTGTTCCTTAGCTCGGAGCTGCTGTCTGGAACAGTAAACACAAGGTGAAGTAAATGAGCCAAGCACGAGGCGTAAATGAAGAGTTAATTAGGGGGGACAGTGAGTAACTCAATCCTATCCTGGTCTACTACCTTCAAATCCTCTTACAGCTAACACACTGAGATCGTGTTCAGTAATGTGCTGATGATGAACAATTTATTCTGATATGAAAAAGTTTCTATCTAATAAATGATTTTTTCAGTCTTCCCTCTTTTGTTTCTGTCCATCTCAAAAACGAGTTTAGCTTCAGAGTAATCTTTTTATAGAAACAAAGGAGCGAGCCAAAAAAAAAAAAGATCAGAGGCTGCATAGCTGACTAATTCATGCTGCATAAGCAGAAAAGGAATACAACAAAGTGAAAACCTTTGATAACAACATCATCAACATTTCAGACAGGATGCACCCCGAGAGCTCTGCAGGAAACATCCCACCCACACGTTAACACCCCGCCACAAAATGTTGGCTTTGAGTTTGTCCCAAGAGATTTACTGAGTCATTTTTTTCACTCTGGAATTGTTTTACACAATATTTATGTGGGTTTGTGTATTTACAGGCATGAAGCAGCCATTTACACTTTGTCTCCATGGTTTTTCAAAAGTTGGTTTTCTTACCTGTTCATCAATAGCGATTGAGTCGTGTACTGTCAACAACAAAAGAGTTAACCAACAAAGACCTACACTATGACGGCAATCTAGGGCTGGGCGATAAACCGAAAATTTACTGATACCGAAATTTGCGACAATAACGACATTATTTTGCCCATGTCAATATATTTGGTGTCAAAAATAAATAAATAAAAGTTGGTTTAGATGTGTGTAGGTAGGCTATGGTCTCATGTCCCTTTAAGACTCTGTCCTATGTCTGAGACGTGACTCCACCCCATCCAGTCCGTAATAAAGAGGGAAAGACAGGTGAGGAGATGGAGGACAGTTCAAAAGTTGTAGCGGCTGGAGCGTCGGCTAAGTAGATGAAGTTAATGTGGGAGGAGGTGAGCAGCTTGTGGAGTAGTTATCGTCCATTTCTCATTATCGAGGTGAACTGCTCAATATATTGTGATATTGATTTGAGGCCATATCGCACAGCCCTATGGCATTCATAACAATTCCAATCAGATTGATGTGCAGATATCGTCCCCAACCTCATCTTGAAAATTTTGTCCTACTTCAACACTGGAGGTTTTCATCTATCTCTGTTATGTACCGTTATCAGCCAGTGTATGATGTGAGCATTATCAGTTCACTCACTCACAGTTAGCTTTTCACTGTATTTCCACATGCATCTTTGGCAGGAACAATTTTGGGTTTAGAGATGATTAGGGCTGGGCGATATGGCCTCAAATCAATATCACTATATATTGAGCAGTTCACTTCAATAACGATAAATGGGCGATAAATACTCCACAAGCTGTTCACACCCTCCCACATTAACTTCATCTACTCCAGCCGCTACAACTTTTAAACCATCCTCCATCTCCTCACCTGTCTTTCCCTCTTTGTTATGGACTGGATGGGGTGGAGTCACGTCTACGTGGTAGGACAGCGTCTTAAAGGGACATGAGACCATAGCCTACCTACACACATCCAAAACCAACTTTTATTTTTTAATTTTTTTTTGACACCGAATATACCAACATGGGCAAAAGGACGTTAGTTATTGTCGTAAATTCCGGTATCGGTAAATTTTCGGTTTATCACCCAGCCCTAATTAAAACTATGTCTGTTTGCATGCATGCATACATACATGCAGCCCACCCTGAAATTTTCAGGAATTGTCAGGAGTTTTGTGAATACATGAATGCAGCTTTAGGAGCATTTGGAAACAAATACACTCAGGACATCAGTGGGTGGGGATCTATTTCCTGCTGTCAGTATCAGTCTCTGCAGGATGTGAATCTACTTCATTGGGTACAATACCTTGAAAAACAACAGAAAACAACGTTGGTTTTAAAAGGACAGAAATCAGTAAACCTGCTGCATTATAGTCAGACACGACTGCCAGTAAAAACTTCTGACTGTTATGTCTTATTGTTACAATATCCTCAAGGTTTCAGCAGCCATGACCATGAATAACCAGCATTTAAGGGCTAAGCGTATCTGTCAAGATGAATAACTGGTTTGACGATAACCAGTCAGCCTGTCTGGTAGTGTAATTACTTACAGTCCCTCCACAGAGTGCAACAGTGGGTCATTACCGAGTTGTTGATATTTGCTAAAAGAAGAAACTGCTTCTACCTGATCAATCTGCTGATCCACAGATAAAACAAGCAGTTAAATCATCCAGTCATTAAGGCTCAACTCGACCCGTTCAAGCCTTTTATCCAGGGGTTTCAACTGTTTGGAGAGCTAGCGTATTGCACTACATTAAATCTGTTATATAGCATGAAAGCAGACATGCCCTGCCAAAGTAATTACCAGCATCTGACATTATAATAGCCCGTTAAATGAGCTGGCAGGGTATTACTCACCCAATGGATTTCTTTTTTTCCTCTCTTGGTTATAAAGGTTTTCAAGCTGGACTGCACACTATGTTCTAAAAGTTCAAGAACACCTTATTCATCACAAAGTCAAAGCAGAAAAGACTCAATTTTTTATTTCAAAAAAGTACAGCTCTAATTCCACATGCTGTTTAAAAAGTTGAATAAAAACAGATTTTGATGTTGGAAATCATTGCAACCCTTTACTTAACTGAACATAGCACAAAGTTTACATATGTGGAGATTTATGAAACATATACACAGCTCACATTTGATACCAATAACTTAAAAAAAGTTTGAACAGGGACAACAAAACATCTCTGTGTGAAACATCACGCGCAAATAGTTCAACAATTTCAGAACAATGCTGCTCAGCCCAAAAATGAAAAGAATTTGAGGATTTCCAAATAACATAAAAGAGTCAAAGAAGCTGAAAAATCTCTTCATAAAACCCTCAGGTGGTACAGATGTATTACTAAAGACTCAATAAGACCCAAACTCTGATTACTCAGACTTCGACTCAAATTCAAGCATTTACTGAATTGGAACAAGGACTTCTGCACTTACGTGTGCAGCCACAGGCATTTCCACTTAGGTTCTTGATTAATTGTAGTACATTACTGTTCATGTGAACCCAACTTTATGTATGTATCTCTTTTACATACAGTTTTAAGGGGTGTCCCGATACAACTTTTTGACTTCTGACACGATACCGATATTGTAGCCTTCAATATCGACAGATTCCGATATTGATCCAATAGTGGCACAAAATGTACATGAATAGTTTTGCACTCAGCTGCAACATCTTTTTTAGACTTTAATGAAAAATACTGCCATAAAGCCAACATCACTCTAAATCCTTGCTACTTTGTTAGTACCTTAGTACAGTGGACCCCAACCTTTTTTGTACGATGGACCAGTTTCATGCAGGAAACTTTTTCCAAGGACCGGGTAGGAGCGTGGAGGTTCCAATAACAAAAACCTTAATCAGTACATAGTATGTACGAAGCATGCAAACTGGATACAACAATCACGATTTAGATTAGGCACTTTTCATTACACTTCGACATCAACTCACCATGATGCAGAATCAACCCTTTCTCTCTCCAGTGAACTCTGTTTCTGGCTCATTTTTGCAAGGACTAGCTTG
Source organism: Xyrichtys novacula (assembly GCA_962446985.1). Taxonomy (NCBI): domain Eukaryota; kingdom Metazoa; phylum Chordata; class Actinopteri; order Labriformes; family Labridae; genus Xyrichtys; species Xyrichtys novacula. Next base: position 30,393,074 of record OY660866.1, on the reverse strand, counting down.
TGTCGCTGAAGCAGGAAAATGACGTGCCGAAGAGTCAAGCGCGAAAGCAGCCCGGTACTAATTGATCCACAGACCGGTACCGGTCCGGGGCCCGTGGTTGGGGACCTCTGCCTTAGTACACACTGTTGCTGTGATCACGTGGGCTCTACATGCTGGATCCGGGCGCTGCTAGATAGAAGTGTCAGAGCGGAGTCTGGAATGGACTGCTTGTATTGAAGATTTTAGATGCATGCCGATATAATCTGATATTCATTTTTTTGCTGATATCGGACCAATATCCAATATCAATATGGTATATGAAAAGCCCCGACTGTAGACATTGATTCACACACCAGTACACAGGATTTGTATTTCCCAGTGCTTCGGTATTCCCTTGATGCCAAGCAATTAGCAGGTGTAATTTAAAGCCAGCATCCTTAGAGTGGGAGAAGGTTGATAGTCTCTCATATAATTACTCTGAAGCCCAGGGACAGTAGGCAAGACTAACACATGCCAACAAGCACACACACTCACACACACTCTGACATAGCAGATAGAGTGAAAAACACAGGTGCTCCCATGTTTATCGTGCTTCTTGGACCATGCTACTGACACCAAGGGCTTCTTTACCTGTGCGATCTTCCTCCTCTCAACCTCACACACACGCACTCCCTTTGTTTCATTATCTGATGCAGCTGAAAGAGTACTTTAGCTGTGCCATTGGCCACCATAAGCTGAGAGATGCTCTGTGGTTTCAAGGTTTATCACTGGTCCCAGAGGCAGGGCTCAGACTTGGTCTCATTCAAGAGACTAGTTCAGGTTGAGCGGAGCCGACAGCTTGTCAGTGTGTGGTAGCTGAGAATGGGAGGGGCGGGGAATTGAGAGGGAGGTGAAAAGTCAAACACTCAGACCGACAGCTGACAACCCCAGAGGACAGCAGTCAAACTGAGGGACAGGCAGACAAGAAAATCCTTGTGCCAGTGATTAGTTTTTTCATTGTTGGTGTTTGTTGGAGCAAAGATGAGAGAAAGAGTGGCTATTAGCATGCTTATTAGACTGCCTTTGAAAATACATACATGTGTTTGTTTGTCTTGACTACTATCCACTTCACTTTCCAGCAAATTGTCTTTTGAGAAATTGCAAAATAGGTACAAAAAATAAGGCAAATTATAAAATGAAATTTAAAGGTAGATTAAATTCTGGGCCCCAATTCATTTGATAATATGGTTTTATTCCTCTAAATGTTTATTTAGTATCATTGGTTTAGATTTGACTGAAAATTCAATTGATTTATCATGAACTGAGTTGCTATCTTTACTTTCTTCCTTTAGTGCCAGTACAAATTTGGCTAGCGGTAGACACTCAACCTCCAAAACACTTAAAGTAATATGCAGGTTGGGTTGGGAAGAATCAGTTATCAAGTTTGCTCGTCCATAATTGGTCTCATATCTGGCAGCCTGGGGAGTGTTCAAAACAGCCATGTGGGGTGCCTTGAAACTGTCCACCAAAACAAAAACAGACCACTCCATCCTGGGGGAGGAAATGCTGGCTGTTGCAGGGTTATTATGAGAGAAGCCAGTATTTTAATCGAACATGTTTCCTAATTGTCTAATCATATATCAAGATGACATATGATTTCTAATAGTGCACAGCAGTTTAGCTGTATTTTGATAAAGAAAACTGAGATGGAGTTGTATTTGCACTCTGTCTGGTTAAACTGTCACTGAACCTCTTAGCCAGAGCAATGTGTAGAACAAGCAAATGCATGTGGACGCTAATCTGCAAAGAGGGTTGGTGGTGCCAGCTCTGCTTCTGTTTGCCACTTTTGATATTATTCACTATAAGAGCCTTTAGGTAAATAGTAATTTAACATCATATACCTGCAGGTTTGGAGATCCAGTGTTAAATTATGTCGGTAATGCTGGATGCTTCACATTGACTGTTTCCTGAGAGTTTTCTAAAGTTCGAATCAGCTACAAAGTTGAAATTTATTTTTTAACAGAACTTGGAAGTCTGCCACTCGTCTCCAGATGGCCTCACAGAGCTGCTGAAATGGCAGAGAGCAGTCTAATTAACCCTCGAAAGTTTATTTCAAGATGCTTTGTAGTTGACAGTCGACAGATCCAATAGCTGCTACTGGTGGAATAGCATTAATAAAGCAGACTCAAAGAATTTTCTAGCTTTTACAAGAAAAAACATTAATAAGAATTACAGTAAATATACTTCTGACTGAGAGATAAGCAAAGACATGAACTTTGCATGTTTTTTCCATGGACTGTATATACTATGGACAACTTTGTTCCACCTTCTATCATTACACGAATTTGAAGCCGAATTGCTCTCGGTATTTCTGGGATTTTCTCCACTTCCTGGAAACATCACTTGCGCAGTAGTGTTGTACACAGGTGAGCTAAGCAATCTTCGTACGCCCATAGGCTGTATCAAGTGTCAATCATAGAAAACATGAACCCTCTGATAACTTTTAAAATCGGAGCTGCACAGAAGAAAAGAGGACTTTAGCACAAACCAGTCTTACAGTAACTACATGTCAACATCACAACCAGGAGGCAGAAAAATTTGTATTTTGTGTGTTTAATTTCTAAAGTTTGTCCACAGCTTTATAGGGATGGCTAGAGGAGGCAGGATTTATGACCTAAACTGCAGCCCGTCACCAGAGGATGCTGTTCTCGCGGTGGCTTCACCCTGCGAGGAGGCAGACGGCGTTCATTCTGCATACATTCTACAGTCTGTAGTTTTTCCCTTTGACAGATGCTAAAAAAAAGCTGAATCTTAACCAGAATGTTCATGCTTACCACTCTAGTGGACATCCTATTAATAATACACATTATTATTTTTGTGAAAAGCTAGTTTCATTGAAGAAAAGATTAGTGTGCCCATGAACACACACACACACACAAATACACACAAAAGCCAATACAGCAGTCAGCTCAGTTTGTAAGAATAAAGCAGCACTCTCACGGAGGTCGACTTGACATGAGCAGGTCTAATCTGTACCACAGCCTGGGTCTGACCTGACAGCTCCCAGCTCAGGCAGGCACTGATGCCTACAGGGTAGCAGTCAGCAGCCAGTGGGTCGTTTCATTGTTCTCTGACAGAGGGAGAATTCAGAGTTACATGGACAAAAGCAGCACTGTTCAGAGGATGACAGAGAGAGGACTCAGGAATGCAGATGCTAGCATCTATTAATACAATCTAAAGAGAGAGATTGTTCTTAAGACTGCACGCTACATGCCTGTATGTAAGTCTCCATTTTAATCTCAAAGGATAACACCTTTTTTCTCTGCAGTGACAGGAAACCATGAGCCAAATGTTAACTTGTGTAACACCGACACTTGATGACTCACTTAAGTCTGGCTGTCACTCAGATTCGTGCTCCTCTTTTCAATTTCATTATCATCAAAGTGCTTCAATTGAACTTTGCCTCCAACTCAGCTGGTACCCAATTCCACCTGGAACAAACACAGACAGGCAGATCCAATCCTTTACCTCCCAACCCAATTCAAACCCCCTCTGCTGGTGTCACTTGACAGCTGAGTGACACGGTGACAGCAGAGGGTGTCTAGACAGAGGAGAGAGAGATGTGAATAGTTGTAAAAGTTCACAGTATTAATTATCCAAACAGCCCTATCATGGGGGATCCTAAAGGAAAAGGTCAGCTGTCTGGCTGGTATTAGTCTCACCTGGGAGTGGAGGACGGCATCACCTTCCTGCTCAACCGAGTCTACGCTCACCTGGACAAACCAGAGAGCACTGTGAGGGTCATGTTTTTTGACTTTGACACCATCAGGCCGGCTCTACTGGGTGAGAAGCCGACGGCAATGCAGGTGGAGGCTCCGCTCATGTCCTGGATTGTAGACTATCTGACTCTAGTGTGCTTACAATACTGTGTGTCAGACAGAGTGGTCAGCAACACTGCGGTCCTGCAGGGACTGTCCTGTCTCCTTTCCTTTTCACCCTCTACACCAAGGACTTCAACTACAACACAGAGTCCTAACACCTTTAGAAGTTCTCCGATGGCTCTGCTGCAGTTGGATGCATCAGGAAGGGTGTCAGTGTGAACATTAAGGAGGACTACAAGTACCTGGGCGTGTACTTGGTTAACAAACTGGACTGGTCTAAGAACTCTGAAGCTGTCTCCAAGAAGGGCTTCCTGAGGAGGCTGAGGTCCTTTAACGTCTGCAGGACCATGCTGAGGATGTTCTATGAGTCTGTGGTAGCCAGTGCAATCCTGACAGACACCAATAGACTCAACAAACTCGTCTGCAAGGCTAGTGGCATTGCGGAGGTAGAGCTGGACTGTAGGGGTGTCCCAATACAACTTTTTTACTTCTGATACGATACTGATTTTGTAGCCTTCAGTGTCAGCCGATACCAATATTGACCCGATATTGGCACAAACTTGTGCATGAAAAGTTTTGCACTCAGCTGCAATGTCTTTTTTGGACCTTAACAAAAAATACTGCCTCACCTCCAACATCACTTCTACTCCGTGCTACTTTGTTAGTACCTTAGTACACACTGTTGTTGTGATCACGTGGGCTCTGCATGCTTGAACCGGGCGCTGCTAGATAGAGGTGCTGGAGCGGAGTCTGGAATGGACTGCTTGTATCCGAGTGCTGATTTTAGATGCAGGCCGATATAATCAGATATTTGCCTTTTGGCTTATATCGGACTGACATCCAATATCAATATCATATCGGGACAGCCCTACTGGACTTAATGGTGACAGAGATGAGGTTGTAACTTTGACAGCATCCACCATAACCTGCTGGTTAAACACAGGAGCACATTTGGCACCGATCTCATTCCCTCTAAATGCTCCACAGAGCGTCAAAGGAAGTCATCCTTTTCTGTGGCCATCAAACTTTACAACTCTAAGCTTCTACACTGCATACAATTACATTCAACTGTGCAGTCTCTTTGGAAACAGATCAAAACATCAATAATCTAAGAGTGCAATACTGATAACGTAGTTTATTAAGCTACACTGTGCAATACTCTGCAATATCCTACGCTGCAAACTGGCTTCATACTCTCCAACACTTTGCACTTTGTAAAAAGCTTATTTCTAAGATTCTGCACTTTTTACAAACTGTTGCTATGTCTTATTTATTCTTTTTTTATTCCTATTTCTATTCTCCTTCTATTAATATTTATATTTTCAAGATTAAGTGTAATGCTGTAATGACCAAATTTCCCCCTCGGGATAAATCAGGTATTCTGATTCTGATTCTGATGATAAAGCTCACCGTGCATGTCACAGCCTCCACCGGCCCAGCCTGTGCTCTGCCCACGTCACACTTTGGGAGACATGACTAATGTCTCAACGAGACTTCTAATAGCCTTTAAAATGCCACAGCAGAGCCTGTTAATGTGACTATAAACAACACCTACACTCTGAGGATAAAGCTGCAGCTATACATGTAAGAAAAAGAGCAAAGTCATGGAGGTAAACAGTGAAACGGAAAGTGATGTGGAATCAGCTGATGAAAAAAAAAAAACAAATACAAACACCCAGAAGAAAAGAAAGCAGCATTCAAAATAATAATCAAGAAGAGGACGAGTTATAAATAGATGAAACTGTGTATGAATCAGTATGCAGGATGCAGATTGGACTGTTCAATATTGTATGGCATCTGAAAATTCATGTAAGAATAAGACGATACATTTAACAAAACAATACACCAGCTTTACTTTTTGGGACTGGAGGCTGCTACTCAAACTTGGCTTTCTAAAAGCTGTATTAATGTTTTTTACCCCTATACTAAATGATACAACACTTTGCCACCTCATCAATCTGATTTCCTGGTCAGATCAGTCAGTGAGTATTGTCATTAAGTGTAACCTGTAGGGCTGTGTGATATGGCCTCAAATCAATATCATGATATATTGAGCAGTTCACCTCGATAACAATAAATGGACGATAACTACTCCACAAGCTGCTCAACCCCTCCCACATTAACTTCGTCTGCTTCAGCTGCTACAACATTTGAACCGTCCTCCATCTCCTCACCTGTCTTTCCCTCTTTTTTACAGACTTACAGACTGGATGGGGTGGAGTCACGCCTCTGACGTAGGACAGCGTCCTAAAGGGACATGAGACCATAGCCTACCTACACACATCCAAAGCCAACTTTTTAAATTCTTTTTTTTTGATGGGCAAAATGATGTCAGTTGGTGTCATAAATTTCAGTATCGGCAAATTTTCGGTTTATCGCCCAGCCCTAATAACAGCACTGGTGAATTGACAAAATGTCCCATTATTTTGAAGGTGCTCTGAAATCAAACAGCCTGGCTTCAACTTCAACAAACTCTTACTCCATTAACAATAAACGTACATTATTCAAAGAAGCTGAAATATGTAAAAATTTAATCTGGGTTAATCTGTTGCCTCCAAATACTGTGTCCTATGAGGCTTCTTGTAGATATGTTGTGTAAAAGCTATATTATTCCTAGGGTTAAGCTGCTGGACTTAATACCAGCACGGTTGTGGTTTGGTCATCAGAATGAGGTCACAGACAGCAGCAAAGATAAAGATAAATAATCACAGTTCTAGTTTGATAATGCTTTGTACTAACCCAATAGATAGGTGGCTGCAGTGCATAAATACTCAGACTACACTTGCTATCAAAAAGAAGAAAAAAAACAACAAAGCTTGCTGGGAAGTTGGCGGTCAGTAGCATCAGGAATTACTGCCTTTGATGGATAACCTTCAGCTGAGCACAAAGTGCAGAAACTGACACAGCACAAATCAGCTAGATCAACAAGCAGGGAGAGGACCTCACTTTTCCTAGCGCAGCACTCTATTATAACCCACTTCCATTAAAACAGCAGCTCCTTCACAGTTTCTCACCCTCTCTCTGCTCTCTCCACCGTTACTCATGTTTGAATAGAAGCTGTGTTTTCCTCTGGGGGAAACTGCTGAACGACCGAGGGGGCAAGTGTTGTGAAGACTGCACACTTGAACTTGTTATTTCCCTGGCTTATTGTGAAAGAAGATGATTACTATAGGACAGACGGCCGACCGGATCTCTGCTTTGAAGTACGAGAGACACAGGAAGAGGGTCGGAGACAAAAGGCTGAAACTGAGCACTAACAGGTGATAACTTTAAAGTGTCATTTCAAGAAAGAAAGGTTGAAATGAAAAAAGAGGATGTGGAAAAATTAAAGGTGATCCTTATAATACGACAATGCAACAGACCAAAGAAATTGCATAATTATAAAAATTGCCTCTAATTAGCTAAAGGCTCTCTAACACAATAGCCATTGAGCTTTTGCCAGCTGCTGTTCAAGCCCAGGGAAATTAGCATAGTGAAGAACTTGCAGAAAAATACAATAAAGAGCTACTTCATAAGATCCTCTTCCCTGTACTTTTTTTCGGTCACCTTTCTCTTTCACTCTTACAGTCCTATATGGTGTTACAGTTTGTGTTTTTTTTGCAACTGTTGTGTTCAGTTAATTGATATTCTATTCGGCTCCTTTTGGGGTTAAATTTACCTCACCAGTTTTTATAGGTTTCCTCCTCATGTCTTCTTTTCTAAAGTTTTGTGCACTCTAAATAAATTTAGAGAAATAGCGAAACACCCACTAGGGCTGGGCGATAAACCAAAAATTTACCATACAGAAATTTACGACGATAACCAATGTCATTTTTGCCCATATCAGTATATTCGGTGTCAAAAAAATTTGTAAATCAAAGTTGGTTTTGGGTGTGTGTAGGCAGGCTATGGTTTCATGTCCCTTTAAGACGTTGTCCTATGTCAGAGACGTGACCCCACCCCATTCAGTCTGTAACAAAGTGGGAAAGACAGGTGAGGAGATAGAGGTTCAAAAGTTGTAGTGGCTGAAGTAGATGAAGTTTAATGTGGGAGGGGGTGAGCAGCTTGTGGAGTAGTTATCATCCATTTATCATCATCGAGGTGAACTGCTCAATATATCGTGATATTGATTTGAGGCCATATCGCCCAGCCCTAAAATCCACCATTTTTTATTACAAAGGCTGTTGGAATTTTTTTTTCTTTTTTTTTGCTCCATTGCCAACAAGAAAAGTTGTTGAATCTTCCTTTTATATTCGATAAGATATGCATGATCAGTTTGTCCCTGACATCCCTATTTCTACTTAGATTAAATAAGCAATGTCAAGGGGTTTTGACCAATTAGAATCAAGTATCTACACAGCCAGGCAATTAAGAGCCAGATAATCAACAACTAACACTAGACTTGGGCAGCACAAGCCCTCTACTGCTCTCTTGCTGCTCTGTTTGTGTTAATATCACAGTGTGGTATGTAAATTTATCTGGCTGTCTTATTTTTAATGCAAACAATGAATTAACTGTCTGTTTGGGGTATTTCTAAAAAATAAACACCCCGCAGACTTAAATTTGAATAATGCCCCAAAGAGATTTGCAGAGATTTGAACTTGTGTTTATATATTTTGGGTAAGTTGAAGTTTTAATCATTTTCTTACAAAAAAAAGAAAAGTTTGCTGAAATAAGAAAACTCCCTGATATCTGAGTGGAAAATCACCTTCCTCCTGTAGTAAGGATGAGGTCTGAGCTCCTACCTCACTTGCGAGTGACACCAAGTCAGAGTGTGAAATATCAGACCAAAAATGGAATTTTCAAGTGCATGACATTACATTGGGGGCTGTATTCTTTCAGCTTAGTCTTATCAGCAGGTACAGAGAGCTGACTGACAGGCACAGCTGGCTACAGTATCTCCTCTCTTTTTAACTCTCTTTTCCTCATCCTCCTTTTCACCCCTCTTCCTATTTTTGACTCTGCTGCTCTCCTGTCCTGTGTGCACACAGTGCGCCACAGGTCATTGCTTTCTCCTACATGCAGCATAATATTCTGTCTTTGTTGTCATTTTTTCGCCCTCATCTTCTCTCTCATAAAGCACTTCATTATGACTACGTGCAGCCCACATTCAGAGACCGAAATCAGTCTTTAGATCTGAACTGTTGTGCTTATCTATATGCAAAACAAACTTACTTTCAGTTTAGTTTTGTAGTGCATAAAATCACAGAAAGAAACAGCAAGAAAAGCCAGTTATTTCTGCAGAATAGCATAAGCAAACAAGCCCATTAATGAAACCTTCAACATCTTTTAAAATCGGTGTACTGTACCATTGTTTTTGAATTACTCGACTCATCTTCACTGTTTGAATGGGGGGTTGTTTGTAGGTAATAAAAGAACTTGCTATTCCATTAAAAAAGGACGTTACACCTTGCAGAAGACTGGATTCCAAGGTTACTGATTCTGATGCCTTGAAGGGATATTCCTGCAGTTTCGCAGCTCAAGGAAGAAGATTTATGATTATAACTTCAGGGAAAGCAATCAAAATGATTAATATGATGATTAGTACTTCAAGGAAATGATCTGCTGCACTCGGTGATCGTCTCGTAAAGGCTCCCTCACAAACAAGCAGCTGCTGGAGGAGAGTGGGTGAGTCGTGTTTCGTCTCTTTGCTAAAGAAATTAAGTGAAAAAGATGTTTGATGACTAGTACTACGGCTGGGACCCTATATGTACTGTTGATGTAGTTAGGTGCTGTCCTGAGCATTATTTGTGGCTATAGAGTGGCTTTTTAGTTGAAATTTGCATGTGGAGATGTATTGTGTGGTTGTTACTGAAGTTGGTATAACTAGAGACGCAAGCAGTCAGCAACATTCATCTCTCGAGGGGGTGTCTAACTCAGTGTTAGGGTGTGTTTGACCCTAACTCCATTTCACGCCGGAATATTCCTTTTAGTAAATTGAAAAAGATCTATAGAAACAGGGCCACCCAAGACCAGTAACAGGTTGAGCAAAGACCCCTGTGCTCACTGCCGTTTGTGTGCCTAAATGGACCCCTGTGGACACATCTGATCTGGGATCATTGATAAGATCCTGGATTAAAGTTGGATGTCTACCCACATCTGGAAATAAGTCAATTTCTTGCTTTAAACCAGGCAGACAAACATCTTTTCCCATATCGCTCCTGCTAATGTTCCAAACAGAGAGTAAAACTGACACAGATTTCAGACAGGCCTGAATTGGTTTTTCTTCCACACAAAAGTGTGTTTCACAGCGACTGCAGAGATGACTGACGCTGTGTCCGTCTAAGCCAATCTGCAGATTGCTGGATCACCTGTCTTACTTGACAGATTAGAAAGAACCATTCATTTTGCACACACAGAATAACATATATGCCTATACACAAACACATACACACACAGTCATCTGAGGCCATCACAAATTAGTACGGGCCGTCACCGTTTCCTTGCCAACTGGCCTGTAACCAGGCAACGTTGGTCGGTGTGAAGAAGTCTTCAGCGCGTATATGCGAGTGCACATACACACAGGATGGGGTTTGATATGTGGTTCGGTGTCAGACAGGGCATTTGTTTGAATCTCCAGGCGTCTGATCCTATTCTGTGACACAAACCATGTGAGCAAGCATATACACACACACACACACACACACAAGGACACAAACACATCCTACCACAACACTGGCAGCTTTACAATTTCATTTGCAAACATAATTCATTACATCCAAATCAAAGGAGCTGTTTTAGCTGTATAGTCATCACTTAGGTAGATTTTAAAAGCATCCATCCTTGACTATTATCCATCCTTCAACTTCTTGAGACCAAAGAAAGAAATCCTTGCTGAATACAGCGCTTCAAGCAATAATAATCCTTCAATGTACAATGGTATCAGAGCCAAAGTCTACTTTAGAAATATAAATGAAACATTGGATTAGCTAGACATCAGAAAATTATATCTCAGACTCAAGGTAATCCCCACTCTACATCTGTGGTGATAGTGATCAAGTCCTTTTTTTCTCTCAAAGCTGCGATCTGACTGTGTGAGCACGGTCTCTATACTTTGACTTTTTAACTTTGTTTTATCTTTGATATGATCACTTCCCACAGTTTCAATGGTGTATGTAGAGCTGGTGTGCATTCAATCTGTGGTTTAATTGGTTTTTTTTCCTATAATTTGTGTAACATTAGTTTCTGCTGCAGATGTACCCAATGTGCCAACTGTTAAAAGGTTTGATCTCAACTCATTAGCTCTTCTTCTAAAGTAGATTTTACCTCAGAGAAGAGCATCACAAACTCTTCTCTGAGGACTTCAGCTTGATCTAAAAGTAATATCTCCTTAGTCTTAATCTGAGGGAAATGCAATATCAATCCCCTGATCGACCATCGCACTTTTTCCCTTTCACCCTCAATATCTGTACATATCCATAACATATCACAGCATCTCTTTCCACAGAGCACGGAGATTTATCACCAGCAGCACCACCAGACACACAGTCTCACAAATCTTAGTGATCTGTTATTACACAGCGTCTTTTTTCTTCTGTACAAATTTGGACTCCAAACTTTAAAACCACTTTCCCCAGCAGGTTTAATCTGATCCCAGCAGGGGAGGCTCCCAGGTCTCTGCCAGAAAAGATGCAATCAGAATATCATCAGGGCTTTTATTTGACAGATGATGCAATACAGACACTACAAAATTGTTTGTCCTGCAGGCTCTGGCTGCTGCAAACAAAAAAAGTTGAAATTTTTTTGCTGAAAGTTGCTCCATGAAGGGATAGAGGACTGTTGCAGTGACTTAAACTAGTGTGGACAGTGTTTGTGACAGCACATGTAACTTTGACAACGGGGTGTACCACAAAGTAAGATTACAGGGTAATCTGGCTCTGTTAAACCTGATCAAGACCAGGTTATGTTCTCAAGTACAGGTTGAGGTTACAGGTTTGTTACCAGCTTTGTGCTCCTAATTTATCAACTTAGAGCTTTGGGCTTTGTTGAGCCAGCTTACTCAAAGAAAGCCTGACTATGTCGATCTAGTGTTGTCATCTATCTGCCCTTTGGGTCAAAAACTGCTTTGTTTTAGTACAAAAGGTGACTGGAGTGGATTATCATGCTGAAACAGGAGCACATTTTTTCTGCAATATGATTAGCCCTAACTAAAATAAACTCTGACTAAAACCAAATGACAAATCAAAGCACAAACACATGATTCATACTTTGTTCTGTGTGGGATATCAGATCTTTAAATACACAAAGACAATTGTTATGTAGCAGGATTCAAAACTCTTAATCATTTCTTAAACTTTCACATGAAACAGAGCCAAAACACCATAAATCTGTTTAAATCAAACCACTAAATACTAGGGGTGGGAGAAACAACTGATACAGCATTGTATTGCAATATTTTGTCTGGTGATATATCATATCGTCTCATTTACCAAGTATCGATTTTTCAAATTAATTGCTAATGTGAAGTCAAATCTATGATAATGGAAAAATAAAATCAACTATTTGTCCAGTGAGGTTGACAGAGGTGACATTATAGAACAGGAGAAAGTTAGTTCAACAAATGTATATAAGGTTTGCAAGATGTGCTACATGAAAATAAAATACTGCGTAAATAAGACAAACAGAAGAAAGACAAATGCTAAATTGGCTAAACAGTTTAAAGAAATTATATGAATCGCAATATATTGTATCGCAATACTTACTGTATTGCAAAATGTTAAAAATCGCTATAATATTGTTTCGTATTGTGGCCCAAGTTACGTAATAATATGGTATCTCGGGGCCACTAGTGGTTCCCACCTCGACTAAATACAGAGATCGGCACAAGGTCTTTTCTGAAAGTGCGAGTCTAGTCAGGTCGAAAGGGGCAGCTGCAAGGTCAAGTCCAGGCTCTCATAGTTCTTACAATTATTTTAAAGACTCCACATAAATAACAACAAAATAAAAAAACTTATATTCTTTAAATGGGGGCTGCATCAATTGAGAAAACAGTACTCTTACACTGCATCATGTTATATTTTCATATGAAGTTCGTTAGAAATTTGTTTAACTGGATATTAATAAAGGCTGACTGAAGTCTTTATGGGCTCAAAAAGATGATGCCCTAGACTTAAATCACCACCCAAGAGTCCCATCTATGATATTTATTATAACTGTCCTGATGTCAAGTCCAAGTCCAAGCTAGAGTATAGCCACTGACTGGGGCTGCAGCTCCCGTCAATACTACTGTCACAATTCTATAATGCTCTATTATCAGGATGTAAACAAGCACTGGGACAAATGGCGACTTGTGGCAGTGCGTACTTTGGCAGTATTCTGGTTTAGAAAACAATTACAGACAAACACACCAAAGACATATGGACATAAGCTGCAAAGAAGACTAAATGCATGCTCTGTTAGCATAGGCCACACTCTGTAAACTGATAAGACACAGTTTACTGAAACAGACAAATCAGTTGTCCAAATTTTCTAAAAGTTTTCAGCATTTCCTGGTGGCTGGTTCAAATTTTCAATCATATAATGATTTGGGAAAAAAATATATAGAAGTGGATTAAAGGGACAAAACAAGGAGAAATAAATGGTTTGAGATTGTCAGCAGTAGCATGGACATGGCTTGATTTTAAGTGACAGAAGGCGAGATAGAACAAGACAGACTGGCTGAGGGTTAAAAGAGTAAAGAGAGACAGACTCACTGATGAGAGAGAGAGAGAGAGAGAGAGAGAGAGAGAGAAGGAGCTGAACTGCCCCAGGGTGTCTCTAGAAACAGAGGGGATTGCAGCAGACAGCCAAATGGCCCTCAGCAGGCTGTCTAAACATGTGTTCAAATAAACACTTTACCCCCTGTCGCTGGTTGTGAAAGCTTTCACTCTGGAGACAAACAGATAAAGACACAATAAAGACATACAAATTCAAACACACAAACAAGACTCAGATTTAAGTCGTACAAACAGCTACCAGAGCGTGGCATCTTTAACTGTCACCCTCACTGAGACACAAACACGAACCTTCTTTTTCTAAGAGACGTAATAAGTCAAAATCCTTGTCAAACACACCCACGGACACACAAAGCTGTGATGGAGTATCTGTGTCCCTCGAACATAGGGCACTGGCAGGTCAGCACTGTGACAAAGATGGAGATTTGTGACCCTTTCCCCCCAAACTTCACATTTACATCGAGATGAGGACCCCATTAAAGCAGAGCCAAACCCTCTATCAAACATCCATCCCAGCTCCACATATTCAGCAGCTCTTCACAGCAAAGAGAAAGGGAACAAAAAGGAGTGAGAAACATTTGTTTAACGAGCTGTCCCCTGCCCCTGGCTGTCTCTCTGTCTCATTCAGCCCCTTCTCCTGCTGCAGGCCTGCCCTGCAGGTCAACCCCCTCCAGTTCACCATCAAAACCCTGCACCAGCGGTGGCAGCCGCTCCATTCACTATAGAGATTTATGATCTCTAATAGCTGGCAAATGGACCTGAGGCTGGGGCTGCCCCCATGGGAGGCCGTACCAGACTTATTTTCTCCAAATCTTAAGAAGAAAAGGGATGAAAAAAAGGGGAGGAGCAGGGGGAGACTGGGAATGAGGATGGGAGAGCAACAGCCAGCCTGTCAGAAACATTTTCAAGGTTTCTGAGGGTCGGGTGGGACCCTTCAGGTTATCTGTCAACGTTAAAGAAGAAGGGATCATTCTGATACATGCTGACAATAAGGCGGTCAGCCGGTCAGCTGTCTCTGACTCTGCTGGAGAACGTTATTCCTGCACCCTCTACTTTATAATCCAATTTTTATAATCCTCAGAGGTCAGCGAGTAAGAAAAAGTCCCTGCTCCCTCTTTTCCTTTTAAGGCGAGAGTTCTTTTGTAAAGAAGGGGGACAAATATGATCAAAAGCAGTTCAGGGTGTTTGTGAAGAGAAGCAGATACGACCAGCATCTTCATACAGCTGTGACAGAAACCACATCTCCATAAAACCTGTCATGATATGTTCTGGTTTTTAGTTTTTCCCTGGTGTTTCTGTTCCCTACTGCTCCTGTTCCCCTGTAGTCCTGTCTTGAGTTTTCTGTTTTTGTCTGACCCCGATTCCCTCATGCTCTCAGTGTTTTATTCCTTATCAGTGTTTCCTGTTTTATTTTGAAGTAGTTTATTCCCTGTGTTTCCAGGCGTTTTTCTTCCTCAGTTTCCCTCCATAGTGATTGTCTGCACCTGTGTCTCTGTGTCTCACCTGCCTCTCGTTGCTCGTTTCCCTGTGTGTATATATAATCCTTGTCTTCCCCTGTTTCTTGATCGATTCATTGTACGTCTGTGTATGTCGATGTCTCCAGTGTCATCTGTGTTTCTTGTATTTTTGAGTTGGACATTGCAAGAAAGTTTTTGTTGCTTTTCTTTTAGTTCTTTCTGAATAAATCATTTTTGTCATTCTGCATTTTGGATCCTTTCCTTTTTGTTTCAACCCGGATCATGACAAAATCATTCCTAAAAGGAAATTACTCCTTATATTTCTTCATCCGAAACATAGAAATACAATAACACACTTTGAAAACAGAGAAGGCTTTTTGGCTTTTTCCGTCTTTCCCCCCTCTTTTAATTGATAGGGACCAAATACTCAAAGTCAATTTCTTTGCAACAATAGAGAGACTCACAATAATGAGCGCTGTGGTGACGGTGGAAATAATGAAGTGACTCCAATGACATTTAGACAGAAAATACCAAAACTATCATGGTGCTGTTTCATTAGAGCACACACACAGAAATATACACACCACTTGTACTAAATATCACACTGTCAAATAAACAAGCATATCAAGTGCACCTGCATTAACACAGCTCCATAAACGCCATTAAAAAGGCTCAGTTACTTTGGGGAAGCTCTTGCATGAAAGTGACAAATGAAAATGTATGTTTACGCCACCCGTGATGGGCCGAAAAGCTATCAGGAGCTGAGCAGCTGTTTCCCCCTGAAGGAAATAATTCTCATCATAATGACACCCTCAGTGACAGACCCTGACAGGCACCCTGTCTGTAAACCCAGCTACAAAGATAACAATTACTCTGGTGGTCTACTTCTGAAACGCTGAAGAGATTTCTAATAAGGGTGATAATGTTGTCAACAGGACTGTCAAAAGACTTTGGTCCTGTTTTCACAATTTCCACTTACATGCAGTTTGAATAACCTGAACCAGAGCTGACATCTGTTCATTTAAGTGTCATAGCACTTGACTGCATCAAGGATACGCTGGTATTCAATCACTTAAATCTCATTTGGATGTAACACAAACACAGAGGTCATAAAAACATAAAACCTCTGTCTGAAAAAGCTTTATGGTGGACTTGCAGGACTAATGTATAAAATAGGTACATAATAATGCCCGCAGCTGATCGAAGAGCCCTGATTTGAATCAAAGCTTACTGAGGAAGACTTTTTGGTGTTGGCATAATATTGTATTTAGGGGTGTCCCAATACAACTTTTTGACTCCAGATACTCCTTGCTACTTTGTTAGTACTTTAGTACACACTGTTGTTGTGATTTTGTAGACTCTGCATGCAGGATCTGGGCGCTGCTAGCTAGAGGTGCCGGAGCGGAGTCTGGAATGGTCTGCTTGTATCGGTGTGCTGATATTACAGATTTTAGATTCAGGCCGATAAAATACGATATTCAGTTTTTTTTTGCTGATATCAGACCAATATCCAATAACAATATTGTATCAGGATACCCCTGATTGTATTGTGATGAAACTCAAGATTTAAACCCCTGTGACACTGACTTAATCTGATGAGTGCAGACCACATTGAGACCCACTCTTTTTCTAACAGTGTCTTTACTAATTCGCTTGTAACTTTCTGATTGCACTGTAAAAAAGCCTGTTAAGTTTCAAGCACAGCTGCTGTACTTAGCTTTGTTTTTCTCATGAATGAAAACAAATTTGGGATATCAGAGTGGTAATTGGTAGGAGTGGGAATCACCAGTGGCCCCACCATACGATATTATCACGATACTTGGGCCACGTTATGATATTATTGCGATTTTTAACACTTTGTAATACAGTGAGTATTACGATACAATATATCATGATTTATATAATTTTTTCAACTGTTTAGCTAATTTAGCAATTGGCTTTCCTTTATGTTTGTCTAATGGGGTGGTAATCCCTTCCAACCGGCGGGATCAAGTGATAGACAAAGGTTTTTTACAAGTTACCAGGTAATCCGACCACCCCACTCACTTGCTTCCAGGCGAGCTTGTTTGTATTCCGGTTTCAGAAATTGAAAGAAAAGGTATCAACGAACTCAGGGAACCCACACAGACACGATCAGTTTGTCCTCCGTTTTAGATACCAGTAAACAACCGTCCATTTTCATTTGTTACCCTTACGGCAACCTTCGTGCTGATTAGTTATCATGTCACAAGTTGAGACATTTTCAGCTTCTACCCAATTTGCGCCGCCAAAGTAGTACGAGCGTCTAACTGTGTCTTTGCATTGACTTAACATGTAATTAATTCGTGCAAATGAGTTTACAAGCCCTTGGTGTGCAGAGACAGTTATTTACGCTGTACTTTTTTTTCATGTAGCACATCTTGCAAACCTAATATATATTTGATGTACTAACTTTCTCCTGCTCTAGGAAGTCACCTCTGCCAACCTCACTGGACAAACAGTTGATTTTATTTTTCCATTATCATAGACTCGACTTCATATTAGCAATTAATTTGAAAAATCGATACTTGGTAAATGAGACGATACGATATATCACCAGACAAAATATTGTAATACTATGCTGTATCGATGTCTTCTTCCATCTCCTTGTAATTGGGGTGAAAAAAGTTGGTTCCGAGCCTCTTTACTTCCAAGGTGAGATTTCTCTCCATCAGTATTCATTTCCAAGATTTCTGCTCAACCATGAAATGAACAAGTGTCACAGGATATTTGAGATACAGTCCAAAGGCCAAAGAAAATTTACTGCATAGTGAATTTTTATCTTCTCACCCGACTAAAACAAAGTCTGTACTGTGGAAAATAAGCCTATAGTGTTGAATCTCATTTCAAGACAGAATTCAAGTCATGCCTGATGCCTGGGGTCAGGCCACAGTCAGAGATCCCTGAATAATAAACCCTCATCATATATTTCTGTTTATGAATTTATGTTTTATTATCAGTAGAACAAACGGCTTTGATTCTAACTACCCACTTTGGCATTAACCTTCATCAGTGATTCATATTTTAAACATTTCACCCACTGAAATTTTCCATCGTGTGGCATCTGAGCGCTTTAGCTCTGCTTTAAAACCAACAGCATTAACAGGGTCAGACATGGTGGTAGTTTCTGTGGGTCTTTTTTTGTCCTGTCATGTGGTTTTTCCTTGTCACAGTTTTCCTCCGCAGCACTTTTTGCCCCGCTGGCAGGCTTTGGCAGCCGTGCCCTGTAAGACGACACGGAGGGGACAGGACGGGACCGGAGATCTACGTGAAAGCTAAGCACTGTCCCTCACCTTGGGCATCTACTGAACCTGCTGGGCCAGGCCAAGTTATGTTGCCATGACGATAGCAAACCAGCGAGGACGTTTGACATAGCCGTACGTTTTAAAATTCAGCAGGTCTTGTTGAAAATGATGTTTAAAGCACACAGACTTGTCAGACAGTCGTATTTTGTTAACCTGATAAGTCCTGTATGTCAAAGTTTAAACTATTATGTTGATATCTTTGAACTTAATCCTCAAATTTGCAGACAGGCGAGCATACTCACTCTTGAAATCCGTTTTCCTGTTGTGTAATATTGCTTGAAAATGTCTTTGCTTTCCCTGATTCTCACCGTTTTTTTTTTTCTCAATGTGCTACAGTTTTTTTTCTAAAGATTACTGACTGGTTTAAGTATAAGGTAAAAATAGGTCAGTGTGTGTATCACTGCAACATGTATTTCCCTGAATAAACAAACTGAAATAAACACATTTAAACCTTGGCAGGAAAAAGAATATGTTTCTTTAAGACGTGAATCATTCTGAGCTGTTTCCACCCTAAATGCAAACAATATTTTCCTACAGTCTTTTCAGGCACCCTGATCTCATAAATGGGACACTCCAGAAAGTCTGGGGTAAGGAAATGTGTGCTTACAGCAATCGTCACCCAGACAAAAAACCTACAGGGTTGCAGAGAGAGAGAACAACTGCGATAAAGAGGTACATTTTCAGGATGAAAATTGTTCCATATGCTATAAACGAATTGAAATGTCAAGTGATGACACACTGCTTTTTGCGAATCGAAAGGAAACTCAAGGCTTCTGGAGAATTGTCATAATAACATAAGCCAGAAAGCCAGAGGATGCAACACAGACGAGAGAAAATGAGAGGAAAAACGCAGGGTTGTTCTGATATTTTAAGACGGTAATCTTCCATTAAATTGTACGAAAAGAAAAAAAAAACTTCTAAACAGAAAGAAAAATGTTGAATCCAGAGAATAACAGAAATGCCAACTTAAGTCTTTATCTTCAGGTGTGGCGTGGGCATGTAAAGAGCAGCAAAAAAAAACCTTTGCCTTTGAATTATAAAAGTCTAACATCGTCTTGTCAACACCACAGTCTTCCGTTCACACTCTCATGGGAGCAAGGGAGGAAAAAGCATTAAAAAAAAAAGCTGGTAAAGCAGTTTGATTGAACAGTGCTTCATGCAGAGCTGGGCACGGAACAAGACACAGTGATCTATGAGCAAGAAAACAATTTAAGAGTTCAGATCCAAGAGAATCCAGCACAGAATCATCCACACCACCATCTGTCTCTGGGCGAAGACTAAACTTTTCACCCAAAAAGATAGTCAGATGAGTTTTAAACTTGGGAACACTTTTAAAAAAAAACAGCAGAAATCAGTACACGTTAACAGGTGTTCACAGCATCATCAAGGCTGTTGTACTTGAGTCAGATGTACACCTGCCAGGCGTCACTGTGGGCTTATTTGGCCCATAGCACAGGACTGTGTGCTAAAATATGTACTTGTGTGTTTATCCCTGTGGCACTTGAAACTCGATTCTGTGTTTCACCATGAAAGCTGAACAACAATTCACACACTCACATTTACATCAACAGAGCCCCCTGAGGTTGGGTCACTACAACACGTCACTCTGTCAACAGCTCTGTACTGTAAACTGCAGGGAGGTTAAATGGACCTGAACTAAAGGGACACAGAAATCTGAAAGGGATATCCCAGCATTGAATTAAGTTAGGATCAAACACACCGTAAAACTGAGTTAGAAACCCCCTCAAGAGATGAAAGTTGCCGACCATTTGCTTCTCTAGTAAAACCAACTTTAGTAATGACCGCACGCTAGCAATACATAGCGGTTTGAGGAGCAATAAACAAACCTCAACCAAAACACCACTCTATAGTCACAAATAATGCTCAGAACAGCACCTAACTTCATCAGCAGTACATATAGGGTCCCAGCCGTAGCACTAGCCACCAAATATCTTTTTAACTTTGCCTGATTCTTTAACAGAGACCAAACACAACTCGCCTACTCTCCTCCAGCAGCCGCTTGTTTGTGGGGGGAGCCCTGATGAGTCGATCGGTGAGTGCAGCGGAAATTTTATGATTATTACTTCATAGAAATGCAATCAGACCAAGACGCTAAGGCAGAAGAACCACGTCTGCAGTGCTCATGCAAGATACACAAGAACTCTGATTGTATTTCCATGAAGTAATGATCATAAATGTTCTTCCTTGAGCTGCGAAACTCCGCTGCACTCACCGATCGACTCATCAGGGTCCCCCACAAACAAGCGGCTGCAGGAGGAGAGTGGGTGAGTTGTGTTTAGTCTCTTTGCTAAAGAAATCAGGCAAAGCTAAAAAGATACCCTATATGTACTGTTGATGAAGTTTTTATATATATATATATATATATATTTATCCCTTTAATGGTTATTATTGGCCATTGCTTGAAAAAATCTGGATTGGGCATCCCTGGTTTGGACACTGGTTTTGGCTGACATCACTTCATGACTTTAGGGCTCATGTAAGGAACTTTCTGTTGTAAGGATTTCACAAATACGTCTTTGCTGATCTTTTCTTCAGCACACCAGAGTACTGTACTTCCTTTAACACTGAACAAATAACTCTCACTGTTATCAGCAGCAGTTGTGCTGTAAATGGCCTTTCCTGGTGGCTACCCTGTCAGACAGATTTCAAACATCACAGATAACTATTAAGACAAGATCAGTTTTTCCATTGACGATTTTGTTTGCTTTTGTAGGTCATATAAAGGCATCAGTATTGCTTCCAGGCAGTTTAACAACCAATAGGAAGTTTGGTGTAAATCATGAAGGTCAAAACGAGAAGTATGCCTGTTTCAGACATGCTAATGATGTAGATTTAACGACTCAAAATTTCAGCTTCTTCATAAAATTCTGATTTAACGATTTTCCTTAAGCCCTTCACTTTAAGAGACAGTGACATAAAACAGATGAAAAGTTTGTAGTGACGGCGAAAAAGCCAATGAAAGGAATAAGATGAAAGCATTGATGAGCAGTCAGAGACTGAATCCTCACATCTGCACGATCATCCATTTACTCTGATGGGAAATCAGACTTCAGAACAAAAATAATGAGACACAGACAGAAAATAAGAGACAGGAAACAAAAGAGAAGCTAGGCAGCAAAAATATCAGGTCTAATGTGTGTTAGCATTCCATCAATATTCACAACGACACTAGTCCTAAAGGCAGCAGGCTTCATCACACACACACGCAGACACACACACGCTGGCTCAGCAGGAGGTTGTGTACTGTCACTTCCACTGACCTTCAGTGATGGATTCACAATTTTAGGCCAAACATACAGTATGCACTCATGGAAGAGGTTGTTGGGTCCGTCTGACCATTAAAATGAGCATTTTCTGATTTAATGACACTGCTGCTGTAAGTTTTCACATTGCAGCCAATTACGGCTCGACTGGCACGCCTTTTCTTCCATTTACAGATCGACAGGCACGGCAGCTATTTTTACCTCTGTATAAAAGTGGCAACTGTTTTCACACTCTGCCAACTGGAACTGTGCCTTTCATTAAGGAAATCTATTTACAGCTGAGCAGGGGGGCGGGGGCAGAGGAGCGGAGAAAGATGAGCTCCGATTATATCTTTCAATGAAAATTGTTTGAGGCTCAGTCTGTCATTTCATCACCAAAAAAACCTGGGACACTTTTTGGTGGGGCGGGTACCGCTCGAATCAAGACAGAGTGGTTTAATATCTGCACAAACGGTTCATGGGTGAGCTATCTCCATGACTCAGCTGGTGTCAATCACTGCTGTAGTTAGATGAGCAGGTCAGCAGACTGTGACCCCACCATCTGTGGATGTGTCAATGGCAATTAGGCTGATGAGCACATCAGTGTGCGGATAAAGGAGAGGAGAGTGAGGTTTCTGCACACTTAAAAGAAAAGGAAACCACAGAGGCCAACGATGCATGAATATCACTTCCTTTAGGGAGATCAAATATAAAGATGCACGCGTGTGCTGAAATTTTTTACACTCTGGTTTTTAATTGTAATGAAAGAAAGACTGATTCATTAGTCTGCAATATGCAAAATACTTACAGTGTTATTAGAACAGCTGGTTGAAGAGTAATATCAATCTTACATAGGCATGGGTGATAAATTCTCATTCACGATATATCCTCCATGATAAATATTTGCCATCTCATGATAAAAACGATAAATGCAAGTTGATGCCATAAGTGCGAGTGACGGACTCGCAGCCATAGCCCACATAGAGCAGAATAACAAACAAACATGGCTGAAGGTAATGAAGAAAACGTTTCTGAGCAGGTCATTACTGAACGAGGCTCCACATGAGGGATTTCCTTCAAGATTGGGGCTTACACGAGTGCAATCAGGTATGCCTGACATCGGACAATACATCTGCAAGAGTTTTTAATAAATGTTGAAAATGTCTTCACATTTGAAACTTGTTTGATGTCATTAGTTTTCTCCACCACTCAAACTTGTGGTTAAGTATCTTATTTGACTACTCCAACTGGTGTTCTCAAGACAAAATGAGTTTAAAATATAGATCGGAATTATAATATTTTTTATCGGGACTTTTATCGTTATCGCAAGAATGGAAAATCTTATCGTGATTAATTTTTTAGACCATATCACCCAGCCTTAATCTTGCATTTCACAATTCGTGAATCTCACGAACCTCTTTAGCGGCAGAATCATCATAAGAACTGTGTTTTATATAAATTATCCCTAATTAAAAGTTTCTCACTTCTCTTGAAATTATGCCATTTATCTTCAAGTCTCCTTTTAATGGTTTCCTCTCTTCTGAGTCTTTGAACAGAGACACTCAGAGCTCATTGTCACCTACTCAAAAAAGACTAAACAGCTGCGTGTCATCATCTCGGTAATTTCAGAGACTGTTATGATCTTATTGTCTAAACCTCCTGCTGCTTCTAATGCAGCAAAACTGACAGAGTGTGGCAGACCATGTTGATGCTATCCCTACCATGCGCCAGTAAACACAGCTGAGGGGTTCCCTGTTGGCCCATCCATTAAGTGCCAGTTACCTGGGTGGTGGACCATTCATTTGAAGAGGACTTAAAATACAGGGAGGAAGAAAAGACGGTGCCAGCTGTGGCTTGCGATGATGTGAGGCGGCTCTGCCAGACAGAGAGACTTTAAATAATGACCCCCCTTTACTCCCAGGCATGGTCACTGAGTGTCTAACTAACAAGCTCATTGAAACACGACACAGAGACTGAGGGAAACACAAGCCCCATTGGGAGCAGGTGGCTACCGTAGGATTTAATTTATGCTTGGTTTAATTACTGACAGTCGCCAGACTTTCCAACAGCAGAAAACACTATTATTGTGAACGTAATTCAAACTTTGGTTTATAAACAGAACTGTCAAAACTGATGAATAAATCAAGATCAGTTTTCATTTATAGCTGCGGTATTGTAGTAGTGTATTCAGGGTGTCTACTGATTTCAGTTCAGGTCTTAAATGATCTCTTATTGTTGGCAGGTGTCAGGCGACAGGAGGCGAGTTAAGTTCTGTAACGAAATAGGGCGAGCAGAAGCTGCGAAAGCTCTAATTTAGGATTGCAGTCACAGCTTTATAAAAATACAGGCATCCTAGCCAGTGATGCTTGCGTATGCAAAATACAAACTATGAATCAGATGTGAGAAATATTTTTTTAATAATTTCTAAATCAAATCTATATTTTAAGATAGTTTGGTTACATAACATGTGCAGCACGGCTAAAACGGAAATACTCTATACAGTAGTACACTGACTAAGTCCCGCTGGCAATAAAACACTCCCAAGAGATCAGAAAGACTTCTATATGTGTGGTTACAGCGGGAGGCAGGGGATCATACCTTGCATTCAGGGGCTTTCCTCAGCCACCGAGCAAGAAGAAATAAAGGGGGGAAACACTTTCATGGAAAGTATGCAACCATGTGAAAGTATTTAATCTCTAAGCCTCTGCAGGCGTGCGCTTGGAGCTTTTCAACATGCCGTTAGGAGCAGGCTGTCAACACAAAGGCAAATGTAGGCACATATACACAGTTCTCCAAAACACACAGACACATGAATAAACACAGATTTAAAGAGACCACTCTGTCTACTGGAGTTTTCATGAGACGAAACTTCTGCAGTGACCAGCAATCTTAGGAAAATAAAAGGTCGTTTCAGAAAAACTACACACAGACAGTCTATGTCTCGTACATCTTGTCTGTACAAGTCTGCCATCTACTTTAGTTCGGCTGGGTTTCAATCTGCGCTCCTGGGGACTTCCATTCTCAGGCATTACATGTAGTTGTGATCTAAGGGGGGATCCCCAATTTTCTTGGATTACAAAGTGTGAGAAGTATCCTAAATTTAAGGCAGACGGTTTCCTAGATTCTAGTAGTTTACAGATAAACATGGAAGAGAAAGTGATGAAAAGAAAATTATTCCAGTAAACATTGTTATTATAGGCCAAACTAAAATCCAGATATGTTGTCACAGTAGGGCTGGGCGATATGGCCTCAAATCAATATCACGATATATTTAGCAGTTCACCTTGATTACGATAAATGGACGATAACAACTCCACAAGCTGTTCACCCCCTCCCACATAAACTTTGTCTACTTCAGGCACTACAACTTTTGAACCGTCCTCCATCTCCTCACCTGTCTTTCCCTCTTTGTTACAGACTGGATGGGGTGTAGCCTACCTACACACATCCAACACCAACTTTAATTTATTTATTTTTGTGACAACGAATTTATTGACATGGGCAAAATGCCGTTGGTTATTGTCATAAATTTAGGTATCAGTAAATTTTCATGTGCTCCTAAGTTGAAAAAGTAAGGAGCACACAAAGAACTTTAGGGGCACAATGAAAATTGATCAAATATTGTGAGTCTTATTGGTCAACAAAAGTACTTTTATTTCAAATCAATTTTAGGTCTTTTGGTCACATGACATGGAAGCTATTGAAGAAAATGTTTAAAATTTGACTTTAAATTTAACACAAAAATTTAGGATAAATTAGGGAAATAAAGACGTGTGTCTTATCGTCCGACCTTAGTACTACTATTTGAAAACAATTTTAGGTCAATTGATCACATGACATGGAAGCTATTGAAGGAAAACAGCCTTTACTGAGAACATTAACCGGTAATTTATTGATGGTCCCTTATTTAACACCCGACGTTGACAGCGAGGGTGGCGAGTAGATTTATGCAAAGACACCGCAGTGAATGTCCATTGGATATACAACCTACAACTAACTTTGGCACGGTATTTACATGAAAAAACATTTGTTGCCTCAGCTGTTTTTTTTATGTGCCCCTAAATACATTTTACAATTCGTATATATCTATTTTAGTCGCAAATGCGAGTGGAACGGTCGCAGTGTCGAGCACTGGCCATATATCACAGGTTCAAAACAAGTACATTTGTGGCACAATCTAAAAACGCTTAATGCGGTTTATCAGATAAATCTACAACGTAAACTGTAGCCTATCCTCAAATCCCCAGAAAACCTTCAAAACAACATTCAGGGCCTCTAAAGTTGGTGAGCATATCAGTCTGCACAGGATACAGACTCCAAATCAGGACACTTTTTTCTTTCGGGCGTTAGACATTTCTCTGTAATCAGTCAGTCCAGATAGATGTGTGTGTGCATGCCTGTGTGTATGTGTGTGTGTGTATGTGAGGACTAACAGACGCTGGGACTCTTTGATTATGAGGTAGGGAGCAGGCAGTGCAGCTGTCCTCCTCTTAAAAGCATCTCTTCTGCTTCATTAGATGTCAAATCTGACCTCATGGTTGTTCCAGGCACCGGACAACATGAATCGAAGCATACTGAGGTCTCTTCCTGCACGAAGAGGAGGAAAGCACTTATACAGCAACAAAACTCCCTCCAGGGACATGAGAGAGGAGTGAAGGGAGATGCGAACAGAGCGACACAGCAGTTTGATTCCTGCCCCCTTCGCTCTGAGACCCAGAAATTGATAGCTGTATGTGCAGAGTTCACGGGGGAGCCAGCTGAAATGATATGAGAGGGAAGGTTTTGTGTACGAAAGAGAGAGTCACATAGAGAAGGACGACCTAAGACAAGATGATGACCCTGTCTTTCTTTGCTGAGTATATGCCGCTGCTGGGACAAATACTAGACATTAGGGGTGTCCCAATACGATATTGATATCAGATATTGGTATACATCCCAAAAAATTTGAATATTGGATGATATCGGCCTGCATCTATATCTCCGATATCAGCACTTCAATACAGGCAGTCCATTCCAGACTCCGCTCTGGCACCTCTATCGAGCAGCACCTGGATCCAGCAAGTAGAGCCCATGTAATCAACAACAACAACAGTGTGTACTAAGGTACTAACAAAGTACCAAGAAGTAGGTGTGATGTCGGCCCTGTGGCAGTATTTTTCATTAAAGTCCCAAAAGACATTGCAACCGAGTGCAAAACCTATCGCGCAAAAGTTTGTGCTAATAACGGAGCATTATCGGTATCGGACAACACTGCAGGCTACAATACCGGTATCGTATTGGAAGTCAAAAAGTTGTATTGTGACACCCCTACTAGACATGTATAATTGTTTCACCTTTAACATCTTTCTCTGGCTTGGAGGACAAGTCACAGCTTTGGAGAAGGTATTTACATGGTGAGTATTTGGAATAAAAGAAGTTAGCACAGAGTAGAGGGACCGGACTAGTCGCAACATCAAAAACCTTATTGAATCTGAGATTTCAGAGTGGAATTATCCAACATAGGGAGATCAGGGCAACCAGCCAGACCTCAGGGATGCTTGTTGGTTGGCATCTGGTGGCAGAGCTTGCATCCATGGGACCTAGTTGGGCTCAACCCCAAAAAAATGATTTGGAGGGCAGCAGGGCAAGCATGGGGGCCAGGTGCTTTGGAAACTGAGTGGCAGGGTAAGACAGGAGCCTTGGCATGCCAAATGGTTTCGCACAAAGAGTTGACTGACTGTGTCTGAAGGCTGCAGAAATAAACCAAAGGGAAAGTGAAAAGTTTGTCATTATAAGGTGCATTAATGCATATATACTTTACATTGTTTTACTTCAGATATGTACATACTTTTGAATAATCTCTCTAGAGCTGGGCGACAAACCGAAAATTTACTGATACCAAAATTTACGACAGTAACCGACGTCATTTTGCCCATATCAATATATTCAGTGTCAAAAAAATAAATCAATAAAAGTTGGTTTTGGATGTGTGTAGGCAGGCTATGGTCTCATGACCCTTTAAAACGCTGTCCTACATCAGAGACGTGACTCCACCCCATCCAGTCCGTAACAAAGAGGGACAGACAGGTGAGGAGATGGAGGACGGTTAGCAGCTTGTGGAGAAGTTATCGTCCATTTATCGTTGTCAAGGTGAACTGCTCAAAATACCGTGATATTGATTTGAGGCCATATCGCTCAGCCCTAGTCTCTTCTCAAACATGTTGAGGGTGGTGCAAGAGGTCAACTTCCTTGACCAGGTGCCACATGAAAAGATTTAACTATAAGTCTGAGATGGTGAAAACCTCCTAAGATTATTTTTCATACACTGTACCTACTCAGATGCACTTCCCTACTCATACTTGTGTGAAATAGACAAAGAAAAAGCCCAGACCTTGTTCCGTTTCGCGAGCAGACTTTATTTTCTACCTCTCTTGCAATAACACAGGTTGCCAGACAGGTTTAAAACCCCCCTTTTCCTTGTCTTTAGTGGCCCATCATTTCTCTTTCTTAGACACATCACAAAAGCTAGGGGTCTCAGAGGTCACTCCCTTGACAAATGGAGCAACTCATTGTGAGGAGGAAGAAGGAAAAAGAGAATAAAAGAGTGAAAGGGCATTTGTAGCTGCCAGACTGGGCAGCAACCCCGCCTTTTGAGGAAAAAAAAAAGCAACGTTTTAAGACTGACATCCACTTGAGGAAATTCAAAGCTGAGCCGCACGCATGGAGACAGCAGGATTGAGGGGGCCTACTTAATGCCCGTCCAAAGAATATGCTCAATCACACACACACAAGCTAGCATTTCCAATCATCCCATGGGACCTCAGCTTCCTTCTGAATGAGTGAGCCTGACACGAGCCTCTGACACAACCCCGCCATCCTCAGTCACCCCTTATGCGCACACACATACACACACTCACACGCACAAAACAAACAATCCCTCAGCAAAAGTATAGGGGCCCCTAGGGTGGGCAGGTGCAGCGGCAGTCCCTCAGTTTCTTCTGTATGTATTAGTGTGGATGTATATGCATGTGTGTTGGGTGTGTGATGGTAAGAGGCCCGTTCGTTCGCCGTCTGTCAGTCGAACACACTGCCTGCATGATGAGCCAGACTGTTTCTCTCTTCTCCTGGGTTTTTTTTGGCCGCAACAATGTGTTCATCTGCAAGTGTATGTATGTGTGTTTCCTTGCGTGTGAGTGGTACAACATCTGCTTGACCAAATACATCAATGACATCTAGGATTATGTATCATGTTAAATGTATGATCAAGGTCAATATAGTCGCTGACGCACACACACACACATACACACACACACACAGCCTGCCACCCCTGATGCTCTTGTCTCTGCAGGAGGTCCTGGCTGCATATTCTGTTCTGTTTGGTACCCAGCGGGCAAAGGATTTAAAGCTGCACTCGGCAAGATTTTGATCTAAAAATACATTTGTTTACTCAGCCTAAATCACAAACTAAGGCTGAAGATGAGAAGACTTTGCCATCTCCAGCTGAGGACTGGCCGTTTCACCTTTTTCAGCAAAGTGAAACTCTGCAGCCACATTTGTTTAAAACCAGTCATAGTTGCACAAAGACCGAACAAAAGTGAAATAGTACGACAAAAAAAGATGTAGTCACAAGCAGGAGATCTTTTCAGATTCTTTAAACAGGAACGATCACTAATGAATGAGCGCTGACAAGTAAAATAAACATGGAAAATGATTTTTGGGACTTTTTTAACTTTTTTTCCCAGCATGCAAAGCTTTTTAATGCAGCTTCAAGTCAATTTCAGTAGTGATAGTGCCTGTGTTAAAATGTGAGGGTCATGAAACATGGAAAACGTCTATCAACAACTTTCAGTGAGTATGATGAGGCTTTTCTTTAATGTACAAAAATTAATTCTTTCTTGTTTTACAGTTACTGCTCGAATGGCATAAATGGATTTCATATTTCCAAAAAAATGTCTCCCATGTTTCATGATCTTCCAGCAGGACAGCTCGGTGAATCAGCTGCTCTGGCTCATGACAAAGATTATGTCACACACACACACATATGAGCACCTTGACAGACAACACTGCTCCACATGAGTGAAACATGCGGATGGTGAGATATTCAAGCCACTCTCGCTGGTACTACATACCTTGTCAAACAGAGACTTCCATTGCTGAGAAAATGAAAAAAGAGAGAAAAAAGAGCAGAAGTGGCGTGAGAGCAAGAGATGAACAGAAACAGGTGCCTGCAGAGAGGAGCATCTGTTTAGAAATGATGAATCTTGGTAAAATGGACTCTCCTCCTCTCTATGTGCATTTGCCATAATTGTAGTCTTGCAATCACACACTGCTATTATCTTGTAACTGTGTCTAATGAGCCGCAGGAGAAGATAACAAGGTTCCAGAGCGTGGATCATTGTGTGTGAGAGGTCACTTTATTGTAGGCTAGGACACCTGATGGAGCAAGAATAGTGTTTATGTATGTGAAGCTTAGCCAAAGCTTACCCTTCTCCTGGAAAGGATGTGTTGTGTCTTTTTACCCTCCCTAGCCTGAAAAACTAAAGTTAATGAGGTATTTCATGACTTTTATATCTAACCATTTGAAAGTAACTTTAGGCTATGGCATTCAGTACAAGACTTAAATTTCAGTGCAATGGAAAGAGCAAGTGCAGGTGTGTAATTGTACAAAAAAATTAAAGATGGAAGTCACATTTGAGGGTCTTTTGAGGCACATACGAGTGTATGTAGGGCTGGGCGATAAAAGGAAGATATATAGAAAATTAATTTCCCTCAATAACGATATGAAACATGGTCAATATCCTTTTCAATAGTCGGCATTCTGCCATGTTTTGGTAGACTATACGAATAGCTAATGAAAAGGGGAGTTGCTCCGGGTCTGCTTCGCGCTGAACCAATCATGTGCTGAATTAGAACCAAGCAGCAAACAACTGCAGCTACACGCAACCATAGCACTTCAACATGTAAAGCTGACAGCACTGTCAGTATGAAAAATAGAAAATGAGTGCTACCCCCGGCAGAAATACAGATGAAGGCTCAACAGATGATGACATTGTCGACAACACTGTCAAGAAAACGTCGGTGGTGTGGAGGTATTTTAGTTTTTTGAGGTCGGACATGAAGCAGAGTAATGTGCACTGCAAATTATGTCAAGTACAGGTTCTTGCAAAGTCGGGGAATATCTCAAATCTTTTTCACCACCTGATGCAGTGCCACACGGCAGAGCACGCACAATGCAAAAGGTTGCAAACCCTGAGCGGAGCAAGGAGCCCATGGCGCTTGTGCAGCCAAAATGGCCAACCATTCAGACTGCTTTTCTAGTGCAACGCCTTACGACAGTAGCTTATTGTACAAATGGGTTTCTTGTGTACAAACAACCGTGCGTGCACAACCAGGGGGCAAAAGCCAGCTTCAAAGTGAACTGATATCGATGAAGAAGCCGTATTGTTAGCAAGTTCTCCCCGACACAATTGCAATAAAAATCGCTTTGTCTTTCATTGCATCAAAATTAGAAAAACACTTGCTGAAATGTCCATGAATTTTACTCAATTTACCAGGTTGTGACGTTGCTTTAGATGTTTCTAATATCAGGAGCAGGGTTGTAATGTTTGCCGATTGTTTGTTTTGCTGATTCGTGCAGTTTACAGCACAAGTCATTTTCTTTCTCTGTTGACTACGCTAGTAATCGGAAATGTCCTGCTTTCTTGCTGCGCGCCCTAACCTGCGACGACGCTGCACAGAAACCCGTCTATTGTTAAAGACATGCTATCAATAAGCACTGTTAAATTTCATTTTTATATCGTGATATATATCGATATCGTGATAAACTTTTTCCCAGCCCTAAGTGTACGTTAAGACTTACGTCCTCTGGCGCCATGGGTAGGACGTCAGTGCTCTCCAAAACCTCGATTTCCTCTCCCTCCGCGTTGGCGGCCACCGCCGGGGAGGAGTTCAGTGGTGTCTCCCGGGTTCCAGTCGTCATCCTGGGGCTGCTCTGCTCCATACACCCGCGTGGGAGAAGTGTCTCAGGATCGCCTCCACATGGTTCACAGTCCTTTTTTCGCTCGTCGTGTGCGTCAGCCCCGACAGAAGGTGAGGACGCCGATCATCATGCTCGCCTCTCTTTTGGACTACAAGTCAGTTTTTTTTCCAACTCCAGGTGAAATTACACCAAAGTGTTCAGCCCACTCCAGTCAATCTCAGTGCACCTAGGCTACTTCCACGTAGACAGCAATGCAAACAAATCTTCATTCGCAGAAAACAAAAAAAGTTGATTTTGTAATAGTTCGGTACTATTATTTATGGGCAGTAAAATCTTGTAACCAGGGCTTGTTAGTCAACAGAGGAAGAGCCTCATTGAGCTGGAAAGAAGCCTGGATGTTTCTCGCCATGAAAGAAAGCAGCAGCAGTCCAAGTTGGAGAGGCAGGGGACACGCATTGGCAGAGGGACTCCTCTCACTTCGAGATGCGGGTCCATCTGAACGAAATAATGACATCATCAAACACTGACAACAACATAAATGCGGGACGGAGATGGCAAACCGCAAAAGTCACACACGCCTGCTCTGTCCTAGGGGGGCAGCCGGTCAAAAAACTCGACTAAAACAGCGTAGGAACAGTCACACGGCGGTCTCACTGAGGAAAAAGTCAAGGCAAGTGCCCAATTTTTGGTGCGTCATGATACCTGGCACGCAGCTCCCTTGCCGGCGGCGTGAGAGTGGGGACAGCCAGCCGTCTGCTCTGAGAGGAAGCTTCAGAGGGGAGGGAGGGGACACACCGACCGCCTCCTCCGGGATGGCTGGTTCAGTTCCAGGACACGCCGGTCGAGACTCTAATCCACCACCGCATGCGTCTTCACAGACACCGGAGAGGAAAAGGGAAAGAGATGGAGAGAGCAGGCGGGGGCGAAGAGAGTGAGAGAGAGAGAGAGAGGAGGAGAGGTAAAAGGGGAGAGATTTGGCCGGCAGTGAGGAGGGATCATCAGACACTCCCACTCGGGGGGCTTCGAGGAACTCCGACACTGAACAGCTGGTTGGAACCGTCTCACCGGCGCAAACGCTGGAGGTGGTTTGGAAGCAGAAATGTAGAAGTTTTCTGACAATACACCAAAGTTATGTAGATTAATGCTGCCCTGTAATGTTACATTTAATAGCTAATGTATGGAGGCCGAGAACCGCCACTGCTGCAAATAAAAAAAATGCCAAAAAAAGAAGCGGAACCGAAGTTACCGATGCAAAAAACAAGAAACCAAAGCCGAATTTAAAAAAGACACAACGAAAGTTAACAACGCAAAAAAAAAGAAGTTCCTTACTGTGAAAATAAAAGGATGCAAGAAACAAACAAACAAAAAAAGCAACAAATGAAGTGAGCTGCCGGGGACCAATGACGATGATGCGCCAGTGTTTTCCGATCTAGGCACAGAAGACGAAGAAGAGTGGAAAGGTTATTGTTTAATTGGAGGATTAAACAACAGTGTCATGTTAGCTTTAGTTGAACTTCATATCAACTCGGACGCTACATGACCTAAACAAATGACAGATTGAAAAGCACACGAAGGGAAATTAAACAATAACCTTTCCACTAACTTCTTTATTCGTCTTCTCGCCGTCGTCTTCTGTGCCTGGATCGTAAAACATCATCATTATTGGTCCCCGGCAGCTCACTTCCGTTTTTTATTTAAATCCTTTAATTTTCACAGTAAGTAACTTATTTTGTTTACTTTGCCACTTTTTTTTTTCATTAACCTCTGTTGCGGCTATTTTTTTTTTTTTTAATCTGCACCGTTTCTTTTTTTTATTATTTGCAGCAGGCTTTGGTTTCTTTTTTTTGCATCGGTAACTTCTGTTGTGACTTCTTTTTTTTTTTTTTTTTTTTTTTTGCATTTTTTATTTTTTATTTTTTTTTTTTATTTGCAGCAGTGGCGTTTCTCGGCCTCCATACAATTGAACCACACACCTTTTTGGATGTGCCTTAATAAACTTTAAACCAGAAGTCGTTATCTAACCATCCTTGAAACAGCTAACTGGCCTAAACACCTGTAAAAATAGTTACTTAATTGTAAATCAAAAGGTGTTGTTCTCCTAAGTGGTTGTGAAAATCAAACTAACCATATCCAAATGAGCCATTTCTATCTCTATTTCTATTTATTTTTTTGGCACAGACTAAAAACAGTGCAATAGCTCCACCCCCATCAGGGCAAACAACAAAGTAATTAGGACAAAGACAGGTTATAAATCTACAATGAGTAGGGAAAGGTAAAAAAAAATACACAAATCGTCATAAATAGAAATAGACTAATCATCAACCAGAGATAGAGACAATATAAGTAAACATTAAAAGGAAAGAAACATGAACATAACAGATAAGGACATGTTCAAGACATGATTAGATGAGATTTCAATGATATTTTAAAGGATTTAAAGGCTAATATTGATTTTAGAGATACATCCAGATCATTCCATAGTTTCAGTCCTCTAAAAGTGATATTAGACTGATGACAAGAAGTTGGACAGAAAGGTAACTTAAGACGGCCATTTTGTCTTGTTGAAGAATATGCATATATGTGCAGTATGGTGCGGACAGTAATACAGACAGTAAATGAATCTTGGGTAGAGATTCTTACAGGGTTGCAGGTCAGGCATTGATAGAGTTATTCCACTGCTGCAATTCATTTAGATAGCTGCTGTGTCAAAATTAAAAATCAATAATATTCCTCCTGTAAGTGTGGCTGTGGTACTCAGGAATGAATTACAACATGCTGTTTTTTTTCATGTGAAAACCACGCAGCATTACACTGTTGAAGAGTGCTTAGTTCAGTCATAACAACATTTGAGGATGGGCTTGTTATCAGACGACTTTGAAACTTAAAAGTTAAAATTTAGATGCATCCAGATACCAATTCAATAAATTTTGATGGATTTTTTTTTATTCATTTATCTTCTTAATGTTGTAAATAAAGTAGTTTTGTCTCGTATGCTGCCACCTTGATTTTTTTTAATTTGCCCTCTTTTTTTCTAAGTGTTTGTGCAAATGTCTCTCTGTGTATCCTGTCAATATTTGCTGTCTATGAGTCAATTCCTCAGAGTGCTTCACGCATATTAAATCTCATCCTGTGTCATAAATACTAACTCCTCATGTACCCCGAACAGCATTCAAAAACCCTGCAACTGCCTGCTGTAAAGGTTCGTATAGGAAGGTGTGTCCATGGTGGTAAATTCCTGGTTGTGTCAGAGAATATAAACTGTCCCCTCCAGGTCTGCTGCAACAATCCACCAAATGACGGGGCCCCATTTCAGACAAACACCCCTCTATTACACAAAGAGACTTCTAACGGCACTAATAAATAGGTGTGAACCATGTAAGGAATGATATGATGGTGTTGGTGTGGTCTGCAGTGTGGAGGTTGATCAGTATCCATAGAGAAACTCCCCTAGGTACATTATGTGGTAGCATTGCCATGGAAACAATACGGCCAGTTGATATTTTTAACCCTTGGGGTCTTTTTCTGACACCTACGCAGCAGTGGCAGGTTAAAGTTGTAGTCTATAATGTTGCCAAGGATAGGACCCAACAGTCAGAGATTAGTAAACCTTGACCAGTTATCAATATTCTGCATGTTTATGTGTCTGGGGAAACAAGCCTAATGGAGCCATACAAATAATACCAGCCTTACAAGTACTTATGTTTAACTCACACATGCGTCTATTATCTATTCAAAAACTGAACTTCTTCTCTGCACAGCCAGTACCCGGTTAAAGCTTCAGGAACTGAATTGCTGATGAGTGGCGCACTCATTAATAGAATATAAAGACTTCAGGCTGTACAGCTGCTGGCATTTGCATAATGTAATATATCATATACTTCATTCTCTGCCTATACCAGAGCCTCGTTTTTGCGCCCACTACAAATGAACTTTACAACTAGACTAAGAAGAGCAGAGAAATGCGATTTTTCTCAAGTACACAAAATATGTGGGTGTATGAAACAGGTGTGTATGAAGGAGGAAAAAGAGTACTACAAAGATGCTCTAGTGGTAAAATGTCCCAGAATGAAAAGGGATAGAAAACGAGAAATTAACACATGGCTGTGAATGTTATTCTGCTCATAATATCCCTCATGCTGATCAGTTATATTACAAAAGAATAAAAGATATGATCTCCAGCTCAGTTACAAGCACCAATGGGAATTTCCATTAGGTGCTACTTACTGGGCAAAGGCAGCCGTGATGAGCTCTTGCTAGGTGTGTGCGAACACCAGCAGAGCAGCTGTAACGTGAAAGAGGGAGGAATCGGGGAAAAGTGTGTGAAAAGAGGAGGGGAGAGAGAGTAAGAAAAGATTTAGAGCAAGAAAAATGCACTCAGTGGGAGAATATCCTCATGTGTAAATTAACAACACTGTGAACTTTTGATACGATGCTCTCTGACAGCTATTCACAGGTGCTAAATATGCTCTATGATATCAGCACAAAGCTCCTCAGTGATGACTTCCTTTCTATTGATTTTCAAGTATCGATTTGGAGAAACAAAGCTGCTCCAAATACACTTGTGCGGACCTTTAATAAAAGTTTAAGTGCCTAAAATTACAGAGGGATGAATCTGAAAGGCGCAGCTTAAAATGTGTTTTATTTTACTTGCTGATGAGAGCAGAATTATTCTGCACTGTCATACCAGAGAGCCTCCCACTAAACAATGTAAATCACCACATTAAAAGAATCATCTCACCTCTCAGACTTGCTCATATCCCTTTGATGCCTGAAAAAACAAATTATGGCCAGAAAATGTAAAATTCTTCAGAGCTGAAATGTTTGTTTCACTTACTACTGAAAACCAAAAAAAAGTCCTTAAAATTTTTATTTATCTTGTTTGATACATAAGATGTTTTTGGAAACTAATAAACTCCAAAAGAGGACATTTTTATCATTTATCGGACTGTGTTCAGGTGGATTTTTGTAGTAATTTCTTGATTATATTGATTTGATTGAATCATCATGAAAGTATGTGTCAAAAATGATACAAAAGGCATTAAAGGGATATTTAAGATGATGTACTTATCCAAACACCTGGACAAACTAGTGTCAGTTTAAAACTGTATTTAGAAACACAGCACTCAGTTCAGACAGGTCTCCTTTTTTCATGTCATTATAAAGCAATGGTGACCCCTTGTGGTTCAGTAAAGCCTCTCACATGTCATGGCACTTTTCCTCCAAACAATGAAAAAACTGAATTGAAGTTTTATCATGTGCTCTAAAACTATAAAGTAGATTCCACCTACTTTATCATTAAGCTCCTCAAGCACCTCAGAGTCCACTCAAACCATTCTGTTTCCCAGCTCTGTAAACATTGAAACAAATCAGTCATTGCAGTTTTTTTAGACAGTTTTTATTGTAAACGTTTGGAAAGGCAGGGATAAATGGTTACATAAAACTTAACCTTGTGGCAAGCAGTGGCAATAGTACTGAAATTAATACCTTGGGCCACATTATTGCATCTTCTGGAATCAGGAGAGCTGACAGAGGATCACAACCACAAATCGATCTAGCTTCTCCATTACTCAAGACCCAGTAATCTTTTTGTCAGCGCTTCTTAACTTTATGATATCCCTGAATCACTTGGAACTGGACAGCAGCGTGGAGAGGCTTTTTTTTTTTACTATATGTACAGTCATTATTGAAGCACTAGAAAGTGGTCAGGGTCTAAAGCATGCAAACACAAAATGTGCAAAATAGCTGAAAAAAAATGTAGAATTTAAAGATCTGAGTTACACAGATATACACCAACGTACGCACAGAGGATCTGATACAGACACAGGAAGACATGGTAGGGAGCAGCAGACCCTTCTGCATATTCACAAAAAGTGTGCGTCCAAACATTTGTCCTTAGAAGGCAAACCAGATGCTGTCAGAGCAAGTAATCAATACTAAGATTTGTGCCAATCATTGAGCAGATTCTGAAGCAATAGCTCCGCGTTTAACGTTTTGAGTGTGTATCAGGCATGGCCATTTGGGACAAAGACAAATAAATCTAAAGTATCTATGTTATATACACTATTTACATATTTAGGCTAATAATAGCATTAAAGCGCAGATTAATTTCCCAGTATATGTAACAGCACATAGTTCTTTTCTACCAGCAAGCAAAGAAAAAATAACTTTAATAGACAATATGTTATATTTTACGTTATGCACCACAGCTTGTTAGCAGCTTACTCTTTTTAATGTATAAATATAGACATATTTTTGCAAATACTTGCAAACACATCGAGCAAATTAGCAATTTTGGTAGAAAATTAAATATATTTCTCTTGTATTCCCAAGAAGAGAAATCTACAGGATGAAATGCACGAAAATGCAAAATAAAAACATATGAAGAAAAAAAAGGTGGGGGGCGGGGCTTAAACCACAAACCATGATAGATTCTTAACACATTTTTTCATTTTCTGAAAGGAAAAGTTACGGCTGTTGCCAGAGGATCATCGTGGTTTGAGCAGCACTCTGTACATGGCAAAACCCAGAACTGCAAATACCGTGGCCCCGACGCTCGCTTTCAGCCAGAAGGTGGAGCTCCTTAGGTCAGCTTGGCTCACATGTCTGTGAAACACACAGAGACAGATATCAGACCCCTTAGAACTGGGTCTGTGTGGACTGATCCACAGCTCAGTAACTCATCATTCTGCCTGAGGTGAGGAATAATGGAGTGTAAGGTCTGAACCAGAAACAAATTTTATGTATGACTGTAAAAGTTTTAAGCAAATATGAAAGCATGGGTGATGAGCAAATAAATATCAACATGTCAAAATTATGGATTAACTGACAGCAGATCAGTTATAGAGACGTAAAAAAAAAGGAGATGTCAAAGCAAAGAAAGTAAAACTGGAAAGGATCGAGCGGAATACAGTTATACTAGGGCTGAGCGATGTGGCCTTAAATAAATATCACAGTATATTGAGCAGTTCACCTTGATAACGATAAATGGACGATAACTACTCCACAAGCTGCTCAACCCCTCCCACATTAACTTTGTCTACTTCAGCCGCCGCACCAGTCGCTACAACCTTTGAACCGTCCTCCATCTTTCCGACTGTCTTTCCCTCTTTGTTACGGACTGAATGTGGTGGAGTCATGTCTCTGACGTAGGACAGCGTCTTAAAGGGACATGAGACCATAGCCTACCTACACACACCCAAAACCAACTTTTATTTATATAGACGTCGGTTATTGAAATAAATTTCGGTAGTGGTAAATTTTCGGTTCATCGCCCAGCCCTAAGTTATACCATAACACAAAAAACAACAAGGTGGGACTGCTCTGTAAGATGAAATAACCAACACATAGTGACATGGACGACAAGAACAAGCTGACAACACAGATTTAAAACAGGACTGAGATTAAAAGTGAAAAAAGCAGAGATCTTACAACTAAATATAAAGAAAGGACTTAAACAACATGGAAAAAGAAAAGGAAAATGTGGCAGGAAACTATGAAGAACAGAAAAAAAGACATTTTTCTTAAATGGTGTCACATTGTGGAAATATTGTTGGCTGGTGTCTAACTAAGCACTTTTACATGCTGCCATAAAATACAACAAAAGGAGGGTCTCTTCTTCTTTTTTAGTATCTTCTCTATTTTTAAAAATTGACGCCTAAAAATAACACGACTTTGTAGAAGATAAAAGAGGGGGTAAAATGAGAAGGAATGAAAGGCGAGCAAGCATGAGGTAATGATGAAAATAAATCTCAAACGATGATCAAAAGGTACAGTGATGGTTGTAAAAGGTTTGGAAAAAAGGACCTTCTGAGCACAACAGCGTAGAGTTTGGCCCTGACCGTCTGCAGCAGCTCAGAGTTGAGGAAGTTCTGACACAAGCAGAAGGTGCACCGGTTACAAGTGCACATGCAGCGCAGCCGGGCGTGGCTGAAAAGAGATATGGGGAAGACAAACACCGACACACAATTCACATATTGAACACACAAGAAAAAGAAGAGTGAGATAAGAGTTAAAAGATGTCACCACCATAACGTGAGGAGTTAAAGGTCATCAGCTGAGACAGGACCCAAGCTGTGGATTAAATAAAGGCTGGTGTGCTGTGTGAAATGATCTAAATGTGTGCAGAGAGACTGTGTGTTGACAGAGCACTTTAAACTAACACACAGCTGGAGTGTGAGCACAGGGGAGAGATCGATGTTACAGCTCAGCAGGGGACCCTTTTACCCACAATGCAAAACAGTGTGGTATCAGAGTGCATCAATTCCTGCGGGTAGTGGAGTGCATTAATGTAGACTGAAGTGCATCATGTCTGAGACTGGCACTGGTGGAGAGTGGGAACATCCCCACCGGGAGAGAGTTTATCCTCAGGCAAGGAGGAGAGAGAGTAACAGCAATCACACAGTCTGTGGCACAGCTTTGAAATTCAACTGCAAACTAAAAGGGAAGAATTAATGCAAAGAGAAAATAAAATCTTATAAACTCCACCTGTTTCTGACAGTTTAATTTCTGCAGTGAGGCGCTAAGTGAAAAGAAAATCCTTGGAGGGAATGCAAATTGAAATTTTATGTCAAATAATCAAAAAGGACAAAGTGAGTGAACACAACTAGGAGTAAACCAGACTGAGGCATTAACCCAACTTCATATCCTTTTTAACACTTTTGAAAGCACAAATTTAA
Organism: Xyrichtys novacula; assembly: GCA_962446985.1. NCBI lineage: Eukaryota > Metazoa > Chordata > Actinopteri > Labriformes > Labridae > Xyrichtys > Xyrichtys novacula. The sequence continues at coordinate 30,352,867 of OY660866.1, read as the reverse complement.
TCTAGTGGGTGGCAATTTAGAATTACATCGACCACATCTTGCTATCATCATTTTGATCGTTCACAAAAAGACAAATTAGAGGATGTCAGCTGTGTACCTGTAGGCGCTCCTAGCTTTAACTAATTAGGTCTAATACAGATGTCTAACAAGAAATCCTGACTCTGAAGGCGTAAAGGGTCAGTTTTTGTTGACACGGGTTTTATTCATGTCTGGATTGTCCAAGTACTCGATACAAGTTTGTGTGCAACAATAAAACTCAACAGTACAGCAAGCTGTGGTCTAAACAAGATTACTCAATCTGTAGAGGACAGATGGCTGCTGTTAAAGCGACGAGAACGAGACAGACTTAAGAGACACATCAGTCCAAATCAAAGTCATTTCTCATGAGATGAATATTTTTCTAATTTCCATTCTATAATCTTTAAATTTAGAAACAGCCACTGTAGTGTAAAGACAATTTATGCCTTCTACTTTCTGTTCACAGTAGTTTTACTTTTTCAGGATGTGCGTCCCTCCTTCGAGTACACTCGTCTCCTCCGGCTCTCTCTTCTTCTTCCTTAACAGTTTCCCACCACTCTGCTGTTGGACGGGGAGACCTCACCTCTCTTTGTTCCTCATCTTTGCCAAGCATTTGTGGCACTTTTCAGACCAAGTACATTGCCTCCCAGCTGCCCAGTGTGCTTAACAGCAGGCTGAGTACCCCCTTGTTTGCTCCAATCCATCTTTAAAAGCTGCAGACTGTTTGTAGTTTGTGCACCAAACTTTAGCCCAGCAGGGAGTCTGTTGATCTGAGGTGGGGTTTTTTTCTTGATTTCATCTTTTGTTCTCCTTGTTTTATTGGAGTTTACTTTCTCACTCACATTCTTCTATATCAAGCTCACTTTAGTAATATTCAGATATTTTTCCATTTTCGCCGAATTCCATTTTGCATTTGCTGTCAGTCTGCTTTCTGTCCAAACCCTACATGAGGTAATGGATGCCGTCTGCCTCCTCACTGAGTGAATCCACCCCAAGAACAGCACCCTCTGGTGACGGGCTGCAGTATAGATCATAAATCCCGCCTCCTCCAGCAATCCCTATGGAGCTGTGGACAAACTTTAGAAATTTATTCCACAGAATATATATTTTTTTCCCCTTGCTTGCGATGTTGACATGTAGATACTGCAAGACTGTTTTGTTTAAGACTGGCTCAAGTCCTCTTTTTTTAAGGGGTTCATGTTTTCTATGACTGACACTTGATACCGCCAATGGGCGCACGAAGAGTCATCACAGCGACTCACGGCGACTCTCCCGCCGAATGCGTACAATGCTACTGCACAATGTGGTTTCAGGAAGTAGAGAAAAAAACGTAAGTACTGAGAGCTTTTAGGCTTCAAATCCGTATACGAGCGGAAGGCGGAACCAAGTTGTCCATAGTATATACAGTCTATGGCGTAATCCAGTCAAACCTTCATTTGAAAGCCACTGCCTTCTCCCCACTCTTTGTCATTTATGCGAAATGCACGCCAACATTTGATGGGATGTACATGTCATTCATTAACCTTGGTAAATCAGGAACTAGGTGTCTCAGTACTTACGGGTACATGGCCATTGTGGTGAGCTTGGTGTAGATGTCTCTGCTGGGTGCTGCTGTAGTGTTACAGGTGAAGTATTGAGGGGGTGGCATTTTGTGCCTCCTGCAGAACTCCAGTGGAGTGCAGCTGTACATCTGTTTGGCCTCCTGCAGGTCAGACTTTGCTGCTATCATCATACATGGAGTCTTGCTGTCCATGAAGTATTGCTGATGAGGTAAAGACAGGGTGGTGAGTGATAATCCTTCTCAAATTACATTTCCTTTGATTGTTTGACGGATTTACCTTGAAAACTTTGGCGCAATATTCGAAGGAGTAGGGGTTGCTGACATCATAGACCAGGCAGACAATGTCACAGGCCAGATCAGCATCAGACAGGTAGTCAAAGTCCGGGAACACTTCATGAAGCTGAAGAGATAAATGGAGGGAGAGGAGAGGAGATTCACCAAAAGGGTTTAACCGTTTCTGAGCATAGCTGCTGTTTCGCTTGTTTAGAAGCCAGATGAGTCCCAGTGGTTATAAAGAGCGAACAAAACCGAGGCATCAGAGCAGAATTTCTGTCCAGTTATCTTTCTATGAGCGCTGACAGAAACAGAGCTGTGGTGCTGGCGACTGTTTCAAAGTGGATTCAAGGAGAAAAGAGAGAATTTCAGCAAAATAGGGAGCAATCAAAGCGCCGTGTGTTGGAGCCAAAAACACAATATTTAAACATGGATGGAAATTAATCAGTTGTTTATTTACTAAACGTGGCTGTCTAAAAGTAGCCTTTTTTAAGGATTTTCTGTGAATGCAATGACACAAAACACACGCTGCTACATCTACGTCCATCAGACAGCATATAGACTCCTCAACCACACACAACAAGCCACGCTTTCGTTTCCCAGGCAGTGATTTCTAATCCTATTGTAAAGTAAGTGGAAATGCTTCCTCAACAATAGCAGTAAGGTGAACATGATAAGAAGCTTATTTCAACAGCCAGGTAAGTGCAGCCAACCTGAGGCTGGGCCGACCTCACAGCCGACAACTTCACTAACAATGCGGTGCTAAATATAATGGTCTGAGCCCCCGTGAAGCTTGCCTTCGAAACAACATTTATATATCTTTTTAAAACACATCTTTATTTGTATTCACACAACAACATCCAACAATTTAAACATATGGCAGTAATGAAAATAATAATGAAAATATGAATAATGCAGAAGAGGTAAATAAAGAAAATGTTCTAATAAATAAATAAAATTAAAAAAAATTAAAACATAAATTGAACCAACAAATTACTGAACAATAGATAATAAATACATAAATAAAAAAAATAATCATCTAAAATAATAGCAATAATAATCAATTACTATGAATATGGAAACGGCATATTCAAGTATATCCAAATAATAACAAAAGTTCTGATACTTACAAGAAGGTATTTCTCCTGGCCATAAACATATGTTGTGCTGATAGCGTAGTAGGATCTGTGCTCTTCTTTAATCGTTTTTTGGCGCTACGGAGAAAGACGAAATGACAAATAACAAAACAGATCATGACATGAGGCTTAGGAGAACATGTCTATGTAAACTGGTCCATAGTTTATATGTATATATGTATATATGTTAATCCCATATATCCAAGAAAATGTGCCTCAATCAATTTGGCCATATAAACAAAGAAGTCCTCTTCATACCAGTTATTTCCTTTTATATATGCCTCACATACATATATTAAATTCCATAAATGTTTATTGTTGTGCAGGTGACACTCAGTTATAATTTGCAATAAGCCATATGATGAGGACCTCACAGCTACATGGCCAACGATTTTCTGCCACTTCAAGCAGACTAACATGAAGTTCTTGTGCCGAAACATCCATGAAATGTGTTCCCAATGACTAACTGTGCAGGATGACATCAGCCTGGCATTGCTGAAGCTCTGTTGGACCAGGATATGTCCCTCGACATCCTGTCCCACAACAGAAAATCAAGGCCATGCATTTGTTAAGTCCAAATTACATTATTCCAATGCCCTACTATTAGGCTGCTCTAATAAGTCTCATTAACTCTTCAGCTGGTCCAAGGTTCTGCAGCATGTGTAAAGGAAAGGACTAAAAAGAAGAGATCCTACATCTCCTATAATATCTTCTCTGCACGGATTCCTTGTTGATTGTAATATAGAATATAAAATAGATAATAATACGACAAAACAACATAGAAAAGAATATAAAACCCTATTTCTAAATGTAGATTATTGGATAGTTGTTGCAGACTTACAGTTCCTATAACCCGTTTTAATAGTAATAATTGCAGCATTAAGTGTCATCCACTCAACTATTGTCATTATTCTCGTTGTTATTGATAATATTTGGTGTGTTTCTGCTTTTATTATTGGCACTGTAACCATAAATTGATTATTGGAGTCTGTTTTCATCACTGTCTTTTTACCCCTCCATGTATTAATCTAACTTGGTCCATTTAGTGCCAGGTGGCCGTTTGCCATGAGCCTGGCTCTGTTTGAGGTTTCTGTCTCTTTAAAAGGATTTTTTCTTGTAATGCCAAGTGCTCCTCCTCACATTGTATTTGTGTCGTAGAGTCTAGACCTGTTCTCAGAGTAGAATGTGTTCAGACTCATTTTGTAATGATTTGCTGCTATATAAATAAAGCTGTTTGATTTAAAGTTTACATTTTCCTCTTATATCCAGGACACCGTTAAATATCTATGTGGGCAGCCTTTGCATTTAAACGTATTGCACGTGTTCAATATGCATGATCATATGTTAAATACCATGAGGTTGCTTCCAAGAAAGGCTTGAAGGAAGCCGCTCTTGCCGCTGCCAATATCTCCAAAGACGTTGCAACGGAAAACGCTGCGCTGGGTCTGTTTCTTCTGCAGGTCAATCTTCTTAGCTCTGGTCACTGCAGGGAGCGAAACATACTTGTGAGGTTCAGCGTGCACAACACACGGCTGCTGCTGTCAGTAAACAACAACGTTCTTCCTGAACTGTTGCATCACCAGTGTAATGAGAGGATTGATTTACTGGTGTAATTACAGATAGCACCACCGCTGAGTATAACAGTGACATTATGACTCATAAATCTGTATGAAAACTTCATCACACTTAAAATTAAGCCATTTTCCCTCGTAGGCAACAACAAAATTAAGTTTGACTGTGCCTAGAGCTCAAGTTTATCTAAATATCAGCCTGGAAAAGATCATGTGCTCTGAATCACCTGTAACTCCTGCTGCTTGGGACTCCTGCTCAGCAACTATCGAGTAACCAAGGTAACCCAAATACTCCAAACATCTCTGGACATCCAGATATGTTGTTAACCTGAAACAAAAAAATGTATAAAGCAGTACATGGTTAAAAGTTTTTTTTTGTGGATTTTTTAAAACTCACAAATAAAGACCAGTATTTAATCAGCAAATGGGCCCTTAATCAAAGCCAGGATCATGTCCTTAATTTCACGTGAGTGAATAAAGACCAGTTGCCAAGTACTGGCCAGGCTGTGCAAGGCAAGCTCATCCTAATGGTGCTAAATTCGGTCCACAATGACCTGAATGGAAAGGAAAGTCTTAACCATTTCATTCAAAGGTAGATTCATGAGCAATGTGACACAAATTTTGTCCAAAAACAGCTCGTTAAAAAAAAACAGTTTGTTGTGTGCGCTGGCACCTTAATATCAATATAGTCGTGTCTGAGTTGTATCAACAGACTTCATGTACAGATTTGTATCAACAGACTTCATGTACAGATATAGTATTTCTATGTCATCGGGAGGTGAATCTTTGTCATCATCACTGAAGATTTTAAGCGTGACAAAACTTTTAATGATCTGCTAATAACAGATGGAAAAATGTCTCTCTTTGCAGTCAGTCTCATTGAATAGAGAGGGGTCTACTTTCTCTAAATGAATCCATAACGGCTCATTTAAATGTATGTAAACAACACTGGCACATAGAAACACTGTTTGTTCGGCAGTGCAGTTGTACACTTTGCACATGCTTTGTGAATCAGACTATGTTTTGTTTTGTTTGTACATTTACACACACTCGATCCTTTTGTACTAACATGTGTGAATAATTACACTCTTCAGACCGAGAATTTAATACAAAGGCCTGCCCCTGATACAAGCCTGCTTCAAATAAAGGCCTGGGGTCTTCAGCAGGATCTGCAAACAGAGACCCTGGTCTCTGCAAACAACTTACAATAAATCCTAAAATACTCTTTCAATTAATTATAGTTCTATTGTTAATTTTCAATCAGCGATTGTTATTGAAAAACATGACCGTGAGTGTGGCCTCTTTTCTAAATTATATGGCTAGATGTACTTTTGGTGGTCAAAACCAGTTCTATTGATATTTAGCTACTAAGAGGAAAATAATGATTTTATTTATGCTAGTGTTGTTATTTAGGGGTGTCCCTAACTTCTGATATGATACCGATATTGTAGCCTTCAGTATCGGTTGATACCGATATTGATCCGATATTGGGACAAACTTGTGCATGACAAGTTTTGCACTTAGCTGCAATGTCTTTTTCGGGCTTTAACAAAAAATACTGCCGACATCACTCCTACTCCTTGCTACTGTGTTAGTACCTAAGTACACACTGTTGTTGTGATTACATGGGCTCTACATGCTGGAACCGGGCGCTGCTGGATAGAGGTGCTGGAGCGGAGTCTGGAATGGGCCGCTTGTATCGGAGTACTGGTATCAGAGTTTTAGATCCAGGCTGATATAATCCGATATCAGTATCATATTGGGACCACCCTATTAATATTGTTGTTGTTTTGTTTAATACAATTAACAGTTACTTACGTCCACTGGGACAGATATCCCTGGTATGTGATCCATCCTTGTTCATTAGTGCAAACTGTGTTATTGACATCTGGACCCCAGGGCATGTAGGGAAAAACATCAAACAGGTCTCTCAGCTCCTCTGGTGACAAGGCACAGTCACGGTCCTGAGGGTGACGAAACAGGAGGGAAGAAAAATTCAATCATTTTCATCTGACAACAATACGGCGTCTGGAAGCAACAGCCCTCTTTTCAGGGCCTTCATACTGGGCAATAGAGGATTTATGACAGCGGCTTCCTGTCCGAGCCACAAATTGAGTCAGAGCTAAGAGACCAAGTGGCGAAGAGAGGGTTGTTGAATGAAATAGATATGTCTTTAGATGTGTAATGAAACCTGAAGTTTCTTGTCCTTCGCAGCGCCGTTCTGCTGTTTTTCTCACATTTGGTATTAAGGGCAGGAATTATTTCCGACCGGGTTTTAAAGATTAGTTGTGAGTGAAACTGCTTCCGGTCATTTCTAGCTGAGGAGGTTAACAGGATACTCTGAAGCATACATTCACCGTCGGACTCTAATCACTCGGACAGAAAGCAGATCCTGGCCCTAGCTGCCACTTTGGCTTTCACTCTAACCTCGTAGCTAATTCTCCTGACAATCCCTCCTCACAGACAAGGAGTTAAATCAGGTCTCAGCGGGCAGTCGGCCCTAACTGTGCCAATGTATTCTGGTTTTGTAACTGATTAGCTTTTTGTAAAGGCCTCGGCGGGTCAGAGGCTCAAGTTAAAACAGAAGCAGGCGCACAGATTATACCTTGTCATGTTTGTCAAAGACGCTCTGGAGGAAGAGGTAGGCATTGTGGTTGAGCTCCGTGGTGCAGTCTGGAGGAATTTTTAACCTAAGAAAAACATCGCAAGGTTAATATTAATGTCAAGGCACTCGTGTGGAGCGCAAAGCAAACATGTGTGAGCTTGATCTGTAAACACCGAAACCGGTTTATAGAAGGAGGAGGTCGAGACTTACGAAGGGAAGAGGTAGTCCTGATTTAACTCCAGGTCGTCGTCGTATCCAAACCTCCTTAGCACTGTCCACGTTGTTTCATGGCGTCCTCGCTGGATAAAAAGGGTGTGGAGGAACAAGAAGCCTGAGGAGAAATATCATTAAAACATCAGTCAAGTGAAGAAGTGATGATTGTATACACAGGGGTGGAGAAGGCCCATCAATCCACTCCCACCTTTCAGAGTGAGTCCGTTGTCACAAACACCATCACTCATGTTCTTCCGCACCACATTTTTTACATCCTCCAACGCCTGAGGCTCAAGTGGGGTGTTGAAGCACGTCCGCTGTGAGAAATCAGACACAGAAGCCTTTGATGAGAAAGCCAAACCTGGCATTCAAAGAAAAGCTCTAAAACTTTTAATCCAACTATGCGGGGTTATTAGGCGTGATTTGACTCACCTGGAAGAAGTTAAGTTCATGATCGTTCAGAATCCCGTCATTGTCCAGGTCAGAAATTTTGAAGATCCGGGTCAGAGCTTTTACACAAAGTAACTTCATCTGGAAATCACAGCGGGAAATGAAAAACCACACATAGAAGATTGTAGATGTAGAATGACAGTTCTCCAAAATATAACTAAAGCAATAAAGATACCAGACACTCCAGATGTAAGTAAACATGGTAAGATTTTCACTCTTACATTTTTCTTCTCGGGGCAATAGAGAGGTCCTGTGGGGTGCAGAACTGCTTTTTGAGCATAGTAGAACAGCTCTGAGATGTTCTTCAGGTTTTTTGCTGAACACTTGAAAAAGAACAAGAGAAGAAAAAAGGGGAAAAGGGGTTAATTCACCCAAACATGTAGTGCGACTAGGGCTGGGCGATAAAACAATAATGATATACAGTATATCAAAAATTAATTTCCCTCGATATCGATATGAAACACGGTCAATATGATTTTTGATAGCCGGCATTCTCCAATGTTTTGGTAGACTATAAGAATAACCAATGAAAAGGGGAGTTGCTCCAGTTTGCTGAACTGACCATTCACTCCACTTTCTCTAGTGCAACGCCTTCTGACAAAACATTAAAGAGACACAAAGACCTCACAGATGCAGTAACTTATTTTATTGCAAAAGACATGCGACCAATAAGCACTTAAATTTCATATAAGAGTAACAGGAAACATTTAACATTTATGAGTGATTTTTTCATATCGTCTTTTATCTTTTATCTCTTTTACCTCTATCTTATTTCGGCTTTACTGTCTTTTTAGCTTTTGTTATACTTGTACTCTTTTCTTAACTAACCTTTTAGGCCTTTTATTGTTTTATCTCTTGCTCATTTCTGTTGCTCTATTTTATCATTACTATTATTATCAGTGCTACCTGTTATTATTTTATTATCATTGTTGATATTGCCCTTTATATTTACTATTCTGTTTCTGCTTTTGACCCCCCTTTTAATTGCATTTTCTTTTTTCTTAACTACTTTATGTTTTTATTTTGGTCCACATGGTCTCATTTTATGTTGCATGGTTCTTGTATTGTCTGGGTTCCTTATGACAGGAAAATAACCTTCAATTCGTTTTAACTGAGCGTTTTGTTTTTATGTCTTTTTTCTACATGTGACTACATGTCAAAGCACTTTGTAAACTTCTGTTTTTAAAAGTGCTATACAAATACATTTATTATTATTATTATACATAAATATCGACTGATATGAAAAAAAATATATCATGATAAACTTTTTCCCCATATCACCCAGCCCTAAGTGTAACTTCTATCTTGATCCAAACAGAAACCTTTACACCTTTACAACACTGGCACAAGCCGAGACGTGATGCAAAGTCGGGCCAATCTTTGTTTACCTACCTGTCTGAGTTCATCTACGTGAGTTTCTGTGTGTATATGTCTTTATATACTGTGTACAGGTGTGTGAGTGTGTGTTAGTTAAGTCATGGCCAGACAGGGTATTAACACACAGGATCTGTCTGAGCAACAAGCCCATCTCATTAACCGGTCTGAAAAATCACAGGTACAGCCCTGTAAGGAGATATAGATTATCTATAAGCTGCAGACCTCAAGAGTTCACTAGTTCAACATCTCACTGCGTTCAACTGAGGATTACACCTAAGTCCCCTTTTCTAATATGCATTAGTGAGAACTTGTAGAAAATGTCGGCACAGCCTGCTTATCCACACGTCCCTCACAGTGTGAACTTTGAAAGCTTTAGTAATAAGAAACAAGTCTTCAGCTTTGGTTGATGGAGAGGATCATAAACATACAACAAGGCTTCAACATGCTATCAGTGAGCCAGGTCGCCAAGTGACAGTTAATGCTATTATGGATTAATCCTCTGATTCTTTTAAGGATTAGTAATTAGGTCTTTTAGTGTCAAACAAAAATAGTAGAAAAATGCACACTGTCATTTTAGAGTTCAGAGGAACATCTTCATATTTTAGTCCACTTTATAAACCAGAAACTAGAGTCTGTCATAAATAATACAGAAAGGCAGCTAATCCCAAGGTTCAAGAAACTGGAAATAACTCACATATTCTCTTAAAAATAACTTAAACTGATCAAAATCAAGAATATTTTGCAGTTAGCTTTCCCCCTTATTGACGAACAAATCAACTTTTGTAAAGCTGCAGAAGGAGAATATTAAAACTCAGACCTGTATTCATTCGCTTGTTTGGTTTTGATCGTTTTTTCCTCTACAATATACACTCTGGATTATTTGAGAACAGGTCATGAATCTTCCTTATCTGTTCAAACAGTGGCACGAGGAGAAGTTATTGATTTCCATTTACGTTTACTTCCCCTATAGAGCTTAAGCAACATACCTGTGCTGTCTGTTGTCTGCTGTAATAATCAATGACGCTGTCTAGGGGACCAAACCAAAACCATTCAATGCTTCATAGAAAAGTCCGTTTCTCTCACCTCAACACAAGTCTCTATCTCACTGTACTGGTTCATGATGGGCAGAATGGTCTCCATGCTGCTGTGCTCCACCAGATCAGATTTGTTCCCCACCAGGATCAGAGGAACCCTGGAAATTATTCATACGAATAGATATAACACAGAATTTAGCAGATGTTACTTGCAAGGACTTCTTTTACATTTAAAATCCTGCTCTCCTGAAGGCTGAGTTCACTTTTCCACCCTGTGAGGATAACTCATCTTTTCCAAGTTACAGACTTCCATGAATGACTTTTTGTTACTAAAAAAGAAAACCTCTTTTTGCAGGTAGACAAACTCAAACAAACAGTCTTTTTTTTCCTTCCACACAGGTTCATACCTGCTGTCCTTGTCTGTGTTCTCAATAATGAGGGGAATCCAGTGGCTGGTAACCTGAGTGAAAACAGACGGTGCAAAGATGAATCATTTAATAACATCCACGTTTCGAGAGACAGCTCTTTATTTACACAAGTGATAGTGTTAACATGTTAAACAAACAAAATATGGAAATGATACCAGCGGAGGTGGCTCACCTTCTCGATTGACTTTTTGCTGTTGACTGAGTAGACAATGCAAATCACATTTGCCTATGTGAGAGAGCGTCACAGACAGTCCATTAGGCTTTTTCCCTTAACTCAGCACATCTTTGAATGTTAACAGAAAAGCTTCAAACTCTGACTGACCTTAGAGATCTCCTGAAACAGCTGCTCATCTGTCTGCTCCGCCTCTGTGCAAGAATGACAAGAGTACAACAATTAAAACAAAAAAAGATTTACTTTTCTCAATTTAAAGACAAGTTTGATACTTGTTTATCAAGTTTACAGCACTGGTTTGAGTAAAATATAAAACAATTGGAGGAAGTTTTCAAACAAAGAAGTACCTGAATAATCCACAATGTGTGTGGGAACTCTCTCTGGTGTCACATCTGCAGGTATGGTGATTTCCTCAGCTCGGTAGGGAACCTAGGAGCAGAATAACAGAACTGTGAGATATGTTTACAGCTGATGGAGAGCTGTGTTACCTGGCTGTGTTAAATACTTGATTCTCATTGGTCAAAAAAAGAGCATCAAATTTATACTTTTTAAAATATATCCATACCACTTCTGGGAATTCCTCGCTGACCAGGGACATGATGAGAGACGTCTTGCCCACTTTGGCTGTTAAGAGAGACAGACAAGAGAAGTGAGTACAGAAACGGATCCTCCTGTGGATGAATCTGCACAGCCTCATTACAGTCCATAATAACATTTAAGGAACATTTTAACATGGTTAGACTCATGTTGTGGTGGAGCTGTTCAGGCCACATGACAGTGACACAGATTCTGCATAATGGACATCGCAGAGTATTTTTAACTTGCAGTTTAATAAGCCAGAAACCTACAAAAATAGGACCCTGTGTCACGGAGGTAAATTCAGGGGAATCTGTTGGGAATTTACCTACTTGATTTCAATATTACAGAAAATTTAATGACGAAATATTGAGAAACAACGATGGCTGAGAACTGCCACTGCTGCAGATAAAAAAAGAATGCAATTAAAAAAAAGAAGTCACAATGGAGGTAACCAAAGCAAAAAAAAAGTGACAATGCAAAAAAAAAAAAAAAAACATGTAAGTAACTTTTTTTTCCCCATCACCACTTTTTTTTTGCGTTGTTACCTTCTATTGTGGCTTTTTTTTTATCTGCACAGTTTTTTTTTTGTTCTGTTTTTTTAGCAGTGGGCTTAGGTCTCTTTTTTCTTGTGTCAGTAACTTCCATTGTGGCTTTTTTTTATTTGCATCATTTTATTTCTGGAGTTAGTAACTTTTTTTTTCCATGCCACTTTTTTTTGAGTTGTTAACTTCCGTTGTGGCTTTTTTTTAATCTGCACGCTTTTTTTTTTTTAATTTGCAGCCGTTATGGCTTTTTTTAATTGTATCCTTTCATTTTCGCAGTAAGTAACTTTTTTTTCCACCACCACTTTTTTTGTGTTGTTTACTTCCGTTGTGGCTTAAAAAAATTTTTTTTTATCTGCACTATTTTTTTTTATTATTATTTACAGTGGGCTTTTTTATTTTTCTGCACCAGTAACTTCTGCTGTGACTTCTTTTTTTTTTTTTTTGCATTCTTTTTTATTTGTAGCAGTGGCAGTTCTCGGCCACCGTAAGAAACAGTACAGTAAATGGCCAGTGTGAATAATATCTTATATAGAGCATAAAATAACTAATCTATTTAATTGCACTTGTCTGACTTTAATAGGATTTCTTGCTGCACAACAATAAGTCATCCTTCAAACAGAATCACAGAAATCCTGCTTCAACTTCAGAGTTGAACCAAAACCATCACTATGAGACCCTGGTCTGTCTGTCAGCAGCATCACATGCTGAAGCTGGTAGCATCCGTGAACACTCAAACCTGCAGACGACCCCTCAGACCATCCCAAGCTTTACTTACGCTCTCCCACCAGTAGTATCCTCACGTCTTTGCGCATCTTCTCCGGCTTCGACAGACTCGTCAGACAGGGCTGTGTGAAACATTTATGCTCCCGTCTGTGTGAAGGATACAGCCAGCCAGCTCTCCACGGCCTGGCTCGCTTGCTAACAGCTACGTTCGCATTTCAGCTTCAGTTCACAGTGGTTAGAAAACAGAGACACTGCACTGTGAGAGGGACACTGCCAAACTGTTACTTAGAGGAGATCAACACGCTGTTTTCAGTACATCCCCGTCTGCAAAGGCTCGGTCAGTCTGTCAGTGAGCGGTTCCGATGATGTGTCAATCGGCTCATCTGCACATCAACTCAACAGTTAACAGAATTATCGGCCTATGCGCTAGCAAGCATGTCTCCGCCACGCCCCTTCAGGCTCAGCTGACTGTGAGAACAGCAAAGATCGCATATTGAACGAAGATGAGTGTGCCTGTGGGCCACAGCGTTGAAGATAGTCATAGATTCACATGGATGAGATTTGTCTTGCGTACTTAAAGGGATATTCCGACGTAAACACAGGGTCAAACACACCGTAACACCGAGTTAGACACCCCCTCGAGAGATGAATATTGCTTTCTTGGTAGCTTTCCTCTCTAGTTATACCAACTTTAGTAACGACCGCACGATAGCAATACACTGAGGAGCCATAAGCAAACCTCAAACAAAATGCCACTCTATAGACACAAATAATGCTCAGAACAGCACCTAACTTCATCAACAGTACATATAGAGTCCCAGCCATAGCGCTGACTTCATTTTCATGGAAACATGATCGTAAATATTCTTCCTTGAGCTGCGCTGCCCTGCTGCAGTCCATAATGGACTGGCCCGACGTCTTGCAACAAACAAGCGGCTGCTGGAAGAGAGTAGGTGAGTTGTGTTGAGTCTCTTTGCTATAGAAATTAGGCAAAGTTAAAAAGATGTTCGATGGCTAGTACTGTGGCTGGGACTCTGTATGTTCTGTTGATGAAGTTAGGTGCTGTTCTGAGAATTATTTATGTCTATAGAGTGACTTTCTGGTTGAGGTTTGTTTCTGGCTCCTCAGACCGCTGTGTACTGTTATCTTGCGGTCGTTACTAAAGTTGGTATAACTAGAGAAGCAAGCGGTCAGCAACATTCATCTCTCGAGAAGGTGTCTAACTCTGTGTTATGGTGTGTTTGACCCTAAATCATTTTAAGACGGAATATCCCTTTAAAATGCAGATTACATCTTTGTAATTTTTCATATGTATTTCTTACTGGATAACATGATCATACTAAGAGTGGTGGAAGAATTGGGATGAGCTCCACAGCGCTTGTCAGTCAAAATAGCAGCATAACCCATTATAAAAAGTATTAAATCTGCAGAATAATGTAAAAGTGAATGTCAAAACAAGAGTAGAAATGCATTTTCATTCATTTTCAGGGAAGGAATTACATCAATGTGGAGGAATGATTTAAGATAGCCTAGGTGTTTTTTTGTTTTTCTGTTTTTCACCTTCTGTTTTATAATGTCATTTCTTCAGTAAAATCCCTCTATTAATCTTGTTTTACCTTTTCTATTGAAGTATTTCAAGATTACTCATACCAATCAGTCATAACATTATGAACACCTGCTTCATGTTGTGGAGGCCCCTCTTGGGTTGTTGGGGCCCTTTCTCAGGTCAGAACCGTCAGAACCTGATAACACATTTGGACTCCACAAGACCCCTGAGGGTGCTCTGAGGTACCTGGCACTAAGACATCAGCTGCAGATCCTTTATGTCCTAGAAATGAAGGTGGGGCCTCCATGGAGCAGATTTAGTAATCCAGCTCATCCCACATTTGCTGATTGGATTAGGACTTTTGAGATCAAGTCCACACCTTAAACTTGTTCTCCTGACCCCTCCAGACCCTAACCCCTACGCTCTTGTGTGTATCTCAGCTCTTTGTGCCATCATAAACAGTTAATCTATTTCACACACTATGCTCAAAAACAGACACACTACTCCTCCAGAATTTTTATGTACGTGTTTTAAGACTGTACTGGTTGTGTATCAAATTTATTGAAATTATGTACAACTTTCACTGTTATAAATTCATGTTGACAGCCAAGTGTGTGAGAAAGACAAAATCAAAGCTTTTAAAATGTGCAAACTAGAGATGCCAATTTGACTCAGTGTACGGAGGACTAGGCATGATCGTAGTGCTCTTAGGTTCATGCCAAAACAGGTTAAAAAACATTAAATATATATATATATATATGTAAAAAAAAACACAAATAAACCCACAAAAACACTGGAGCTTGTCATTTTAAATACAAAGAAATGCAAGGAATAAATATTTGCTGCATCACTGTGGTAACCACCTTGCATAAAGTTCAAGAGACAGTTTCTAGTATGCGTCAAGGTAGAGGTGTCAAAGTCATCTCCCCCTCTTCATGTTGGCTTCATCTATAGCAAAGATAAAAAAGAGTTAGAGTGGTTATTCACATAAAGATGAATCTAATTTAAACTCTTTTTCATCAGTGTCTTACTGGCATAGTCCTCTGGGGTCATGGGCTGAGAGATGACCTTCGTGAAGGCCTCCAGCCATTCCCTCTGTTCCTGCTCCTGCTCACACATGAACACAAACTGTCTGCCCGGGGTGTGGAGCGTGATGCCGCAGTTCCACCGGCTTCTCTTCGAGCTGCGGCAGCTGTTCTCCGAGACAGAGTAACTGTGGTTCTCCGAGCCGATGAAGACAGCGCCCAACTCTATAGCATCCTGACAGAAACAGAACAGAGATGTTGATTGACAGTCATGACAACATTATCAGTCGCTTTAATGATCTGTTATTACCAGTGGAGTTTTGTAATAAAGAAGCTTTCGGGCCATCAAGCAGAGTGTGAACCATCTCTTCTTGAACGGCTCTCGGTGCTGAAACAGAAAGACAGATACATCATTTTAATTAAGTGTATGTGCAAGTGCGACTAGACCCGATCATTTTCTGTCATATTTCTTAAAGGTTACAGACCGTTGGGCCCGTTTTTTCCATGTAGCCCTCTTTCAGACAGTATCTTGTTATTTTAGGTAATAACTGTGCAAAGAAAAGCAAAAAAAAAGCACAATTAAATGACTGAAACTGAAATAATCTCTCTGTAACTATGAGTTTTCAGATATTTACTCACTTCACTGGTTCGAAGTGTGGGATGTTTCCTCCGCAGGTATGCAAAGCGTGTTGCACGGATTGCGTTGAACAAGGACACAATCACCTGTAAGAAATTAGATATGGGATTTTGTATCTCTACAACTGCATTCAAGCTAAAAAGAGAAAATTCAGCAACACTTGATCTCACCTGTCCTCTCTCATGATACACAAACAGATTTCTTGTGTGTTCCCCCTGCTGGTAAGAGATCTGCAGCCCGTGATTGTGAGCAATTTTCTCCGGCTGGAAAACTGCGTTCAGATCTTTCATGGAAATGACCGCTTTAGGAACCTTGGACTTCAATTTGATGTAAAGGTTGAGATGTGAGGACTTAAAATGATTAGAAAAATAATTAGGCAAAAAATGAAATTAAGGACGTGGCAAAAAAAAAAGAGCTCTCACCTCCTCTTTGATGAAATATTTCAGGGTGAAATCTTTTGGGGACAGCTGGAAGATCCTTTTCAGAAACTGCTTATTGTCTTTGCCCTTCTTCCACAGTGTTGCCTCGAACATTTCTGAGTTGGATACATAGTGAAAGAAAAGACGAGAAAACTGCAGAGCGTGACGACAAAATAGAAAAGAGGAAAGACTCATTCATATTTATAAGTCCAGAAGGATTACCGGAGCTGTAGGCGTGCTGATAGAGGACGTTTTCACCTGTGAACTCTCTCCTGTCATACTTCGCTCGAATCCACTGTTCCTTAAGAACACTGAAAATCAGAACAACACACTTATCACTTATCCTCCAAAGTCAAGTGAATACCATCAACATACTGCCATTTGCTCTACCATAGACAATAACTTTGTTCCTGTTTGTGAAAAGATGGTGAACAGACAAATAACTACTCACATGCAGTCCTTTTCCTGCGGCCGGTAGTAAAAGACAGGAACACACTTCTCGTAGATGGCTTTGGCTGCAGAATTCCCCCTCTCCTTCATGAACTGAACCACAGCATGTAGGACAGTAAAAGTTTAAGCAAGTTGACTCAAATATTAAGCGACCAGCATAAACATTTACATGTTTAAAAATGTGGATCAAATAACCATGGTAACTATCAATTCGACATCATTACAGACTAGGAACCAATACCTCAACAAGTGAATCTTCCCAAAGATCCAGATGGATGGATTTGATTCTGCTGATTGTCGTCAAATTACGGTGCAACCCTGAACAGTTCAGGCACACAAAGACACCAAGAGTGCAGGAGGCCCAGTCAGGCTCTGTGAGCAGAAATATCATGAAAGAAGTTTCCCACCCGATGGAAATGCATTACATACTCTCTGAGGAACAAATATGGATCACAGCAGTGATAATAAAAGTTATTTTGAAAGCTAATAGGCTCTTCAAATCATCTGAACTGTCAGTTTTCACTTCATCTGTTAGAGTGTTGTTTTGTCAGTGGTTCGGTGGTATAAGAGGAACAGTAAGGTAATACCAAAGAAAACACTGTATCTGCCACTTCCCTTTATGAAGTGTAGTAGCATCACTTTCATTTAATTAATCAAATTATATTCTATTTTAGATATACGCCTCGTATGCAGGTCACATTCCTATTCCTAAAACTTAATTATAACATTTATGTACGTAAATTCAGATCAAAGATACACGTTAAAGCTGTCTGATAATGGGAAATTACATGAAAATGAATACCGAGTATGAACCTTTGTCCGTGTACTCACCAGGAGCTCTACAGTCAGCACAAACGTTGTTACCTGGCCGTTGCACCAACTCAAGCAGGATCTTGTTGTTTCTTTCCAAATTTGCCATAGGTGAGCTCATGTACTCCTGTCAGACTGACAGTGGAGTCCAAATAAAAGAGCGACACAATACTAAATCCATGTTAATCCAACACATTGATTCATGCAAAGCATTTCAGCTCTATTGCCAGAGAAAAACAAGTTCCTCTCTACAGCTAGTGGCCCTGCATTTCCCCTCAACCGCGCAGCAACATGAAGTATATTGTTCTGCACACAAATGCAGCGGTCCAGAAATAACAGAGAAAGGAAGTGAGAGAGGCGTCAATGTGAAAGAGGCTGATTGACTTACAAATTTAAGCTGATAGATTTTTATGAAATGCTTAGAAAACTCAAAGTGAGACTAGTTTGGACAAGGTGTTACTGGACAAGAAATGATCCTAGTGACGGATTAATGATTACTATTTATATTGTGAGATGATTACAGCGCAGACTGGTTTAGATGGAAACATTTTGGGTTATTGTTCCCTCCAGATATGCAGTTAAAATGATAAGATTCACTGTGGAGATTTTCAGTTTTGTTTTCTGCAAATTTGAAGAAAATCTCAGCTAAAAAAGTAACAGGTACAAAAAGTATAAAATTACTCATCACATATAAAAGAAAAACCCTCAATAACCTTTAAAGTCGCCAACAATGTAACATGAAATGGTTAATAATGCTGACATTTATTACCCAGCCGGTTTTAACTGAGTTGGTAACTCATTCAGACAGGAAATGCTTGAGCTGTTTGCATTACAGATTATAATGTTCACTGTACACAACAACCTGTCTTCAAGCATCTTTCTTCATGAGTTCATGAGTTTATGAATCTAATGAGAAACATTATACGCAGTCGATTAGCTGAATACTAATTTATAAAAACTTGGCAACTACTTAAAGTTAGTTGTCATGTAACTTCTAGCACAAACAGACCCATCGCTCCTCTCCACCTTGATTCAAAACCAACAACTTCATGAGGCGCCAGTGCTCTTCCTTTCACCATCCTATTTTCATATGGGGAAAAGTAATAAAATGAGAAAATATGAAAGAAAAAGAAAAGAGAGGACCTTTGTTTTGAAACCTGGCTAAGTCTTAGTGTTATACAGCTTGATGTTTAATTTTGAAGAGGGCTGCACTTTGATTTTATTAAGAGAAAACAAAAAGGGAAGACCCTGGTGCTGGGTTAAAGGAGTGCTGCTGCAAAATATTTGTTTTACAGCCAGATGGAAAGACCTCAGATTTGATTTGAAGAAGTTTTTCTCTGTGTACTTGTTAGAAAAAGAGAGCGAAGCTCATGATTTTAGTGTTGAGGATCCTGGCTCAGTGCTTTTGTTTTACAAAGAAGACAAAAGAATACTCAGATAACACTTCTGATTTCATTTTTTTATATATGGTAAAAAGATGTTGGTTTTGGTTTGAGGGGTGCTCTTTCGTGACCCGTCTGTAAGAAAAAAGGAAGCAGGCCTTCATTTCAGTTTTGTTTCACAAAAATCAAGAAGAAAGTCCTTAGTTTGATTGAAGGAGTGCTGTTCTGTTTTGATGTTGTGAATTAAGTGGAGATGGCATTTTACTCTTCCCATAAAGGGAGTGCTGATCAGCAGTTTTGTTTTTAGATTAAAACAGAAAAAGTATTTTCTGATCATGTGCTAAAAACTCAGTACTTTTCCTGTTACTTAGACCCTCAAATAAGTCTGAATAACAGTGAGAAAAATTGGGAAATTTTAGTCCAGATGATATTTTCTAATGTATTTCGAAGTGAATTTAAGCACAGCCTCTATATTCACACATTTAAAGACTGACATCATTATTTCCTCTCCTAAACACAGAAGTTTTAATGTTTTAATAACCATTATTAACTCCTTTGTCTGTAGTTTATCATAAGTAAAACTTGTGCTGAAAATGTAAAGGATAAGAAAAAGCCCTATGTGTTTACATGGTTGTGATACTTGGCAAATATATAAAAGAAACATGATTTAACCACAAAAAATATGTATTTTTTTATGTCATGTTTATATTCAAAATTTTAGTGATTGTTAGACTAAACATAGATTTAGTTTCTCTGTACCTCTAGAGAGCAGTGATAGTCTACGCCTGTATTTCTACAAAAGAGAAAAGAAGCCCCCTGGGTAAAAGATATGGCAAATGAAAAGATGATTTCAAAGGAACCAACAAACAGAGAGACTTCGAATGTGAATCTCTCCCTTTTTTGCTCATTTTGTACCAGTAGGTGTCGTCGAAGTATCTTACAGCTGGTCACAAACCGCCAATAAAACCAAGAAGAAGAAAAATGCCGGCCCGGAACTGATGAAGCCGCGCTTCAGTTTCACACCAGACAATTTGAAACTGTGGGACAGCAGCGGAAGGGCAAAGTAGTTGTAGCTTTATAATGATATTGTTGAAAAAGGTTGTTAAATTATTGTAATCGATGATTATGTGGGTCGCCAGGCGCTTTCTTTCGTCCGTCCCACAGAGAGGTACACATTTGTTGAGAAATAGTTTGTCGTTGACTTTCTGTCGATATGAGGTTTAATTCAAAACTCAAACTAGATTTGAACTAGACATTTCCAAAACACAAATACTGGGATGTTTTTAGATTATTTTACTTTAACCGAATCCTTTTATAGAGAGTCTAAAAAAGAGAGTTAGATCCACTCTTCATCATTTGTTGTTGTTTTCTGATCAAACCTCACAGATCCACTTCACTCCTCTTGTCTCTGTTTGTTTACTTCTTTAGGTCACTATGTGGGACGCTCTGGTTTGTTCCGTCGTCCTCAGCAGGCCTCCCTCCCCGAGCTGGACCTCCAGTATCTCCAGTGCACGTGCTGCTGGCGGAGCAGGGTCCCCGTGGCAGGCTTCGAGACCTTGGACACCACCTTCTCCTCCAGCAGCTCTGAGGCCTGCAAAGAAGACACCAGACCTCTGGATGCCTGCTACACCTCTGAGCAACGAGACACCATCCTCCACCGGCTCAACACCGGCACCCTGGCAGAGCTGGCCGGAGTCAAGCTGCTGAGGGGCAGGAAGTCCCTCAACATTGTGGAGTACAGGACTAAAAACGGGCCCTTTAAAACTCTGGAGAGTGTGGTGAATGTTCCTCTGCTGAAGCACAAAAGTGCAGTCACAGTGTTCAACTCCATCCTCAACCCAGAGAAGAAGGAGAAGAAAGTGAGGATTCAGCTCGCCAAGTTCATCAGGCCGGAAATTGACAGGTCCTGGCTGGAGGTGAGAGTCACTATCACTATGCGTGCCCTAGACCAGTGGTTCTCAACTCTTCTCACTCTGGGACCCACATTTTCCCATGGTCCTTAAGTCGCGACCCACTTTTATAAAATTCAAACCAGCAAATTTATTGTTTATAAAAAATAAAGTCTTTAACATAAATACACCCATTTTAATGAGTAAAGTGCATTTCAGAGCACATGAACTGAGGACGACAACTACTGAAGTTGCTTATACAGAAAACATTAAAACATTAAATATCAAATTGCACAAAATAAAGACCACAAAAGAAACCGAGGAGGACCACGGCATAACATGTGCCTTTAATAAGGTATTTTTCTAAATAAAAGACATCTGGAACATTTAAATATTTACTTTTTGACCAGCTGTTCGTGACCCATCCAACCAGTTGAAAACCACTGCACTAGACATTGTGTATGATAGAGCACTGAGGTCCATCACCAATGCTGAAGCCTTCACTCATCATTGTTTGCTGTATGAATGCATTGGTTGCTATTCCTCGTCCATGCATAAACTAAAACATCAGCAAATTCTTGTTTATAAATCAGTTTTAGGTTTTCTTCCATGATACTTCTAAACCTACATCAAACAAAGAAGTACAGGAACTTATAAACCCACGACCTCTTCTATATAACTGGTTTTGCGTTGTTGCACATCCTGGAGGCAGACATGCGGTTTAATCATCTTATAAGTAGGGCTGGGCGATAAAATGAAAACGACATATATTGAAAATTAATTTCCCTCAATATCAATATAAAACATAGTCAACATGCTTTTCAATAGTCGACGTTCTGCTATGTTTTGGTAGACTCTACAAATAGCCAATGAAAAGGGGAGTTGCTCCAATCATGTGCTGAATTATGCTGCGTTCAAGTTACCTCTGAAGTCAAACGTTGGAGCTGAAAATGACGTCACACCCGAATTCCGAGCGTTTCAGTTACCAAGTCGGAAAAAAGCAAAATTTGGAGGCCTGAAACAAGATGACTACATGTACGAAAGTTATTTTGGTGCTTGCCTTATATTTTGCCTTATGACAAAACGTCGAAGAGACACAAAGACCTCGTAGATGCAGTAGCTTATTGTATTGAAAAAGACATGCTACCAATAAGCACTGTTAAATTTCATGATATATATTGATATGGACTTATATGAAAAAATACAGTATATTGTGATAAACTTTTTTCCATATCGCCCAGCCCTATTTATATGTTATTAAAATGTTGCCCATTTAAGACAGAGAAGCAATCTCCTAACACCATGATTGTTTTTGTTTCTTCAGGATGCCAATGATGTCGTCTCTATAGTATGTGGAAGTAATAAAATTGCCTGGGCTCATGTGGATCGGGGAATGTCTCTACTGGACTGGCGGCAGCTGGAATGTCCAAATTTCTTACGGGGCACATATATGGCCTCTGCTTACTTGAATGATGTGAGTACAACCTCAAAATCTGAATTGTAAAACAGCAATTTCTTGACTTCATAGAGGTTTTAATAACAGCCACTGGGATTAAAGTTTGGATATGGAATATTAATCCCCATACTACATATTATGTCCTCTCTCATACTAGGTTTCCGCAGTTGTGACCCTCCTCCCATCAGCAGACTTCTATATAATAGAGAAATCCTCCATCTCAGTCCAGAATACAGCTTTATTCCCCATCTTGGCCCACATGAGGACCGTAGAGGCGATGATGTTCGCTCTGCTGGAGCCTCGAAACACACCACCAGACTCCAACATTCCTCCCAGGTAGGACCTAGACACATTATCTTGAAGTGTGCTCAGACTTAGATGTTTTTTATTTTTTAGAGGCAGGGGCGCTGAATTTATTCCGCTTCCATCCTTTACAGAGTTTTCAACATGATGCGCACCGCTGTCGGACGTCACTTTGGACTCATGGTGGGCGAGTCGAGGACCAGCGGGGCACAGTTGGTGAGACAGCTGATGACGGAGTCGGTGACACAGAAGCTCCCCAGGATAAATTTCCCCCCTGAGCTGCTATTGAAGTACAGGGACGCTTTTAAGTTAAACACCAGGAGGGGAGGCGAGGAACTCTGTGATGCCCTGCTTCAGGCTGTGGCTTTTTATGAGCTGCTCAGTCAATCGTCTAGTTAGCCCTCGCATGGACCGACCTGCACCTTAGCCATGGACTCAAACATACCTCCAGAATAAAACTCTGAGCCCATTCAGGGTTTTACTCCCTCGGACAGATTTGGTGGTGGTTTACAATATCAAATGCTCTTCCTGTTACAAAACTCCTCACACCTGTTATATTTTCAGATACTGAGTGTGGGGTTTCTTGGGTTTTATCTGCTGTAAAATGATCCATAAAGTAATAGCTGTGAACAGTCTCACTGTTGTTTGAGGATTTGTAATCCTGCACTGCACTGTTTCACTCCCCACACACAAGTATCTGCTTAAAGAAAGTGCTGTTTTTTTTTTACAACTACACAAACTACATGCCTTTTTCTTAAGATGGCTTAAATTAAAGGCTCCTGGAAAATGCAAAATAAACTATGAAATATGTGCAAAACAACCTTACATATTGGTCATTAACATCTTAATAAAAACATGTTTATTTCATAATTTAAAATAATCAATTTTAAAAAATAGAGCTTTTATTTGACTTTTTAGTGTTGTACAAACATGTAAAATCATTCCCAGTACTCTATCTAAGCAGCAAAGTCTTTCAGTTTAGATTAATATGTGAATGGTGAGGTAGTGAGGCTGTACTGACTTTTTACAGACTCTAGGAGAAATCTTCAGCCAGGAGATGAAGGATGGACTTCGAGAGGTTAAGGCGGTTTCTGCTGAGGTACTTCCGACACCTAATGTGGAGGAAAGATCATGAGAATTTATCTGTAAATGTTAAATTTGATTTGAATAGACAAAATTAGGGCTGGGCGATTAAACGAAAATTTACCGATACTGGAATTTACAACAATAACCAATGTCTTTTTGCCCATGTCGGTATATTTGGTGTCAAATAAATAAAAGTTGGTTTTGGATGAGAGTCATAGGCCATGGTCTCATGTCCCCTTAAGATGTTGTCCTACGTCAGAGACATGACTCCAGTCCATAACAAAGAGGGAAAGACAGGTGAGGAGATGGAGGACGATTTAAAAGTTGTAGCAGCTGGAGTAGACGAAGTTACTGTGGGAGGGGGTGAGCAGCTTTAGGAGTAGTTATAGTCCTTCTATCGTTACTGAGGTGAACTGCTCAATATATTGTTATATTGATTTGAGGCCATATCGCCCAGCCCTAGACAAAATTATGTGAAAAACTCAGACAAGACTTTAACCTCTCAGCTTTAACACAAAGTGATGGTAACTCATTGGGGAAGCTTTTCCTTGTCTAACTGCCTTTACCACAATGACAGAAAAAACTGTATTTTTGTTTATTTTTTAAATCATCCATTGATTATAAATTAGTATATGCTCGAACAAACTGTGTCTATCTCACCTGTCTGGCTCCTCTGTGTGCGCTGCTCTCTGATAACGACAGATGCAGCGGAGGGCCGGGATGTAGTCAACACTTACAGCTCTTCTGTTTCCCAGCAGGCTGAACGGTTTACTGCACAGGATCTTTTTGCTCAGCTTGTATCTCCTTTGAGAGACACTAGAGGGAACATGAGGAAGAATGTACTCAAATCACACATCCAGATCTGAATCACTTTGAGTGTTCATAGATCAAATTAAAAAGACCAGACCCACCTCGGTTCACAGAGAGGTGGAGCAAATAAGACAGGTTGAGTCCGTTTTTCAACCGGCCTTCCTGACTCTATCCCTCCCAGGTCATGTCTGTATTTCTGGGCTTTGCTCCACCCTTCAGACACCCGCCAACAACACCTGCGACACCCCAAGCCCTCTACAGCGGCTTGAATATCCAACAGCCTCTCCTGGTTCCAACTCCTGCCACCTTCTCCCTCTCCTTCCTCCCTCATTTCATCCAACAATCCATCCTTCATCTCAGCTCCTGTCCAGACAAACGCCTCAGGTTCACATGAGCCTGAGAAAGCAGGTACAGCAGCAGGAAGTGTGGCATCGATGTATGACATGAGGTCAAAGAAGTCGGTTAAGGCATCCAAACTGTTGGTTACCACTTTGGCTTTATATTTTTCCGCTTTGTCTCTCAAACTGTGGGCTTCAAGATGAGCTTTCTTTGACGGTGATGAAATTCTTTGAGTCTGAATCAAATTGGAAGTTGACGTGGTGTCAAACACAGGAGTGACGTATTTTCTCCTGCTGAGCCGAGAAGCAGTCCTCTGTGATTTACTCGCTGTATCCGACTTCTTTTGATGGACATTTTCCTCCAGCTGCTGGATGCATGGATGGATTGTAGAGAGTGTCAGCTCACTCTGCTGCCAATTCTCCATATCCAGGGGCTGGACTAAAGTTCCTTTGTCCCCAGTGGGTAGAAAGAGCTCTAGGTTGGAGTACAGAAGGGGCACAGCTCTTCTCCAGCTCTCAGCTAGCAGCCTCAGGATGTTGTTCATGTCTGTTGTGGACCAGGACTGAAGGTGAAGAACCAAGAATAGGTTAAAATTCCATCTATCTTTGGAGTGCCTACAGATAAGGTGTTATAAAAACTTGCCTGTAGGAAGCTTTGCAGTGCTTTAGGGGTCACAGAGTGGAGACCCAGTGTACTAGCAGTGCAGTTTGAGACACACTGAGGAAGCTGGGAGTCTGCATTGTTCCCTCTTTCAGCTACAGATGAGAATATTGAAAGAAAAGAGTTCATCTTTATCCTCAAAACATCAAGTCTTTAAGAGGTTTAACTAGGGCTGGGCGATAAACTGATAATGATAAATATCAAAAATTAATTTCCCTTGATGTCGATATGAAACATGGTCAATATTTTGGTAGAACTAAACGAGGAGTTGCCCCGGGTCGCTTCGTGCTGAACCAATCATGTGCTGAATTAGAACCAAGTAGCAAAAAACTGCGTAGTAGCAGGCGGCAGTTACACGCAACCATAGCACTTTAACATGTGAAGTTGACAGCACTGTTGGTGAGGAAAAAAGAAAACGAGTGCTACTCCCAGCAGAAATGCAAATGAAGGCTCAACAGATGATGACATCGTCGACAACACTGGAAGAAAACGTTAGTGGTGTGGAGGTATTTTGTTTTTTTGAGGTCGGGCATGAAGTAGAGAAGTTTGCACTGCAAATTATGCGAAGTACATGTTAAATTTTATTTAACAGTAACAGGCAACATGTAAGATTTATTTTTTTAATATCGTGATACATATCGATATCAACTGATATGAAAAAAAATATATCGTAATAAACTTTTTCCCATATCGCCCAGCCCTAGAGTTCAAATGTGATTTTATTAAAGCAACTTACACTGTACATGAATGTGCTCTCTTGGCAAGCCTTCACTGTGAGATACCCGTCCTCCACCACTGTGCACCCACAGCTGCAGCTGCAGAAGACAACGTCTGACATCACCTCCAAACAATCTGAGGAGACTGCGAACATCATCCAACTGCAGGAGCACATCCTCTGTTAAAACCACCAGCTGCAGGTAGCTGCACACATTCACCTTGGAAAAGATGGAGGATGTTTACAACTAACAAGGTTGTTTTTTTGCATTTATAAAACACTTATCTTTCATTTTTGAGGCCTTTAAAAGTAACAAACACATGAGAAAAGTGCTAGCTACTTCTGCAGTAATGTAACTGAACTTCTTTTACCTCTGAGGGGGCTTTGAAAATAATTTCCTCCATGTTCCAGATGAATCTTTCTCTGAATAGGCGATCTGAGGACGACATTTTTCTGCCTTCAAACTTTGTCCTTAAATCTTTTTTTCCATTCAAAATCACACAGTTGTTCTTTGAGCTCACCATTTGTGGTCAGAATTACTGGTCTTTTCGTGGTTGTCATGAAAGTCTTGATGGCTGCGAGGAAACCGACATCATCATCAAATATGACATCAACCTGTGGGAGCAGACAGCCGTAAACCTTTCAGCCCAGACCAAACAAAGTTCATGTGCAGTCTCACACTGTATCCAGAAATTATACGTCTCACTGCGAGGGCTTTACCTCTTCAAACAGAATGAGTGATGTGGCTGTTTTTTTGCTTTGTGGCACACTTTGACCGGAGCCTGTCGATGGATGATCAGACTTCTTACTGCCTGGTTTTTCAGATGATGATAGGCCACCGGAGTGTAAGAGATCAGCTTTGTTTTTCATCTTAAAGTAGTTGGCTAAAGTGACTGCTGCTGAATTTGATTTAGCTTTGCGACCAGGGCGGCAGAGACTCTGTGCAGCTCTCTTCTTTGAGGTAAAAGTTATGTTTTTTGGAGTCACTGTTTTCCCTGTTAAAAAAACATGAAGTAGGAAAACATAAAAATTATCTCATTATATCACTGAGGCACCTATTTTCCTCCACAGACATACACAAGCTTGACACGGTCAGTTTCCTCATAAAATGCTTTGCTGAAATTTTCAGAAAGGAAGGACATTTAGATTTGAGAGAGGACAGTGTTTTTGTCATCTGG
The DNA here is from genome assembly GCA_962446985.1 of Xyrichtys novacula. NCBI lineage: Eukaryota > Metazoa > Chordata > Actinopteri > Labriformes > Labridae > Xyrichtys > Xyrichtys novacula. The sequence goes on along the minus strand of OY660866.1, from coordinate 30,325,477 downwards.
TTCCTACCAGGTAAGGTTTCAGATTTTGTGGTGCTGCTGTAGCTGTTAAAGTAGGCTGGCTTGAGTGGGTCCTTCCCTGATGTCTCCACTAGATGGGACTGAGTAGCCTCCTTCAACTGGGACAGAACGCGGTGTCCACTCCGCTGTGATGAGCAGTTCACTTCAAATACCTTTGATAAAAAGAGGAGTCTTTTTGTTGAGGAGTGAAGTCAATGTGAAATTTGTGTCAACATGATACAATTTCTTGTCTGTAATCTAATGCAGCTCTGCATATGGAGAAATCAGTTTCCTTTTTTTTTATTTGAGTTTGCATTACAAGACAGTTGACAACTCACAACTGAAGATACTGATGAGAGTTTATGTTGTCCTTTAAAACAGTAATAATAGGGCTGGGCGATATGGCCTCGAATTAGTATCATGACATATTGAACAGTTCACCTCAATAACAATAAATTAGATAACTACTCCACCACTACTCCCATATTTACTTTGTCTACTTCAGTCGCCACTCCAGCCGCAACAACTTTTGAACCGTCCTCCATCTCCTCACCTGTCTTTCCCTCTTAGCTACGGAGTCACATCTCTCACACACATCCAAACTCCAATTTTTAATATTTATTTTTTGACACCAAATATATTGACATGGGCAAAATGACGTCAGTTATTGTCGTAAATTTTGGTATCGTTACATTTTCGGTTTATCGCCCAGCCCTAGATTATATGTGGAAATCTCCTTCATTACTCTCTGATTTTGGAATGGAAATTTTGAAGCTCAATCTGGATTATATTTCACTTTTTTTATCTGTTTTTCATCACTGAGCTTATACTTAACTGTGAGTCCATATTTAAAGACAAATGGATGATCAACTTTTGGTAACCGTCCCTGTCAGACTCAGACCTTGAATCCGAGCTCCTGAGAGCAGGCGTACACAGAGGCCGTCTTGCCCACACCAGGAGGTCCTGTAATCAGCATTGTGTTACACAAAGGCTCTTCCTCTGCCCCGTCCTCACCCAGGAAGTCTCCACAGTCCCACGAGTCTGAAGAGAACAGTCACTGCTTTTAAAAACAGAAACTCTGCACAAATTTATGGACATGGCTTTAAAAAAAGGGTTGAACCTGAAGATGATATATTAAATTTTAGTTCGTACCATTGCTGCTTTCCTCTCGTCTTCTGTCCTCCATCATTCTTCTCCTTTCCTCACAGTCGGCCCTGAGTTTCCATTTTTTCAACCAACTTAACCAGAAAAGTGGCAAAAAAAGGTCTTTCATTTAGTGATTTATTATAAGTGGAAAGCCAAGGTAATCATATCAGACTCACCTTTGCAGTTTATCCACAGACTCTGAGTTGCCAATGACTTCACTTGAATGCCGAGGGCTGTATTTGTCCGTCCAGAGGACATCCTCATAAATTAAATCTTGACAAAGGAAGAGAAAGCATTAAATTCTTGCTTTCCAAACATGAATCAAACATCTCATATATGCAAGAGCTTACCTATTTGGGTGCTGTCGGGGGGGCTGTGTGACTGGCTATCAGTTTCTGTGTGACTCCTGAGACCAGAGTTCAGTTCACAGCTCTTCACCAGGCCGGCTGGACTCCCACTGTGCTGCCTCAGTCTGTGGGTGCGACTGAGCTTGCGCCTCCTGGGCGACTTCTTGCCCATAAAAGCCGAATTTCCCAGGAGACTTTGTACTGGTGTGTGACAGTGACCCAAACCAGCAGGACTCTCTGCAGTAAGGCTTGACTTCAGGCGCTTGGGGACCCTCTCTGAACTTTCAAACCCCCGTTTTCTCTTCTCCTTATGTTGACTTTGAAGAGAGCTGAGATTCGATGAGTTTTCTGCTGATAAGAGACAGAAGGGCATGAACAACACAGATTATTATGATAGACTAAACAATGGTTAGTAAAGAATAACATGGGCTTAACTTCCCATGGAAAGTTTTCCACCCCTTTGCAGCCCTAACCTCACCTGTGGACTCTGAGGCCTGCAGCCCTTCACTGGCTTTCTTCTTCAAAGTGTTGAACACTGCTCTGGCTGGAAATGCAGGGTTAGATCTTTGGATTTCTTCCAGACAGCTTTGCAGAACTGAGGCTGACAGCTTTTCTCTACAGAACAACTTTGACCATGTCAGGCTGGATGTTGTTGACTGTTTTTCCTCCTGTTGCACACCTTCATCCAGAATAGGAGGCACTGATTTTTTCAGCCTTTCTGCAGACTTTTCTTGCTTCTCATCCCCGCTCCGTCTGCTCCTGCTGCGCCGTGCTATATGCAAGAAAATTGGCGCAATTTTAATGTCTCTTGTGGTCAAAGTCTCCCTTTGCTTTAGGGGTGTTTTGTTGTTTGAGGTGGAGCAGCCAGCTGATGTAAAGTTGGAGCCATATGTGCCTTTTTCTGACAGAGATGCTGAGTCCTCCTCCGAGCAGCTCGACTCTGATAACACTATCACATTATCTCTCCGCGGCTGGCCTCTGTGTAAGACTGTCGTGTTTTCGCGTTTATTGACATTTTTGGTTTTATTTCGCATCGTAAAAAGTTCAAACGCTGCCCCGGCTCTGGCGACGGCAGTTTGTGCGACACAAACTTACGCGAAAGCTTCAGTTTTTTCGTTTTTTTTTTTAGAGAAAACAGGACCACTCCATGGTTGAAGTAGATAAATATATAAAAACTTAAACACTAAAGTTAAATACAGAAAAACACCTAAAAACCGAGACGAGTGGCGTCGACAGCAGCGTCCAAATCACCGTGAGTGACGTTTAAATGAAGCGCGAGACGATTCAAACACTCGCCAAAGATCGTCTATGAACAAACCAGCAGCCTCCGCACCATTTTTCTAGATCCATACAGTAGGGGACAATGGGGTAAGTTGAGCCACCCTCTGTTGCTTGGAAATAGTAAAAGAAATTGATCATGTGACCAAATATTTAGAAGATGGGCATCGCAGTTATATGCAATAATAATAATAATAATAATAATAATAATAATAATAATAATAATAATAATAATTGTACCAGTTGAATTGTGAATAGTAGATAAAAATACACATGAATGTGAAGAAGTGACTGTTATTTAGGGGGGGAGAGGGTGAGGGTGGGGGGTGAAAGGGATACTACCCCGCTCCTATGGTCAACTTACCCCATACCCGGGGTAAGTTGACCAAATTTTGAAATTTGTCAAAGTATTCATTTTTATTGATTTAGTTGTGAAAACTATCCTGAAAATTTTGTAAAAATGTAAAGTTTTAGATAGAAAAAAATCTTGAAAGGTTGATATATATTTTTTTGTATAATTTAATATATGTTTTGGTTGTGACAAATTTTGGGACTGGTAACACACTGCAAAACCTTCTGAAAATACAATATAAAAATTGACAGTTATTTTACTAGATATGTGACCTTTAGATATGCTACAATATATAGGGGGAAATTTGGAGGATTAAAACATACTAAATTTTAAGATATTGCCAGCCCCATTTTGGACTATTCTGGTGGAATGACCCGTATAATAGATATAATGGCTAGAAACAATTCAGTTGCAGACTTCTTCCACAATGTGTTGTGGTTTTTGTTGATGAGTATTTTTTATTCATTTTTTTTGTTATCTGAAATTTAAAACTTAAAACACATTTTGTTAGTTATCTACAACAAAAATGATTAATGATTTCAGAATAAAACACATTTCATATATATCCAGTGGGGACACTAAATGTTAAAATGGTCACTTGCACTAGGTAAAGATCTTACAATATCTTACCAAAATTGAATTTTGATTGGGATTAATTCAGATTTTGATATTTTGTAATATAGAATAAGTTCAATTATTCCTAGTATAACTATAATCAGGCAAAAGGCTCAATTATTTCTAAAATGCAATTCCTAATAGTGTTTGTTTAGACAACAGCGTCTTCATTTAGTCAGATAGAGCACATCTTTCCTTTCTCATCAGTTGAGGAACATGGCTTTGGAGGGTTGACAGACTAGACGTCACAACAAATACATTGAAGCCTATGGAATTTTCTCTTACCTACATAAAGTCAAACTATGAGAAATACAAATAAATTTTTCATGTTTTTATTTTGTCATAAGGAATTTTAGCCTGGAGGAAATGGGGTTATTCATTTGTTTGCTTGGGTCACTTTTAGGTAACAACTCATTACCAAAACTGCTAAAAATATTACAGACACAAATAAGATTAACTGTAATTTATTTCTTTAAATATAAAAATCCCCTTAACCAGAGTGTACAGTTCACAGATCTGAAATGGGGTGTTTGACAGTAATGGTGAAAATGTCTCCCTTTTTTTTGTTTTTTTTAGATGAATACAGAAAACCTTCCATAAAAGCTGGAGAGGAAATTATATCGGTAATTTGGTTTTCAACGAGAGAAATCTGATGAAAACAATCAACCTTGAAGATCACCCAAATTATGTGCACACAACAAAAACACTACTAGTGTCATTTTTTTTAATAACTTCTCATAAAATGAACAAAAGAAAGGACTCTGATAAGATATACAGAACTATGAGACTGATGAAAATAGAACCCTTTGGCATTAACCGCACCTAAAAGGACAGAAAATGAACTGAGACCTGAAAACCAAACACCCAATACACAGCATATTGCTTTGAGAGTGGAACTGCAATCTGTAAAAGGAGTGGAGTCAGAACGGGGCACAGCTAAACATTTGATATAATTACATGTATACACATTTCGGTCAAACAGCTACTGGAAGTTATGTTGACACTCCAATATGCTCAAACCTCGACATAAAAAGAAACTACAGATGCCGGCAGCGTCAGAGAGCTGTCGGCTCGAATATCTCGCTCACTATGAACACTACATGGAACATGGGGTGATGTTCTGCTGGTTGTTTCGGAAAATCTTAGGAAAAAAAAGAAAGTCATCCAGAAGAGTTCCCTGGCTGTCCTTGAGCTATTTTCGATGCAGGCCAAAAGGCTTAGGGGTGAAGAAGTAGGAGTTCATGAGTTATTTTAGTCCAAGGCTTACAGTATAACACTATATTCATGGCAACCTACCAGGAAAACCATCAGTCCATTTAGTAGGGGTGGGAATCACATGATATGATATCACAATACTTGGCCCCATTGCAATTTTTAACATTTTGCAATACAGTGAGTATTGCCATACAATATATTGCGATTTATAATTTTTTTTCCAACTGTTTACCTAATTTAGCATTTGTCTTTCCTTTATTTGTGCCTTATTTACACAGTATTTTATTTTTATGTCATTCATCTTGCAAACCTGATGTGTCATTCCTAATGTCTGGACAAACAGTTGATTTTATTTTTCCAGGACCGTAGATTTGACTTGACATTGGCAATTCATTTGAAAAAAAAAATCGATACTTGATAAATGTGACGATACGATATATATCACAAAATATCGCGATACTACGCCGCATCGATTTTTTTCTCCCACCCCTACTATTTAGACTTCCCACATAAGCTTTGAAGGCTTTATATACTCCACACATCTATGAAAATGTAGATTTTTACGAGAACGTCCTTCAAATTAAACGTCATTCACAACAGTGAATTCAAACCCACTGAAGTCTCTCTGTTGACGACAGTGGAAAAGCTGCATTTAACATTTGGCGCAGCATGACAATTAAAAAAAAAAAAAAACGACAAATTTAAGGTAAGCTTTCTAAATACACCAAGTGCTAAAATAATCAGCTAAAAGGATGTTTTCAACAAGGTTATTGTGTATGTGTACAAATAATCAACAGTGACAATGTTGCCAGTCCAACCTTAACTGTAGTCTCTGTACAGTTGTCTATAACAAGGACATACTGGAGACAGTTGTGCCACTTCAGAGGACTCTGTTCACACTCACACCCAAACACAGATACTTCAGTGGTACCTACAAATGCATACCAAGCAGGTTGAGCTTGCATCATCCAGTCCTCAAATTCCTGGTTTGTATTGATGTGGGTGATTCACTTTGACATTGTTCATATTTGGTTCAATTATCAAGTTGTGAAAACTTGTTTACCTTGTATACTAGTCTGCTCCAGGTCAGATCCTCCAGAGACTAGTTCCCTCACCTATCTAAGCACCAAAGGGTCAGTAATGTCCAATAACGAAAAATAAACAAGGTAGAAATAAAACAACCAAAAATAGAAACCCATGACGATCATTGTTCCACCCGTTCAGCCTGCATCAGTCCGTTAGCGCGCTTTTTGTCCTCTTGCCCTGTTTGCCTCCGGAGGAAGTGACAGCGTTTCCATTACAGGCGCCAGCCGAGGCCAGAATCGGATCCTGCTGCTCCTCTTCTGTGTCCGGCAGCTCCTCCTGGATCTGTCGCAGCCGGGCCATGGCGCGGTCAATGGTGGCCGTGCTCACCAGGTTAAAGTCGTGCATGCTGACCAGGTGCAGGAGGAAGTTGCGGCAGAGGTTGCGGCGGATAATGTGAGTACCACTGTTCTCGGTGAAAAGCATGATGGCCTGATTCATCTGGTTATCTGCTATGAAACTGCAGAGAAAAAAAAGAGAGGAGAGTTTGTAAAGCAAGCACGAACAAGAACAAACTAAACAACTATTGTATGGGGATACAATGATACCACAGCTCCAGTTTATGTGCTTTTTATCTGCTCAGCCTCCTATTCAAATTCTTTTGTAATTTTTTTCCATAGCTGTGAAATTAAAAAGTTTTCCTCCGAGTTCAGGAACTTTTCAGCAGCACTACACAACCAGTGTGGTGCTGTAATAACAACTTTTGTATCTCAAAAGCCGCTTTCATAAATGCACTCTGAAAAACTTCGAGGATTTTATCAGCTCTGCTCCTGAAATTTACCTGACTCACTGGCTCACAAGTTCCCTCACAGTGTGAACCCTTTCTTATAGGGCTGGGCGATATGTCCTCAAATCAATATCACAATATATTGAGCACATCACCTTGATAACGATAAATGGATGATAACTACTCCACAAGCTGCTCAACCCCTCCCACATTAACTTTGTCTACTTCAGCCACCGCTCCAACTTTTGAACCGTCCTCCATCTCCTCACCTGTCTTTCCCTCGACGTTAGGACAGCATCTTAAAGGGACATGAGACCATAGCCTACCTACACACATCTAAAACAAACTTTTTTTATTTTGACACTGAATATACTGAATGGGCAAAATAACGTTGGTCATTGTCGTAAATTGCGGTATCTGTAAATTTTCGGTTTATCGCCCAGCCCTACTTTCTTGTCAAATTAAGGGAGTGGGGGAAAGATTAAAACCACTGTTCCCTCAATTACATGTCCATGTGTTTTAATTGACTTTGTATCTTATTTACTTTATTCCTGTTTCCCCTCACTGTTGTGTCATTGTCTGTTTAGTTGAGCAGGTCGTTGCAGCCTCATAGTGAGTGATCATGTTAATAACTAAAGGAATTCATTAAAAAATGTAGCCGATTTGTTGGGTTGGTGTTTTAGTGTTGTATGACTGGTTCACGCAGGTTAGGCGTGATATGTGAAATGGAAATATGAATATGAATATGAATATGAAATGGAATGGAATATGTTTAAGGAAATTTTACGGGAGCTTTGTCTTTTCCGATATGTACAGAGTTTTCTCCTACTCCCAGAGTGCACTTGGTTTACATTTGTTTCAACATTTAATTTACAGCACTGTTGTTCTGACATACCCGTTCTTCATGACGTGCAGGTTCCACAGCTTCATCACCTCCTTTTCTCCCTCATTTACATCCGTGAACTCGTCCAATTGCTGCAAGAAATTCATGAAAAGTTAACATCATTGATAAAAAACAATAATAATAATTAAGTACACTGTATTGACAAGAATCTGTTTGAGGGGAATGGCAGGGCGCACACTTTGCTGTAAAGGCAGTGAGGATGGGCTTTATCCACTTTAAAGGACGAAACAAGTACTTGCACAGTCAGTCTTGATTGCTTTATTTTAGGAGCAATAATTGTAATTTAGATTATTCACCTCGCTCCACAAGGATAACTATATAATTGACACAAGTGACATGATGTGGACATCTTCATTTAGCAAAAAGGACACTAAGTAATGGTTTCTCACCGTGGCTGTCTTCTCTCTGAGCCACTCTGGATCTCGCTCATCCTCACTGTCTACATCCATCTCCTGAGGCCTGAGGGGCATGCAGCTGTCACTGTGGAAGTACAGTCGGTTGTGCCCGCTGACGTAGGTCCTCTGCTGCTCTAGCTCTCCATCTTCAGACTCCAGAAACTCTGAAAGACTTGGTTTGGTCCTCTTGGGTCTGTAAAAAAGGGAAGGTAAAAATTCTTAAGCGTGCGCTGCATGTAGTTCTGAACTGACGCAGAGGTCATTTGTGTGGGACGAATCTCCACTTGTCTTGTAAGGGGTGTTAAAGGGAGGACCGAGTCTTAGGAAAATGGTCTTTTGTTCTTCAATCTGAGGGGTGTATTTGAGGTAATTCAACTATTTAGCAATTTCCTGGTTCGTTCATATTACTCGACACAGACAACAGTTTACCTGCAAACAAGTATGTGAGTTACAGCAGTCCTCTTGACAGGCCCATTGCGGCTGAAAGCAAAGCCTGGCTGGCTGTGAATGTCCTGAGGGTTGCCGACATACGAGCCGTCATAGCACTCATTGATGGACACGTCTATCCGTGCTCCTTTGGGGTGAGGCTGAGGATGAAAAAACAGAGATGGTTCATAAAAATCATGGAGGTGAAATCAAAGAGAAACTGAATCCAGCGAAGGGTGAGTGGTGGATGACTTTTTCTGGATGCCTGTATTTTTTTGAACAGCTGACCCTCACAGCAACTAGGGCTGGGCGATTTGACCTCAAATCAATCTCACGATATATTGAGCAGCTCACCTCGATAATGACAAATGAACGATAACTACTCCACGAGCTGCTCACCCCCTCCCACATTAACTTCGTCTACTTCAGCCGCTAAAACTTTTGAACTGTCCTCCATCTCCTCACCTGTCTTTCCCTCTTTGTTATGGACTAGATGTGGTGGAGTCACGTCTCCGACAATGTCTTAAAAGGGACATGAGACCATAGCCTACCTACACACATCCAAAACCAACTTTATTTATTTATTTTTTGACACTGAATATACTGATATGGGCAGAATGACTGGTTATTGTCGTAAATTTTGATATTGGTAAATTTTTCGGTTTATCGCCCAGCCCTAACAGCAACTTCAAAATGTTGAACAGTGTTCCTCAGACACTATGTGACAAAAACCAGCCCCAGTGCCTGAATCCTAGGCAAGCAGTCCTGTTCTCTGACAGACACTCGCTCTCGAGAGACTGACACAATGCTGTGTAACAAATCACCAACCGTAAGTGTTGTCTCTTGCTTCCACCAGCAATCCACTATTAAATCCACATTTGTTACAGAGTCAGGCCAAACTTTGGAAATCATCTCTGGTAAATTGGACATTAGTGGACCCCAAGGTGCTCACAATATCAGGTTGTGTTTTCTTTACCATGAGCAAATTAGACCAGTAAAAGACACAGGTATCTTACCACATAGTTGAAGATGAAGCGGGAATGGGAGAGTTTGAGGTGTTTCAGCAGGCTGTAGAGTTTGCTGCAGTTCAAGGTACACCAGGGGCAGTGGAGATCGTCTCTCGCCTCTGTTTGCTGCCGTGTGTTATTGTTGTACAAGAACTGAACAAAGAAAGATCGTGTGAGTGCCAAGGAAGGCTGGAGAGGATCAAAGTTCGACAGATACAGTCGGATGATTTTAAGAGTGATATGAAACACCAGAGTTGCTGTCACATTTTGATACACAAACCCGAGTGATTAAAACTGTTCTAGATGTTTGGACTACTTTAGAGTCTAAATTTGGGATTTTCTAACTTAACATTTAAACCGAAATTTTGAACAACTGATGAGTTTAAATATAAGGGGGAAAAAATGAACATGATTTGTTGTTTTGCTTTAGTTACAGAGCTAACTCCACCAGCTTTACATCCAACTTTATCTTCATGGCCTCATCAAAATACTGCCAAACTGTGCAGGGCTACAAGATGCCGAATGTCATTTGTGCTTGTTTAGAGTTAAATGGTGGAGCACTGCAGGTAACATCTGTACCACAGTGATGACATAAATTATTAACTCCTCAAAGCTACAAGGAATTTTGGTGCCATCTGGCAGGGTTACAACTTTCATTTAGTCGACTAACTGCACACGCCCCCGGTCAACAATTATTTTCCCACAGATATCATTTTTAGGTGCCAAAATATGACAGCAAGTCCAAACTTTAAAAGTCTATCAACAAAAACCACAGAGAAATTGTGCTTTACAGCCACCTTACTGAATCAGTGTTGTAAACTGATGTTCCAGGCCCACTTGTATTTCTTACTGTGTTGTTGTGTACCTGATAAAATATACGTAGCTTCTGCCGCGGCTCACATGGGACCTGCTCTTTCCTCGTTTGAATGTCTGTGCTCACTGACTCTTTCACTGCTGACGGGAACAGATGGAGAGGTTATTCTTGGGAAAATCACCAAATCATAGCGTTGACTTGATCGACAAAACATGGCAGTAGATTCTTTTCATTCAGATCGATGTTCAATATCTCAAGATTTCAAAAGAAAAGCAGCACGCACACACACACACACACGCGCGCACACACACGCACGCACACACACGCTAGAGCCTCTGACAGAGAAGAAATATGTGAGACTGTTGGCTTCCATTTTTGGCAAGTCTTTCTTGATGATGAGTCTGCACAAAACACAGGTTCCAATATCCATAATATCCATTCATAAACTCCAACTGAATACACCATAGAAACCAGTGCAAGAAAATATAATAGGTTATAACTATTTTTAACTTTTGCAAGCAGTGCGGTGCAGAAATTTTCACATCACACTGAAAAAAAAAGGCACTAAAAGTTGATGGTATCGAATGAGTACTTTGGAGGTCTCAACAGTATAAACGAGGTACAAAGATTTTATGAAACATGGATACAAGTCTTTAAGCCCCCCTGTAGAGACACTTTAAAAGATATAACACACAAAAAAAAAACTGTGGCCCAAAAAAGGTTCAAAAATCACAAAATCATGTTTTCTTTTTCTTCGTGATTACAAAAATCTCTTTATCTTGAAGTCACAGACTTCTGTGCCTTCAACAGAAACGTGACGTGAATTTTTTTATCAGGGAGTGAAATTTCTGCTGCCAGCACATTCATAAATGCTGAGTCACACTCAGCAGTAATAACTCACAGCATGCCTTTTCCCACATTCAGTCACAAATAGACCATCCCACGACAGTACCACAGTGGGCAAAATTTACAAAACCTTCCAGCTTAAAAAGTCTGATATGATACAAAAGGGTTTTCAAGTTCTTTGTTGGGTATCCTTAAGAAAAACTTTTAACAATATCAAATATAGAAGACAATGGCTGCTTACAAGCCCTCACAGCTTCCTCACGTGTTGATGTTTTCTGTCTTTTGCTCTTTGAATATATCAGTTTTAAATGTTGTTAAAGCTGTAATGCACAACACTACAAGAAGCAGGGTTTTTACGACAAGACTACGGATGAAATTCCAGATATCACGGTACATTAGTTTGGATTAACCTCTGCTGTCTTTGTACTTACTCATGAGGGCAGCTCGGTGGTTGCTCGTCCTTGTCTCCATTGGGGTGTAGCTCTCTGAGTTGCGGGTAGCGAGGGGTTTCGCCACCGGGGCAGTGGACTTTCCGCTGGCATCACCTGTCCAACGCAGCATGAACTGCAATGTGGGTCCCTGAGAAAACGTCTCAAATGGTGGCAGTCTCTGCAAGAGGTACGAATAATAAATGACGACATGGTGTAAAAAGAAAGACAACAAGCTTAACGATGAAAGGGAGCCCGAGAAAAGATCTCAGTGCCACTTGATAAAAAAAAAAAAACACTCCCCTCACCTTTCCATCAAGAATGGTTTCCCATGTTGCTCTTTTCTTGCTAACAGGGCTGTCTTCCATCCCCTGCATGGACACCTCGTACTCCCCATCCAGCAGCTGCAATCTCCTGGAACAACCAAATATGTTATTATTAAGGTGTTTAAAAAGGAGCAGAGAAAGCGACTGGACAACGCAGACACAAATCCTCACCTATTCTTATCAAAAACAGTCATCTGTGCAACATAAGTCTCTGTGGCCTCTCCCTCCTCTCTGTGAGAGGAACTCCTCTTCTTTCTGCTGGGAGTATCCGTTACATCTATGGAAAAACAAACATAGAGTGAGTAAATTTCATGTCAAACCAGCATCCATCTCAGTTGTGCCAAGGAGTCCCATTTTCTCCTATTTCTACCCCAAAAAAAACAGCACATGGACAAAGATAGAAGACAAAAGGCTTTAACGCGGATCACCTACCGATGTTTTCATTTGCCACTCCATTAACCAGACCATTAGTATCTCGTCTCCCTGTGCGTGACACCCTGAACAGGAGTGAATAGGACTTGACCATGTGGCTGTTGCTGGGCTCAAACTCATTGCTGGATACCATTAAGGAAGGGTAGGAGCCAGGCTTGGTTTGGTTACTGTCAGGGTTCAAAGGCACCTGCTTTTTACCTGTAGGCACTTGCTTTATCGGGCAGCTGACATCCTGAAACACACAAAAGTCAAATTAAGAAAAAGAAACAGAGATACTTAAGTCTTTAAAAAGGGAGAGACAATCTTGATATCGGTTACTTTACCTTGCGTTTTTTATGGCAGACTTTAACAAGTAGCACCTCTAAGGACACAGAATTTTGTTCATTTTCTGAATTCTGTGATGGCTTTTCTGTATAAGAAAAAGAAGCTACAGTTAATCCTTTTGAACATGTTTGCTCCAAAACAAAATCCAGATAGATTACAGAAGAAGAAACACATGATCTCCCAAGACTGTGTGTGATGTGGCCCTATTTTTGATGTGGTGTTTTATTGACATGGAACAGGCAAACAGCTTCACACAAACACCTTTAAGGTCAAAATCTACTTACCATCCTTATGGAAGAACCCAGTGAAAGTTAACTGTAGATGTGAAGACAAGCTAAGCAACAAACAGACAAGAACAGATTAAAATGATTACATGTTCTACCTTTTAAATGCTGAGAAATTGCGTCAATTCTTTGCTTGTAATCTGCTGAAAACTATTCTCCAACTCTTGTTCCGCTCATTTACCTCGGAGAATCCTGCTCTCCCTTCATCTTCTCCACTGTTTGCAACATCTCGTCCACTTTGAATGCTTTCCTGTTAGAGAGGATTGAAAATTAGAGGTTTTTAAAAAAAGATAACCAATCTTGTAAATGATCAGAAATAAGTTTTTCATCATGAATGTGCAGTTTACATTTTGGGAACTTTATCATAACTCAGAAATGACCTAAGATCTCATACCTTCTGGCATTTGTTCGACCGTTTCTGTGTGACATAAAGGTGAGCGTCCTGTGCAAAAAAATGGGCTGAAATAGAAAAAAAAACAAAAACATTACAAAACACAAATTTAATTGTTCATTTGGCTGAATGGTTAATTTAACAAACATAAGATAAACAAGGTCAATGAGCGACTTACTGCAATCAAGTTTCTTGTGCGAAGAAATCTGTATATCTGAGTCGGCTCTGGAGACAAACAAAACTATTACTGTGATGTTCTGACATGCTGATGGAGAAATGTCACTGCCATTTGTAAAAGTTCATTCAAGTACACAAGTTCAATCTTTATGACTATCTTCTGGGTTTTAAATGAGCAGTTGTCTTGCTTTATGACTAGGGCTGGGCGATAAAACGATGGTGATATATTTCCAAAATTAATTTCCCTCAATATTAATATAACACATAGTCAATATGCTTTCCCATAGCTGGCATTCTGCCATGTTTTGGCAGACTTTACAATAGGGGTGCACCAAAAAAATCGATTCACACAAGGATCGTGATTCTGATTTACTACAATTCAGAATCTATTTAAAATGTCCCAAAATCGATTTTAAAAGATTTAATATCCGCTGCCTGTCCGCCTCCATTTTGGAACTACGCTGGACATCCTGATGTCATCACACAGCCGGTTCTGGAACGCACACGTGCGCAGAAGGTACCAAAATAAAGATCGTTTTGAATCAAAAATCGATTTTAAATCGAATCGTGGCTCCAAAAATCAGAATCGAATCGAGAGACAGAAAAAGATTCCCACCCCTACTATACAAATAGCCAATGAAAAGGGGAGCTGCTCCAGTCCAATCATGTGCTGAATTAGAAACAAGTAGCAAACAACTGTGTAGTAGCAGGCTGCATCTAGACTAGAGGATGACATTTTTCGGGAATTACCATGGGTCAAGGGATTCCCGCAGGAATCCCACGGGATGGGAGTCATTTTTTAATCAATCCCGTGATCGGGACGGGACGGGAAAAAAAGCAACAGGAGTGGGAAGAACATTAGTAGATGATCATTTTCAGCCGTGTTAAACAACCAGATGAACAGATGCGTCCATTTTTGTAGTCATCTCTCAGCGAGAGCCAACACTCTTGACCGCGCAAGCAACACAAAAGAACTTCAACAGTGGTTTGACTTCCTGTCACCACCGGAAGTGAAAAGCGACTCGGAGTGGCTGCCGGCAACACCGACTGCCGTTCCGACTCGGCTGCCACTTTTGCAGTGCAGTGCATAATATGCACTAAAATGAAAAATGCAGCTTTTTTCAACATGTTTGGTTTAAGTCAAATGGGAGAGGGACAGGAGTGGGAGTCATTCTACGGGAGTGGGACAGGACAGGATTAACTTTTTTCCTCCGGTTGGGACAGGACAGGATTTTTTCTCTGAAAGTAGGACAGGACAGGAGTGAAAATCCGCTCCCATGTCATGTTCTAATCTACACGCAACCATAGCACTTCAACACGTGAAGCCGACAGCACTGTCGGTGAGAAAAAAAGAAAAAGGGGGCTACCCCCAGCAGAAATGCAGATGAAGGCTCAACAGACTATGACATTGTCGACAACACTGGCACAAAAACGTCAGTGGTGTGGAGGTATTTTGTTTTTTTGTAGTCAGACATAAAGCAGAGTAATGCGCACTGCAAATTATGTTGAGTAAATTTTAAATTTCATGTAAGAGTAACAGGGAACATTTAAGATTGACAAGTGATTTTTTTATGTCGTTATACATACTGATATCGACTGATATGGAAAAAATATATATCGTGATAAACTTTTTCCCATATCGCCCAGCCCTATTTATGACACAATTAGTTCGCTGCATCTGAAATTCCAGTTTGAGTATCCTGGAAAGTAGTGCATATAAAGAAGAGACATGAACAGGTGGGGGTTAGTTTGACAGCAAACAGCCTATATTAGAGGTTTTTTATGAGTATAGTTAGGAGATTGCTGGAAAAGCAGCTACATGTGAAAATATATGCCACTTTTTGGCACAACATTTACATCTTTGACTCCCTTTAGACTGTCAGTAAAATCATGTAGGCCTGTCAGTTAAAAGTAAGACAAGAAAAACAACAACAATAAAGTTAAACACGTCTATTAGTGCTCATTTAGAGCAAGGGGAGTTCTTCTTATACAAGCTAAACAGAAAAGCAGCGTTACAGACAGACGGGGCCGTAAAGTCTCACTTTCAAAGGCCTGTAGGAAGAGCTCATGGTCGGCCTGTATCTGCTCCATCTTCGGCTTCTTCACAGAGTTCATCACCGCTGATGAGGCGGGGTACACGGCACCGTTGGCCTTACAACTCGCCCCACTCATAATATGACCTGAGTTCTGTGTGTCAAACCAAAGTACGTGTCAATAAAAAGAGGGAGGAATACAACATGTTAGCAGAGCTGAGAGGCAAATACTCGCCGTTAACCGTTAGCAGCCGAGCTAACATGCTAGCTCAGCTGAAAGCACAATGCTAACATCTTAGTTAGCTTCAGTGTGTCAGCGTGGCATCCGTTCTTATATTTAGACTTTCGTTAAGAAAAGGTCGAAAATAGGTATTTGGACGGAAAAGGGAGATAGACAAAAGGAAACCCACCCTGGCCGATGGCATTAATTTGTTGCCCCGCTGCCTCCAGCACAAGCCTGGCAGACTCCACAGCAGAAACCCATGAAGATGAAGAGGAGGAGACGAGACGGTGGCTAGTTAGTTAGCTCCCAATGCTAGCATGATTTCCAAGAAAACAAACTTCTGTGTATCCGAGGTATCCCCGCATTCAACAGTCACGAAAAACAAACGATGTTGATGATAAGTTAACAATTTCAGGTCAAATAATTGATTTCTCTGTTATTTATTCTCGGTGAGGTTTCCTCCAATTTGTACTGAACAACAGAGTATTAGTCGGTTGGCAGCCAATAGCAGACGAGCTGAGAGAATCCAGCCCTCTGATTGGCTGTCGGGTCTCCGGAGATGACATACAACCCGCTCTCGCTTTCTGTGATTTTGCGGGAAATCGAGTTTATCTTCATTCACATCAAAAAGGTACTGCAGCTTCAACTCTCTCCGTCAGATCAGACATAATAATGAACAAAAATGACCTGAAAATATATACAGATATTTGTTTCATGTTGGCAATAAAGAAATCCATCCGCGTATATTAAAATTATGTAGTTTTACTGTTGGGGAACCAGGCGAAGTGACATTATATCTGTGAGTGACTATGAATTTCGCGCGAAGATAGTTGTATTTATAATTTCAAACACTTTTTCATGGCTTTGCAAATGGTCAATACGCATTTGTTTGAAAAAATTGTAATAACTCAGAAGTAATATTATTTTACAGCATCAAACCGACCAACAAAATATCTTTTATGGGAAAAAACAGGATTCATCACCTCTAAGCACAAAAGGTACGTGACCTGTAAGAAGAAGAGATGTTATATTTTAATTAGGATGTGCTCATCTAATTAGTTTTATTTTACAATGTCCTTTAAATGCCATGTTTCCCTATGGTCAGTAGTAAGAGTGTGCAATACTGTTGAGTCGTTCGCGAACGATTCATTCAATAGAACCGAATCTTTTAAGTAAACGTACTGAACCGAATCTCTTCCTCGAGTGATTTGTTCATTTCTCGCTTCAGTTGAGCTGAAGTGAGAAAAAGAATTGCCAGTTGAGCAGCCGTCGAGTGAGGGACCGCATGCACCGACACTTGAATCACTTGGTGAACGAATCACGCATTGAACCACACTCCCTGGAATCATTTTTGTCAGACAAAACTACCTTTTTTACTGCTAAATCGCCACCACAATAACTTGCATACAATAGGACACAGTATGTAACAAGTAGTGTATTTAACCCGCAGCATCATATCATGGCAGTGGTTTGCAAGGGTGCATTCTTCTAAACATTCAGTGAACGAATCACACACTGAGCCCAAATTTACTGAGCAGACCTGATAAATAGCATAGCATACAACAGTACACTTAAAACATCATGACTTATAAACAAGTTCATTTTTACAAACCTGTTTGCCAAAGCAACACAGCCAAACTCTCTTGTCTCCCGGTCCCAGAAGCTGAATCCTGAACCGTTCAGCTGTGTATCATTTCAGGAGGTCGGAGTCGCAGGCTCCTCCCGCCAAGCCCTACATGATTCAGTGATTTGGTGAACGAATCTTTTGAGTGAACTGATTCTAGAGATTCAGTACATCTAAAAGAACTGTTGTGCCCATCGCTAGTGTGCAAGTGTGTAGTATAGAGGATGGGACTTTATTTGTAATAATTTTTCTTTGTTTGTAAAGCACTTTGTGTCTCATATCCATGCATGAAAAGTGCTCTAAAAATAAAGTTTGATTTGATTGAGTCGTCACTTGTTTGGCTATGTAAAGAAGATTTGTGTATTTAAAGTCATTTAGATTTAAGTTTGAATGTTTTTTTTGTTGTTGTTGTTTTGTTTTTTCTCTGCCTTAACGACACAAGTTTGGGCTGAAATCATCCTTTAACAAACGTTATGAAGAAATGAGTATGTTTATAGCGCGGAACTTTCCAACACGGTCGTGTTTCACGTCGGAGCTATTTGAATCCCGGACCGGAAGCTCACTGAATCTGAAATTTCACACATGTGTTGGGTTTTGCTCGCAGACCCACTGATATTTGTAATTTTAGCCGCTCGTAGATAACCGGATTATTGCATCTAGAGGTTGTATCTGAGTTTGTTGCAGCTGCGAAGGAGAGATGGCGGAGATCGTTCAACACAGGATCGAGGAGAGGATCCCTGAACTGGAGCAGCTGGAGAGAGTGGGACTGTTTACCAAGAAAGAAGTCAAGTAAGACAACACTGACACTCTTCAATCAACATTATTACTGTGTCGGTGCAATGATGAGATCTTGTCACAGGAGTAGTCATCCAGCAGAGACATGTTCAGTGTTGGCTGTTTAATTGTAAATAGATAGATAGGAGTTAGCAGCAATAAAATTAAATATAAGAAGTACGTACAATAAAGACTTTGCTTTTTTTTGTCAGGAACCTCCATTTCAACAAATTAAAAATTAAAAATACAAACTGACTAAATTATAAAATGCTCTTACTAAGATTATGGGACTTTTCGTGTTAGGTTTGCTGTTGACCCAGTTAGATCAATATCTAATAATCAGAGCAAAAACTGAAATCATAAGTGCACTGTCAGGCACCACACTGACAGTCAGATCCTCTTCCAGTCATGAGAGATTTAGGAAGGTCTCATTTTGCCTGTTTTTCCCAGCACAAAACAACATCGGGTGTGTCCAGACTTATGAGATCAATTCAATATAGATGTCTGTATGAGGGGTATGCTGACAAAGAAGGGCTCAGAGGCCTGCTACAAAAAATATTATAATCAATATTTTCATGGATAATGAAGCCTAACAAGGTAACCTAGAGATGAGTACCAAATTGGATGATAGAGAACTGTTTTTAGTGTAATTTACAGCTGATTTAAGACACGCTTCGAAACCGACCCTAAACATGGTGGTTGCATAGTAAAAGCTAACACTGGAGGAAAGTTAAACAAATTTCATTCTAGTCTCAGTTCCCTCTTCATGTCCCCACGACTGCAGCTGAAAAAATATTTTAAGATTAAATATTTATCCCAATAACAAAATATTGAAATAATGACGAGACTGTTCATGAGAAAAAGGTTTGTTATGTGATATCTGAGTGTCTCTGAACAACAACTGCATCAGTCAAAATAAGGCTCATTGACCCAAGGAGGCCTTGAAGGATTTTCAATGCATTTAAAGCAATGTAATTTAACTATTCTTATTAAATTTAATCAAATTCTAACAGAAAAAATAGTAATCTCTCGAAGAAAAAAAGTAATAAAATGGGTGTAAGTAGTTAATTATGTTTGTAATATGTTGTTTTTTTAATCACAATTTTAGATCCATTATAAAGAGAGCAACAGCCCTGGAGTACAAGCTTCACAGGTTGATGGTTAACAAAGAGGACTTCATTGCATACATTCAGGTGAAGGCCGTTAATGTGTTTTTGATAATGAAATAATGAATGATGTATCACCAAAATGTATTCATATTCATTTATTTGTGTTTTTTTACAGTATGAAATCAATGTTTTAGAGCTGATCAAGAAGAGAAGAGCAGTAAGTTACATTGTGATTCATACTTTGAGGGAAATATTATATAGTTCTTTCAATTTGTTGCTTTAAAATTTTGTTTATGCTCAACTGCTGTATGTTCATGAAAGGACAGAGTTGGACAGCTCTGAACAACACCTGCATCTTTTTCAATGTAGCCTGAAAATGTCACATCGCCTAACTGTGGCTGACTTGTGCTTTTGCAGCACATCCATTACCAGTTCAAAAGAGAGGAGATTGAATATCCCATCATCCACAGAATTAACAGTGTCTTCAGGAGAGCTACAAAGAAGTGGAAGGTATCGTAAACATACATTAACCTTTTTTTTTTAAACTGAAATTTGTATTTTACTTATTGAACATGCAGACTGAGATTTTCCCTGATTTATTTCATCAACCTAATCATCATTCTTGACAAAAAAAGGTAATATTCGTATAAAACAGGTCTACAAATTGAATGCATGGTAATGTAAATGCCATTTCAGACTGCCTCCTTTAAAATCTCAACATATGATGGGATATCATTTATGCAGAGCTTTAAATGAATTAATTATTTAGTAGGAATTAATTAAAACCCCTTTTTTCTGCAGGATGATATACAGCTCTGGCTTTCGCATGTAGCTTTCTGTAAGAAATGGGTATGTATAGATCTCATCTCTTATTTAAAAGCACAGACATTTCTGCTCTTTGCTCCCAGTAATATTCTCTTGGTTCTCCTCACCAGGCCACCAAAAGCCAGATCAGTAAGGTGTTCTCATCCATGCTTGCCATACATCCTGACAAGCCAGGTACAGAAGCTGTTTCTTTTTTTATCCAACTCACACAAATGCTGCCAGCTGTTGCATTTAAATTCAATTACCTCACCTGCTAATGCAGTCGTTTGTGTCTTAATGCTTCTTTCTCTACAGCCATTTGGATAATGGCAGCCAAAAGTGAGCTAGAGGACAGAAGTTCCTCTGAAAGTGCAAGACATATTTTCCTGAGGGCCCTGCGCTTTCATCCAGACAACAAAAAAGTCTATCTTGAGGTAAAAGACGTCAAAATTGTTGTTTTTTATTTATATTTCGAACATACATTTAAATAATGAAACTGTGATAAACCTATTTGCTCGAAAAAAATGATTGTGTTTGTGTATTTGTCAAAAAGTCTTTTCTAATATTCCTAAACGACTCTGCTGTAGTATTTCCGCATGGAGCTGCTTCATTGTGAGAAACTGAGGAAGCAGAAAGAAGAGCTTGAGAAGGCTGAGATGGACCTGGTGAGTGGCCACAATGTTAACTCAAACTGAGGGAAATGTTCACAAAGTTCACAAATGTTCAAGCAGTTTGCACTTTCCATCCGTTTGTCTTTTTCTAAATTTTTCTTTCCTAATTCTTCAAGGGCGAATATGAGTTTTCTCCAGAGATTCTGAATGCCAGACTGGCTGAGGTTGTTTACAAAGACGCTTCAAGCAAAATCAAAGGTGGGCAAAAACCATTACAACTACAACTACAAAGAGTTCTTTTGAAATTAAAACTGTATGTAAAAAGATCCAGAAAGAGTCCAGAAATCTGGTCTTTTAACTTTGTGTCACTTCTGTTTTTGTCCAACAGAAGCAGATTTTGTCATCTCCCTCCTGAACATCGCAGCCATCTTTGACTTCACCAAAGAACTCCAGGACCATATCCTCCAAGAGTAAGGCACCAGAGTTTCTTCGTCATCTACACTTTGTGTTTCATTGAAAGACTTTTATCTTTGAGCAAATACATACTTTCTTGTTTGCAGTCTACAGGCCAACTTCACAGAAGACAGCATGACGTGGGATTTCATGGCAAAGAGGGAGCTGGAGGCTGCAGGAGTCGGGGAGGAGCTGCATTCAGCTAAAGCCCGAGCCTCAGATATCAACCGCAGAGAGGAGCGCTGCTGCCAGGTCTATGAAGAGGGAGTAAGGGGCCTTAATACTGGTAAGACCTCATGCATATATTCAAAAAGAGCAAACAGGCAATGAGTTTTATGTCTGGTTTTCATAATTTTTGGATTTTATTAGTAGTTGTTTTTTCTTGAAATAAGTAATTCACATATACAAAGTCATACTTACATCCCCTCGTTTTGCCTTTATATGTCATAGATGTCCATTAAAGAATATAATCATTTGGCTCTCTAAAATCTGCATATACATATTAATGAACTGTACTCAGCCTATTTGATCAATCATGATTATAAACCATTGCTGTACTTGTGGTTTTGTGCTCCAGAGTCCATGTGGACGTACTATGCTGCCTTCTGTTTGGAAAAGCTGAAGAGGAAGACCAACGTGCAAGAGCTGAAGGAAAAGGTAGATGTATCATTTTTATTGGGGGATGTAGATTTAAACTGCATTGTTGAATATTGGTAGTTTCAGTGTCATCAAAGATGGATGTTGAAAAAGTAAATCCTGACATTTTTTTGTGTGTGTGTGTGCAACAGAGGCAGGAGAGGCTGCTGGGAGTTCTTCAGCGCGCCCATGACTTGTCACTGCTGAAAGAGGAGTACTATAAGAACTGGGTAAATTCTTTCTTCCGTGTTTTTTCAAGAATAAAGGCACTGGGTCCTACTGAGGCAGCCCAGCCCCAGTGGCATACTCAGTGAGATCAAGGGGCAGGGTAGCAAAGAATCTAAAGTGACACTAGCACACAAAAGTTGTCATCAATGAGGATCATCCCTCTAATGATACTTTGAGTTGGCTCTTCAGTATCTGCCTCTCTTTGGCGTTCTGTCATCATTAAGTAGTTGCACGGGCCAAGAGAGTTCTGTTGACATATTGAGACAGAAGTGTTGACACATGGTCTTGGGGTCCCGCCCCAGACATTTTTGAATATCCTACTCTTATTCCCGGCATTCTGATGAATATTTATGCAACATTTAGTGGTGGAAATTTGACTGTTTGAAAGGAAAACACAAAACTATCGAGACAGAATCGACCAAAAAAGCCACTTCCTCCACGAAGCTCAGATTTAAGTTTGTTATTTACCACATGGTCATTTTAAAACTGAACAGTGTAATGGAACAGTCAGATAATGAAATAGTAGAATCCTGTTGACTGATTTAATACTTGATTTAAAAAAAAAGAGACTTTGTAGAGTCTAGATTACACTGAAGTGAAAGTATATAAAGTATATAAATCAGCTCAAATCACAAACAGGGCACTTTATCATGTTTCATTCATTGAGAGACCATCCAGGGGTGGGGCGTTTTCATAATCTACTCCATCTGAACAGCCTTTTGTGACACCCACTTGATGCCAAAATAAGAATTAAAACTTTAATGAGCAAACAAGTAATTTATGACTTTATCTGACTGATATTCTTGAGCAGTTTTTATTTTAGTGAGTAGTTGCAATAATTCAGCAATGATCACAAGAAGTGGCTCAAATAATCCTTTAAATTTAGTTTATCTACGTTAAATAAGTTTGTCTTCGATTTTTGTTTAAAGTTGCAGATCCTTCTTTCATCTGGAGATGCTGAGGGAGCTACTAGTGTTGCCATGGCAGCCACACAGCGCTACAGCCAATCAGTGACGGTGTGGAGCCTGAGTCTACAGACACTTATACATCTAGGAAGTGGAGATCTGGGGAAGCTGTTCCAGAACGCTCTCGAAAATGTTATTCCCAAGGTACACACGCAGAGAAAATTTGTTCTCAATCGCTGTGAGTTTGATGGTTTTCACTGTTAAGAATGAACACATGCGCAACAACAGCTGTAGTGTGCTAATCCCAAGGTACACCGCACTTTCTCTCTCTCTCTCCGTCTCCCTGTCCCTCTTACACCTTACACACACACACACACACACACACACACACTAATATCAGCCACTAGCATTGATGTATAAGT
The DNA here is from genome assembly GCA_962446985.1 of Xyrichtys novacula. NCBI lineage: Eukaryota > Metazoa > Chordata > Actinopteri > Labriformes > Labridae > Xyrichtys > Xyrichtys novacula. Next base: position 30,302,141 of record OY660866.1, on the reverse strand, counting down.
GGGCCACCTCCCTGGTCCAATTACTCTTTATTCCATATTAAGGTCTTCAAATGGCTTTCTGCACCTCCTTGTGTTCCAGGGGAGGCTGGAGATGTATAAAAAAAAATAATCCTTTAGACCTTCAGGTGAAAACTGGAGGAGAAGTGCATGGAGGACTTGTGTATTCTAAGTTGAGTTAAAGTTGAAGTGAAACTTAAATGAACAAAATTACTGTGAAAACTTGTCAAGTCCAGGTTTGCAAGTTTAAACGGGGAGCAAAGTGATACGTTTAAGGCTAGTGGGGCTGTAATCAACCAAAGAAATTCTCGGTCAGCTAAAACCCTGAAATTTTCTACAAAAAAGTCGACTAATCAAAGGGGTTTCCGACTCTGACCTCTGACTGCAAAACCTTCTGCGGCAGGGGACGACGCTGCTTGGTGCGGCACGGCTCATCGGGGTGAAAATATACAGATATAAGCACAAGAAGGCAATTAAACACTAAAGACAAGTTGAAATGCGAAAAATATATATATTCAGCAAACCACCGGACGCAATTTTTTTTTTGTAGGATGGTAAGGGAAGGTTCCAGCCTCCTTCGCCTCTGATTGGCTAGAAATGATGGGCTCCGATTGGTTATTCCTTATGGCTGTAAAACGTCATTGTCTGTCAGGTTAAAATTAGGGTTAGGATTAGAATTAGGGTTAGGGTTAGGAGATTCAGAAGTACGATAATATTCTGTACGATGTACAGAGTTGGCAGCTCACGTTTGGCTTGAGCATGTGATGACATTTCCAGCTTTTCTAGCCAATCAGAGGAAAAGGAGGTGGGACTTTCCCCTACCCCACCAAAACAAATATCGCCCACTGGAAGTCGATTAACGCTCTTAAATCTTCTGGTCTCCGGTGGGTTGGGCGAATCCAAAATGGTGAAAACAAGGGAGGGGTTCTGAGACGGACTTTTACCTGTGAAATGGGGGTGCTCTGAAAATACCCCCATTAGCACTTGGTACGTTCCTCTGAAGAAATTAACCATAGACTGTGAATTGACAAGGAAAAAATCAAGATTGGTCAACTCAGCACGTATCAACCAATGAGTCAACCAGGACTCTACAGCCCTAAAGACCAGTTATGTTACTTTCTCTGATAAAATTGTGCTCAGTACAACTTTTTGAACAACACGTATAGAATAATACATTCCAGTACAGGTTGTATTATTGTACTTCAGCCTCAGGCCTTTGTAATAGCAGGAAGAATAGCTGGTTGTTATTGTGGTGGGGGTTAAACAGCCTCTGCTGTGAGAGCTGTGTGAGGAGGATTACTACATGCTGCTCATTAGTTAAGTCTTTTCTCTTAAGATAAACTCTCTCTCTCAGTGTGGGGAAATAGTATAAACCCTCAGGGGTTTTCATCGGAACAATAAGTTGTTTTCATTATTTCACAGCTCAGAAGTGTGATTGAAATAATGACGGAAATGTAAAAGTTCTCTCTTAAATTAGTTTGATGTTGAATTAACTATCTTAAGGCTTTTGCAGCTGTTCAGTAAACTGCTGAGAGTGTAATAAGGGGATTTGTCTCTTAGGAACAACACCAGGACACTCATACAAACCCTACATGCTTTGGTGTGTTTGCTTCAGATGTTTGACTCCATAAACAGCACTTTTCTCCGCTTGGTGCAGCGGGAGAGCAATTTTCCCTTGAGCAAAACACCGGTTAGAAGCCAACTAATGGCCGAATCTTCTCTGTCTGTTTCTGATAGGAGAGTCTACCTCTGTGGCAGCTGCAGGTCCAGTGGAGCGTGGCCAACCAGAGTCCTGAGGAGACAGAAGCTGTCTTCAAGGTAGTCCAGCTGAACTTACCCTCTGAAAGTACAGCAAAGTGTGCCGTCACTGCAACCCATATCTGTGGATAGCATTTGCATTTATGTCTTTCTTTAATATATGACTTGTCCATATCTGAATGATCGGACAGGAGTAAATAGCATAAATAAAAGTAGAATATGAACGTCTGTACTGATAAGCTTCGGTGTCCAAGTTCTGGTGCTGTCCTTGCAGATGAAAAGATCCGTCTCCCCTCATGCCTGCTCAGTGTTTCTGCCTCCTCAGAAATGAGACTGTGTCTCTGACAATATTTTCCCCTGTTTGTTCCCAGAGAGGTCTTCTGTCTGCTGTCGCTGCTGTTTCCATGGAGATGAAAGAGAGCTACCTTGATTGGTCGTTCTCCACTGGAGGCTACAAAAAAGCGAGGAAGACTTTTATAAGGTAAAAACAAATGTGTCTGTCTGACCCGTTTGCTTTTAATTGAAATGATAAATAGCAGAAACAACAATGTAAATTTAATTAGAGCCAGAACAGTGTGGTAAATAGAAACTCTAGGACTGTAATTCTCTTGGTATGAAGCTCTGGATTTTAAGCCTTCTTTTGCTCGCTAGCTTACAGGAAAACCGTCCCCTGTCCAAGGCCTTTTTTACCAAAATGATTCAGCTGGAGAAAGAGCAAGTAAGTACAGAAACTGTCGGCACACAAAAAACCCCACTTTCAGGACTATATTTTAAGTCTCTTAACTGACAAAAGGACAAAAAAAGAGATGGTGGACTTTGATGTGTTTGCATAACTGATAAGCTGTTGAATGAGTGCATTGTTTTGCTCTTTTAGGAGACTCCAAAGATGAACAATCTAAGAGATTACTACGAGAGAGCCCTTCAGGAGTTTGGCACTTCAGATGACGGTAAAAGAAACACATTAAAAAGAGAAGAATCGAATAAAAAAATAGTGTTAGTCCAAAATATTTATTCATATTATTTTGTTATTCAAGTATAAAGGACCAAACTCAATGTAACAGAACAGCTTTAACCAAAAGACACATTAGAGCCAAATACTGTGATTTATTTGACCAGATGTTGTTTGGATCAATTCTGAAGGAGACACTCAGAATACGTTCTTGGACAAATCCTGGATCTCACATAAACTATTGGTCTGGTTTCAAAGAAGAGGCTGTCAGATGGGGTGTGGGAAGATTTCAAAAAATGTTAATTTCCCTGTAGATCTGTGGCTGCAGTACATCCAGGAAGAGCTGGGACCCCTTGGACAGCCAGAGAACTGTGGGAAGATCCACTGGAGAGCCATGAAGTTCCTGGAGGGGGAGAGTGTTGAGAGTTTTACTTCCAAATATACCCTTCTTCAGAGTGGACACTTATGTGAATCCTCGTAGAAGGCCGATGACGGTCTGTCATGTCTGATGATGGTAAAAGATCCAAAAACTGTGCGAGAGTTTATCAGCTTGAAGAAGCCCACACATGGTTCACAGCAGGTGTTCCTCTCAGTCTTGCGGAAAGCTGCTGCTTGGACTATCTATGAACTGTCCCAGCTGTTCCAGTTTCCTTATGTTGGCTTTCCTGCAACGTTGAATAACAAGTTCTTGGAAATTCGCAATTGCAGCCTCATGATTTTACTGCTGTAATTTACAATGTGAACCAATTTTCCAGTTACATTTACAACAGTAGGAGTTGATTTTGATACCGCTCTTCGCAGTTGAGCTGAATTCTATGTTCATTTGATATGAAAAAAGTAATACTGTTATTAAAAGAGTAGTAAAAACTATCTTAAACTCTAAATTTGTTTAGTTGTGGTCCCTCTGAGACAGAAAACAATGTACACAAACACACAACCTCTTCCTGTTTTTCTATCTTTGAAGCTCATGTTAATTACTTTTACAAAATGTTATAATCCTCTTCAGTACCAACAATTTCTAAAAATCCCACCCTCCACGGCACTAATTGTTATTTGAAAAACAAAATCATGACCGTTAGCATTAGCTGCAGGAGCACTATATGACAGTTGCATCTAAAACTTTCAGACTGGCTAAAAAAAACTACTCAAACATATACATTCACATATTTTAAGGACACTTTGTTCAAGTTGTGTTTTGTTAAAGCAGCAGCTTCTACAGTAATCTAACAGTTATGAGGTATCAAAAACACTAAAGGCAAGAAGCTCTAAAAATGAACCACGATCACATACAATTTTAACATTTACACATTTGATAGGATTTCTCTTATTTGGCATGTGTTCATCTAGGAACTATACTGGCCTATTTAGTAAGGTAAATAAAAAGAAAATCATGGTCAATTTGAGAAATATACACAACGTATTCATCTGTTGTAAGACCTTTGAATAGATATCTCCAGGGAAATTAGTGCAAATATGAAAACGGAAAAAAGCAGAAGTTACTGTGGCGAAAATGATGTTCAATAATGATCCCTTTAGAAAATAGTTGAATGAAGGTAAAGATACAAATTCTTCCAGCTGAAGACTGACTCGAGCTGGTTTTATTAGTGTTACTACTTCGGTGTGTACTTGTGGTTTCTGGTGGGGTCAGCAGGAGGAGAAAATTGCAATAGGTTACTTTTGGCCATTCATAAAGAGCAAAACTGGCCAGTAGACAAATAGTGCTGATATGGTGGACTTTCATGCCAATACTGGATATTTTAGAAGTGTGTTAAGAACATACTGTAGTCAACATCTTTGGCTTGTAAATTCTTCAGACACTTTAACTTTATAAGGAATCAAATTTTAGGTGAATCAGTCGACTATCTTGGTAGTAAAGCTATTAAGTTACCTTCACCCCAAAACTGAGTGCAAATTTTAAAATATTAAGCAATGTCAAATAAAATGATCAGAATCAGTACATAATCTAAAACGGCATAAACTACCAGACCCAGTTACTCCACACAGATCTTAATGTTTTTTAAATCAGATAATAAATTAATAACTTCACTTTCTCAGTTATTTCTGGTCTTATTTTTACATAATGTATGCCACTGCATGTTCTAGGTCCCATCTCCTCCCACAGAAATGTGTTATATCAAATGTGTACTTGATCATATGGGCACCAGTGTCTCACTGCACTTAGTCCACCTCCCCTATGCCCCCCCCCCCCCCCCGTCTCCACCTCCACACATCCTCAAACCCTCTTGAAGAGGATGTAGGTGAAGAGCACCAAAATGCCGGTGGACAGCAGTCCTATCACACACTGGTGGATGGAGATGACGTTCTCCAGGGCGTGGATGCGCTCCTCCATAGCGTTGGTGTGGATGTAGTCATAGATAGAGGCCCCGATGCTCCACACAGCCCATAAAGCATCCACCAACGCTTTCATAGTGGGAGAGACCATTGAGAGGGCCGCCTGCAGCTGGGCACCAGCCGCATCCGCTGCTTACTGGGCCCTCTGCACTGCAGGGAGGAGAGGGTGATGGAGTGAGAAGGAAGCTTTGTGTGGGCATCATGTTCCAACAGCACAGTCACATTTTTAAAACATGAACACAACATCTAGTTCTGATATAAATAACAATAACTACCAATCAGAGCGAAACTCCAAATCAGAGCAAAGTTAGTATGTTGGCAAATATACAGAGAAAACATCGAGACTGTCATGACCTAAGGTAGATATCTAATTAAGAGTGTTTCATAGTCCTGTAGGAGCTGTAAACAGGGATACGGCTCAACTTACCCCGCTCCTATAGTCAACTTACCACATACACGGGGTAAGTTGACCATATGAGACCACTTTTTTTTGGCATGCTATATTATCAAGACAGTAATGTTTACACTCATTCTGTTGGTTTGCAGATGAACAACATCTTGAAATATATGCAGATACACTAGTTAGAGACAAAACTATGATTGCCTTGATGTAGTGATCTGAAATATGAAAAAGGGCTCATCTTACCCCACTCTCCCCTATATGTTGAGTGTCACTGTCTTATTTTCATGTCTACGTTGCTGCAAAATGACTGACCTTGGCATGAGGAATAAAGTAAGGTAATTAAATTTTACTAAATAATATAAATTTCTCAAATTAATGCCCCTGCAATTCAGATTAGGGATGCACCGATCTGATATTTGGATTGTATATCGGCTTTGATATTGACAAATTAACTGGATTGGATATCTGATTAATGATGCCAATCCAGTCTTTTTTTTCTTTTAATTAACATCAAACACAGCAGTTTGCTCTATATTCTATGTCCGTCTATCCTTTTGCACTAAATGTTTACACATTAGTTTTACTTCTTTTTGCTGTGTGCTAATGTGCAATTTGTTATTAGCTTTTTTTTAAACAAGGCTAATGTCAAGTCTGATGCCTTCACTCACAGGATAAGGTATACAGTTCATTCATTTAACATTAGTATTGGATTGGTATTGGATATTGGCCGATACGCTCAGCCCAGGTATCTGTATCAGACTGGATCAGAAAAAATGGATCGGTGCATCTCTAATTCAGATTTAATTCTTATTTACAGAATTTAATCGATAACTATGGTTTAATCATTAATCATTTTTCACCTCCTCTGTCACTCTGCAGGTTTAAAAGTGTTCATTCTGCATGGAAAGAAACATGTTGCCCTGCTGTGGAGTAAACCCCCCTATGATGCAAAGTAGGAAAGTAAGCTCCTCCTGGCCTTGCTGCTGTGCTGACTGAGAAGAAACTGTGAATGCATGACACAGAGCTGTATTTTCACAGTGAGGTAGTGCTTTTGTTACCTGCCTGTTTTAGAAACAGCCACAATCTAACTTTCAAACAAAAGTCTAAGTTTCCTCTCTGTTTTTCTTGTTTCTTCACATTCCTCCCTCCTCTCTCTACTCCCACAACACTGACGTCCTCACAGTATTAATAAACTCAACTGGATCAAACATGATCCTCCAATTTATTTCCACTAAGATCGGTAAACTCCAAAATCTGCAGTGCAACAGGAACTCGAGAGGAACATGTACGGGCTGTGTGCACTGACATCAACATGAACAGGCTGTGGATGATAAACAAGATCTTTATGAAAGGACTCAAAACTCACCCACGGGTGTCAGATGTTCATGTGACCACACGGATGAAGCTGAACATCCGTCCTGTAGGTGCCGGGGGGTTAAAAAATCTTGTTTTGGAGAAGCCGGACTGTTTCTGTCAAAGTCGAACATAGCTTGGCGTCAAGTTGGGCTCCATTAAATGCGTCGCTTCCGGTCGAAACCACAACAATAAACCGATTTTCTTCAGACGTAAACAGACGACAAGAGTTTTAAAAACAGGAGGAACAAAAGTGGATAGCATTAAACGATGGAAATAATTACTATATTAGCGAAAGGAAAAGGGGTATAGGGAGATTACAACTGAATTTATCCGGAGAATGGATCCCTCAGAGAACAATGTATTAGGCCTGTTTTTTTAACTTGGTAAGAAATCTTAATGTGGTTTCCGGTTTCGTTGTTAACAGCTGACTGGAGCCATATGAGAGAGTCCCCACAGAGTCTGAAAGTGGAACATGACCTCCAGAATAGAATAAAATAGAATTATTTTGGGTTACATAAGGTAGCCTAACAAAATGCAACAATTATTGCATGGATTGAGATGTAATATAATATTAGACTTTTTACTGTTATCATGGAAGATATTTAATGAAATAAAACCACCTTTACACAGTTTTAAATGCAGTGTAAAATGTCAAAAGAAAACAAAATTACAACAAATGAGAGTTTAATAGTTTGCAATCACTAACACTCTACATTTAATTGAAATTCAGCAGTATAATTTCAATTTTGAAACTGACTTTTTTATTTTGCTCCATGAAATATAAAAATAAATGGTCTCCTATGCTCAACTTACCCCGTGTATGGGGTAAGTTGACCGCAGGAGTGGGATAAGTTGGGGGTTACATTCATGTGTAGTTTTATCTATTACACGCTACTCAACTGGTACAATAATTCTTTTTATTATTATTGCATATAACTGCTAAAAAGCTGTTTTGTAAAAAGCCGTTTAAATACGAGACTGTCTTTAAGTGATTCTGAACATTCACAGCTGTATTTTTGAAAAGAAAAAGTGAAACATCTCAACAATCTGAACTGAAACTCTGATCCTCTCATCAGACTTCTTTACTTTCTCAGTTGAGCCACTGGATCAACTTACCCCTGAACTACTATTATGACTTTATTAGTAAATAAACTAAAATGGCGGACTTTTATTCTTGGTTTTTGACCTCATGTTGTAGCTCATAGATACCACAAATGATGTATAAAACAAATTTAAAATGATCTTTTGTGGTCTGAACCTAATTTTCACAAAACTTATGACAGACTAAAATTACTTTCAGGAGTAAAAAATATATATTTTTTTAAATAAATGTCTAACCTTTTCACCCATGTGCTTCAAACCTTCCCAGACTCCATGAATTGATGTCCATCTCCTGAATATTTGGTCACATGATCAATTTCTTTTACCATTTCCAAGCAACAGGGGGTGGCTCAACTTACCCTTTGGCTCAACTTACCCCACTCTCCCCTTTATGAAATAAGTATTTATAAGAAAGTCCAACTTTGTCAAGCCTAACTCTGATGATTGTGGTATATATGGCTTAGTTAGGATCAGGAACTGTACATTAACTTCGAGGAATTTGTTTCCAATAAGTCCCAAGACAAAACAGAAGAAAAGAAGAATATCCTTTAAGGTTGACAGACAACACAAATGGTTATAGATATGGGGTATAAATGCACATAACCCTGTAGCACCCCATAACATAAAATTACATTACATGACATAACACGAACCTTGCTGATATTTACCAAATAAACCCAGAAATCAAAACTGTCCACCTGTCACCTCTGCTGTGCAGCTCCACGTGACCTCACACAGCGATCTTTTGGAAACAAAAAAGCTCGTTTTGGCACGTGGTTGTAAAAACGAAGTGTCGTGGTGCGTCACCGCCACGAGGGGTCGCAGCGCGCTAACATGTCACATGCGAAGTGTGATGAACCTGGGCTGTATCTCGCCTCCTGAACAGCATCGATAAAAAGAGGGGAACACCTTGAGAGAGCCGCAGACGAGCCGCCCTGGAGCTGCGTGCGGAGCGGGGCGCGTGTGGCGCATGTGGACAGATTGAGCCAGCACACCGCAGGAATGTGAGCAGTAACAGGCAACACACATATTGCTCGGACATGACTCTGAACAGCGCTCTTGGCCGTTTTTTAAAGTCCTCTTTCAGACTAATTGGAAATACGGGGCCAAAGCGCTGCGCCCCCGACGGAAACCTATAATTGGAGACGAGCCAGTGACGCGCTGAAAATAACCAGTTAACCACTTAGCACCGGTCCATTTTGGGGAGGGCCCAACACGAGGGCGCAGCACCATATATCAGGTCCTTCCAGCTGTTTGGGAATACCCTGTTCATTATATCGAGACTGCAGCATGGTGGAAGCAGCAGGCTCCTTCTCCTCTCCGTCTCCCCGGCTGTCTCCTTCCAGAGTGGATACTGTGTGACTGGCAGGGTGCTGGGAGCGCACGGGGGCTCTCTCGATGGGAAATGCAGAAGCTTTTGTGAAAGGAAGGAGGGCGGGAGGGGGGAGACTGGCTGGCACAAGGCGCGACACTGTTGCGTCTGTAATGTTTCTTTTTTTCCCCCTCCTAGGACAGAGGGGGATAGATAGGCCGGGGGCACCGGACGACTTCTTCTCAAGACTTCTTAAGAGACAATTCGTTCCCCCCCACCCTCTACAGGATAATGTTAAATCTGGGGTGCATGCAGCACCAAATGATCAGTGTGACTGGGGCGGCGGTGCAGCTGGATGGACGCTAAAGTTGAACTTCGCTTGCAGACGCGATTTCCTACGAGCAGCCAGACGAGCAGCCAGACAGTCTGCGCTCTCTCTCTCTCTCTCTCCCTCTTTCTTTTTTCACAAGAAGTCCCCACATGGCTGCGGGATGCTGACACCTGCTCGAAACACAGGTAATAACAGCCGGCCAGCATCACCTTCTCATCCACACACACTGACAGACAGACAGACAGCAGCTCAGCGGGTATGTATCAGCCTGATCGCAGATTTAATCCTTTTCTCATCATGTCTGGGGGGGGGGGGGGGGGTAAAAAAAAGTGTGGCATCCATAGGTGTAAATGTGTGGAGCGCGTTTCAGATAGCGTCCCCGGTGATGGGACTGAGGATGATGATGATGATGATGATGAAGTGTGTGTGTCAGAGGCTGGGTCTTTGCGGGCAAGGTGAGTCCTCAATTTGTTCAACTGGCCTACAAAGTCCCAGTTTCCGGCACATGTGATCCCAGTGAAACATTATTATTATCATTTTTAAGGAGTTCTCTTAGAAGGAAAAGTGCAGGGATAGGTGGAGAAGTCTTACGCAGAGCACAAACAGTTCTCTGTATAAAAAGATGATAAAATCCACGGTCACTACAGTGTTGAATGAGCTCACACCACTTCATTTACGTAAAAATGATTAAATTTAGGATAATTTTGGGGGGAATTTTAGAGATACTAACGCCACTGAGAAATTACAGGCTGCAGGTAATATTACAAGAATATTTTTAGCTAATACAAATGTGAAATATGAAAGACTGAAGGCATAAAGAGCATGCAGTTGCAGGTAATCAAAGTAAATGTAAATGTATGTTGAATTAATTATTCAATATTAGTCAAATTTGAATTTCAGCGCCTTCCTGATGCTAACAATGAACAAATTTCTCAGAGCATTTCCTCGCTCTCTTCAAAAGCGTGGCCTCATTTTGTGTTTCACCTTCTTAATAACTGTTTGCAAAGCGATTTTATTTTATATTTTCTTAAGCCCAATCAAAAAGAGCCCAAAAAAGAGGAAAAAAAAACATTTATGGTAAAAGTCATTTCAACAAATTCATCTCTCCTCAAAGGAGACACACGATGAAAATTTAATCAGTAACATTACAAGCGATTTATTCACATCCTCCTTGAAGTTTGAGAAGCGGTTCAGTCTGAATTTAGCTTCAACTCTCCGTTAACAAACCGAACAGGCTAAAAGCACACAGCAGTCAGAAGGGCCCTCACTTTATTATGTCAGACAACTGTGTCAGGTTAAGAAGAAGTTGTTTTGGACGCCTGTTTCTATATCTGTCCTGACCCTAGCGTGCCCAACATACCTCACTAATGAATTTAGCATCCTGACACAAGATGCTTTATGTAATTAATAGAGCTAAGGAGATGTGGTGGCATCTCTGTGCTGCAAGTGACACATAGGTAAGACATTTGCTGAGGCATGAGATTTTTATTTTAAAAAGACCTGCTGCGTGATTATTAAAACACACTTATGGCGGTCATGTAACATCACAGCGGATCGAGATCGGTAAATCTTTATTACTACCGACTAAAAAGTTCAAATTTGATCATAAGTTATTTGTAGATCCGTATCAGGCCATTCGCTTTTATGAGCCTGTTTTTTATTTTTGTGTCTGCAATAAGTCGCTGTAAAGGAAAGTCGACACTTTGACAAATGCATTTAAACATTGATTTAATTCCTCATGATTGTAGATGAAATACTAGACTATTCCAGTTTAAAAACAGATTCATTACTAAATATAGAGAGTAGGTAAAGGTGCTACTACTGCGTGTAGAAATGCACTCAAGTATCATCTCCAATTCCCTCTGCTTCAGCCCACTAAAACACATTCATACATCATAGAAAGCAGATAAAGAGTACTCCCTCCAAAAGCTCTCCATATATGCTGCAGGAGAGCACGAGCCAGCACAGCTATGAGAGCTGAGGGCCTAGTAAGGGAGGCTTGGTGGAATGAGCCTGGTTTGAATAAGCAGCATGGCTACGGGGAGCTCTGGGAGAGTCACCAAGTGTGCTGATTAAAGTTGTGATATTAAACAGTGCTGGCTGCTCCCGCCTGCTAAGCCTTTCTCTCTCAGTGGCGTTTCACATTGTTTTAAAAGGCCTGATCGGACTCATCTCGCCACTTGCCGCGCAGTGTTACTTACATCTTTTTACCCCCCCACCCCACCCCACCCCCACGTGTGTCTCATATTCTCCGTTTGCAGGGTTGTAGATGTACTTTAAATAGGCTTTTAGTGCATTTCCCAGGTGGATTTCTGCTCTGGGTCACCGGGTTTGCGCAGTCCATAACTTGACCGTGGCATTGAGTGCATATGTATGCAGTCGTGAGCATCATATAGGAAACCCCGCTGAGGTAAAAAGCTTCACATTGTGTTTACCTCTCCTGTGAAAGCTGAACTCCTAATGAACACATGGAGCGCTCCTTCTCGGAAATTCTGCTCTGAACTCATTCAACCCCCTTTAAAAGCGTCACTGCGAACCCAATAAAACTCTGCCATTATAAATATACAATTCATAAATACTGGAAAGCATGCATGCTCTCTGTGAATTATATGACCCAGGCCCTTTTAAAAGGTCAAACTTTACAGACACGGTGGTCACTCTTACTTGTTGGATTCCTTCGACCGCTACTGAACAGATACCAAAAAGTTGTGCACCGAATCGCTCTCGAGGAGCCAGCGAATGTTGTAGTTTGATCTCAAAAGTCTGGAATGAGACATAGAAAGATTAAGCTAGCGAGAGAGGGAGGGAGAGAGAGAAAGAAAAGGCAGCAAGAAAAGTGAGGGACTTTTAGGGGCAGCTGTGTTTTATTAACCCAGTCATAATGCCCCTAAAAATCCTTATTACTCTTGCAATGGTCAACAAATGTACGGTAACAACATGCTAAGGATTTCAGGATAGTGTGGAGAGATTCTTATCAAAAACCTGTTGTGATGCAGGACCAGGTCACGTTGAGTGTGTGTGTGTCATTATACATGTTTAGTTGCATGAATGGATGTATGCATTCTTTGCTGATGCAGATTAGCTCTCTGAGTTGTGAGAGTTAACAGTGACTCTGTCTGGAAACTGCAAAGACAGAACACCAATGTTTCCTTCGGGGGGATTTATCAACTATCACTATATTTCTCTGCCCAAGTCTTCAAGGTTTAACATGCAGACAGGGGAGTGGATGCTCCGTGTCCTTTTCGTATTTTGACTTTGCATCAGTTGCCAAGAAAGGGATTGTAAAACACAGCATGAAAAGCAGGTAGGTAGGTAGAATGATAAATAAGACGGGGCTGGCGAGCGGCAAAGGCAGACAAAAACAAATTCAGAGTGGTAAGAAACACGGTGCAAGCTGGGAGAAATATAGGGAGGCAGATGGGAGCGGGAGACAGGTAAATAATGACACATCTTGACAAGTCAGCGGCTGTACAGTGAGACAGAAAATGGCAACCAGGCCGAAGAGGAGACAGAAAGAGGAAGGAAAACGAGACATCAATGCAGACTGATAGAAAGAGAGACACAGAGGAAAGCAGGCCGCGGAGGGCTGGGATCCAGGCCTGGGTGTGGTGAGGTGGGCTGTCATGGCTGAAGAGCGGGTGGTGTGGAGTGGAGCTCTCAGTGTTGGTGAGTGAGTCATAGGAGGGAGGCTGTTCTGTCGAATCTCCCTGTGGGACGGCTCCTTCTGCTGAAGGAAGGAAGGAAGATTCCTCTTCACGTCGAGAGAGAGAAAGAGAGAGAGAGAGAAAGACAAGGGGCGAGGGAAAGTGTGGACGATGACTCAGGGCCACGAACCACATGGTGACAGAGGAGGGAGGGAGGAATTACTCATCAGAGCATGTGGAATCTCATACGGCTATCACAGGACTGACAGCGTGCTTCCCCCATGGCTGCTGCTCGGCCGCCATGCAGCCGCCGTCACTCCCTCAGGCCCCAACCGAACACTGATCGGCCTGATCTCCAACCAAGAAAGAATAAAGCAAAGTCGAAGATCAGGGTGAGCCAGGGGTCAAACTCACACAAGAGTTTTTTTTTTTTTTTTTAATAAAATGATTTTATCAAAGCCAGGGTTCCTGCCAGTCAGGGCACCTTGGGGCGTCATAAAGCACAAAGTGAGAGAAAATTAGTTTTTTTAAAGTCCTTTTTTTTTTCAATATATATCAAAGCTGAATCCAGTCCAGAAGTGCTGAATCACTTGACTTTCCCCCCCAAAATATCGCAGGCTTAAGTCACCTTGCTGTCTGCTGATTCTGAGTAACAAATGCATGTTGAATTGTTGCACCATTATCTTACAAAGCAGTTTGAGTTTCATCCCCGATAAGCATGTTTCATCCTTGTGTTTCTATAGCTGGAAGAAAATACCTCAAATTGTAGAGCTTACGTTTTCCCAGAGTGAGGGTCTATTATAGTTTTGTAACACCTAAGAGTGGGATGACAGAGTGGTTAAGGTCTTAGTTGTATGAAATGCTGGAGTCTCATTTCAGTCCCTGTCTGCTTATATTTCGATTTTAAATTACAGCGTGTCAGTAAAGTCTTCATGCTATTTCCTTGAATTTGACAATACTGCCAAAAATATTATGTTAGAGGAAATAACACTGAAAAAGCTTTATGAATATATATATATATATATATATATATATCTGTACACAGTGAATAAAAGGCGACACTATAAGTTCAGCAGTTTTTTTCCCTCCTCTGTCATTCTTCTTACAAAACAGCACTTTCATGGCTGCATAGGTCCTTCTTTATGGTGATAAATGTGCCACTACAGCGAGCCCCTGGATGACAAAGTTGTACTGAGTGATGACAAGCCAGAGAATAGAAGCAGGTGAAAGGGCCGCTGACATGACATGCACCATAGCTTTTCTTTATCTGCTCGAGACTCAGCGGCATGAACCCGCACACGTCCTTGTATTTGAGCGGCGTTGAGTTATGTGTTAACACATTGCTCAGGGGTGAAGGTAGAGTGTTTCTGTGACGGTGAACTCACCCCCCCGATCTACTTTATATTTCTGTTAGTCCTATAATTGGTGTCTAAAGTTATTGCATGGCAGCAACTTTTAATTTTGTTCTATGATGAAAAAAAAAAAATGGATGATGAGTCTACCATGGTGGCATGACTCAACAGGTGAAAGGGGAACGCCCATAGGCCCCGCTTTACCAGTGGTGGCAAAGTCCCAGATCTGTCTGTGACTGAAGTTGCCATTAGGGTGTGGGCTGACAGTGCTCCAACACCAGAAGAACCACTCAAATCCAGAGCAAACACAGCACACAAAGGCGAGAGGGCAAGAAAAACTGGAGCAGACCTTCCCTGTGTGGATCCGTACTGCACCCCTGTTTGAAAATGAGAATGAACCATCCTGACCTGCTTGTGAGACGACCAGGCGTTTGTTAGAGGAGAATAAACAGACAGGAGGACGATCAGCAGTAATACCTTAAGCCAAATTAATGTGATGATGTTGTGGATCCTCCTGAGCTGGTTTCACTGGCTATTTTAAGTTCAGGTTTAGTGTAGTCATAAAGCGCTGACTATATTGAGATTTTTGAGTCCTTGAAGTAAAACTGTTCTAACACCACATGCTAGTTCTGATAGAGATCTGTTGTTATTTAATATGCACGCCCAATAACTACTACCCACCTACCAGCAAGCTAACATTAGCTACTTGGTAGGCGTCAGGTTTCTTAAAAAGGAGCTGCACTCTTGATACAAACGCTGTAAATGATCTATCCTTAAAAAATTTAAACTGAATATATCACTATTTATACAAAAGACAGTTTTATGTCTGTGATTAAGCTTTTAAATGTGTTTGCACAGTCATATTAGCAAAAGTGGTGTGTAAACAAAGCAGCAGTATCTATAATTAGCTTTGCAAATAAAATGCAAGTTAACTCATCTGCTGTGTTGAAGCTTGATCCATCAAAAGCCAACCATAGATATTCAGTTACAGACAAAGAAGAAGAAAATCCTTACAGTTTTCATGTACAAAAATGCTAAAAACTTAAGCTAGGTTAGCATGATCTTGCTTCTTCTGCCTGTTGTAACTGATTGGCTTCTACAGTCTCTTTCAGACAAATATTTTAATATGTTTTTAATGTTTAAACTATATTTAACTATAGAGGACTAGCAGTGAATACATTTATGTCCCTTTAAATCCACCGGACACTTTTTAAGTTATGCTAATCAGTGAAACTACATTGACAGTCTGTTCCGTTGTAGCTCCATCTCATTGTTTCTCAGCTAATAGTTCCTAAACAGTTTTTTTTACACCTTCAAATGCAAAGTAATTTCTAGAAATATAATGATTCAAACCTGTTTAGTATATCACCACTAGCTTGAAACTAGCTTTTAGCTACCAGAGAGTTGAAGGTTTACATTTAACAGCTGTTAAAACATGTTTGTATCAGACTTCTGGTGAGGGAAATCCTCTTACAGATTTCATCCTCCTAAAGTGAAGTCTGGAGGACAAAAACTTCTGAAACCTCGTGAGAAGGCTTGACAGTAGTGCGGTGCAACTGCAGGTGAAGAAAACGTTAAGCCCTGAGCCGTAAGTTCAGACAGTGGGTGGTTTGTAAGGTGAAAACAAACACCACATGCAGCTTCAGATACAGGTGAACACGTCTCTTACATATATGTTAAAATGAGGTCTTTAGACTCAGGGGTCAGGACTGTGTATGCAGACATGTAAACCCACAGACAGATATCAACTCTCTAACTTTTCACCTCTCTGTTTGCTTTCTAAATGGAATGTCAAACTGCTCTCAGGTATTCAACTTGCTTGCGCTGCCCGTACTCGGTTCGGCTCAGTCGGCAGCTGGGTCTCATCTTCCACTGTTTGTTTTTGCGATTATGTTTGAGTATACATGAGCAGAGAGCCGTTTCATACAGCACTGCCATGTTGATGTTTGCATTCTGTGAGACAATTTGCTATAGTGTGAGGAGAAATGCAGAGAGGTGCCCCAGTGGCCTAGCTTGAGATCAGCCTAAATATTTTAAGTCGTTCTTCTTATCCTCTATCCTCATTTGCCAAACAAAGACAGGGGTATGTCGCTTTCCAGTTATTTTCTGGCTATTTGGGGTCAATGATGCATGCTGGCAGACCTTCCAGGCACTTTCTCTTTGCATTGCAAAATTTGTTGGAGGCTGAACTCAGCTCAGTGTTTGTGCGCCCCAGTGTTGAGTAACAATGAGCTCCGCAGGGCGATTGGCACATGTCTGTTTGATGCTGCAGATACAGTCATGCCATTGTGTGGAGTCAGCAAGTGAAATGTGTGTGTACTCACGTGTATGTGATGGAAACTGAGTGATTGTTTTGGCAGAAAGATCATTTGCCAAAGAACCAGTTCCACTGCCAAAAAAATCACCAAAGACAACCTGCAGCAGTGAGTGTTTTATCTGCCCAGGAATAAAATGGAAAGGTGTCCATGTTACTCCCAACACCTACCTCTTCACAGCTCTTTTGTGTGCGAAGAGGGCCAACGGTGAGCTGCGGTAGGCCCATTTTAGCCTGGAGTTTAAAATGAAAAGCCAGCAGTGGAGGTAAGCTGCCCTCGCCCCGATCCTCTATGTAATGATTATAGTTAACACGAAGATGAGGAACATTTTCAGCACATCAGGGGCACAAGAGCCGCATGCCTACTCTGATCTTTTCATCTACTCCTTCACTTGAAGTCCCATTGTCTGGCTTGAGCCAGCATCATTCCCTCTAGAGGACCCAAGTGCCAAGTTTGGCTCAGAGGATATTACAAAATAGGAAAAGCCATCTTCCCCCAGAACCTTCTTCTATTACAGAAAAGAGGTTTTCCACTTCTATCAAAGCTGTCAATGGAAGTTATTCAAGCCACTTGGAAAACATCAATTGGTGCTTTTTTTGGTTTTTATGTTGGGCAAATCACCAGTAATAGGGACAGCGTGATCCCTCCTTTGTGTGTGTGTTTTTTTAGGAGAAAGGAAGATTGTGTCGTGTATGAATGTGTTTTTCATACTCTTGATACTCTCTGGTGTTGTATTCCTGTTTCGTTGATCTGCAGAGCATATGTGCAGCTGACAGCTCGGTAAAACATCAGCATCTGCGGTGCTTTTCTGACTGTAACCTTTGCGGCTGATGTGGACATGAATAAATTGCTCATGTGTTTAGCTTACCTTGTAATGTGCTGGAATGAGGAGCTGTTTCATGTTGGCACCAGAACGATAGGAGCCGCATTGTGACAGGCAGCCCCCGAGGCGACTTCAGGCTCAGAAATGTGCCTTCTTGGACCTTCCTTCTCATTCCTGGGCATCAAAACAGTTGCACAGCACCCGTCTGACTCCAAAAGCAACAGTTTTTGAAATAACTTTTGCGTCTGCATCTGAACTATTCAGATTCACTTTCATGTGACTCTCATTTGAGTTGACAGCATTTTATTTCTCTTCCTTAATGCCTCTTGTGTTTTCTTGTTATACTTGGCTGTTTTTGACTTGACTTGGCTCATCTCCCTGGCATGTGGGATGGGTTATTTTGGGCAGTGTGGATGTGTGAATGTAAGCAATATGTATACAGTAGGACTGCATGCATGAAAGGGGAAGATTTTTTTTTTAATGTCAGACTGATGGTGACAAATTCCCCTCATTGTCATGTCACTGTGGTGCCAGTGATGACTTCCATATTAATGTATTTCTGTGGCAGCCCCTGTTCATTATGTCTATAATGATAAAGATATGCATATGAAAAAAAGGAAAGCGGCCAGTTGCATTTCCTGAGTATGACTTGTAAAGCTGAGAATTTAAAGTGTTCAAAATTCAAGAAAGAAAACACTTTTACTTTTATTTATACTCTATTTAGTTTAACTCCTTCTGCTCATACTGTAGGGAGACCATACGTCCTCTTTTACCCCAGATATGTCCTCTTTTTGGGGACTGTCTGGCCTGTTCGGGGGAGTTTATAAAATCCTTCAAATGTCCGGGGTCTTATACAGAAGTTTTGAGTTTGTTTACCGTGGACTAACTCAATTAGAAGTGTGTAAAAAACACTGGACCCGACCCCCCAAAAAAACCCTCAAAATTGTGCATATATGAATAAAAAAACACCTAACCCTAAAAAGGATTGCGACACTGCCTGTTGGGGAACTAGTTTTACTTGTAATCACTTATCTATCATACAAATATGCTAATTCGAATATTACATGGTCAAAACATGTATCAGGCACCAGTACTCCTGGTTTAGAAGGTATACAAAGGAGTAATTGTCATTTTAAGGACCTGAAAAACCTTCTGACTCTAGTATGTCAACAAAATAAAACAAAATTTTTTCATCCATTTTCTGGAAATGTATGCAACTGCATATTTAATTTGATGTTACTTCATTTACATATTCAAACATAACATCAGACAAAACTTGTAATACAAAAAATATTTTTCTTAATGTAGGTTATAAACTTTGGAAGTTTCATTGTGATATCTGTTTGTTAAAAATTTTACCCTATTCACCTGGGGTGTCTCCCTGGGCTTCCTACCCATCATGGACGCCATCTCTAAAAAGACACCTTTCTAGCGGTCAAACTTTGGTAAACTTTTAGTAAGTTATTAAGGGCACCTAGTACTATAAAAACAGTTGAGAAACCTTTTGTAAGAATTTTTTGGGGGGTCAAGTCATACTTGCACCTGACTAAAGGTAATTCATTTCTCTGAGACAACGTCAGCAATGATGACAATGAAGTGATCTTTCTGCTTTTTTTGTTCCTAGTGAGCCATACTGAGATGCTGTTTGATACTGCTTACCAGATGAAATTAGTAATTAGTGTATCTAAATTGCTGTCAATACTATCGTACTGCAATCTGGTGATCTGGTTCTGCTCTCTGGCTTTTAACATCCTCATTAGGAAGACATCATTTAAAAATTAAGACTTAATTCTACATTGTAAAAAAAGGCAAAGACAGCCTGATTGAGATGTTGTAAAAGCCTGATTTGGTCCTGAAGCCACCAATTGAAAGTAGGTCTGGTCTAGTTTAATAAAACCTACCAGACAAGACTTCTGAACCTCACTAATTAACCCAGTTTAATTTGTTACAAGTGATCTGGCACCTGTAAAAGGGACCACAACACTGAGAGTTGTACTCACACCTGTCTGCTCTGATTGTGAAGACCTGAATCTTTGTGTGTGTGCTCTCTCTCTCATTCTCTCAGTTTGACATCTCAAACTCTCTCTGGGCTTAATCGTTAAACAGACTCTGCTTTTATAAAACAAGAACTAAGATGTCTCGAGGCAAGACTGAAGAGACAACTGGAGAGAAAGGAGCTTAATGTTAATCTAACAGTAAAGCCTTTCACCAAACAGCAGAGTCCTTACAGGAGTTACAGTCATGCTATAAATCAGTTCATTTTTTTTGGGCACACTAGCATAGATAACACCATACTTTTATAAGAACTGTGTTTGAGAATAAGGTAGGGTACCGGGCAGAGCTGTCCGTGTGCTGAAGTGTCCTTGGGCTGTGTCTGCAAAATGACTGTAAAGGAAACACTTGAATAATTCCTAAAAAAAAAAATCATTTGCAAAAATATTTATAACCCAACAGTGATATATGAGTGTAACTTCTTCACCACAAATCTTGTCACAGCATTGTGACATTCCTCCACTTTCTTCATCTCACCCTTCTTCAGCAAAGTGAACTCAGTTCCTGTGCTTCAGGGTATTTTTGTAGAAACCAGAGTGGAGGGGTTGCATCTGACCTCCCATCTGAAAAAATATGTTTGAAATATTAGTAGACACGATTAGTTCACTTCCATATAAATGTAACTATGGCCGCAACTGTGTTTTTGGTTTTTGGGTGTGATGAAACATTGGTGGTAGTTGTGGCTAAGATGCTTTTGTGCACAAGACTGCAGCACATAGAAAATAGTTCTCTCACACCATACTTAAAGCTCCTGTGAGGAGTTTTTTGACATTATTGAAGTAGATTGAAATTCATGTAAGTAACAAATCTGACAATTTTATATTGTATTTTAAAACTGGAGGGTAGGTGTCTGCTGAACAGCTGAAAAAACAGCCCAGTTTATATGTTTTCAACATGAAATATTCATAATAGATAATCAAATTCGATCGTCAAAAACCAGACTGATAAGAATTATATGTCAGATAACACTACATAAGAATATATAGGCCAGATGAGTAGAGGCTGCTTTGTCCACACATGAAAATTTCCTCCCAGAAGCTTTAACCCTTTAATGCCTTTAGTATCATATTTGATACAAACTTTTACATTCTATAAAATCCATATGATCAACAAATTACTGAAAAAACATCTGAATACAGTCCGATAAATGATAAAAATGTCCTCTTTTAGTTTATTAGTTTCCAAAAACATCTAATGTATACATAAATGCTTTGTCATATTCATACTTTTTTCCTTGCAGAAAAATGACAGGACATGCAGGTCACAGCAGGTTCTCGTAGATAAGTACAGCATCTTTCTACTGCAAATTTCTCACAGAGATTTAATCCTGAAAAATTGATTTTTTTTTTTATTTTGGAGTCAGGAACCAAACAGCTGAACCAAAATTTAGATGCCTCATTGAAAGAAATTTAGAATTAGTTCTTGATACCAAAGGTTGGGGAAGGGTGGGTTCAGGTCAGATGGTGGTTGAATTTCAGAGGCAAGACTAAATGCTCCTAAATCCTCCATCTTTACATTTTAACCAGCACTAATCCAGTATGTGTTGCTAACACAATCTATCGCTCATTTTAGAGAACTTTGGTTATGTGTTTTTTTAACCATTTTAACCCTTAATGTCTGAAACCACAAAGTATGGCCAGAAAATTCTTTTTTTTTTTTTGGAGCTGAAATGTTTATTTTACTTACTACTGAAAAACCCCCCAAAATTAAAATGTCCTTAAAATTTAACAATCATAGTTATTCATGTTGTTTGATAAATTAGATGGTTTTGGAAACAGATAAACCACAAGACGACATTTTTATCATTTATCAGACTTTATTAAGGTGTTTTTTTTAGTAATTTGTTGATCATATTGATTTGATAGAAGTATATAAAAGTATGTATCAAATATGAGACAAAAAGCATTAAAGGGATAATCTTAAAGGTTGTATTTTCTCACCACTTCAAACTACTTTTACAAGCACCTACTGTATAAAATCAAACCTCAAACTCAACAGACTTAATATAAAACTGTTAATGCAGGGTGGATTATCAGCTCCCCTGTATTGGTTGCTTGAGCAGCGCATACTTTCAGACTGTGCATCACACTCAACGAGCTCTGGAACTGAAAAGGAAGCAACCCATTTGTAACTTTATCCCTAAACTTCACCATCAACTGAAACTAACCTCTTGATTAATGGAGCCTGTTGGCGTTGCGCTTGGTTTTATTTTGGTGCAGAATGCACTTAATGTTGTTATATAAAACATCATTGAACATTATGTAGAAGGTGTCAACCAAGGACAGATGATACCAAATGATTCTAACAAGTGAATCTGTTTTTCTTTTTCTATGTCATCCCAGATGCTAATCTCAGTTTCCTTTTTACCATGACACACTGTATTAGATTTAAAAAAAAGTCAGTGTGTCAGAGACAATTTCCCTTCCTAACACCCTTCATCGGCCAGGTTTGGCCTTATTTTGCAGATACTGTTTCCTTTAATTTACAACCATTAAACCATTTTTATTGAACTAAATACGAACATGGAGGTCACTTTTTTTTCAGCTTTCACAAATTTCACAAACTTTTTTGTTCTTGTGCAAAACAAGCCCACTAAGCAATAGCTATTGGATGTTTAGGTTTTTTTTCAACTGTCAAGATTCTGTTTATTTTAGACAGAATTTAGATGTTGCACTTTAATCCATTATTCAATTAACTATTTTTTTCAAAAAGCAACTGTGAGTTGCATAACTGGTCTCCAAGTACTTAACCAAAATAATTATAATAGCTGTTGAGCAATATACAGTGTAGTACAGATAAATTTAGACGTCTAAAAATCTTTCATTTTTAGACCTGTGGTAGCCTGATTTTAGACCAGTCATCTAGGCTACATTTAGACGTCTGTTAGACCTCTTTTAGACCAAAAAATGCTCAGTGGGAGCCCAGTACATGTATTCTCTTTCTCAGAATTCACAGATAAACTTATCGAAGGTTGAAAAACTCCTAGCAAGTTTAAAGGAGAAGCAGCTCTAAGGTGATTTATTTGAGATATGAGGAAACTAATGACATTTTCCCATATTGCAATGTTGCCGTCAGCCCCAGTAAGTCCAGCTCACTGCAGCTGTCATCGTTGAGCTCATATAGGGAGATTTGCGATGTAGCCTTGGGCGTATTGTTGGTTAAGAACAGATATATGAAGAGTACTGCACAGAATTTCTGCTTTTTCAAAAATAGTTCAAGATCTTAGATTATGGTTGTCAGAAGAAATAATAGTTTATATCTAAAAAGCAAAAATGATATGGTTTGATGGTTGATTCAGTTACACCAACCCAACAGAGACAAGCCAGCGACTCCACCAGTGTCCTGAG
The DNA here is from genome assembly GCA_962446985.1 of Xyrichtys novacula. Lineage (NCBI taxonomy): Eukaryota > Metazoa > Chordata > Actinopteri > Labriformes > Labridae > Xyrichtys > Xyrichtys novacula. Next base: position 30,279,049 of record OY660866.1, on the reverse strand, counting down.
ATAGCCTTTAGAAACGCTGATATAGTGAAGTTACACAGAAAAGGCTCATGTTGCGGGCAGTTTAGTATGCAGTGACTGGATTTAAAATTTGGCAGAAAATTTCAGACTAACAGTATTTCATCTTGGTTGAGTTAAACATTATAAGGTCACATTCGGGTCAACTTTTGCAGGCTCTGTAGATTCGTTTATCCCCTGTTATTCAACGGGAGTCATCGCAACTTCAACCTGGTCCACCCTCGGTCGTGAAAGCCTGTTGGGAGCTGTGTGGAAAAACTCTGGCTGCCCTCAACCAAATTAGCTTGTAACCGGCGTGCTAACTGTCTTGTCCTTTGTTTGATCGGCCTGGCTCCGACTCAGAGGGATGAGCTGTGGTGTGCCGTGTTGTGTTGTGTTGCAGGCATCGAGGTAATTAAGCGGTCACAGTCTAGATTTCCTGGAAGTTGACTGTATTAGCTCCATTCCACTTTATTCTCACCTCCGCTAGTATTTTCTTCTTCCTGGCAACTGTCACACAGAAAGCTTTGGAGTGGGTGTAAATAAGGGAGACATGCATGCCTAATGAGGAGGAATAAAAATGGCTTAATTCTTTTTTGTTTCTCGGTGTAGCTGTGCCCTGAATGTGCAGACGATGGAATAACTTCATTAGAGTGTGAATTGTTTTGTTTCATTTGTTTTATTCCAGCCAGATCTTATCAGTTTTACTTTCACACTTCCTTTAAAAAAATTTAAACTATCTGCTGACATTTCACTAGGGTTGGGTATCGTTTGATTTTGAACGATTCCGATTCCGATTTCGATTCCTCATTTCGATTTCGATTCCTATCGATTCTTTATTTCGATTCTTTTAAAAGGCAGGATATCATAAAAAAAAAAGCATGGTTTGAATGAGGGCGCTAACCGGAGCTCTTCTTTTTGGATGTAATTTCTGAACTTCTCCATGAATTTTTAAATCATATTAACTTTTTAGGAACTTTACTATGAATTTCTCACATTTTCAACCAGTATATAAATATCATTTTTTGTTGTCAGGTCGTTTGTCTATGAAAAAGCACAAGGGCTAACGTTAGTTGGATATTTAAGTTGACCCACCGTACTCAGTGCAATTTGTTTACCGCTTCAAAGTTAGCAGAGGATAGAAGTAATTTATTGTTTCACTTATCTGATCCTGACTGGTTAGCGGAAGACAGGTGTTGTGCTGTAGAATGCACCCCTGCCGTAGAATGCCTCCCCTCCACTGATTAGCTTCTTAAAGTGGAAGACAATGATCTCATATTTAAAAAAACACGGGTATTAGATCATGACAACATGTCAAATGGAGCAGTAAACTTTCGTTTCGTTTTTCTGTGTCTCAGAAATGCACACATAGAGGTGTACTTGGGTATATAAATTGTACAGTAAGCTGTTAATGTAGAGAACATTATATTTTCCGGACAGTAAATATTCAGAATCAGAGGGCTGTTGTTTTCGGCATATCTGAATAGCCTGAATGAAATCATTAAAGGCACACGCTTTAGATTCCGTCCAACGGTAAGGAAAACTTGGATTGTTTCGCCTTGTTGTGTACTTTCAACCGCGCTCCCGTCAGGGGTGCATTCAACAGCAGGGGTGCATTCTATGGCATAACACCGGCTAAGCGCGTCAAAGACGAGCACTCGGGTATTTCTCCTCCGTGAATCCTGAGGTGTTTAATCATGTTTGTCGTTTACCCTCCTTTGCATGATATAACTGTATTGCTAATGTTGCATTGAGATAAGAGCTCATTCTTCCTGCTAAAGTTAGCCAAACTTTTGACCAACGAAGAAGAAACTGCCGAACACCAACGAGGACGGAGCGTATGAGACGAAGTCACACAGAGAGAGGAGAGAGACAGAGAGAGATTACATTGTAACCCACAGCGGCTGCATTGCTGTGGGTTGCAATGTACTTTCTCTCTCTGTCTCTCTTCACTTTCTGCGTGGCTTCGTCTCATACGCTCCGTCCTCGTTGGTGTTAAGCGGCTTCTTCTTCGTTGATTTTCGGCGGCTATTTCTTCCGGTCGGCGGACTCCGGCATCGAAACTTGGAATCGAAATTTTTATATTTGAACGATACCAGAAGAATCGAAGTTTTAGTCTCGATTCCCATCGATTCTCGATTCTCGATACCCAACCCTACATTTCACCCCCTGAACTCACCTGTTACACTCACATAAGTCCGTATGAAATACTAACAGTCATTTCTTGTCAGTGATATGTGCTGTGTCAGGAAGTATAAGGCGAATCGTAGAAAGAATCGTAGAAAGAGAGGTCTTCTGCTCTCAGATTTACAACTGTGGGGTCAGCAGCGGAGCTGGAGCAGAGTGGTGCAGAGCTCTCCTCCTCCTCCTCCTCCTCCTCCCTCCTGGCCTCCTTCGCCTTCCCTGGTCCCACCCAATGTTTTTTTGCTCTGTTACTGTATATGGGTCATACTGCTATTTCATGAACACGCTGGTAAATGTGTTCTCTGTTACAGCAAGTGTATGGAAATAAGTGCTCAAACCTTTACCTTTCAGTGCACGAAGCCACACAGCAGAACAATGCTGCTTTTGAAGTAAAGGTCGGGCTTTTCAACTTCATCTCTGTGCAGTTTAAATTAGTGTAAACAAACTAATATGACTAAAAGGCCACTCTTTAAAATCTAGTTATTGGTTATACATCCAGTTATGTTTCCCTCAGCCTTTAATATATCCTTAAATCCTGCTTAATGAGCTTTTCATGTCAACTTTCTTTCAATCGAACCTCAAACTTTAATTTTGAAGCACTCTAAACTGACTAGAAGTCTAAGAAAGTTTATCTTAATGCTCTCCACTTTTGTTCTTTTCACATGTTATCAGTGTGTATGACTGTGTGCAGGAAAAGCCCAAGTCCTATGTAATTATTTACACTATAGAATCCATACAGTACACTCTGTTTCAGGGTTTTGCTCATGTGTTGCACTTCCTCCCTGATGTAAATATTTTGTAAAATTAGGATAAAAAAAAAAAGCAATTATCACATTATTGCCACAACAGACTTAATCGCAGTGGTAGGTAATATGTATACTGCTGTTATCTGATATTACGCCGCTAAAAATAAACGATGAAAACAAGAAAACTCAACGGAGGAACAGTAAGAAACATGTTTGTGATTAGTCTCTGCAAACATATTGGATTCTTTTACATGTGGAGTTAAACGTTTGTGTTGCCACCGGTTTACCTGCGCCCCCTCCGTGAGAAAAGTCACCACAATCTGGGCCCGAGCAGGAAGGCAGGATGTTTTTGATGAAGCAGTGGGCTTAATTTAGGTCCAAGTATTCTCAGTATCTGTCACCTAACTCCCAACGTTCGCAACACACAGCGCGGGAGGCATGTGTGAGTTGGTGCTCATGTTTATCCAGGCAGGCGGGTAATAAATTCAAGAAATGTACACCAACACTTTGCCATGCTAAGAAGACAGGAATACTTGCTAAAAGACGTGCATGTCCTCTTTTTTTTTTTTACAATGTGAATAAAAATAATAGCAGATTTACAACCGACCATTGCGAAATAGTTTCTTTTAAAAAGTCTCTTATTATGAATGATTAATTCTGGATATTAGGAATATTCCATTAACCCTGCCAAACACCCAAAATCTTGTTGTTTTTTTTTAATTTTCAAAGAATTGGCTCAGTTTTAGCTCCTGCTTGGCCATAAAATAACCAAACAGGCGTTTGTAATGCCAGCAAACCAGCCAAAGTAAAAAACCAATGCCAACAACCCCTGCCAAAGACTTCATCTTGCACCCACTGTTCTCTTACTGATTTACAGAGACATTTTGATGCCTTCTCCTTTCAATTACAAAGTTTTTATACCCGTATGATTTATTTTGTTCATGAAGGACGAGCACTCTATGTTGTCAATTGGGTACGTACTGTTTAGTTCAATTGCATAAACCCGTCTCCTGTAGTAAAATCTGTGTTTGATGAACACGTGCGAACGGTGAAAGCTGTGATGTGGTTTTTTAAAAACCCCGTAAGGGAATCTGGTGACGCTCTGACCTCGCAGCTTGCCGTCATTGGAGTGTTGTATTAAATGAACGTGCTCTGACTAGTCAAGTGACTGCAACAGGGTGCTGAGAGGGGAGGCGTGTGGTCGTCATGTATCCGTAACGAGTGGAAAGAAAGGAAGACCACACAGCAGCACGGTCAGATCAGGTTGTCAGAGACCATATTTAAAATCTGGGTCAGAGTCCAAAACCATAACCTCTCTCACTCACTGTGGCTCTAGATTCCCTCCTCTGCACCCCATTTCTCCTTCATCTCATCCCACTCTCTTTCTTCTCTTCTTCCTCATGCAGCTTTATCTCCTCCTCGCACACTCAACATATCCACGAGTCTTTATTTCATCCACTAATTCTGTCTCTCTCCTCTCAAAACGTGGTGCCTGACATGTGGTGTTGAGGCAGCAGTTTGTGTTTTGTTCCACAGACAGAAACTTCAGATTCTCAGATTATAATCACCAACTTCTGTACGAGGAAAACAAGCCTCTTTTTCAATAACCTAATTATCTAAAAACGTCCTTCAAATCTTGAATTGTTGTAAATATCATGTTAGATTTTGAAATGTTTGCTCATCCCCCATTTAAGAAAATTGAAAGTGCATGTAAAAACCAGCTGAATGATTTATATATAGATCTAGCAGCAGCTGTATTACCATATCTGTATTCATATAGATATATTATAAATATATATATCTATATACTATTTGCATTAGTATATCTTTAACAAACCTAGCTGCTAACTCTCGCCAGATTTTTTAATTTCTAATATTAAATGCTACAATACGTCTATTCAATTTGACCTCGTTACAAGAAAGAAGGCAAGCACAGCTATGATTTCCATATTCATAGTTATTAAAATGCAGGTACTTCTGTTACACAGTAAACAAGTAAGACACAAAAGGGTTCGTGAGTTGTGTTTCTAAGAAAAACTCCAACAGTAGTAGGAGAGTCAGGATTGATAGACTGGAAAACTTGTCTGTTTAATGTGGCCGAGGATTTCTTGGGTCTGTTTTAGCTAATTATTTGATGAATGGGATAAAGTTAGCCTAATTCAGAGAAGCATTATCATCAGTATCATAGTATCACAAGAACAAAAGCAACTCAATACTGTTGTTTAGTTGTGTTGTGTCAAAGTGATGGGAAGTGGTTACTCGTGATGGGAATAGAGAGACAGGAGCAGCACAAACCACTGTTGTAGACGACATTATACTGTTATTCTTACAATAACAACTATAAAAATGAAACAGTTATGAAATAATTTATGAGTAATTTTTTAGTAAAATATTGTTACTTCTGTTATCTAAGGTGACCATAATCTGATTTCCCAAAAAGAGGACACGACTACGCGGGGACGGAGTCACGGAGTCACACCAAGTTAATTTTGAAAGTTTTTCGGGTCGTGTGTCTTTTACACGCTTCTAACTCAGTAATGTCACATGACACAAACTCGAAACCAACGTGCAAAACCGCTGACATTTAAAGGATTTTATAAACTTCCCCAGACACAACCAGACAAACCCGGAGAGCCCCCCGAAAAAGAGGGCATATCCGGGTAAAAAAAGACGAATGGTCACCCTATGTTATTAGCCAACTAGAGTAACTCAAAGTCATCATCTTTGTTCAGGTCTGTTAACCAATCAGAGGCTGCACCTGCAATCAGCTGACCTGTCCAACCAAAAGCCAGGCCCTCCCTATCTCAGAGAAGTAAAGGTTATATAACTCATAAAATAAAATCCACAGGAACTGATATGAGAACTGATAAAGATCGGATATCAATATTGACATAGCTATCGATTTCCATTACTCCGTGTGTGCCAATCATCCTTTTCGCTCTGCTCACTGCCTCAGTGCCAAAATGGCAATCGCTGGTATTTGTGGCGAGGGAGCTTAGGACATTTTGAAATTGTAGAATCTCCAGCAGCTTTTTAATCCGACATGTGGAGGCATTTTGGTCACCTCATGTCAAGAAATGAGAAATGAGAGAAGATGACAGCCAAACAAAAAACAAAACACAAACACTGGCAGGCTTCCTATGTGTCAGGGAACACTTGTAAAATGAGAACCCACTTGGCTGATCGTCACCCCCAATAGATTTAAGAGGAAGAAAAAAATCAAGCCAAGCTAAAAGATTGTGGAGGAAGTGTTTTACAGCTCAAATTCCCCATAACAATGAATAACACTGAATATAAAGCCCTACAGTTATCCTCTGTGGTCAAATATGAAGGATTCAGAAGGTCAGTAAACATGTTAGAGTCTGCTGGATGGTCATACTTTACTCAAATACCGTTGCCAGCTTTCTACAAAGAGACAAAGGCTGAAGTTACACAGAAACTCAAGCAAGCTGAGTGCATCTCACTCACCACAGAGGGGTGGATTTCTCATACTTCATGGAGCTCTAAATAACTTTTTTCCTGTTTTCATTTGCCATTTCTCAAAATATTGTGATATCATGAGCTGTTGTGATGTTGTATCCTGAAATTTCGATACTGTTACAGTCCGGAAAAAAGTTATTTCTTCCTCTAGTGTTTGATAAGTTGAATCTCTAGCTCTGATACTTAAGTGAGGAAAAGACACCATGCCTTTCTTTGCATTAATATATCTTTAACAAACCTAGCTGCTAACTCTCGCCTTTATACGTTAAGATATATCTCTGTACTTCACAGATTCTTTTATTCATTTATGTGCGATACATATTTTGACTAGATGCTGTGCTATTGTTCCGAGGTGTGAAATTGTAACATAACTTATTCCCTTCGAAAAGGCTGCAAACGCTCCAGGGAAGTTTCATGTTTTACTGCTTGGACACAATTAAAGACCTAGTGATAGAGTTTTATTTAAGATTGAAGAGGTGCCACCCTGATGCTCATTCTCGTAGACAAACCTGGCAGCCCGGCAGCGACTACAACAGCACTCTTGCCTCTATTTATCATGGGAAACTGGCAAACACTGTGCAAATCAACTGGCATAAATGTCTGAGCTTGGTTTCAGCTGGGTGGCTTCAGGAGCTAATGTGGCGCTAATGTGGCTGCCAACAATAAGACACGATGACATTGTCCTGTTTTCAAGCTGGAGGTCTCCCAGTAAGGAGCTTTCTTGAATGCCTCATCAGTGTGACACGGAGACGGGCCTGCCAACCAGCAGCGGAGCTGAGCTGAGCTGCAGAGCTGCTTTAGAGCCCTGCTGAGACCTGCCAGACCCACAGCTTTCCCTGCCAGGGGCCTCCGCTTGCAGTCAGAGTGAGTTACAGCCCATGCTCCTTTCACACACATGCTAACACAGAAACCCACATACAGAGAGCTGAAACATGTGCAGCATACAGGCATGTAGGCGCATGCAGAAGTGGAACATGGAGTGGAGCAAATTTGCACAACCACAGAACCAGTACACACATAGTCTGGACTTTAATATGCAGACCAGTGTAAATGTATGCACACACATGCAAGACCAGAGAGTAGCCCTACTGGACGTGTGCGCACCACACACAGAGAAAGAGTACAAGTCTACGCCATGGCTGTAAAACTGCAGTCAAGTCTGCATGTCATTTTACAGCTGCTCAGGGTTCATTTAAGGTCAACGTACAGCATCTGCAGGATCAGCTGGATTGATTTGTCTGGGTAAACAAGCGAAGTGAACATGAGCATGTGCGCGAACAGGGGCTAAGCAGCAGAAGTGTGTTGATGGGAGGTGGTGAAGGAGCATCAATATGTGATCAGTGCGGCGTAGATGAGAATGATGGGTGGATACATGAGCTGCATGTTTATGCCAGGAGGTGTGGATAAAAGAAATCAATCTAGAGCCCTTGAAGATCTACACGGAGGACAATGAACTGGATGATTTATAGATTATACATGTATTTCTGATAAAGTGGGATTTTTCATTCTTATATTGCACAGTTAAATCTTTCTAAATTTTTCCCATGACTTGAACAAATCCATTTTGTCATGCCTTCGTGTGATAAAGTTGATGTAAATAATGAATTAGTAAAAGGGCAATGAAAGCAGTTTTTCTGAGAATGAGGTGAATGTTTCTGTGACTTTATCACTGGCATCCCTGTCAACTAACAAGAATGACTTGTATTGTACATACTGTGTTGCCACAGGGCGCAGTGAGATGACCACGGTTCATGTGAGGAAATGATCACACGGATAAACGTCGTCCAACCATGTGTCAGCAAATCTCCCCACAGGCATGGCAGTCGGGTCTTTGAACATAGCTAACAGCATGACTAAAATCATTAGCTGGACCTCAAGGGTTTTTAACCACCAACATTATCCTACTGTCTTCCTCTGCTATCTTACAGCCGTCAACTTCTCCTTTGGCCAATTTTCTGCCGTCCACCTTTTTCCTTATTCGTCTCATTAGTGCTGCTGGGAGGAATCATCAAGTAGAGACCCGGTGAGTCAAACTTGCCCAGATAGCCAGATTTAAAACGTCCATATTTAGCACCAGAGGAGTCATAACTGCCCGTGCTAATAATAATACCATGTTAAAAAGATCTTTTGAATCATCCTTCTCTAGAAAATTGTGTGAAATTTCATTCAACATGCTTAAACTTTGAAATAAAAAGCACTCTGTGAAGTTTTTTGGATCGGTGGTTTCCTGAGTTCATGGCACAGCGCTGGATGGTTTGGTGATCGGTGCTAGTTTAGGGAAATTGGTCCAACATTGTGGATCCACATCTTAAAAAGAAGGTTCACAACATTTGCAAAAGTAGCTGTTTTTTGGCTTTCAAGTTGGATTAATGGAAAGTTGTGCCGATAAACAACAGGAGTTACCCCGAATTTCCACCGCATCTGGAACGGCTCCGATCCAGAACGGCGGCAATTTTTGCCATCCGCCAATTCCTACTGGATTTGTTTGTGAGGCGAATTATGGCGGGTTACGGACAGCAGGAATTGCTAGAACTCACAAAAACCCGCGGATTCACATGCAATCACGCGATAACGAGTTGTCTCTATAGCCACATAAGCATAAAGGCAGTAGATTGTGTCCTTCCAGAGGAGGAAATCTACATCTAGACTTTTTGAATCAGCATCTCCTCATCCATGGTGTCATCGGAGTGAAATGCTGTCTAAAAACCTTTCACTTTTTCTTCCCCACCTGTTTGCATAGTGTAAAACACGATACCCCTGAAACATGGAGTGTTTTATTTTGAAAAGAAGCAGGATGTTTTATTTTGTGTCTGTGCCCGACTTCCTTTCCAGCACGGGTTAATCTGTGCTGAATTTATCCGGCATGCTCTGGCGTCCAGAAAAAATAGAACTCTTGCGATCAGCTGCGGAACAGAAAGAAGGCGGTGGAAATTGACACATTAACTTGAATGGTTACGATCGGCGGATTTGGCCTCTTTGTAGCCGTTCTGGATGCGGTGGAAATTGGGGGTTAGACTGCGTTGGTTGTACAATTGAACAATTCAGCACCAATAATGTCAGAGACTGTAATACTAACTCCTAAAGTTGGAAAGTTTGAGTCCATGTTTGTAAATTATTGACAAAAAGAAGCCAAGGAACAAATTGTCTTCTACTTGGAGGGCCAAGCACAAACCGGATAGCTTGTCTTGTCCTTAAGGTGATGGAAATCGTCAATGTTCATGTCAGACAAACATCAACTATAAAAACTTGACTCTTTACGATGAAGCTGTGCGTGAACATGATCAGATTTAGCACCCACTTGAGAGCTGACAACCAATGTTTTGCTGTCCGTATGATCCAGCAGTGATATATTGTTTGAACATGAGGAGCTATAGAGCTTGTGTCTACATTAATCCCAGGAATGTTGATGTGGTCCAGAGTTTTTAAACGAGGCGTAGGCGTGGAGTAAGAGTCCCCTGGAGCAGAGTTAAGGTCTTAAAGCACTAAAAAGCCCTGACCCAGACTGACGCACCCACTCACAGAGACACAGCACCTCTTTCCAGCCAGGCATATGCTTTTCATACTTTGGCTATGCAAGAAAACGCACACAAGGAAACACACCATGAACAGACCGAGAAAGATCAGGAGGATGTTAACAAGGAACAACAAAAATACTTTTCTTAGATGAAGATGAGCACAAAATGTACCCAGCAGCAGCAGACATCGAACAAATACAGATACACAGCCGAACACATCCCTGTTGTTTTGTGTTGCTTGTCATGCAATGAGGAACACATGACTTAAATCGGGTGTGGTGCGTGACCTCTTATCAGACAAAAGCGTCCCACAGAGAGAGCTGATGGGGGAGACTCATCTACCCGCCTCTCGGCAGTCATGAGGTCTTCATCCCGTTCTCCACGCTAAGTCTCGTGGTTCAAAGACCATAAAAATGTTGGCGGCATCTTGTCAATAAATCATCTACTTAGCCTGGAGAAAGTGGCATTAACGGGGGGAAGGAAGTGCACAACACTATTTTCAAGGCAAGTTTAGCGAGAAAGAAGCCTTTACATTTCACTTTGACTTCTATAAACGTCTCACCTTAAGGGCCGAATGAGCGGTTGGCATGTCACATAAACTCTTCAACTCAGAAAATGCAGGAGTTACATAACGTAGAAGGGTACATCCTGTTTTACCGATCGGTTTCCTGTCTTTTCCATTAATTTAAGCATTATAATGTCACTGAGATGTGGGGAGTCAAAAAAAAAAGGATGTTTTCACTGAAAACTCTGCAAGAGTTGTGTAACCCAATACGACCATCACCATATATTTTTATGTTGCAGGGTAGGTTTCATTGGTAGGTAGTTAAAATGCTTCTGTGGGTGTTAAAACGGCTAATAAAGCAAACTGTTCCACAACCAGGTCAGAGCACCTTTTTTTTTGTTGTTGTCATTTTAGAAATCGTTAAAAACCCAAGGTCAGCAGACAGAAATGGACAGGAGATGAGGGTTTCAAGAGTTTACCGCTGAACATCCTCTCAGAGAGCTCCCCTCTTTGATTTTGTTGATAGCTGGAAAAGTGTTACCAAAGGATGAAATCAAATTGAGTAGAAATGTGTGAGGACATCTGTGTGTCTGTAAAAGCAAGCTGTCTCATCACAAGGTACTGTCGCTGAGAGGCGATGCTCCCGGGCAGCAGGGCCGCTGCACTCTAAATCAGAGCAGTGTTCATCGGGTTCATCCACTGTGGAGATCTGAAAAGAGCTGATTGTCTGGTGCGGCGCTGATGGCTGCATGAAAATCAAGAGAAAAAAGCTTTGGATTGTAGGCCCATATGTAGCATGGCTAATGGCCGGCTGAATAGAAAAACCGAAAGGATCAAGGAGTGTGAAACAAATTCCCGCAAAAAAGACTCTCCATTTAATCATGACCTTCTTAAGTTCATCAGCTGATGTGAAATACTCCGTTTAACGAGGAAAAACACAAGTCAGATTTATTCTTGGATTATGTGTATCATGTAATAAACTTCTCAAAAACAAAGGTCTGCTGTTTCTGTGTTTCTGCTGAATATTGCTTCGCTGCTCTTGATTATGACTCATCAAAAATCAGAATATGAAAGAATGAGGTTGATTGTTTCTGTGTCGTTCTGTAATTTATTCAATTTTTTTTCAGGTGTTAATAAATCATCAGCTGTTCAAACTTCAGGCTGTTTTTGACTTACTTTGTTCCCAATTATCTATATCAGTGGTTGATGATTATCACTTTTTCACTGGCCGATACTGATAGTGAGAAAGCAGGTTTGTTGATATTGTGTTGTTGCTGTAACAACAATTTAACATCACTAAAAAGTGGGAAAGCAACTATTTTAAACTCACATATATATTCTATTTGATTATTAATACTTTCATTAAGAGGAGTTGGTAAAATATAGCCGCAAGGCACTCTTCAATATCTGTCAAGCCATCAGAAATTATTAAGGAAGAAAAAAAACATCAAATTTAAGTATTTTTAATGTTTAAATTTAAAAAAGAAAAGATAGAAATCCATTGTTTCATGGACTTTCAAAAACTAATATTGGACTAATAATGAATTGATGAAAAGAGAAAAAAGACTGGGTTATACAATGGACTCCAGAGCACGGCTCATATGTATGCCAGAAGCAATATCAACTACATTTTTCTATAAATCATGACATCATTTACATCTAGCTGTTGAATATTTTAGTTTTGATTTGATTTGCTGTCTTTTAGGATGGGAAAATGTGCTTTTATTTAGTAATGGTGATACCAGCCCTGTGAGGACTAATGCCAATATGCTGCTGCTGAGCCTATTAAAATGTCATTAATCGTCTCACTTAATTGGCCGAGTCTACCTTCAATATAGATCCTGGCTTGTGCTTCACTTATTCCTATAGATTTAGGAGACTTTAGACCAAGTGCCTGTTAAATAGAAGTGTCACATAGCAAAAACATAACATTAGCCCTATAGAAACTCTTGCCTATACAGTTCTTGAATACATTTTTTTCCGATCTAATCCCATACCGATACCTGGGCTGAGCGTATCGGCCAATATCCAATACCAATCCAATACTACTGTTGAATGATGAACTGTATACCTTGCACTGTGAGTGAAGGAATTAGCCTTGTTAAAAAAGGTAACAAATTAACACAGATATAATTTACTTAATATTATTTATTAACAAAAAACTAATTGCACATTAGCACACAGCAAAAAGAAGTAAGACTTCCATGTATTACAAGAAAAATTAATTAAAAGAAATAAAGACTGGATCAGCATCATTCATCTGATATCCAATCCAGTTAATTTGTCAATATCGGAGCCGATATCCGATCCAAATATCAGATCGGTGATAACATCTGGGTGATGTTGTTTTTTAACAAATGTAGCTCTGACAGTAGTACACAGCAGTGGAATAATACACATTTTGTCATTAAAGCTGATTATTTCTCAAGTAAGACGATCAATTGGGGATTTCTTAAAAATCAACTACAGATTTTAGTTACAATGCAACCATGCTGCTCATTTCTGTGAATGAAATACTTTTGGAAAACAACAGCGTTAAGAAGACGTGGAAAAAATATCCCCCATCGAGCCTCGGCTACAGGAGGATTCTTGTAAGTGGACTCAATATGGCAGTGTTACTTTTCTTAAAACCATCTCCACAATGTACCCAGCCCTTAATAAATAAAGGAGGTCAACAAGTTCGATTTCTTCACGTGAGTCATACGAACCTTTACGTTTTCCACGAACACTCGCAGAATAGTTTCTTTTGTTATTTTTCCAACCATCTGCCATTGTTGAAAACATTGATGGAATAACTCAGGAAGCGTTTACAGTATAACACACTCATACACATGCTCACACACACACATATATATATTTGAGGTTAGACCAGGAAGCTCAAGAGGGAAACCAGTTATCAGGCTTTGACTGCAGTTTAATGTAAAACAGGATGATTAGGTCTTCATGTTCCATGCAAAGTGACAGCTCGAGAGAGTAGAAACGCTGTCAACCATCTAAACATGTTTAGTTCAGCCTGCCTGAAGATGTGACAGTCTCTCATCCAAACACACATAAACACACCATCAATGAGTCACACATTCCTCACGTATAAAATACTTTCTCACACAAATGTTTGATAAGCGACATCACTCTATTGGAGTTTCAGTGGTATGTAACATGCTGCTGTGTGCCAACTAAACACTTTCACTTAAAAAAAATAAAAAAGTGTGTATTTTTCCGCTAAGAGGGAGAATGACAGAAATAGCGGTGTTTTGAATCGCAGCAGCTTTCAGTACCTGGTCTGGTTTAAGTTAACGTTACGCATGTAAGAAGAATCTGTGGTGTTTGTGTGAGTTCCTGAGGCACAGTTTGGCTAACTATGAAATTCCTTCAAATCCTTCAACCGAATTATTAGCTGATCCGAACAAAGCGGACTGAAAACTGCTCAGAGACGTCACCAGAAGTTACGTTTAAATAAAACAGAGCAGATGGACGCAAGAAGGACCTCTTTGTCATGACAGAGAGAGGTGTCACTCTAGTTTAGTGTCAGTCCTCGCTCATTTGAAACTTCATCCAACGTCTGAACTGTGGGGAATCCCCTGACTAATGAATGAAAAAAAGGGGGAGAAATTATCTTCAGTTTTTTTTTTAATCTTTAGAGTTTATTTATTCATAAGAGATCTGAAAAACCCCTAAAGTGCTATTTAAAAAAATCCACATTTTAGGGCCTACCCACACTGCCAATGAGCCTCATCAAGAAGCTGCATCAGGAGACACGCCTGGACAGCCTGTGATCCACACCCTGAAACTACATTGGAGGAACTTCTTATATAGTCCAATGAGACCAGTCCAGGATTTGCAAACATGCAGACACACCTTATCTGAACTGCTTTTCTGACACTGAACAGGCACCCAAAGATAAAAACAGCAAAGGCAGCAAGCCAGACGAAACTCACACCTAAGAACTTAAAATACAACCCCGTCATATCCTACACTCAAAACGCCCGCTGTTAACAATAACTAAATGTTAAAACAAGGCCAAAATATCAGCTAAAGCTTGTGTGTGTCAGGGATAAACACACACAGCTGTTAGTGTCCAGCGTAGCCAGTGAACAATGCTGGCAGCTCCACACCTCCAGCACAAGGGACACATTAAGAGGAATAGTAGGAGGAACTGGCCCGCTTACTCTACAGGCCAGTCCCCGGTGCATGTGTATGCATGTGTGTGCGTGTGTTTTATGTAAAATGAACTCATCCTTTGAGTGGGATGAAAACCTTAGTGCGGGGACATGAGGATTGCAACATGCCTGCAAACTCGACAACAAAAAAAGTGCTAAATTTAAGATATTTTTGCATCTCAGCTGATTAATCTGAATTTAATTTAATTCTTTTAAATAAAATGATCATGTTTCGGAATTATTTTCCCTCTGCAACCACACAGTGACTTTATATAATCCTACATATATATATTTATACCTCAAATTACAAAAGTTGAAAACATTAACACGTTTCAGTTTTGCTTAGACTTTACATTCAGTTTGAGCTTTAAACCACTCAAGAGCAATCGCATACCTTATTAAGCCTTTACTGCACATGTATAGTGTTTCAACTAGCTAAGCTACCTCAAAAGTGTCAAGCATGATGATGACTCATACCTTCGACCAACAAATGTTTTCTTACTTACACTCCTGCATTAGTCAAGTCCCACAGAGGGAGATGATGTTTCAGAAGCGACTAGAAAGAGATGCCACGCTCGCTCGCTGGCATGTTCCATTGCTCAACCTGTTGATCAGGCTCCCTCCCATAGGGCCTCAACGCTGACTTCTTTGTGGGCTGTTTCTGTTAAAAGCAGCACCAAGCACAAGTGGTTTGACTGCCAACTGCCCCGAGCGGAAAAAGAAACGTCTGTAT
This sequence comes from Xyrichtys novacula, assembly GCA_962446985.1. Taxonomy (NCBI): domain Eukaryota; kingdom Metazoa; phylum Chordata; class Actinopteri; order Labriformes; family Labridae; genus Xyrichtys; species Xyrichtys novacula. Next base: position 30,263,735 of record OY660866.1, on the reverse strand, counting down.
AAACATTTTCCTGAGTTTGGCATACTTTAGGTTAAAACATGAGCATGTTGGTGCACATGCGAAACTGGATGAAAGGCTGAATGAGAAGTTGCAACTTCAACGTCTGTCTTAGTTTTTTGCAAGAGCATGAAATCTCTGATTTCAACAGCAATCCCCATGGCCTTCAGTGACACATGACCCCTAACACTGCACTCAGTCACTGGTATGATTGGCTGCAAACACGCACACACACATGCACACTAATGTGTACGCATACAAACATATGCAGGAGAACACCCTGAGCACTCGCTCTCAGCACTCCCTCTTTTTTTTTTTTTTTGATGGACACAGCAAGTAGCACAAGGTTTTGCCATCTTGTTCCCAAAATAGCCACCAGTTAGCACGGCCAGGTCAGATGGTTTTGAAGCATCTATGGCAAACGGCGTTGGAGTGGAGGGTTGAAGGGTGGAAACAAGCGCATGACCAGCTCTTGCAGAGCTCCGGAGGGGTGGACATGGGTGGGCCTCAAGTGGAGTTTTTTTTCACATGTGGGTGACAATAAGTGTGAGAAGAACAACGAAGGGGCGTCAAAGGAAAAACTGCATGTGAGCGTGCGTGTGTCTCTGTGTGTGTGTGTTTGTACGTGTACATTTGGGAGCAACAGATGGTAGGCCTTCGATTTACAGCACTTTGTTTAAGTGGACACATCCACAGTGGTTCTTACAAGCAAAAAAATTTACCGGCTTCAGCACTTTTAATTTACGAGTGCAATACAACTTTTAAGTGCTTCAAAATTACCTCTATCAAGTGTCTTGTTTTGTTTATTATTTTGCTGTCTGCTTACATTATCCCACATTTCAAACAATGTTCAAAGAAATCCTTATTTTCAGTTCATTTATGGGGAACTTAGACAAGAATAATACATGAGAAAGAGCAAGAGTATCATTGAAATTTTTGATTAAAGTTTGGTTATTTTAGTACAGGAATAAAATCCATGTATATTCAGTATTTTATGAGTTATCTGTGATGGATTTTCATTACTAATTTATTTATCTATTTTTATTTTATTTAAGTAGCAGCTACTTTTCCCGGGGTCTGCAAGAAGACAGTAAACATTCATATTGATTACAGAGATAAAAGTCAGAACAGAAAAATTATACAAGATGTTAGAATCATAACTAAAACACGAATTATGATGACATTACATTTGCAATTGCAATAGACACCAATAAAGGCCAAGATAAATCTACTAATAATCAAAAGTTAATCTCATTGGCATGTAGTGTATGTTGTCACAGCCTAGTCTAGGTGTTCTGTTTCCTTTTGCAACAATAAATAAAGTAACTTCACCATGACAGTGTTACACAGAGGGTCAACAAAAAAGGTCACTAGTAGCAGTTGTTTTATAAGGGGAATCTTGATATTATTGTGTTAAATGGGAGACACTTAGATGTAGAACTCTCCAGAGGTGCACAAGTCAACTGGCTATTTTTCAGCCTGATCGGTGACCGGCCAATCCACTCAGTTATACCCGACGTTGTGCAGATGCACACTCACCAGCTACAAATTTAATGCCATATGCACAGCAGCACAAACACAAACAGATTATGTGGTTCACATGAATAATTTTGTCATGTCATGAAAATATAATGCACTGATTTACCAACATGCACAGGACTGGTTCATTTGAGACGGTTGCCTCTCTGTGTCACTGTGAACAGACTTCAGTGAAGACACAGTTTCTAAGAGGATTCATGATCAAATTGACCTGTTTATGATTCAATTCTACTGTGTCCAAAAGTGCATGTGCTTTCCCTTTATTTATTCTCTATCAGGATGAGTTTGAATATCATCTAACAAATCTTTCCTGTCCTGTGTCTGACACTTCATTATTAATGAGTTACAGGTGCAGTTTTCAGAAACATTTTAATCTCACTGTTTGTGAAATTTAGCTGTGAATGAAATAAATTTGGATTATAATTGAAGCTTTAAAGAAAACTGGACCATCGGTGATAAAACTGAGTGTTTATATGCAATAGAAATACTTAGTTTGCAAGATGACAGACCTACCTGGACGTGTACAAGACTAAATCAGCAATGACCGAAGTTGCGAGTGTTGTCCACAGGGGGCACCAAAGTTAACAAACACTGCAAGGTCCTCACAGGAGCTTTAATTAACAGCAGTGTGCGGTCAATATTCTGTATTTAACATAAAATTTGATTACAATCAAAAAAATGTTTGATTTTTCTCTTTTGAATCGTCCAAACTTTGAACCAGACAGTGGAGTAATTCAACATTCAACCTGATTTTTTTTTCTTTTGAGCTTTTTTTTTGCCTTTTTTTGAGATAATTAACGGTGGATAGAGTAGAAAACTAGGAAAGAGTGTGGGGAATGATATGCACTAAAAGACTGAATCTGTGCTAATCACTTTAAGGAACTCAGGCCTCTGTATGTGGGCATGGACATGACCAACACTCCTTTTATTACCTCCGCCAAGGAGGTTATGTTTTCGGTAGCGTTGGTTGGTTGGTTGGTTGGTTTGTTTGTTGGTTTGTTGTTTTGTTTGTCTGTTAGCAACTTTACGGAGAAAGTTACAGACGGATTGACCTGAAATTTTCACCAGAGGTGCGTCTCAGCCCCAGGAGGATCCCATTACATTTTGGTGGTGATCTGGATCGCCTTCTGGATCCAGGAATTTTTTTAAGGATTCTTTATCATTGTGAGATAGGACATTTTGGAATTTTTGCATTTAACTCTATAAAAATGGCCAGAGTCTTTTATAAAAAAATTACACAAAAGGATCTCAATGAGTTTTATGAGGTTTAATTGGAAGGGTTTCGTTGGAATTTTCAATGCTGAAAGATAACCAATGGGCGGCACAGTGGTGTAGCTAGGCGCCACATTGGTGTAGTGATTAGCACTGTCGCATCACAGCCAGAAAGTCCTGGGTTCGAATCCGGGTCAAGGCATTTCTTGTTTTAGGAACATTATGAACAGTGAACATACCAGTTTAAACACAAATAAAAGTTCATAAAAGACACGTAACACTAAAAGTTTTGGTGTGAATCACAATATAAGGGGGACATGAGCTACTTGGCGGAGGTCTGCGCTCTCCGAATGCTTTTCTAGTACTTTTTAAAATAGATATAAGTAAATGTATTCCTACTATTAAAAGAAAAAAAGTTCCCATCCTTTTAAAGACAAGTGAGCAGTGTGATATTTTATGAAACTCTGTTCCAACACTGGCTTTTTAGCGATAGAGGTTAGCCAAAGAGGTTGTTATTTCTAGTTAAAATTTGTTCAAGACTTCTCCAGGACTCTGGCTTCCTACATAGTCTGAGCTCCTGATTGGACACATTTGTCAGTGACACTCCCTGGACTTTTCTGTTGTGCAGAGACTGCAGTAATTGTAATTGATTGCTACATATGGGTATGAGTTCAAATGTAAGGAGCATGTAAGGTCTTATTACCTACAGAAACCTGATACTCTATCTTTAAGGCCGTCAACAGTTAAAAACAAATAGTGGTTTCTAAGGAACGTAACCTTCTAGTAGAATATATTTGTGTTTTCACAGACTAATGAGAACCATGGCAAAAGTGATTATGGATGTCAACTCGGTGAAATTTTGCTGACAAATTTATAGGCAGTAGTGAGCAATCACACGCACCATCTGGTTTGACTGATGTCGTATCGGGAGTACTCTTAGCCGTGCTAGCGCTCACAGCCTGCAGAGGAGTTGGCTAAAAGTTTAAACGGTTGGGAGCAGCGCAAAACCAGAAGATAGATCTGATCTCACCTTCTGTTTGTCTCTTTCTCAGCCAGGAATTTGGCGTATTGATTCATCAGAGAAGTAGGCCGAAACCTTGACAGAGCCGCTCAACATACAGTCTCCTAATGACTTAACCACATCAACCCTTTTTTTATTCTCTCCCGTTCACCCTCCCTCCATCTCTCCCTTCAGGCACCAACCGTGGCAAGAGCACGGTGAGTCACGATGAAACAAAAAGCCCCATTCAAAACACACACATACACACACACACATACACACACATGCACACGCAAACTCCTGATCAACTCTAACAGGCCCGTCTCTTAATAAAAACTCTCTCTCTCTTCCTCAGTCCCCCCCCTTACACACTCTCTCTCTCACTCTCTCTCTTGCACATACACACACACTTTCTTTCTCTCTTTTTTTGCACATACACACACACTTTCTCTCTCTCTCTCTTTTTCTCTCTCAATCTCCAGGCAGAACCTGATCACCATAGCTACGGGGAGACCAGATCAAGCCAAACCAGTTGCTGAGCGTGGATCAAGTCACTGTGCTGGTGCTGCTCCCAGAAACCATCAGGAGCCAAAGCTGCTGAGGTCTTCCCACCACACCACACCACACAACACAACACAGCCTGCCGCCTGAATGTGTGTGTGTGTGTGTGTGTGTGTTTGTGTAAGAAGGAGATAAAGGATAAAAACTGTACGAGTAAACCAGATCTATTTTCGTGATTTCCTTCCTTAAACAAGGGCTCAGTTGCCTTTTTTCATCCCACATGACACACTCTCAGAGTCACTCCCTGCTTTTGCCAAAGGGCGAAATGTGCTGGGGTGATTTTTTTTTTCTTTCTTTCAATTTTTTAAAGTTTCGAGAAATAGTTGATTAAATTTAGATTCACCAAAGTTAGGCCAAAAAAAAAAAAGGCTGGCTCTGCAGATTTGATCCTGGTTTTTGTTTTTCTCTTATTTCTAAAATTACACTGATTGGAAACATACTTCTGTGCCCTGGAACAACCTGAAATTCATGGATTTCAAAGAATACTATGAGTACTTTTAATGTCAATACTAGAGGAAATTCTCAGAAAGAAGAAAAAGTCTGAACTTTAAATTTAAATTGCTGTTAAAAATTTCATTGTAAGATATACAAAATGTCTGATTTCTAGATTAGATTGTTTTGGAGTTTTTTTTGTGTTTGTCTGCTTTAGAGAGACAGGAAATGTGGGGAGAGAGAAGGGGGGATGATGTGCACTGAATAATCCCGGGACCATGAGATGATCCCAAGACCGGCGTGATTAGGACTGTAGCCTGATCTGATAACTGATCTAAACTGTTCCCCCTTTATTGTTATTTTAATCATGGCACTAAATGATTGGTAACACTTTATGTGACCCCTTTCTCTGTAACACATTATAAATATATGTATTATGCATTATAATCACGTTATAGCACTGTATAACTATAGTTATAAACACTCATAAATGATCACCATGCTTTATAGCAATAATCATAACACATTATAAAGCTTTTTATCATGACTTACAAAGTCAGATATTATAATGTGTTACAACTATTGACAAATCACTAACAATGCCCCTATAGATAATGCAATGCAACTGTTATAGTTGTTAACAGTTATAACACATTATAATACCTGACCTTGTAAGTCATGATAAAATGCTTTATAATGTGTTATGATTATTGCTATAAAGCATGATGATCATTTATGAGTGTTTATAACTATAGTGATACAGTGCTATAACATGATTATAATGCATTATACATACTAATGGGTTATAGAGAAAAGTGTCGATTAAAGTGTTACTGAATTATCATATTGACGAGCAGCATCTTAACTTTAGAGCTGATTCAGACAAATCCATAAATAATCAGTGTAAGATATGCATGATTATAATAAAAATGATAAAGTAAAATACAATACCTGTATGTATGCATATATTTCTCCATTCTTTACAGCCTAAATGAAAGAACAGAACAGATCTTATTAAGAGTATTTAGGAGCGAAATACATTCTGTATTTATCTTTAGTTGACAATTACACCTGCCAAACTGATCTCCTCCTTCAACAGGGATTTTAAAGATCTTCGCTCTGTAATCTGAACTTGTTGGTCATGAAAGCGGAATAAAACATGTTTTCTCTAGGCATGGTGCCAGTATTCACACCAGCAGTCAACTTAGCAGGAATCTGGCTGCAGGTCACAGAGTTTGAGTCACACTCTGGTGTGTGTGCGCGCCATGTAGACTGTGATATTAGTTTCACAAAGAGACGGTTAATTGTCAGTTCTATGGCCATTAAATCTCATAATCCCCTTCAACTTCTACTTTTCCACGGTCAGATAATCTCTATTTGAATTTTTATGAGCTATCAAGGAATATTTAGAGATGTAAGTTGGTAAAACTGTTCTCCAAACATCGATTATTTTTTTTAGTTTAGGACTGAACTGTTAGAAAAAGTCAGGGGTCTCTTGAAGAAATGCCTTTAGTTTGAGATCAGTTGTGCTAAATTGCCTGGAAAAGCCTCCCTCTGTGCATGATTGGACATGGGGGGTCATGTTCCCGCTCGAAAAGCCGGTAGATTATTCAACACATTTACTTTCATATTGCGAGGATGAAGGCCAGGGGGGGCGGGAGTGAGTGACCCCTTAAGGAAATAGTCTACCTGTGAGATATTTAGAAATTATTCAGACACTCTCACAGCTTCCACCGCTGACACTCATTCAAATAGGGTGACTGTCTGTGCATGTCTACAGAACCTACATACCATAAAATAGCCGTGAAATGCTGGCCTGTATACAACTCCTCTCTTACACCGACTCATATTGTGCATTTTTATACATCACTTTTGCGTTTTCTGTGTATTTGTAGCTATAAAGTCAGTCAGCAGATTTGTATTTTCTCATCTAAAACATGCTGCAAATCGAATCCTTTCAGATGTATGAGTATTACAGCTGTGACTCAGAGTTATTTCAGGTATTTCACTCAGCTAGATAAACTGTGGCGACACAGCCAAACTATATTTACATTGGCTGAGCCTCAGTATGCACAGCCTTACAGTCATGATCCACGCTATTAAGTCATTGACATGCGTGGCGTAGCGGTAGATTTTACCTCAGTGTTTTCTTGCCTGGAGTGACAGACCTCGGCTGTTTTTAGCTTTGAATGAAATATTTAATCTAAGGAAAACTTATTCAAGGAAATGTTGGCTTCAGTGTTTAGTTGGAATTGAAACGTAGGTATCTGCCAAGAGTGTATTCTGATGTAATAGAGGCCAGATGTTCCAACAAGTTTTTGTATCAAATAAGTTTGAAAGTCCGGAGCAATGCTTGAAACAGATGGAGGAGCTGTGTCCTGACATTTTCACACCGCAGCACTCTTGTTTCGTATGTTTTCACTTTCATCATCTCCGCCTTGTGTGTCTGCAAACAAACATTTTCCCCGCTTTGATTTTTTGTTTTCAAACTTAAGAATTAAAGAAGTTGAGGATCGGTGAAAAAAATCCACTGGAAAGCTGAATTTGCGAATCTGTGAGGCCATCCCAGGCAAACGCTGGATGGAAAAGTCAGGGGATTACCAAGTTTGACGTTATTCATTTGTATCAGATTTCTTATTTATCCATTCAATTGTTGTCGAGATGTTTTCCTTAAAAACCTAAAACATGAACCTTGTGTTAGGGGAGAATGGGGCTTGTTGTCACACTTTTTACACTCATATATTTCTTGGAATCATCATTTATAATACATCATATATAAACAAAATGTGAACTAGATGAAAGACCAAAGTCTCAGGTATATATTTCATATTCATGTCATTTTCATATCTCGTGTCAGTGCAGAGTTATAAGCAACTAAACAGAGAGTGTGAACATGTGACATATTGCCCCTCCATCGGGTAAGTTGCCTCACTATATGGGGTTCGATGTCACAGTGGATTTTGCAACTAATAAAACAAGTTTGGAGAGCTGTCTGACTCTGTATTTTGGCTGGGGTGAATGTTTTGCAGTACCGAGCTTAAGTATGGTAGTTGACATTAAAGTCCTTAATTGTCTGACTGTCCTCAGCATCACGTCAGGTACTGCACTGCCACATTATGATTTGTCTTTTGTGAATCCTGACCATGTCTTCTCGCTCTCTCCTCTCCTTTAAACCACTCTTTTCTCTGTAAAAATAAACCCTTTTAATATGTGACAACTAACCCCAAAATGACTGAGACATGTTGCCCCAAACATTTGCCAATCCTAGCTCTAACTTAAAGTTAGCTTAAAACAGAACAATGACTGAGGTATGACAAGATGCCTTAATCTCTCCTCTAACAAGTCCACATGTATCACTGCAAGGATTTTTATCTGGAAGCTTATTTTAAAATATATAAAGTTAATTTTTATTTTCACTTTGGGTTGTTCAAAATGGTTAGTTGGCGCTCATCTCAGTTCACAATCTTCTCTTCTCAGACAGAAAACTAGTATTCTACTTTTTCTTTGTGCCTCTGGGTGCAGTGTGACAACTTACCCATGTGACAACAAGCCCCGGTCTCCCCTACTGCCAGGAGAAAAGTCAGATAATCGTTGTCCTCCCATGGAATCATTGTCTCAGCACCGATTCAAAATTTAAAAGCTATCCATGTTACAGTTGTTGATAAGCTTTTGCTTGGACTGAGCTGCATGTAGACAGACTGACACTGTCATCTCAAGAGTCATGCCACGCGTTTCAGTCAAAAGAGTTTCTATATTTTCAGTGAGCTGCATGAATAACAGCATGTTGTGAAAGAGGTCTACAGGTAGTACAGCTGGAGGTCAGATCTATACACACAGTGCTAGTGGAGTAACAATGTCTGTGGAAGTAAGCGCGTTTGTGTGGTTGAGTGCATATTTCCAATATATTTTTCAAACTATTGTGTTTGCTTATCTGCAGCGTGAGTTGCATCATTTGGAGTATCGAACTGTACAAGTGATGCAACTCGCTCTGTTTGCATGAAAAAAGTCGTGTCTACAGGCTACAGCGTATTTCATCCTTTCATAGCAGGGCTTCGAGAAGGTTTTAGGTCTCCTTTAACAAGCAAAGGCAATAGTTTTACACGCTAATGTTCCCTGAATATTTGAGGCACATTTATTCTTTCCTTAACTCTCAACTGGGTCCTGACCCAGATTTAGAAAAAAAAGCCTGCAGGGGACTGTGTAGACCTACAGCACGCTGTTCAGTGTGTGCAGGGCTGACAGGATAGGGTGTAGAAAGTAGAGAGGCCATGATTGAGAATACTAATAAGAAAGAGGAGAGCTTAGAAAGCATGTATGACTCAGTGTCATCACCCAGATTCTATCTTTCTGTAAAGGGCAGGAGTGAAAACCTGTCTCCTCACACCCACTCCGTCCCACCCTCTTGTCCAACCCCAGACAGAGTGAGGGAGAGACCATAGGGCAGCGGATGTCACCAAACCATCCGCCAACCCAGATTCAGAACAAACCAGCACTAACTCACTGTGTGTGACTCACAAAGGAATTTCCCCATCACATTTCAACCAAAGACATTTTTTTTAACCATCAACTTCCTATTAGACATCTGTGGTTTCAAGTAATCTAGGTCATATGCACCAAAGCCTACCAGTTTTATCTTCACTGACACACCTTCACCGACATTAGCAAATACCTAAACATACACTACATCTGTTTTCACTTGGTTTTTATGACCTTGTGCTGTTTTAGTCAACAATTATTAAAAAAAGAGATAAAGTGTGTGTGTGTGTTTGAGATATTAAAATCTTCACTTAAAGGAAGTCCTCTCCACTCAAACTTTCGGTTCACGTAATTTCCCAGCCGTGTCAAACTCTAACCTCAACCAGTAACGACCAATTTAGATTACGAAACGATATTTGCCTGAAAAGACTGCCTTTGTTTGTGTCTATGGAGTCTAGTTTGTCTGACAGATGGACAAAAAAATAAAATAAGAGGTGACAATGAAATTAAATGCAGGTGGAGAGTTAGAAGTTTTTTAATAGGTTCACTTTTTTTTTTTTGGAATAATATGAGGAAGAGATCAGGAGAGACAAGGAAGCATGAGCCTGAGATGTGTGTGTGTGCGTGTGTGTGTGTGTGTACAGGCTGAAGGGCAAAGAGTTGAGGTGGTGTTTGATGCTAGTCTCAGTGGCAGACTTCAAACAATCTGTCGTTCTGTTTCTGTCTGAGGCGTGCATATTCACAAACACACACATCCACACAAATGTATGGCTGCATTTCGGCATATACACACACACACACACACACACACACACACACACACACACACACACACACACACACACACACACACACACACACTGATGTGAGAATAGGATGCTGTCTCGCTCTGCTTCTCTGGCTCACGCGGGGGACTTCTACCAGCAACCAACCGACCCCTATGAACATCCCTCAGCCTCCGGTGTTGTGCGCACACAACAATACAAGAATTCACATGCTTGCATATGAAGCAGTGTCAACTAGCCTACAAACAAAAAGGACAAACCAGGTGCGGTAAACAAATTAGTCTGCATAAGTCTGGATTTTTCGTGGACTCAAACCAGAAGAGCTGTGGAAAGTACCGTCGCACACACTTTCACACTTATTTCATGCAAATACAAACAGTGCTCTCTTACATACACTCCATAGAGCTATGCAAATAGATAAAGAAGCAAGTATATTCTTAGTCTCACGCGCACACATTCAAACAGCACCCAAACCGGCTGGAAGATTTGATTCTTTCCTTTTTTAAAGGCGACCAACAGATTTATCACCAGGGTTGCACAAGCCGTTTGACTAATGCTGTGTGTGTGTCTGTGTCTGTGTGCCACTTGCAAGGCGAGTGAGAGTGACCAACCGGGTCTCGTTTGTCTGTGTGTGTGCGTCAGAAGGCTGTAGACTCAAGCTATTTTGATCAGCATGCTGCTTAGATATGTAATCAGCAGGATGATACTTCAGGACAAAACAGATGCTATTCCTGAGGAGAAACAGCGCCGGGCCAACATGCGTACCCTGAGGGATCCCCTCAACAATTCTAACTGTAAAGCGGCTATTTTAGCTCGCCAAACATAAACTACGGCCAAAACTTCAACCTAATACACCGAAGAGCATGCCAAGAAAATGTACTCTGCAATCAACCACATATCTAACCATCTATGTGAAGTGAGTCCCAGTGTTTTTTTTTTTTTGTATTCAGGAGGTTGAATGCTCTGCCGAGACCAAGAGTTGGTATTTTCTGACTATCGGCTTATTTTGGTTGTGTTCTGTGCCACACTGAACTGAGGTGAGTGATGAATTAAGAATGAAAGAGATTAGTAAAGTCAAGAGGAATCAATAATGAACAGACACTTCACAATGTTCGATTGATCTCTATCGTACAGAAAGGGATCAAGTGTGTGCTGAAATACCAGGGGAGCGACAGTTAAGAAGGATGGAGGAGAAGGAGAGAAAAGAAACTGAAAGAAGAGGAGGAAGGAGGAGGTGGACTGACAGGAGAAGGCCTTGTAAGTGAATGTGTTCCATAGATCTACATACACATACTAACACAAATTGCATGGGTTGTAGTTGAAATGCCGTGGCGCCCTTCACGAGTAGTTGAGTGAGAAAAGTTAAGTTTGGGAGCTGTCGTGGACGTGAATCTGCTGAGGTTACCATGTGAATGTTCTGGAACGACACTCGATGACACATACAACCTGAGAGAAGAGCCAAGTGGTCAGACATGAAACAACACGAATGATAAGTCACACAGAAAACTTTTGGTGAGTCACGGCAACGATCAGTTAGAGGCCAACGCGAGCCCGGATATTCATCAATAAAAGCTAAAAACAGAATAGATACAGAGTTAAAGTTTTAAGAACATTTTAGGAGTGAACATGAGAGAAATTTGGCCTTTTTTTGAACATACCTGTATTCAACATTTACTTTGATTGAAATCCAAAACTACATAAATACTTATTTAATTACAAGGGTTATTATTCCTTTAAATGTTAGCTCTTCATTTATCAGTTTTCTTTCACTTTACATTTTGAACAAAGATTTCTAATTTATAGGTTTTAAAAAAGTCATTAAATAAGAATAGCAAACAAAATGATGTCCTCAGTCCGGGGTTTTTATGATTTCTTGGGCATGTTTTTCAACGTGGACCTGATTAACAAAAGCAATTTTTCATCTTGTTAATTTTAAAAAGGATAAATTCAATTTAGAACTCAGACAAATGTGAAACAAATAAAACAACAATGTAATGTATGTATAAATAAGGATTGTTACAGTGAGATTTTCTCAAAAGATGAAAAACTGTTAAAACAATTACTTTTTTACTCTGTAAAAAATGTGCAAAGTAAATCTGTGAAAACATAAAAGACAGTGTTGGCCTAGTATACGCAGAATTAATTAAATAACCACAGAAAAAGCTCTTTCTACAGTGATCTGTTTTTCACGTTAGAGAGAAATCATTTCCTTTTCTAAGGGAACATTTGAGTAAATATGAGGAAACATTCAGGGAGGATCAGTAAAAATTACTCACAATGCTGCTCTGCAGACTCAACGATGAAATTCCCCATTTATCAGCTTTTAGGTTATACAGCTTAAAAAGTTCAGGAAACCACCTCCAACGTAAAAACATCTCAAGAGTTGTGAAGCAAAACAGAGCACTGTAAGGCTTAACAGGATAATATGTATGTAATATTTAATGTTGTTCATGTATCATGTCCAAATAATCATAATAATTTTAATAATTATCATTATAATTGGTATAAACCTTAATATTATTATTATTAATAGTAGTTGTAGTATCAATGATATAATGAATAATATTAATAACAATAATTATTATTATTTTATTATAAATGGGAACTTTTACAATCTAAGTTACAAATGTAGCAAAATAAAGCAGACAGATCCTTAAATCATAAGAAAGGACGGACAAGAAATAAAACACACATTAAAACATCAAATTCATCCCAGATATCTTTCAAAGATAAAATCCTTCAAGAGGGATTAAAAATTTTAATTTCAGGTAAAATCAGTCATGGCTCTCTAATTACAAAGAACGTTTTAATAAGGGACTTAAAAGAGGTCGTTGACTCAGGAGACCTGGTTTCAGACCTGGTTTGGTCAGCTAGGTTGAGTTTCTGACTTCTCACGATTCACATTACCATCTCTTCATTCCTCTCTTTGGAGTTTCAAACACTCAAGAAAAAAAAACGAGCTTAATGAGTATTTCATCTTGCACACTCTGAACATGTTTGATGATACCGATGATACCAAAGTGACGGTTTTGAGGGTATAAAATCTGACAAAAGTGAGAGTGTTGCTTTTTTGCTTCGGACAACAACTGGCAACTTAAGGTTAGTGCAGTCTGGAGCTGATCCAAAGGTTTATATAATTTGAATCATTTTAAATTATTTGGATTATAAATATATTTTCTACTGTTAAATAACCTTTGTTGACTGACAAAAACAATAATCTCATTGTTTTTGTCGGCCAACTCCAATGACGAAAAAGATGAAAAAAGTCGTCACTCAGCGTATCAGAAACACATTAGATTGAAGTGTTTGATTGAAAACAGACAGCATTAATTCTGTTTAAATCTTATCAGCAGTTTTTTAAATGAGTTAAAAAAAAAAAAAAAACAATGCTATTACGATCGCTGCAACTTCAACCAGCTCCAGCTCGACACAGGGAAACATGGACACGTATAGTTGACTACATCCATCAACTGAGTTTGTTAACCTTCCACGAGTTTTTCACTTTTATTTCTGAAACAGAACGAGGCCTTCGTCCAGTCGAGTTCTAATAAAGGAATCTTCTGTCAGTTTCACTCTGTTTTCGTCAGACCTCAGCTTGAGCTTTGGCAGCAGGAGCCAAGCACATTTCTCTGAGTCATCAGAGGGAGGAGGGGTAGAGAGGGAGGAGGAGGTTGAACTTTAGATGAAGAGGTAGAAGAAGAAGTAGTAGAAGAAGAAGAAGGGGAAGAAAAGGAGAAAGGGGAGGAGGAAGAGGAAGAGGAGGAGGAGGAGGAGGAGGAGAAGCAGGAGGTGACAAGTCTGGAGTTTCCCTCTTCCCTCGCTCTTTCAGTGCGAAGGCCCACACCGAGCAGCAATAAGCAAAAGAAAAACGCGCTCTATTGTTTCAGGCCCACTGGCAAAGTGAGCCTTCCTGAAACCCAGCAAATAGCTATCTTTCTCTCTCTCTCTCTCTCTAACACACACACACACACTCACACACACACACACACTCACACACACACATACACAAACACAAACACAAGGGAGACCTGCCAAAACACTGCTCACAGAGAGACCTGCCAAAATGGAAGAAAGCTGTTGTGTGAGAAGTTTACAAGGACTTTCGTAGAATCTGTTGTTTTCTTTGCCTGGCAGCCTGACAAAAATACTCTCAATGCAATCTTAAAAAAGAAAGAAAAATCGAAGAGACAGAGCGGCTTTCAATCTTCACTACAACATTTAAAGTACAAATACAAAACCCAGTTTTGAATTTATGGAAATAATAAAAAAAGAAGATTGTGTGACAACCTGAAATGACTAAATACATTGTTCTGCGTCAGAAAAAAGACACCTTAAATGAGAATTTGTGTTCTTGTTATGATGGTTTTTAAACTAAACTGCACAATTTGTTGCAAAAATATTTAATTTAAACATGAAGGGAAAGCAAGAAAAATAAAAGTTGGCACAAAGTTCATAAAGAAAATGCACACTTGGTTCAGGATTGCATTACAGTCTGAAGGTCAAGCGTGATGCGATTTTGTGACTCTCTGGCGGGAAAAAAGGCGCGTCGCGGGCAGGCCCGGATTAAACCTTCTGTGGCCCCTGAGGCTAAGCAAACCTAATGGCCCCCCTCTGTCCCGTGCGCGGAAAAAATTGGCAGTTTTTATTGGTCATTTTGTGGAAATTACTGCAGTTATGGGTGGTTATTTAACGGTTCCACTAGCCACCACCTCTAGCCAAACCACTGGGTTAATACAACTGTGTCTGAACTCAATTCAACAAGAGGTAGTGAAAAAAGTCTTCAAGGAAAGCACAGAGGCTGGTGTACAGTTCACTTTTTTACTGTAGAAAACCTCAGGCATTTTAAATTATAAGTATATAGCAAGCAATATAAATAAAAGTGCAAGGCATGATATGAAGGCCTGTTATGGTTATACAATTTGTTTTGTTTAAAGGATTGCTACACTGAGATTTGAGAATTTTACTATTTTATATTTGTTCTACATTTGTCTGCATTTGTGTTTTGATCTTTCTTTTCATATTCTGTAGGGACTGCTAAATGTCAGAGGTTTTGACACTGTGATACTTGAATAAATGTTTTATACCATATTTTGAATTAATTCAGACCTTTTGTGCATTTACTTTTGTCTTGTTACATTTTTCCATTATTCCAATTTTGGGGAGCGTGGTAGCAATTTGACTGACTTTCAGCCATTTATGGCCATGATGTGCTGTTTATATTTCATTGCTTTTATTACACAGTAGGTTGTGTCATTTTTATGTATGAAACATAAGCTTTTAGCTAAATTTACTGTATATATTTCATTGTGCTGGGTGCAAATCACTTGAGTTGAGATGTTTTCTTCAAGAAATTTGCTACATTTCATAATCTGAATTCACTTATGCGTATACTAAGGCACCAATAACTGTTTCAGATGTTAGGTAGATGTATTTATGACATCTGAGAAAGATTTTGTCTTGTCAGAATCAACATAGCAGTTTCTACAAGCAAAAACAGCAGCACCATATAATCGTTTTTTGTGTTACTCACAAGTACATTTCTGGCTGGTCTTTTGTCTCACCCTGTAGAGAAAGCCACTTTCTAATACTAGTTCTGTAAGTTTCCCAACGTGGCCTTGTAAAGTGGAGAACGTCTTCACTCTGGACAGATGATAGATGCATATAGCATCGTTTTCGTTCCTTTTTGATGCACTTTTGAAGGCTGTTTTCTTTTTTTCCTTTTAATTTCTTCCTCTTCGCTTGTCTCGCTGCTAGATGCGCTCGTCGCCATGTTTGTGTATTTCTGATACTATGGCAACGAGACTCGGCTCCTATTGGTCCACGTGACAAAAATCGCTTCACCTCTTTGCATATTCGATTGCGCGTGTGCAAGTATCACTGCGCCGCAGAAAGGAAATAGTTCGACACCGAAACACTGATTACTAAAAATCGACGGGATGGCATGAGTAGAAATTTTTTTTAGTACTCACTATCAATATAGCTGTTTTATGAATCACAGTTTATGTTGCCCCACTGAAGCGGAACGAGATTCACTTTCTAGGCACTTTTTCCTCTGTCCCAATACAGCCTAATCCTCCTCACACCAGGCGCAGCTCACCAGCGTCATAGCGGCTTCTGCTCGGGCTGAGTGGCCCCCCATAGCCAAACGCCCTGAGGCTTCAGCCTCACTATGCCTCATGGTTAATCCGGCTCTGGTCGCGGGTGGAAGCGAGAAGACTGACACAACACCAGACTGAGTGTTTTTCAGTTCTGATTAGACACTAGTGTTGAGATGTCTGTCTGTCATGATAGCATGTACTGAGTTGGGGCCAGTACCAGATAAGCACATTAAACTATAAACCATAAACGTAAGGTAACAACCGAGACCTAATGGTGCTGTGACAGCAACACGATTGAGTTTGAGACAGTGAAAATACATATGGTATGTTGTATCTGAACAGGTTAGCTTACGAGCTAAAGTTACTTAGCACAGATGAAAGTTAAAATAAAGACATTTAGCAAACTGTTAAAGCACACAAACTATCGTCATATGAGAAATCCGACGCTATGACTGTCCATAAGTTTTCCTTCAGGTCGTTATCTTTGTAATATTTGTGTCTTTTATCAAAAATCACTCTGTTCTCCGACACGTAAACAATCAGCCTGTCGGCCATGTTGGATATACCGGTGAATCTGATGTCGCAACACCACGAAATCTGATTGGTCAGAAGTGGACAAATAGTATGCAAAACTTTAAAAAATTCGACTGTGATACAAAAAAAGAAATGCCGCAATATCTCAGGATGGGAAAACGTTGCTGACGTGAACGCTTGTATTGACAATAATTGCACAAAAAAAAACGCTCCCGGTGTGAAAGGACCTTGCGATGAAAACTTCTCTCCCTCTATCAGAAAAAATTTGACTTCACACGTAAGGTTATGCTGATTGTTGCAGCACGCCACTAAGCTCCACTAAACCACCAGGACAGGTTGGCATCAACAGCCAGCTAAATGGCGTCGTACCGCAGGTTGCTTCAGACTTCTTGGCAGATGACTTGTGTGGAAAAAGGTGGAGGACAGAAAGAAAGACAAAAGGGGAGCTGAACTAGCGCTCTGTCCAAACACCGCAGGTTCTCACGTCTCATTGGACCAGTCGGGCAGCTCCACTATTTGTTTTCCACTCCAATGTGGGGACACATTTGGACAAGGGTGACAGCAGAGTCTATTTTCTCCACCTGGAAGCTTGGAATGGAGCTGAAGGGAAACTCAAGACTAGTTTTACCCGCTTCCTAGAAACAGTAAAGCAAGCAGGAGGCCCCGCTGTCAGGGAGAAGGGTAGGGTGAGACTATGAGGCATGGAGTTTAAGAGAGACGGAGAAAGAGAGAAAGAGAGAGAGAGAGAGAGAGAGACCTAAACCACTGGATGACAGATTAGAATATATGTGAATGCATGAGGGGGACTGTTTTGTGCTTGCCTTTCTGTGTGTGTGTGTGTGTGTGTGTGTGTGTGTGTGTGTGTGTGTGTGTGTGTGTGTGTGTGTGTGTGTGTGTGTGTGTGCGCGCGCCAAAGAGAAAATGATAGAATAGTTGGAGCACGTGCACCAGCCACGAGATGTGCTGATGCCCACAAAGATCTGTTTACAGTGAGTGCCCCTGATGACCCCCCAAAGGATGCAGGAGCCACTGCCAACACACACACAAACTACACAACCACACACAGACACACACATATCATCCAAGCCACATATCTCAGCAGACATAGATACAGGGTGCCTAAGGGCACCTGTTAGAAACATCCGGAAGGCTAGATTCCAGACGAAGCTTGTACCCTGTTGTAGCACTACCTCCCCCAGCCTGGAGGTAAGTGTTAGTGGACAAGCTACGCGATCGAAGGAACGTGAGATGCCCTCTGAAACCCGGAGAGATTGCACAGCCTCGCTCACTACAGCATACCACTGAATAGCTTTTTGAGGGTTTGTATGCGCGGATAAAACAAGCAAAACAAACTAGGGAAGCAATGGAGGCCAAACAAGGAGTGTGAGAGTGGGAGTTTAAAGGCTCCTTCATGGCCTGAAGGTAGAGACAGCGAGAGAGATTGAAGAGAGGGGAGACAGATGACAACAGCGAGAGCAAGGGTTGAAGAAAAAGGACAGAGTGAGGAGGAATCAAAGGGCGATCAGAGCATGAATTGGAGATGGGCCTAAAAACTGTAAAAAAAGGAACAACTATAAAAGCCCTCCCAACAGTGGCTCCACTGTTGTAGGAAAATTTTAGCAGTCTGGGAGATACGCCTATTGACTTTAATGCTGTTAAATAAGACTGATATCATCACATGTTTCCACGCTTAATATGAAGCCACATCAGCAGCTTAGTGTAGCTTAGCATAAAGACAGAGAGCGGGGTTAAGTATGTTTTTCCAAGATCCATTAAAGATCACTGATCTTGTCCCATGAGGATGCTAAGTAACTGCAGGGGATTCCACTGCTTCTGGCAGCAAACAAGTCAAGGCTACAGATGTCATATTTAGATCTGGGTATGGTGCGAGTTGGACGACCTTAGGCAGGTCTTTTTTTTTTTTTTTACAAAAAGCCAAAAAAGCAAAAGCTTGGCCTCTATTACTTTAAGTATGAGGTGGGAGGTTCCTGCAAGAGGATCTCAGGCCATGTATCGGTTAGTAAATGATCAGAAATGTTTGCATAAGTAAGAAAAAGTCCTTGTAACTTTACTTCTGTAAGAAATTGGAAGCATGTGAACTCTCATTAAAACAGGCGTACTTTGTTCTCTCTTTGTGTTTGTTGAGCCGTACCGTGCGTAAATTTATCTTAATTTGATCCTGATTAATACCTGCTAATGGACCATCACAGCAGTCCAATTATGAAAAAATAATATGATTTATTTTTTCTTAAAAGCTTACACTGATTGGATTAAAGCAATGTTTTTGAAGCGGCAGCATGACAGGATGACTTAGTTTCTTTTTTTCAAAACTGAAGTTTTTGTGGGACAAGATGATAGATACTAAACTGAAGACAACAAAGTAAACATCCTAGAAGATAGGGCTGGGCAATAAACCAAAAATTTACAGACACGAAAATTTATGACAATAACTGACGTCATTTTGCCCATGTCAATATGTTTAGTGTCAAAAAATAAATAAATAAATAAAAGTTGGTTTTGGATTTGTGTAGGTAGGCTATGGTCTCATGTCCCATTAAGACGCTGTTCTATGTCAGAGGTGTGACTCCACCCAGTCGAAAAGATGGAGGACGGTTCAAAAGTTATAGCGGCTGAAGTAGACCAAGTTAATGTGTGAGGGGGTAGAGCAGCTTGTGGAGTAGTTATCGTCCATTTATCGTTATTGAGGTAAAGTGCTCAATATATCGTGATATTGATTTGAGGCCATATCGCCCAGCCCTACTAGAGTCCCATCTTTGTAAACCTTCATTTAACAGAAAAGAGCCCCATCCACTTATAGGATCAAGTGACTCCATTTACCATGACACTTGAACAACTCTTGCAACAATAGTCATGAAAGTTTTCCTAGAGTTGTTCACACCCTCTAAGATCACTGGTATACTTATGACTCATAATAAGGTCAGAGCGGAGGAACTCATCTTTATCTGTGAGTGCTAACGTTTTCTAATCTATCACAGTGACAGTGACCTGTCCACTACTGTGCAAACAGCCAAACAGGTCAATATTAAATATATCAAATAGGAAAAATTCTCTTTCCTCCTCTTCTTCTTTGCTTTTCACATTTTGCATCTAACGGCCAGTTTTTAGCCTTCCTGCAACATTTCAGTGGTAGACCTTCCTGACACACATGGAAGTGTACGCCCGCTGACTCACCAACCTGCTCGTCTGTCACTGTGATTAAGTGTGATCAATGCTGTGCCGAGACCATGGCAGAGCTAACGTAGGATAATAAGATCTGTACATAAAGGAGCTGGCTGAGATGAATAAGGGCGCTGAGACAAAAGGAAACTTAACAAGGGCTCTAAATCACAGGGCAGCGCTTTGACGCCACATAATGAACAAGGTCAAGGTCCAGGGTGTTTATATGGAGGCACACCAAAGTACACTGAATCGCCAGAGTGGACCTGTGTCCTAATGGGTGCACTGTTTAGATATGAGCGTATGGGAGCAAAGATCCTCTCCTGTGAGCGTGACCACAGAGATGTAGAAAGAAAAAAAAAAAGGTAGAAAGTGGGACAGACAGCAGCAACACAAGCTCTAACTCCCTCCTCTTCTCTCCTGCTTCATCCTCCCCTTGTCCTCCTCTCTCATGTGCCACCAAGGGGAAGTGAAGGAGGTCACCCACTCCTACAAGCACTCAATCAACCTGCCGGCGACCTTGCTCGTCCCGGATACAGTGCCCGCTCCCTCTGTTTATCCGCTGCCATCTCACTGCAGCCGCTGCCAGCTGACGCCACCATGAGCGCAGAGGTGCCGTTCCACCAGATGCCCACTTTTCTGCGTGCCTGGTGCCAAGTTTTAGTGGCAGACAGCTCTGTTTAACATTAATGTGAGCGGAGACATTGATGGAGGGAAACATGCCCAGGTTAACTGGTAATTTGGGGATCTTCTCTCTATTTAAATGTGATGTTGCAGGGTTTCTGGACTTGGTTTCATTCATACTGACAAAATGATTTGCAAACTGGATGTTTGCCAAAGTGAAATAAAGAACCAATCCTAAACAGTGCTGTGTGAAAAAACAGTGCACATAAAGAATTATTCAGGAAATTTGAAAATAACAGACACATCCAGTTGATTATAACCTTCGACAGAAAACTGCTGGGACTGCACTGGAGAATAACTTAATATCATCATCATATCATAACAAAATATCATAATTAAGCTCACTTTTCATGGCTCCAAAAAGCATTTTGCATCAAACTTAAAGATGCTTCAAATTTGGAGAAGTCGAAAGTATAACTTTTAACTTCTCTAAGGAAATGCAACAAAGTAAGCTAGTGCTAGCTTGTTGAACTAATTGGGCCTATAATGTATCAAAACTCTAAAAAAAAAAACATAGTTAAAACGTGGGTGCAAAAAGCATTTTGCATCAAACTTAAAGCTGCTCCAAACTTGGAGAAGTCGAAAGTATAACTTTTGACCACTCTTACGAAATTTCACAAAGTAAGCTAGTGCTAGCTAGTAAAAATAATTGGGTCTATAACGTGTGAAAACTTGGATGAAACCCAAAGTTAAAACTTGGGTCCAAAAAGCATCTTGTATCAAATTTAAGATGCTCCAAATTTGAGGAAGTTGGAGAATCTTGGAGAAGTCGAAATTATAACTTTTGACTCTCTAAGGAAATGCAAAAAAAGTTAGCTAGCGCTAGCTTGTTGGACTAATTGGGCCAATCTAAAATTGGATGACACCTTAAGTTAAGTTAAAGTTTAGAGAAGTCGGAGAATTTTGGAACTTTAGGAAATGCAACAAAGTAAGCTAGTGCTAGCTTGTTAAAGCTATACAACCATACATCCTCTTTTACCTGGACATGTCCTCTTTTTTGGGAGCTGTCCAGCCTGTCCAGCCTGTCCGGGGGAGTTTATAAAATCCTTCAAATGTCTGAGGTTTTGTATGGAAGTTTTGAGTTTGTGTCACGTGGACTTACCGAGTTAGAAGCACGCGAGAAACACTCAATCCGACCCGAAAAACTCTCAAAATTAACTACGTGCAACTCCGTGACCCGCGTAGTCGTGTTCTCTTTTTGGGGAATCGCCCGACTATAACATATCAAAACTTGAAAGAAAACCCAAAGTAAAAACGTGGTGTATGCTGCGTTGCTCTGTAAACCAGTTATTGCTGTGTGGTTTTCACCTGTTGAGTCAGTGTTCCTCAGTCATACAGAGACGCTGGTAGCATTGTATCTGATTTCACTGAAAACAAATGGCATGTCAAGTCCCACTACCAAATCCTGGCAGCTTCCTAACACAGCAGATGGCCAAAGACAAGCTGCCATGTAGTATCCTGCACATCACTGCTCGTTTTTTTGTTACCTAAATCCCACACTTCCACCCATGATTTCACTTTGGACCATTAAGCTACAGGTGCTGTGCAGTGAATGTTAAAAGGAGTTACTGCTCAATTAGAGAACTACTGTAAAATTAATAAGTCAAACTAGTACAACAAGGCAATTACCTGAAAATGAACCGAAGGAACAAACAGCTGAGCTCCACTGCAGCTACAACTAGGGTGCAAATTATCACACAAGGCTGCAGATCTCTCTATCGGCTGTGACAGTCCGGTCACATTCTTTTGTTATGTGCTGTCCGATGGGTCTCCCCCTACGGAAAGTTAGTTATTACTGTGGATACAGCTGCAAAGATGTCTCAGCTGACCGCAGCTACAAAAGGCATGGAAAGACAACACATGGGCTGAGACGGACCAGGGAAGGGAAGGGAAGGGAAGGGAAGGGGGGGGGGGGGGGGGGGGCGGAAAAAAGGTTGGGTTTTTCTGAATGGATGGCAGGAGGGCTGAGGAACCTGAGACTTAGCCTGCATTAGCCAGTTTGTGTATTTAGAGTGTGTGTGTGTGTCTATGTGTGAGTGAATAAGAAAGGGAGAGGCAGACAGACACAGGAAAGAGAATGTAATTCATCTCTGAAAGGGCAGATTCCTCTGTGATGTATGGTGAGCAGAGTGTGAGAGTGCGTGTTTGTGTGTTGAAGACATTTTGGCGTGGGAGATGTGAGCTAGCTAGCTACAACTCCTCTTATCACTCCATGGAGCAATGTGGAAAATGAAGCTTCTTGGCTCTGCCCTGTTGATCAAAGACATACAGAGAGGCTGATATAAAATCCCCCCACTCCCCCATCCTCCTGCTCCTCCATTAACACACACACACAGACTGATATGTTCAGGACATAGCATGGCTGCTAATTGCTCTGCTTTGAATGAATGCAGTTCAGCAGAAATAAACAAACACGCATGTTTGACATTTCAGTGATATATAACACCTGTATTTGAGTTCTTCCCTTACACAGAGTTTATCATGCAGGAAAACCTCATCACATTTGTTCCCTTTATTCTATGGGTAATCGATCACTTGCATGGTCAATAAAAAAGAAGGATGGAATAACAGTTTCATGGAGCACATGGTTGTGATCAAATGACATTTTGAAAAGCAAAATAAAAGCCGAAAAACATTCAAACCGGGTCATATAAAATGAAGACAAGCAGAAAGTTCTCCCTAGTATTTTCTTTTATGTTTCCTGACTAATCCATTCATATGTTTCAGTCCTTAACATGATCCACAAAACCGAAAAAGAAAAGGGAAACTTTGAATTATCAGAGCACAGCGCTGTACCTCGAACCATCACGGGTCTACATCTTGGGCTGGGGAAGTTTTCAACACTTCTGCATCATGTTCATATGTTTATATTTCCTCTTTACCTGACGCAATATCAGATTTTCACCTCATGATTATCATAGCCAAAGAATATCATGATAACAATACTATCACAATACTTATGGAAAACTTGGAATTTAAAACAGCACAGTAAGTAAAATTGAGAAAAGGCAAAACAAGGTTATCTACTGTATGTTTATAATTTTACAAGCCCATAAATCTTACATAGAAACACATTAAATTTACAGATTGACACCATCCATTTCTTATTATGTTCAATTTAAAGGAATATTCTGGCGTAAAATTCTGGCATAACACAGAGTTAGACACCCCATCAAGAGATGAATGTTGCTGACTGCTTGCTTCTCTAGTTTTATCAGCTTCAGCAACGACCCACGACAGCAATACACAGCGGTCTACATCTCCACGCACAAACCTCAACTAAAACGCCACTCTATAGCCACAGATAATGCTTTGAACAGCACCTAACTTCATCAACAGTACATATAGGGTCCCAGCGACAGTACTAGCCACCAAACATCTTTTTAGCTTTGCCTAATTTCTTTAGCAAAGAGACTAAACACAACTCACCTACTCTCTTCCAGCAGCTGCTTGTTTGTGCAGTGGATCATTTCCTTAAAGTAATAATCATGATAATAATCATTTTGCACTGCAGACATGGTAGTTCTTCTGCCTTAGCTTCTTGGTCTGATTGCATTTCCATGAAGTAATGATCATAAATGTTCTTCCTTGAGCTGCAAAACTCTGCTGCATTCGGTAATTTCAATATCTAATATTCAATCAATAAAGATGGATTGCCGTATATTGCAACAGCCCTAGTTTTAATGCACTCTTGGATGCAGTAACAAACTGTGCTTGCTAAGAAGTGACTTTTTGGAAGTGATTTTGGGTCCTTGGAGTGATTTCTACTGCATTGGGCTCATTCATGTGTGCTTTGAACAGAGTGTCCCTGGAGTGCCCAAAGATCATGGAAATCCAGTGTTAGTATTTGGCCTTGTCTCTTTTTAACAGAGATTCTCTAAATCTTTTCATTATAAAGTGTACTGCAGATGACAAACTCCCCAGAGTCAGTGCTATTTTACAGAGAAAGGGTATTCTCAAACTATTGCTAATACAGTCTCTCACAGAGTGGTGACCATCTCCCCATTGTTACCTCAGAGAAACCGAGCCTCTGTTGAATACCATTTCAAAAAAATCTTACTTATCTCGTTACTTGTTGCTAGTTAACCAAATTAACAGGGGGTCGTCCCTTCTTTTTTTTTCCTCCTGTTTTATTTTTCATTCTTTATTCCTGTTCACACTTTTTCTTGACACATGTTGCTAAGAATAAGAAGAAGAATATAACTTTATCTTATACCCGGAGAGAAATGTAATAATTAATTTCTGACATCAATTTGAAGTTTTTCCGTTTCAACATCTGAAATATTGTCATGTGACTACTTTAAATCAAAATCAGAATTTAATTTATTCGCAAATCTTTCTTAGGATAACAGATTAAAATTAGCCTTTATGCTAACTCCGGCACATTTAGATTAATACTTTTGCTGACATGTCAATTAATCAAATAATTGACAAATAATTAATCCTAATCAAATAAATACACATAATTTTAAAAAATGATCAAGTTTTTTTTATCACCAACCTAACATCACATCCTAAATTTTGTAATGAGATTCTCTTACAGACTGTGTAATCTGTAATTTAGATGCAGGTCTCACCATGAAGTGCCGACTCATGGGTTTGACACTACATGGCTGCATGCATAGGTGTGTGTGTGTGTGTGTGTGTGTGTTTGAGAAGCTATAAGAGAGATAGAGTGTGTGTTTTTGTGTTGATGAAGTCTCCATAGATACAGGCCAACACTACGTCTGCATGTTAATTTAATAAAGAAACAGCAGCAAAATGAAAGCCTCTTATAAGCAGGACGTCTTGTCTCTGTGTCTCAGCATCTCTTCTCTTTGCTTCTTTCACTCTGCTTTTTCACCTTCCCATCTGCTCCCTTTGTGCCTCCCTCTGTTCTTTCTTAATGCATATCTCTCCCCATGTGTTCATTTTCCCTGTCTCTCACGTCTCTCCCCACCCCGCAGTATATGCATCCTCCTTTATTTCCATTTCTCCATTTATCTCTTCTTTCATCCGTCTCACTGCCTCCTCCTCTTTTTCTTAATTTCTCCCTCTATATCTTCTCTCTTGTGGTGGGTCCTTGTTATCCAACACCTATGCAGACATCCCGTGGCTGAAAAGCCAGACACTAGACAGCCAGCCAAAAAAAAAAAAAAAAGAATAGATGGGACAACAAAAAGATGACCACTGCAGAGCCAAGACTGACAGCCCAGCACCTGACAGACAGGAGGAAAAGACAGAGAGATGTAGCTGCACAGGAAAGAGGCTGCACTGAGACATCCAGGCAAGTAGACTGTCAGGAAGACAGAGAGGCTGTCAGTGAGAGACTGCTGAAAAGGTAGGGGAGAGGTCGATCAAGACACAGACAGGTAGGCAGAGCAGCCAGACAAGGAGGTCGTCACAGGCCAATACGTAGCAGCCAGTCATGCTACGAGAGCAGCATCCCAACAGGCCACAGGGTCAGTATCGGTGCAGACTGAGGAACACTGCCTCTGTCTGGGCCTGGCACGTCACTACAGGAATCATGTGAGAGCATGTATGGAGACAGACGACCCTTTAATTACAGGCGGCGACTAAAAAGTGGACATTTTAAAGTGCTTCAAGCTAAAATGGGGAGGAAAAAGTAAAAAAGTGAACTTTTAGGTCAATATAGGGGCCATTTACAAAAAGCATAAAAATGTCACAATGATACTTGAAAATTTATTATAATTTTAGATCTACCATAAGGTGGCAAAAATGTTGTTTTTGTGTGTACATTTATTATTAAACTTGTTATTCATTTGGTTTTTGAACCCAAACACCAAAAATCTGTGTGGTTCATTATGTGATTATATGATGTTTTTTAATTTATAATCACTAAATGAATACTTTTTTTTTTGCTGGACAGTTGATTATTAGTTTTTTTTAAGAAATCATTTTTTTTAATTTTCTCCCTACATGTCCAAGTTCATTTCATATTTCACAAAATCATTCTCCCTTGTGTTGTAAGGTTGTTCTGATCAGAGGCAGCTGTGAGTCAAAAAAACTGAACTGGGCCTGAAATAAGCCTGAAATACCAGATGTCTCTTTAATTCAATTCAGAAGTTATTTCTGTCAGAGCAGATGTATAACCTTTACTGTATCATAATCAAAGCCATCATGTTACAGCAAAAATGTCGGAGAAAACTCAAAACAATGGGATTCAGGAAGTGAATTTACCAGACACATGCTTGTAGGGCCGGCGCAGCGCTCCAGTTTCACCATATGGTGAAGATTTCACTCCAGGCAAACGCCCTCTGATTCCAATCACTCTGACTCAGCAAAATCTGTCGCCCTTCCTCTGTTGAGCAGATGTGGCAACAGTTTCTGTCTTTCTAAAACATAAACACCAATAAAGTGGCGCAGTGTCAAAGCCCATAGATGGTTTTGTAAAAGCTAACCTAGTTGGACGAACTGACTGGAGCGTTGCAGCT
Source organism: Xyrichtys novacula (assembly GCA_962446985.1). Lineage (NCBI taxonomy): Eukaryota > Metazoa > Chordata > Actinopteri > Labriformes > Labridae > Xyrichtys > Xyrichtys novacula. The sequence continues at coordinate 30,236,806 of OY660866.1, read as the reverse complement.
CCTTATTGTTTCATTACAAAGTTGAGAAACTGTGTGCTTGGTCATCAGGCGATTGCGGCCTTTACAGTCCTTGCTGCCAGCAACTCTGCAGGCTGTTTTTTTTTCCCTCAATGGTCTGTCACCCAGATCTCTACACCCTGGCTGTCTTCCTACTGGGTCGGTTCACAATGACAGGAAACCATGAGCCTTCTTCTTAGAGAACCACAGAGAAATCAATGTGTTCCCATCCTCACAGCCTCGAACAAGCCATCAAATCCAGTTAAACGTTTAGAGGGTTAAGAGGGTTGTTAAAATGAACACTGAACAATTTTTGTGTAAAAATCCTGAATCAAACAAGACTGGCATGAGTCTGGCTTGACTGAGGCAAACTTTCCAACAGGAGCTTTTTAGTTTTCCATCTTTTACCAATTTTCACCAGTGGACTGCTGATAATTGTGTTGGAATTTACCAGAATCCCTGCTCCCAAAGCAGCCAATTTATCTAGGTTTGTTGAGCTGGTTAGCTCTGGCTGTGGTTAGCTAACCACAGGCATCTTCCTGAACGTGCCAGCAAAGCATCAAAAGATCAATGAAGAGAAAGCGCAGAACAAGACCGGACACACTAAGACGAGAGGAAAAAGACATGACTGTCTGTGAGTCACAGAGGAAATATGGAGATCTAAATGTCCGTTTGAACAGGGAGTCAAATATATCACACACTGTAGGAGGTCAATTTAAGGAGGAGGATGGAGGCAGGGTCCTATCAATACAGCTCGTTTTCATGCTGTTTGTATGGAGGAATGTGAAGGAACAAAGGAATGTCTTTTGTGGTCATTTCCTCTCAATGCTGGACTAATTAAACCCTGCACCAATGGAGTCTTGTTGCTGCAGAGAGCTGATGCATCTTGTTAAAAATTAAATAGGTACAGAGCTTGGGTGCTGAAAAAAGCTAAAGTGAGGGACTTTGCAAGAAGGTTAGGAGGTGGTTTCTCTGTCCTTCGTCAAAGCTACACATTCTGAAGCTTTATTACTGTACGGGGTTTGTGACCCTGCACTCTTTGGTCATTCAAAAATTAAATCAAATTTGGACCTAGCTAAAACAGCTCATTAATTTTCATGCACACTGACCCTTGTACTGATCATTTAAAGCTCCCGTGAAGAAATGTTAGCTGGTTGCGAAACTGACAAAACTGTCTCTATGACCCTAAATAGGAAAAAAAAGAATAACGAGTAGCTTCTCCGTGGCAAAGTGTTTCAACAAGTAATTCATGTGGCCGGAGCCGGCCCAAGGCATAAGCAAACTAAGCGCCTGCTTAGGACCCCACTGCCAATAGGGGGCCCCTAAGAGCAAACCAAAAAAATCTATATATATTTTTTATTTTTTGCATGTATGAGTGATGCTTCCTGTATGATCAAATGTTAAATGTCAAATGTTATAATTGTAAAAATAAAATAAAATAAAGTAAAAGCATTTCCGTGCTGCTGCTAAGAGAAAAGAAAGAGGAAGAAGAGAAAAAATGCCAAGATAAGTGTATGTTTGTATGTCATGGAATGTTAATCAAAGAGATGTGTGAAGGTGTGTGAATGATCAACAATCAATATTACTGGCAGAAATAGAGGGACCCAAAATCAAATTTTGCTTAGGGCCCTATTGAGGCTTGGGCTGGTTTTGCATGTGGCTGTGCAAAGGAAAGCAGGAAAAAACATGGACAATTACTTGTGTAGAGGACAGAATCAGCCAAGATGTTTTCTCCAGCAGGGGGCGCTACAAAGGGCACAAAGCTGCTGACTCAAATTAATATTTTTTTATATACCATATCTTTCTAACGTTGAGTTCACATGGAAAAGCATATTGGTAGATATTCAGTATTTTCATCCTATCAACAATTCCCATTTTGAGACTACAAACCAAAAACCGCTTAGTGCATCTGCTGATGCGGAGACTAATTTTAAAAAGTGGATAAATAAACATTAGTGTCTCTTAAGTTTTTACAGCAGCAGCATTGCAAAGAATATTAAACTATATATACAACACCATGTCTTGGGCCAACCATTTGGCTGCAGCTAAAGCATAATGAACAGGACAGATGAGCATATTTAAGGACAGCTTGAATAACTGTAATTTCAGTGACAAATGTCCGTTTGTTTGCTTTGGTAAACTGAAGGAGGGTGAACTGACCACAGTCTTCCTTCCTGTCTCTTCCTGGGTGTCTTCCTGTGCTAGTCTAACAAACCATTACATCGCCAGATCAATCAGAGATGTTGAATGCTAAATGAGTAGTCACATTGGAAAGAGTTGAAATAACCGGTGGTGATTCATATCCGAGAAATGTAGCGCAAAAGGGCCCGGAGGTGATTTTCACTCCTGCACCGGGAACTTGTATTAGAGTCAGAGTTTATTTGACTATCAATACAACAAATTACAGAGCGCAGTTCAAACTGAAATGTCCAAATGCTTTGCTAATGTACTCAGCTGTGATTAAAGCAGAAACTAAATGCAATAGGCTGAACCTGACCCCTAGTATTACTGCAGGGTGGACGTAGGAGGGCAGTCAGTACAGACTACAAGCATGTCTGCTTATTTGTCCAAACACAGGATGTGGAAAGAGCTCCACTGAGACATATGGGGCATTAATCACTCACCAGGATTGCAACATGTATGAGGCATACAGTATTTAACTCTAATACCACCTTTTCACAATTATACTGCTGAGCTTTCACAGCTCAGGAAATCCACTCCACAGCAAAACACTTTTCTTTTTGTTTCAGGTTTAGACAACACAGCATTGAGAGGAACCTTCACTGAGCCTGCTGGCTAACTTTTTCTGAAAATGGTGACAGTGCAGCAATCTCTAAAAAAAAAAGGAGCTCAATATTTTTCTGATTACTGCTTTTGGAGAGAGTTATGCGTGCTCGCAAATATTTATTAAACTGTCTCACATCAAACAAATAGCATATGTGAGTTCCTCTCTGGAATGGATTTCCAACATAGGGTAAGTCGAGTTTGCAAGGAAAAAAAAAGATCATGTTCAGTTAATGAGCAATGTCATTACATTTGGGTCAGCTTCATGAAAAAAAGACACTTCAAACAAAAACAACAAAAGCAGGATTGCTGTTTCATTCATTCTCAACCATTCATCCTGCCAAAGACAGGAGTGCGAGAGCCAAGATGGCAGCCACCAGACAGCATTCTCATTTCTTCTTCATGAAGTGACAGCTTTTTTTTTTTCAGTACAACTGAAGTACAGTAACAAACCAGTCAGGCGAAGTGTGAGGATGGACGAGCGTTCCAGACGATTCACAACAGAATGACACAAGGAGGCCAGAAAAGGGACGATTTCACTTGTGTTACACTGTTGTTGACGGGTTGTAATCTATTCTTGTCGACACACATTCGCTGCGTTTACATGGGCGCAAATAATCAGAATAAATGCCCCATCGGAATAAAAATGCGTCATGTAAACACGTCGATCGGAGGATTCTGATCCAATTCGGCTCAATCGGAAAGAAATTGTATTACGATCGAGAGGGGTGGTTTGTGCCGATCGTTATTCCGAAACGCATCCATGTAAACACTTTTTCTGATCATGACTCTCTTACCTGACTCGGTCTTCAATCTTTAGTCTTTGGGTTATTTACTGAGGCCAGTTCAGGAGGTTTCATTATTAACACTCTGGCATAAAACACAAACGCAGGTACCGTGTCTGCTTTTCCGGCAACATAACACGGTGTACATAACGCGTAATGATGTCACATCTGCACGCACAGAGCAACCTTTGACAGTAGAGTAAAATAAGTACGCAAGGGCGCCACCTAGCGAAAACATTTATCAGGGGTTAAACTCCTGAATTGGCTGGAGTGAGCCACTACCGCTTGTGTTGGTTTGTTGACAGCACAAGCGTAAACACAACTCTTCTTGTGTGGTTGTTTTAACGAAATCAGACAACTCTGCGCATGTACAAATGCTTCTAATCTGAATAAAGCTTGGTGCATGTACACGCACGTCATGATCGGATTATTTGATTTTGCACCGATAGAAACAATGGATTCAAATGTTCCGATCCCTCAAATTTTTAATCGGATCAAGAAATGTTGCACATGTAAACATTGCTACTTACAGTCAACCTCAGTTTCATACAGTGTTCATATAGTTTTCAGTTCAACCTACCCGCACTTCAAGAAAGTCTGTCAGAAACCTCACAAACAAACTCATCCTTCCTGCAATAAGAACACAGATTTAGCAGGAAAGCACTCCCTGCTCCAATCATCTATGTTTTATGTTTCCTCTCATTGTTCACACTCAACTTTTCTGTTCTAAGATAAACTCAGTGGAACCTCAAGAAGATGCCCACTAACCGTCCATACCTCGACTGAAAGTGTGCACCAACACCAGAAAGAGTACAACAATATCATCATCCTTTCCCCATCGAGGTTCAGACAGTCACATTTGCTCTCAACATCAACAATGCAGTTCACATAGAAGACCGGGGGGGAACATCAAACACTGCTTCATCTCTTTGAATGTGATGGTTCTGATGTTGAATACTTAGGTTTACAAAAAAAAACACAGAGCTCTGCTTAAAATTCAACTACAAAGTCTCACCAGAGAACACGGCTGAGGACTGCACCAAAGATTATGACCTCAATCTATTATTGACACGGTGTCTGTGGACATGAATGATTAAGTATTATTAGATGGTATTAATCAGCTTAGTAACAGTTGTCTGCAACCCCATCAGCTTTGCACTCTGAATGATAACTCTGGGAGAAATGGGCTTTGAACGGTGTGCAAGTAAGTGCTTGTGTCTCTCCAGTCCTTGGAAATGAACCCACTGAACTCCCATAGGTGTGTGTAATAACTCAGAGGGAAAACCAATTCTGATGCCAACTGCTCCATCTAGTGGACGAAATATATCATTGTCAGTAAAATTTCCATTAAATCAAATAGTTCAGATAGATCTAAGCCAGGTGTTGGTCATGGTAACAAATTAAGAAAACAAGTGACTTGCAATTTTTGCCCTCAAAGTAGGAAAATGGATTTATTGTGGATTTTGAGAATGAAAGTAAAAGTTGGAACATGCAGGGTTTTTTTCCTGTTACATACACAAACTGTGGTTTCTTCAAAAGGACAACTCTCCCAAACTAAAAAGCTGCTTCACATTTGATGTAAAAAATTGGAATTAACAATCATTAAAAACAACCTCACTGCTCAAAAGGTAACTTATGTCGGGTATTTGGAAAGGAAAAAAAATATTAGATGAAAACAACTTCTAGTTTTTGGACGACTTCTGAAAATACAAGAGTATGAAATTGAAGAGGCAAAAGCAGTTTCAGTGACAACACAAATGTAGAGCAGAGAGCTAAAATCATTCTTTTAAGATCACAGAAGCTTAACAAATTAATATATTGCAATATTAAACAAAGGTAAAAGTTTGATACATTAAATAAAATCTACCATAAAAGAATCAAGCAGACTACATAGTATATCCCACCAAAGATGTTTCCAAATCCAAATCACTTTTCTTCCCTGGTTCAGATGAAGGAAAAAGATCAATTCAACAAATTTGGAAAACATGGGCACAATCCAAGATCCAAACATCTGACCCACAACCCAAAAATCTGCATTATGCCAAAAAGCAAACCGCACTTACAGCAGAACTCCTCAGTTAATTTTTCTATGTGAACAATGCTTTCTAAAACTTCATCTAACTTGAACGCATACTTGTTGCTTAATCATCAGCATCTGCAAACAGGTCTGGATCAGGGGGAGGAAGGTAGCAGGACCAGTGGAGGGAGCGAGGGTGGTGTACGGCTGGGCAGTATCCAAGCCTCATCGATGGAGGAACTGTGGCCAGCTGCTTGAGCGTCAAAATCCGCAGATCATCATCGAGCAGATCTTCAGGATCTAAACGGGGAAACAAAGGACCAATGAGTGAGTGTCCTCCGCCCACACAAAGCTTCTTGCGAGATTCATCTAAAAATATATATTACAAATACTCCCTCTCTGCTTTCCATCCTGTAGTTTTCATTCAGTTCTAGCAAGATGAGACATAAACATCTTTACATTGTACACTTCAACAGGCAAAAAAATGGATGTCTCTTGTCATACAATTTACCGTCTCCTCCTTTTTATTGCCTGAGCAAGACAATAGTGATCATACAGAAGTGGGTTAGGACCATAGACTGTATATAGAATGGACAGAGTCTGCCTCCTCGCTGGGTGAAGCCAATCCGAGAACAGCACCCTCTGTTGATGGGCTGCAGTATAGGTCATAAATCACGCCTCCGCCAGCAAAGTTTATGGAACTGTGGACAAACTTTAGAAATTTATTACACAGAACATAATTTTTTCTCCCCCCTGCTTGTGATGTTGACATGTAGTTACAGTAAGACTGGTTTGTGTTCAAGTCCTCTTTTTTCTGTACAGCTCCATTTTTAAAAATTATTAGGGGGTTCATGTTTTCTATGATTGACACTTGATACAGCCTATGGGTGTTTAGGGATTGCGTAGCTCTCCCGGGGGATACGCTGTTTGAGCCAAGCGTCATCACAGTGACTCTCTGCGACTGCGCTGGCGAATGCGCGCATCGCTACTGTGCAGCGCTGGTTTCAGGAAATGAAGAAAAATCCCGGAAATACCGAGAGCTATTTGGCTTCAAATCCGTATACAGGCGGAAGGTGGAACCAAGTTGTCCATAATATATACAGTCTATGATTAGGACCAAGAAAAAATATGAGTTTATTATCTGAATTTTCCTCATTTAGACTTCTGAGTCAAAGAAATAAAGGGATCTAAATTTACAAGCTAACTTAAATAAAGCAGCGTCTTCAATGATAACACTGATGTTATTCTTTGTTAACAAAAGGCCCACAGATGTCACAGTAGATATGATCTGTAAAACAAACTGTCAGGATAGTATTGTGTATGGTTGAAGTAAAAAGCATGTGGAATGAGCTGACACTGCAAAGTTTGTAATAGATCCTGATAACTCCTGTTATCTAACTTTGAGAGAGCAGCAGGTGTTTTGATGGAGTTTGGTGCTGCGACCTCAGACACTGGTCACCTCTGATCACTGTGTGTGTGTGTGTGTGTGTGTGTGTGTGTGTGTGTGTGTGTGTGTGTGTGTGTGTGTGTGTGTGTGTGTGTGTGTGTGAACACTCACTTAGAGTAGACTGCTTCTCCCCTCAAACTGACCAACCAAATATGAATGCTGATCAGAAAGATGCAGAAAAATTAAGATGTCTTTTCTTTACCATAGTGATCGATCCCAGAGCTCATCTTCTTCCGGTCAGCCACTGTGACCTCTGTGATTTCCTTCTCCCAGTCTTCCTGTGGTAGTATTGGTGTGGGTATCTTTGGACGGTTGACTTCACTATCTCTGCTGAAGATTGAAAGATCATTACATTCATTCTTATTCTATGGAATCATTGAGGTGTTATCAGCTAAATCTTGACATCAGTATTTGAGGTTACTGACTCAACGGTTGCTTGTCACCACATGCTCACTAAATATTACACCATGGGGCATTAAGATTAATTATAGTTGTTGTACATTTAAGAAGCAGAATGGGCTTCAGCAGGCTGCAGCAGATAAGCGCCGCCTGGATTCTGAAAACACTGGAGAAACAGCGAGCATGTTTGTGTCCTGTTTGTAGGAAAATCAGTTTGGGGTTTCATCTGGGGTAAACGCACAACATGCTGCTTCTTATTGTCAGTCTAAAGACAGCAGGCTTTATCCCTGTCTAACAGACAGACATGAGACTGACATACATCTTGTTTACTAAGACTACAGCAGCTGTAAATAAAATAAAAAATAGAAAGGTTCACTCCTTAAATATTAAACAGTACAAATTCTCAGACAAAATTCAGGGACTGAATGTTCTCTCCTGGCAGATTAGGCTCATTTCAAGTTGGCAAACCCCTTACAAAAACCCTGTCTACTGTCACTTTTCACTGTCATCTGTCAACTATAACAGTTACACTTTCATTTTAACCGATTCAAGTGTCTAAACCAGCCTTGTCACAGCTAACTCTCAGGTTATGTGGGTGGAATGTGCGTTTTGATTATTCAAAGCAGCTGCGAAGCGGGTATCTCACCTCCTCTTGTTTTTGAATTTCATCCATCGTCCACGGTTCTTAGCCCCTCCTCTGAGGCTCAACTTTGGCTTCATTTGATCAGAATCACAGTGCAAAGATACAGTGTTACCAGTCACTGAGACACCACCTTGAACACCTGCTCTGATAGTCCTGCCATATGCAGGGGCATCAGTGACAGCTGAAACTGTGCCTCTCTGTCTCATGCTTGTACTTGGTTGCGCTGCTCTCCCACCAAAGCCTCTCCACTCATGGTTGAAATAACCATTAACCATGCCCTGTGGTCTGACACTATTCTCTGCACGAATGTGTGTCCTCTCACTGGTTCTCATGGCAGCAGCTGGGCAGCTATTGCGAAAAACAGCTCCGTTTACCAAATCTGTGCCTGGGAAATGTCCATTGACCTGTGCGTTGGCTTTACGGAAGCTGTGACATTCTCCTCTTCTTCTGCCCTCATAGTTCATGTTATTCTGAGGCATCGTGTCACCTGTAATGTAGAGTTAAAGAGTAGAAGACTGGGAGAAATTTAATTTTCACTGGAAACTGATACAGAAGCAAACAAAAAGTGCTTAAGAAGCCATATGACATACAAAAATGACATACATCATAGAAACTCACAGTGGCTATGTGAATAATTGACATGAAATCAGGGGACGCTGATAAATTGGTAAATATTTATAATGACCAAGATATATTATTACCAAAAAAAACTGTTTAACAATAAGATCATACTTAAAACAATATGTAAATGTAAAAAAAAATTAATGTTTTGCCAACATTTTACAAGTGTAAAGTCCTGTATACGTACAACAATAGCAGTGAGGGACAGGCCAAAAACCTCATCCTCATTGGCATGAAAGTAATTTTAATTATTTAAAATGATATTTAATTGACTTTAATTTGATGTTATATTAAGGAGAGGAGACATTGTAATGTCATATTTTTAAATTACAAATCAACTTGTTATCATAATTTTATGACTGAATAGAATAGAATAGAATAGAATAGTCCTTTATTGTCATTGTAACCAGTACAACGAAATTATTACTTCTTGAGGACGCAAAAGGCACCAATTTCATGGAATGACCTTTTCTTAAGTGGGCCTGTTGCATATTGGGATTTTGTACCTCCTCCTTGAGGGCATACCATAAGAAGTGGAGTTTGTGGGTGATTTATGGCTCAAGTGTTTAAAGATTGGGGTGGAAAGACCAAGATCTTGGCAGCAGTGTTGGTTATGTGTCTAAGCTTGGCCAAGTTTCTTTTATTTACTGTACCAAATACAGTAAAAAAAAAAAAAAAAACAGGTGGAACAACAGATCTGAGCAGGCTTAATGAACCCACATTTCTTAGAGATATTAGTAAAAATTAAGATTTTTGTTATTAAACTTTTGGATAAATGCTATGAAATTTTGTACACATGGTAACACCTATATCCTCTTCCAGACCCCATAGTTTCCTGAAACTTCTCCACTAAGTTGTAACTTTAGAGAAGTTTCTCCATCTTAGTTTGAAGCTTTTATCATCCTAGCTTTTCTCAGTCTGACTTAGATGTCGCACTGCCTTGATGGAGCTGATACATTCAGTCAACTGTTTACTAACTTGGGTTGACGGTTGTTACTTCTTGATTACAAATTTATACAGTAAACGTTCTTTGTAGCAAAGGTAATCACTTAACCAGGGGGTAAAAGACAGCTAACATTGCTTTGGCTCTGTGCCGAAAGCTAGCTAACAGCTCACTGTCTGCTGCGACTTGCTAACTGCCGGTAGTTCGTTTCCCCTGAGGAAAGTAAAAATTACGTGATCAAACACAGCTAAATATAAACAGTGTAACGAAGCAACTACGAATCAAGACATATTTCACTCTATCCTGTCGGTCTTCCATGAGATTTAGCATGCTGCCACTCACCTGGATGAGGCTAACTTTGGTGCTGGCTGTTAACGGTTAACGGTTAACGGTGATCCGTTAGATGGCGCCAGAAAGAAACCACGACCACGTTTTGAGTCAAGGGGGCTCACGAACAGGGGAGAGTGGGGTAAGTTGAGCCAAAAGGTAAGTTGAGCCACCCCCTGTAGCTTAGAAATGGTAAAAGAAATTGATCATGGGACCAAATATTTAGGAGATGGGCATCAATTCATGGAGTCTGTGAAGGTTAGAAGCACATGGGTGAAGGGGTTAGACATTTATTTACAAAAATACATTTCTCACTCTTGAAAGTGAATTTAGTCTGTCATAAGTTTGATTAGAATTGTGTTCAGACCAAAAAAGATCATTTTAAATTTGTTTTATACATCAATTGTGATATCTATGAGCTACAACATCAGATCAAAAACCTAGAATAAAAGTCCACCATTTTAGCTTAGAGGACTAATAAAGTCATCATAGTAGTTCAGGGGTAAGTTGAGCCAGTGGCTCAATTGAGAAAGTAAAGGAGTCTGATGAGAGGATCAGAGTTTCAGTTCAGATTGTTGAAATGTTTCACTTTTTCTTTTCAAAAATACAGCTGTGAATGTTCTGAATCACTTCAAAGACATTCTCATGTTAAAATGCTTTTACAAAACAGCTTTATAGAAGTTATATGCAATAATAATAAAAAAAGAATTATTGTACCAGTTGAATAGTGTATAATAGATAAAGATACACATGAATGTGAAGAAGGTGAGGAAGGGCTGGGGTGGAGAGTCGGGGTGGTAGGGATACGGCTCAACTTACCCCGCTCCTATGGTCAACTTACCCCATACACAGGGTAAGTTGACCATAGGAGACCACTTTTTTTTTTTTTTGGCATGCTATATTATCAAGACAGTTCTGTTTACACTCATTCTGTTGGTTTGCAAGGATTCACAACATCTTGAAATATATGAGGATACACTAGTCAGAGACAAAACTATGATTGTCTTGATGTAGTGATCCGAAATATGAAAAATGGCTCATCTTACCCCACTCCCCTACTGCTTATCACTGGTATATGTTCTTAATCTTAACGTGGTTGAAACTGATAACATCTCTTACTTTCCTGTAACATGTGCATCCAAGCAAACCAAGCACCAGACTTTATGACTCATACTTTTATGTAAAAATCGCACTTTTGATATCTGATTTGTCACTAAGTCAGAGAAATACACACCTTAAAACCATAGCCTATTTGCAGAAGCTGAGTATAAAGGCTGCCACTCTTTGTTTGATTTGTGAAATTATGGTCAATGATTAACAGGTGCTTAAAGAGCTTTTTCTCTCATTGTCGCATGACGGTGCATAACACACTGAAAAATAGACAACTCTTTGTACTGCTAAGTAAGACCGCTAAATAACCAAAAAACTCAAGCTTAATGGTTTCCTTCTCAACTAAGTACATTGTGTTGAAAATAAGGAGACACATAAAAAGTCTTAAATGACAAAACACAATGAATCAGCATCACAGCCAAAGCTGCTTTTTATTGCTTTAACAGTGACTACATCACATTGGATAGTCCTATGAAATAAAAATTTTAAGAGCTACAAGAAATGAGTTTGTGACAAATTTTTACGGTTTAATGAACCATTTATTTCTTTCCCTTCAGCGAGAGTGAAACCATTTGTGAAGCAAAACAAGACACAAATCAGCAGGTACTGTTAAATAAGTTAATATTGCTCTTAATGCTCACCATTTAGCTTAAGTTAGGAAGACAGTTTACAACCATATAAAACGCCCCTTTGAAGCAAGTTGAAAAGCAATGGACTCAGCATGGCTAACAAAAAAAGACCCCCAAAAAACTGAGAAATGCAATAAAACATTCCCCACTGCATTAAAAAATCTTCAAAGTATTTCCAAAATGCTAACCTGGCCAGTGTACCGTACAAAGCATTGTGCTCTACTGCTTTTCTAGAAGGACACCTAAGCGATAACACGTTCTTTCTTGTTAAAACTGTATAAAATAGTTCTTATAGTATCAATCAGAAAAAGATTGGTGAGTGGCACATGAATACAAATTATCACTACATAATTACAACATTTACAAGTCAAAAAAAATATGTCATACATCGACATACAATGTAGCTTGAAAAAACAAACAAACAAACAATATCATTAGCAACATTGTCTGGAAAATGTCCTCAAAAGGCACAGACAGAAGAAAAGGTTAACCATGCAAATGAAAAAAAAAACTTTTTTTGTGCAAGGAAGCAAAACTCAAGTTTAGAATCATAACATAATACAGCAGATTGCAATTGTTACCTCTCTTCATTACAGTAGTCAAAACTGTACATTTGTCGTACAATGTATCGTCTCCAAATACAGCCGATTTAAAGAGTCACAAACAGTGAAATATCCAGATGTACATTCATGATATTTACAGTATCAAGAGAATTTTAGAGAGCCATCTTGGCTTTGCACACAATCAGCAATCTGTAGGCTTCAACAAGAGAGCAAATCCAGTAAGAAAAAGTGAGTCTCCTGTGCATGCTCACGTAATATGAGATTATTTCACTGAGCATAGAGACAATGGCTACCACTAAATCCACCGGCGGACACCCAGTACATTCAGAACCTTTCATTCAGAACATTTCTGTGCAACATTGTTCGGCTAACTGCCGGCAACAGTGTAGCTTTCCAAGCTAAGGCATTGCAAGCAGACAGCCGTCAAGGGAGTCACAGTCTGAAGACACTCCTTGGTTGCAGCTTCTGTACCTTAAAGTGACACTCAGCTTCTGGTCAACACCAACTAAGGGCCACTTCTCAGTTTATAAAATAGGAACAGACTGATTGACAAAGCAAGTGCTGTTACGAGGTTACTGGAAGACACGTACTCGAGGGAAAACAAAAATCCAACTCTTCACCTTCGATTGACCATCAAGACTTCACCTACACCCATGTTTGCTTAGACACATGGTCCATCATCAGACTACCCGACTCCTTTTTTTTGTTGTTTTTTTTTTAAAGGTACCTTCACTTTTTGACACCTCTACCTCACATGTGGTCAGAGGTTTTTCATTGCTTTCTTTTTGAGCACTTCCTTTGTTCTTCTCTTAAAACGTGCCAGTCCAAAAGCACCGAACATACTTCAGAGAACACTCACATGACCGAGGAGAGCACAAGACAACTTTGACTGGTCTGCCTTCATGTCTCTGAGAGTCAGAGTCAGGTTTACAGTCTGCTGTCCGGCTCTCTGTCCGTTTTCTTTAAAATAGTCCTCCCTTCATCACACCGAGCTCTCTTTGTCTTTGTCTTGGATTATTTCCCTACTACAACATCAGGATACAGAAGAACCCGCCTCAGGTTTGTTAGATTGTTCCAGTTTTCATGACAAGGTATGTTTGTCCAGTGTACTACAATGAGTAACTTCGTCAGTCCTTAAAGCATATTTTTCCAGATTCCTGGGGGGGGAAAAAAATCACCAGATCTGACTTATTAGTTCAAAAGGGTAAAAGTGGCTACAGTTCACAGGATTGACAGCAAGTAAAGACACAGTAAGTTATTGAAGGAAACTCCCTTTAGTTCAGCAGAGCCCCATTGTAACTTCCCTGAAAGAGAAGTTTTTTTTCCCGCTATAAACAGCAGGGGGCAATATGTGTCTATTTATATGTTCTAGATTCCTGTAGCATATCCTGACTTTGAGATGATTGAACAACTGGAATGATCCTCAGTCTCCTGGAACAGGAAGAGATTTTCATTCCAGTTGAGTCGCTGTTAGTTCTTGATCTCTAGGATGGATGGGTTGTGGTCAAGGATGGACAGGATGATTTTGTCCATGTACTGTCGCAAACGTGAGTTGATTTCTTCCTGCTCCTTCAGGGCTTCCATTAACTAAAGAAAAAGAAGTATATGGAGCACATATTCAGTTAGTTGTGTCAACAAGATTGTCAATAACTTTATAATTTGTCAGGTATTGTATTTCAGAGCTTCTTAGTTTTACTCGTGAACTCTTACCACTGGTTACCTTTAAGTTCTTGTGCACCTACACTATCACATTCACTGTTTGCTATGAGAACATGCATTCTCCTGAAGGCTACAATAGCTAAAATGTAGTAAAATGATATATAATCTACTAAATAGATGAATAGAAAATCAATTCTGTAAGAAAATCTGTATTTTCTACACAGTTTCCTCTCTGATATTGCTTTGAGTTTGAATGTTAAACAGCGGTTATTCCATTTTTTTCAAATGGAGATTTCTTCTGTACACACCAATCTAACACAACAAACTCTAACAGATGAAATCCATTCAAACCTGGTCTCTGGAGGCGTTGTCTATCTCTGCGGCTAAAGACTGGGCCTTGGTCTGTGTGGCAAACAGACTCTTCGCTTCATACAGACTGAGGCTGAGGATCTGACCGTTGAGCTCGTCATTTTGCTCCCTCAGCTTCTGGTTCTCCTACGATACAAAACAAGGAAGGAAAAAGAGAGACGAGAGGAGAGATCAGCGCCAGGACAACACTCGAGTACTGTAGAATATGATGTTTGAAAAAAATAAAAACAAAAGGCAGCTACTTAAGCGTCACTCAGCAATGCATGTCTATTTTGGCAACACCTACAGGACATCACACAGGTTAAGCGTGTTACAGAACAAAGTGCTCCCCTGCTTGTCTGGTGTGTTATAAAAGCCCCGTTATTAAGTCGCCTTTGAGTGCTGACAAGAGGTCAGTTTCCTTTCCCTTTGTCCTATTCTTACTCATTAGTGAGGGAACAGCAGCACTGACCCCAATTCAGCTCAGTCAGGTTTGCTCTACTCCATTGTGATTAGTGGTTAATAATCAGGAGGTCAAAGTTCGCAGAAGCAATTTTACCATCAGACCAGGACGGAGCCGAGCCCCAGACAACACCAGGTGCTGGAATTCAGGGGGGAGAAAGTCCTGGGACACAAATCGCTGGACACACATATAGACATTTATAGAGGTGCACAGGCAGACAGAAATAGTGAGCTAATCTTTGTGGATGTCACAGGGAGTATCGCTCAAATTACGGCTTTTACCTGCACAGAGCTACAAAACCAGAAAATGGACTAACAAAGGGAATTACTAAAAAGAAAGTCTTTGAGATGATGGAAAAATACTGAAGTATTACTGTCATTCTATTGGTCAGAAGCTACATAAGTACAACTTTATCATCTAAGTCTCTGATAAGATACACATGCCGAGCTAATCAGCAGTTTTAACAGAGGACTGAACATCTTTTACAGGAACGCAAGTCGCAAGAGCAGACTGCTTCACTTCCTTCTGCTTTTCATGTTGATTCTTTTCCTCTAACAGCCTCATTTACTGATGCACACAACCTCAAGCGACAATACCTGCCTCTTCTTATCAGGAAGTACGTTTGAAAACACTCATCGACACTGATCTTTAATGTTTACGCTGCATCAGGTCTGTTCAGTTTGCAGTAGTTACTTAGTAACCGCACTGAAGTTTCTTACTGGGGCATACAAACAGCCTTGTACCAACAGAGGCTGAAATCTAGGATATACAGAAGCTCAGCTCTCTCTGACTGATACTCCTTTTTCTGTATCCTCCTTCAGCTCCTCTGAAGTTCCCTCTCTTTGTTGATCATTACAAAAACTTGAGTCTAATGGTCCTTTCAAGTGGATTTTTAGGCGCTATTTTGATTGACCAAGCCCACTGTTGATGTAAAAAGTACATTTTTCTTAACCCACTCTGTTTTAATCTACATCCGTTAAGCATCTGCACTCATCAACAAAGCAAGACTATAACTTCATTAAGAAAATTTGTAGATGTACAGTGTATATAAATATAGATTTATAGATACTGTGTACATATATTATCCTGTATGTGCAACAATTGGTAAATTAAGTAATGCAAGGAAATTATTCTTTGAATCATGCTCATCTTGTATAATCAAGTGACTGTGCTGAAATCTTGCTTGATATGTATAAATTAAATATATATATCTATATATATATATATCTATATATCTCTATATATATCTATATCTATATCTATATATATATATATATAAATACATATCAACTCTGTTTTGTTTAAGCATTTATCTCTTTCTGGTTTTAATAACAGGATCGTCTTTTATTGAGCTATTTTGGTGCTCTTATTTTTGTATCTTTTACTGTTGTTTTTATTTCATTTTATTTATTATTTCTTAAATTTCATTCTTTGTTTCTTTGTTTTTAGATTTTAACCTAAACCTCCAGTGTTTCCTTATCTTGAGTTTTAAAATGACATTTCCTCAGTGCGCACATTCCTGCTTCCACGAAATCAAGCCTTTTTTTAAGTTGATGCATTTTAACACAAACATAAATAAAGACTGATTGATTGATTGCAATAACTGAAAACATTTTATATATTTTAGATTCCTCAAAATAGCCACCCTTTGCTTTTTTGATAACTTTTGCTGTTCTCTCAGTGAGCTTCATGAGGTCGTCACTTGAAATGGTTTTTACTCCACAGGTCTGCCTTGTCAGGGTTAAGGGGTTAAGTACTTCTGTCATCAAGAGCAAAGGGTGGCTACTTCAAAGAAACTAGAATATAAAACATGTTTTCAGTTATTTCACACTTCTTCTTTTAAATTCCACGTGTCCATTCATAGTTTTGATGCCTTCAGTGATATTCTACAATGTAAGTAGTCATATAAAAAAGTAAAGATAAGACTTTGAATGAGAAGGTGTGTCCAAACTTTTGGCCTGTACTGTATATGTGTGTTTTTTTGAGGGGTGGGGGGTGTTTTATGCTATTTGTATGCCATCAATTTATAGAGCCAACAGTCACAAGTTTACACTAATAAGCAGTTACAAATTATGCTAGTGTGTACATGTTCAAATGATGAAAACGGCAATAAAACAGTCAATGTTTGAGTTACGAAACTATCAATAGAGCTCGAGTATAACTCTGAGATCCGTCTAATTAAAACCATCAGTTCATTTTGTGTGTATCTCTGCCAAAAGGCTTGAGAAACTTTGGGAAAATAAAACACGATTTGTGTTTTAGTGAGACTTAAAATAACAACTGGTTAGTCATACCTCTTCAGGTTGTCATTTATAAAAAGAGTGATAAGTATTCTGTGCAAAATTAGGTACTCAGTACTAAGCATTGAAGTAAAAGTGGGGCATAATTTTAGAGCTTGCTTTGTGACTCACACTCTTTGTGTATCCAAAACAAGGATTTATCCTCTTACAGCAATCATCAATCACAAGTACCGGTTAAACCCTCTGTTCAGTGTTTTTAAAGGTTTAAAATAATCATCCATGATGTCTGACAGACTCCTCAGAGATAGGGAGATGGAAAAAACCAAATCACTTTAGAAATATGTACAAAAGAAGCCTTTCTGAATCTCAAAGCTTCAGTCGCTAACTGACTACACAAATTATCTGAATGCATTATTTTGCCCACACCTGCTTGAGCCTCTTGACCTCATGCTCCAGCTCCACCTCCCTGGTCCTGCTGTTGAAGTCCGCCAGGCTCGAGGAAGAGCTTCGACTTCGTCCAGGCCTCTCTGTCTCCAGCTTGAAGAGCTGCAAATGTTCCAGCTCGCGTCGCAAGTCCTCTATCAGCTACAGACAGAGAAAGGATGGATGAACAATGTTATATAAAGCCAGTGCAGTATTTAGGGGTGTGGGTGTGTGAGCCAGTAAAAATGCAGTGGGGGGGAGAGAAGAGGGAATAAAAGAAGGCACAGAGATAGGAGCAGAACGAACAGCCGGCTGTCCATGTGTCTGACAGCCGGGAAAAGTCCTTCCTACCTCCTGCATGTCTTCTTTCTCTTTCTGAAACTGGAGTCTGTTCTGTCTCAGCTTGTCCATCATTTTCCTGTAGAGGTCCATCTCATCCTTCAAGCGTAAACTGGTGTCCTCCAGCTTGTCTGTCATTCTTTGCTTCTCCTGAGAAAGGACAGAGATGTGCATCCAAACAATTAAACTTGGTAACCAAAAAAAAAAAACGTGTCGAGGTTATGAATAAGAAGAGGATAACGTCAAAAGGATGCATGTTTATCTCTTACCTCATCCAGTTTTTCTGTCTGCGATTTGAGCCGGCACATGTTCATAGCAAAGTCATTGTTCTCTTCCTCCAGCTGTCTCGCTCTAGAAACACATAATCTTGTGTATTAGCTTAGTTTTATTCATAACTTTTGGGTTTTTCATAGTCAGCTAAAATGCTGTTTAAGCAGACGTCCACAGTATATGCTGAGGCCCTGGAGAAAACTGAAAACCCAGGAAGGCATCTCTAAGCTCTGATTAGCATAAAGTTTTACACTCTGCATTTTCTCTTCACAGACAGGCATGGTAGTGTCCACATTCAGGGGATTTAGGAGTGATCCTATTAGATTTTTCCCACAACAACCCAAATCTTTTATACTATCAATTGTATATAAACTATTGATTATTTGTGCCTCTTACTTGTTGGTCAGCAGCTCTATCTGGGTGTTTTTGTCTCTCTCCATCTTGCTGTAGGCCTCTCGGTGTCGTCTCAGCTCTGCCTGCAGATTTTGCTCGGCTCGTGTCTCCTGGTCCTTCAGCTGCTCTTCCAACTCATTTACCCTGAACAAATCATGCAAAATTCACAATAAGTTGAATATAAAATCAAACGTGAAATCCATTACATTGCTTCCGAAATAAGGTTTAAAGTAGGGCTGGGCGAAAAACTGAAAATTTACAGATATCGAAATTTACGACAATAACCAATGTCATTTTGCCCATGTCAATATATTCGGTATCAAAATTAAATTGAATAAAAGTTGGTTTTGGATGTGTGTAGGTAGGCTATGGTCTCGTGTCCCTTTAAGACGCTGTCCTATGCCAGGGACGTGACTCCGCCCCATCCAGTCTGTAAGAATGAGGGAAAGACAGGTGAGGAGATGGAGGACGGTTCAAAATTTGTAGCGGCTGAAGTAGACAAAGTTAGTCTGGAGGCGGTGAGCAGCTTGTGGAGTAGTTATCGACCATTTATCGTTATCGAGGTGAACTGCTCAATATATATCATGATATTGATTTGAGGCCATATCGCCCAGCCCTAGTTTAAAGTCAGTAACCGTTCCTTTACCTGTGTACTAACTGTGTGTTTTCCTGCTTCAGCTTTGACTTCAGATCACCATTTAACAGAATCTCATTCTCAAGTTCTGCCACCTTCTTCTCCAGAGAGCTCACCTGACGACAAAAAACAGCAAAAATAATATCTAACTTTGTTTTACCCAAGTTTTCAAAAGCATGAAAATGCTAAAAAGCTGTCCTTGACTTTGCTAACGTTATTGAAATCTCAACAAGGTACATACAATGCTAAAGGTGAGTTTTCAGTAGTCAAACAGAAACAGTAAATGTTATCGTTACAGCGAGTACCTTTCGGTGTGTTGCGTAAAGGTAGTCCGCAAATACTTTCTTACCTTCTCGTTGATGTCGATGTCACAGGAGTCGATGCTATCTCTAAATAGGTCTTCTGTGCTGCCGTTACTGCTGCTCAGGTTGCTGTTATGAAGCAGCTGCCTGCTCGAGCACACAGAGAAACACACACAAACACACTTTAAGAATCTGTGGGATCATCCAGGTGAGGACCAGCTGGCTCCTGAGTCCTTGTTTATGTGTATATCTATGTGAGAGTGTGAGTCTGAGAGTGAGAGAGACAGAGAAAGAGCGTAGGAGGTTTGCTCTGTCCTGCTGCTGCTGCTGCTGCAGGCTACTACACTGATGAAATAAGACTAAGGGGAAGGTACCGAGCAGAGAAGGTAGTGTGAACAGCATGCAGACACACACTCAGGCTTGTTTTAGATGCATCAGACAGACACCCACGCAGGTGTGCTGCTCTGACTCAGCCACACAAGCAAGTGTGACATTCGTGCGGTGATGTGAGTACAGCTGCCCCCTCTCGCACTAATGGAATAACTTGAGAAAAGCTTCTGATCCATTACTGAGATTAACAATATGGAGAGGCAATAACAGGGGAGAGGAGGAAGAGGGGAGGAGAGGAGAGGGAAGGCAAAGGAGAGCAGAGAAGACTATAAATGTGACAGAGACACAGGATAGGGTAAAATATTCTCCATAGAATATAGGTTGCACTTGAATAGACATAGTCTGTTGTTTCATGTTTTTTTTTCTACTGATCTCCATTAATAAGATGTATATACCTTTTTTTCAACAATATTATATCTAGGGCTGTCCTGATATCCGATATCGGTCGAATACCAGGCAAAAAACAAATATCGGATTATATCGGTCTGCATCTAGATTCTCCGATATCAGCACTCCGATACAAGCAGTCCATTCCAGACTCCACTCCAGCAACTCTAGCGAGCAGTACCAAGATCCAGTATGCACGTAATTACAACAACAGTGTGTACTAAGGTACAAACAGAGTAGCAAGGAGTAGGAATAATGTCGGCTGTGTCGCAGCATTTTTCATTAAAGTCCGAAAAAGACATTGCAACTGATTGAAAAACTGCAAAGCTGAGTGCAAGTTCGTGCCAATATCAGATCAATATCGGTACCGGATGATACTGAAGGCTACTATATCGGTATCATATCAGGAGTAAAAAAGTTGTATCAGGGACGCCCCTTATTATACCTAATTTTGTATTTCTATTTTTTTGTATTGTTTTACATGAAACACAAATGATGTTTAAGGTGCAAGAACAAACATTTTTTTCTGTCTGTCTTCCAAAGTTATCAAACTCCTCATGATCAACTGAGTCCACAACTTGCACTTTCTGTGCAGCTGTGCAGATCTTTCCATGCAAAGTATTTCACCTGCTAACTAATGGTACAGGAACTGAGCTCAACCGATATCAATGTTGATAGTTGTAAGGGTGACAGCTGCACACGTCCTAGCTTTAGCTGCAGGCAATTTCTAAATACAAACTTTATCAGAATACAATAACTTTCTTAGCATTTTTTGCTGGTCTACAGGTTGCACCAGTACAGAGCATGCAGTCTAGATTTTAGGTGAAAAGCAGATCTCGAACACCAAACTTTACAAGACATTGAGAGCAGGAGGGAGACACATTTAAAAAGCAAATGACGAAGGACATGAAACTGGAAAGGAGAAGGAAGGAGAAGAGACAAAGACAGAAGAGAAAACTGAGATGCAGAGAGTGCAGAAGATCGGATAAAGAGAGCAATAAAGAGGAAGAAGAAATCAAAGCAGACAGTGGAGACAGTAGACGGAGCAGGGGAAGAGAGCCAAACCTTATATTGAAAGCATAGATCAGGTCTGACAGGCCATTTTCACTCTGTCACCATAACTCAGTTAACATGGGTGAAAATAGCACAAAGACCTCCGTATAAAACACTTCATCCAGCGTGAGGAAACTGAAGATGAGGAGGCTGCCACTGACACGGCTCACGTCCAAAATGTTTCTGTCAACTCTTAGGGGCAAAAACGGAGGAGTTTGCAGCTCACGGATCAGAACGGATTAACACCAAACAGATGTTTTTTTTCTGAATAATCAGTTACTAATTAACTGCCTGTTAGAGCTCAATGACCGGGCAGCTGACTGATAAGAAAACCAGTGTCTCGTGTGTTTGTGTGTCAGCAAGTAGAGCAAACACATGCAGCACAGGCTGTGTCATGGAGAGACAGGGAAAGAACATGTGGGTGACTTTTGATTCCTTAGGTGGAGTTACCTACCTCCCAAAAGCAGTGCTGGAGATTTTCCTGTTGGGGCTGCAAACGATGAAGAAAAGAAAAAGCAGACAAATGTTTATCAGTGAGTTGTCATGAATAGGTCTAGACTCACAGCTTAACACTTCATAGGAGCCGACTGCTGATGACAATTTAGATTTCAGCCATTCAGCGAAGCAGGCATGGAGAGAAAGAAACACTGAAGGACATGTCAAAGATAACAAAATATTCCTCCTGGTACAGTGAGCAGGATTTCTGTCAGCTCAGCGACTGTCTCAGGGGGGACAAAAGCCCAAAGACACTTTCAGTCTGATGTGTCTGCCTGCCTGCGCTGGATGTCACATTGCATTAACAATAAGGAGAAAATACAGTGTAAGCTAATGCAAAAGACACCTAATGTCGGCTCAGTACAAAAGAAATATGAGCGAATAATGGTGAGATAACAGCGATACCGTGGAGAAAGAGGGGCTGTTTTTTCTAAAGATTATCTTTTCATCCCAAAAGGTGTTAAATAACTTGGTGCATGTCTGTCTGTGTCATGTCAACTGAAATTTGTTGGGCACTTTTGATTTGAGTTGTTGTGAAAGTTTATTTTATTTACAATTAAAGAGGGAAAAACACAGAGAAGGTCTCGATTTGGACACAGTCACACAAACCGTGAAGAGTACAAAAATTACATCATACACAGAGCAGATAGGAGTTGTACAAAAACTCAAATTCTAAAATTCAACTTTTGGGAAGTAGACCTGCACATGAAGAAGTAAGAGATGAGGATGTCTGTCTAACAGGCTGATCTTGATCTGATCAGAGTGAGTGTATGATCCTGGGTGAGACAGATAAGCCAGAAGTTCATGTTTCAGTTTAGCCTCTTTGATGAACAGATGCAGGGACTTCCTTTTTTAAACCTTAAAACTAATATCTACACAACTGGCTACAAAGTAAACAGTTTAAAGTGTGGTTAGGTTTGACCAGTACAATCACGAGATGTGCATCTATTTTGCCAATTTTAGACACAAAATATCTCCATTTGTATCAGTTAAATTATGTGTACTACTCTCCTCACACCTGCTAGGTTTTGTTGTAAAAAAGCACTCTACCAAGAAATGTACTTTTCTACAAAAAAACATCAACTCTTCATTGATATTTCATGATTATTTTGGGGGTTATGCTGCAAAACCTCCACTACTGAGTATACTGTACAAGCTTAGACTGGATTCACCCATCATACTCGATGTCTATTAGACTAATTATTACTTCATTTACATGCATGACCTCTTCATCTATGTCTAATATTCAAATGAACCCTTAAGTCCCTAATTTTTTTAGATTGATCAACTGATTCATATCCCTCTATATAACCTGCTGAGTATACCTTTATATTCATCCTCCTCTATCTGGTTCAGTCAGTGTTTAAGAAGCTCACAATTTAAAGTTATTTCTACACTGATAACATCTCTTTCTCTCTTCTTCCATCTTCCCGCTTTCTAACTCTTTCTTTCTGCTCATCACTACTCTATTATTCATGAAGGGAAAGCAGAGGTCTAATTAAGAGATACATGTTGGATTATAGAGCCTATTCCCTCCAGAGAGAGAGAGAGAGAAAGGTAGAGAGAAAGAGAGAGAGACATCCTGCAGACTGAGCCGAGGGTTTAGGTGACAAAGACAGAGTTCACTCTATATTCAAACTATTATTCAACGACTTTTACTGTTCTCAGATAACTCATATGTCTGTATGTGTGGGCACCCGTGTTTGCAGGTGGACAGAAGAGCTGTTAATGGTCACCTGGGATTATGTTTCCATTAATAGATTTCCCATTACAATAGTGATGAGGTAAGCACAGGAGTGACAGCCTTACATAACAATCAATTAGTGTTCGGGGCATGTTGGTTCATGAGAGGAACAAAAGAAGGAACAGCTAAACACCTTGCAATCATATTACATCATTTTGTTTCATTAAACTAAAATAATTAATCGCTCCATTGAAACGGACCAATCAGATCCCTGGCTGTACCTGTACAATGTCTAGCACACATCACTGCGAGAGACGTTTGTTTTTGTCCTGCTGAGGAACAGCTCAGTAGGTCTCCATAAATAATTGTGTTTTGAAATATACTCTACAGTGGTTTCTATGACTTATGTGCAGGGATAATTACCTCTAAATTGTAACAGAAACAGGTCTAACTACCTGTGTTCGTTTGTCTCTGGATTCTGCCACAGGATATTTAATCATAAACAGTTATATCAAGTTGAATTTGAATAGAAATGACAAGTAAAGTTGTTGTAGGCGATGCATCTCTTGTGATTTGATTTGATCTGACAGGCTAACTGGCAGTATGTTTGTCAGTGGGAAACATTTGGGGATCCGAAAGTGTCTTTACTCTTTAATGAGGTTGTATTAGCTGATGTTCAAAGTGTCTTTTTATGAGATGTGTGCATCCTACCTGTTAGCCTTGAGGTTTTTGAGGCGGGCCTCCAGGTCATTGAGCAGGTTGACCTTCTTGCTGCACTGAGAACAGTAGACATCCATCAGTTCACTGGTGTAATGCTGACGCACCTTGCGGGGAGTCTGGCCAGCACTGTAAAAACAAACACACAGACACACTAAGAAGCAGAATTACTGTGGATTAAAGTGACTTTTTATTGTGTCTGCAAACATACAACTGTAGGAGACACAGTATGCAGAAACAAAAAGCAGTAATTAACAAATAAAAACAGAGAAGTAAAAAATTCAGACCACATATTGGATGATCTGTCAGGTAAATCCTGCATTAAACAGAAATTAATATATAAAATATATTTGAACATAAGTCTGGTTCTTCCCAAGGTTTCTGCCTGTTAAAAGGAAGTTTTTCCTCGCCACTGTCACTCCTGTTAGATGAGATGGGTCAAATCTGTCCCATCTTAAGGTTGGGACTTGGTAATTCATCGAACAATGAGCGTGGTCTTCACCTGCTCTTTTTTTTGGAAAGCGTCTTGGGATAACGACTGTTGTGATTTGGCGCTATACAATAAAATTTGATTTTATTTTGATTTGATTTTGCAGTCTTAATTCACTTCCTATTGATTAAATTTGTGTCAGACATCTGAAACAAGGTTACCTTCGATCCAAATCTGTTACCAAAAGGAAAAAGGACAGAAGACTCACTTTATTATCACTCTTACAGTTTTAATTTCAAAAGAAACACTTCCTAGTTATGCAATTAAAGATGACAACAACAGCACCATCAGAGATCAATGTTTAAATCTCAAAACTTAACCTGAGTAATGTTTTTTTTTCGGCTTTGGAGACCCTGAGCTAATGTGAAAGAATGCACCTTTAACCCACTTTGGACTGTAGTTATTCAAACTTTTTCCCCATGCTGACTCGTCTAAGACTTCCTGTAAATCCGGGCCTCATTTTGAATTTAAATCTCCATGCCGACTCCATTTGGAGAGTTTTGTCTGCTTAGTATGTGTGGAAGGAGCACGGAGCTGTATTGCTTCTCTATCAGGAGGGAGACTTAATCCCATTAAACACAGGCCTATGATGAATATTAATGTGGCCTTACGGGCAAAAACTCTTAAGCTACACTTCTGCAGTCAAGTCTCAGAATAATACTAGTCAGGTAATGACTGTGGAGCTCACAGACCGGAGCCTTGAGTCTGTAATTGTTGAAACTGAGGCTACAAAATCTGGTCTGTGTCGACATCACGATTTCTCCTGTGGGAAACGTCGGACACGTCCGTTCATGACTGAAATGTGTCGGTAAAACAGCGCTTCATCTGATTAAAAAAATGGTATCCTGTTTCCTGTGGTGTCAGTCTGCTTACCTGTGGTTAGTTGACTCATACCGGGCAGATTAAACATTTGCCAATTTCTGTGATTCATCAAGAAAGACGAGTAATCATTACGACAGTTTAGAGTTAATTTGGCTCATAGTTGAGCTTTATCTCGCATTTTCTCTGTACTCAAAGTTTCCACTCCCTGACACGCCCCAAACAACGAAACTCAAGTGTGAGTTAGGTCATCAGTAAATGAAGTAACGTGTTTGTCTCTCTTAACTTAGCAGCAGTATTGGCATTTCAGCTGCCTCTGTTACTGTTGCAATGAGTCTGCAAGAACAGTTTGAGTTATCTAAGTCACAAAAGAGGTTGTTAAACTCTACATAGATCCGAGGTGCTTTGGATCTATCTGCTTTCCTCATAACTTTAGGGTAGCAGATGACAAAGTTTCTTTTTTACCTGGAGGGAACAGATGAACCAAGATCTGAGTATCCGTTGGTACGTGTCTCGTCGTCAGGGCAAGGGCTGCTGGGAGTGTAGTCCGGCTCCTCTCCTTCGCCGTAGTCTTCAAACTGCTCCTCGTTCAGAGAAGCTGAGGATCGTGTCGATAGGTCTGAGGTCACAGAGATGCTGGTGTGACCAATTCTGTGCAAAATAAGGGAAATGATCATGGTACTGTGTTAGCTTTCGTTCTGTATTTATGACCATTCGGTAAACGATGCTACAAGTAAAGATTATTTTCGAGAAAGTAGCCTCTATTTTTTTGTATGGACTTTTTCGTTAATTTTGTAAAGTAGGATATGTAAGAATCTAGTTGCATGAGGATTTTGTCCATATGTGTCTTTCTCTGTCCAGCAATAACAACCGAATTTAGACTGAAGTCAAATTTAAACACAGTGAGCCAGACAGGAGCAGAAGTTGGAAAAAAGATGGAACAACGCTTACTTCTCCCCAGGGAAAAACAAATCCCCCAGTGCGTCTTCCTTGTCTCCTGGTCTGATAGGTCCGTCTGAGGTGTCTGACCCTTGGGTGCTTTCCACGGCACTGTCTCTATCCGACTCCCTCTCCTTGCCTTCGTCTGCCACCTCCTCCTCGGGCTCGTCCACTTCTCCAGGGAACAGCTGGCACTCGGGGACGGGGTCAGGATAGGCTCGCGTGCACATGATGACCGGACGCACCAGCTCCTCCTCAACACCCTGAGGAAAAAAAAAAGAGAAGGGGAAAAAAACAAAGTGAATAAATAAATCTATATCTATAAATATTTTCTATGTTAGGCAAAACTAAGGCGCAATGTTTTAAAAGGTTACTTCTTTACCCAACACTGTTAAAAGAAATGTATTTTACCACTTTTCTGTGTAGCCTGTTATCCTGAAAATACTGAAGGAGCCTATACATTAACCTGTGGATTTATCCACTTAGTAAATTCCTTCCCAGTGGGAACGGTCCTAAGTCGGCTGTTATGGTCTAGAGAGCTTGAGTGGTCTTTAAGAGCAAGGGGTCAAAGGTCACAGGCCCTGCTACATCTAGTTTCATTCCTTGACGGCTCAAGCCCAGTCCAATACCACGGAGAAACAAGGACTTATCTCAGCATGACAGAGCAGCATGAAGGAGGAGGGCAGGTGAAGAGGTAATCAGGGAAGTGGAGAGAGTAATATGCTAGAGAAGGAGGTGGAGAGGCAGAGAAAAGAGCGAGGGTGGAGGTGGAGAAGAAAGGACGAGAACAGAGTGAACAACAAGTGTAGAGAAGACAAAAGCAGTAGAGTGAAGTTGGTCAGGTTAGTATTAGACAGCTTTACAGAGTAAGGCAGGGATAGTGTAAAGTGAATGGGTTGTAAAACAGATTGGTACTCAGACAGGGTGAGAAGGACTCTGATGGCAGTCTTCTCAACATTAAATCCTGTTTAGTACACGGCAGTTTTACTCAAAATACTGATTTCAAAATGAGTTTGTTGACTTGAAATGCATCTGTTTTATTCTACAACCTTCTTAAAATGAACTAAACTTATGAATTATAACTTTTTATCAAATGAGTGAAGTTGATCATAGGGAACAGGAGCACTGAAAACTATTGACATCAACTGACTCCTTCTTAAACTGCTTGTCTACTAGAGACCGGAATCAGAGCCACATCTATACCAGAGGAGAAATATCAGACTGTTTCTAGATAGTTCTGACCAATCAGAATCAAGTATTCAAGATGTGCAAAAAAAAAAAAAGAATAAGGGAGTTGAACATGGGTCGGATTTTACTCCTGCAAACAGGTCCAGAAAAATACAAAGTTGGTCAGAAGTCTCTGACAAAAGATGTGGAAGATATAAAACAATGAGTAAAACACTTTTTTTGTGACGTGTTGCTTGATTTAGGGTTGTGCATGCAGGTTGAAATGAAAAGTGGGTTTTTAAATTTTATTAGAATAAAAACTAAATCAAGACAAGAGGGTTTTTTTAATGAGGTTTGTTCATATCTGAATAATGCAGTCATAATTGTTTCCTCATAGTCCACATCTAAAAGCGACATGTCGTCACAAAACTCAATTGAATATTACCAATCAACTAATAACCTCCTGCTTTGTTCTGATACAAAGACCCAACATGGGGTCTGACGCTGAGGCACACGGGATAAAGGTCTCTTAAACATTCCTCAGACCGTTCTCTTTATTTCCCTGCAGCACACAAAAGAATCACTGTGAGGTTAAAAAAAAGGATTAAAACACACAAGACGACCCCCTCTGAACTGCACCAAAACCATTCATAAAAACTCGACAAGCAAACACAGCGGGACGTTTGACACCTGTTGTGTTCATAATGTGAAGAAAAGAGAAGTTCGCTCAGCTAGCATGAGTGTGTACAAAAATAAGTCCCTAAATATGGGATTAAGGTGAGAAATCCATCTTATGCAACATGTTTCCTTTAAAATGCAAGCGCCGCGGCTGTTTTCAAAAGACAATTAAAACAGGTTTGTTAAACACTGCTTTGACTTTTGACTCCTCTAGTTATACTTATCTTTGTAGATATCCTTTATTATCAGATCTTTTATATAAGTTCCTACCATGGTTCCATCTCTGAACTTGTTTGTTTTATTCTCTTTCTGCACTTCAATAAAGACTATTTCCAAGTACTCCCTCTACATGAAGGGTAAAATAAAAGCTTATTACTTTGACAAATAGGATTATTAATGCAATAATATTAAATTATCACATTCACTGGGTGTTAAAACTTTATTGGCAGTGGAGCATTTCATATACTCAAAAAAGATAAATGCATTTAGTTGCATCACTCAAAGTGAAATAAAGGTTAGAACTCAAACTACTCTTTCTATGTATGGTAGTAGGGCTGGGCGATATGGCCTTAAAATCAATATCACGATATATTGAGCAGTTCACCTCAGTAACGATAACTACTCCACAAGCTGCTCGACTCCTCCCACATTAACGTCTTCTACTTCATTAGTTACTTCGTCTACGCCGCTCCAGCTGCTACAACTTTTGAACCGTCCTCCATCTCCTCACCTGTTTTTCCCTCTTTGTTACAGACTGGATGGGGTGGAGTCACGTCTCTGATGTAGGACAGCGTCTTAAAAGGGACATGAGACCATAGCCTACCTACACACATCCAAAACCAACTTTTATTTATTTATTTATTTTTGACACCGAATATATAGACATGGGAAAAATGACGTCGATTATTGCCGTAAATTTCGGTATTGGTAAATTTCCATTTATCGCCCAGCCCTATATGGTAGATATTTTTCCTTTTTAAATCTTGTGCCTTTTTTATTAAATGTGAATTTAATGAACTTCTTCAAATCAGGGGGACTAAAGTCAGCTCCCATATTCAACTCAGGAGAGCAAGCTGTGTACAATTTTCTGGATGCATGCCATTATTTAGGCTCAAGTAAAGCTATTCTGACAGCTGCTGTTCAAGATTAAGAAAGTGATGGACAGCTATATCAGAGGGTCTCTGTGTGTTTCTGTGGGCATATTTCAAAACAGAGGTACTTCACACTGTTAACTGTTAACTTTATCTCCTCTGATAAGAACTGAGAAACATTAACAATTGTAGAAAGAGAGGCTGTTTTTGTGTGAGTGTACATTTGTTTGTGTGTGTTTATTGTGTAACTTGCTCTGTAGCTGCCTTCTCCAGAACAGCCCGAGGCTTGAAACTGCCAAAACATGAGCCTACAGTGTGTTTTGAGAAGCTTGATTCTCCGGAGGAAAACACGGCCGAGCTGCCAAACAGCATCCAACCTGCAGCTGGCTTTGAGCAGAGGGCGAGCTGAGTTCTGCTGTACTTTTAACTGTAATAGCTCTGCCTGAAGTCTGACATGTCTTCACATCATCCTCTGACCCATCAGTTTTTTTTAACAGTATTTAATACACGCTTGAAGGATCGCCCGTCCATGATGACTTTTCAGACGGTTTATACTCACCTAATCTATGTAGCCTCTGGTGCATTTTATAATGTACTGCACATGCTTTGCAAGATTTTATTTCCACTTAAAAACAGTATTTTAAATCCTCAATGCAACTCCTGGCAATGTCATCATTTCAAAGTTTAACATATCAGCTCCCGACACGAGAATCTGACATTTCAGAATCGTAAATGTTGCACAAAATGTCAACATGAGATGTAAAGTCGTTGCGTCTTCTCAGCAAAGCATGTTTGCTGTTGAAAATATTTTCTCATTAAAATAGGAGGAGGACTCTTGATTTCTCTGTGAGTCCATAGCTGCAGGGTATGACCTAGTTAAAACACAGACATCCTTCATTTCTTTCCTGTGTTTCCTCCCAACCTCCCAGGTGAGACTTCAGTCAGGGAGAAACAAGGTGGAAAGAGGAGAAATTCAGGTTGACTGAACAGACATTTGCAGCGTTTGGGTCTTGTTACACGTCATTTAGGAAGGCAATATGATTGAATATTCTACATGTAAAACACTAACCTTACACGCCAGTGCTCCATTAGCTACAAAAGTCCTTTCCTACCTTTAAGAAAAAGCTTTAGACCCAGCTCTCTCTTGGGGACACTAAAGCACTTAAGCAAGACTTTTCTCCTTTATAGTCCTGCAGGGTCCCTTAGTACTTTTAATAAAATTTCAGACCCAGCTCTTTGTGGAAAACTCTCTACCTGGTAGTTTGTTGCTCATAATAAAAGTGACATTGAGGAGCATTAAATACTGGTTTCAAAATGATGATGATTGTCTACATGAGGAGAAAAACAAACAAACAAAAACTGCTCCCATACACCCTTAACATTGCCTCTAGCACTGCATTCCAGTACCTGTGTCTAACTGGACTTATGAGTAGTTACTGGTAGGGCTGGGTGATATGGCCTCAAATCAATATCACGATATATTGAGCAGTTCACCTCAGTAACGCTAAATGGACAACAGCTACTCCACAAGCTGCTCACCCCCTCCCACATTAACTTCATCTAGTTCAGCCGCTGCTCCAGCTGCTACAACTTTTGAACCGTCCTCCATCTCCTCACCTGTCTTTCACTCTTTGTTACAGACCATAACCTACCTACACACATCCAAAACCAACTTTTATTGATTTTCCTTTTTTTGACACAGAATATATTGACATGGGAAAAATGACATTGCTTATTGTCACAAAATTTGGTATCAATAAATTTTCAGTTTATCGCCCAGCCCTATATTCAGGCCATTAAAAAATGTTGTTCTGTCCTGTCTGGATCTTTTGCTTGTGTTGTACTTTTAAACAAAAACATCTGCTTAATGACGTTGTAACATTGCTCTCTTTGTTCAGCCAAGCCACCTGTCCATGTTTTATTTCAAGGCCTGTGTTAGAGATTTATCATGACTGATTATGTCTATTAAGTGTCATATCCGGCTGACTGAGCGTGTAATACCCTTTCTCTGAGAAAATACAGGTCAGACTTCTTTAGCAGAACTGACAGCAGAGGTTGTCAACGGACAATTTCCAAGAAGAAAATCAGTTCAGCAGCAATCCTATTTAATGCATTCAAAAAATAGAGGAAACACTGACACGTACAGGCCCCATGGGAAAAAATTTATTATTTACATCCTCTGCAGCTTGAACAGATGATTGAGAAAATAAGAAGAAAAGAGGTAGACAGACTGAAATTAAAGAGGAGGGACGCTTGTCACTTTATGACGGGAGTTTTGAGATGGAGATATCAACATGTCAAGGAGAGAGAAACAGAGAAGAAAGGGGTGACTCAAGTTCACATGAAGTGCTGCTATGTATCTATGAAGCAAAGTTGAATTTGTGTTTGTAATGATGTGCAAATAATCATTTGCAAACACAATGTGTAGACACAGACCTGAAACTCAAACGGTTTGGCAATGTATTTGTCTAGCTACACTTATTGGAATGAGAGATACTATCTATTTGAGACAGTTTCCTTTTTAGTTACGAGGGAGGCAGAATAAAGTAGCATGTGTCAGGCAAGGGAAAGATTTAGAAAAGAGCAGGTGAGTGCACTCACAGTTTATCTTAAAATATCTATATTCACCTAGAAATTAATTACCTGTTGTCCAAACACCAACCCAAATCCAGAGACAGTAAAGTCTATGGCTTTGAAGTTGAGTCAAACAGACTCCATGTTGGGCATTTACAGAATACTCTGAGAAAGACAACAGAGTAGGTCTGCACATTCAGCCACAAAAGACTGAAATTGGTTCAATATTTAAAGGTAAAGAGTAGAGAAATGGGAGAATTTTGTTAGATCTAGTGGTCAGACTCTAGACTGAAATGCTCCATTGCTCACCTCTTCTCCTGTGATGCATGACAAGAGTGATTCTTCATTTGTAGGTTTTTATCATGACATTTCTAACGATATAAACTCTTTTTGCACATAAAAACAACCACTGTCTTCTTTCTACATGTGCATTTTGCACAACCATTCACTTATGGCTGGGCGATATGGCCTCATATCAATCTCGCAATATATTGAGCAGTTCAGCTCAGTAACGATAAATGGATGATAACTATTCCACAAGCTTCTCACCCCCTCCCACGTTAACTTCGTCTACTTCAGCCGATACAACTTTTGAACCGTCCTCCATCTCCTCACCTGTCTTTCCCTCTTTGTTACAGACTGGATTGGGCAGAGTCTAACGTAGGACAGCGTCTAGCCATGATACCTCAGCCTACCTACACAGATCCAAAACCAACTTTTATTTATTAATTTATTTTTTTGACACCAAATATATTGATTTCGGTATCAGTAAATTTTCGGTTTATCGCCCAGCCCTACATTCACTAAATACTACCGGTTGGTCTTAGTTGTGATACTATACAAACACACTGGAGCAATAGGGTGACCCATGCAAAAGGGGACCTGCTACTACCGAGGTATAAAAGCTCTTCTCACACAGCCTGCTGAGGCTTTAGATAGAGATAGAAAGATAGATACTTTATTAATCCAAGAGGGAAATTCAAATACTCAGCTATCTATTTACTCAGCTATCAGCTTGCTCAGATTAATTGGTGCCAATTCAGTGGTAACGAAGAACAGCTTTTTGATTTGTTCCTAACCGATTTGTTATACAGTAAGAACAGGAGATATATAAAGAAACCATAGGTTATATAGCTAAAGGGCACTTGTGAGAATTTGGTGATATACTGCACTTCATGCATTTAGTCGAAACTGAAGCAGTGCTATCCAACATCGTACCTCTTTCCTATATTGTGCTGGCCTCGTAAATAAGGGAGTGTTCTTCTTACACATTGCCAATACAAGCAATTAAATTTAACATGCCCACACACACACAAAAGACCATGACAGGAAGAGTGACATGAACTAAGCACTACCTGAAAAGCCAATTAAAGTGGTATTAGTGATCAATCTCAAACTCAGCAAAGGCCCAAACTCAGGCTGAATAACAGCAACATTGCTGCAGCCATCATTAAAAAGATAGAGTCTGGATCCAGCTCTCCTCACACCCTACTAGTTCATGCTGAGTGCTGAAAGTCGATAACATTTTAGTGCTGAACAAATCATTAATCTGCCCTTCTGGCACGGTGCAGAGTTATGTGCATGACCATGCATTTCAGGGTCCCGTTCATCCAAGTGTGAGAACAGGGAGGAATGAGACAACAGAAGGAGATCGCCATATTTATCAAATTTAGTTTTTCATGCTAATTATCAAGCTGCGAAATTACTGTGTCCAACTTCTTCAAAATTTAGCATTTAAACATCTCAATCGCCAAACCAAGAATGCAATTAATATCAATAAAAAAGACAAATCTGGTAAATACTCAAAGCAGATTGATTCTCTTTAAAAGTCAATCCACTAAAACCTTTTGTAAGAGGATAGGGCTTATGTCTATAAAAACAAACAAAACAGTGTGCTGAAGGTTTAGGTGAGCATGTACCACCCTCGATGAATATTTGCAGAGCACTTTTGTGGCGTGTTATTCGACAAAAAAAGAGAGATTTAAAGGATTATACAGCTTATAGGTGTATTTCCTGCAACCTGTTTGTTGTATAACAAGCTACATAGTAACTGTGTAATAGCTCTACAACACTAATGCAAAACAAGTGTTGAGCAGAAGACTGAGAAAACAAAAGATGGAGAGAGCTTCATCACTGTGGGCTGGGCTGACATGAGCAGAAGCATGAACAGACATCGACTGGATCGATCCACACTGATGAAGCTTTGATTTAGTGTGAGTCAGCAGGAACGAGACCAGAGGATGAGCAGGAGGATGAGTGAGACTGAGAGGAGTGAAAGAGGGGGGATATGGAAGATGGAGCAGAGAAAAAAAAGAGGAGTGAAAGGACAGAAGAAGAGGAGGAATGCAGCAGAGAGAGGGAGAAGAGAACAGCAGTCTCTCTGGTTGTGTTTGTCAGACTAAGCTCCAGAGAAAAAAGGCGTTTCTCTGCAGAGGCTTTACACCTCTCTCTCTCTTCCTCTCTTTGTTCACTTCAGCCTCTTTTACTCTTCTCTATTCTTCCAAGCCTTGAGCTGCTCAATCGCTGCCACAGTAGAAATATTTACCTATAAAGTGACTGGTTTAAGGCCTTCGCTTTGATATTCAGCATTTTGTCACTGTTATCAGTGGGGGCTTCTGTCATTCTCAGCTTCTGATCCCACCACAGGGTAAGGATCTCTGAAATGGGAGAACATAAGAGGCTTTGCGGAGCCCCAAAAGACGAAGCCAGAGAAAGTAGGAAGTTTAAGTTTTTTATTGATTTGTCAATCATCTAAGACATTAATACAGCAAAAGATGCAAAATATTTGCAAACTCTTGCTTCTGAAAAGTAAGGATCTGTAACCTCTTTCTCTCATGTATAATTTTAAATCCAATGTGATGCCAACTTTGACAATGGTAAATCTGCATTGACATCAATGTCAAATAAGGCCACCCATTGAGAAAATGAATCAGTTCAAGGTGATTTATAAAGGAAATCTAGGCTAGTTGCAACCCCACAGGTAAACATATTAGTAATTATTGGTGTAAAATGCTGATCATATGTAATATGCAAGCCTTTCCTTGCATGTAATCCATGCCTTTGTTACATCTCGGCTGGATTACTGTAACGCATTTTACTTTGGAGTCAGCCAGTCCTCCCTCTCAAATCTCCAGTTAGCACAAAACGCAGCCGCCCGGCTCTTAACTGGAGTACGTAAGAAGGAGCACATTACTCCCATCCTGGCCTCCCTCCACTGGTTACCCGTGCATTTTAGAGTTCATTTTAAGATTCTTTTATTTTTTTTTTTAAATCTTTAAATGGTCTGGCTCCATCTTACCTCTGTGAGCCTCTCCACCCTACACCCCTGCTCGGTGAACTGAAGCTCAGAGGGGATAGATCTTTTTCTGTTGAGACCCCAAAATTATGGAGCGAGCTACTCCTCCAAATCAGAAAAGCCCCCACACTGTCCATTTCTAAAACTCGTCTTAAAACCCATTTTTATTCATTGGCTTTCAACCCTGCATGAGACTCTGCTCCTGTTTTAGTGTTTTATGGTTTGTTTTTAGTTATTTGTTTCTATTGTTTTAAATTAGTTTTTAAAAACATTGAAAGTATATTTTACTTTTTAACATCAGCTTTTATTTTATCTGTTGTTTTTATTGTTTTTTGATTGTTTTTTATGTACAGCACTTTGTTCAGCTGTGGTTGTTTTTAAGTCCTTTACAAATAAAGTTGAGTTGAGTTCATCAATGTGAATCATGGACAGTTTTAGACACTTTCATGGCAAGGGGAAGCAAACACATCTCTTTTGTGTGCTTGTGTGTGTGTGTTTACCAGCTTAAATGTCTGAATAATCCAACTTCAGTGGTGAGCAATTCTCTTCTGAAGCATGCACAGATTGCATTCACACACACACACACACACACACACACACACACACACACACACACACACACACACACACACACACACACACACACACACACACACACGGAAGGGAAGTAATGACTCATAACTCAGAACATTTTGTTAAGTCAACAGTGTGAGAAACTAATAGGCTTTAGCAAATGACACACACACACACAGACACACAAACTAACACTCAGTATGAAAACACCTGAGACTCCCCAGAGTGAGAACGTTTGAATAAAGCCTCTGCTGCTCCCTGCTCATTCATCTTTTAGTCAAAGTGAAAAATAAACAGCCTGGCTTTCACTGCAGCTTGACACACAAAAATACATGTCTATAAAAACATAGATAAGCCTAGACTGGTCTGTGAAAGTTTCAATCATACACAAACACACATGCACACACACACATTTGCCTCCACCTGAGTCTCAAGGGAAACAGGTAGCTGATTGGATTACCAGGAATGCTGTTGCACAAAGGACAGTATAGGGAGGGACTGGATCAGCACACTGGGGACTGTGTGAGAGTTTCTCAATGAAACCCTGCTTATATACACACAGGAAACCCCTAAGAAACCAAACAGTGCATGTGACTGTGACTTTCAGCTCTAAGTCTGGATTTCACGGAAACTGAAACGCCATTAAAGAGCTCAAATAACCTGTAGCCAGCCCAGACTCCATGGGGTTTTTAGAGGTAAAAATGTGGATTAAGAGGGAAGATTAACCTCCAGATTAGATTTAAGTTGAAGGTAAAGGGTTAAAATGAGGTAGTGGTGATATTTCAGGTCAGTGGTTAAGAATTGAGTGAAGCGTTTCCAGCTACATTGCCAGCGCGTATGGGTGTGGGTATAAACCGTTGGCCCGTTTAACAAGGACAACTTGAAATACATCCTTCATTACCAGTTAATACAGCGTTCTTCTGCTTATTGTCTGTGTTCCCGTGTGAATTCCCCAATGAGTGAAAAGTATCTTTACACAACAACAACAACATAACTCATGGGAACATGACATGTCAATTTAGCTCCATTGATTGAAGATCATAGAGCTGCATACAGAGCAACCACTGTGTTGACAGATATAGATGCATGTTTATTCAGTGCTCTTCATGCGCATTTATGTGTGTCACTGTGTCAATGTGTGGTTGTGGGAGACAAACAAAGTGAATGTTGAACCTGTTTCTGTGTTCTTGTGTACGTGTGAAAGTCTTTTAAAACATTTAAAGTAACAAAATGAT
The DNA here is from genome assembly GCA_962446985.1 of Xyrichtys novacula. Taxonomy (NCBI): domain Eukaryota; kingdom Metazoa; phylum Chordata; class Actinopteri; order Labriformes; family Labridae; genus Xyrichtys; species Xyrichtys novacula. Next base: position 30,199,883 of record OY660866.1, on the reverse strand, counting down.
TGATGTTGATTGGTGTATGCACTAAAAACCCAACAGTAGGGTGCTCCAACTTTCTATTATCTCCCTTTCCTGTTTTTTCTTATTAGTTTGTTTATACTGGAGTTATCATCCACCTGTCCTGAACTCTGAGGTCTGTTTGGACAAAAACACGCTGCTGTTTTACCTCAAAACAAGGAAGTCGACACAACCTACGGGAATCAACCTGTGGTCACAAGTTTGTCGGCAATGTTTCAAGTCACTTAAAAACAATCAATGGTTATTTTTAGTCTTTATTAGGCCCGAACTACACGAATGCGGATATATTTCAAACCGCACATATTTATGTCCGATTTGGCCTCCCTACCACACCAAAACGGGAGTTTGGAACACTCAAACCGGATAAATCTGAATCCGAAAAAAACAAGTGGGGAAATAAAAAAATATCTGTATAAGCGGATTCGTGTGGCTGAACTTTTACGGATCGATGACGTCAAACGCAGCTCGCGCAAAAAGAAAAACAACAACAACGATGGCGGACATACAGGGTATTCTTTACGTTTGTTTTGCCCTTCTGGGGCTAATTTAAGCCTTGCAAGTGAACCTTGTTTTATACAATTACATCCACCAGTCAGACGCACTAACGTAGCTTCCGCAAACAATGCATGACGCATCACGCTGTTACGATTCATCGGCCAATCAGGTAGCTTTGTTCCTGAATTTTTTCTAAGCGGCACCAGATAGGATTGAGTTTGAAGGCTACGTGTGGACGCAGATATTTTTGAGAACTAACACGTGTGGACAGGTACATTTATTTAGACGGGAGTACAAAAATATCCTGATAAATAAATATCTATATACGTGTAGTTCGGGCCCAAGTCTGAATGCAGCAAACAGCAATTTTACTTCAAAGATTTCCAAATCTCCAAAGAGCTTGAACGTAAACATTTTTTCACTCCTCACTGATCTATCAAAGGTCAACAGTTTACTGATCTGCTGGTAAGGTTTTCATTAATCATATCATAAGACTCCTCCTCGTGGGAAAGCACAAACAACCTGACTAAAAGGCAATGGCACAAAGAAATTAAACTATTCTGTGTGATTCATAGCTAAAGTCTGTTGTCTCACAGCCAAAGCATGTGTCCAGTGTCTACTCCAAGCCTCCAAACTCATGTCCAGCCCTGATAAAAAAAAAGGAAAGAAAAGAAAGCTCCTCGCTGTCTTTCTTTAACAAAGTGCTTTGTCCTCCTCTCAGGCGGGTGTTTGACCGCCCTGATGCTCTTGCCTGTTGAATGGAGGCGTTTGTGTTATTAGTAGCTGGCCCACAGCAGGTGGTGAGACCCTTCTCTGCCTCTTGTAAGCTGTTGAATGTAAACTTTGTGATTCAAATGTTTTTGTTTTGTTTTTTTTCTCTATGCTAGCAATAACTAATTTTCTTAAAGGAAAAAGAGCCGCTGCAAAAGAAAGCATTTGGCTTTAAAGCGACAGTACATCGGAAAGTGTTAATGCTTGTTTTGTCTTCATGTGACACTCAGTTTGAATGTATTAGATAATACAAAAAAGAAAAAGAAAGAGAGAGAGAGTGAGTGTTTTACCTGGTAGGGATTAACCTCCATTCATCCAGTACGGCTCAGTACTGCGTGCTAATCTAGTTATTCTAGTCTTGGTGTACATACTGTGCGTGGACAGAGACACTTGGCTGAGAGTCAATCTTGTTAAGGTACAAAACTAAAGCAAGTAAATAAAAAATCACATTGAGGTAATTATACACAAATACGCAAATGATTTGGGCGGACGACGAAAGTCTTTCAGGAATGTTTTGGACCCTGGACAATCATCAGAGAACTTGCTGTTGGCTGAAGAAGACTAAATCCCATTATGTAATGTCCAGTCACAGACCAGGAGTATTCAAAACCACTGTGGAGTCTGACGTCACCGGTTGCTATTGAAGACACTTCAATACAAACAAAACTCACCTTGTGTGTCTACTTTTGGACTAGGCGATGACTATTAGAGGGCGTTCAAAACACAGGAAGTATCTGTTGTATTTTCACATTTTTAGACTTTTGAATACTGTGGGTGGCGTGTCAATATGAAATATTTCTGTGTCATTACCTAAGAAGACAAAAATATTCAAAACCTTTTTATAGACGAGTGTATTTTTTTTACTAATCCTTTCTATGTAGTACAACTAATGTGTTTTCAGTGTGGGTCTGTTTAAAAGAGAACTATGAATAAACAGAATGGGAAAGCTTGATGTTTATATATTATGACTGACATTGTTAAAAACACATATGGCAAACTATAACCAAAACATCTTCCCATGCAAAATTGAATCCACCGTCCTGATAGATAGAAAACTTGTTGTACTTGGATTGATATTCTTCCACTGTCTTTAATTCTATAGCTGAGCATGCTCTCTGTTGCACATGCCTTTTGATCACAACATCTCTATTTCCAGCTTCCCTGCTTTCCCCAATTAATCTCATTACCATCAGATGGATGTTGAAGCAAAACAGAGCCAGCAGCAGCGGCTGATGCAGGGAGAGAACGTGATAAGAAGGGGGTACTGGAAAGAAGAAGTGACAGGACGGTGCAGTGTGAAGATACACAGGCCAACAGCTGATCAAGATAGACAGACAGACAGATACAGACACAGACAGGGAAGCTGTGAGGCAGGGTCAACTACATGCAACACACACGCAAACATTCAAACACAAAGTGGGGGACAATAGACTCTGCACAGCTCATTTTTTAACCCGCCAGTCTCCCCCCTTTTAAATCAAACTACCTCCGATTTCCTCTTTTCTTTCACAACAACCTCACATCTCCCTGTAGAGTCACGTCGCTACATTGTTCTCATTCTGTCAAATTGACTTTCATCAGCCCCCTTTTCCAGCCGGTTGGGTGCAGTCTGGTTGCTTACCCCGTTTACTAGTGAGGAGGGGAGTCCATGGTCAGCAGTCCCCCTCGTTCCACCAGCCAAACCCTCATCCACTGAAGTCATCCACTCGCCCCGTTCACCAGGGGATAAGTCCGCTGTCTTTGCTCGTGCACACGCAGACACACACTCTCTCACAATACAGGTGTTCCCTTCAAAGGCAGCAGGAGAGGGAGGAGGAAGCGTCGGGATAGTCCAAAGGGTGAGTCCCTGTTTATGGTATAATCCAAAGAGAGGCAAGGAAGCAGAGCAGGATCGTTCACTTTAAAAAAAACAGCACCGGCTGCCTGGCTTCTGTGAGAGACTGTCTCACTCTCTCTCTCTCTCTCTCTCGCTCTCTCTCACACCCGCTCACACACACACACACTCACAGAAAACACAAGCACAGACTCTGGACCTCACACACTCACACTCTTTCCCTCTCTCGCTTACTGGTTTGCCGGCTGACTTGCATTCACACACAGAGCTCAGATCAGGCAACAGTTGTTGAATTCATGGCCCCTCCTCCTCCCTTCCCTCCTTCCCCTTTGCGGGTGGTTGCTAGGCAACTAGCTTCTGTGGGCGGGGTTTGCGAGAGTCCTCACATTGCTGCACACTCTGCTCCCTGCTGCCGCCCACTCAGGCTATATTTGCATATGAAGTCCTGCCTGCCTCTGTGTTGTGTCCCTGCTGTAGAGAGGTTAGAGCCTGTGTGGGCTGAGGAGAGCAGGGAGGAGGGGATTGTTGTCACTTTAACCCAAACAGTTTGTCTTCAGTGATGCAGCAGATTGAACAAGACGGGTCGGAGAGAAAAGAGACGCACAAAAAAAGAACAGAAAAGGGGGTGGAGGAGTCAGAGAGAAGGGGAGAGGTTTGGGCAAAGTAGCCAAAGACATTTATTGTTAATGTCACTCAGTGGAAGCAGTCAAATCAGTCAAGAAGCAATTTCTATCTGCAGTGTAAAAACACCAATAAAGCTGGACCAAAATATGTTACAGCGGTGTCCAAGTATTTTAGTTATAACCAACTGATCAATTGGTAAAGATAACTTGTTGCTCATTAGCTTTTTTTAGGTGAAATGCTGTCCATGCATGGATTTTGTTCACAATCAAGTTAGCTACACTAGGAGCGAGAATGGACACAGAGTATTGGAAAAACTTTTCAGATCTGACTGTACGCTGTAGATATCTATTAAAAAATGATAGCTGAACCTCTGCTCAAAACACTAGATGATGAGACTACTCTGGCTGCAGACAGAGAACAAAACACATCCTAAAACAAAAAAGACTTCAAACTAGAAATTCTATTGTTTCATGAAGAAGCTGTTTTTATAGATTCACAGGGGGCAAATGTGAGAGTTTTATCAATAAAAATCTGTAAAAAGTTTTTGTTTGCTTACGAAACAATCTGAAACTTATACTAAGGTTTCTCTTGTCATAAAGACAATTAGCAGAAAGGTTAAAATCTCTGAGAAACACTGGTGGAGGTAGGTGTAAGACAAGTTGATGAAATGGATGCTAAAGAATTGGTCCAATTTTATTTGTCCACAGCATAGATTTCTAATGAGTGATTAGGGCTGGGCGATAAGGCCTCAAATCAATATCACGATATATTGAGCAGTTCACCTCAATAACGATAAATGGACGATAACTACTCCACAAGCTGCTCAAGCCCCCCCCAGATTAACTTCGTCTACTTCAGCCGCTACAACTTTTGAACCGCAAGAGAACAAGACTTATGGTACATATGCACAGGGAAAAATTAACTAGAGAGTAACTGTTAGGGTTGGGTGAAAAAAATGAAAATTTACTTATACTGAAATTTACGACAATAACTGATGTCATTTTGCCCATACTGGTGTCAAAAAAAAAGTTGGTTTTAGATGTGTGTAGGTAGGCTATGGTATCATGTCCCTTTTAAGACGCTGTACTACATCAGAGATGACGTGACTCCACCCCATTCAGTCCGTAAAAAAGAGGGAGAGACAGGTGAGAAGATGGAGGACGGTTTAAAAGTTGTAGCAGCTGAAGTAGACGAAGTTAATGTGGGAGGGGGTGAGCAGCTTGTGGAGTTCCTTATTTCTTCCCAATATATTCAGCAAAGCTTCTCCATATTTTTAAATAATTTCACAGACCTTAAACATTCGGCATAAGCACACGACTTATTCCTCTAAGAGAAGTTTGAAATAAACGTAGAGAGTGGGCTCTTCACAGTGTTTATCATTATTCCTCTTTCAGCTCTTATCTCAGCTCTGTCGACCGCCGGGCATTTCAATCATTCTTTCAGCTGCCGGTCCAAGCTTTACTACCCAACCCGTATCTTTAAATTGTGCCTATTTCAGTCAGAGTCTGACCTGGCTCTCTTATCCGAAAACAAAATAAAAGACAGCGCTGGAAAGGCCTGGGTTTCCAATTAAAGTTTTTAAAAACATGTGGTGCCTCCCAGTTCTATAAGATATTTTGAATTAAAAATAATCGACCTTATTATTATTGAGAGTCTATCGTGTTACAAAAATGAGTGAGGATTTTTTACTTTAATGTCTCACATAATTTCTTCAAAAATTCCACCAACTGTACTCTGATATATTCTCTACAAGGATAACTAGATGACCTGGTTTCATTTGAGCTGCATGCCATGGGTACATGTAGTTCAAGGAGGAGCAAAACCACATGTAATATGCATGCACTACCTGTGCTCTGTTTTGCACAGAAGAGTGCACACCTTGTGGAAGAGGAGCTTCACTGTTAATGTTCATTGTAAAATCACACAAGTGTCTTTTGAACACAAAAGTAGTACAAAGCGTGTTATGGGATAGAGGGAAAAACACAATTAGATAACATTCTGTGTTTGACTGAAAACATCTTATGATCGTACGACATCCCTATCATCATCTAAGAACTTCCCTGTCTCTCATGCTGCTGTTGTCCTACTTATATTTAAAAGAAGGTGGTACCTCGGCCAACACATAATCCTGCTAAAATTACAAGAAAATGTCGGTGAACTTATTGCCTCTCTGCACTCTCCCTCCTTCCCTCCCTCTCTCCTCTGCTTGATCGCTTCAGTGTTAATCTCATGAGTCATACTTTGCTTACTGCTCAAGTCCTGATGCTCCATGTAAGTGCTTTTGTGTTGATGGGGTAATGAGGCAAAAAATAAAAAGATGAGGAGGAGAGTGATATGATGCCAAATAAAACCTTATTATGTGGAAAGGAATGCACCCTTCTTGTAGTCTCCTTTCCCTCTCCCTGTCTCCCTCTCCTTCTCCGTCACTTCTCAAGGATGTTGGCCACGGCTCAGCCAATAGCCTGAGGCTATTTGTTTATGTGCAATTTGTTGGAGGGCTGGCCTCTACCCCTTTTCAAAGAAGCCATTTACAATTCTATTCATGTCTACCTGCCTCATTCAGACAGTAGCACATAGCTATGAAACAAGAGCTACTTTTTTTAACCACAAGCTTTCACAAAGTGTTAACACTGTTATGTAAATGCCAATGAGAAAAAGGGAAGACATCATGACAATAGTTCCCGTTGTGTTAGGGATGAAGCTGAGAGCCAAAGAGCAGGTTATGTTTGAGAATCCATATCATACTCCACAAACACACGCATCTTCAAATGTCCAGTGTTAAAATCCTGCACACAAACAAAAAAACATTAAAAACACAAACCTAACAAATGTGAGTGTTGCAGAGTTCAGCTGAAACAGCTCTGTGGGGACGCTCAACCAGCTGCCGGGGGTTCGCAATGCAGCAAGACGAATGATAGAGAGGACGAGGGTAGGAGGAGAGATAGATCAAGCGAGAGAGAGAGGAGATAGAGAAGGCCTGCAGACTAAACAACAGAAAGAGGGAGAGAGAGGAGAGCAGAAGGAGCTTTAGAAAAACAAACGAGGGATGCTCTTCAGGGGCAGTGGGTTGGTAGGCTGCTTATTTAGGCCAGGCACCGTGAATGCCAACAGCTCTGCTGCTACTCTTGTATACGTGCAGACTTTAAACAAACGACAGAGACACTGCAAATTTAGGTGCATAAATTTGCATGTGATTTCCACATACAGTATATGATACATTGCCACACGTCATCTCAATGTCTTGTTTGACCTCATTTCAAACCCTTTGGCCATCAGCGCTCCCATTCCTGCTCTGGCCTAACATTACCTTGTTTTCAGTGCCGAGAACTGCACAGCATGCTTGATTCCTGCACCACATAATTACAGACCCACCAGTTTTAAAAATGCCATGGATGAGACAACTGGAACAGTATAGTGACACATTCATAGATCAAATTTATACAGATCTTTAATCAGTTACTAACCTCTCATTACGCTTTAGCTACCATGTCTAACCTCAATCATTATATAGGGTTGAGAGGAGCATATTTGAGACAGAGATCTATTACAGAGCCTGAAACCTGACAACACGCAAGAACTAACTGCACTACTTTGTAAAATTCACCACGATGACAATGAAGGCAGCAGAGGCGTTGAGAGGATGGGGTCATTGAAAGTTTAGGCAAGCAATTAAGCGAGTGAGACCAAAAGGCCTGAAATCTACAGAATCATTTTTAGTGCTATCTCGAGTTTGCTGGTGTTGACAGAAAAAGTGTGCCCATGAATAAATAAGATTGAGGGCGTGTGATTGAAAATACAGGACAAACACAACCGTTTTTTAGGAAGGAGATGAAAAATACATGTGTGCATCATTAAAGTTTAAATTTTGTGTTACACTAACCCACTACACTACATCAGGAGGAGAAAGACACGTGCATACAACCAGATAAACCCTAAAGTGAAACACTGATATATGAATACTGATTTTTGAAGAACAACAGCAGTTCTTTATAAAATAAGAGTTATAAAAAAAATCACCATGTTGATGTTTAACAAAAGCGAGATCCAATTAATTGATTAAGTGCATAATATATTTTCTACAGATGTAATTCAGCCTAAGTACGTCAAAGATCAGCAGCTTTCTCCTGCACACGTCTATCTATGTCAGTGATAGCTGAAATATGAGTGAAACCAGGCTACTGGGTCAGTCATGCCTGCAGGGAAAGGATCACACTCAAAAAACTGAAGAGGTATTGATTACTGTTCACATGGTGAGAACACATGTGGGACATAATCTGGATTGTGGTTATAAATAACAGATGTGTATCAGAGGGGGACAATGATACAGATATTTGGAGGAGTTGGCATGCACAGGTTAGGATGGTATTCAAATAATGCGTCATCAGATTTTATATAGAAACCCTCTTTACATTGGATACATCATTCATTCACTCACACAGTCACACCCTGGTGGTGGTAAACTACCTTAGTAGTCACAGCTGTCCTGGGGCGGACTGATGGAAACGTGGCTGCCAGTTTGCACCAACAGCCGCTCCAACCACCACCAAACATCACTCACAATTATACACCAGTGGGGGACACACACACTGGGAGAAAAGCGGGTTAAGTGTCTTGCCCAAGGACTAAACATACTGGGGATAGGGGGGAATCGAACCGCCGACCTTCCAGTTATTGGATGACTGCTCTACCTCCTCAGCTACTGCCGCCCCAAATGAAACATGACAGTGTTTCAAAGGAATATTTTCAAAAATTTGCCTAGAAAAATGAATGTTTTCGTAGCTACTATGGTCAACCGAATGATGTAGGGCTGGGCGATAAATGTCATTTTGCCCATATCTGTATATTTGGTGTCAAATACATGAATAAAAGTTGGTTTTGGATGTGTGTAGGTAGGCTATGGTCTCATGTCCCTTTAAGATGCTGACCTACATCAGAGACGTGACTCCGTAACAAAGAGGGAAAGACAGGTGAGGAGATGGAGGACGGTTCAGAAGTTGTAGCGGCTGCATCAGAGGTGAACTGCTCAATATATCTTGATAATGATTTGAGGCCTTATCGCCAAGCCCTAGTATGATGCAGTAGTCCTATATCACCTGGAGAGTTTTGCTTTTTGAGTGAAAATTTTGACCCAAAATTTAAAGTTAGAGACACAGAGATGCATATAATCTGGATGCATAATATTCCAATGCACACAAACACATGTTAGTTAACATGCTTTACTGTTGAAGTTGTCCAAGTGGGACTATATCTTGGCAGATGGATGGCATAAACAAGAAGGAGATGTACTTTGGTTTTCTACTTTGTACACAAAATAGGCTATGGAGATCTGTTAGCTTCATTTAGAGCAACAAAAACCTGTTAATTAACAAATACGATGTAAGTTTCTTCCAACTTACGTCTAAGCTTTCTACCTTTGCAAATTGAAGCCCTCTAGTTGTCTCATTTCATGTCTAAGTGTCTTCTCAAGAAAAAAGATATCACGGGTAGAAAAGGGATGTGATCAACACACATAGTCTCCTGTGTCTGTGTGCTGAGCAGGCTGGACCAACAAGTGATTGACAGCAGATCAAAGCCTGGTAATCAATGCACCATCCATCTGTCAAATCACTACCAGACAACTGGGACAGAGGGCTCAATGAGGAGGTGGGAAAATGAAAGACAGAGACAGGCCTGATTACAAACCGAGACGAGATGAGGAAAGAGAGAGAGAGAGCGGCAAAAAGAGAAATAATGAAAAGAGACGTGCGTTTAGAGGTTACAACATCATTCAGAAGTTTCTTTAAAACTTGAACCATTTTGTTCAACTCCTCTTTGTATTTGTAGGTCAGGGCTGAAGAAGAAGTGCTGCAGAGCGTCAGGAGGATGTTCAGCTTGAAGTAGCAGATTTTACTTCCTCTATTAAAAGGTTACAGGGGTTAGTAGTGTGAGCTGCACCAAAACAATTCAACTAGACAGCAGACGCTAATTAACTTGACAGACAGAAAGAAACACACTGGACAATAAGAGAAGTTACTAAGCAAGGTCACAGAATGTAAATGCACCCAGAGAGAAGACAAACAAACAGAAGATAGGTAAGCAAATAAGGCACACTGGGTTTGTGAGGCCACTATTCAGAGTAACTGTATTTCAAGGCCTCGCCATAGCTGTAATATTTCATAAATAATGATCCTGCCGGGAGTTTTTACTGCTGTTTCACGTAAACACTGCTGCCATTTCTTCACTTTATAGCTCTTCACAGCAGTTTGCAAAAAGCAACAGGAGGCATACTGAACTAAAACACAACCACGACATAAAATAACACCTTTACAAGCACAAGAACATTGACACTAAATATTTCCTTTTTTTCACTCACGGTTCTCTTTCCTGTGTAAAAAGGAATTGGAGCTGACAGTGATGTTACAGTGTGGTTAAAGTGTGAGTGTGACACCCCTGTTGACGCACCTGTTGAAACAGTTCATGCAAGCGTGAACTTCCTTTATGGCCGCATTGTAAACCTGCAGAGATGGAGGCGACGTTTACATGTGAAACTACCCCTTTGACTCGCCACATTTACTGTTGACCTGTCTGTTTCCTCATAGCTGAAACAATGCAGTGTAAAAAAAACAAAACAAAACATCACAATAGGAGAATCTAGAAAGCAAAAGATGCCCATAATTAATTTGTTTTCCTCATGTGAACAATGGATAACTGTAGCTCTAAAATGCTAATGCTTGGAGAGAGTACACTACACTCTTTGTTCTGATTTTTTGCAGCCAAACTTTATTGACAACTATTTTTATTTTAATTTGCATTAAACTGTGAAATACTATCTTTCTTCAACAATGCAATCTCTTACAAGTTCATGGTAATTTCAAGTCAGTTTTGCAACTCAACCCCTCGAGTGTGATGCCATATCTCCCACTGCGAGTAGGACTGTGTATATCTGTTGTTTATGAGAGGAGGGAGACAGAGGGAGCGATAAAGGGGAGAAGGAGGAGGCAGCCATCCAGCACTGAGCTCCTGTGACAGCTTCTCTATTCAGTCCTAACATCACAGGACCATCAGCGACCTAATTAAACAAATAGAAAGAGAAAGAGAGTGCAGAAAAGAGAGAGAACTGAGAAAGTAAAAGTGGAAGAAAATAGACGAATTGGTGAACTGATTTGAAAGCTAGTTGGTGAGAAAAACTCAAAGAAAATGGAGGAAAAAACTGTAAGGAAAGGGAAGAAATAAGAGGATCTAAAGAGCTGGTGGAAAAAAAAATCAATGGTTAAACCAGGCATGGCGTATCAGGGAAGAGTGCATTGCTTTTTACACTGGCCTTCAGCTGCTTATGAATAAATGTTGACTCTGATTGGGGGGAGAGGTTAGAGGCAGTAACAGTGCAGTAAGAAATGCAGTGTTTCCGCTCCAAGTAGAGGAGATAAGGTCTGGGCACAAATTATGGATAATGAGCCAGACGGATGGACAGAGCTTTTTGAAAACCTCCAGCAGCAGCCGAGGGATAAAACAGCAGCGAGAGATGACAGCAATTTACTGGAGGAGAGACAGAAAGTAAGAGGGAGAGGGTTAATTGTTTTATTTAATAATACCCAGACCAAACAGATGGTACAGGGGTAATGTGTTTTCCTACCACTGCAAAGACCTAAAAAGGGGTTTGATTTTCTTTCCCTTACAGGCCAGAAGTGGAGCATGAAAAGAAAAATAGACTCTGCAGAAGACCAAAGCCAGACTGAAGCTGCTTGTACACATAGAAAACTAAAGACAACTCTCAGGTTGTTAAGGTCTAGGTGACTTTTTTGGACTTCCTCACAAGTCTCTTGGTGGAGCATGCAGGTGGAGGACTTCTCTCTGATAGAGAAAGGTGACAGCTGATTGAAATGATCGCCAATAAACGAACGACCGTCAGACCTTACTTGTTTTTGAAAGAGTTTAGCATGTTCAAGTTTTAAGGAGTTTTAAGTAAGTAATTGTGCAATACAACTGTGATCAAAATATCAATCAAAATGAGCGTATGAATGGAAATTCACATTCTGACACACAAACTGACCTACAAGTTCCCTAAATAAGCTAAACTCAGGATCACAATGTCGGCAGGACAAGATGTCAATTTGGTTTGTAGAGTGTGGTAAACATTAGCAGTGCTAATAGGGCTGGGCAATATGGCTTTAAATCAATATCACGATATATTGGGCAATTCACTTCGATAACGATACATGGACGATAACTACTCCACAAGCTGCTCACCCCCTCCCACAACTTCGTTTACTTCAGCCGCCGCTCCAGCCACTACAACTTTTGAACCGTCCTCCATCTCTTCACCTGTCTTTCCCTCTTTGTTACAGACCTGATGGAGAGGAGTCACGTCTTCAACTTTTATTTATTTTTATTTTTTTGACACAAAATATATTGACATGGTAATGACGTTGGTTATTGCCGTAAATTTCAGCACTGGTAAATTTTCAGTTTATCGCCCAGCCCTACCTGCTAACACCTCCAAGCCATCATGCCTGTGCTGGATATTACTCCAGATGACTGGTAATATGCCAGGCTCCATGCAACTTTCTGTCCATTACCAGATCACAAATACAAAGAAAAAGCTATATGATGAGATGCTTGTTTACATCCAAGTACAAGAGATTTATAGAATCACTCAGAAGGGTGAGGACAAGCAGGGAAAGATACCAGACCATAATTTCAAAGGACACACTGCCCCAGCGGCAATTTACAGCATTAGTTTTATTAATTTTTTCTTCTTCCCATAAGTTTTCCTAAATGTCTACTTTGAACTTAGGGCAGAAAATACAGATTCTCCATATCTGACAAGAGTTAACTACCTGGATGAGGCAGAAGCAAAATAACTCACCAGCCACAAGGACACATAGAGGGTAAAAAATAAACCAACCCCTATCTGACTGTGCATGGGTAAGTATGAGAAAAAACGTAAATAGATGTGCAAATTCATGTTTGTCAGTGCAAGTGTGTGTGTGCGTGTGTGTGTGTGCGTGTGTATGTGTGCGTAATAGCCCATGTGTTTCATGCTCTCTGCCCAGATGCTGCTGGCAGGAGGTGACCTCTGTCTAACAGACGGTCTGAACCTGTGGCAACATGACATACACTTGAGTGCACACTCACACACGCACAGACGCACACACACACACTCACACAGACAAACACACACATAAGGAGAGGGTAAAATCTTGCTCAAAGTCAGACTGAGGTTGTGCAAACTTACACTAGATCTAGTTAAAGAGGAACAACAGAAATAACTGTGAAACCTCCTACCTCAGCCTCCTAACCCTGGACGTTCTTAAATTCACCTCACAACAACACCTCCAGCTTCAATTGTAACATAATTGAATATTCAGCGTTACATCTTTTAATGTAGGTGTCTGATAATGGGTCTCAGATTTAAATACATGCTATGTCATTATTGTGGGACTGTCTGAGGCAATAAAACACTAGTGGACTGGGTCTTTTTCCAGATGTTTGAAAGAGAATTACTTGCACGTTTCTGTTTGAACTGTTGCTGTGCAGTACGACAAGAAAAGAAAAGTAGGAAGATGTAGTGACTGACAACATGAAAACAGAAAAGGATATCTATGCAAAAATAAACAAGACTAAGACAGAACATGTAAATGTCCAGTATATAAAAATGGAAAAAAGTAACAGAGACAAGAAATGTAAAGAGAAGGGATCTTAGAGTGAATGAGTGATGTTTCTGTTCATTAGCAGTCCAGATTTATAGCCAGAGAGTTACAGGATAATCATGTCTGCTCCGTGTGTCCTTGACTGTTATTGGAGGGACTCTGCTGCGCCTTGTCTCTATTCCAGACAGTGTGTGTGTGCGTGCCTCTGTGAGTGTATGTGTGCGTGCCTCTGTGAGTGTATTTGTGCGTGCCTGTGTGTGTGTGTGTATGTGTCTGTGTTTCTATGAAAGTCTTTCAGAAGTTTAATTAACCAACTGAGCCGCAGACATGGGTGCCAAAAAACTGTGAGGCAGTAATGTTTGTGCTCCTCCGAATAAACAAAATATAATTCCCTTCCCTTCCAATCAACCTATTGTTTGTGCTTTTTCTAATTCTGGGAATCTGATGTAAAACTGAGACAATGGAAAACGCAACCAATGCCAGACTCTGCATCCAGCATTTTAAATGGCTTATTTTTTGGTGAATGAAAATGAGGGATGCAAAAAGGAGGAAATAGCCCTCGAGATTTTTTTTTTTTCGTTACAGCAACATGCACCTTTCCTAGTGTTTACCAGGATGTTAAATACATTTCTTCATTGGTTATATCAATCAATCGTCTCTACTTGAACAGTGTGGGAAAAATTTTGCAACTCCACAATATTGGGTTGACTGGCTGCAGCAGTGTGATTGATTGAGCATGTTTTTTTCCACAGAGCTGCATTAGGTTTACACTTGAACACACATGGGCAGTGTTTCATGGCAGAGATGGACACATGCATCACAGATAAGTCTTAATAGTCGTACCGTTGCAATATTTTTGGTTTTTATTTTGTTGAATTCTGGATTTGTTCCTTGTGTGGAGTCTGTTTGTCCTCTTTTCACAGAGATTGGGTGGTTCCCTCCTGCACTCGCTCTCCCTGCACACTCACACCTGCACACAATCACTGCAATCACCAGCAGCTCTTCAGCTCTACTCAGAAGCCTCTCCACTGCCAGATTGTTCCTGCATCTCACACAGTACATTAGCCGAGGTACCTTGAGTGTTTTGCTGCTAGTTGAAAATGCCGACTTCTGTGTGTTTTACCTGTGACTACAGCTGTTTGTTTGGCCTTTTCCAGCACAGTTTTTCCAGCAGAGAGTCTGAAGAAGTAGAATTTTAATCAACAACAAATGACCAACACACATCCCACCACTGTACCAAACTCCTGGCTAACTCTACCTGTTTTTATTTCAAACACCTGACATGTTGTCAGTCTGAGTATCCTTCACTGGTTGGGATACTTTGACAGCTCAGCAGCTCCAGTGCAAGCAGCTTGTTCTTGTGAAACAGAATCTAAGAATTCCCACTAATAGTCAGTAAATGTAACTCAATAGAAGGTTTATAAACTCAAACATTTTTTGATTAAAGGTCATATAATAATTTACTAAATTATACTAAAACCAAAACAAACCTGAAATAGGCACCTTCTAGGTTACAACATGAGATTTTGAATTTAATTGTGATGTCAAGAATCAAAATCAAATTGAGTCCCACTGAATCAAACTGAATTTTCAGGTTTTTCAGTTATTTTCTTTGTGAATTTGGGGGCAAAATAAAGTAGAGTGACTGTAAAATTAAAAATAAAATGACAATGATGCAATGTTTCCCTCTAACCTGTCACAAAAATAGTACAAATCTTTCAAGATTTTTCAAGATTTGACATTTCCTACATATATGGCTTTCAAATTCTTGGGTAGCATAACTTGATTTTTTTTTTAATTATTATTTCTATGGTCTGTGAACCCATTATGTCTCCTTTTTTTTGGCAAAAAGACCCACACACAACTATTGCTTATTTCCCGACTCATCATCTCCACTTCACTCTTTTCTTCTGATTTCCTCTGCACATCGAGCACAGACTGGTCACTGATGTAAAAATGAGGTCTGATGAGTGTCACCTTCATTAAAAAGCCCTGTCACTCACATCCACAGGCTAAGTGGCTCCATCATTAATAAATTAGATAAAGGTGCAGCTTCTGTTCTCTCTCTCCATCCACCTCTTATCATTCTTTTGTTATCCCTTTGTTTTTCTTCTCTATTCCTCTTTCATATCTCTCCAGACTCTCTACATTTTTCTCCGCTCTTATCTCTGTCCAAACTCTCATTCCTGCACATCCATCAGGTCACACTTGACTCGCTGCATCCCATCTATCTTTCCTTCTACCGCTATTGCCACACATTTAACATCTTCTTTTTTTTAATCCTCCAACTCCTTTATGTCATTATTTTTCTTTTCTCCTCTCTTGCTATGATAGGTGTAGATAAAGCTTATGGTGTTCACATACATTCTTCCTTTACTTAACTTCTCTAAGATGTCTCAGAGTCTAAATGCCATAATTAGAGCTGGGCGATAAACCGAAAATTTGCGACAATAACTGACGTCATTTTGCCCATGTCAATATATTTGGTGTCAAAAAAAATAAATAAAATAAAGGTTGGTTTTGGATGTGTGTAGGTAGGCTATGGTCTCATGTCCCTTCAAGACGCTGTCCTATGTCTGAGACGTGACTCCACCCCATCCAGCCCGTAACAAAGAGGGAAAGACAGGTGAGGAGATGGAGGACGGTTCAAAAGTTGGAGTGGTGGCTGAAGTAGACGAAGTTAATGGGAGGGGATTAGCAGCTTGTGGAGTAGTTATCGCAAATTCATCATTATCGAGGTCAACTGCTCAATATATCGTGATATTGATTTGAGGCCATATCGCCCAGCCCTAGCCTTCAATGTAATTGACAAACAAACTAAATTTTGCTTTAGGCTTTAAGTGCTACAGTTAGGTAAGTCACATACTATCCCTGCACCACAAACCAAACCAGGAATACTACAGTCGTGTAATTCTTCAATTTATATAGTAGCTAAAGCTGGAGTCAAGGGATATTTACCACAATATTATAAATAGTTAAAATATTTATGTTATCTTTAAGTAAAATACCACCCTAGGTTAGTATTTTAAAACTGACTTATTTCACTCATTTCTGGCTTTAGCCCTTTTGAAAGCTGTCTAATATGAAATTCCAAATATGAGCTGAGACAAGAGCGGATTAGGCCTGGACGATATAGAAAAAAAGCATATCGATAAAAAATAAATCATATTGATCGATATCGATAATTATCGATATAATTATTATTTAACATATATTTTAATTGCAGCCCTGGATGTTTTATGCTATTGCTTAATGACCTACTTTTAATAAAGAACACACAAGCACTGAATTCAAATTCAAACCTTTATTTAACCACCTTTTTTATTTTACGACAACTGAAAGTTTTTTAAAAAAGAACTAAAAAAAAAAAGAAATCAACTTAAGTGGCCTGAGTGACGTCAGTAAATACTGACAAACATAAAGACTAAAGTGACCAGAAAATCTGATAAATAAATATTTAAATAGTGTTTTGATGAAAATAAACAAAACAAACAAATATATAAATAAACAGAATAGCTTTAGGTGGGAATAGCATACTACCAGTTTTAACTGTGTGGGAAACTGCCCACAGCCTGGTGTCTGAACACTGAAATATTTCTCCCGGGGTCGGGAGATTTATTTTTTTTAATTATCATGTGATTGACTTAATTCACAAACTAAGCACGAGAAGCAGGACTTATCCACGCCGGTGTTGTGTCGTAGAATGCACCCCTGCCGAATGCACCCCCTGCTAGTAGCCATGATCCAAATACTCGCGTCTTTGTAAAATATGAGCTCATTTTCTTCCACTTTAAGAAGCTAATGAGTGGACGGGAACGTATTTCCTCCGCACCCTTCTCACCTTTTCAACCCCTGACCCATTTTCATGCCTGAAGCGCTGTGTTTGAGAAATACTTGCGGCCGGGCACTTCATATCGCGGGTCGAGAGTGGCTAGAAGCTGGTCGAAGCCAGGCTTTTCAACGGTAGTTATTGGCAGTATGTCCCTCGCTATGGAGCATGTTACTGCATGGGTGATGTCCTTATGCCGCTCGGACGCTTTGTCGTATTTTGGCAAGAAACGAAGTCCAGTTTGGTCTGCTTCACATGCTTTGTGCTGGTGCTGGCAGCGGTTCCAGAGGATTCCTCCGACGATGACGTGGAGCCGCGGCGCGGCCGACACAGCTCGTACTCCTGCGGGTGCGATCGGTTTAGATGGTAAAACAAGTTGGTTGTGTTACCAGACTTCGTTTTTACTAATTCTCTGCAAATTTTGCAAACGACCGCTGTTCGCTTTTTGTCAGACTTCTAAAAACCAAAACATTGCCATGCTGGTGAACTACTGAAACCTTTTTTCGGGACAATGTCCTCTGCTTCTCCTTGCTGTATCATTTTTTCTAATACACGTGCTGTCTGTTGTGGTTTGATAGGGGCTGGGCTTGGTGCCGTAGCGTACCTGGGTCTGCGTTTGTGATTGGTTGGGAGGAAGTAATGACTGTAGTAAAAGCTACATGATAGGCTATGATGAAAAAGAAAGGGAAACTGTGTTTTTCTATCGAACTTTTTATCGACCCGTTTTTTTTCTATTGCACCACACGTCTATCGATCGATATATATTGTTATCGAATTATCGTCCAGCACTAGAGCGGATCATTACGAGATGTCACAGTGCAAAGGCACTGCCAGCACTGTCCCCTGATCACAAGAATTATGGTAAATCTCAAAGACAGCCTGTCATAATGTCCCATCAGATCACATTATACCAGATGTGGCGTCTCATATCTTCAGATTTCCATGGCTGTCAGCAGGTTTATCAGTCAACAGTGGATTTTTTTTTAACAGTCACAAAGTTCTCTGTGTTAGTCAAGCAAATTCAAAACATTAAAAAAATAAAAATACAAGACACTTAGTCGGAAGCTACTGTTTCCCTCAATAGAGACGTTCTTATCTTAAAGGGATATTCTGCTGTAAATTTAAGTCAGGGTCAAACACACCGTAACATCGAGTTAGACACCTTTTCGAGAGATGAATGTTGCCGACTGTTTGCTTCTCTAGTTATACCAACTTTAGTAAGAACCGTACAATAGCAATACACAGCGGTCTACGTCTCCAAAACCTCAACCAAAACGCCACTCTATAGCCACAAATAATGCTCAGAACAGCACCTAGCTTCATCAACAGTACATATAGGGTCTCAGCCCAGCCAACAAACATCTTTCTAGCTTTGCCTGGTTTCTTAAGCAAAGAGACTAAATACAACTCACCCACTCTCCTCCAGCAGCCACTTGTTTGTGGGGGAGCCCTGACGAGTCGATCACAGAGTGCAGCAGAGTTTCGCAGCTGAAGGAAGAACATTTATGATTATTACTTCATGGCAATGCAATCAGAGTTCTTCTGTATCTTGAATGTGCACTGCAGATGCGGTAGTTCTTCTGCCTTAGCGTCTCGGTCTGATTGCATTTCCATGAAGTAATAATCATAAATTCTCCGTTGCACTTGGTGATCGACTCGTCTTTAATGTTCTTGTTACAGCAGCCTCTGGTTTCACCCCTAATCACCACAATTTTTGCTGCATGTATTGCCCGACTCTCTACTCCTCACACTTCCTGTATTTCTTCTGCTGTCCTTTATTTGAAAGCGAAGTCAGTGCAGTCATTGGTTATTAATGAAGTTTCAACTCTTGTGACTGTCCTTGCAGAGCTTTCAGTGTTGCGACCACGCCATCGAACAAGCCCAGGATGGAACTTGAGAGGCAGACGGCTACATGAAGTTTTTATTTTTCATGTTTCAAACAAAATATTACTAGTTTTCCCATTTGAATTTTCAACTTTAAAAAAGATACTTGAACATAAATCCAATTACAGAATATTTTTTGATAGACAGACATCACTCCCAAATGCACAATTATATGAACATATAATATATTCTCTGTTTAAAAACTAATTTAGCCTTAAAGTTAATTGGCCGCTTCACCGGTGCAGACTTATTGAGAGTCATCATGAGGAAATATTCATGTTGCAGCCAGTGATAAAGATGTTCCCTGCAATATAATCACACTGATCTTCCCCGTGCTTTTTGGAAACAATAGCCATTGTAGTGAAGCTCTTTGTGTCTTGCTGGTTTTGTTTTACTTCCCTTTGTTTGACTTTGATATCACTCTTTCATGTTCGGTTTGATTTTTAACTCCCAGGCTTACTTTGCTCCCATCTCACCTTTTTTAATCAGATCATAAAATGAGTGCAGAGGCCGGCAGAGCAATCTCCTCCTCACCGTTCATCTGAAGCGCTAACGTGGAGGGATGGAGAAAAGGAGAAAACGGAATAATGAAAAAGGGGGAAAGATTGGCAAATCAAAAGGACAGAAAAGCAAGATGTAGACAAGCAAGGGGAGTATTGAGAGGATATCAGCAAGAGAAATAAACCAATGGATGAAAGAGAATCCCCCAAAATAAATGAGAAAAGTGAAGTAAAAACAGCAGAAGAGGGCTAGAGTGATGGGTTATTTATAAAAGCAAGAGATTTGCTCTCAACAGGTGCACATATGAAACAGGATGGTGAACAAAACTAGAGCAGAGAATGAAAAATAGAGATGAAGGTGAGAGGATGGTGACTGACCCTACTTCTGCAGCTGTAATACACATGAAAGTAATCTCTGTCGATGACCCAGGGAGGATGTGTGACAAGCTTTAAAGAGGGGGATAGTTTGAGAGGAAGAGAGCACAGATGATTCCTCAAACCTGCTGGAAAAACCCCAAGGAGAAAAACATTAACATCTCTCCATGACAGGACAAGTCATGTTTGAATTATTGATTATTTTTCTGCAGAAGCGGGGGAAATCTGGGCCAAACACAGATTTTCAGGATCAGGTTCAGTTAGGTTTTTGGCTGGAAAAGGAGCGCTGTACGCAAGTGGTAAACACATCTGTTAACTTAAGGTCTAAAGTGTCTCTCGTGAAGAAATGTTTAATGTGAGTATGTACTCTAATGCATTTATCTGTGTTTCAACAACTGAGAAGGGCTTACATTTTTTAATCTATTAGCCCCCTGTCAAAGTCAGAGGTTAAAACAGGGATACACACTTCTACTTCATCACTATCATCACATTTAAGCCTCTGTATAAATGTTTCTTGACAGATTAATTAAGTTTATTATGTGTTAAATACTTGATACCCAATAACAAAAGGTACTTGAATCTCAGTAGCATTAGATTAGTAACCATTAGAGGAGAAATGTTAGTTTCCATATCAGGCTGGTTTTAAGAGCTTGGAGATAATGACAGATATGATACCAGCCTGGAGAGCAACTCGACCCCAAACATCTCTGATGGTAAAAAAGTGGAGAGCGAGCCTGTTGTGTATTAGACATTAGGGCTGGGCGATGAACCGTAAATTTACTGATACTGAAATTTACTACAATAACAAGGTCATTTTGCCCATATTGGTTTATTCAGTGTCAAAAAAATAAATAGAAGTTGGTTTCAGGTGTGTGTAGGAAGGCCAGGATTTCCCCTACATGCAATTGATCGTGGCGCACCGCCACGGCTAATAAAAGCCGCCACACCTAAAAAACAAATAGTTTTTATGTTGCATAGTTCTACCTCGGACTCATAAGTATCAGCAGTGTTTCCCCTTCATTCATTCTAAATTACGTGCGCCGCTCCTGAAATTTCACATTAATCATTAATATCAATGCGCCACTAATGATTCTACTCGCACTGTGTGAGCACAACACACAACGTTATTTTCGACTTGTTTTAAGTCATCAACGAGCACATCAAATCCTGTAAGACCATCTTCCACCAATGTGAAGGGTAGCATTTAAGCTTATACACGGTCTGTATAGCGAGTAGCGCGGTTAACATAACATCAGTGCAACAGTGTAGCTCCTGGAGTGGCAAAAGAGTGGGGGTATTGTGATATTGATTGGAGGCCATATTGCCCAGCCCTATTAGATGTCATTATGTGAACTGGTGAGAGGGTTAACAGTTGTTATATGGTAATCCAAACCATTAGGGGTGATATTAGTGGCATTAATGTTTATAGTTTAATAACATTGCCTTTAAATCAACATTTTGTGTCCACTTGTTGGTACTTGTTAGAGAAAAAGACCCCTTCACTTCATGCCAGAGTCCCGCTCACTCCATCTGGATTGCAATCAGGATGAACCATGTTAGCTTAACACTCTCTCTTCCTGTGACAAGTTTAAAGTATGAATTAATAAAAATATTCAGTACTGTTCATATTTTACTCATTGCTTGCATCTGCCTTGCCTTAATGATCACACAAAGCTCAGGCTTCCCCCTAACCTCATATTTTATCTGCACGGGCCTGCAATGTATAGCTCAATGTAAAAAGAGCTGTGTAAAAATAAATGTGCATGAAAAAAAACAACAACCCACAGATTTGTAAACACGGTGTCCCCCTCCTGTGGCGCTCTTCTGGTAACATTAATTATACATGGTCACAAGACACTCAATCCTCTCTATGCAGAGACTCTTTTTTGCTTATGCTTACAAGACATGCACACTATGGAGTAGACTACCCCATGTATGTATGTGATATGTAGATGTGGAATAGTAATACTTCTTTTACAGTAGTCTGTAACTTGTTTTAACACATCATGCAGTGATGCAACTCCAGCTCTTTTTTAACTGTTGCCCACACGCTTACATAAACACAAGCACTCACATGCAGCTAAAAGCTAGATTTGTCATAATCCTTCGACATTACCACCAGTGCCAACCATCACAAATATCAACAGATAGGCTGCATTATTACGCATACACCAACAGTGTGATATACAGCCAACTGTCCTCTGATCTTAAGCCCACTAAACATTACGGTATCTAAGATCCCGTTTGACACCAAGACTTAATAATTTTGTCAAAGACTTTCAAAAGGACTTTGGAAAGAGAGAATGAGTGATGGATGAGAGTGTGCCATTGCGCACAGTAGAGGAGGGAAAAGAAAAAACAACTTTTGCAACTTCATTTCTTTAGAAAGTGTGTGAAACTGTTGCAGATGGGAGTCTTCATCAAAAGAAAGTTGACGTCTAATATCAACAGCTTGCACCAACTTGCACTGAGTGCGTACCATGCACGCTCATCAAAGGATGCAGATTTCAATCTGTGCACCCAGTTTTTTTTCTTATCTGCCAACCAAACTCAGTAATATCTAGTGGGTGGATATAGTCAGTGGGTGACTGATCCTGAGATGGGCCTTTAAAATTGAAAATGTTCCCATCTCTCTCATCACAGCCTCACCAAAATGTGCTGGCTCTTCCTTGTCATCCATCAGGACCTTAAATTCTGCTAAATTGCAGATGTTTTTTTTTTTGAGACCGACTCACTTCATGCACAGCAAGACTTTTTTTCCTGCTTCGTTTCAGTGTAAGAACCCAAGCAGCCTGCAGAGAGTGCAAGCTAATAAATCCTCTCCTTATACGTCTTTAGCAATAATGAGACACCTTTAACCTTCCTGACTTTTTGTCTTTCACTCCTTCTCTATCTTCTCTCTGTGACACACACACTCAAACACACATACACACACATGCAGTCACGCTAATACACATCCCAGCAGGGTTGTGTGCCCTGGAGAGCTTCGGGATTCCTCTCTCTCTCCTTGCTATGGCAACACAACTTTACTCCAGAGCATTTTTCCCTCACAATGAGATACCAAGCGTCCAAATAGTTGAGCTTCTACGGGTCATAAATCTAATTTGAAAAAACATGCATTAAATTTTTTATCCAACCGGAGGGAAAAACACTTCTGCATTGTGACAGTGAGGTACAGGGAGTTGACCTAACGCCTCCCAGTTGACTGAAGAGATGTTAACGAAAGTGGTTGCTGGCGTAAAGAGATAGAAACCACATATCTCTTTTTACTAGAAGAGGGAAACAACTTTATAATATGAGAAAAAGAAAAAGGCTGCTGGAGAAAACTCCTAAGAGCCCACAAATGACTCAGTATTGTTGTTCTCGAAACAAACCTGGTTCCATCCAAGTCTAAACAAGGAAGCTGCTTTCTTATGCATTTCAGAGGTGAGGAGTATTTCACCCGAGGGAAACATCTGAAATGAGTGATGAATGCAATATTGTACAAAATACAATAAACAGAGCTATCAACACTTGAGGCAGCGCTCTAAAAGATGGGAGTGTTGCACTGTGCTCTACAAAAGGAGTTTAACAAAGCTATTAGCTATTATTATTACAATATTAAGCAGATCTGTAAGACACTTAAAAGACCCACTTCAGTGAAAATCATGTTTTTCTTGTTGTCTACATGTTCATATGGCATTTTTCTGATGCTACAGGACGTATCATGAGAAAAATAAGTGCGAAATAGCATTTCTGAGTATTTCTACATTCAAATTGCTGTGAATCTCTGACAGACCCAAACGGCAGGTTCAGAAACAGTGAGATTTCCTATGTAGCAAATCCAAGCTCCACTCCTGCAGCCCCGCTGGACGATCGCGGAACAAGTGTGTGCGTTTGCGGATTGCAATGCTCATAAGAAAGCTAATTATGATACCAACTTTCATCATTCCCCCAAAGACATTAGTGTCCCAGAGCTGAATAGTTCCTATGTAACCTGCTACTTCTACTACACCGGCAAACTAGGCTGCAAACTAGCATGAAGAGGAGTGTGCAGAGCAGTGCTGTCTCCGCCCACGATTCAGAGGCAAATTGCTAATGAGCTACTGGAACTCTGCAGAAGAAAAGTCCTTGAAAATGACAGGTAATGTGAATTTGGCTAAAAACTTTTAAATTTTTTGTCACAATTGAATGACCACTGATAACACTTTAAGTAGTAAAAAAAAAAAATGATAGGAGTGGGACTCTGAATTCCCAACATGTGATAGAGACACAGCCACCCAGGCTTATTCAACAACCTATATTAATGCTAAAACTAACCATCAAAATTGCCCTTATTTTAAAAAAAAAATACAAGCAACTAATTTGTAACATTTTTAAAATTTCTTGTTTCAATCAATCAATTTTATGGTCTGATATCCAGCTAAATAATAAATATTTCAGTGACAAAATGATGTATAATGAAAGCGAGTTGTATGTTAAGGTTAAACATAATTTGTTGCCATGGTTTGGATAATAGAAAAGGTTTGATTTATATGTTCTCCAGGGTTAATGTAATTGACGACTAAAAGTGTTGGCTTTTGTTTATATAAAAATATCCATCATAAGACGAGCGATTTGAAAACACTTCAAAATAACTTTTGAGAGCAATGATCACTGTGTAGAAAAAATCATTATTTACTTTCAGTATTTTTCATGAATCTATGTCTCCATGTTATTGCAAATACTTCCAAAAGCTTCAACACAAACAAAGCCATACCTGCAACTACCTGTGACAGCAAGTCTCACCTACCTGTTGCTGTGTGGAGATAATGACAAACCATGATGGATGGAAAGTAATTTTGCATAACAGCGCACACTGTCTGTTGGAGTATGAAATGGTATGACTGCCGCTACAGAAACTTATTTATAAGCTTTTTTTCAAGGGGAAGTACACAAATGAGACAGCATTTCCAAAAAACAGAAGTGCTTTGTGCTGCCTTTCAGAGAAGTACTGTGTAGGGAACGTGTTACATTTCACCAGGTCTGAATATTTCAAGAGCACTTCCCCACTTGTACAGTGAAATGTTACACTGCACCAGAGGCAGCGATGGGACTCTTCTTCACTTCTCTAAACCTGGGAGTCAGGTCAGAAGACAAAAATATCTACAGCAAAACTATTGTAGCAAACTGTACAACTACACTCTTCAACAAACACTGCACAATGAAGCTGAGTTGTGTTGTGTTTACAAAACTCTGTTGCCGAGCAAAATATCTGTGTTATTAATGTTAAAGGGAATACAATGTACCCGGTAACAAATTTCCAGGGAGACAGGCCGGGACTACCGAGACTGTCACATGTAACACCTGGGGATCAGTCCTCTTATTTAGATGTTATGTAATGATCCAATTATCTCAGCACTCCAGGAGACGAGATGGAGTCAAACAAAAGACAATATAACAACTATATAAAAAAGTAATATGCGATCAATCTAATATCTATATAATTCTTGAAAAAAATTATGTATATGATAAAATTCACAAACTTAAAACAAAGATTTTCAAGTCAAACCTAACTTTTAAATGCATTATTAAACCCATGCAGAGAATTAAATAAATTAAAGGTACAGTCATCCATGACGTCTGTTCTGATACTGATACTCAAGTGTATTATTGATGCCACTTTGCTGTTTATTGTCTGTGACTGCCACTCTGTATAAAGCAGCCTGACACTGCCACCTAGTGGTAAGGACATGACCCACAAGCAACACCAATGCTTGACTCTACACATTCCTATTGCCTCCTTGTAAAATTCATCAAACTACCAGGAAAACACAGTGTAAAAAGCCCTTTATTGAAGGGCTATTTAGGATGAGTATTAAAACATTTCTTTCACTAGTTTGCATACTGGTCGTTGGAAGTAACAGCTTATTCCAACTATCCTACAGCGTTCCTATTTGTTAAGTAATGGGACTTTTGATCATAAAAGTTATTTTTACATTACACATTATCCAATCTGCTGTGAAAACCATTGTCACACTCCTGGGGCTGACACTACCAGCTTCCCAAATGCAGATCATCATCTTGGGACAAAGGAATGTCAAAAACTCACCTTGTTGCAGCTCTCGGTAGTCTTATATGACCCTGTGATGAACTGTGCTCCATTTTTCTTTTTTGGTATTCCAGCATAACCTGCAAAGGGAAAAAAAGTTTCTGTGACTCATCACAGATTTTTTTTTTCTGAGACTTTCTGTT
Organism: Xyrichtys novacula; assembly: GCA_962446985.1. Classification (NCBI taxonomy): domain Eukaryota; kingdom Metazoa; phylum Chordata; class Actinopteri; order Labriformes; family Labridae; genus Xyrichtys; species Xyrichtys novacula. The sequence continues at coordinate 30,173,714 of OY660866.1, read as the reverse complement.
ACCTCTCCACTTTTTATCTCCCAAAGAAATAAGAAAAGAAGTAGCCTCTCTGAAAGAGCCAAATCACTGCATACCAGTGGGTCAATACCAAGATAAAAACATTAAGTGCTTTTGTGGTTAAACTTGATGAAAAGAGCAGCTAAGGGGTGTCATCTATGAAGTCTATGTATGATTTAAGAACCCAAACCCTTTCAAAGAGTCACTGTGAGAAAAAAATATTTCACCAGGAGCTGTGCACATAAAGCTGACTTCAGGTGTCACAAATAGATCAATAAATTGATCTGAATAAAACCCACCCTCGAACTTTCAACAGATTACAGTTAGATTCTCTTCAGGGAAATATCCATCAGTCAAGCAAAAAATGCTAATCTCTATTCATGACTTGCTGTCAGCCTGTCATTTGGAGCTGATTAGGTATTTAAGAGTGGGTTTTTCTAGCTTTTTCACAGATACAAAAACAGCTGTATGTTAGAGCAAAAATCAACAATTTTTGGAAACCAAAATAGTAAAGTTGTGAACCAGCAGAAAGCTAAACAATGAGCTGAAACTTGTTATAAAGTTTGTAAAGCTGAAGGATGCTGGCAGGTTTAGGTGATTATTTTCTAAAGGTCAGCATTAACGCCAACCACACATTACATATTGCAACAAAACATTTTTTCAATTGCTGTAAATACACTCAGTATTGATCAGTCTTTCCAAGGACTGATACTGTTTCAAGTAGAAGACTTAACTAGGATTTAAGATCAACTGGGTGTTATAAAAGCCTCATGAATATCATAGGTTGTACTTCTCTCACATGTTTGGTTCGAAGGATCATGAACCAGCAGCACAGTGTTTATTGACTATCTTGTTATTATTGCCTGGTCAACCCTGACAACCTCTAAACAATGCCACATTAGAAAACAGCCCCTTCCTGTGCCCTAGTTTGCTTCAGTCCACCGTTGTGGATAAAATGACCCAGTTTTAAAAGGGACTTTCTCTGAAAACAAATAAAGGAGAACTATGAATGAGGAAGTCTGATGAGGTGGCATGAATCTAACTTCATTACTTTTGGTGAAACAGGCTAGCTCTGTAACGTTCATAAAAATGGTGGGTTTATGAAAGAAGTACCTCCCCTGATGTTTCCTCATTTTTAAGTCAAAATGCTTTTAAAAATAGTGATTTGGGTTTCAAAGAAAAAGATTCGTTTATACTAAATAAACACAGTAATTTATTTACAGTGGTATCTGGATAGCTGACCCTTTTGGCTTTCTGTTGTCAGACTTGGTCTATGCACACACCTCAACACAGTATAGCTGAATTGGAGGTGTGACAGTAGTCATTTGCAATGGTTGGTTGTAGTTCTTTTAGACAGGTAGGCAAAAATTTTTTTTACAGCATAGTTGTCTAGAAAATGTAAAATCAAATACAGAATTGTCTCTGTAGTGAACAAAAAAGAATTAAAAACATTTATTGGAAATGTAACTCAAAGACAACTGCAAATAATATTGAAATGGCCACCAAAGTAAAGTAGACAAACGTAATTTGATAGTCGTAAATCTTGTGCAAGTTGGAGTTGAATAAACCAATAGAAATGCAGCTTCTGGTTCATAATAGTCTACTTGACAGAAATGACACATCGGTAACAGAGCCACTTCGTGGTCACTCATTACACCAACACATCTGCATCACTAACAATTACATCACTCCATAGTCGATTCATTCTGTCCTGTTTCCTCAGAAATTCCACAAATAGCCACGCATTCACACATTCTCATCGACACTTTCAGATACCATACTGGAGCTTCCTCTAACCTTTTATGGCGAGGACGCCTCGGCAGAAGTCTTTGAATGTGATCCTCCCATGAGAGTCACAGTCTAGACATATAACCAACTTCTTCACCTGGGAGAAAGTACAAAGAGCTCATGTTAAATTTCAAGGCGCAAAAGACATTTTCCTGTTAAGATACAATGAAAAAAAAGCACAATGGAAACATGATGAAACATAATGCCAAAACTGCACATGGTCAATGAGAACAAGTAATTATTAAACACTTGTTAGTTTGACACATTTATCTGATTTAATAATTCTTACGTTAAGATGATCATTTTTATTTTACGCTATTTTACGCTAAGAGTTTCATCTAAGTGCAGAAAAATACTATGGTCTTAGTAACCATTTCCCACCCCAGTTCCTATTTCTCTCAAGTTGCTGGTCTGTCTGTGAACAAAATCTATGAACAGGATGGAAGAGGAAGTCTGCGCCAGAGTCCTAAATCACTGTTCGCTTATGTTTGCATTTATTCATGCATGGTAACATGGCCTCATGGAAACCCTCATTCTGCCACACTACTGCAGCTGGTTTCCCACACAGAGGGATCACTAATACAATCCTGAATATCAATGTTGCATTTAAGATAATGACAGAGATGCACAATAATGTAAAAAAGTTGCACATAAATTATATGTCATCCATCATCTCTTTTCATCAACAACCCCGGGACTGAAAGCAGAGCTCTAAAAGAATCAAACAAACCTCATGTAAAATATCACACATCAACATGAATGTGGTCCTCCCATATTCACATGCAGCTGTTAAAGACCCTTCTCTGTGGTTGAATAATGGATTACACTTGTTGCCAGCTACCCACAGCCAGCACATTTCTATCAGCACTAAATTTAATAAAGCTTTGTATCTTCTTCGTGTTAAAAAAAAACTAGCTTTTCTGTCCCAAACAGTGTTATTATTCAAATCAACTAACTTACATTTACTCCAAAAGCGTTTTAAAGTTTTTAAATAAAGGCCCACATTAATATCTGATTCTTTTTGTATGAAACCACATTTTAGTCTCATTGACAACCTAACCGTTGTTTCTGCCTCGGCTCCTTTTTTTTTCCTGAAGGCAAATAAAAAGGGAAAGAAAAGAGGTCAGAGGAGAAAACTAAAATTATACGAGAGAGTGAGCATTTGCATGTGACTACCAGGAGAGAGAGAGTCACCTACTGTGTTCAATTGTAGGTCAGGTTGACACAAAGCAGCCACCGGGAATCACTAATGTAGGACAATGACATGAGAGGACAGCACATGCAAAGGAATGGGGGGAACTGCTTGATATGGTTCATCTGGCTGATTTGATGTGTGCACTGTGCATGTGGTGACTTAATGAGCATACAATACGACATGTCTTTATAAATAAATCACAATATCAGAAATATCCTGTTCAAATCATGATTCAAAAATGAACCATTAGTAACAAATGGTGATGCAGTGTATGGTCAAGTGTGGGGTCTTATAACATGTAGGTTCCCAAGGTGACAAATTGCATTCACATCATTCTACGAACCCATTTCCCAGGTCAGTGAAAAGTCTCCCTCGGGAGCTAATCAGTGCATCTGCAATGTTCCTGCTAATGAGCAACACAACACTGGGGAGCCAATCAACATCAGTGATCAGTTATCCTGACATGCAGGGAGACACTACTATGCCACACAAGGGATGGGACACAAGGAACAGTCATTTAAAATACAAACATGTCCCTGTTTCATCAAAAACTGAGGCCGGGGGGTCAAAGAAGATTGATGGTGCGTCTTTCACAAAGAACTTTGCACCAACATGATCATTGAAAAAAGCTTTAGAGGGAAATGATCTCGCTTAGAGAGTTGTTTTTCAGCCAGTCTACCTTGAAATACACACCTTAAGGAAACTGTTTAGGAAATTATCATAATAGCATCACCAATAATACGTTTTGATGTAGGCAGTATACTAGTGTTGTGTCATTCGAAACGATTCGTTCAAAAGAACCAAATCTTTTAAGTGAACGTACTGAACCCAATCACTTCCTCGAGTGATTCGTTCATTTCTCACTTCAATTGAGCTGAAGTGAGAAACAGCATTGCCAGTAGAGCAGCCAACGAATGAGGGACCACATGCACCAACATCTGAATCACTTGGTGAACGAATCAGGCATTGAACTACACTCTCTGGAATCATTTTTGTTGGACAAAGCTACCTTTTTTTCACTGCTAAATTGCCACCACAACAACTTGCATACAATAGGACACAGCATGTCCTATCATTGCCGCCGTGAACGAATCACTCACTGACCCCAAATTACCAAGCAGACCTGGTAAATAGCACACCATAGGACAGTACACTTAAAACATCATGACTTATAAATAAGTTCATTTTTACAAACCTGTTCGCGAAAGCAACACAGCCAAACACTCTCGTTTCCCAGAAGCTATGAATTGAACTGAATCCTGAAAGATTCAGCTGTGTATCAGTTCAGGAGGTCAGAGTCGCAGGCTTCTCCCGCCAAGCACTAAATGATTCAGTGATTTGGTGAACGAATCTTTTGAATGAATCTATTTCATGAACTGATTCTAGTGAATCGGTACATCTAAAAGAATTGCTGTGCCCCTAACTAGTATATACTTAAGTTAGATGTAGGCAGGTGTAAGTGTTAGGAATTATGAGATAATTTTAGAGGCTTAAAGTTAGAGGGGAAAGGGAGATTTAACTGAGCAGTAAAAAGCTACTGTGAGCTTTTTGGCCCCTTTTTAACTTCATCTTTAAATCTGTCTTGACTTTTAGCTTATGTCTTCGTCAGTTTTCTCTATTTACCCACCATTTCCATTGAATGTTTGTGGTTTTTTTTTACTCTCATGGTTTCTCAGTCTTATTTAAATGTTGAGTTCAGTCCACTCATGAAGAAATCCTGGCTTTTAGTTTATCACAACAACTAAGACATGATAACTCCTTGTATTCTGCCTTCAGGATAAAAATGGGAAGAGTTAAAAATCAACATTTTCATTTCCCATGATGCTCTGTGAACATAGAGTTAGGCCTACTTTTCCTCTCCAGCAGAGGTACAAGGTTTTCTTACCCCAACATATCACAAAGCAGGCATTTCACAGGACACAGAGAAAGACAGGTAAGGCCTAAGTTAAAAGAATATTTGCTGGACTCTCCTGCTCCTGGGTTTCTAAAAGTGGTGTAGTAACAAACTGGAAAACTTAAGAAGGCGCCGCTTAGGCCTTTGTGAAAGCTGGCAACGTGAAAACCTGAAGTTTTATCTTTTCGAGAGGTAAGATAGCTTCCAGAAGGTCTTCGATGCAAGGTTTAGGAAAACAATGACGGGGAAAGTGGAAAAATAGCTTTAAAATGACAAAGAGGAGGAGAACAGACAGACTGAAAGTGAAATGCACATTCTCACCTGTTCTTCTTTGCCAAACTGGGAAGCCAACTTCACCAAGTCTTCACGTCGAATAAGACCGTCTGAGTCGCCGTCACAAAGGTCAAACACCTCTTTGAGTTTCCTCACAAATGTCAGCAGGTGTTCCGGCTCAGGTAGAAACTCTTCGTCCATTTCTAACCGGCGTTTTTAATTCACTTTCAGGGTGTTTTTCCATGGCGTGGACCTCAGAGGAATCATGTCGTCTGAAAGACCGCTCAGGCTGTGCATGCGCGTGTGACACCGAAGGAGCTCGTGGATGCTGCTGCTGCTGCTGCGCGCGAGAGGCGGAGTGATATGGAAGTAAATCTGTGCCATCTGATTTTGAATTTCAATTTCTAAAGATGATTTTTTTTTGCATCAAAATCAGACTTGAATTTCGAAACCATTAATTTTCAAAAATGCATTTTTATTTCTGACACTTATTTTTTCACAATGATTAAATAAAATCAGTGTAAAAAAAACCTGTCTCTCAAAAGATTTGTTTAGTAAAAATTCAACTGAAAAAAAAGTTTTTGACACTGAATAATTTGACACTTAATTTTTTTTACGTTTTTTTAAGTCAAATTTTGTCAACACAAACATTTTGAGAGACCTTTTTTTTTTTTACACTGAATTTATTTGAACCGAGTGTAAGAAATAAAAATGCATGCTTGAAATTCAATAGTTTCAAAATTCTAAGTCTGATATGATGCAAAAAAAATTTAACTTTAGAAATTCAAATTCAAAATCAGTTGGCACAGTTTTACTTCCATACAATTGTAAAAAAAAAAAAAAAAAAAACTGTAAGTGATTTTGTTATGATTTATAAATTGCTAGCAACCTCATGATAGGCTACGTCATGTTATCTATTTAATTTTAGACTAAAATGTCTCCTTAATTGAAAGTCTATGGTAAGGCTGTAACTTTCATATTTTTCATTTGTTAATGTTTGATAAACTCATTTTTTTTGTTAAATCACAGGAAATGAAAATATTCAGAAAATGTGGCAGCTTTTCTCAGTAATGTTGAATTCCAGCAAATTTTGAGGAACTTATAAAGCCTACCCTTTTTTTTAGCACATGTATCTCAGTTTCATGTCATCAGATGATCTGTTTAGAAATAGTTCTCCGTTAAGATGCTGACGCAAGCCAATTTCTACATGTGGGTGAGTCAGACGCCTGCCTGTTATTATTTACGTTTATCATAACACACATCCGAGCGAGCGAGGGACTCCGAAAAAGGAAGTGTATTTGTCGCTTCAACTTCCCCTATCGTTCTGACTTCAAGTGGATGTCCTGCATGTTAAGAAAACAGAGAGAGAGAGAGAGAGAGAGAGAAAGAGAGAGACTGTAGGTTGGTCCTGATTTCACAGTTCAGTCTTCTACTAGTGTGTCAAACATGCAGGTTACTAGTGTTGGAAAATCAATCTGGATTTACGCTTTACAACTTTTTTCTCTGTCACTTTGGGGTAAGTGTCATTCACTGTAATTGTCTCTAAATGTAGGCAATTGTTTCTTATGTTTTGTTAAAAAAAAAAAAAACTTCAAGTATCACGTTACCAAAACCATCTTTTTTTTGTAATATTTGTTGTTTGTTGAAACTAAATGTTTAATCCTTTTTACAAACAGGTCCTTCTTTTGCCAAATCTCTCATAGCTGAACTTAAAGGAAGGGTTTTAGTTCCAGTAAAACGATGTGTAATGATTTGTAATCAACAGTTTGGTACAAATACAGCGTCACAACATGAAGTAATCAGAGTAATGTTTTTCAATTCTTTCGTCAAAGCTGAACGGTTGCTCCAAACCTTAGATGAATCTGTGAAACTCGACTGCTTCTTCTGTCTATAGGAAGCCTATCAGCCTCCACGACCTCTCCCACACTTCCAGCTCCTGAGCTTCACATCCACCTGAGGTCAAGGGACTTGGTGGTATTGGTTTGCCGGGTTCCACAGGGCCACCATGGGGCCAACTTCATGTTGTACAGATACATGGAACAGGTTTTAACTCAAAGCATATATTTTTGTGTATCCCCTGTGCCACCACAGTCTCCTGTGATTTCATTTTGCTCTGTTATTTTTCTTGCTTCGTTGAGGTGGACTCTGAAGAGCGGCAGTCAGGCGCAGAGGAGGTTCAATTCTCTGTGAGAGTACAAGAAGGAGATTCAGGCCAACATGAACTCTTCTGCTGCCTCTACAAGGACCAAGCCGGTCGATACAGCGCCTTCAGTCCCTATTTACGGGTGGAGCACCAAAATGGTATGTCTGTGTAACTTGATTTACGCACACTTCACTTTTGTATGAAGTTGTTTCTTCCCGGTTTACAGAAAGTGGAGCACAAGGGTAAAGGATGTGGAGTTAATGTGTTCAATCTGCACCCTGTTGTGATTCTACATGTGGTATAAAATAATAAACACTCCCATCCGCTGCTGCAGCATGCAGGTGCTCACTGTGGTTTCACATTGTCTTCCGCTCAGTGGGTGTGTTAAGTGCCGTTACATCCTGCACTTCATATAGAAACCACACTCACTCAGACACACAATAGCAACATCAAACACAATGTGTGTTCCCTCCTGTTATTCGGTTACAGAAAGAGGTTTGGCTAGCCACTGTGGCAAACCAAGGCTGTCAGCATTAACGGGGATTTAAGTCTAGACTGTTCAAAGAAGGGGTGTACTCATATGATGAAATGAGTGTGAATTTAAGACTTAGAATTCAACATTTAGCTGGTTTCTTGAGCTGAAAGTTACCCTAGCAAGAAATTGGGAAACCTTTGGTGATCAAACCTGTACAATGTGTGTAAAGATACAGTCCATACCCATGGCAGGGTAAACCAAACAGCTGCTGATAGACACAAATCAGGTAACTCAATTTACAATTTAAAGGGATATTCCGGCGTAACATTAATTTAGGGTCAAACACACCATAACACAGAGTAAGACACCCCGTCGAGAGATGAATGTTGCCGCTTGCTTCTCTAGTTAAACCAACTTTAGTAACAACCGCAGGAGAGCAATACACAGCGGTCTGAGGAGCCATAAACAAACCTCAACCACATTGCCACCCTATCACCACAAATAATGCTCAGAGCAGTACCTAACTTCATCAACAGGACATAGAGGGTCCCAGCCATAGCACTAACCACCAAACATCTCTTTAGCTTTGCCTAATTTCTTCAGCAAAGAGACTAAACACAACTCACCTACTCTCTTCCAGCAGCCGCTGTTTGTAGCGAGACCTCGGGCCAGTCCATTACGGACTACAGTGGGGTGCCGCAGCTCAAGGAAGAAAAATTGTGATCATTTCTTCATGGAAATGCAATCAGACTGAGACGCTAAGGCAGAAGAACTACTGTGTCTGCTGTGCAAAATGATTGATATGATGATTATTACTTTAAGGAAATGATAAAGAAATGATTCAGACCACTGTGTATTGCTATCGTGTGGTTGTTACTAAAGTTGGTATAACAAGAGAAGCAAGCAGTCAGCAACATTCATCTCTCGAGGGGGTGTCTAACTTGGTTGTTAAGGTGTGTTTGACCCAAAACTGATTTTATGTCGGAATATCCCTTTAAGTGTAAACATAATGTTATTAGGATTTTATTTTCTGAAAAGCTTGTAAACAAGTCTCCCTCAAGTGGCTCTTTTGAGAACTGCAGTTTTTGGCTCTTATCTGTTGGCTTTCATTTTACCCAGTTTGGTTAAAGAGTGAACAATTATCAAATCAAGCAGCCACAAAAGCATCATTATGGTTCTTTTCTTTTCTTTTCTTCTCTACTCCAGATGCCGACCCTACCCACTCTGTACCCTCTTTCCCTCCTCCTGTCCTGTCTGTGACGCCCCGATCTGGTGTGGTAAAATGTGGAGACACGCTATCCTTCAGCTGCTCGGTCCCCGCTCTCCCTCAGTCTATATCTAGTCATAACAACAACCCAGTGGTCTTCCTTTTGCTAAGGACTGCTGAGGAAACAGGGGTGGCAACTGTCATCCTCCAACCCCAGGCAAGTCGGGCTCCAAACGGTGGGCCCCAGCCAGGACTCTTCTCCATGGGACCAATTAAGGGAGGAGAGGAGGGTGGTTACACCTGTCTTTACCAGATCAGCATGAAAAAAGAAGTAATTAACTCAACTGTGAGCAACATGGTTCATATCTCAATAATGGGTGAGGATCTTTTTCATATTTACTAACTTTCTGTGCCTGCTAACTTTGTGACAGCACCCTTGGTGAATTTCACTTTTCTACCTCATTGTATAACTTTGAATTTTTATAAGAATCTGATGTTTAAAACCTGCATTTATTTCAATTATCGTTTTACTTTGCATCTTAATCAAACTAGTGTTTCTTGGCATTTCTTGAACTTTGTACCCTTTTGACACCGTTCATATGCAGAGTGGAACACCAACATTATTTCTAGTCAGAATTAGACTGATGTTTGCCACAAATGTATTTTACTCCCTATTTATTTATCAGAGTCTGCGTGTAGACAGATAACTGTCTTGTAAGAAAGGACAGCTTTTTCTTCCTTATACCTTTTCAATCTGTTGTTTCTGTTTTCAGATGCGTTGCCGCTCCCCACACTTGTTCTCCAGCAGCAGACAGATGTGTGGCATTTACTCTGCAGAGGCTCTCCTGCGTACCCCGATGCTGTATTTTCCCTCTACCTGGCCGATCATGAACTCCCTGTTGCCACTCAACATGCGACTATGATGAACTATCAGGTCGCCTTTCAAGTCCCCGTCCAGGAAACTCTGCTGGTTTTATACCAGTGCGAATACAGTGTCCTCCTTGGAGGGGCATGGAGCAACTCCGAACGAAGCCTCCCTCTGGCTGTAACAAAAGGTATGGATCTCCAGTGGCGCCTTATGTGTGGCTTGGTTAGACAATACTTCAACACAAGATGTGACAGTTTGTTTCTTTTCTGCTCTTTTAGGAATCCCCCATCCTCCTCCATCATCACCAGGTAGACACACAGATACACTAAAGCCTTGGTTGTGAATTTCAGCTACAAAAAACAAAAAGGATTGATACAGTTCAAAGACCTAAGCCTTGTTATCAACAATATGAGTTGCTACATCTACCTCTAATCATCGCTATTGACACCACTGAATATTCTAGACAAAATGTATGGAAGTAAATCTGTGCCATCTGATTTTGAATTCTGTCGTTCTGTTTTACACTAAATTTTTTGGCATGGAATTTTTTTTATGTTGAATTTTTTTTTCCACAGTTTTTTTAGTTGAATTTTTACTAAACAAATATTTTGAGAGACTGAGTTTTTTTTACACTGAATTTATTTCATCATTGTGAAAAAATAAGAATCAGAAATAAAAATGCATGCTTGAAATTCAATAGTTTCGAAATTCAAAGTCTGATTTTGATGCAAAAAAAAATCAGCTTTAGAAATTCAAATTTAAAATCAGATGGCACAGATTTACTTCCATATGCATCAATCTGTTTTACACTGAATTTTCTGACACTGAATTTTTTTACATTAAATTTGTTTTTATGTTGAATTTTTTTTGCACAGTTTTTTTTTTATTTGAATTTTTAACAAATATTTTGAGAGGCTGAGTTTTTTTACACTGAATTGATTTCATCATTGTGAAAAAATAAGTGTTAGAAATAAAAATGCGTGCTTGAAATTCAGTAGTTTCGAAATTTTAAGTCTGATTTTGATTGAAAAAAATTCAGCTTCAGATTTACTTCCATAAAAACGTATTTTAAAAACCTCACAATAATGCGAGTCTGATGTCTCCAGATGTCTCCAGCGTGGACTGGCCTCTTATTCTGGGCTCCTTCTCTGCTGTGGTTTTGTTTCTCTGTTTGCTCGTCCTCGTGGTTATTGTGACACTCCAGAAAGGTATTGCACACATGAATCTCTGACTGCTTCTGTTTTTCTCGCTATCACATTACACTGTCATGATTGTCTTCCTCTGTGAAATGTTGTAAACCTCTCGCTCTTCCTGTTTTCGTCCTCATGAAAAGTTAAAGCAGCAGCAGAAGAAAGGAAAAAAAGGTATTTCCTTCTTCTTGGTGATAAGATGATTTTGTGGTCTTGTAGTGTAGTAAATGTAAAGGAGTGAGATTGATGTGAGCACTCTGACAGCCATGACACTTTTAGAGTAGGTTAACTGCAGAAATTTTTCAAATGACTACAACATAATAAACTGTTTAATATCACATATAGCTTTCTTTACTGTGATTTATCATTTGGAAATACAAAATGGCCAGCAGAGAAAATGAGCTCTTAATTCATCCCTCTTTATACCATTCTATACAGTTTATCAATATCTCATCCTAGGCTTGCTTTGATTAAGAGCTTCATTTAAGGTTATGATGCAGATTTCTTTAATTTAATTCCATTTAATTTGTGTAATAAAGTATTGAACGAGTGTGTTTTTTTAAATGTTGCTGTTTTACTCTTACAGAGAGCAAGCACAGTTTTGGACCCAAGTTCATGCTAAGGATCATGTTGTTGGTAAGTGATCCTATTTACAGATATTTTTACTTTCTTGCCAAATTTCTTTTTTTAATTTTATCTTATGTAAGACAATCATATTAGTTCTGCTGTTTATTGCACAGTGATACTGATGTAAAGCTTTTAATCTGCTTTCCTGTTTGTTTGCTTTTTGCAGACCTTACACTCAGGCGTACAAGCTTCACCTCTCAGGTAAATATTGATCAATGTATAAATCTATGATTGCTAGCACTCACTCTTAGGTGGATGATATCAGTGATAAGGTTCGCAAAGACTTAATTTTCCTCTTTTTATTCCTTTACATCTGTTGAGGCTAGCTGCACTTATGTGACTATGAAATATCTCACAAAATGACCAAAAGCGCTGAGAGTGTTTGTGGGTCCCTGAAGACTTTTTGACCTCATCACATTTCACCCCTGATATTTGTTCCCAGTGAAAAATCAAACCTTTAAAATGCTGGTCACAACTACGTAAATTGTTGTGTTTTTGTACATCTAAAAATAGTTAAATGTTTTTATCTTACAGCTGGATTAGAAAAAACCCCAGCAAATAGTGCTTAAATGGGAATATGCTACAAAAGCTGAGGTGTATTTGTCTGATAAACTGTCACAATATCTCATTAAACCTAAAACAAGCCACAAAGAACTGACAATTCTAGATTTAAATCTTGTTTCAAGATGTTAAAAACCAAAGTCAAGGATCTGATTTCTACTTTGATAGGTAAAAATACCAGCTAAAGCAAAACAAAACATTTTTTGATATGTTTTTTGGGGGAATTTTGTTGTTCTACTATGAAACAATTCCTCAAAACTTATAAAGAAACATTTGCTTGCAGCCATTGTTGCTCATAACATTTAATAATGTCCTACTGTTTGGCTCGTCTCAAATCAGATTTACACATGGGCCTTTTTAATGTAATGAAATATTTTGACTTGAAAAGAAACAAACACAGAAGTAAGACTTTACTTTTCTTTTCTTTTCTCTTTTAAGCATTTTAAATGTTAGTATTTGATAATTGGATTACTTGCTGGAATTGAGCCTTTTGACTGCAAGCTAAGTGTAAACAGTGAGAACATCAAACTGGTAAGCTTGATGTTTATACCACTTGAAACACGTTAAACACTAGAAGAGTAATGATGTTCACTTTGACCCAGAAACAAGTTCTCTAGCATAAATAGCCTCCTTTCTTATGGGTTTTCTGCAGCCTCTATGTTTCTCTATGTTGGCACACAACTGTAAACCTCCCTCAAGTCTGTGCTGTAAACACACACAAGCACAACACAGGCATGCATATATATACACACACTCTAGCATGTGTGTTACACAAACCAAACCTGCAGATATTTCTTACAATTGCTGTCTGCAGGGTGTTGTTGATTTGTCTTGTATTAGTTGTAATCTGCGTTAATCATTAGTCGGGTGAAGTCTTTCTCCAGGCTCTCTTCTTCATTCTCGCTATGCGTCTGAAGATCCATCTATGAGGACAGAATCGGCCCCAGCTGACAGATAGACCAACCAGCTATCATGAGACTCCCAAGACAGGAGCTGCATATTTAATATCAGATGTGTCTGGATCTGCAGTGTCCTTTTATCACCTCGTTCCCAAAGAGCAAGAAATTCATCCAGAAATGCAACATTTTTCACAGATTCTTGTCAAATACAGTTTTTTATGTTCATACAGCTGCTGCACTGCGAGGAGACACAAATGTTCCTTTTTCAATTGGCGGCTGTAAACATTTCAAACCTTATTTCACTTACAGAGAAGCGCTTTAAGGAAATAACATCAGTTCTGGACATGAGAAACACCAATAGATGATGGAAATTACTCAAGCAAAAAAAAAAATTGTGAGAAATAATGACACTAGAGAAATAAAATATCCAACCAAAGGAAGAAAGTCACCCAAGGTTGCAGAATCTGCGAGAAAAATAACAAATATGGTGTTTCTTTAAAAACATCTAAGAAGAAATTGAGCAGAAATACTGTCATAGACTAAAAAGCTAAAATGCTGCGCTTTATCAAGACAAATGGATTCTCATCAAGCAGTAATACAAGTATTGATTTTACTGCAGCCAAGAACATTTTGCAGAGGAGTCTAACATCTTGCACATCTGTGTTTATTTGTTTATCTGCAGGAATGGGCCAGTGCTGATGCAACTGCAGAGAGCGGGTCCATGTCCCCTTCATGGAACTCACTCTCTACATTCACAAGCCCGATCCATCAGATCCATTAAGGATGTTTGCTCTCCCTCTCTCTCTCTCTCTCTCTCTCTCTCTCTCTCCCTCTGTTTATTCCTATGTTTATATTTAATGTGTAGTTTATCAGTGTAGCATCAGGCGGCGCTACGCAGCATGACAGGAAAAGTTATTTTCTCAGTTCCTTTTTCACGCGTGGCTGCAGAATTGCACAGTTCGACAGGATATGATGTTTGTTTGTTTTTATATGTTTTGTGAGCTGGTGAATCCAAGTACATGTTTTATTAAAATACTTTTATAAAGTTTTCTTTTTCATTAAAAAAAGACATCTTTGTTTTGGGAAAAGAAGAGGAAAAGCCGTACTCATAACAGAGCCTCTTAGGATATTTAATTCAATCTTTATCACCTTGTGTAGTTTGATATAGGGACAAAAAATCACCGGAGAGTAAAGCATGTTTCTTTGGTTAAAAAATTCTCCTGTTCTGCAGTTTTAGCTTATTGATTTGCACGACATCCTCTTTCCTCTTCCCATATTTCCGGTGTGTCTCAATCTGTCCTTTCCATAAAAAATAGGCTCTGAAAATAACCTGAAGAAAAGATATGAAAGCATTACACCAACATGTTTGTAAGAGAGGCACTGCATACTTCTTTTTCCTATAGAAATACACCTGTATTCTCACTACCAGATTTAAGTCACTGGTTTAAAAAGCCACCCAGTGAAAGAGACATTTATTTAATAAGGACCAGCCTACTGATCACACTTATTAAATCTCACTTCAGCTTCCATTTTGGTCTGCCTTCAGTAGACACAGCAAACAGGTTGCTGCCTAGAGGACCTCTGATTGCAGGTTGGAAATGTCAGAGTACTTCTTAAATATGATATAATCTTGATCCTGGAGGGGACAACTAAACTTATGTACAGGGAGGCTTGTAGGATACAAAGTACTGTGTTTTTATTTTGTCTGAGAAGACACAGATTACATCCCTCCCTTAAATCAGCATGGTGTAGTTTTGCTAAGGAAACAGCAGAGGGCACTGTTTAGATACAACCTGAATCTGAGAAACACACCTTCAGCGTGGCATTGAAAACAGCCTCTTTGTTCAGTCAAAGGCTGTGTCTTTGACGTGCTTGAAGCTAGTATCACAACAGCCGCTAAAGAACTCCTTTTGTTTTTTGCATTTCCAAACAAGCGTCAGCCCCAAGGACACTGTGTTTTGGCGCTTGTACCTCCACTTTCTCATTTCCTACATTGTTGGTGAATCTGCTGAGAATACACTGTGTGAAATTGAAAGGAATCAAAAGGGAGAAGTACACCTCCCACTTGTTTATATGGTTTTTATGGTGGACATTAACTCAGCAGAGAGGAGCTACAAGAAGTAACAAAAAGCTAACTCTGTGTTAGCACTGAGTTTTATTACATCTGACTGCACAAGGCTTTCTATTAGGAGCAGACTGGTACATGGGGGATGTATTTATTCACCTCTAATTCCCAGACACACTCATTCACCGCAGACATTCTTGCTCATATATTTGTTGGAGTCATTGTGTGGTCGGATGCACACACAGAAAAGGTATTCAGGTCTAAATGTTGGCAGATCTGTTTGAATAAGAGGCAGCACAATGGCGAGAGGTCTGAATGATGAAGCTCAACATGCTGGGGAATCGGAGCAGCACCTTCATTTGCACCCACAGCTCACAGCCTAGCCTCACGCTATAGTCACAGAATCTCAAAGTGTGTATGTGACACACACTGAATCACTCAGATCCATTACAAGTGACTGCGGCAATCTTGAAATTAATTGAGCAGTAGCTGCCCTTTTTAATGGTGGGCCATGCTGCGTCTCTGGTGTCATAGTTTGAGGAGAATAGACAGAAACTGAATCTCAAAGGTGCAGGCATTTCATTAGCACCCTGAAAGTTTTAGCAGTTGGATTGATTTGATGTAATTTGATATAATGCACTCAAATTATTTTTTGAATTATGACTTAAATGAGGATTTGATTTGGCAGGAAAATTGGACCTTTAAACTTTCAGACTTTTCATCTGTCTGTGAGCGTGCCTTCACATTAATGGAACTAGACAGCCTTGTGAGGCAAAAAAAAAAAACGCTCATGATTCAAAGGCTACAGTAACTGTTGTATTTTTTCTCTCAATGCACAAGGCTTAAAATGTGATCACCATCTTTACAAGCACCTCTAACCTCTCAAAGACAGCCAGTCTCTTGGTCCACTGCACATTTATCCAAGTGCCTTTGTGCTCCTCTAAAAACTCAGTTTATTTTAATAACATGAAAATTACACTTGGTCCTGACAGTGTCAGCGGCTAAGTTAGTTAGTGGCTGACTGGAAGTATCTCCAATGGTTTTCAGTGACACTTTCACATATTCACTTTATGGCCAGGTTGTGCAATCTCTAATATTTTATCATCTGTTATAATTAAACAATTAAAAACTGCAGGTGGTGAGATACAAAACCCATCTAGGGTACAGGTAAGTTTGTAAGGTACTAATCAAAGATTTCTCCTTTGTATTTGGTTACTCTAAAGAGTAGTCCTTAAAATATACAGTTTGGAGCAGCCACCAGTTTTCCTGTTTTGTTTTATATTTTATACTTAAGTTTGATACAGCAGCAAAAGGTAAAATTTAGATTTTGTCGATATAATTCTTGGAGTGAACACATGGTAAATAGGTGCTCCCTGCTTCTTTGTGTAATACCTTATACAGACTGCATCCAATGTGCTTTCATGGGTTTATGTTGGGTTTCTGTGACTCAGCTGTGCCATCAAATGACCCCCTCTCACAAACATGAAAGCAACAAAACGCCCACACCAGGAATTATGATATGCAAAAAAGGATAATATGTGAGCAATCAAAGGTATTATCCCTGAGTCTCTTATTGTCAGTCGACAGAGCAAACACAAATGACTCCGAGTAACAGGAGATCAAACAGACACACTTGTGTCACAGTGTTATGTGTGTAAAAACGCCTATTGGCACATAAGTAAAGGTATATTTTATGAGTAAAACCACAGAGTAAATCTTAAAGCACTCAGAACTATTTTAGGTTATGGGGATGCAGTGGTTGGAGGAGATTTCAGGAGGCATGCTGCAGTAAAAAGCCGATTATATTTGGAAATCACTGCATTTCCCCTGGATATTCTGATTCTGATAGTAAAACCACTCATTCGTTTTGAGATATCACTGTTTAAATCAACACTTTTGTCTCTTTGAACCATCATAGAAATGACCATTATAGACAGCAATGAAAATGTACTGCACTGTTGAATGCCTGCAACCACTGCAAGGGGTCATACGAGGAGACGAAACAGCTATATCTGTTCCTGCTTCAACAGCAGGTACTCACAGTGAGTGATATATATGTGAGATTTTCTTCTTATTAGAAAACTTTAAAAGCTTTTTACCTACACATTCAGCGAAAAAGAAATCAGCAGTGAGTAATAGGTAGTGTTTTGCGCACAGGAGGTGCTAATACAGTCATGAATGAAGAGTGCCTTGCAGGAGCTTTCACTTCCTTACATTTTTAGACAGTGTTACTTAGAAACAGGGGGACATTTTAGAGAGACTTATGCACGATGTATTCAGATGCAAATTCACTTCAAGATTTTAACCATTGTGCAAAATAGCCACAGGAATCAGATGCACAGGATCAGAACAGTGTTAAAAGGTCAGACTTGAATCACTAGTTAATGCTGATTGGAGAGATTGGTAATTATTATGAACCTCATTTATCTGGCGATCATGGTCCTATACAAAGTGTAGCAGCGCCGACGTCATCACGGGGGGTGTGGTGCGTAAAGGTGGTGTATGAAATTAGGATGATGTTAGGTTTTAAAAACCAACTATTTAATAGCTGACTACACAGTAACAGAGAATGGAATGGAGAGAGCAAAACTTGGACTCAACCTACCGTACAGGGACAAAGAGAGGGTTACCTTAGCAAAATTGCGGACATTGCTGGACTGGACCCATATGAACACACTGTATGGTCCGAAGATGATTTCGAGATGCTACCACCACTTAATCGAGTGCATTTGATGCATATCATATGGGTTGAGACCAGCAATGTCCGCAATTTTGCTTAGGCAACCCTCTCTTTCTTCATTGTTCAGCTTGTCCCTGTACGGTATGTTGAGTCCAAGTTTTGCTCTCTCCATTCGGTTCTCCGTCACTCCAATGCTCTAAGTGTTGTTATGTCTCTCAAAATGGCCGCGCTGTTCACTTAATTGGAGCGATCCGTCCCAGACAGCTCCTATTGGTCCATCCTGCTCCACCTCTCCACCCAATCACCTCGCTGTATTCGACACACCCCTCTCCCGTAGTTCCGACTCGTTCCCCCCGAATCTCCCGGCCCTGCTCGGAGCTCTGTGCGGCTAAAAGTAGCGTAGCAGCTTAGCTACAGGAGCTATGACAGAGATGGACCAAAAAGATACACTTCTGCTTGCCACACCGCCAAAAGTGGGAAGAAAACGCAAGCCGACAGAAGAAAGGGCAGAGTTGAAGAGGAAATGTGACCAAGCGAGGAATCTAACTGAACAAACCTCCTTCGAGCGGTGGAGAAAGCTCCTCCTGGGCCTGGAGACAGACACCGAGACAGCAGAGTTTTGTTGAACAGGTAATTTTTGACTTTTTTTGTGCGGCACATGTTACATAATTAACTATTATCAGTCTCTGCAATGTTAACGCGGTAGCTGTCCAGGCAAGCTTCAGACGGTGCTCGCTCGTAGTGTTGTTTCGTTCGCGAACGATTCGTTCAAAAGAACCGAATCTTTTAAGTGAAGGTACTGAACTGAGTCAGTTCCTCGAGTGAGTCGTTTGTTTCTCACTTCAGTTGAGCTGAAGTGAGAAACAGGATTGCCAGCCGAGCGGCCGGTGAATGAGGGACCGCATGCACCGATACCTGAATCACTTGATGAACGAATCATGCATTGAACTACACTCTTCTTTTTTTTACTGCTAAATTGCCACCACAACAACTTGCTTACAATAGGACACAGCATGTAACAAATAGTGCATTAAACCCGCAGCATCTTACCATTGCAGCGGTTTGCGAGGGAACGGTGCATGTTCAGTATGAATTCTTCTAAACGTTCAGTGAACGAATCACTCACTGAGCCCAACTTACTGAGCAGATCTGATAAATAGCACACCATAGGACAGGACACTTCAGACAGAAAAAGGTATTCATATCCAGTATGTAGTCAATCACTCTGTCTGACACCTACCCCTGGCAGTGGATTCAGACATGAAATATCAATCTGTAGAAGTTGTCGCTCTTTTTTTTAATAGTTTGTTAGATTTCTCAGGCACTAAAATCGAATCGGGGTTGTGCAGTTGTTTTATTATTGCCTATTGGTGCTGTCTATCCTTCTCGCTTTTCGCTGCTACTGTATGTCGTATCGTACGATCGGTGCTCTGTCGTTGTCATGTGCTTGTACTGTGATGTTGCTGTGTGTTATCATGTGTTGTTCCGTGACGTGGTCTTGTTTTGTATGGCGATACAGTCCACCTGCACTTCTGCCCATAATGAATTTCCCTCTGGGACAATAAAGTATATCTCATCTTATCTTAAAAGTCATAAATCTTGGTTCTCAACCAGCTAAAACCTCTTCTCACCGGAGCTTTAAAATTAATAATACAATGTAAATATTAGAAAATCAGTTTGTTGTAAACAAATTGATGCTGGATAAAACTTAAATATAAGGTACAAATTGTTTATGAAATCCACCCCTTGTGGAGCTGTATAAGTAGGACTAAATGGTCATACTCTTGAGTATGTACAAGTACCTTAAAATTATACTTAATAACAGCATTTGAGTGAGTGAGCTCATTGCACTCCACTGCCATAGAGAGTCTGTCTTGAATATACATACTCATATGAATTCACACAAAAATTTAACACACACACACATCATACTCGTGTATCTGCTCATCTAAAATCAAAACTCACACACACACATCTCCTTCACTCCCTCTCATACTTTTGTCCTCGCAACAATGAGGCATTAAAAGAGCAGCTGCTAATCCTCCGAATGCTGACTGTCTCACACAATGCTGCCGGGATGACTTTGAGCCAGCAGGACTTTGGATGACGGTGATAATGAAATATCATGGAAATGAGTCTGGAGCTGAGCAGGTGATAGACAGGTGCGGAAGCTTCTTGCTGGGTCATCACATCTGAAAAGCAGCCAGATTAGATATCAAAGGAGAGGGAGATAAACTGGGAAAATAGAGGCTGACTGTCGTGTCTGGATGGGTTGATGTTCTGAATATGAGAGGATGATCTTTGACTCGGTCTTTTTTCCTGGACAACAAAACAGAAAGCATACAGTGTGTGAGTCTCCTCTTCAGCCTTCAATTGTGCTCTCATGGGAGGTGTATAATCTACTGGTACATAGCTTGCTGCAGGTACAATGCCTCTGGTATTGTGTTATTGGAGTTGGCAGAATGGCAAAATGGGGGCAGTTGACCAGTGAGGAAAGAAGCTTATCAATAATTTTGAGCCCTTAAATTGCTGCAGCTCTGCTATAATAATGTAGAGGCGATGTGGCACTGGGCTGCGTCCAGTCAGAATAAGCTGATGAATTATTCACAGGAGATTGGGAGGTCACTAAAGCGTGATCTGCTCGTCTAACCCACAAACACACACACATGAACACACTTCTCCAAAGGTCCCCAGAGGAATTTTGTCTACTTAACTCAAAATCTTTCAAAGCTGTTTCCATGGCGATGCTTTTCTGTTTGATCCCTGGCTGTTAACAGGATCAATATGAAGATACAGCAGGAAGAAAATATTTGTCTAGAGGATGTGGAGGATTTGTATTGCAATCAAAAAGCATGGCATAAGACATGAAGTGTTTGCAGATCAGATCCTGCCTGAAAAAGTCTGACGTACATGTCTCTATTGAAACAAGCTGAAACAAATTAATGGTTTATGAGGAATTCAGGGACTTTTTCTTTGAGTGGAAGAAATTTTGTTTTTTTTAACAAATATTTTTCAAGTTGAAAATCCTCTTTCAAGTTTTAGAAATTTGGTCAGTGTGACTGGGAAGATAAAATACAGCTTTCATTTGTAATGAATGAAAATATTGAAAGTAAAGGTCCTGCGATTATTTCGGACGTCAGTATCTTTTTTTGAACCTATATCCTGTCAATACAAGCGTTCACATCAGCAAAGTTTTCCTGTCATGCGATATTGCAGCATTTATTTTTTCGTATCACGGTCAATTTTTCTAAAGATTTGCATGCTGTGTGACCACTTTTAACCAATCAGATTTCATGTTGCTGCGACGTCAGATTCACCGGTTTATCCAACATGGCCGACCGGCCGATTGTTTACGTGTCGAAGAACAGAGTGCTTTTTGATAAAAAACACAAATATTACAAAGGTAACAACCTGAAGGACAACTTGTGGAGAGTCATAGCGTCGGATTTCTCATATGACGATGGTTTGTGTGCTTTAACAGTTTGCTAAACGTCTTTGTTTTAACTTTCATCTGTGCTAATTAACTTTAGCTCGTAAGCTAACCTGTTCAGATACAACATACCATATGTATTTTCACTGTCTCAAACTCAATCACGTTGCTGTCACAGCACCATTAGGTCTCGGTTGTTACCTTACGTTTATGGATTATAGTTTAATGTGCTTATCTGGTACTGGCCCTGACTCAGTACATGCTATCATGACAGACAGCCATCTCAACACTAGTGTCTAATCAGAACTGAAAAACAGTCAGTCTGTTGTTGTGTCAGTCTTCTCGCTTCCACCCGGGACACGTCCCCCCCCCCCCCAGAAAGTCGTAAAATCACATCGCGCTTGATGTGTATGGTCAGGCATGTCAAAATTCACCTCAAAATATTTCATAGTCTCATGTGACTTTAACACTTATTGTTACACACTGAGTTATAGTTTCATGCTTGGAAGTATTTCCAGCTTTCTGTCCCATTGTGTTAATGTAATGAAACAACAACCCCAGACTTACTGTCGACCACAAAGTTGAATCTACAACTCTCTCATGTCTCTGTTGGACATACAGGCAGGATTTAATGCCAGGGTTATTACATGGTAATACATCACAGTTCCAGTGTGATAAACTAGTAAATCAGTTTAAGATATTGTTACAGGAATAAAGGAAGTGTTGTTGACACATTTTTAGTACAATGTACAATCTATTTTCTTCACTGAATAAAAACTATTCTAGAGAAAACGTAACTTCATGACAGTTTCTCATTCATGTTAATTACATTTACATTTTCTTCAACAATGCAGCGCTATTATGAGTTTTTGCTATTTTACATTCATTAGTCTCAAAGTTTTTCAGTACCCTTAAGCAGGCCAAGTGCTTATCTAATAGGTAGCCTTCCTTCTCCTTTTCCTCCCCTCTTTACTGAAGGACTCTGTGGGTTTTGAGTCCACCATCAATCCTTTCCCTGCTCCCAATTCTCCTGACCCCCTTTACAGCCTCAATCCCTGACCTCCTTCTAGCCTCAGATTCCTCCTCTCCTTCACTCCACCTTACTACAGCTCCCTCTTCTAGTCTGCTCCCACTTTCTTTTAAACAGCCCCTATTTTTATCTCACAATCTTTTCAGCCCTTCACTTTGAAAAGTAAAAATCTTGGTTAGCCTTTCTCGATCCTCAGTTGTCATCCTGGTTGTGTCCGTTGATCAGGCCCGCCTCCCAGCGTTGTACCAAAGGTGTCCTCTTTCTTGGACTGAGGAGGATCTGGGTTTTAAGATGGGAATAAAGAGGAAATGAGTGCTGATTGCAATGTGAAGAGGACAGAGAAGGTTGTTGCAAAGACTATTAGAGACAAGTGATCGAAGAAGGAGGGACTTGTAAAAAGAGGAATCCTGGCTATAATGACGAAGAAAGAAACCCATTAGAGAATAACTTTGTAATTCTAGGTCATTGAAATCAAAAGAGAAAAATGAAAAACATTCATACATTTTAGACAATAAAGTCAAGATATTACAGATTTCAGTCACAAATTGGCAAATATAAAGTCCTATATGTACAGAGAAATATTGTGATCTCGAAGAAAAAGTTTACAGTAATAAAGTCAGAGATTTACAAGTTTAAAGTCAAAAATCTACCATCAAACACTTCTTAATCTACAATATCTAAATTTATGAGGGAGAAGGTTGTAACTTTGCAAGAAAGGAAAGTTTAAAAAAAATGCAAGAAAAGTTTGTTAAATTACAAAATTTTAATAAATTTGCAAAATTAAACAAACAATACTTAAGTTGGTAAATTATGATAACGAATTTATAAATTTATAAGAACTACTTATAAGTAGTTTGTTTACATTTGTGTTTTTATTACTCTACACCTTCTTATGATTGCTCTTGTATTGTATTGTATTTTATTATTCTGGCTGTCACAGGTGTGGGCTATGACAAAAGATGTTCCTGGAATCCTTGAATCCTTGAACATCAAGTCATAAAGGCATTGAAAAATTCACATGGACAAATTGTGATATTCTCTTGCTGAACACAAGGTTATAAGAAAATTGTGTCTGTGCTTTTTCTTTTTCTTTTTTTTTATTAGACCTACATTAGAAGCCTTTTTTTTTTTGCAGAAAGCAGACAACCACTCAACACAGAGAGAGACTGAAAGCCACATGAGGCAGTGAGAGGAAAGTGAACAACAAAAACATCACGGTGAACTGTGTGGCTTAACAAACCAGCAGATCAGTGCCAAACTGAATTAAGAAACTAAAGCCACGGTGCAGCATTCAACTCTAATCAGAGATAGCACAGTTGCAAAGTGATGTAAGGCAGGTGAGGGGATATTCAATTGACTTTTCACTTTCTCTGCTATCGACTGCACTCCCACACACCTACACACACATACACACACTCAAAGCCACTCAGCAGACTTAGCCTCTCTGTCTCAGGGCTGTTTGCCTTCTTCTCCTTATCTATAAAGATAAGCTCCTTACTGTGTGTTCAATATGTTATCAGATGTTTGTGGCCCACATTCGCTGCAAAAGAGATGCGAGCATCATCCTCCCAGAGGCCTTTTTTCATCCCTTTACAATCCAGTGCAGTTTCGAACACGCGTTCACATTCATGCTGCTGAGAGACTAATTGAAGCCCCATAGCAACGTTGCAATTCATGTATTAACTCTCAGTTAAAACAGCTTTATGATTGTGCAACCTGATATCCTCTAAGCAGAGACTAAGGAAGCTTATTTCCCTACATTTTGATGTTATGTCACCAATTCTAGGAAGTTGAAGCAAGCAACAGCCGAAGTTTCAACGCCTTAACTCCATTGTTAAATAACTACTGGCATCTTTGGCTCACCTCTGGCCGGCTAATCTTCTCTTCTTCAGCCTGGGCTGGAGGCCACATGCCCAGCTTGCCAACTGACTGGCGTACTGCAAGACAGAGAAAAATGTCAGCGTTTGAGGGCAGAATGGGAAAGAACAAGGTGACAATGAGGCAAATGTGTTACAGTGATTTTGCTTCAAAATGTGGGCCATAATGTCTCCATGAGTGTTATTTATAGAGATAGATTAAAAGGCAAAAAATGTGTCGTGAAGAAGCAGAGAATGGTATTCAGAACTGAAAGAAATTTTGTATACAATATTGAATGACTCATGATCATTCAGGTTCTTGGGCGGCACACCCTACAGGTGCATTTTTTGTTCCTCACCCTTTGATTCAAGCATAATGCTCCCCCTAAAAAAGACAAAATGACCACACTTTTTGTCAACAAGTCACACCCAAACATACAGTCAAATGTAACTTGCAGCAGTTGTTTCTCTAATCCCTAAATGACGAACAAAAGTACCCATTAACTGGCGAAACACATTATTTTACAAACCCCTTTCTCAAAATTATTTTTAACCGCTGCACACGATATAAAAGTTTATTATCCAGCTGTGTTAAATAATTGATTTGATTGTTCAGAACTCCATGACAGTGATTATTCTCAGCATCCAAAGCTCAAGCTAATCCAGAGACAAAAAGAGCCCAGCACTTTTTACAACTGCCTGTGGACGCTGCGGCAAAAACATTTTTCATGACCTTGTACTCAGTAGAAAATGTTGCATTTCCTCTGTTACTTTGCTCATAAATAGCAATTTAGGCAGATGAATATGCGTACTATAAAAAAACAGGTGTATATGAACAAGGTTGTGTATATTCATAGTATGGTCCCAGTCAAATACACCTTTCATGGAGCTTCACAGTGTTTCATTACAAAGTTATACTCATAACTTTTTGTCTCAAGTTAGTCTGAAAATGCAAAATTGTTTGCAAGTTGATTTGGTTTTTGGAGTCTGGATTTTGCTTTAATACATTCTTTCTCGAGAATTAAATGAATAGAAAAGTTCGTTGGTAATGATAATACAAAGGGACATTAAAGCCCCAATGAGGAACTTCCATTTGGTGTCAATTTTGGCAAATAAGTCTTTGCTTATCTAGTCCTGTATGTGATAAAGTGGTGTCTTTCAAAAAAGTTTTATCCTGCAGACAGTCAAATCTATCAGGGCTCTTTCTTCAGCTGCTTGGCTGACACCTATCCCTTCACACCAGTTTTAGGCATCAACACGAAAAATTGTCAGTTTTGCTGCATCAATATGAATTTCTTTCTATTTGATTCCTCCCTGCATCTGAGTGGCTTTTGTCTCTCATCCTGTAGGATTCTGATTGCACATTTAACAGCTTGCTTTTTTGACAAAATTTATTAGATTTCTCTTTTTGAAACCCGCTCTATTTACATCATGTCAAGGAAGAACAAAAAACAAGTAGTATGCAGTGAGTAAATGCTGAATTTCAACTTCATCTGAATCTTTACTCCTCCAACACACTTCTCTCTTACTGAACAATAAAGTGTCAGGGTACTTTCCCTGAGCCCAGGTTTTCCAATTAATATGAGGGATGAGAAGCTTTATTTATCATGGAGCTACAGAATTTTATTTTCTTGTCGGCCAGCTTACGGTCTCAGGTGTAAAATTATTGCCCATAACGGCTAATGCTGGTTTCAAAAAGCTGTTGGCGGTTTTCCACTGACCATGAGAAAAATAAGATAATGTGCTTACAGGGCTGTTTCAGGGGGTTTTCATCATCTCACCACAGATATAAAAATCACACACATACACACTCAAAGGCATCTACACTCACACATTGTCTACGCTTGATGTCATACCTTGCACAGACACCCCTAGTCCAAAAATTCAGCACTACACAAACCTGCTGGGGGTCCAGTCATGGGCCTGGAAGATGAGCTGGTTGAGTGTATTTCAGGAACTCTATTTAGTGAGGAAGAGCGGGTCAACTTGGTATTTCTTCTTTCTATGTTGGCTGGCCTCCCTCCTCTTCCTCCTCCTCCATCCCCGTACAGATTAACCCTCTGCCGGTGAAGTTCTCTCTCCCTCTCTTGAGCCTCCCGAATGTCCTGCTCCACCTTTACTAGATTTGTCGAGGTCCGCAGCTTGAAAAAAGGGTTCTCCTTGGGTGTCAGCTCCCCCTCCTCTTCCTTCTCTTTTTCTTGACCGCTCACTTTAATCCCGTTGTGTCCTTCTGTCCTGCACGGTGGGATACTCGGCCTTGCAAAGTCGACAGCAGGGCTGACTTCTGCTTTAGGTTTGGCAGAGTAGAGATTCTGTGCTGAGGCACTCAGGCTGTTTTCTATAATAATGACCTGGCAGCCTGTCCCCTCAGAGAGTCCTGGTCCCCGGGGAGCTGAAGAAGTTAAACCTCCTCCTTTGACAGAGCTTGGACTCCTCTCTTTACTTGTGTGCCTCATAGTGGATGTGTCTTGGTTCACTAGGTTTGAGATGTCACTGGTTGAGGAGAAGGGCCAGGACCTTGCCCTACTCCTTGCTGGTGGAGGCAAAGGTGAGGCAGCAGGTGCCTGAAAAGCCTCAAAGAGCTTTTTCCTCTCTTTGAGCTGGCGGACTGTGCCTTTGTGGTAGAAACCTGGAACTTTCCCAAGCTTGACCAGATCCTGTTCCCTCTGGACCTCCTCATGGATCTCATGTTGCATCTTCTTGCCTGCAAACTGCTTGTCTTTGCTTTGAATCTTCTCTGCAGTAGTTGCCTGTGGCTGAAAGAGGACAGTTTTCTTTAATGGGATCTCCACATACTCTGGCAAAGTGGGTTGATTCGGGAGCCCTCTGGACCTTCTCAGGCTGTGCTCACGCTCTATGGCCCGTCGGATCTCCCGCTCAATGGGAGTCTCTTTCGGCACAGGAGCCACAGCACCTGGAGAGGTGGTGGTGTTGGCATCCAGAGTGCTACAGGGGGAGAAGTCTGCAGAAACCCCACTATCACTTTGGCTATCGTCACTCTCCATCCTGGTCTGTTTCGAAGACAGAAATCTGTATCTTTTAGGCTTAGGCTTTCTTGTTTGGACTGCTTTGGTGAAATGCAGTCCTCCACTTCGTTGCTTCCCGATTGCTTTGTCCCTATCAAGTCCCCCCTCTGTGGGCTCTTCCTCTTCACCTGTTTGTGTGCTTTCTCCGTCTGTCTTTTCCTCCACCCTGTTCTGTGTTTCTCTCCCGGCTTCAACATAACCAGAGTGTTGAGAAGAAGCTGCCCCTCCTTCATTGGACAGCTCCATGGTAACAGTTGTCAAAGGTGGAAGGGCCTGGCTTAGCACCTGTTGCGCTGTTTCCTGGTTTGCTCCCCTGAGGGCAATTTCTCGTCGGATCTGGATCAGCAGCTCCTCCCTCAGTTTGGCTAGAGTAACTGCAGGGGGGTTTACGGTTGATAATTTGGCAGAAGCCAAGGATTGTAGGAGCTTTTGTTTGAGATCTGATTTGGTCGGCTGCTGCTGCTGCTGACAAGGCGTGATTTCAACACTCACCTCCTTTTCTTCCTCACTTTCATCAGCAGAAGGAGGAGGGCATGTAGTATGTACATCATCTAAGTTGTTTTTGTCAGAGGGAGAATCATGAGGAGCTGAAGTTATTCCAACAGCTGCAGGCTCTTGGATATTATCTTCAGCTTTATTGTTGTTTAGACCATCTGCTGAGCAGTTTGTTGTCAAATTATTGTCTATCAAGTCCCCAGAGCTTGTATCGATGTCTTTATCAAGGGGCTCAGTCAGAGAAGGTGTCTGTGGAGGTTCTTGACATTCCTGGTCTTGGGTCAGGTCTTCGATACTCTGAAAATCACTGCTACTCTCTCCTTGGTCCACCTCTTGGCCGGACAAACCCTCTTTCTCCTGGGCGTCATCTTTTGGTACAGTGGTGTCAGGGGGAGAAGGGGGGGAAACCTCCTCTTTTACCATCTCTTGTGTCTCTTCTGTGGTGTCCAAACCCATACATGCTGATTCCTGGTTGTCTGTTGTAGTAACAGCGTCAGTTTCAGGCTGTAGGGTGTCGATTTCTTCTTCAGGATCTGCTCTGGGAGCCTCTCTGTCTTGCAGTGGGGAATTGCTGTCCGTGTTTGATGCCACTTCACTTTGAACCTGGGACTCAGTGGCCAGATCGTCCTGTGGGTTGACTGGCCCCTGATCCTGACAGGTCACAGACATTTCTTCCATGGTGATAATTCTTCTGTTTTAAGACTTTTTGGAGAAGTAAGGGTGTTGGGCCTCAAGGTGGTGAGTCTGATTACATGCAGAGGAACAGAGGGGATAGATGAACAACAGATGATTAACAGAATTCAACATCTAGCAAGATAATGCATTTCATATCCTGCTGTTTTAGAGCAGATGAAATGACGTCTAACTCTGACATTTAGTGTGGAGCAGTTTTGAAATGCTAAGTGCTATATTGTCTTCACTGTTCACAAACCTCATCCAACCTCTTTGGTGACAATACATAAAAGGAAACTCACATTTTAAAAGAAACGTTGACATATTATAGATTAGAAATACCAAGAGAATAAAAGAAACACAAACAACTGCTTTTGTTCTGTCAGGAAACTCTGTCTCCACACACCAAGCGCGAGTAAAATCATTTGTGCGAATTGATTACATGTTAAGTCAATGTAATGATGCGATTTGACGCTCCTATTACTCTGGTGGCGCAAATGATGTGAATTGGGCGGCAGCTGAAAATGTCTCAACTTGAGCGGATATTCGCGTCGTGATAACTTATCAGCACATAGGTTGCCGGGTGACATATGAGAATGGACAGTTGTTCACTGGTATTAAACGATACCAAACTGGAGGACAAACTGATCGTGTTGGTGCCCCAAATGATTTGATACCTTTTCTTTCAATTAACGAAAATGGAATAAAAAGGAGCTCACCTGGGGATAAGTGAGTGAGGAGGTCAGATTATCTGGTAAATTGTGAAAAACTTTTGTCATCACTTGATCCTCCCTGTTGAATTGGCAGGGATTACTGTTGAAATTACCATTGAGGCGTGAATGAAGTGAGTAAATACGATTAATTCATGCATCGAGATTCGCACAAATTAAGCAAGTAGATGATTTTACACGCGCTTGGTGTGAGCGCCCCATTTGATTCTTTCAGTGTATACTACTTATGTGCTAGCCCAGTAGATGTTTACAACCACTGTGACCGCTGATGACTTTTACTTTGGTGACTACTGGTGTTTTTGTGCCAATACTTGTACAAGGTAGAAGAGAAACAAAATCAGGATGTATTTTGTATTTTTCAATCAAAACCTGACTCTGAATCTAAACTCACTCCAGGACCGTCCATGTCAGGTTTAATGTAGAGTCTTTCAGGTTATTTAAACATAAATTAAACTTGGACTATTGTAAAGGTAACACCGTTTCTTGTACTGTAGCTCCTGTTGTTAAAGCTCAACAAAATATCATGTCTACAGCATCAAAAAGTGCATGTAAATCTAAATGAATTGTGACCTTATTGTATGAGCTACAACTAGGGTGCTCTTATTATTGCATTACAGGCTGGCTGTTTTGCGAGGTAGCTACTCCACTGTGCAGCAAATAAAGTTTTTTTGCTGAACAGACCTTTCTTTGATCAGCTTACAGGCTTGGTAAATGGCTGAGTAACACACACACACACACACACACACACACACACACACACACACACACACACACACACACACACAAACTGAAAAACAATAGGATTTCTCTCAGGGTACACTGGTTTAAACTGGAGTTCGGCCCCTCTTATGATCTGGACACACACACACTGTTTACTATTCAAGTTTGCCCTGAATCAATATTACTGACCCTAAAATCTTTCTTTAATAACACAAAAACACACAAAACTCCTGTTGTTCCGTTTGGCCTGCATCCTGTCAAACTCCAGTCTCCCTCAATGCTGACTCATGCCAAGCTACAGTGGCTGGACTCCAGTATTGTGATCATTAAGGGGAATGTAGATCACAGCAGAGAGGGTGACTAGCCTCTGATGAACTGGGAAAGACTCAATGGACAGATAGTTAGATAGATAGTTAGAGCGCATTCCCATCTCCATATACAGTTGATAGAGGCTGACAGCATGGCAGGGCCAATGGAGGGTGCTGTGGTGATAACTATAAGTGAGTATGTCAGCATCTCAGCAGAACATTTACCAGCCCCAGAGCTGGTAAATTAGAGTAAGAACAGTGAAAGTACAAAAAGTTATGAGAGCTTTGACTGACACTGATTACTGTTAGCAATGGTGAGTGTGGGGAACCATTCACCATCTGTGATCATCACTGTGGCCCACATGGAGCTTTTTGATGCATCATTTTCATGTGGCAGCCTCATCACTATGACATCTCGCCCAATTCGGGGATCAATAAATTTCTTCTTCTTCTTCAACTTGATTCTAAATGGTCAGTTAAAGCTCTACGAAGTCTGCTATGTGAATGCAGCCAACTGTTGCTGAGGATGCAGCTCTGATTTGAGTATCATTATCTACCTCCTACCAAACCTTGCACCATGTCGATTGCTTTAGCCTAATATTAGCTTTTAGCGTCTTCTCTAGCTAACAATGTTGACTTTCGGCCACTTCCTGAAAAACATGAGCTTACAGTCAACGACTTGCTCACAGTAACATCTTCTTTCAACCCCTTTCTTAGACTGCTGTAACGTCAAATTGATTAGCTTGTGAGTGGCTGAATGCAAACAGTAGCCTTTGTTTGTTGACTGTCCTCACATACATTTCACTATAAATATGGCCATATGTCCCTCTGTATCATCACTGTTGATTGGCTTGTTAGTTTTGAGAATCATGTGTGATATCAGCAACTTAAGTGAAAGGGAGAAATGAATGGTTGGAATTTATTGCTGTCTAAATGAGTCCCAACCTCAGTTTAATAATCAAGCTAATAACTTTACACATTCACAGAAACCTGGAGAGGGTCATAGAGTTCATTCTAACAGCTCCACTGCCACACTCTTGTGCATTTCATAAAAGTTCCATATTTGTCACTTATTCACTGAGTTCTCAACTTGAGGTTTCATTATGAAATGGAGCATGAGAATGAGTCTTGCGTCACACTGAAAGAGGATTGGTGTAATAGTTTACTCTGACGAGAAATCTTTGCAAATCTCTGCTTACATGCTCAATTTAAACACATTCTTGTGGAAATCTGGCTTAAAACAAACAAGCTCAAATCATTAATACAATGATCCAACGGTACCACAGTGGTGATGCAATCTGCTTATTATTTGTATACTGACATGAGTGTGAATGTAATCTGATTACTTTGAATGTAAACTCTTCCAAAACTTAAGTTAACATGTATTTAATGCGACATGTTCTGTTTCATTTTTGGAGCAAGCTGGTATAATTAACCAAAAATTCCTCTTCCGCTCTCATTGGATAAGAGGGGTTGCAAGCGATTGCAGATTAAAACTCCATTACATAACAGACTTATGTTTTGCTCATTATCTACAAAGGGGCACACTTTATATCAAAAGCATGGGAACATCATGATCATCATTAAAAATACATCTGTGACGGCCCCTACAAGTAAACTCTCCTACTTTATAGGGTCAGTCGTGTCCTAAGGTACTTTGAGATCTAAGGGCATTTGTCAAAAAATGCAAATGAATTTGAATAAATACAGCCCATCTCATTGCTAATTAGAAACAGTTCTGTTGGTCTCCTATGGTCGCTGACATGCTTCTCTGCACATTTTACTTCCAGCCACTTCCTGTTGTTTATTATACACATTGTGAC
Source organism: Xyrichtys novacula (assembly GCA_962446985.1). Taxonomy (NCBI): domain Eukaryota; kingdom Metazoa; phylum Chordata; class Actinopteri; order Labriformes; family Labridae; genus Xyrichtys; species Xyrichtys novacula. The sequence continues at coordinate 30,141,761 of OY660866.1, read as the reverse complement.
TACAAGTAGCACCAGAAATAGCTGCTGTCTGCAGGCCTGGTGGTTTAGGATCATTTTCATAGTGCAGTTTTTTTTAATAATGTGGTCATTGTTAACACTGTTTACTCATAGAGACATATGTGTTCAAGAATATGTTTTAAAAAGCCCCTGTGCAGTAATTATCTGCCTATCTGGGCTTGTTTGAGAATTTTAACAAACGCAGAGTAATGCACACACTACCAAACTACGTTATTGCACATACCTGTTTGAAAATGCGATGAAGTTTTATTCCAACCGTCACAAACACATTTCTGAGAAAACACACTTTTCTCACTTTATGCCCGATGGTCACAAAGGTAGTCTTTCTACTCAGTAAACTCACTGCCTGCCCCCCTCCCCCTCTTATAATCACGAACAACCTCGGTTAAATCCTTTTCTGCACGCCCACATTTGCAAACCATGCTCACATTGCAATCATTTGCTAAAGTACACACACAAGGAGGAACATGTGTGCATGCATAAACACATGTCCTGAAGGCTTACCCTATTGTTGTGCGTTTAAAAATGGATGGTGCTAATCCAATTAGTGAGCAACACACATTAATTTTTACACTATGTGAGTGAAAGGAGAATGTGCCCGTGGGGTGTGGGATGATTATATCGCTGCATGTTTTCATCTTGACCCATATCTGTGGAATAAACAACCAGATTTGATTAAACATTGCATGCTTTGACCTTTGTCAGACATCAGTGGCGTGTACAGACTTTTTGACTGGGGGGGCACTGACCCACGCAAGGGTGGCATGTATATGTGTGCATGTTCACACGTTATTGAAAATAACATGCATTAAAGACCCACTCTGATGAAAATCATGTTTTTCTTGTTGTCTACATGCTCATATGGCATTTTTCTGATGCTTCAGGACGTATCATGAGAAAAATAACCCTAAAGTAATGTTTAAAAGAAACACTTAAATTAGCTTTTTTGCATCAAGACTTTATTACTTTGTCAGGAACCTTCAGTTTATAACATAAAAACAAAAAAAATAAATTGACCGTATTATAAAATGCGTTTATTAAAATTATGGCACTTGTCATGTTAGGGTCGCTGTTGACCTGGTTAGATCAATATCTAATAATTAGAGCAAAAACTGAAATCATAAGTGAACTGCCAGGCACCATACTGACAGTCAGATCCTCTTTTTATAATCAGGTGTGATTTAGGAAATTCTCATTTTGCCATGTTTCTCTCTGCACAAAAAACAACGTCGGGCACATCCAGACATGTGAGATCAATTCAGTATAGATGTCTGTATGAGGGGTACACTGACAAAGAAAGGCCCAGAGGACCACTACAAAAACTATTATAAGTAATATTTTCATGGATAATGAGCCTAACAAGTTAACCTAGAGATGAGAACCAAATTGAATGGTAGAGAATTGTTTTTAGTGTAATTTACAGCTGATTTAAGACACGGGTCAAAACTGACCCTTGACATGCTGGGTGCGTAGTAAAAGCTAACACAGGAGGAAGGTTAAGTGCAAAATTGCATTTCTGCATTCAAATTGCTGTGAATCTGGCAGACCTAAATGGCAGGGTTAGATTCAGTGAGACTTCCTACGTAGCAAATCCAAGTTCCGCCCCCAGAGCCCCGCTATGCAGTCCAGGCTCGGAGAAATCGAGGACAATCGCAGAACAAGCGTGTGCGTTAGCAGATTGCAATGCTGGTAAGAAGACTAATTATGGTATTAGCTTTAATCATGCCCTTAAAGACATTAGTGTCCGAGATTTAAATAGCCCTTTTGTAACCTGGTACTTCTACTGCACCAGCAATGTTAGCCTACAAGCTAACGCAAAGAGAAGTGTGCAGAGCAGTGTTGTCTCCGCCCATGACTCAGAGGTGAATCGCTAATGAGCTACTAGAGCTCTGCAGAAGAAAAGCCCTTGAAAATGACACAGGTAACACCACTTTGGCTAAAAACTTCATAATCCCAATTTAAAGACCACTGAGAAGTCTTCAAGTAGTGAAAAAACATGATTGGAGTGGGACTTTAATCTAATGTCTAGATAACTTTGACACAGCATCACACAGTTGTAATGTTCTTGTGTATATGTTATTTATTTTAAAAACCTACACAGTGGACTAGAAACATTTGAAACTTCTATAATTACTTGTGTAAAATCAAAAGATGAATTAAGTGTCACAGAAAAAATATATATATATGAAAGAAACACAAAACCAACTCAATAATTTGGTTTTGAACTCTGGTCTTGGTGTTTGGACAGAATCTAGGGTGGCCAATCACAGACGTCAAATCAAGCCTGGTTTGTTATTTCTGCATACAGATCAAAACCACAGACAAATATTTCCCTCAAAGATACATTCAGTTAAATACATCCCATAATGCAACACTGTATTGGTAGTGTAGACTGAAATTTTCTCCAATGCTGGAAAAAAATAACTTCTTTAAATTTCCTTATAGTAGAGATAAAAACCTGAATTCACATAAACTCTTTCACTCATATTATCTCATTCTGTGTGACTGAGTCCCTCATGCCGGTGATCACTCTGCTTCCTCCTTAATCTGAGCTCCTGTCTTTTCTGGTATTGCTGGTTGGGTCTCAGCCTGTTCAGGACAGAGCTCCTTTGAGGCATCCATCACCGCAGCTGCAGGCAGGTCATAGCACGCCACCTGGGCCTCAAACTCCTTCATCTCCTGCTGCTCCACCTGCCTCCTTCGACTCAGTAGGTACAAGTCCTCAGACGCTCTTCTCCTTGACTTCACAGTCCACTGCATCACAAGACAGTCCGGACAGGAGGTATAGAGGAAAGATCCAGTGAGGTTGAATCGATCCCCCACGTTGAAGGTGAAGGTGCTGCCTTCTACTGAGATGTTGTAGGGCAGCGACTGACAGTGATCTCCAAAGCGGTTGATTTGGGTGTAGGAGAAGATGGAGGTTTCACTGGAGTTGGAGAAGTACATGGTGATGCTGTCTCTGAGTCTCAGGGCCTCCATGGATGATGAATGGTTGAGACTGCCAGCTACTAAAGCCCATCTTCCCTGTAGATGGTGGGGCTCCAGCTGTTTTAAAGGCTGGACCAATCTCTCGCAGACAGGAGGAGCAGAGTGGCCCATGGATATCAAGAAGAGAAGAACGACAGTGAAAATATAAAACATATTGATATTATACTTATTCTTTTCTTATAGGCTTCTATTCTTCCTTCAACTCTTCTGCCTAAAAGTGCACCTGGATCACAAGCTGTGACCTGTTTTATAGTTGGAGTTGGCTCAAAAAAAAGTCCAGTCTTTCAACACAGTGCAGGTTCATTACCCCCCCCCCCCCCTCTTTGAAAAAGTACATTCTGCTATTGTGAAATCAGGGAAAGCACGAGCATTAGCAGAACTTTGTTGTCATTGTCTTGTACTTAAAATGTTGGTACTGTGGTGGTTTATTTTTGTCATGAATGAAAAGTACATTTGTTGGGATAGGGTCTTAATCTTCTACCTTGTAATGCAAACATCTCAAGTTTATGAAAAAGTGATCTACATTTTAAAATTTTAAAGGGATTTAAAAGGATTTAAACATACCTTACATTTTACCTATGCATTGAAGCTAGAGGTATTCCGATACAACTATTTTACCTCTGATACGATACCGATATTGTAACCTTCAATATTGGCTAGTACCGATTTTGAGCCGATATTAGCAAAAACTTGTGCATGAAAAGTTTTGCACTCAGCTGCAACTTCTATTTTGGACTTTAATGAAAAATACCACCACAGGGCCGGCATCACTTCTACTCCTTGGTACTTTGTTAGTACCTTAGTACACACTGTTGTTGCGATCACATGAGTTCTACATGCTGGATCTGGGTGCTGCTAGCTAGAGGTGCCGGAGCGGAGTCTGGAATGGACTGCTTGCATCAGAGTGCTGATATCGGAGGTATTAGATGCAGGCCGATACAATCCGATATTCTTTTTTTCCTAATATCAGACTAATATCCGATATCAATATCGTATTGGGACACCCCTTATTGAAGTCTCTGTTCTTGTTACATTTAGGAAATTGCAATGATTTTCTTCTTAACACTGCTCCCCCCTCGACTAACTCAGCCTGTTACAGAATACATTGATAGTATTTCAGGGGATGGATTAGATGAACAGTGGGGAAAATATCATATCATGGATTTTGAATGTCCCACAGTCCCCCTGAAACATTTTTGTACTATCATCCTGTTGTTCATGGAAACAAAACATTCTCAAGATTTTACTGTCTGCGATATATTTTAGATTTTTTTAATAATTATTATTTCTTTATTGTAGCATCATACATATTTTCCACAAAGCCTTGGACCTTCTTGGGTATTTTTTTTTCCATCATTTTCTAAATACATCTAATATGTTTTCATTTCATATTACAATTGGAAAATATACATTTGAAGCAAATACATAAACTTGTCTGACTGGCAGTATGAAGGTTTGCTGTTTTCTGTGTAGGTTAAAAATACAACTTTGGCATCCTTTAACCCTAGAACACTATAGCCGGGTGATTTTGTGATTTTCATTATGTTGCGTTTGTCTGAGTACCGCAGGTCTCTGGGTAGCTTCAGCATTGCCTTTGACATATTTGAAGGCATATTTGTTTCCCTGATCAAGAAACTGCTTTTTTCTACAGGCACGTGTTTTTAGGGGACTTTCACCCAGCAATAGAGATATAGGGTAAAGTTGGTTTGGCTGGATTTGATATCTGCATGTAGGCGAAAAAGGTCAGTAAGAGCGGTCCTGGAATTTGCATGCTATCTTTATTTAGCACAGTGGTTATGAATAACTATCACAAAGTAGTGATTTTCAAGGAAATTCATATGGTGATAAGAAATATTTTAGTCAGCTGGTCATTTTTACTCACTCAAAATCTGCCATATTTTGGTTCTCTCTACTGCAGCTGTAATTGTGCCAATGACCCTGAGTCTTCACCAGGGAAGACTCACATGCCCCAGGAACATGGCACTTTTTCCCCTCCCTTTGGACATTACACAGTTAAAAATAAAACTACTTTAACTTGTCATGTATTGTCCTCTTTTGATGTATTTTTTGATGACAAGTACTTTTTCTAGGGTATATTACTTCAGGTAAAAATTACCCAGCGATAGTGATGGTGTTACTAATTTTAGTGATAGTGTTCTATGGTTAATTTACCACAGAGATAGACTTTATATAGTTTGTTTTCCTTAAATTTGTTAGTTTTGGGGCTTGTATTTTGCAGTGAACAGAGTAAGAAACCATGAAGAGAGAGGCAGGTTTGAATTGGGTTTTTATTAAACCTCTTTTTTTTGTTAGCAGTTATTCAGCTCATAAATGAAACAGCTTAGTATTGTCACAGAGCTCTCATGAGTTATTATTTTACAACCCAACTTGTAATCATGTATTGATTAAATTGGTCTCTCAAAATATTTATGTAGTAAAAATTAGACTAAAAAAAGATACTGTAAAAAAAAAATTCAACATAAAAAAAATTTCAGTGTTAAAAAATTATGTGTAAAACAGACCGACTCAACATCTGGGTAATCAGGGAGAAGCAATCGATTCCTCAATCTTCCACTGGGGTCGGTGCCACATGACCAATCTAGCATTATTTGATTGGCTGGATGATGGATGATTGAGCCAGGAATCGATTGCTCTCTTACTGCACTCTTACTGCAATAAAAGTGTAAAAAGTTTATTTTGTCTGGAAACCTGATATGTGAAACACTTGTATGGAAGTAAATCTGTGCCATCTGATTTTGAATTTGAATTTCTAAAGCTGAATTTTTTTTTTGCATCAAAATCAGAAATTGAATTTTAAAACCATCCACCATTTTAAAACCATGTTGAATTTTTTCACACTGAATTTATTTCATCATTATGAAAAAATATGTGTCAGAAATAAAAATGCATGCTTGAAGTTTGATAATTTTGAAATTCAAAGTCTGGTTTTGATGAAAACACCCCTTATTGAAGTCTGTGTTTTTATTACATTTAGGAAATTGCAATGATTTTCTTCCTAACACTGCTCCCCCCTCGACTAACTCAGCCTGTTACAGAATACATTGATAGTATTTCGAGGGATGGATTAGATGAACAGTGGGGAAAATATCATATCATGGATTTTGAATGTCCCACAGTCCCCCCGAAACATTTTTGTGCTGTTATCCTGTTGTTCATGGAAACAAAACATTTTGAAGATTTTACTGTCTGCATTATATTTTTTAGATTTTCATCATCTTGTCGTTGTCATAGTATTATTATTATTTCATTATTGTAGTGCTCATTCATATTTTCCACAAAGCCTTAAACCTTCTTGGATTTTTTTTCTTCTAAATATGTCTAACATGTTTTCATTTCATATTACAATTTGGAAGATATACATTTGAAGCAAATACATAAACTTGTCTGACTGGCAGTATGAAGGTTTGCTGTTCTATTTACAGGTTAAAAATACAACTTTGGCATCCTTTAACCCAAGAACACTATAGCCAGGTGATTTTCACCTGACCAAACATGTTTACGTGATTTTCATTATGTTGCGTTTGTCTGAGTGTCATGGGTCCCTGGGAAGCTTCAGCATTTCCTTTGACATCTTTAAAGGCATATTTGTTTCCCTGATCAAGAAACTGCTTTTTTCTACAGGCACGTGTTTTTAGGGGACTTTCACCCGGCAATAGTGATAGAGGTTAAAGTAGGTTTGGCTGGATTTGATATCTGCATGTAGGGAATAATGTCAGTAAGAGTGGTCCTGGAATTTTATCTATCTATATTGTTCATGAATGCCTAATTTCAGTTATTTTGTTGCATTTTTATATGGTCCCCTCATGGCACTTTTTTCCCTCCCTTTGGACATTACACAGTTAAAATTAAAAAAAAACTACTTTATTTGTCATGTATTGTCCTATTTTGATATATTTTGATGACAAGTACTTTTTCTAGGCTATATTATTTCAGGTAAAAATTGCCCAGCGATAGTGATCGTGTAACTAATTTTAGCGATAGTTTTCAAGGGTTAATTTACCACAGACATAGACTTAATATAGTTTGTTAATTTTGGGACTTGTATTTGGCAGTGAATAGAGTAAGAAACCATGAAGAGAGAGGCAGGTTTGAATTGGGTTTTTATTAAACCTCTTTTTTTGTTAGCAGTTATTCAGCTCATCTATGAAACAGCTTAGTATTGTCACAGAGCACTCATGAGTTATTATTTTACAACCCAACTTGTAATCATGCATCAGGAGCTACATTCTCTACTGCCTTTAGCTTCTCTGCCAACTCTTCAATTTCAGGCAGGGTGGGCATCTGGTATGGACAGAGCTTCTTGGAGGTATCCATCATCACAGGTGGTTGATTTTTCACACACTCTATCTGAGTCTTGAACTCGTCCATCACCTCCTTCTCCACCTCCCTCCTCTTGCTGTACAGGTGCAAGTTCCCAAATCCTTCTCTATTTAAGAAATGCATTAACAAACAGTCTGAACAGCCGGTATGGATGAAGGTTATGGAGACGTTACTGGAGGAGAAGCTGTTGCCCTTAAGTGTGATGTTGGAGGAGGGAGGATTATAGCAACTGCCACCAGCACTATAGATGGTCTCGTACAAAAGGTTGCTGGTATTGGAGGTATCGCTGGCATTGGAAAACTTTATGACCCAACTGTCAAAAATTTTTAATGTCTCCGCGGGATAAAGAGGGTCGTCCAGACTGATTGCGATCAAAAGCCATAGTCCGTCCAGTTGATGACCATCCACATGATCCAGAGGCCGGACCAGTTCCTCACAGTGCGGAGGAGCCAAACTGCTTGCAGGTATAAAGCAGAAGAGAGCAACGACACAAGTGGCAAGAAGCATGATGTATCTTTGAGTCGTGCTGGAGAGTGTGGACAGAGACGAAGTTTGACAGCTTTTTAAAACCCCTGGTTTTACGACAGAGGGCAGAGTCCTCCTTTCACCTGTTGACTTTTTGATTGCCAAACAAAAAAAACAATCTGAGTCCTCACTGTGACTGTTGATTGTGTGCACTGTGATAAAACATTAATTCCATTGCTTTATTTTCTTTACTTCCCTGGATTTTAAATTGTAAAAGTTAGTGGACTGTCTCTTAGGAACTAAAAGTTTGACATTTTTGTGTAGATTTTTTGGTTTGCACTTTAAATGTGTTCTTTTTTAAGACAGGGCATTACAGAAGTAAATCTGTACAATCTGATTTTGAATTTGAATTTCATTTTTAAGATTTGACTGTCTGCATTATATTTTTTAGATTTTCATCATTTTGCCATTGTCATAGTATTATTATTTCATTATTGTAGCGCTCGTTCATATTTTCCACAAAGCCTTAAACCTTCTTGGATTTTTTTCTTCTAAATACATCTAATATGTTTTCAGTTTGTTTCTCTTAAATTTGTTAATTTTGGGGCTTGTATTTTGCAGTGAACAGAGTAGGAAACCATGAAGAGAGAGGCAGGTTTGAATTGGGTTTTTATTAAACCTCTTTTTTTGTTAGCAGTTATTCAGCTCATAAATGAAACAGCTAAGCATTGTCACAGAGCACTCATGAGTTATTATTCTACAACCCAACTTGTAATCATGCATCAGGAGCTACATTCTCTACTGCCTTTAGCTTCTCTGCCAACTCTTCAATTTCAGGCAGGGTGGGCATCTGGTCCGGACAGAGCTTCTTGGAGGAATCCATCATCACAGGTGGTTGACTTTTCACACACTCTGCCTGAGTCTTGAACTCATCCATCACATCCCCCTCCACCTCCCTCCTCTTGCTGAACAGGTACAAGTTCCTGAGTGCTCCTGCCTCAGTAAAACGCATTAACAAACAGTCTGAACAGCCGGTATGGATGAAGGTTATGGAGACGTTACTGGAGGAGAAGCCGTTGCCCTCAAGTGTGATGTTGGAGGGATGATACTCGCATTTGTCACCAAAACCAAACATGCGCTCTAACAAAAGGTTGCTGGTATTGGAGGTATCGCTGGCATTGGAGAACTTTATGACTGCACTGTCTCTACTTTTGAACCTCTCCACGTGTTTCGGGTCCACCAGACTGCCTGCAATCATAGCCCATCGTCCGTCCAGTTGATGACCATCCACATGATCCAGAGGCCGGACCAGGTCCTCACAGTTCGGAGGAGCCAAACTGCTCGCAGGTATAAAACAGAAGAGAGCAACGACACAAGTGGCAAGAAGCATGATGTATCTTTGAGTCGTGCTGGAAAGTGTGGACAGAGAAGAAGTTTGACAGCTTTTTAAAACCCCTGGTTTCAGACAGAGGGCAGAGTCCTCCTTTCACCTGTTGACTTTTTGATTGCCAAACGAAAAAAACAATCTGAGTCCCCACTGTGACTGTTGATTGTGTGCACTGTGATAAAACATTAATTCCATTGCTTTATTTTCTTTACTTCCCTGGATTTTAAATTGTAAAACCTGCTTTTTTGAAAATACTGCTTGACTTGTGGCTGATAGTTTTCCTTTTCAAAAATTAAAGGACTGTCTTTGAGGAACAAAAAGTTGGAAATTTTTGTGTAGATTATTTGGTTTGCACTTTAAATTCTTTTTTTAAGACAGGGCATTATGAAAGTCAATCTGTGTCATCTGATTTTGAATTTGAATTTCTAAAGCAAATTTTTTTTATTAAAATCAGACTTTGAATTTCAAAACCATCGAATTTCAAGCACGCATTTTTGTTTCTTACACTTTTTTTTTTTCACAATGATGAAATAAATTCAGTGTAAAAAAAACAATTGGTCTCTCAAAATGTTCGTGTAGTAAAAATTTGACAAAAAAAAAAACAGTTTAAAAAAAAACTAAACAAAAAAATTTCAATGTCAAAAATTCAGTGTCAAAAAATTCAGTATAAAACAGACTCAACATCCGGGTAATCAGGAAGAAGCAATGGATTCCTCAATCTTCCACTGGGGTCGGTGCCACATGACCAATCTAGCATTATCTGATTGGCTGGATGATGGATGATTGAGGCAAGAATTGATTGCTCTCCCTGATTACTCGGATGTGGAGTCGGTCTGTTTTACACAGAATTTTTTTACATTGATTTTTTTTTTTATTGAATTTTGTTTACACGTTTTTTTTTTTTTTTTAAGTTGAATTTTTACTAAACAAATCTTTTGAGAGAATGATTTTTTCAGCTTTTGGAATTTAAATTCAAAATCAGATGACACAGATTTACTTAACCCCTAAAAAGAGGATTTGCTAAAATACTCAAAAAACTATCAAAGAAAAAAGACTACAAACTCAAAACTGTCAGCATCAATACTCCTTTATGGAAACTTTAAGAATGTTTTTGAGGATTTTTTTTTAATATGGAAATGTTAAGGGACTTTTGATGAGAGGTTATTGGAAAATCTTCAGGATTTATCTAATTATCACTTGCAGAAAGTGTAACTGGGACCTCTGGGACATTTTAATAGGAAATTTTCACAAGTCTACTTTAGGAGTACCTTAAAAGCCGACTTAAGATGTTGTGAAACAAAATCGTTTTGTCCACAGAAATCACACAGGAAGCATTTTTATTTAGGGTTGAATAAACAGACTGATAAATCAGGACAAGTGAAAAATCAGTCTTCAAAAACAGCCATGAAATCATATGATTACATCTTGAACCTTGAGCCATATTATTTGTCATATGTACAGGCTCTTTACACGTTTTGATCCTCCTCCTTCTCCTCAGGTTGGTGGGCTGTCTGTTCTGGACAGAGCTCCTTGGTGGGATCCATTATAACGGGTGGAGGCAGATTCAGACACTCCACCTGAGCTCTGAACTCCTCTATCTCCTTCTGACCCACCTCTCTCCTCCTGCTAAACAGGTAAAAGTCCACTGACTTAAAGGTAGGCGACTCAATATCAAGAGTCAACAGCAGACAGTCTGGACACGATGTGGAGAAGAAGGTCCCAGTGAAGTTGAAGGTCCCCACATATAACTTTACAATGTGATTGTCCATGGTGACGTTTCTGGTATGATACCGACACTGGCCTCCAACCATGTTTGACTGCGTGTATGAGGAATTGTAGAAATCGATGGCAACACTGTCTCTGTCTTTAAGGGTTTTCTCAGCTGATGAGTCATTCAAGCTGCCGGCTACCACAACCCATCGTCCACTCAAAAGATGAGGATCCATCTGATCCAAAGGTCGGACCAGGTCTTCACAGGCCAGAGGAGCTGAACTGCTCACAGATACAAAACAGAGGAGAGCTATTGCAAATACAACAAACATGTCTGTGTCTATGTCTGTCTCTTCTCCAGCTGCTGGAATAAGTATCTTGACTTCAGTGAATGTGTCGGTTTGATTGAGGTTTTTATAGTTGTTTCAGAAATATCCAGTACACCAGACTCTTACTGACCTGTGGATTTTGTGATTGTGAAATCGAACATTGAGTTACATCGTGGGCCGAGTGTTTGTTTACACTGGATGTGGTCTGGTTTCTCCTATCTGTGGAAATGTGGGAGATCCACTGAAAGTCACAAACTGTTCAATATAAAAATCCCTATTCTTCCTTAACAGTGTGATTCATTTTATCAGCAGGCATGTTTTTCTTTTCATCGATCTTAACTTGAAATGTGACATCAAACTACAACGGTCAAATAAATGTTGTGGACTGCAAACTAATGGTACAAAAGATGAGAGCGGCCATGTGTTTTTCTTTTTTTATGCACTATTATCTCGTGATAAAGACTTATCTTGTTATCTCGACACAACAAAGATTGTTTTCTTGTCAGATTTGCATATGGCAGTTAAATGTTCCCACGTTTTAAGTGTAATGTGCGTGTGCAAAGTGGTGCGTGAGATCAGTGTTTTTATTGAAAACCCTGTCTTGCTGTTGACAATAGTGGCAGCGGCGTTTCAGTAATAACCCATGATGTAGGCTGTTTGTAAAAGTTACCATTTTAGGTTGGCTAAAATGCTGTTTTTGTTATATTTGAGATAAAAAGTCTATATCACGAGATAACAGTGCATTAAAAAAAAGAAAAATTCAAGGCCATTCTTGTCTTCTGTAAATTTGAACACTAACTTTTCTTTGCCAACATCACACATGAAGCACTCTTACTGCAATAAAAGGGTAAAAAGTTTATTTTGTCTGGAAACCTGATATGTGAAACACTTTTATGGAAGTAAATCTGTGCCATCTGATTTTGAATTTGAATTTCTAAAGCAGAATTTTTTCACATCAAAATCAGACTGAAATTTTTCAACTATTGTATTTCAAGCATGCACTTTTATTTCTGACACTTATTTTTTCACAATGATAAAATACATTCAGTGTAAAAAAAATCTCTCAAGACATTTTAAAACCATGTTGAAATTTTTTTTACACTGTTTTTTTTAAGTTGAATTTTTACTCAACAGATCTCTTGAGAGAGATTTTTTTTCACACTGAATTTATTTCATCATTGTGAAAAAATATGTGTCAGAAATAAAAATGCATGCTTGAAATTCAATAGTTGAAAAATTCAAAGTCTGATTTTGATGCAAACACCCCTAATTGAAGTCTGTGTTTTTGTTACATTTAGGAAATTGCAATGATTTTCTTCCTAACACTGCTCCCCCCTCGACTAACTCAGCCTGTTACAGAATACATTGATAGTATTTCGAGGGATGGATTAGATGAACAGTGGGGAAAATATCATATCATGGATTTTGAATGTCCCACAGTCCCCCTGAAACATTTTTGTGCTGTTATCCTGTTGTTCATGGAAACAAAACATTTTGAAGATTTTACTGTCTGCATTATATTTTTTAGATTTTCATCATCTTGTCGTTGTCATAGTATTATTATTATTTCATTATTGTAGCGCTCATTCATATTTTCCACGAAGCCTTAAACCTTCTTGGATTTTTTTTCTTCTAAATACGTCTAACATGTTTTCATTTCATATTACAATTTGGAAGATATACATTTGAAGCAAATACATAAACTTGTCTGACTGGCAGTATGAAGGTTTGCTGTTCTATTTATAGGTTAAAAATACAACTTTGGCATCCTTTAACCCTAGAACACTATAGCCGGGTGATTTTCACCTGACCAAACATGTTTACGTGATTTTCATTGTGTTGCGTTTGTCTGAATATCATGGGTCCCTGGGAAGCTTCAGCATTTCCTTTGACATATTTGAAGGCATATTTGTTTCCCTGATCCAAAACCTGCTTTTTCCTTCAGGCACGTGTTCACATGGTGATTTTCACCCAGCAATAATAATAGAGAGTAAAGTAGGTTTGGGTGGCTTTGATATCTGCATGTAGGCAAATAATGTCAGTAAGAGTGGTCCTGGAATTTGCATGCTATCTTTATTTGCGCAGTGGTTAACCATCACAAAGTAGTGATTTTCAAGGGAATTCATATGGTGATAAGAAATATTTTAGTCAGCTGGTCATTTCTATGGGTGGAAAAGAAACTATATATATATATATTTTTTTTTTAATTTATTTATTTATATATATGTATATTGTTCATGAATGCCTAATTTCAGTTATTTTGTTATATGGTCCCCTCATGGCACTTTTTTCCCCTCCCTTTGGACATTACACAGTTAAAAATAAAAGAAAACTACTTAAATTTGTCATGTATTGTCCTATTTTGATATGTTTTTTGATGACAAGTACTTTTTCTTGGGTATATTATTTCAGGTATAAATTACCCAGCGATAGTGATGGTGTTACTAATTTTGACCACAGACATAGACTTTATATAGAATGTTTTCCATAAATTTGTTAATTTTAGGGCTTGTATCTTGCAGTGAACAGAGTAAGAACCCATGAAGAGAGAGGCAGGTTTGAATTGGGTTTTTATTAAACCTCTTTTTTTTGTTAGCAGTTATTCAGCTCATCAATGAAACAGCTCAGTATTGTCACAGAGCACTCATGAGTTATTATTCTACAACCCAACTTGTAATCATGCATCAGGAGCTTCATTCTCTACTGTCTTTAGCTTCTCTGCCAAGTCTTCAGTTTCAGGCAGAGTGGGCTTCTGGTCTGGACAGAGCTTCTTGGAGGGATCCATCATCACAGGTAGTTGACTATTCAGACACTCTGCCTGAGTCTTGAACTCGTCCATCACCTCCTTCTCCACCTCCCTCCTCTTGCTGAACAGGTGCAAGTTCGCTTCTACTCCTTTTGCTGTATGCATTAACAAACAGTCTGAACAGCTGGTATGGATGAGGGTTGAGGAGACTTTACCTTCGGAGAGGACGTTGCCCTCAAGTGTGATGTTGAAGGATTGATACTCGCATCTGTTAACAAAACGTAAGTTGCGCTCAAACAAAAGGTTGCTGGTGTTGGAGGTATAGCTGGCATTGGAAATCTCTATGACCCAACTCTGTACCATATAGTTCCCCCCTAGGGGTTCCGGTTCCACCAGACCGTATGCGATCAAAAACCATCGTCCGTCCAATTGATGACCATCCACATGATCCAGAGGCCGGACCAGATCCTCACAGTTCGGAGGAGCCAAACTGCTCGCAGGTATAAAGCAGAAGAGAGCAACGACACAAGTGGCAAGAAACATGATGTATCTTTGAGTTGTGCTGGAGAGTGTGGACAGAGAAACTTTTTAAAACCCCTGGTTTTACGACAGAGGGCAGAGTCCTCCTTTCACCTGTTGACTTTTTGATAGCCAAACCAAACAACAATCTCAGTCCTCACTGTGACTGTTGATGTATATTGTTCATGAATGCCTAATTTCAGTTATTTTGTTGCATTTTTATATGGTCCCCTCATGGCACTTTTTTCCCTCCCTTTGGACATTACACAGTTAAAAATAAAAGAAAACTACTTTAATTTGTCAAGTATTGTCCTCTTTTGATATGTTTTTTGATGACAAGTACTTTTTCTTGGGTATATTATTTCAGGTAAAAATTACCCAGCGATACTGATGGTGTTACTAATTTTTACCACAGACATAGACTTTATATAGTTTGTTTTCCTTAAATTTGTTAATTTTGGGGCTTGTATTTTGCAGTGAACAGAGTAAGAAACCATGAAGAGAGAGGCAGGTTTGAATTGGGTTTTTATTAAACCTCTTTTTTTGTTAGCAGTTATTAAGCTCATCAATGAAACAGCTTAGTATTGTCACAGAGCACTCATGAGTTATTATTTTACAACCCAACTTGTAATCATGCATCAGGAGCTTCATCGACTAAATCCAAAATCCTCAGTAATAGCCTTAGATTCTGTTTCAATTCTTCATCTTCAGACAGGGTGGGCTCCTGGTCTGGACAGAGCTTCTTGGAGGAATCCATCATCACAGGTGGTTGATTTTTCACACACTCTGCCTGAGTCTTGAACTCGTCCATCACCTCCTTCTCCACCTCCCTCCTCTTGCTGTACAGGTGCAAGTTCCCGTGTGCTCTTCCATTTGTAAAATGCAATATCAAACAGTCTGAACAGCTGGTATGGAAGAAGGTTGCAGATTCGTTACTGGAGGTGAGGATGTTGCCCTCAAGTGTGATGTTGGAGGATTCATAATCGCAAGTGCCAAGAAAACCTAAGATGCGCTCTAACAAAAGGTTGCTGGTGTTGTGGTTATCGCTGGCATTGGAAAACTTCATGCCCAGACTGTCCATCAATTTGTACGCGCTTTGGTTATCCGGTTCCACCGGACTGTGTGCGATCAAATGCCATCGTCCGTCCAATTGATGACCGTCCACATGATCCAGAGGCCGGACCAGGTCCCCACAGTTTGGAGGAGCCAAACTGCTCGCAGGTATAAAGCAGAAGAGAGCAACGACACAAGTGGCAAGAAGCATGATGTATCTTTGAGTCGTGCTGGAGAGTGTGGATAGAGAAGTTTGACAGCTTTTTAAAACCCCTGGTTTCAGAAAGAGGGCAGAGTCCTCCTTTCACCTGTTGACTTTTTGATTGCCAAACAAAACAACAATCTGAGTCACCACTGTGACTGTTGATTGTGTGCACTGTGATAAAACATTAATTCCATTGCTTAATTTTCTTTACTTCCCTGGATTTTAGATTGTAAAATCTGCTTTTTCGAGAATACTGCTTGACTTTATGGCTGATGGTTTCCATCTTTCAGATATTAGTGGACTGTCTCTTAGGAACTAAAAGTTTGACATCTTTGTGTAGATTATTTGGTTTGCACTTCAAATGTGTTCTTATTTTAAGACAGGGCATTATGGAAGTAAATCTGTGCCATCTGATTTTGAATTTGAATTTCTAAAGCTGAATTTTATTGCATTAAAATCAGACTTTGAATTTCAAAACCACTGAATTTTAAGCACGCATTTTTTTTTCTTACACTTGTTTTTTTTTCACAATGATGAAATAAATTCAGTGTAAAAAAATGGTCTCTCAAAATATATATGTAGTTAAAATTAGACTAAAAAAATGGACTGTAAAAAAAAAATCATAAAAAAAATTTCAGTGTCAAAAAAATCTTTTGAGAGACTGATTTTTTCACTCTGAGATTATTTCATCATTGTGAAAAAATAAGTGACAGAAATAAAAATGCATGCTTGAAATTCAATAGTTTAGAAAATTCAAAGTCTGATTATGATGCAAAAAAAAATCAGCTTTTGAAATTCAAATTCAAAAGCAGATGACACAGATTTACTTCCATAAGGCATTGAGGCAAAGGTAACCCCTAAAAAGAGGATTTGCTAAAATTATTTAAAAAACTATCAAAGAAAAAAGACTGCAAACTCAAAAGTGTCTGCATCAATTCTCCTTCTTGAAAATGTTTTTGAGGATTTTTTTTAGTCTGGAAATGTTAAGGGACTTTTTATGAGAGGTTACTGGAAAATCTTCAGGAATCATCTAATTATCACTTGCAGAAAGTGTAACTGGGACCTCTGGGACATTTTAATAGGACATTTTCACAAGTCTACTTTAGGAGTACCTCAAAAGCCGACTTAAGATGTTGTGAAACAAAATTGTTCTTGTCCACAGGAATCACACAAGAAGCCTTTTTATTTAGGGTTGAATAAACAGACTGATAAATCAGTTCAAGTGAAAAATCAGTCTTCAAAAACAGCCATGAAATCATATGATTACATCTTGAACGTTGAGCCATTTTTTATTTTTCATATGTACAGGCTCTTTACACGTTTTGATTCTCCTCAGGTTGGTGGGCTGTCTGTTCTGGACAGAGCTCCTTGGTGGGATCCATTATAACGGGTGGAGGCAGATTCAGACACTCCACCTGAGCTCTGAACTCCTCTATCTCCTTCTGACCCACCTCTCTCCTCCTGCTAAACAGGTAAAAGTCCACTGACTTAAAGGTAGGCGACTCAATATCAAGAGTCAACAGCAGACAGTCTGGACACGACGTGGAGAAGAAGGTCCCAGTGAAGTTGAAGGTCCCCACATATAACTTTACAATGTGATTGTCCATGGTGACGTTTCTGGTATGATACCGACACTGGCCTCCAACCATGTTTGACTGCGTGTATGAGGAATTGTAGAAATCAATGGCAACACTGTCTCTGTCTTTAAGGGCTTTCTCAGCTGATGAGTCATTCAAGCTGCCGGCTACCACAACCCATCGTCCACTCAAAAGATGAGGATCCATCTGATCCAAAGGTCGGACCAGGTCTTCACAGGCCAGAGGAGCTGAACTGCTCACAGATACAAAACAGAGGAGAGCTATTGCAAATACAACAAACATGTCTGTGTCTATGTCTGTCTCTTCTCCAGCTGCTGGAATAAGTATCTTGACTTCAGTGAATGTGTTGGTTTGATTCAGGTTTTTATAGTTGTTTCAGAAATATCCAGTACACCAGACGCTTACTGACCTGTGATTTTGTGATTGTGAAATCGAACATTGAGTTACATCGTGGGCTGATTCTTTACACTGGATGTGGTCTGGTTTCTCCTAAACTGTTCAATATTGCGGTTGGTGAAAACAAAAACGCCCCTATTCCTCTTTAACAGAGTGAATCATTTTATCAGCAGGCATGTTCTTCTTTTCATCGATCTTAAGCTGAAATGTGACATCAAACTACAACAGTCAAATAAATGTTGTGGACTGCAAACTAATGGTACAAAAGACGAGAACGGCCATGTGTTGTTCTTTCTTTTTATGCAACAAACTGAACAACACAACAAAGATTGTTTTCTTGTCAGATTTGAATATGGGAGTTAATTGTTCCCACGTTTAAAGTGTAATGTGCGTGTGCAAAGTGGTGCGTGATATCAGTGTTTTCATTAAAACCCGCGGCTTGCTGTTGACAATAGTGGCTGTGGCGTTTCAGTAATAACCCATGATGTAGGCCGTTTGTAAAAGTTACCATTTCAGGTTGGCTAAAATGCTGTTTTTGTTATATTTGAGATAAAAAGTCTATATCACGAGATAACAGTGCGTTAAAAAAAAAAAGAAAAATTCAAGGCCATTCTTGTCTTCTGTAAAGTTGAACACTAACTTATTTTTGCCAACATCACACATGAAGCACTCTTACTGCAATAAAAGGGTAAAAAGTTTATTTTGTCTGGAAACCTGATATGTGAAACACTTTTATGGAAGTAAATCTGTGCCATCTTATTTTGAATTTGAATTTCTAAAGCAGAATTTTTTTGCATCAAAATCAGACTTTGAATTTTAGTTAGTTAGTAACCTTTATTTAACCAGGAAATAACCCCATTTAGATTCAGAATCTCTTTCACAAGGGAGTCCTGGCCAGGATAGCAGCACAAGAAGTTCCACATAAAAAAAAAAATAAAAAAAAAAAAACACGCAGAAACACAAAACAGTTACAGTATGCAAAACACAGCAATCAGCGTTCAGTAAGAGGACATGTGCATTTTAAAACCATCCACCATTTAAAACCATGTTGAAACATTTTTTTACACAGTTGTTTGTAAGTTGAAGTTTTATTCAACAAATCTCTTGAGAGACTGATTTTTTTACACTGAATTTAGAAATTCAAATTTAAAATCAAATGGCACAGATTTACTTCCATACACTTGGCAATTTCATGGCGTATTCAATATTACTGTTGCAGTGAAGAATTAATGGTACGTGTTTATAAAGTTAACAGTTAAGAATAAGTTCATAAAAATTAACAGTGTCAAATCTTCGATGCATTATATGTATCTTTGTTTTGCTGCTGTTGAAGTGAGTTATCTTTTTTAAAACTCAGTCAACCCCACCGCCCACACACACACACACACACACACACACACACACACACACACACACACTCACGCCACAGATTCCCGTTACCAAAACCTCCCCCCAAAAAAACATCTGATGATGGTCTTTAATTGTGAAATGTTTACTGTTTTTTCTCTTATCGGTGCTCAATTGGAAGGTTCACATGAGGTGACCACACGCCCTCTCTTACCAAGACATGTGCCCTATAGGGGGTTGTACGACCTGTCCGAGGGGAGTATTTGTATGTGACTGATAATTTGGTTGAGGAGAAATGCTTTAGATAAATGAATATATTGTTTATAAACGCAACTTTGTGTGAGTAATTTTCAGTATCTCCAAGAGGCCTGGTTTAGTGTCTTTTTGGGAATTCAGAATATGTGTTTAACTGAGTTAGAAGTGTGTAAAAAAACATTTGACCCGACCCTAAAAACCCGCCCTGCGTAGTAGTGTCCTCTTTTTAGGGATTCAGAATATGGTCACCCTACTTTATAGTCAGTTACATAAAATTCATGTTAAAAAAAGGACCTTATTTGAGCAATTTCAGTCAAAGAAAGTGCTGACTAATGGGAGGGGTTAGCATTTTTTTGTTTGGGTAAAAAAAAATCTGCATTTAGGAACTACGACAAATATGTTTGGCACACTTTTAACAATGTATAAAGCTATTCCAAGTGGCTATGTTCACTTGTTGAGTCAGGAAATTCATCATCTCTCATCACTTCTCCCACTAAAAGCCACATATAGATGACCAAAGTCTTTTTAAGTGCTAATAACTAACTCATAAGATTTACTGAGAAAATTACTTCAAAAATATATTGTAAATGATTTAAGTCAAATTTAATGCTGCAATATCAAGTAACACTGACTTGCCAGTATCGATCAAATTTTACTTTCCATAAAACATAACAGTTGTGAAGATGTGGTCATCAGTGTTCTCATTGCTCTGCTACACACCCTCACTGTTGACCTGTCAAAGTGCAACTCTTTATTATTTCCATAAAGCTCTCGCTCCACCCACCCTGCACAAATACACATTTACATGAACATAGGCCGAAGTGCATCTTTACAATCCAAAGGAGCCGCAAGACTCGCAGAAATCAGGCTGAAGACAGCGAGCGTACGACTAGCAAACAAGTCTCTTTTTAGAGATGCCATGACAGCTGCACAGAGCAAAGTCAGAGGTACTGCAGAGTCTGTCTAACAGTAGTTCACATGCACAGACTGATCAGGTTTTGACCCTGTGGTTTCACAATACTGATAAAACATTCATTTAATTATTAACGCAACTTTACCGTAACTCAGGAAGGAAGAATTTACTGGAAGGTTCATGTTTACTACTCCCCCCGCATGGTTTTTGCAACATCAGCAGCATTGGACTGGACCAGCTCAGTGAATGTGGACTCCTGAAAAATATTCATGAAGCTTCAGCCGTTGCCAACTTAAAAATGCTACTATCTGTTGACTAGCTACTGAGTGCCCGTCTTAATGATGAGTCATATTATGGAGAACTTAGATAATGACGTCAGCGAAATATTTCATATTTTAATGGTGTGTAGAGTGTATACAGTGCTTTGCTAAATATAAATTTGTTTCTTGTCTGTATCACTGTGAAAAAGTGAAACTTGTTTATTTTTACAAAAATTAAACCATCAAATTATGACTTAAAGGGATATTCCGGCGTAAAATTAAGTTATAGTTACAAACCGTAACTCACCCACTCTCCTCCAGCAGCCGCTTGTTTTTGGGATGAGCCCTGACAAGTCGACGACCGGGTGCAGAGAACATTTATGATCATTACTAAATCATTGACTAAATTATAAAATGCTCTTATTAAGATTGTGGCTCTTGTCGTGTTAGGGTCGCTGTTGACCCAGTCAGATCAATATCTAATAATTAGAGCAAAAACTGAAATCATAAGTGAACCGTCAGGCACCACACTGACAGTCAGATTTTTCCCTGCACAAAAAACTTCAGACATGTTCAGACATGTGTCATCAATTCAGTTTGGATGTCTGTATAAGGGGTATACCGATAAAGAAAGGCCCAGAGGACCACCGCAAAAACTATTATAAGCAATATTTTGATGGATAATGAAGCCTAACAAGGAAACCTAGAGATGAGAACCAAACTGGATGATAGAGAATTGATTTAGCATAATTTACAGCTGATTTAAGACGCAGGTCAAAACCGACCCTTAACATGGTGGTTGCGTAATAAAAGCTAACAAAGGAGGAAGGTTCGGAAACTCAAGTTCTTACTGAGTCTTAAAAATACAAGGTAAAAATGATGACAGTTTTTTTTCAGTGTGCAACATGCAAGCGACAGGCGAGATCCAATTTCTACTGAAAACTTATCTCTAACAAATGTATAGGAGAAGGTTAATTCTGCATGCTTATGTCTCCTGTGGTCATCAGTGTTCTCATTGCTCTGCTACACACCCTCACTGTTGACCCGTCAAAGTGCAACTCTTTATTTACATACAGCTCTCGCTCCACCCACCCCGCACACATACACATTTAAATGAACAACAACAACAATATAGAGACAGCAGGATGATTACCAAAGTTTTTATTTATTCAAAAAGACTCTGATTGACTTTTCCATCGTCAGTATTCAGATTTAGTTTCCTGAAGCTCTTAAAACATGGGTTTTGACTTTTACATCGATAAGGACAATCAAGGTCAATGTAGTGACAGTCATTTCATTCTGTTCACAGATATCATGCCACAAAGTCTTAAGAGCCGTTGATTCAGTTGTCTTGCGCTTGAGTGTACGGACAAAGCTCCTCATTTGGATTCATCACAGAAGCCTCAGGCATGTCCATACACTTCACCTGAGCCATGAACTCCTGCAGCTCCGTCTCCTCCACACTCCTCCTCTTGCTGAACAGGCACAGCTCCTGTGATTTATAGTGGGGCGAGTCCACAATGAAGCTCAGCACCAAACAGTCTGGACATGACGAGTAGAAGATGGTCCCGCTGAACTTCACCACCCCATTGACATCAAACTTGTAGTCGGGGCCTTCGAATGTGACATTGTTGGAGAAATAAGAGCAGGTTAAGTCGAGGTTGGCTTTGGTGAAAGTGGAGTTGTAGAAGTACAGGACTGTGCTGTTGCTTAGGCGCTCAGGCTCTGGAGACTGAATGACCCTTATACTGTCTGCAACCATTGCCCACATGCCTTCCCAGTCACGAGGGTTGAGTTTATCCATAGGCCGGAGCACATCTTTACAATCCAAAGAAGCCGCAAGACTCGCAGAAATCAGGCTGAAGACAGCGAGCGTGCGAATAGCAAACAAGTCTCTGTTTAGAGAAGCCATGACAGCTGCACAGAGCAAAGTCACAGGTACTGCAGAGTCTGTCTAACAGTAGTTCACATGCACAGACTGATCAGGTTTTGACCCTGTGGTTTCACAATACTGATAAAACATTCATTTAATTATTAACGCAACTTTACCGCAACTCAGGAAGGAAGAATTTACTGGAAGGTTCATGTTTACTACTCCCCCCGCATAGTTTTTGCAACATCAGCAGCATTGGACTGGACCAGCTCAGTGAATGTGGACTCCTGATAAATATTTAGAAGCTTCAGCTGTTGCCAACTTAAAAATGCTACTATCTGTTGACTAGCTACTGAGTGCCCGTCTTAATGATGAGTCATATTATGGAGAACTTAGATAATGACGTCAGCTAAATATTTCATATTTCAATGGTGTGTAGAGTGTATACAGTTATTAGCAAGATATAAATTTGTTTCTTGTCTATGTCACTGATTTTCTTCCTAACACTGCTCCCCCCTCGACTAACTCAGCCTGTTACAGAATACATTGATAGTATTTCAAGGGATGGATTAGATGAACAGTAGGGAAAATATCATATCATGGATTTTGAATGTCCCACAGTCCCCCTGAAACATTTTTGTGCTGTTATCCTGTTGATCATGGAAACAAAACATTTTGAAGATTTTACTGTCTGCATTATATTTTTTAGATTTTCATCATCTTGTCGTTGTCATAGTATTATTATTATTTCATTATTGTAGTGCTCATATTTTCCACAAAGCCTTAAACCTTCTTGGATTTTTTTCTTCTAAATACACCTAACATGTTTTCATTTCATATTACAATTTGGAAGATATACATTTGAAGCAAATACATAAACTTGTCTGACTGGCAGTATGAAGGTTTGCTGTTCTATTTATAGATTAAAAATACAACTTTAGCATCCTTTAACCCTAGAACACTATCACCAGGTGATTTTCACCCGACCAAACGTGTACGTGATTTTTAATATGTTGCGTTTGTCTGAGTATCATGGGTCTCTGGGAAGCTTCAGCATTTCCTTTGACATCTTTGAAGGCATATTTTTTTCCCTGATCCAAAACCTGTTTTTTCCTACAGGCACGTGTTTTTAGGGGATTTTCACCTGGCAATAGTGATAGAGGGTAAAGTAGGTTTGGGTGGATTTGATATCTGCATGTAGGGAATAAGGTCAGTAAGAGCGGTCCTGGAATTTGCATGCTATCTTTATTTAGCGAATAGAGCAGTAAATAGAGTAGGAAACCATGAAGAGAGAGGCAGGTTTGAATTGGGTTTTTATTAAACTTCTTTTTTTGTTAGCAGTTATTCATGTCATCAATGAAACAATTCAGTATTGTCACAGAGCACTCATGAGTTATTATTTTACAACCCAACTTGTAATCATGCATCAGGAGCTTCATTCTCTAATGCCATAAACTTCTCTCCGGCCTTTAGCTTCAGTTCCAAGTCTTCAGTTTCAGACAGGGTGGGCTTCTGGTCTGGACAGAGCTTTTTGGAGGAATCCATCATCACAGGTGGTTGATTTTTCATACACTCTGCCTGAGTCTTGAACTCGTCCATCACCTCCTTCTCCACCTCCCTCCTCTTGCTAAACAGGTGCAAGGACCCTACATTTGATGCACGCATTAACAAACAGTCTGAACAGCCGGTATGGATGAAGGCTGTGAAGACATCCTGGTGGAAGAAGCCGTTGCCCTCCAGTGTGATGTTGGAGGTACTATAATCGCAATAGCCAACAAGACCTAAGATGGACTCTAACAAATGGTTGCTGGTATTGGAGGTATCGCTGGCATTAGAAAACTTCATGACCAAACTGTCTATATATTTGTTTATCATCAGGACGCCTTCCGGTTCCACCGTACTGTATGCGATCATAGCCCATGGTCCGTCCAGTTGATGACCGTCCACATGATCCAGAGGCCGGACCAGATTCTCACAGTTCGGAGGAGCCAAACTGCTTGCAGGTATAAAGCAGAAGAGAGCAACGGCACAAGTGGCAAGAAGCATGATGTATCTTTGAGTCGTGTTGGAGAGTGTGGACAGAGAAGTTTGACAGCTTTTTAAAACCCCTGGTTTTATGACAGAGGGCAGAGTCCTCCTTTCACCTGTTGACTTTTTGATTGCCAAACAAAACAACAATCTGAGTTCCCACTGTGACTGTTGATTGTGTGCACTGTGATAAAACATTAATTCCATTGCTTTATTTTCTTTACTTCCCTGGATTTTAAACTGTAAAACCTGCTTTTTCGAGAATACTGCTTGACTTGTGGCTGATGGGTCCCTTTGTTAAAAGTTAGTGGACTGTCTCTAAGGAACTAAAAGTTTGACATCTTTGTGTAGATTATTTGGTTTGCACTTTGAATGTGTTCTTTTTTTTAAGACAGGGCATTATGGAAGTAAATCTGTGCCATCTGATTTTGAATTTGAATTTCTAAAGCTAATTTTTTTTAATTCTGTATAAGGGTTATACCGACAAAGAAAGGCCCAGAGGACCACCACGAAAACTATTATAAGCAATATTTTCATGGATAATGAAGCCTAACAAGGTAACCTAGAGATGAGAACCAAACTGGATGATAGAGAATTGTTTTAGCGTAATTTACAGCTGATTTAAGACGCGGGTCAAAACCGACCCTTAACATGGTGGGTGCGTAATAAAAGCTAACAAAGGAGGAAGGTTCGGAAACTCAAGTTCTTACTGAGTCTTAAAATACAAGGTAAAAATTATGACGGTTTTTTTTCAGTGTGCAACATGCAAGCGACAGGCGAGATCCAATTTCTACTGAAAACTTATCTCTAACAAATGTATAGGAGAAGGTTAATTCTGCATGCTTATGTCTCCTGTGGTCATCAGTGTTCTCATTACTCTGCTACACACCCTCACTGTTGACCCCTCAAAGTGCAACTCTTTATTATTTACATACAGCTCTCGCTCCACCCACCCTGCACACATACACATTTAAATGAACGACAACAACAACAATATAGAGACAGCAGGATGATTACCAAAGTTTTTATTTATTCAAAAAGACTCTGATTGACTTTTCCATCGTCAGTATTCAGATTTAGTTTCCTGAAGCTCTTAAAACATGAGTTTTGACATTCACATCGATAAGGGCAATCAAGGTCAATGTAGTGACAGTCATTTCATTCTGTTCACAGATATCATGCCACAAAGTCTTAAGAGCCGTTGATTCAGTTGTCTTTGGGCGGACAAAGGTCCACATTTGGATTCATCACATAAGGCTCAGGCATGTTCATACACTTCACCTGAGCCATAAACTCCTGCATCTCCGTCTCCTCTACACTCCTCCTCTTGCTGAACAGGCACAGCTCCTGTGATTTGTAGAAGGGCGAGTCCACAATGAAGCTCAGCACCACACAGTCTGGACATGACGAGTAGAAGACGGTCCCGCTGTACTTCACCACCGCATTGACATCAAACTTGTAGTCAGGGCCTTCGAATGTGACATTGTTGGAGAAGTAAGAGCAGGTTAAGTTGAAGCGATTGGCTCTGGAGAAAGTGGAGTTGTAGAAGTACAGGACTGTGCTGTCGCTTAGTAGCGCAGGTCCTGGAGGCTGAATGTTCCTCACACTGTCTGCAACCGCTGCCCACATGCCTTCCCAGTCACGAGGGTTGAGTTTATCCATAGGCCGGAGCACATCTTGACAATCCAAAGGAGCCGCAAGACTCGCAGAAATCAGGCTGAAGACAGCGAGCGTGCGAATAGCAAACAAGTCTCTGTTTAGAGAAGCCATGACAGCTGCACAGAGCAAAGTCAGAGGTACTGCGGAGTCTGTCTAACAGTAGTTCACATGCACAGGCTGATCCGGTTTTTATCCTGTGGTTTCACAATACTGATAAAACATTCATTTAATTATTAACGCAACTTCACTACTACTCAGGAAGGAAGAATTACCTGGAAGGTTCATGTTTACTACTCCCCCCGCAATCTAAATGATGAGTCATATTCTGGAGAACTAAAATAATGATGTCAGCTGATGGTAAATATTTCATATTTTAATGGTGTGTAGAGTGTATACAGTGCTTTCTTTGCTAGATATAAATTTGTTTCTTGTCTGTGTCACTCTGTGAAAAAGTAAAACTTGTTTATTTTTACAAAAATTAAACCATCAAATTATGACTTAAAGGGATATTCCGGCATAAAATTAAGTTTGGTTCAGACACACCATAACTCACCCACTCTCCTACAGCAGCCGCTTGTTTGTGGGGGGAGCCCTGACGAGTCGATCACTGAGTGCAGAGAATATTTATGATCATTACTTCGTGGCAATGCAATCAGAGTTCTTGTGTATCTTGTGTGTGCACTGCAGACGCGGTAGTTCTTCTGCCTTAGTGTCTCAGTCTGATTGCATTTCCATGAAGTAATAATCATAAATTCAACTCGTCAGGGCTCTCGCTATAAACAAGCGGCTGCTGGAGGAGAGTGGGTAAGTTGTGTTTAGTCTCTTTGCTTAAGAAATTAGGCAAAGTTTACAGATGTTTGGTGGCTAGCGCTGTGGCTAGGACCCTATATGTCCTGTTGATGAAGTTAGTTGCTGTTCTGAGCATTATTTGTGGCTATAGAGTGGCGTTTTGGTTGAGGTTTGTCCGTGGAGACGTAGATCACTGTGTATTGCTATCGTGCGGTCGTTACTTAAGTTGAAGCAAGCAGTCGGCAACATTCATCTCTCGAGGGGCGTCTAACTCATCGGCACGGTGTGTTTGACCCTAACTTAAAGGCATGGTTGAGGATTGTATCGGTTGGTAATTATTATGAACCCTGTTTATATGGCGATCATGGTCCTATAGTGCGATCTCCACAAAGTGAAGAGTAAAAAGAATGGAAAAAATCTGTTCACACTAGTAGGCGTAGGGCTGCAAAAACATTGACCAATGGGAGCCATCTGTCCCAGACAGCTCCTATTGGTCAATCTCCTGCTCCATCCAATCACCTCGCTGTATTTGACACACCCCTTTTCTGTAGTTCCGACTCATCCCCTACCACTCTCTCAGCCCTCCTCGGAGCTCTGAACGGCTAAAAGTAGCGTAGCAGTTTAGCTACAGGAACTGCGATGGAGAAGGACGAAAAAGAAATAGTTCTGCTTGCCCTACCGCCAAAAGTGGGAAGAAAACGCAAGCCAACAGAAGAAAAGGCAAAGTTAAAGAGGAAATGAGACCAAGCCAGGAATCTAACTCCAAGAAACATCGGGTCATCCTTTGAGTGGTGGCCTGAAAACAGACGCCTAGACAGCAGAGTTTTTGTGTAACAGGTAATTTTTGCCTTTTATTGTGGCACATGTTACAAAATTAACTCTTATTAGTCTCTGAAATGTCAACACGGTAGCTGTCCAGGCAGCTGCAAACGGTGCTCGCTAGCAGAGCTGGCGTTAACTGCCACTAGTCACTAGCAATCCGACATGGTGAATCCTATTTCAAGCTAGCGTAGGATCTTCTGCCGGCCGGCTTCTTGCTCTGCCTGAGGCGGCGTGTCGTGGGGAGGGCGATACAGGTTCAGGGGGGAGATATGGAGGAGCACACAGGGGAGAGGTTTGTGTTTGGGGGGTGGGACGCTTTTTTCAAATCTGCCTCAACGGCTCAGTTTTTTTCAACTGCTTCTCTGACTGACAACCATGCCTTCAGTTTTGCGCCGGAATATCCCTTTAAATGTCCAACTGAGAGGGTTTGATCAATTAAAAACTGTCATTTCAAAAAAGAAACGGCTAAATCCATCTTTTGAAAACTGAAAAACACAAACTCCGACCTGTTTTACTTCACTGAAAAAAGAAATACTTGTTGAGGCCTTAGAGAAATGAGAATTATGACACAATCAGAGGTGCTAATTAGATTACTGAAAGAAGTGCTTAAACTGGTGTGTGAGCATTTATCTTGTAATGCCAATTTGTCACTGATAAAAAGGAGTAAAGATATTAAATACGTGACAGTATAAAACACATGATTAAATATTATCCAGTGTGTTTGTTTTTTTAGGTCAGGTCAGGTCAGGTATGCTTTATTGTCATTGCACTTGTGCACGAGATTCATTTACAGATGATGGTGATGATAATGAGACAGAAAAGCTGGATGAACACTGAGACCTTTATCACAAATGTCAGTTTAATCATTCAACCATTCATCAGTAATTTGAAAGCTGACATCGCACTCAGACGCTCCAGATTCCACTTTTCCCTGTATTCAGTATATACAGTATATCCATACACAGAGGTATTACAACAGTCCTGGCTCCTCCTCTTTTCATGAGCACATCTGGTAAGAACACAAAGCTCACACTTTCAGTTGTTTCAAAATAATCTCTATTTCATAACAGCCTAAAATACTCAGATGTGCCCACTGTTGCTTTAAAATTTCACCTTTTTTTATTATTAAACTAGAGTCAATAAAATGTTCTTGACTTGGATTAAAATGTCCTCCAATATAGACAAGAAAATAATAAAATAATTCAGCCTTTTATTCATTAAATAAGAACAAAATCCCTGTCAGATCCTTAACATTTTCAGTTTAATCTGCTTTTAAGAATAAAGACACTTCTGAATTATAAATGCATCTGTTAAAAATGTTTCATCCTCTGTTGATATATTGCTTGACTTTGAATATATATGGGCTTTAAAATTCTTGAAAAATACCCCTCTCAAAAAAAAAAAATTAAAAATCTAACAGTGTTAAATAAACACTTAGTTTTTGTTCTACATTGTGAAAGCATAAGAGTTCAAATAAGAGTTTTAAAGAGTAGTCCTGGGTAGAGAGCTCCTCAAGGCACTTAAAACACTAACAAGTCCGCTCCATCCCTCAGTGGGAAAACGTAAGAGTGGGATTAGGAAGTATGACAGAGAGGGAAGTAGTGATTTGGAAAAAAAATATGTGGGTAAAAAGAAAAGAGAGGAGGGAGTTTTGCTATGAATGTAACAGCAGAGGGAAGGACTGGCAGGCTGAAGAGGCAGAGAGGTAATGGAGGCACAGAGGGGATGTTTACATGACTGAGCAGCACTGGCAGGTTTTGCGTTTGGGCGCCTGGGTCTCCTCTCCTTGGCCGGCCCTGACAGAGATGGGGGTCTCTGAGCTGGATGTGGTGCTAGCTGCTGTTGCTGCTGCTGCTGCTGCTGCTGGCTCTACCTGGGTGTCGGGGGCTTTGGCCTGTGACAGAAGGGGTTCCTGTTCGCCCAGCCCTGCCTCTGTCCTCGGATTCTCCTCCTTGGGATCGGCCAGAGGAACCTCCTGGAACTCGCCCGGTTCAGGAGCAGGGTCTTGGTCTTCTAATGCTGCCTCAGCCGGCTCTGTTGATTCTTCAGCTCCACCCCCTGCTTCTATATTGGTGGTTGGAGCAGTCAGCTGAACCTCGGAGTAAACAGGCACTGGAGCCACTGTGGCGCCCTCTAGAGCATCGACATGGGACTGGAGCTGCTCTTCTGATTGACTCTCCTGTCCTTCAGCTTTTGAATCTGTTTGGTTTGTACTCACATCGCCGTCTGTGGCTTCCTCTTCAGCGTGCGGTTGTGCTTCTGCGGTCGCCTCACTCTGCTCTGGCTGAGTGGAAGTTTCTGGAGCTTCTCCTTCTTCTTCTTTAACCCCTACCTCCCCCACCTCGTCTACAGCTTCCCCTCCTTCCTCACCTGCTTCTGTTTTCAACTTCAGAGGGGTTTCTTCTGAATCAACGGTCTCCTGCTGATCTTCTTGGGGAGTTAAATCCTGCGGTACATCATCCCCTTCATCTGTTATGATCACACGTTCTGCTCTCATTACCAGAGTGCCTTCCTCCTCTTCCTCCTCCTCCTCAAAGCTGACATTTGGCACCTCACCCGGGCTCAACTCCGGCTCCAGCCTCTGACTAATTTCATCCTCAGAGGCTACAACCGGTCCGTTGGAGGTGTGTTGATTACTCTCTGCTGAAGGGCTGTGATTAGTGGGTTCTTCTGACTCTCCTTGTCCATTGGTTAGGACAGCTGCAGCTTCGTCTGGATCGGGGCTTTCATCTATTTTTCCCTCGTCTTCTGCTGCGTCTGGGGATGAAACTCAAATCAACGTCACGACAAAATTGAACATTTTTGCACACTCGCTAACATTGTTCATGAATTTAAAATTACATTAAGAGAATGAGCAATCAATTTGCTATTAACACTGATTAAAAGGTTTCATTATGTTTAATATAGACACACAGTTTCTTGATTGCAATTAGCGGTTTGCTAATTTAAACAGCAGTACAGCCGATTGAAATGCAGTCAACAAAAGACTTCCATTTATGAATCTTAATGCAACGCTAATAAAATATTCAGATGCTAATAAACAATGACAGTGCGGTTTTAGCGGCAGGCCATGAAGTATAATCCAAACAATAGGGGGTTGTTGTTGTTGCAGCAAAATGGACAAGCTCCAAAAAAAGTCTAAAGGAAATGTAAATGATTATTTTCGGGGTATTATGCAAGAGAACCTAATTATGAATAATACACTTAGAAATAGAAACCAGCGGCAACAGATTATAGAGCATGCTTCAGCAATTTTAGATCAGGCTGTCTGAAGTTATAGACTCGGACTGATTTAAATTCAAATGGACGGCTCAATTTCATCTTCAGAACTCTCTTGTCCACTTCACAGCTTGAACAGCATCCCCACTGACATGTCCATGAACCCGCTGCCCTCTAAAAATGCAAGTTATGCACTTGGACGCCTATTAGCATAAAAGCATGTGCAGAATACAAAGTTTTCATGACAGTGTGCAGAGTTAAGGTGCCGCTCCTGCCTCTATGATGCAAATTTATTGAGATGCCTGAGTTAAATGAATACATACAAGTATTTCTATAGGGGTTAGGAGGTCTTAAAAGGGTGGGGCTGGATGATGGTTAGACGAAAATGAACAAGAGGACAAGTTTAAAGCCAAGGGATCGATTTAAGCATCAGTGAGGAGAACAGTGGGACATAATTAATGTGGCGTGTGTGTGATGTGACATGTTCACTCTACGCTTACCTATTCCTGATGTTTTGTTTTCACCATTCTGCAAAACAGCATCTTGGGCAATTTCTGAGGAAGAAATAATTCACATTTAAGGCAACATCATCATGTCACAACATTTTTAAATGTGCAGTAAAGTATATAAGTTGTAGTTTTTCTTTATTTGTTAGCCAACTGTTTACTTGGGAAACTACTCCCAGATACGAAAGACGATTAGGGCCACAAGAAGACAAAAATAATTACCATTTCGAGATTCAAGCCGAATTTTAAAAAAGTCGAAATGAAAAAAAAAAATAGAAATTTTGAGATTAAAGTCCTCTGAGTTTGTCTGTTTTTTTCTTCTGTAGTCGTAATTTTCGGCACAGTCCTGTCAGAGTCCACATACTCATGACCACACTGTGTTTGTGCGCCAAAGAGCAAGGATTTCATCGTTACAAAATCCAATTTTTAAAGTAAAGCTTTACAAACTCTTCTACAGAGGACATGTTGTCAAGTGATGAGCGACTATGTTGTTGATTTATTATCATTAATCTCAGAATTACGACTTTATTCATGAAATTTCGTCTTTATTTGCGTCAATTTTAATCTCGTATTTTCAACTTTAATCTCGAAATTTCGATTTAATTCATGACATTTTGACTTTATTTATGTGGACTTTAATTTCGAAATTTCGATTTTTATCTCAAAATTATTTTTTTTTATCTCAAAATTTCGACATAATTCACGACCTTTTGTAATCCTGAAATCCTGACTTTAATCTTGAAATGTAAATTTTTATATTTTAAATTTCGACTTTATTTACATCATTTTGATTGTTATTAATCTTGAAATTAAAATTTTTATCTAGAAATTTCGATTTTGACATAATTTCGATTTTTTTAATCTCAAAATTTTGACTTTGACAAAATTTCATCTTTTTAATCTCGAAATTTCGTCTTTAATCTCCTTTCTGTAATTTTTTTCTCTCTTCATGTGGCCCTCATCCTCTTTTGTACCCAGAAGACCTTACTTTGCTAAATAAATAAACAAAAATGGGATGTGCTTGTGAGCAACTCCACACAGTACAATGTTGTCAACAAACCTGCATTTCAAAATTCCTCATATTTCTGACAACAGAAACCTGACTGAGAGTGTTAAAAAGAAACATCTAATTTTTTCCCCAGCAGGCAGACTGTGCTCATGAGGAGTCTAAACTTTTAGTCAAGTACTTTTGTAATTAAGTTAGGAGGCTCTGCAAAGGCTGACAGGTGGTAACAGCCAGAAAAGTGGTCTTTCTGTTCCAGGTGTTTTAAACATGATGTAATTTTACATGCTCTGACATGTACTGCTCTGAATAGTGTGGTAAAAGGTTTTTTTTTGCTCTCTGCCATATAGCGTGGATGTCAGAGCTTGTCAAATCAACTAAAAAGGCTCATACGCATTAATTCATCACCTCTTCCGACGGAGAGCTAAATGAAATGCAGTTTTCTAAAATCTCCACTCTAATTTCCACATTTCTCTTTGCCAAAAAGGTTTATCTGGTCCCACTTACCTGCCCCAGCCTCTGCAACTCTCTCTGCCTCCTGTTGAGTCATAAAGACAGGAGGAGGAATTTAATTTACTGAGTCTCTGAATATAAAAAGACAACATTTGAAATGCAAATACCAGAACATCACAAAAACTCTGAGGAAACAGATGCTATTAAGAGCAGCACAGACCGACATAATAAACAGAGGAAGAGCTGTTGGAGGGTCATGACTCTTGGGCCGCCTGGTCACAAGGGGGGGTGATTGAG
Source organism: Xyrichtys novacula (assembly GCA_962446985.1). NCBI lineage: Eukaryota > Metazoa > Chordata > Actinopteri > Labriformes > Labridae > Xyrichtys > Xyrichtys novacula. Next base: position 30,108,582 of record OY660866.1, on the reverse strand, counting down.
CTGAAAAGTCCAACCTTGACTGTAAAAAGTGGTTCTTTTTTCTACTGTTTGGAGTGGCTTCTACTCAATTACAACAGATCTATGAACATGTATTCCTGATATAGTTTAAATATCACCCAATCAGATGTGATAATTATCCTCAGCGACCAGATATCAGCTGTCACTCACTGCTAGCCTGCCCACTACACCACAGCTCTTTCTTTAAGTGCTTTATTTTTACACAGAGGACAGGGTCAGACATTCAAAGTCTAGTCTTCCCTGCTCGAGCGGCTATTAAATGTGTAATCCTCTGGTTGGTTTTAGCTGAAAGCCAAGGTTAAGATGAATTTATGATGATTATGAGAAACCTCAGTAAAAAGACCCTGGAGCCAGACAGCGGAGAAGGAGGGGCAGTCTTTTGTTGTAGACCTTGAGAGATGTGAGGCGAACGCACTTGTGCTCAGCTCGAGGTGAAACAACAATTCGAGAGTGGATCAAGCGCTGAATTGTTTATGTAACAGCGCAGATTACATTCATAACGTTCCTGCTTTTGAACAAGAGGTGCTACATCAAAGGTACATTAAAAGAGGATTTACATTATTCATGGCAGAAAGCCAGACGCTGAAGTTGTGGGAAAATGTTCTGCCTAATGGAAGATGATGGCAGCAAGCTTGTTCAACACATATTCCAACTCCTTGGTGTCCGAAGAATGGGAAGGGGATGGTGCGTGTGTGTGTGTAGCTCTTACAGTTTGGCCGTCCTCCATCTGCTCCTTCAGCTTCTCTTCCTCCTCTGCCAGCCGCTGACACTCTGACTCCAATCTGAGATAATTACAAAAGTATACAAGACTTAAATCTCAAATTATGATCCTGGTAAATGTTAAACGATGATGCAAGAACATTAATGTGCTGTATTCTATTATTTATCATTATTAAGGGTAGAACAACCTTAGACAGATTGCTTTTTAAAGGCTGCATGTTTAAATGACTCCAGAGTAGAGATGGGCGATAAATTATTGTTCACAATATATCATCAGAAAAATCCTCCTTGATGAATATTTCTCATCTCATGATAAATATGATAAATGCAAGTTGATGACATAAGTGCGAGCGACGGACTCACAGCCATAGCCCACACAGAGCAGAATAACCGCCTGTTTCCACCGCATCCAGAACGGCTCCAATCCAGGACGGCTGTGATTTTCACGCCCACCAATTCCTACTGGATATGTTTGTGAGGTGTTTCGTGGTGGATTACGGACAGCGGTAATCGTGAGAACTCACAAGAACCCGTGGATTCACAGGCAATTGAACGATAACAAGTTGTCTCTACGAAGACAGCCACATAACCATAAAAGCAGTAGATTGTGTCCTTCCAGAGGAGGAAATCCACTTCTAGACTCCTTAAATCAGCATCTTCTCATCCATGGTGTAAACGAGGTGAAATGCTGTCTGAAAACCTTCCACTTGTCTGTCCCTGCCCATTTGCATGGTGTGAAATACAATCTGCCTGAAACACGGAGTGTTTTATTTTGAAAAGAAGCCGGATGTTTTATTCTGTGTCTGTGCCCGACTTCCTTTCCAGCACGAGTTAATCTGTGCGATATGCTCCGGCCTCTGGTAAAAGAAGAACTCTTGTGATCAGCTGTGGAGTCCGGCAATCCACAGCAGAACGGAAAGAAGCCGGTGGAAATTGACTCATTGACCTGGATGAGTACGATCAGCTGCGATCGGCAGATATGGCCTTTTCCTAGCCGTTCCGGATGCGGTGGAAATTGGGGAAGGTAATAAAGACGTTTCTGAGCAGCTCGTTACTGGATGAGGTTCCACATGAGGGATTTCCTTCAAGATCGGGGCTTAGATGAGTGCAATCAGGTATACCTGAAATTGGACAGTGGATCTGCTGCTGTTCACTCTGTGCAATAAGAGTTTTTAACAAATGTTAAAAATATTTTCACATTAAAGACTTGTTTGATGTCGTTAGTTTTCTCCATAACCTACCACTCAAACTCGAGGTTAAGTATCTTATTTGACTATTTCAACTGGTGTTCTCAAGACAAAACGAGTCAAAAATATTGATCGGAATTATAATTTTTTTAATTGGGACTTTTATCGTCATTCCCAGAATGGCAAATCTTATCGTGATAGATTTCTCAGCCCATATCGCCCATCCCTACTCCAGAGGCTGCATACAGTATGTAAGAGGAGCATTTTATCAAAAAATGGTAAAATGAGTGAAAGCTGGGATAAGATTAGGATCATTGAGTGTAGCTTTCACAGAAATTACAAGATGTCCTCCGTAATAATGAAAAGGCTGGTTGTTTTTCTGGAAACTTGCAGGCTGGATTACAATCCCTCTCTGCTGGGAGAATATAAACTTAACTTTCATAAAGCATACATAATGCAGGACAACAGCAGAAATGACAAGAAAACAAAAATAGAAAGGGGAATGCTGCGACTATCAATTATACAGTACAAGCAGTTCAAACTATACAAAAACAACAAAAAGATGACAGCTCTCTCATGCTCTGTCAGCTTCGCTAACTGTCTCAGGTAGTCACAAAGAATCTCCTCGTCTGCTTGCTTCACCTCTCACACACACACACACACAATCTCAAACACTGTGGTTATACTTGTCTACGTGCTCTTCCATCTTCTGGGCCTGGGAGCCCCACAAAGGGGAGCGAGGACTCTGTGTGTCCGGGGAAGATGGGGACAAAGGCGCTCCTTCCATCAACCACTGGTCCCTCAGAGACTTTCTCTAGAGTGGAGAAAGACGAGGAAAGAAAGAAAGAGGAACATTTGATTATTTCATCTGGTATTTCTTTCAACTAAACCAACAAGGATGTATATTTGAAGCATATTAATCATCAAATGCAGAAGATTCTCTTTCAAATCCCTCTTGTTGATATTTAGTTTACTATTACTCACAACAAACCAGACGAGAACTCACTCTTGATAAGATCTTGTCATGCGACTGCATAAATAGTCTTGTCTGATAAATCTCACCATGCCTCCTCTTGACATAAAAAGTATCACTCGTCACAAATCTGTGGTGTGATAAATGTAACAAAGGCTGTTTCTGAAGCATGTTGTTTATCACTTTGTCTGACACCTACCCTGCAGCTGCAGCTTCAGATAGTAAAAATATCTGAATATAAATATTTCGTCTTTATACTGATGTTCTTGTTTGCCTTCTAGGTCACACAGAGACACCGGTAATCATTTCGTTTATTTGAACATTTCTAAAAACTCGTCAAAGGAGCTTTAAGTGTCAAATGATAGAAGTTAGTACTTCTTGTTTTAGGTGCTGTTAATCCCTTTAACAGCAAAAAGAAGTTCACTTAAAGTTCATTTTATTAAGTATGCTTGAGTATAAGTATATCAAGTATACTACCAACAATGTACTTTTAGTGTACTACAAAGTATACTAATTTAATACTTCTGACTAAATTGGAACATTTTTAGTTCATAAATTTAAAGTTTATAAAGGTACACTTTAAGTATACTCGATAAGTATACTTTAAAGAAATAAACTTTTAGTCCTCTTTTTAGTTTGTAAAATTACACTGAAGCATACCTTTATTTATTTAAATTTTTTTTTTTTTTTCTTTTTCTTTTTTTTTTTTTTTGGGGGGGGGGGTTAGTAGTAGTAGTAGTTAATATTTGTATAATTGGCTTGTACTGCTTATCTTTTTAAGAGTATACTCTATAAGAATATACTCTTGAAAAGATATATGGAAGCATTCAATGACCAAGTATACTTAAACCCAAGGCACAAATACATACTTGAGTATTTCTTGAACTAAAGTTTATGTATAAGTATAGGTTAAATATATTTAGAATTTTAGTATAATTCTTAGTACAAGCCAAATATACTTAACATTAACTTTAAGTATTCCCCTGAAAAGTCCACAAAAAGTAAACTGAAAGCATACTTAGTTTAAAAACAGTATACTTGAAGTACACTTCAACAGACTTTAGTAAGGGATGTCTTAATGTTTCGTATTACCAATAGTTGTGTAGTAGAAGCAAGTTCCTCAGAATAAAGACAAAGGATTACTTTGAGCAGCATTTAAATATGATGTGCTCCAGAGAAATCAAAATGCTTTTCATTACACGTCAAATTAACACTGCTTGTTATTATGGGAGAAGTAAATGTGTAACTGAGGATGGACTACATCAAGAGTAAGAAGCAAAGAGAGGAGAGGAGAGAGGTGTATGGAGACGTGACATAGTGAGAGAAAGAACTGGGTAGGTAAAGCAAAGGTGTCTGTTTCATGGTCGGAAAAGTGAGAAAAAATAAAGGTGAGAGACAGAGTGAGAAACTTCAGTGAGTCTGTGGCGTTGTTTTTTCATCCTAGCTATTCCACAGAGTGCAATATGGATTTATAGCATGTGTGTTCACTTTTATCCTTATCTTCCTACACCACTTCAGTAAATAGTCCTGACCCAGGGAACAAAAGTTGCTTCAGGCTATGTGCTTTTCCCTCTTTACAGAAAACTCAAGTCGGTTTTTGAAGTTTGTACCAAGAAGAGCCCAATTCTCAGTGCTTTTTAGGGCTGGGTCTCGAGCATCATCTCCTAAATAGAGTGTTACATATGTGACACATGCCTCCGTCTTTCTCCACAACACATCTGTACAACTGCATAGTTCTCGCCACACTGATGTGACACTTTCATCCAACAAAGATGAAAAATCAAGTTTAGCTCTTGTTGAATTTCCTCCAAAGTGATGGATCCTAAAATGCTCAGGTACTCTCTGACATTTAAGTGTATTTCTGCAGACTTTGGCACACCGTGTATTTCTACATGAAGTATAGCAGGAAACATAGTCTATACAAACTCACAAGGAAAATGTTTTAGAAGTTGTAACTATCGTTTATCTTCAACATAATTGAAGATGGTGATATAAAAATCCCAAGTAGAGCTGGGCGATATGACCTCAAATCAATATCACGATATACTGAGCAGTTCACCTCGATAAAGATAAATAGGCGATAACTACTCAACAAGCTGCTCACCCTCTTCCACATTAACTTTGTCTACTTCAGCCGCTGCTCCAGCCGCTACAACTTATGAACCGTCCTCCATCTCCTCACCTGTCTTTCCCTCTTTGTTACAGACTGGATGGGGCGGAGTCACGTCTCTGACATAGGACAGTGTCTTAAAGGGACATGAGACCATAGCCTACCTACACACATCCAAAACAAACTTTTATTTATTTATTTTTTGACACTGATTATAATGACATGGGCAAAATGACGTTGGTTATTGTCGTAAATTTTAGTATCTGTAAATTTTCGGTTTATCGCCCAGCCTTAATTTCAATATGATAATGATACTGGATACAGCGCCATTTCTTAGGCTTGTCACAGCATGCCTCTTATTATACACTCCTCATACTTCAGAATTAAAACGCTTTATTTAAGTCTGGATCAAGTTTTAATTTATAACTATTGCTATCTGATGTAAAACTTTTTTAGACAAATTAACAACACGTACTGCAAAAAATATGAGAGTCTCCTCAAACTTTCATAAAAATGAACATTTTAGTACAAACATTACATTTAATAAAGCTGTGGTGTTTCCCTGCACGTCTAGACTTTTACAGTACCTGCAGGGTGACGGTACAGATATGATAGCTGCACTGCAATGAGTTGACCTTGGTTCAAGTGCCTGTTTGGGTAAGCATCTGTGCAGCCCTTGAGCCAGACAGTAAACTCTTGCCAGTTCCAGGAACGCTGTTCTGTAGCTGACCCTGACATGCGGAAATAAACAGAGTATGTCTGCGAGGAACTTTTAGTAGATCTAATCTAGTAAAACACCAAGGTTGATTATTTTTTACATGATTACGATGCTGCCTGTGCTTCGATATAAAACACAATCTATTTACAGCAGCTATAGGTCTTATCCTGAGAGAAACACTCAGGCATCTAGAAAACCCTGCACTCCTTTGCAGCCCCATGTTTTGAAAATCTGGCAACCGTTAGCCAGTAGCTACTTACTTAACTATAAGCTTCACAAAATCATCTCTGTGTTTTTTCCTGCAGTGGAGAACAAGCCCCGCTCTGTTCCCCTCCCTGTGCATTTGGCTTTGCTGGACACAGCCCTCTCTAAACTTTCCTGCAGGTCAGGGGCAGTGTGTGTTTAAGCTGCTGCTCTCGCCATATCACATCCTTACATCTGCCCTGGGGATACAGTCAATGTCAGAGCTAATGAATGTAGTCGGGGCTATGATACTATCATCTAGAATCTCTAAAGCTGCATGCAACTTGAATTTTGATTGCACAGATGAATTTCAGGCTCAGGGTTAGGAGCAAAAATTCCACTTTCACACAAAAATAAGTTGAGAATAATATGCAAAATAGTTTATTTCAAGACCACACGAGCACACACATGCATACCTGAGTGCACACAAATACTTGCTGCAGAAAATTTCACACAATTTGAGGAATGTGCCCCAGGGCAGTGTAACACAGTAGAGTAGGAAGTGGGAACGCCAGTGTGGAAATGATGTGAAAACAATAGAGCAGCTCTGTGACTTGCAGAGTGTGTAAACATTCACATAAAAAAACTGATTTCTGAAAAATGGAGGCTCGCTTTTAACCTTGTGAGTAACAGGCCGGGTGCAGGAAGTGTGGAAGGTTGTGCGGTTCATCTTTGTGTGAAAGGATGTGTGTGTGTGTGTGAAAAGGAAATAATTGTTAAAGATATCTGCCTGCTAACAAGCCGAGGAAATAGGGTGGCAGAGGAATTTAACTTAGAGAAATTAAGGACGCATGCAGTTATGTGTGTTAGAGAGAGAGTGGGTGTGTAGCGAGTGAATGAAACAGCTTAGATCAAACTGCTTGTATGTGTCAGACCTTGAGCTGCTGTAGTCTGAGCTTCTCATCCTCCATCTCTCTCCTGGCTTTGTCCTGCTCCTCCTGCAGTCGACGCTTCTCCTGACAGAGAGCAAAGACAGATGGAGGGAGAGAAAATTCAATGGCATAAGAGTCAGCGCAGACTTATGATAGTTAGGGCATGGAGTTCACTCTAGTTCACATAAAGAGAAACGTCAACTAAAAAAATTGTGATTGGCTGCCAGGCACAGAGACAAACTAATGCGACTTGATTACAGAAATAAAAGAGAGGGACGGGATGCGGTGAATAAAACATCACTGGATGAGAGTTAAACAGGGACACCTGGTCAACCATCTGTCACAAGGACACCGTCGCCACAGACGTCAGGTAAACTCTATATCCCATAATGCTCAGAGCAGCTATCCCCTTGACAACCTGGTATTGAGACCAAAGGGACACACTGGCTCACAACATTGCATATTCAATTAATTATTAAGATGATACAGACAGCTTAGAGAGAGCTTAGTCTCCTCACCCTCTCTCTCTCTACGCAGACGAATCTGAAACGAAGGCAAAAAGACACGAGCAGCTGCTACTGCAACTAAACTTAGCCTGTAAAATGCTGATCCTCCAGGTGTAGTTTTACAATAAAGTGCTTCTTAATGGTATTCTAAATGAGGACAATGCTGAAACTTTGACTTTCCAAACTTTTTTGCTGGATATGACGGTCACTTAAATAGTGAAGATGGTGCCATGTCCTCTGCTGCTGGTCAGCTGTTTTATCAAGTCCAAAGTCAAGCCTTTTACATGGACATTTTAGAGCATTTCCTGTTTCTAACAAGCTTTGCAGAGATGGTGATGTAAAACTCCAAAACTCCTACCAAATGGTTTACTGACCATGTTTATACTGTGTTTGATCGGCTGTGTTTGCGCTGCAACTCAAGCTACATATCGTCACCCTATTAAAATAATGGCTTAAGTCATTTTTGACGAAAATGAGTTTTGGCCTAAATCATCTTTAAACCACCTCAAGAGCAGTGGCGGCTGCTGGTCTTTCAAGGAGGGGAAGCTCATTTTTCTGGCCTACATCGTAATTGTGTTTGTTTATTAGTATGTAACAGAACAGAGTCGCCAAACACAACGGCAGTCGTTTTTAACAAAGACAAAAGTCGCTGAGGATCGGTAAAGTCTCCGGAGCAGTTAAGAACAACGGAATGAATAACTTGGAAAATGCTCTGGTAGATGTTTTATTCTTCAAGATCGCTGATTCGCTTGTTTAGCTGTCAATCAAAAAAGGATTTCGCCTCAGACAGCTCATCCAATCATGGATGCAGAAGCTTGGAGTCCGGGAGAAAGTCGGGACCGCCCTCTCGCCATAGAACTCCAGTGAAGCTGGGCTTCCGATGGGTGGGACAAAGCCCAGCATTTATCCAATGAGCGTCTAGTTTCGCTGCTGGAACAACCCACTTTGAGCTTCCACATTGAAGTCAGCAGAAGCCCAGCGTCCGGCTGTTTAAAGCGCTGAGGCGCTGCGAGGATGAATGAGAACGAAGTTATGCCGGTTACCTGTGATTATCAGCTTCTTATCACAGTGTCTGAACAAAAGATGAAGGCTTTCTAGTGCGTATTTAGTTAATGAAATGTACACACAGCAGTACGTATTTCACCACTTTTTCTTTTTTTTGGGGGGTGACATTTTAAGGGAAGCCGAGCTTCCCTTGCAGTCTTAGAGCAATCGCCACTGCTCAAGAGATGAATTAGGCCAAAAACTCATTATCGTCAAAAATGACTTAGGCCATTATTTTAATAGGGTGACGATATGGCAACACATCTGTTCCACCAACGATCATCATGTGTTAAGCTTGTGCTAAAGTTAAAGTTATGACATTTACACATGCTTTTAGATGGAAGCATATTGCATTCACTTACAAAAAAAAGGAAACTGTTTTTTTGAGTAATTTTTTATCTTTGCTGTTTTTCGGACTAATTTTTTTTTCTTCCTGTTTTTTTGATTATTTTTTTCTTCTGCTTTTTGTACTAATATTTTTTCCCCCTCTTTCTGTTTTACGGACACATTTCTATTCTTTTTTTTTTTTGTAGTATTTTTTTCATCTTTCTGTGTTTCAGACTATTTTTTCCCTGACTGAGCGAGATACTTCAAGATCCTGGGAAAATCTCATACAATCAGATAACGTTCACCACTGTGGCTCCTCTAAATCAGCAGATTCTCCAGCTCCTAGATAACTTTGACAACGGGGTCAATGAGAGTAAAGCATGTTATTAGTTAAACATAGGGTATGCAAATCCTGATGTCATAGCGCAAAGTAGACAAACTTATAACGATTCCATCTATCCGACTTGAAGAGAGGAGTATCTCCCAGTGTCTCAAACCCAAAAGAAAGTAAAACTTGATTAAACTAAACAAGCAGGCGATGTTTGCTTCCATTAAATCGAGCAGAGGGGGATGAAAGCGACTGTTGTTTAAATGATCATGATCCCAGTGAATAAGAAAAACAATTAGTCTGAAAAACAAAACAAAGAAAATAGTCTGAAAAACAGAAGAATTATTCTGAAAAATAGAAAAGAAAAAATTTTACTCTGAAAAACAGAAAAAAATTACTCATTCACATTCACCAAAAAGAAAAAAAAAATATGTATTTTTTTTTTTTTTTTGGTGAATGTAATACACTTCCATACTTTTATCACGATGTCTATACTGAAACAATTATATCATATTGTGCAGACTGCTAGTTTGAGTTTTCCACATTCAGTAACTTCATTAACTTGGGGAGGCAACTGCTGACAATGATACACCTAAAAATCTCTTTTCTGCAGCTTGTTAATGAGTAAAAATACACTCAGCTTTAACAGTATTGTCAGCTTTACTTCAGAGTTCAGCTATAATATTTGACTAGCAACATGCAGGCTTAGATGTCTGTGTACGTATGGACTCACAGCGATTGCCTCCAGCCGCTGTTTGTACTTCTCCGTCTCATCCATCTTGGCTCCTGTGACACAACAAGACAGAGACGAAGGTTAGAGGTCAGAGGTTAAACAAATATGAGGCAAGTCAAATGGATCAGTGTTCACCAAGTTGAGAAAGTGAACCCAGGCTTTTCTTTTATGATGTAGCAGTCAATCTTATATCTGCTGTAAAGACTGTTTTTTTTTTTTCTTTATTTTTTTTTTTTATGTTCTTTATCTGCCTTTTGTAAATGAAAGTCTTAAAAGCGTATGGAAGGGAGATCCAGACAGTTGTTTTTTTTTATCTTGTTCTTGAGATCCAGACATACCTCTTCAGAGGATATAGAGGCAGCTGATATGTGACAACACAGCCTTTTCCTGGCTTCAACCTTTCCTATTTGGGAGGATTGTTATTGCTTCAGTATCCCACCAATGCATGCCTTGGCTTGCTGGTCCTCCACACCAAAAGCAGCACTTTAAAAATAAGATAAAAACTTCTTCCACACCCTCATTTAGCCATTTGAGTTTATCTTGACACAACCAGAGGCATCTGATAAAAAATTAATGTGTGTCGATGCTTGTTTTTCCCTGCAGCTGACAATAACTGTGACAATATTTGAGCTCCACAAAACTCAGAGTTACATGAGAGAGCATAGACTGGAGTCATACATAGCAACCAGCTCAAAGCAGCTCAGTCATTAGTGTGTTCCTGCCATCATCAACTCTCAGCTTTAAAGAAAACCTTCCTTTTTCAAAAGAAAGAAAAAACAACTCCCCAGGAGAGAAACAACTCTTATTTTGGTCCCATATGTAACTCTGCGCTGGGTGTGTTTTCATAAAGACAGAAAAAGAAACCGGAGACTTCCATGCGATGACAGTATTAATCTTCCAGCCTCTGACCATCCCATGTGGTAAGTAAAGACTCTGTCTGACATCAAATAACACTTTTGCCATTGCAGCAGCTGAGAGCTCAAATTGGGGGAGATCTGAGCAACATAGCGCCCTATTTCAGCAACAAATGCCAAACTGTCACAGTGGCTGTCGCTAATCACCATCACAAAGCTTTGAAGCGCACAAGTGTGTCCTTGCCAACATACACACACACAGTTAACATCTCCCATAAGCATGTCCCGGAAAAACTCATATACAAGTTTATTTCCATAGACAGTCTGATACTGTCTTTCCCCTCCAGACACCAGTCTGATACTTTGTGTTGTAATACCAAAGTCCAGGACTTAGAACTGACTCAACTCCAAGTCTTTTGAGGACTTGACTCAGTTTAGAGCACTGATGACATGGACTTGGACTCAGACTCTGAAGATGGAGAGTAGCACTCAAACTTTTTTTGATATAGTCTTTTATTGCCTTTGTGTTTTTTTTATTAGTAAGAGGTTCATGGCTGTAATCATTTATCCAGTTTCAAGCAAAGCTGAAACCTCCAGGTGCTGTCCTGTTTAGCAAAGAGGTGCCACGAATTTCAGAGATTTAGCAAATGCCCCAAAGAGCTGTGCAGCAAGTTTGTTATGTAAAAGTACCAATAAGGAAAGGAGGGGTCATTGTACTAGGGGTGGGCGATATGGCCTCAAATCAATATCACGATATATTGAGCAATTCACCTCGATAACGATAAATGGATGATAACTACTCCACAAGCAGCTCACCCCCTCCTACATTAACTTTGTCTACTTCAGCCGCTTCAACTTTTGAACCGTCCTCCATCTCCTCACCTGTCTTTCCCTCTTTGTTACAGACTGGATGGGGTGGAGTCACGTCTCTGATGTAGGACAGCGTCTTAAAGGGACATGAGACCATAGCCTACCTACACACATCCAAAACCAACTTCTACTTATTCATTTCTTTGACACTGAGTATATTGACATTGGCAAAATGACTTTGGTTAATGTCGTAAATTTCAGTATTGGTAAACTTTCAGTTTATCGCCCAGCCCTTGTGTGTACTCAAACTTTAATATCTATCTACCTAGGATACAGTGAATATTTATTATAAGGAAACAAGCTTTGACACAGGTCATTGTGACTCACCTGGCCTTAAATACCGAGGACTCAAGACTGGGCTTGGATTCAAGGCTTGGTGAATTGACACTGCCCTGACTTGTAAATTAACTGAGTACCTCCAGATGTGGATGTGAGGAAATGAAATATATAATACTGTTGTAAAAACACTGACTGCTTGTATTGAGCCAACTTAGTATTGATACCAGAACTCTTCTAATGCCTATGGATAACTAAGAAAGGATTTAACTTAATCCTAGATCTCTATTTCATTTCATAACACAACTACACATTGATACTTGTGATTCATGAAAAAGGAGCTGACACATTTTAGTCCCCCGTCTTCCTCCTTCTTCATTCTACGAAAAGGTTTTACACTCTTCCCCAGAAGGTAACTCCTCAGAAGTGATGCTACTGTTGCCTCTCCAAAAGATTGTCTGGGGCCTTGAGGGGTGTAAGATAACATAGTGAGAAACTTCACTTTCTTACACACAATTTTAGGTTTTTTAATGCCCTCGAGGTGTGGCAAGGTAGGGGGAAAGATCTCATGTGAAACAGTACGAAAATGTAGGAGTGGTGTGTATAAGGAGAAAACAAAAGTGTAAAAGACGAAAAGGGAAAGGCAAGACTTTTGATTGAGAACCAACCTGCAGCATGACTTTCACTGCAGTGGAGTTCTTTTATGAACTGGGGTAAGAAGATGCAAAAGCAGAGCAATGTTAAAGAATATATATATAATGAGAATGAGGAACAAGACAAGGTGTAAAAAGAGAACATCTCATTTGGCAGTGTTTTGAATGACTGGAGGTGCAGTGACAGCTTACAGTATAAGCGGCTCGTGTCTCATCAGGGATCCAGGAGAGAGCCCAGAATAGCAGCCAGAGATAAACAAGCAAACACAAACAGGGGCTTTGATGAGGCGGTATTGAAGAGATCCCTGTAGGCGCACACTGATTTCGATAATTAGACATGATACAGGAGGGTAGAGGAGAGAAGCTGACAAAGTCAAAAAGTTAGGAGATGGAAAGTAGAAATGGTTGAAAGGAGGAGCGGCGGAGAAAGAGGAGTGACATGAATGAAGCAACTGGTGTTCAGGTCCCCAAAATGGATGGACTGGAACAAGACATGCCTCAAAAAAAGCTTACAATTAGGGGACAAAATCTACTTGTTTTCTACCATTCTGCTGTCGGAGCGCCAAGATTAGCTCAGATACAAGCATCGGTACAGACTTCCAATTCTGCCTGAGTGGTGGTAGCGATTATTAGTCAATGCACTGATTTAAAACAACGATCTGATAAGACCCTCAAAAATGTATTTGGCCTCAGCAAATTATAAATGTGAGGAAAATCAACAGAAATAAGAACAGAAGAAGCAGCAGGAGAAGAAAAAGCAGAAGTAAAAGAAGAAATAGAAGAAGGAAATGAAGAAGTAGAAGCAAAAGTAGAAGAAGTTGAGAGAAGAAAAAGCAGAAGTAGAAGTATAAAAATAAGATGTAAAAGCAGAAGTAGGAAAAAGAAGTAGGAGCAGGAGTAGAAGAAGGGGAGTAAAAGCAGAAGTAGAAGAAGAATAAAAGAAGTAGAGGAAGCAGTAGAAGAAAAAGAAGTCGAAGAAAAAGCAAGAAAAAGCAGACATAAAGTAGCAGAAGAAAAAGCAAAAGTAGAAGTAGCAGAAGCAGAAAAAGACAAAGCAAAAGCAGAAGAAAAAGCAGAAGTAAAAGAAAAAGCAGAAGAAAAAGCAGTAGAAGAAGAAAAAGCAAAAGTAGAAGTAGAAAAAGCAGAAGTAAAAGAAAAAGCAGAAGTAGAGGAAAAAAAAGAAGTACAAGAAGTAGTAGTAGAAGTAGAAGAAGAAGAAGATACCTAAAGGGAAATTCAATTGTGCGTGTCGAGGGGTTTGTGTGATGTTCATTAACAAAAATGTCCTGTTTATCTCAGTGGTTAAAACTATGTGTCCTACATACAGAAGCTGTAGTCCTACGGGAAGCAATCAGCAACTCTGCTTTTTCCTAACAAAAGTAATTATTTTCCATTTCTAATTAATGTACATCTGTAAAAAGTAGGAACCTTGTAGGTCAGGAGATTAGTTATTAAATCCACATGTATTTTTTTTACAACAGTAGATTTCATCATTTATAGGATAAGACATACTTATCTGTAAAGCAAATACATCTGTCATCACTGAAGCCACCTTGTGCTCACAACCAGGCAGATAAAAAACAAAGAGACACAATGACTAAAAAAAGTAGGCCAAATTTTCCCATCAGCAGAGTTATGATTTTGATTTTAAACTAAACTAAAATTTTAAACAACAAACAAGATATATGGTGTCACAGAGTCCAAGGATGACAAGCACAAAAGATCATCTTCTAATGCGTGTCAAGAGGCAGAGATACACTTCACATGTGAGCACAACTGTAAATATATTTGACCCCATAAGTACACCATGTGTCTTACCTCTAAAGGGCACACCACAAAGTTAAAGCAGTATGCAGTGACTGGCCTGATCTCAGGGAAGGTAACAAGAGATGACATAACTCTTGGGGGATGTGATCTGTTAATTTTGGATGTTAATTCTGGATGTTGCTGCCTCAATGAGTGACAAATTCTTGAGCCACCTCTGGCAACTGTTCACTGGTGGACAGAACACACCATCAGCAATGCCTCACCCAGTTTTCCCAAAGTCTCAGACAGTGCCAGACTTTTTCCATTTAGTTCTGAAGGTTTCCACATAATTTAACTTTTGCTTTGAGACCAGCATGACTGAGGCTGTGTAGTGGTGATGACTCATCATACAGATGAAGATACCAGCTTGTCTATTTAATTTTCTGCCGTTAAATACCTGCAGCTGTGTTGACTGTCACATCTGCTCTGCGTCTACACTGCCCCTACTATTCATGTGCATATTGTAGAGCTGGGCGATAAACCAAAAGTTTACTGATACATAAATTTACAGCAACAACCAACGTCATTTTGCCCATGTATATTTGGTGTCAAAAAAATAAATGAATAAAAGTTGATTTTGCATGTGTGTAGGTAGGCTATGGTAGGCTCATGTCACTTTAAGATGCTGTCCTACGTCAGAGACGTGACTCCACCCCATCCAGTCCGTAACAAAGAGGGAAAGACAGGTTAGGAGATGGAGGACTGTTCAAAAGTTGTAGCTGTGGCGGAAGTAGACGAAGTTAATGTGGGAGGGGGTGAGCAGCTTTTGTTACCGTGGTGAACTGCTCAATAAATCGTGATATTGGTTTGAAGCCATATCGCCCAGCCCTAACATACTGCAGCTTCTCTAATCATCGTGTTGATTTTTGAGGAGGTGCACAGCTGATGCAGTAAACCAGCACTAGTCTGGTATCCCCACCCGACCTTTTATTAGTTTTCCAAGTTTTAAATAGTATTGCCATAAGTTGATAATCTACCGATGTGATCATATTTTCATTTATGCGAATGAGGCAATGACATTTTACAAGAAATTGAAAACCTGATTTTATTTAAAAGGTGTTAGATACAAAAACTCATCTTGTTTTATTCAGTTTCTTTCTATTGCCATTTTTCTCTGTTGAAATTATTTCACTTTAAAAAGAACATTTGGGATTTAAAATTTGTCTCATGTAATGTTTCCTCTCCTTAGTCTATTAGTCTCAATTCATTCATGTTGTGGCCCCTTTGAAAAAAATCTTTGAAAAGCAGCAAAGTTAAGATCCGTCAACCATGCAGTCATGAAGAAGTTTCCATCCAGACCAAAAAATAGCAGAAAACGTCAGAAAAAAATCAAAGCAACTGTTTTAGAGGGACTTGAAATCATTCAACACTCAAATAATCATGATTTTAATAATCCACAATTGTCCCTCAAAACAAATAAAGACTGTTTAATGCTAAATCTTGACTCAAACCATGATTTTATTGCACCTTGACTGTGAAATTTCACACAACTCCCACAATGCTCGTGTTACTCAGACAGCACAGCAACCCACACCTGTGCTGTGGGACGTGAAAATTCTGCGTGTTTACAGCCTCTGTTAAAGCTTAAACCATATCTAGTCTATCTCCAAACCAAACAGCAGGAGAAGAAAACAACTATAGAGCACATGGCCAGGAACACAGCTTACCTGCAACAGTGTTCAGTTACTGTTACCCGTTCACCTGTAACACCTGTTCGACGCCAACCCAGATGGCTGAGAAGAATGAAGCGTCAGTTTAATTAAAACTGATAGATTCTTGTTCCTCAAGGCAACAATTTGTTTGCGTGCCAGTTGAGCAAACTGTGGTCTGTGTGACCTCAGTGGTATGACCTCCCACATCATCTAGGCTCTGCTGGTTTTCATCTTTCCTTTCCCACACCTCACTTAAATTTAGAAACACAGCGGATTGAAGGTGCTACAGCTGGAAAAGAAAGTGAAAGGCAGAAGCCGCACGGCTCTGAATTTGAGCTGATTTTTTCCCCCCTCATGGTCCAAAGAAAAGATAAGAGTAGAAAGATCAGGGAATTGAAAAGGTCTTTGACAAATTCAGAAACACATTCATATAAAATCCTCAGTCAGAAAGACAGTTTTAGAAATAACACACCATAAACCATAAAGCAGAACTATCAACATCATCTCGTCATTTCATAAATCCTTTGACCTTATGAAAACATGCCATCTACAACTCTAATCCCAGAAATGTCAGGGCAAACTGTTGATGATAGGTTACAAATCATATTAAACCCTATTTTTAATTAAAACAGTACAAAGATAACAACTCAAATACTAGACACGACAGCTGAAGAGAGACAGGGATTGTGGGGAGAAGAGAGTGGAGAAAGACATGCTGCAAAAGGTCGTGGCTGGGAGTGGAACTAGCAACCTCTGCGATGTGGAGTGTTTAGACTTTAACTCACCCACTCTCCTCCAGCAACCAATGTTTGTGGGAGGAGCCCTGACGAGTCGATCACTGAGTGCAGCGGAAAATGCAATCAGACCAGACGCAAAGGCAGAAGAACTACCGCGTCTGCAGTGCTAAACGATTATTATGATGATTATAACTTCATGGAAATGAGTCACTGCACTCGGTGATTGACTCGTCAGGGCTCCCCCACAAGCAAGCGGCTGCTGGAAGAGAGTAGGTGAGTTGTGTTTAGTCTCTTTGCTAAAGAAATCAGGCAAAACTAAAAGATGTTTGATGGTTAGTACTGTGGCTGGGACCCTATATGTACTGTTGATGAAGTTAGGTGCTGTTCTGAGCATTATTTGTGGCTATAGTGTGGCGTTTTGGTTGAGGTTTGTGAGTGGAGACATAGACCGCTATGTATTGCTATCGTGCGGTCGTTACTAAAGTTGGTATGACTCTGAAGTGGAAATCATTTCATGGTAGGGCTGGGCGATAAACCGAAAATTTACCGATACATGCATTTACGACAATAACCAACGTCATTTTGCCCATGTCAATATATTTGGTGTCAAATAAAAGTTGGTTTGAGATGTGTGTAGGTAGGCTATAGTCTCATGTCCCTTTTAAGACGCTGCCCTATGTCAGAGATGTGACTCCACCCCATCCAGTCCATAACAAAGAGGGAAAGACAGGTGAGGAGATGGAGGACGGTTCACAAGTTGTAGCGGCTGAAGCGGCCGCTGAAGTAGACAAAGTTAATGTGGGAGGGGGTGAGCAGCTTGTGGAGTAGTTATCATCCATTTATCGTTATAGAGGTGAACTGCTCAATATATCGCGATATTGATTTGAGGCCATATCGCCCAGCCCTAATTCATGGACTAAAGATGAGTTCATCAGTGTACTGTTCAAAAGCAGCAGTGAGCATTTGGGGAAGCCCAAGCGGACCTGGCATTGGTAGCTTACACATCTGGAAAGACATCATTGCTGCTGTGCTGTCGTCTAGACGATGCATATTTCAGGGAGACAATGCCAGACCACATGCTGCAAGTGTTACAACACCATGACTTCACAGTCAGAGTCTGAACTGTTAAACTGGCCTGCCTGCCTGCCTGCCAACAGTCCCAGCTTGTCACCTGTTGATAACATTTGGTAGATCAAACAATAAAAAAACATGACAGTGGAGAGAGACCCTGCACTGTTGAGTAGCTGAAATCCTAGATAAGGCAAGAATGGGACAAAATTTCACTTTCAAAACTCCAGAGACCGGTCGCCCTGGTTCCCAGAAGTTTACAGAGTAATGTAAACCAAGAAGTGATGCAACACAACGGTAAACATGCCCCTAATCCTAACTTTTCTGAAACATGCGGCTGGCAACAAGTTTAAACTGAGCCACTGAGTGCTATTTTAACCATACAGTCTAGTTGGGGGGTGTTATTATATGCTGGTAGTGGTTTGTACAGTTGAAAAAACATCTTCAATAAAATATGCCCTGGAAAAATATCAAAATCATGTTGACAGACCGGCTCTTTGGGAGAATGCTGCTTTTATTCACTGCACCTCAAACGCTTGTTCTGTCCATCTTTATCACAGCATTTTTTATGTTCTATGAGACAGCTTTGTGGCAGACAGCCCTACAACTTAGCTCACTGTCCTCAGTGAGGACACAGAAACAGAAAATGTAGAAAGGCAGAGCAAGAAGCTGGCAAGAGTAAAATATCACTGCACTTAAAAAAGGATGTTTTCCTGCATAATGTTGCTTGAACTTGTAACAACAGAGTCGAAAATCGATGGCTTTCTGCTATAAGAAGCTTGAACCTGTAAATGTTCTATATTTAAGACATTTGAACAGTCAATAATAAATCAGAACAGTTGCAAATAAACTGTAGAACTGTTTTACTTGTAAATATAGAAAAAAGCTGAATAAATAGTCAATAAAAGAACAACAGATGGATGAAGTGACAACATGATACACTGCAGCTCTAGTGTAAATTAGGAGAGCTTAAGAGAGTGTGTTCAGGAGGGTTTCTAGCTGCCTGACAGTCCTTCAGTTTCACTGCAAACATTCCTCTAGCCCTTGTGCTAAAGAATGTATATTTGCCTTTAGTGAATGTGTGCATGTTTATATAACAATGTGTATTTGCCTAGCGGGGTGCCATGAAGTCTATATGCTGAGTGCTGGTGTGGTGACATTAGCTCTGTGGGAACAGATGGAGGAACAGTAGGGTGTCTGGAATGAAAAACTTAAAGAACCATTTAATATCACATCTCTGCTTTTGGATATCTCTGGCACACACTCAAAAGTAGAGCACAACTGAGTGCACACAAGAATGAAATACTCAGGCAGCAGCACAGGGCTAAATTTTTCAGACCTTTTTCTACAACTGTTTGTTTGGTTAATACCACTGAGGATAGGGGAAAAAAACAAGATTTTTAACAAGTGAGCAAATTTCACAGGAGGGGAAGCATTTGCACTTCATTTTGCGAAGGTGTAAAAGAAAAGTCCGTGAGAAGATTTTTGAGAGGAGGAATTATTTTAATCAACAGGACTAACTCTGATAGGAAACAAGTACACTCTCAACATAAACTCCTTCCTCTATCAGTGACAAAACATGATTTATCTTTTCAATTACAGACTCAAAGTGCTTACAGTGCACGTACAGTGAATGTAATGTCACATACACAGTGTGAAAGTTGAAAATGCAAAGCATACGCTTTAGGCTTGGAGGTCTTCTTTGACACTACTCAGGAAATAGCTTCTTCTCCTTTAACCCTCCCCTACAGCACGGATGTCAGTGGACATGCTATTAAGAGGGCGAGGGCACAGGAGCTGCAGCAGAGTAGTGCAGAGTTAGTCATGAGAACTAACGAGTGTAATAGGGCATCTTTCAGTACAGATCAAGCCCCCGCTTGACAAATGTGCACTGATGGAGAATCAGCTCTATCACAGCAGTAAATACCCCTTTTTTTTCTTTATAACTACCACTGAATAATGGTCGATATTATTATATTATACTAACAGAACGGGCTGTGCTAGGGGCGAAAGATTAGATCCCCTGACCATGATTGTTGTTATCATTAAGTCAAATGCCGATCATTGACTTGATAATTTTAGGCATAGAATTAAAAATTGTGTTTTAATTTCCTGCGGCTCAAGAAAACAACCAAAAACTAACTAACATGAGCTAAAAACCATGGGGGCATGTAGAAAGATCAAAGAAGTGCAGTTTTCTCGTTTCACTAACTACAGGCCAAACAGTACACAAGGTACAAAGCTGCTAAAACTGGCCTCAGATTTATAGGAGGCGAGAGAAAAGGGCCATTAAAGGCCATCCTGTGACATTTTTGTGTTTGTGCGATGATGCAATTATGTTTCTGCTGGGCGCCCTGCTACTCTGCACTTTGAAGTTCAGGCTCTGTTTTCCTAGAGAGATGTAAGGATAGAGGTGGGGGGATGATTACGGTGAAACACAGAGAGAAAACAGATTAGGTTAGGGGTATCAAATGTTCTGCCCTCTATTACCTACAATACCATGAGCACATTTAAGCACTGACATTGACAGCTTTATTAATTTCTAATACCTGTATTAGTGACGCTACATTCAAAAATCTTTGCTTGGAAATGTTGTTCATCTGCTAGAGGCTCATTTCTCACGCTGCGTCGACAAGTCCTATTATCCTGCTGCAGAGAGAAGAACTGAAACGAATAACTGTTCATCGCCTTTTATAAGCTCTGAATTCTGAATCTTCTCAATTGAAAAGCTATAGTCGAGCGAAACAGCTTTTGGTTTCTATTTAGGGTCCAAGTATTCTTTTCTTACAATTACAGTGGATTTGTGCCATATGCAAGAAAGACTGGGAGAGTTTTGAAGCTTTGAATGAAATCAAAATAAAAGTGATCCATTCTGACAACATCATGGGTTTGCAGTTTACTGTGGACACAAGGAGAGACATTTATGGACTACAGAGATATACTGAGATTGAAAGGACCAAAACAAGGAGGGGAGAAATCATGATATCTACTGCTGTCACAAGTGGGAACTGGTAATACTGTATTCTCTAGGGGTGTCCTTTTTACTTCTGATAAGATACCGATATCGTAGCCTTCAGTATTGACCAATACCGATATTGATCTGATATTAGCACTAACTTGTGCATGACAAGTTTTGCACTCGGCTGCAACGTCTTTTTCTGACTTAAACAAAAAATACTGCCAAATGGCCGGCATCATTCCTACTCCTTGCTACTTTGTTAGTACCTTAGTACACACTGTTGTTGTGATCACATGGGTTCTGCATGCTGGATCTGGGCGCTGCTAGTTAGAGGTGCTGGAGTGGAGTCTGGAATGGATTGGGGTGCTGATATCAGAGATTTCAGATGCAGGCCAATATAATCCGTTGTTTGTTTTTTTGCTGATATCGGACCTATACCTGATATCAATACCAGATCAGGACATCCCTAGTATTTTTTAAAAATGGTTCTGACAGCTGGAGCAGATAGTTCAGCTTTTGAGCCTGTCACTTAAAACTGACAAGTGCTTCGAGAGGTGCTCTATTTCTAACTATGGCGACAACAAAAAAGTCCAAATCGATGGCTGTCAATCCCAGATGTTGATGATGGTTTTAAATAATACATCAGATAATATGTTGAATTTGTGTTATGTCCTGTCACTTTGATGAAAAGCTGCTAGAAAAATTAGCCTCTCTCCTGATACATGATCTAAAATGCACCATAAGATATACAATAATGTTAGGTTTGACTCAAATGCTTCAAATTAACCAGGTCAGATGATAGCCGATGGAATCAAAATGTAATTTTCCTGGTTTTCAGCACACAATCAAAGTGAGCAGTGGAGATTCACCATCTTATTTCAAGCCAGCAGTACGTCTCCAATACACCAAATCCTGTCATCAGCCTACAGACGGTGCATTTTTGCTTTAATGCAGAGAAAAACATAGACACATCACACATTTTCAGGTCTGTTCGAATAGCCTTGTCTTATTTTTAGACTTGTGACCCTGAGATTAAGGGTGTCAAGGCCACAGTAGATTAGAAATATCCTTCCCTTACCCGTGTGTTTGGGAACAGGAAAAACAAAAACACTGTCGTCCTCTAGACGATTGCAGACAGACCGTGAAATCTGAATGACCCTGATCCCTGAACTTGTGCATCCTCAGCTGTCCTCGCTATCTAACGCTCGGGAATATCCTGACTTAAACAGACAGCCAACTAACTGTTAAAAAAAATCAGATACAAATTTAATCAGAGACAGTGCAATCAAAGAGGCAGTCGCTGTCTTGCTTGAGAAATGGACGGAGACAATCTGTTGTTAAAGTGCTTTTTCATCAGCTATTGATTTTCAGCTGCTTTACAGACTCTGCAGCACAAATTGCATTATTGGAGATGGATATCCTGCTTATCTACATAGTAATAAATCTGACACACAGTAGAGGACTGTGTGTGTGATAGTGTGCGCGTGTGTTATTGTGTGTATGTGTGCGGGTGGGCGGTATGGGTGGAATTTGTGTGACTTGGATAGTGCTGCTGCAGCAGTACACAGCCAAGTTCCTCTGATTGACAGTTCGGGTTGAGAGAATGAAAACACTGCATTCCTCTACTCCCTCTCTCTCTCACTCTCTCTCTCTCTGTGTCACTGAAGGATGGATAGTCAATGTGTGATGTGTGTGTGCTTTTTACATCACAGAGCTAACAGTGTAGTACACTTTGGAGTGTGTTGGGGATTATCAAAGTCAACTATTTACAGCGCAGCGACTGTCTCAAAGTCATTTATTATCACTGCACTTCTCAGGCATGACAATCCTACTTTAGCTTAAACTCGGAGAATAAAAGGATGTAACTTCAAAAGATCCAAAGATGTCACGAGCCTCCTAATCACATATTTACCGCAGTATTTATTTTTCATTTTTACATACAGTAAGCTAGCACAAATGATCGCCGCTGAACGCAGAAGCTTGAGAGCATCAAAGGCATCACCGGGAGGGAAAATCAAAAGAAATCTTTCAACAGGTCCTGGTGTTCAGGGGTTAGACTAAAGCAGGTTTAATACACTGGCAATTTGACTAAATCATGCACCTCAAAGGAGGAAATTCCTCTGCTCTCATTTAGTCCCAACATTATAAAGTCATAAATAGGACTGGGGAGGATCAATAGACTTCCGACAGGTATCTCACACAGACACACACTCACAAATCCAGCCCCCAGAAAGCCCCCGCACACACAATAACGTCTCTGTTCGTCAGGAGGTATGCTGGTTTTAGCCTTTGCCTGGCCCTGCCCACAGTATCCCGCTGCGGTAAAAGGACTCTTATATACACAACTCACACCCTCGACTCTCCATCTGATCTGTATTTGAGCTGATCCAGAAAGTTATGAGACCTGCACATTTCTAAATTAAACATCAAGTTTTCAGGGGCTCTGAGGTTGCCTTCATGCCCTCAGTTTGGTCCAATATTGCTTTTTATGTAGCCAGATGATCTGGCTTGAGTTCTTACAAAAATGTATAAAATCTGTATTTATGTTAAATAATCCTAATATCTTGTATTAACTTGTTATTTTGAATGCAATCTCGTCTCGTCTTTACATCAAACCCCTCATATTTTGCATTTGTTGCAAAAAATTATGTGGAGCTGGAGAGCAAAAATGTCATGGTTACATGTAAGTTAACTTGAACATCATAAGCTTAAACAGCTGATCAGTGTGCTTCCTAAAAGCAATGTGATGAGAAAAGCGTGGAAAACTTTTCAAAATACTCTACTTATACAGTAGTGCTTGGGACTAATTTTCATAAAACTCGCTAAATTACAAAGTGAAACTGACCTTGTTTCATAACCTAGCTTTGATGCCTGTCAACCACCACCTGGTTTCTCAGAAAAGAGGCCAACCTCACCACTGGGTACAATAACAAAAAAAACACTTCAGCTTGCTTCTTTCAACGTAAAAGAGCAGCAACCCTTACCGAACTCTCTCCAGAAGTCTGAGCTCTTGACTCTACTTTGAGGCCACCCTCTGGAAACTTATTTTAGCTGAATATAACTGGGATCTCACTGCCTCTGTCACTACCCAAAGCTAATGAGCATAGATAAGGGTTAGAAACACAGATGGACCGATAAATTGAAAAGCTTTGCCCTCAGGCTCAGTTTCCTCTTCAGCACAACTAGTATAACAGTTGATACTGCACCAACTCACCGGCTGAACTCACACAACATTTTACCCTTAAAGATATTACATCTTGGGGCGAAGACTCACTCCCCACCTAGAGAGGCAATCCATTGTTTTCTGGAAGAGAACCATTGCCGCAAACCTCATCCAAACCACACCACACTAGGGCTGGGCGATATGGCCTCAAATGAATATCATGATATATTGAGCAGTTCACCTCGATAACGATAATTGGACGATAACTACTCCACAAGCTGTTCACCTCCTCCCACATTAACTTGGTCTACTTCAGCCGCTGCTCCAGCCGCTACAACTTTTGAACCGTCCTCCATCTCCTCACCTGTCTCTTCCCTCTTTGTTACGGACTGAATGGGGCTTGGAGTCACATCTCTGACGTAGGACAGTGTCTTAAAGGGACATGAGACCATAGCCTACCTACACACATCAAAACCAACTTTTATTTATTTATTTATTTTGACACCAAATATATTGACATGGGCAAAATGATATTGGTTATTGTCGTAAATTTCAGTATCGGTAAATTTTCAGTTTATCGCCCAGCCCTACGCAACACTCTGCGGAAACCCAAATGTCTACCAGTCCCAGCCTACAGACGTCAGCAGAACCAACCAAAACTAGAAAAGTGCAGCCTTCTTCCCATGACAATCACAAATAGAAGGTCAACCCTGACAGAGTACAAAACAATCACCTTCGTATATCTGTTTTTAAAAGAGATACAACATTAATTCACCTTGAGTGAACAACAGTAACAAGAACAAACTTTAAACGGGTAAGAACCTCCACCAGACCTTGATTCACTGGTGGACACTTCTGTGTGACAAATAACGGAGGCCTTTCAAAGCAACCACACATTCAAGAGGTGAAAATACAATTAATATGAAGAAAAAGATTGCATGCTGTGACATGTATCAAAAATGTTGTCCGACGAACAGATTTAGTGCAATAAGATGACAGTTTGTGCAGCTGTTATCCCACCTAAGAAACACACTGCTGGTTGACGTTAGGCTGGTTATTCTATAAGGCTCATCATGTTCAGTGTCATTCCCTAGATGTACGAGTTTCTGATCGGTAGCCATGACAAAAATCCCCATCTGCTGTATGCCTTTAAAATAATAGGTCTGAAGGGAGTTGGGTTAGAAATAAAACGGTTTCAAAGCCATTAAGCTGTGCAGTAGATCAGAAGTGACAGTGGGGTGAAGCCTTTGTAAAACCTTGTCATCCACTCATCAAACCAGCAGAAGGCCTACAGAGATTAACACGGTCATCCGGATCATACATATGCATGATGACGCTCAAGTACAACATGCTATGCAGCTTAGATGAGTCATCTGGGCTCATAAAGTCTGATTAGCAAGCAGGATTTTTGCTGTAATCCAACTGGCAAGAAGTCATATTGTTGTGTTGGTCTGACTGTACGTTTCCTCGAAAGACTGTTTTGGAGGTGAAAATCGCTTAAATGATCAGAGTTCTGTGATCGGTGAAGTTAGTGTACTCCTGTTATCAGTAACATGTTTAATGCAGTGAGTTAAAGTGATGTTCAACTTTATAAGAGTGAAAGGGATTCATAGGGCTGGATAAAAACATGCTGTTGAAAATGCGTGAAAGAATTTAGAGTCTTGATAGTTGAGTAATGTTGAGGGAGGGGCAAAATATTCAACTTTAAATCCGTGCAGAAATTTACAATCTTACTGTTAAAGGGATAGTGCAGCTGATCATTTCCATGAAGTAATAATCATCATAATAATCATTTTACACTGCAGACGCAGTAGTTCTTCTACCTTAGTGACTCGTAGTCCTCTGTGTATTGCTATTGTGCGGTCGTTACTAAAGTTGGTATAACTAGAGAAGCAAGCAGTCATCCCACGAGGGGGTGTGTCTAACTCAGTGTTATGGTGTGTTTGACCCTAACTTAAATTTACGCCGGAATATTCCTTTGAATGGAAAAAAATGTCAATATCAAAATCAATGCGGTTAATTATACAGTAGAAAAAAAAATAGCCCAAATTTACCATGGAGTTTTTTCATTGAACTGAACAAACTAGATAGTTTTTTGTCCTTTTTTGCAGGGTTAAGGTTTCTGCTACAAGCACAATAAACTGGCATAAAATTTGTACATATTTTTCAAAATGAGGCTCTCATGGAGAACAGAGATTCAGATACTTCAAATGTAAAGACGTTTAAGACAAACACAATGTTCAACATTTTTAGGACACCTATTTTCACCTTTCACTTGTCAGTCCAGCAAACTTAAAGAGTGGATTTTCAGATCCAAAAACTTCTTATATACCTTAGATTTGCGGCTACTGCCTGATATAAAGCTACACACCATCTGAGAGTGTTACTTTTCACACAGCTTTGTCATCATAAAAGTTAAAACAGAGGAAGTCTTGCACCCACTCAGCTCCTTAAAATACTACTTTTAGTCAAATGAGCTGCTGTCATTAAGTTACTCACAGCGTGTGGTTCTGAGCCCTCAAGGAAGGTCTTTAAGGATAAAACAGACCTTGGTCTCGATAACAGTAGAAATGCAAATCCAGTTCATTCTGACCCTTGTTTTCAAAGGAGTTAAAATCAGTGAAGTGGCAATCACAAACAGCTATTGTTGTCCTTCAAACATAAAACCTTCCCTCAGTTTTTAGCTGCCTTTGTATTTGGTAAATGAACACAGCTACAACTGTGACTGACTATTTTTTCTGAATATATCTGCATGACCGTAATGTTAAATTGTAGGTTCACTCAGTCTTGACCTTGTGGGACTTCAGAGCTGGAGACAATGTGTTATCAGCTCTGACTGACTTAATCACTGTGGTCTCAGAGTTTTGGCAGTCATGAACTCTTCTATCTACGGCTTTATCTCCTCAAACATTGTGCACAGACAGTTGAGACACGTATTAGCATTCATGATAAGAAGGGAAACACCGGTTTTTAACCCTGAGGTGAAATACAGTGTGTATGTGCGTAAGGCTTTGAAGGGGAGTGAAGATTACAGGCTAGCTGGTTTCATGGGAAACACAGACTCTGAGACTGCCACTAGCTGGATGTCATTACAACCCTTTAACCTAATATTTTCAGTTTGGTAAACAGAGCTGGTGTCATGCCCGACATATACTGTATACACAACATCTCGAGAAATATGATGTACTTGCAATTATAGGAAATTTCAGAGCATAAAAAGTCTGGTCTCTGTATGCTGGGGGCCAATATAATTGGAAAGGAAAAGAAAAAGATAAATAGAAAGGGAAAGAAAAAGGTCAACAGGGTGGACTTTTTCATTGAGTCTCTGTACAAACGAAACCCACATCCCTGTGACCTCGCCTGCCTTACAGCTGATGAGTCATGAAGAGCAGAGAGAGAGAAGTCTTCAGAGATGGGAAGGAGGGGGAGGCAAGAATGACAGAAATGAAAAGACACAGACATCATAAAAAAAGGGGAATCCTGCAGGGGAGCACGGGTCAAAGCGAGAAAGAGAACAGGAACTCGAGTGGGTTATGTGAAGAGTGGGATCAGAGTTTGAGACACCTGTTCTGACATGCACTGACAAAACACACAGGGCTGTGTCACAACATACACATCCTGCCTGCATCTTCAGAGGAAAAAAACAGCTCAAAGTCACACATCGTGTTCGAACCGGGACACTTCACAACATGTGACTGTCAGTTTCTCACATTCAGACACAGCACAGCTGTTCCACAAGGCTAGCGGTGTAACAGTTCCTTAAATCACAGTGGTGCACCTTAAGTTACGAGCTCGGCAGTGCCACCGTTCACGAAAAAAAGTTTTTCACAGCTGTGTCGGTTTAAATCAGTTATCTGCTCATGGAAAGAAGAATTATGCGAACGCTCAATCATGTACATTATAACCATCATAACCACTTGTTTTTGCTGTTTTAAGGGGTTTTTGTGAACCTGGATTTATGAACAGAAGTGGCTAATGATGCATCCTGTCAGTTAAGGCTGGGTGATATGGCCTCAAATCAATATCACAATATATTGAGCAGTTCACCTCGATAACGATAAATAGACGATAACAAATCCACAAGCTGCTCAACCCCTCCCATATTAACTTTGTCTACTTCAGCCGCTGCAACTTTTGAACCGTCCTCCATCTCCTCACCTGTCTTTCCCTCTTTGTTATGGACTGGATGGGGCGGAGTCACGTTCCTGGCATAGGACAGCGTCTTAAAGGGACATGAGACTATAGCCTACCTGAACACATCCAAAATCAACTTTTATTTATCTATCTTTTTGACAGCGAATATACCGATATGGGCAAAATGACGTTGATTATTGGCGTACATTTTGGTATTGGTAAATTTTCGGTTTATCGCCAAGCCCTACTGTCAATGCAGGTCTTTGGTCGAGCTGCTGGGTTGTTGGTTTTTGCTGTTCTGTGGTCCAACAGCTTACCACCTTGGCAGTATGCAGAGGTTAAACTGTGTTAATGCAACAAAATAAAGGTTTTGACCTTCACTGGAGATGAATGAATCATAAACTGCCTGTCTTTACAGAGTGACTCCTTGTGATAGTTTTTAATTTTGTGTTCTTTTTGGTAACACCGCTAATGTTTGCATCTGCTCTGACCATTCTTGATGGAAACATCCTCTTTGTACTGTGAGCAGGCATTTGTATGACATGCACAGGCCTGAGCTGTGTGTCTGTCTGTGTGTGTGTGAAAGAGAGTGTATGTGTGTCACAAACAGGTTTGGAGAGGAATGCAGGACTGGTGTAATCCGGTCTCGCTTCATTTTGGCTATTGTCATGGACTCAAAAGCCTGCAGGTCCGTGTGCTGCAGGGCCTCATAGCTCTGTAACAATTACACACATTACCTCATACAAACACAAACACACACACACAAGCTTATAAGACATAAACGCAGCCTAAATTAGAGTTCGAACGTATCAAACCAACTCATTCCAACATAGAACTTCTCTTTTTAACAATTCTCATCTAGACTTTGACTTTGAATAAACTTTGAAATATGAAAACACACTCACAACCGCCTGATAACATCTAACAATGCTGAGTCATGGACTTTTGTGTACACTTTTGCCAGTGTCAAGAGTATCCAGTCAACCTGAAACGTTGAATTTTCTTTTTTTTTTTTCTTTTTTAATCATATTGCAGTTATCAGGTTTTTCCTCTCCTCTTGCTTTTGGCTGCTTTTCTTTCACACTGAGATTTTGTCCCTTTTAAAAATTTTTCATTTGTTAATCACTTTACCTTTCAGATTTTCCTTTATTTAAATCTTAATGGAACAATGTAGCCTATTCGTCTCAAAATAAAATCATTTTACAGTCTTTTTAGTGGCTGAATGCTCTTGTGTTGTGAGCCGTACAGACAGTTCTTCAAACACACATTAACCAATAGCACTGGTTACATGTTAAGGAAGTTTCTTAAAAAATTTGGAAAATTAATGTTTGACTAGGTGTTTCAAAATGCAAGCTTTTCTCAAACTATGTACAAAGTACACAGGGGGAATGTGTTACAGCTCGATTAATGTGTGAAAGCTGATGGAGCATTCAAACAAACAGAACTTGGATCACGGTGAGTTTTGTCAAACTTCGTGCCTTGGCATAATTCTTTCAGAGCAGAAAAAAACAAACAATAAAGTTACTGATATCTTTTCTTTTTTGGCGTAAAAGCTCTGGGTTATTAAAATGAGCCGTTTCAAGGATCTGAAATCACTTGGCACTTTCACTCTAGTTTCTCGCTCGAAAGTAATTTTTCCCAGGGCAGTAAATCTCAGATATTTTACCAGAACCCATGAAAACAACAATTAAGTCAACAAACAAACCGCCGAGTCTGGGCTGAGGTCAAAAAGGCCACTACAAGGGGATGCTCCTGCTCACTATGGCAACATCATTTGTTTTATTGAGGTTTTAGTCAACACCAAGGTCATAAACACATTGGGGGAAACTGTAGAAACACTTGCTTGACCCGGTTAGACAAATACTGAGTAATTCACCACAAGCAGGGGGAACGGTACAAAAGAAAAGTTCTGTTTACCAAAGCTCCAAAGAGGCGGCATAAATTGTTCATAAGAGCAGATTTTGGCAGTTTACAAATCATTTAAACCAGATATTTTAATCAAAATTGGTGCAAAGTCAACATGCAAAATATTGAAGTAGAAGATACACTTGCATTTTTACATTTGAGACCAACACAGCGTTTAAAAAAGGAACATCTCCCTGCTAATTAGGTGCTATTGCAACAGGTAGATAACATGACTTGGTAGGACGCACTCGAGAGGACCAGTCCCTCAGAAGTGAAGATGAAAGAAGATTCACTACGCTGTCAGAGACTCTACGACCAAACAGCGCAACAATTTCAAACTGTTCCTCATCATAAAATGGCAAAGAATTACACACATAAGAACTGCAGAGATTTACAGACATACCATCTTTAAAAGATGAAGAAAATCTGAAAAAATCCAATATGTTTATCATTGATCATTGTGCCACTCAGATGGTGCTGCAATAGAAACAAACAGACTGTAGTATAAAGGTAGTTATAGATATAGCAAAAAGATAACTGTGAGGCTATGCTGTACCAAAAGGAAAGACTCCTCTGCTGGTTAATATATGTGCATTTAAAGGCTGTGCCTGTCAACTGTGCTGTCCGATGATGCACCCTGGCACTGGATGTAAGTGTGTTAATGCCGCTTCTTTTACTGCAAAAGTCTGATCCTAAATGGTCTGACAAGGCCTCCTTTTAACTGCGCCAAGGCTCCCAAATCTGCACTGCCGCTCCTCCCCAGGATATTGCCTCAAAGTGTGATTGACAAATTCATTAATTAGGTAGTCAGACTTAAAAGAAAAACAACTTGTGTCGATGAAGCGTCCGTGGTATAAGCAGAGCAACAAGAGTCAGAATATTTCATTTAACTGAGCACCAGAAAAAGAAAAAAAAGGCATGCCTATAAGCAGCAAAAGGAACTGTGAAGACATCCTCAGCCCTCTCTGATGATGAAAAGGATGTTTATTCTGCTTATGAATTTCTGCCAAGATTCAGAACAAAAACCACACAAACAAAAACAGCCTCGGTAAATCACTTCTACGCAGTGTGGGATGTAGATCCATGCTGTTGACATTTTAAGAAATACAGCAACAGGTGATTTTCTTTCAAACTGGCAGGGAAGAGACATCTTTCTCACCATTTAATAGACTAGGGAACAAAATCACACATTAGCTGCAGCTTTGGACGGACGTGTAACATTAGACAGCTTGTTGGCATTGCTTAATTGTGAGAACACCTCCATCTCTTCCTCTCCACCACCAGAGTTATATATATATATACACACACACACTCTCTCACACATACACACACGTGGAAATCTGTGGCTCTACTTCTGCTTTTAATTGATGACTTGTTGTGCTCATTGACAGCAATTTCCTGCGGACACTAACAGGGATTATAAATGACAGTAGTGGGTTGGTGAACGTGCCGTCAAATGCTGATTCTTCATTTACAAGAAAAAGAATAAATTCTACAATTTTGTGTCTATTTTGGTGTCTTCTGTGGACACAAAGGTACTTTTACAATCGAGTAGTGCCTTTTTGAATTAAAAAAAACCCAACTTTCTCCTTTTTAACCGTCATATGTATCATCCATTTTCTAAATTTTTATCTTAAATGAGAAAAAAGCTGTTTTGGCAGTACACAGTTTATTACTTCCCCTGACCGCAACTCCATAGCAACAATTTTGCAAATACAAAAGTGACCAAAGAAACACTTAATCTTTTCTTGACTTATTTTTGTGGATCATAAAAAGTAATTGATATAAATTTCAGTCTGCATTATTATTAGCTGAAAACCCTCACCTGTGCTTTACAATAACCACCATGGTAGTAAGATTTTGAGAGTGGCTATTTTCAATCGGCTGTGTTTGATTCAATTAAGCATACTGAATAAACTGGCTACAGAGAGAGTGTATTTATGGTACGTTCCAGTTGTACTCAGAAGTCGGGATTTCTGAGCTCCGAGTCGGAGATTAATCTGGAACGCCACCCTGAAGCTGGATTTCTGACTCAGAAAGTCGGACGATCCTCACCAACCCCGGCTTGATGGCAATGTTAAAATCCAAGATGACAGCCCAGAGCATTAACAGTAAAGAGTTTTTGTGAAATTAAATAAGTAGTTATGCGTTGTTTACAACTGGTAAAGCTAACAACAACTAACAACAGCTGACAACGGCTAACAACATTTGACAATGGCTAACGACAACTGACAACCGCTAACAACAACTAACAACAGCTAACAACATTTGACAATGGCTAACAACAACTAACAACAGCTGACAATTTTAACAACAGCTAACGACGGCTAACAGTAGGCGTCCATCTTGGTTTGCCGACTTGTTTACTGGAACACCATCAACATCATTCCCAGCTCTGACATCGACTTCCGAAGTAATTGAAACGCAGCATAAGTATTAACATGTGCAGGCAACACTGCTTCACTTTGACTGTCAAAAATATGACAAAGCTGTTAAATGCTGGGACATTAAAGACATTATCCTGTCAAACAAGGCTCATGATTTTGTTTTGAAGTTAAACTCTCAGTCCGGTACCTTTACAACCACAACGCATCACTTATCTGTCTAATCCCTGTCTGTTTGACTAACACTTTGTTGTCTGTGTCAAGAGAAGGGCATGTGTACAGTGCACAATAGACATTAAGTAAACTGAAGATGGTAAATGCTTTCAACCCTTCTTCTCTCTCTAACCTTTTGTTTACATGCACTTCTAAATCTTTCAACCAACAGATAAAAGGGATACCACGCACGGATGCAAACAGAATGATTAAGAGTGCCATTTGAAAAACACCTTTTGTTGCAAAAACACGAAGACAGGAGGACAGACGAAAGCTGAAGTCATTGAAATTCACAGTTCTGACATGACTTTGGGGCGTGGCTGGTATCTCAGGTATGTCAGGACTGACATGCTGACGTAACACAGAAAACTGCCGCAGGTTATGTGGTCACTGAGGAGCAATTTAGTGTCAGTGTAATTGAAAAGGAGGCAACTATGAATGACACAAACAAAAACTGCAATCCCTTGAGGTTAGTCTGCTTAAATGGGGCGTTCCACCCATTTACTATGACGATCATGAGGCTCTTTTCTGGGTCCAAGAAATCATCTCTCAGTGTGTTTGACTGAGTCACTGTGGAAATTTTGTTTAGGTAATAAGACTTTGATACCAAATTTAAAGTTAAATAATAAAAAAAAACAAGAAGGAAGTGGGGTGATGACTTTTAAATGATGTTTGTTTACACTGTGACAGACTCATATGAGCGACTCATATTATTGACTGCAGAGAACTGTAGTTTGAAACACGACACACGAAAAATGCCGATTTAAAGTAAAACCAAAGAACAAATACGCACAAAAGAATACTTTTTAATTAACTAGAATTACTAAAAAGGCTAAATAGAGTTTGAAACAAATGGTTTTCAATTAGAGACAAAAGAAGATTTTCATTTCTTATTGTAAGCTGCTTGAATAATGATATCAACATTACTGTAAGAAAAATAGCTTCCTGTGTGGCCGGTGCTGCACTGATCTGTTGTTTCCAGACAAACCATCTATATTCACCTGGTGACGTCTGAAGCTAATCCCCTCCACAGCCATAATAATAACAGCCTGAAGCCTGTTTGTGCAATCTGAACACACAGTCAGAGCAGTGGCAATATGACACATAGGGTATTATTATCCACGCTGAGTAGCTTAGTCGAAATATAGAAAGAAACAAATAGTCACTGTGAACACTGTTTCAGACAATAAAGCTATTTTGTGTAAGGGGTAGATAGCGGTGAAAATCTGGTATCACTTAAACCAAGGATGGACAGAAACAGACCATCAGTTTTTGCTTGGGGGCACAATGGCAGTGAGGAATTTCCCTCCTGCTGAAAACTCATCCATCATCCAGTTTACAATCAAATAGGCAGCGGATATCATCAATCCAAGCCGCTCTTCGTCTCTCCTTCTTTACTTTCAGTTTTATATCTCCTTCTGCTTTGTTGTTTAGAGTCTGACTCCTGCAACACAATTCGAAAAGATAAGACTCCTCCTGATTGGTGATGGTGACGATCACACAGTTTCACTTTTATCTGACTTCAGAGTCTAGCCCACTCTCTTCCCGTCAGTCTCTCCTTTTCATGCATGTGATTAGATTGAGCAGATTCATACCTAAACCAAACTGGTGTGAAAGTGATAAACACATCATCACGCAGGCACTTCACCATTTTGTTTGTCTACTTCGCTAAAATGCAATCAGATCAGAGGGAGGAATAACTGAATCTCTCTATTAGAAACGTAACAGTAGTGAAAGTCATATGTGAAAAATCTTAAGAATGAGTCCTAAAAAAGCTTTATTTAAGCTCCCTCCACAAACTTTGATCTGTATCTAATCTTGTTGTATTTGTAAACCAATAACAGCATATAAATACCCATGTCCTGTACGACAAACAAGCGGCTTAACTAAGGGGTGAAAGTTAGGTTAAAGTTATGCAGCTTCAATATCACCTTAAAATTAGGCCTCCAAAGACGGACTTGGAGTACCAGTCATGGGGCTTTAAGGGAAAAATGATCAAAAATGAAACAAGTACAAAACATTTGTGTCTCTTCCTGAGACAGAATCAAAAAATAAAAAGATATGTTTCATAGATTTCGTAGTTTAAAGATAAATGAGGGAAGTGGATAAGTTGACATATCCGCGCTCTGATTGATCAAGGTAGACAGCACTAAGCTTTGAGTTATTGTAACCAAAGGTGCCCTAGAACACAAGATAAGCAAGATCCTCACTAAACAGCTATGAAAGTGACTGACAGAGTGACCCCTCATTCATTAGAGTGATTGATCATAGCCATGTGTTCAGAAGCTTCAATGGCTGATTTGAACACAAAATCAACATTATTACAGAACCTGGAGTCCGGCCTTTTTGTGAGTTTTACCATCTTTTCATTAGGAAGGCTTGTTCATGGACACATGAACTACGGTGTATTTCATGTTTTTTCAAGGACAGAAACTGTCATACTTATGGCATCATAAAACAGCGGTAATGACTAGAAATCACCTTTTGCACATCCATACATCCTGCGCACTGATCTTTTATATGCAGGTTCTCTTTGAAACTTTAACATAAGCAAGCTTGTTAACAAACCAAGAAAGTAAATCCTTCCTGAGAGTCGAATTAAGACAGAGGGGGTTAACTACCCCGGATATGGCCTCAAGGCCATTACTTCTTTAACCTGATAGAAGAAGAGCAACGTCAGGAACTCCTGCAGGGGTTTCTGCTTGTAAATCTGTATGCTTAGCTGCATGCTAAGTACCGTTTGTTTGGTGGGTTTCAGGGCAGTAATTTTCTTGTTTTAATTCATCCTAAGAACAGATCTAGCAGGGGTATTCTTAAAAGTGATGAGAAAGCAGAGTCAAACATAAGAGAGTAAGACAAGGAAATGTGTGGTCAAATGCAATGCACCATACTTGTGATCTAGCCTGTATGTGTGTTGTGGTAAATGTGAGAGTGTGTTGATGCACATTATGGTATAAAGATGCAGCTGCAACAGCAGCAGCAGGGAAAGTGTCAAAATATTGCAATGCTATCTTAACCACTGCACCATAAACAGTTTTAAATGCCCTGCAGGCTTGAAGCTTTTGGACTTAATTGCCCATAAAGCTCTGTGCTGAGAACAAATACATGCAATAAAGGAGCTACAGCTTGTCCTTATGTTGAGAGAAATATATACAAAAGCAGCTGTAAAAACACTACTGAAGATCACAACTGCATTACTTATGATATGATAGTCCATTTACAGTAACTCGTATAAATACATTTGGAAAAAGGGAGACTTTAGGTAGGCTATTCAAGTGCAAAACAGGTCTGTGTGTTTTGGGTTTGTGTGAGTTTAGAGTGTGTTAGGGTGCAGTTTGGCTTTAAGTTGAAGTTTGGACAGTCAGGTTACATTTCAAAGGCTTTTTAGTCATTGTTTGACTCCTTGGTTAGTAGGCTAATGGTTAATAGAGGTCAGACAAGTCAACAGCTGCTCAGGCTGTCCAGCTCTGACTGGCCTCACTTCGAATGCTCGGCCCGTCTCCAAAAGTTGACAACCAGAAATAAAACCTTACTTTGTCTGAGTTTCAGGTGGAAAGAGTCGAAAATGCCAAAAAACACACTTACCTGTTAAAACTTGCCCGCTCGAAGTTTCTGAGCCCAATGGGCGGAAAAACGGGAAACGAAACCCAAGTGGAATGTGTAAAAACTGGAGCCACGACAGAAAATGAGCAATCCTCCTCTCAGCTCAGTGAATAATGTCGCAAAAAGAGCAAACTGTGACTAAAAGTTCCTGGCGGAGATGAACACCTGAGAAGCCTCCTCGCCCTGGCTCTTGAACGCACCGTACCTCTCATTAACGACACGTTGCCAACTCCAACAAACTTTTACAGCCCCGTTAAGTTTGTTGAACGAGTCAAAATCCCTTTTTTCCAGACGTTAAGATGTAAAACCGTCGATGGGAGCCACCTTCACCGCCTCCCTCCGTGTCTGAGCCCGTCCGTGTGAAGGGAAAGAGTCGGTGGTTGTCCGATGGTTACCTGACTCCAGTCATTACGGTGAGGCCAGCCCTCCACACAGCAGCAGCAGCAGCAGCCTCATGTTTCCTGTTGATGTCGCTCTGAATGACTGCACACCCCAACAGACACCGCTTTAAACAGGTTCATATGCTTTCTGTTCTCATTTAATGACCAAGATGACATGTCGTCTTTTGAAGGAAGGCGGTAATGAAAGAGAAAAAGCTTGAGGTTAGCTCACAGCTATACGCAGGGCTCTCAAGTTTTGAACTAAGCTTAGAGTGAGATTTCCTTGGGGGGGGGTAATTATAAGTATAATTATCTCTTAAATACAACGGAGTATAAGGGGCACAATTAGAAAAAATGCGCTTTTTAATCTCAAAGAATAAAGTTGTTAAAATCAGCACTGTGGAACATTAAGATGAATTGTGCTTTAGTATAGGTGTCACAAATATGGAGATACTTAATCCTTTGGTACATGAGCATTACACTGTCATGAGTATCAGAACTTATATTTGAGATATATGAGAAATGCTGCTTTTGCGGAGGAGGAAATGGCTGGAAATGGCTGTACAGAGACTAAATCCGTCAATACAGCTGTTAATAGCAATAGCATAGGGCTTTAGTTTATCATTTGAGTTTATCTGCCATGAGGTGTTGAGATCGCTGCATGTGTAGGTTACTGACTTACTGTAATCATCGGATCTATCTCGTCCTTATAAAAACCTGCTCTATTACGGCGAGTGTCTGTCTTCTTCTGTAGTCAAACCGCAAGATATCAAAATCTACCCGGATACAGCAATGCTGCTTTTTGATTGGCTGTTCAGTAGATATACTTTATTTGATTGGCTTGCGCGTGGCACGCAGCTTCTGAACTCTCGGAGAAACTGAGTTGATTCCTACCTGTTCCATAGTTAAAGAGGTGCAACTTGGTGGACATCACCATGTTCATTAAATGCGTGAGAAATACAATGTGTGGCGTGTGAGCGTGTGAACGGGTGGGAATGCGTGTGTCTCACGCCGATTGCGTGAGACTTGAGAGCCCTGTATACGTTTTCATGTGGTGCCTAGCCTAAAACAAGTTGGGTGGATTTCACTGTCTTTTCCCGGGCATTTATCTAGTTTAGTTAATCGGCTTACATTTATACTAACGATAAAGATGAACATATACTTTGATAATATAAAAAAAAATACAGGAAATAACATGTCTCACTTTATTGTTTTCCAATTTAGGTGCTGGGCTCTGCCGCCTGATCAGAAATGACTTTCAAAAAGGTAATGCTTGTACTGGACTTACTATAATATACACTCACTGGCCACTTTATTAGGTACACCATGCTAGTAACGGGTTGGACCCCCTTTTGCCTTCAGAACTGCCTCAATTCTTCGTGGCATAGATTCAACAAGGTGCTGGAAGCATTCCTCAGAGAGCTTGGTCCATATTGACATGATGGCATCACACAGTTGCCGCAGATTTGTCGGCTGCACATCCATGATGCGAATCTCCCGTTCCACCACATCCCAAAGATGCTCTATTGGATTGAGATCTGGTGACTGTGGAGGCCATTTGAGTACAGTGAACTCATTGTCATGTTCAAGAAACCAGTCTGAGATGATTCCAGCTTTATGACATGGCGCATTATCCTGCTGAAAGTAGCCATCAGAAGTTGGGTACATTGTGGTCATAAAGGGATGGTCAGCAACAATACTCAGGTAGGCTGTGGCGTTGCAACGATGCTCAATTGGTACCAAGGGGCCCAAAGAGTGCCAAGAAAATATTCCCCACACCATGACACCACCACCACCAGCCTGAACCGTTGATACAAGGCAGGATGGATCCATGCTTTCATGTTGTTGACGCCAAATTCTGACCCTACCATCCGAATGTCGCAGCAGAAATCGAGACTCATCAGACCAGGCAACGTTTTTCCAATCTTCTATTGTCCAATTTCGATGAGCTTGTGCAAATTGTAGCCTCAGTTTCCTGTTCTTAGCTGAAAGGAGTGGCACCCGGCGTGGTCTTCTGCTGCTGTAGCCCATCTGCCTCAAAGTTCGACGTACTGTGCATTCAGAGATGCTCTTCTGCCTACCTTGGTTGTAACGGGTGGTTATTTGAGTCACTGTTGCCTTTCTATCAGCTCGAACCAGTCTGGCCATTCTCCTCTGACCTCTGGCATCAACAAGGCATTTCCACCCACAGAACTGCCGCTCACTGGATATTTTTTCTTTTTCGGACCATTCTCTGTAAACCCTAGAGATGGTTGTACGTGAAAATCCCAGTAGATCAGCAGTTTCTGAAATACTCAGACCAGCCCTTCTGGCACCAACAACCATGCCACGTTCAAAGTCACTCAAATCACCTTTCTTCCCCATACTGATGCTCGGTTTGAACTGCAGGAGATTGTCTTGACCATGTCTACATGCCTAAATGCACTAAGTTGCCGCCATGTGATTGGCTGATTAGAAATTAAGTGTTAACGAGCAGTTGGACAGGTGTACCTAATAAAGTGGCCGGTGAGTGTATCTCATGATTAAAAGTCAAAGCTGATAATGGGAAAAACTCTCAACTGTAAAACTGTCTTTAAACGAAGGGTGCCTCAGAAGTGTGAAGGTTTAAGCCATAGACTGTATATACTATGGACAACTTGGTTCCGTTTTCCGCCAGTATACAGATTTGAAGCCAAAAAGCTCTCGGTAATTCCGCGTTTTCCCTCCATTTCCTGAAACCAACATTGCGCAGTAGTGTTGTACGCCCAGAGTTGCTGTGATGATGCCCGGCTCAAACAGCATATCCCCAGGGTGCGATATATTTTTTTTCGTAGGAAGGGTAGGGGAAGCTCCCGCCCTCCTTCGCTTCTGAATGGCCAGAAAAGCTGGAAACGTCATCACACACTAAAGCCTAGTGCGGGCTGTCGGCTCTGTACATCAAACAGAACATTATCAGTATTCTGAATCTCCTAACTCTAACCCTAATGCTGCGTTTGAGTTAGCTCGGAAGTCCGAGCTGAAAATTACGCCATGCTCGAGTTCCCAGCATTTCAGTTACCAAGTTGGAAAAATCAAAGTCAGAGGCCTGAAACAAGATGGCTACATCTATGACAGTTATCTAAGCGCTTGCCTTGTATTCGGACAAGGCAAACACTAAAATAATTTTCGTAGGTGTAGCCATGTCCAAATATAAGGCAGGCACAAAAATAACTTTTGTAGGTGTAGCCATCTTGTTTCTGCCTCTGATTTAGCTTTTTTCTGACTTGGCAAGTGAAACGCTGGGAACTCAAGTGTGACGTCATTTTCAGCTCGGACTTCTGACTTCCAAGGTAACTCGAACGCAGCATAACCCTAACCCGACAGATGATGACATTTCACAGCCATGAGGAATAACCAATCGGAGCCCAGCACTTCTAGCCAATCAGAGGCAAAGGACGCGGGACCTTCCCCTACCATCCTACATAAAAAATATTGCCCCCTGGGTAAGCAACGTAATCCTTGTAGGCCCATAGGCTGTATCAGGTGTCAATCATAGAAAACATGAACCCCCTAATAACTTTTAAAAACAGAGCTGTACAGAAAAAAGAGTCAAACCAGTCTTACTGTAACTACATGTGAACATCGTAAGCGGGGGGGAGAAAAATTTATGTTCTGTATAATAAATTTCTAAAGTTTGTCTACAGCCCCGTAAGCTTTGCTGGTGGAGGCGGGATTTATGACCTATACTGCAACCTGTCACCAGAAGCTGCTGTTCTTGGAGTGGCTTCACCCAGCAAGGAGGCAGACAGCGTCCATTCTATATACAGTCTATGGTTTAAGCCCAAGTTATGGACATAACATCCTGCTCTGCATATGTGTATCATTGTTTTGATGAGTCCTATTGAGCAGAGGTGTAATTACAACCATTAGGTGATTTATTTTGTTAAATAGCAGATATACAACAGATCTCATAATGATGAGAATCTTTTGCAAATTTCCAGATAAGTAAGATTTAATGTAAAGCGAGCACATGATAGAATCTAAACAAGGTGAGACAAGACTTCTCCTTAGCATCAGGGTAATGTTTCACCATTTGGTGTTATCACCCATTCACGTTATATTGTCCCCTACTTCATAATTTCCTCTCAGAAAAAGAAGGAAAATAAACATTTTGGGTGAATATTACATCTGTCTTGGTTTAATCAGCTAACTGTGCTGTTTTGCCACATTTTGAGAAGAAAAATGCTTTACTGGCTTAAATCAACAGTTGGAATGTAATAAATGCTGCAGATATGCCATAAATCACTTCTGTGGACTTGATGGTCTATTCCACTAAAATGTACTGGGTTTGTGGGGTTCATAAATCCAAAATGACAGATGAGAACAAGGAGCAAGCTACCAAGTTTTTAGTCAAAGGGCAAGAGACCTTAAATACACCACTTTCAGCTCAGATAAGATTCAACAATAGATAGGATGGAGGATTTCAGCTCCTTGTGTTTTTTCTCTGTGTAACCTGATGTGTTCCAGGCTTTGCTGTCTCGTGTTTTGTCTTCACGGTTCATTACATGAATTAGTTTTATGGGCTCAGCCAGGAAATCTCAGTAAATCTAAAATGTAGTCAATATGGTGCTGAGAGAAAATGATCATGACTCCACATTGTGAAACCATTTCTGTTGACTACAGTGGCACAGTGCAGACCTTTTTACGACCTATGGATTAAATAATCTGTAAACCCACTAAAATCGGAGTCAAATTAGTCCAATGATCTGCAGTTTCTTGCTTACATGCCATTCTTACTCACCCACTTGCCAGTATGAAGCACTGTTTGTGCCACTATCAAGAAGATGACTTCATGAGAAGTGAGCGATGTGTCACACCAGCTGAAGGCCACTTTGTCTAACCATTAGGGACTGGAAAAGTGACACAGCACTGATTTAATTTTGACTCCTCTGTATCATAAAAGCTCTTCTCGAAGTCAAAACCTTGTTAGTAAGAAAAGCTCAAGGCATCCTTACCAACAAAAAAGCAGAGTACCTTGAAACAAACTGGACTAAGTTAGTGGCAGCGCAGCATGTAGCCCCACACTGGGAATAGTCCAAAATTATTTTAGAAACTCACCTCCCCAAAAAAAGGAAAATGAAGCATTTCATGCGCGTTGACTCGGGACAGAAAAGGGTTTTCTCTGAGAGTGACAGCAAGGACAGACCAAAGACACTGTTTTACTGTAGCACCATGAGATGAAACTAGGCCAAGCTATTTTTATGTATATTTCATTATAGCTTACTCATATTTCATTAATACCACAAAACACTTCAGGCTCATTTTCTCCTGATTAATTGCTGTTTTAATATGCCCAAATCTGGGATAAGAACCCCTGAAGTACTAGTGTAATAACGTCTTTGGTGATGGTCAGTATTTTAGCCACATAAATTTCATCTTTGTTGACCTGGGCTGTATCTTTATAATCCTATTCTGCTACAAATCTGATGAATTCTTTATTGCTGAAATTCCCTAGTATGGCAATTTGAAGCAAGGATGTCCTTGGCTGTGATCCACAGTGATGGTGTATGAAAAGAGCACATCCACGGACTCGGCCTACTTCTGATTCCCTGAGACAAGGGGGAGTCTTTACATGAACAGCCAGATAGTGGGAGCACACAAGCGCATGGATCACACAGCTTTCCCTTGACAATAAGGCAAAACTGTCCCCTCTATATGTTGTGTGTGTATGTCTTTGTATTTATGTGGATTGAAGGTATCTGTTGGCAACCACTTCTTCACAATACTCTGTACTTGTGCTTTTGTATCTATTCATACATACCAGCAACTTCTCCATTGTTTGCTCGCGTTTAGTTTGTGTTTGTGTGTCTGCTTGTACTGCATAGTGTAGAAAGAGCACCGCTGAATTATGGCACCGTAGATTTCTATTGTGGACTTTATTTTTTCAGTATAAGGCAGCATATATATTAGCAGCATACTGTGAAACCCATTTACAGTATAGTTGTTTGCAGGAAAAAACCCTTGTGTTAAACCAGCCGAACAACACTATGTGTAATTAACCGGCCACCCTAGGGCCACGGAAGTGAGCGTGAAAATACTTCATGTATGAGGAAGGGAGATGGAAATCAATGAACAATCAAGATTCTCAACGTTGGTTGTAGGAGGTACAATTGGTAATCAGCAATGATATGTATAAGAATTTGTCTTTTCAGTCCTTGTTCCTTATTTTTAAAACACATTCTCGTCACAGAGGCACATTATTTGCTTCTTTCCATCCAGTGTCTGTTGGATAAGTCTGACAACAAGTGTGTGTATGGGATGGGGTAAAAAATCTGCACAGTGCAGGGAAAATCAGATACATTGACTTTCTCTGCCAGATGGGATTAGAATCAGACCCCGATTCCCAAAAT
The DNA here is from genome assembly GCA_962446985.1 of Xyrichtys novacula. Lineage (NCBI taxonomy): Eukaryota > Metazoa > Chordata > Actinopteri > Labriformes > Labridae > Xyrichtys > Xyrichtys novacula. The sequence continues at coordinate 30,065,778 of OY660866.1, read as the reverse complement.
AAGGTTTTATTTTGTTCAGTCAATCCATCACTCAAATCCTCCAAAACAAGCTGATTGATAGTTTCTCCAACCATTTCTGAGACCTGCCCCTCTGAAATATTATTTTTGCAAAGATAAGCTCAAAAACAGTTATTTCAAAGCTCTAATTTCCTATGCAAACACTCAAGGGTACTTTGTGAGTCTGTGTGACCAGGCTTTGGGAATAATAAAGGGCTGATTGCAGACATTTAGTCGAGACAGCACTTCTATTCAACAGCTGTTTTATCAGTCCACCAGTTAGTGCGACTGAGTAACCTACAGCCATTTTGATTGCAGAGAGATCCCTGCTAACTAGATAAAAACTCTGATTAGAGGTGTGACAGTGATCAGAGGCAAAGTTTTGGGCCTTAAAATCAAAACAGGAGGAGCTTGAAGATGCTTGAACACTTATCAAACACGCAGATAACTCCCAGGTGGGTTTACACCATCTTATATACTTCAAAAGCAGCCGGATGATCCTGTTTTGTAGGAAAATATTGATGATGGCCACCTGAATGTTACATTAGGGTTTGTGCTTTTTGTTAGTGAATCATCCAAATTCAAATGTGTGTTGCTTGTCTGTTGCAGAGGACGGATTCTGGATAAATCTACTGCCAACCAACAAGCCCAAACCTCCAGACCCTTGGAAATACGGTTTGATATCTACTTTGATGTCGATCATGACATGCAGATAGATCCTGTGTAGATGCAATTCCCATTTAATCCTGTGCTAAGAGGAGTGAAAGCTTAGAGATGACAGGTTTATACAGCATGTATGTGTGTGTGTTTGTGTGCTTGTGTGTTGAGCTATCTCGGTGTGATGCATGGACCGCCTCTGTGTACCTGCTCTATTTACAGAGCCCTCCAGGATCTCACCTGCCCTGTTCCTCCTTGACTTTGACAACCGCTCTCATTCTGTATCTCATCATAATAGGTGATCCTTCATCATTTACATTTCTCTGTAAGATCAGACAAACATATCCATGAACATCACAGGTATGCATCTGATAGCTGCATATCCGTGCAGTATTAGTGATAGTGAAGGTATAGAAGATCAAATAGAGTAGATGTCCTTTAGGAGGCTGTACAAGAGAGATACTAATATAGTTATTGAAATCTACTACAGTTATTTCTATGTCCTTGCAACAACTTGGTGTGGTTGTTCTATAAAAACTTGTATGTGTGGAAAATAATCGCTTCTGATAAGAGTAATTTTTGAGTCTTTATAATGGAGAAAAAGCTTAAGTGGATGTCTATGGTTCATTCAAATGGCAGTTACAATGATGATAAAAAGGAAGAGATGAAGCAATTACGCCGCTTTAACTTGCCTAAAATGATACTTACCTTTCACATGCGATCAAACGGGCAAAATTGAGCTTTTTGTCACACTGTCAGTGATTTGAAGACATTATCTTTTAAATTTGGATTCCAATTTAGAGTTTTGCCCTCAGAGTTTTGTACTGAACTTTGTCATAGAGGACTGTTTCTGACACCGACACCACTGGGCCAGGCTCGGTGTATTAGCTTTGCTTGTTTGTGATGGAAAACAATTACATCTTGGTTTGGTTAGGTCAGCAGTCCACAAGGAGGGCTAGTTTTAAGTGCCACTTGTTCCTCCTACAGGGTATGTGCACTTTCGAATATGTAAGTGTGTGTGTATTTCTGCCTATGTGCATGTCTTCACTTGTCATCCTAGTCTATGAATGCAGAACGTTGCCATGGGAACTACGACATCTGTGACACCATGTGGTTTTATCCATCATTCTTATAAAAAAAAAAAAAACACTTTACTGTGAGTGGACTGGGGTCCCTCTCCAGCTGTGAGTGATTTGTTTGAGTGCTGCAAGAGGGTGGGAGGCTTTTATAATGCTGTTTCTTTTTTGCATTTGGTTGGAAAATATTAAGTGAGGAAGGATTTAGGGATTTAAGATGGAGTGAGACGCCGCGGGTTTCCCATGGTCACCAAGTGTTCTGAGATCTTATTTCTCTTAATGGCATAGTTCGATTGCACGCTGTGAGAGGTCCACTGAAATTAGGTTTCACTGGGATTTCGTGATCCTGGTTAATTTGTCAATGATTAATTGTACATTTTTGCGGTTAAGAGGAAGAGCAAAAAAAGGGAAATGGTAGAATTTCTGGGGCAGGTGTGGTTTAGGAAGTATAGCTAGTTGTTCATCAGTTGTGAGCAGGGATGCGCCGATCCGCTTTTTTCACCTCGCTGAATTACCTTTTGTTGTAAACTGAAGTTTTACCACTGCCCCTCAGAATGTTTGCTGCGCAGGTATTGCAAGTGGTCGTCGAGCTTGTAGGCTGAGGTATTTTGATTACATCCAAGATATCAGACCCCTTTAGTCGCTCCATTTTGAAAACAATGTGGGCATCAGCTCAGCGTGTTTACTTGTGGATGCCACTCATGACGCATAGCAGAGAGTTAGGCTGAATAGATCAGCCCCTGTGCATCAGGCCCATTGTCATGATAATAAATCTAGAATTTTCTTCAATATCAGGATATCAAATATCGAATCGGTGCATCCCTAGTTGTGAGATTGGAGGTTCTTCCCTCACTGCATGTTGAAATGAGGGGTGTCCCGATACAACTTTTTTTACCTCAGATATGATATTGATATTGTAGCCTTCAATATTGGCCGACACCGATATTAATCTGATATTAGCACAAACTTGTGCATGAGGATTTTTGCACTCAGCTGCAACATCTTTTTCAGACTATTGAAAACTACTGCCACAGGGCTGACATCACTCCTACTACTTGCTACTTTGTTAGTACTTTAGTACACACTGTTGTTGTGATCACATGGGTTCTGCATGCTGGATCTGGATGCTGTTAGATAGAGGTGCTGGAGTGGAGTCCAGAATGGACCGCTTGTATCAGAGTGCTTATGTCGGAGTTTTCAGATGCAGGCCGATATAATCCAATATTTGATTTTTGTTGATATTGGACCGATATCTGATATCAATATCGTATCAGGACACCCCTAGTTGAACTATCCTTAAGTGAGATACCAGAACCTGAACTTCTCCCAAATTCAATCAGCCATTTTGGAAAACAAACTACTAACCACTTATAAGCTTATTACCTGGCCTTTTTGCTAATCACCTAAATGCGTTAAATGCTTGATTTTGATTGGTCAGAACCCCTTGACATTTTGATTTTGAATAGCAAAAGCGATGCTAGTGACAACCTGCTCACATACATCAAATCAATACAAAGATGTTACAGCACACCTTCAGTTAAAGACTTCACCTCCTCCTTTTTGTAGATCATTACTCATAGCAACAGGAGTCAATATTAAGAGATTTTTCTAATACTACTCTCAATTTATTCGGAGAGCAGAAAGACTTAAAATTGGTGGATAATGGTTGACAAGCCAACAGCAGTGACAAGACGATGAGAAGCGATGAATCAGCCGAGAGATTAGTGAGAACACACAAGAAGCTGAGTGAAAGAGATATCATCCTAAAAAAAAAAAAAACAGATATGAAGCAACCACACACTGGAAAAGGTGATGAGAAATGTTACAGGTAAAAGGAACTTAGACAGGGATGTTTGTAATTTTCTACATCTGTTAAAAATGCCAACAAAAGAAACACTAATGTCTTGGCTATGGATGGTCTCAACATCAGCAGTGGCATAATTGGAAATGTTAACTCAACCTAATTTTGGTTAACCTAGAAAGAGGCAAAGAGGCAGAGTTGAGATGGGCCTTGAGCCAGTCAGATCAAGTCAGCTATGCCCTCAATTTGGCCTTATTATGCAGAATGTGTAAATTTAGTACCTTCAAAAACAAATGAGTTAGATTTAACAAAATTCTAACCAGTGTAGAGATTGGTGCAATTTAGACCCAAACTGTTTTGTACCCGGTTGTAAACATGTTTTATTAACAACCAAAATAGCTGTTTGATGTGCAGGAACACCTAAAAGAGATGAGTGTTTAATGCAATAGATATACTGTATTTGTTCATTTAAATGCAAGGTAGGTATTTCATAAAAAAAGGCTCAAATCGGCGGCAAGTACACATTGACATTGACTTTGGGACTTACCAGCTGTCCATCTGTCCAGTCATCCATCTGGGCCATTGTAGCATATCTAAACATGCGCAGCACACAACTATTTACACGTACGGAAACACACTGTCTTTGTTTTTGCCCTGAGGGGGGACAGACAGTTTGTGCAGGGCTAACCCATGCTATTATTCAGTGTACACACACACACACACACACACACATACACTAAAAAGCCAAGAGCTGCTGGTGAGCTTTCACCTGGGGGCCTCTGACCCACATAGGACCATGTGCAGGACGTGTTCCACTTTTTCACTTTTCCACCATACAATGCATCATTAACTCACAGCCTACTGTAACAAAAGCTGAGCTGGATTTAAATCCCAGCTCACCTGAGCTCACTGTGGCATTACTGTCAGCCCGGTTAGCTCTCAAGGCGCACAAACACTGACACCACCTTCAGATCACTCACCTTTCTCTCACGCACTTGACTCGCTGTGTTCCTGTTAATGTGCAGACACAAAGAGACAACACCACAGAGGCAGAAATCTGTGCCCTGGCCTGTGGTGTCACCTAATATCAAAGTGGTTTCCAGGGTACTAAAGTGCACAGTGTCTACCATCTTGGCCACCGTTATGCCTCAGCCTCTGAAACAGTCCCTCCTCCTCTTTCTCTCATTGCTTCCCCCTCTCTGTTGCACATGATGGTTCTTTTCTGCTCCACTCCAGCTGTCTCATTCTCTTATTCCCTCTTCCCACTCTGTTTTTTCCTCCTCCTCCTCTTTGCCTCCCGTTCTCTTCCTCTCACACACATGCATACAGATGCTCACTCTCACACACGCTCTCTTTTTCTCTCTCTCTCTCTTCTGCCTCTGCTCCTCTCCTTGCATCCACAGGCAACTGTGCCGAGGAGCCTCCCTCAGCAGCCTGTGGATCCCTTCACTTGATTAATTAGCCTTGAAGTGCTGTTGAAGATCATCATATTTAGCTTTGCGACCTAGCGGCAGAGTGCAGACATATATAGACTGGGCTGGCTGTAGGCTGGCTGCCTGGCAGTGAGGCAAGCTCACTCTATCGCTCTCTATTCTCACACAGTGCCGAAGGGCTTCTCAGTGGCAGCGCAGCGGAAGTGAGGGGCTGGTTTTTTGCTTTGGAAGAGACAAGAGGGGGCAAAGAGAAAGACGAGAGGCTGGGACCAGAGTGCAAGCAAGAAATGGAAGTCCGCTGCAGGAGCAAATCCTTGTAGAGACGGACACTCGGAGGAGGCAACAGTCACTGTGCAGCAGCTGCAGCAGCAGAAGCTTCCAACACAGAGAGATTTAAGGTGAGACTTTTTAAAACCAGTTACAGCTCGCCTTTTTTCTGCTGCTTCTTTTTGGGAATATAGGATACTCCTGAGCGTGTGCATGAGTGTGACTATGATTGTGCATCACTATGACCCACATTGATTAACCTGAGATGCAACACAGGAGCGATTCCATGCAAAACGCTTTCTCAATTTCATTACGCTCAGTTAGATTTGATTCAGATGATTTTATTCGAAAAGATGCATTGCCATAAAAGTTTCAAAAACAGTTTTTCCAGAGCTGATAGATACAACGTGTGCATACATTTGGACTCTACAAAGAAACGGGTTCATAAACATTACACAACATTTGGAATATTATCATTACACAGGATGTTTATACTGAATTTTTTATGTTTATGTAAATGAAAACAGCACAGCTTGTATGTACAGTATATATGTGAGTGAGTGGGAGTACAGATAAATGGTTTATCTCTAACCCTCTCTTGTTCGCACACACACACCAAACACACACACAGAAACATCAGCTGTGCAGCCCCACTTGTTGGACTGACATCAAAGTTGACATGTAATGAACACCACGATGATGGCCACTGTGTATTTGGCTCTGTGTGTGTGTGTGTGTGTGTGTCAGTGAGATAAAGAGTGGCTCTTTTGTTACCGTGGTGCCAGAATGAGGCTTAAGGATGCACATCACAGTGAGCGACACGGACAGCCACACAAGAGGCGATCAGTCATGCCAGCCTTCTGCCTGCTTTGCCTCTTACTTGGACACATGAAAGAGAACTTAAACGCTGTATTTCCAGCACACAATCACCTCTTCATATATGTGTGTTTGTGTGTACTCTTATGTCTATTTACAATCCTTCTGTCTTAAGTTTCAACTAGTACAACCTGTTCTCTTTTTACTTGGGATCAGTGAGAGCTGTTTTACCACTGAAATCCTTAAAAACTGTTGCCGAGCTCTAAAAGGAGCTTGTACTTACAGTGTAACAGCAGGATAATGCTGCGATTGTGCTTCCCATGAGGCAGACACAGGCGATAGTGAAGAAAGAGGAGTGAAAACGAGAATATGAGCTGCTGCATGAATAATTAACACACTTAAATACAGTGAGGGTAGTTTGTACTGCTCTCTGTATGAGAGTATGTGTGTGTTTGTGTGTGTCTCTGTCATGGAGCACAATACACAATGCCTGTGGAAATGCATGAGTAATGATGGCATGTAAACACCGAAGGAAATCTTTGGACTTTTGAACCATCTGAGGCCACGAACATGTCGTATTTGACTAAAAATAGAGGGACAAAATCGTGAATGGCACGGAGCTAGGGCTGGGCGATATGACCTCAAATCAATATCTCGATATATTGAGCAGTTCACCTCGATAACTGTAAATGGACGATAACTACTCCACAAGCTGCTCACCCCCTCCCACATTAACTTCGTCAACTACTTTTGAACTGTCCTCCATCTCCTCACCTGTCTTTCCCTCTTAATTACGGACTGGATGGGGTGGAGTCACGTCCCCGACATAGGACAGAGTCTTAAAGGGACATGAGACCATAGCCAACCTACACACATCCAAAACTAACCTTTATTTATGTATTTTTTGACACTGAATATACTAATATGCGCAAAATGACATCAGTTATTGTCGTTAATTTCGGTATCAGCAAATTATTAGTTTATCGCCCAGCCCTACATGGAACAGAAACTGCCAAGAGGGACTCGAATGGCAGATAATTGAAGCCGGAGCTTTTGGACACTGTCACAGTTTTGAAAAATTTTAAATCCTGCAAGTTTGAATTAGTTTGACCGTTATATTCCTCGACTATGGGTTTCTTGGGTTTTAAGTTTGATCACGGCTCCATTTGTTGTCAGTGGAAACCTGTGGTTTTCTTTGCTGAGTGAATGATTTAACTTAAACGTTTAAGATTTGATGGGATCTTTAGGAATTCAGATGTGTGAGATTATAACATCTGAATAGTTATTAATGCATGCACTGAGAGGCTCCTTTAAACATGTAAGAAGAAGCATATATTCAATTTATACCTGCAGCACAGGTCCAGATGGTTATGTTCCCAGGTCTTTTTCAGGTATTCTCCCATCTTTCCTGTGTTATAATAGCAGTGAGTTAAAGACTTACAATAATGTGAGGGTTAAAACGTGATTTTTTTTGTCAATGTGTCTTCGGATTTAAATTTCCTGATGCACTATGTGGGAATACTCCGGCCGTGTGAGGTGCCTCCCTCCTCTCTCAACCAAAAACGACCATTGATTAGAGAAAGGGCTGACACTGCAGCAGAGATTCGCCCTCAGCAATAAAGTCAGTGAGATAATTGTTGTCAAGGCGATGAGCGACCAGGCTGGATATCTGAGAGGAGAACCAATTGGTAGTAGAATGAATAAAATTACAAGAGAGCCTGCTCAAGGCGTCTGCTTTATGATTGATAAAATCTTAATTTCAGGGCTCTGGAGTTCTTGGAAAAATTGTGTTTGCTGTTTGATCCAAAAAGAACTGACAGAGACTGACATTTTGGAGTTCAAGTGCCATCATTTGCATGTCTCAAAGCCTCTAGCATGTCTCGGTCTGCTTGTCTGCTCTAACTTTCCTCAACAGCGTCCTCCCTTGTTTCCACTTTGAGGATGGAGCTCTTTTTTTTCCTACAACTTTTTACCTGTTTTCCAGCCCAATTGCACTAATTCCCCACTGCTGAGTCGGCCAGCTTTCACCCCACCCTTGTCTACTTCAGAGGAGTCTCCAAACGTCTGCATCATGACTTTGTGTCTCTCTTATCTCTTTCTGTCAGGCTTTTGTTTTGATCATCGTTCCTCTGTTTTCCACTCTACATCTCCTCCTTTCAACCTCATTTCCCCCCATTCAACACTTTTGATTGCCTACCAGTGTGCGTGTGTGTGTGCACAGTTATGTGTGCATACTTGATGTATCATGCACAGACTATCACACATTGTGGGCATCTCAACATCTGTATAGAAAGGAGAGCTTTTGTGTAGGTGTGCGTTCCGTGTGTTAACGTGGGTGTGCACAAAAATAGATGTTTTTTTTTCTTTCCCGCCAGATATTTTCTTCTTTGGTGCTCAGAGATGATCATATGTGAAATTGATAACATGAAGCACATGTGCTGTCAGCAGGGTTGAAGGTTTCTGGTTTATTCATAGACCGATCAGGATGTCAGGTCAGAAGTGCTGAGTGCAAAAGTGCTCATTACCACTGAAGATTTTAAAATAGATGGACTCACAGCGCGCCTGTTTTTTAAAAGTGGAAGAAGGGGTCATTCAAGAAGAGCTGCCACATCTGCAACAGGAGAAATCTTTTTATATCAGTAGTAGAGAGTGTTTTTAATTTTAGCTAGAGAGAAAAAGAAGCGCTGTAGTGTATGAATAGCATTTTATAAAGTGGAAGTCCTTTCATACAAACCTTACTGATAAAAATCAAATCAGTTCTGGCATTGAAATTCAATTTGGAAGCAAAAATACCCACTAAGCAAAAACTCATGTTTAAGAGTTCATTACTGTAGTATTGTGATGTGTTTGTGTATGAGGAGGATGGCTTGTATTTTACTGACACTAAAGTCTGGGTCTTTTTAAGTCATCCTCCATGACCCTCTCTTCAACTCAGACCACCCCTCTAAGTCTTATAGTTTAGCATGTAGGAGTTATTTCCCTCTAAAATAGGCAGTAAATGTAACAAAGGGCTGTTGCAGGTGAAGCCTTCCTATCTTTCCTCTCATCTCAGCAGCAAGAACCGAAACAGTTTTTACTTTCCTTCCTATTTTTGGTCTTCAAAGTGTATCTTTGAACTTCTTTTTACCACAGTCTGTTATGCCACATCTTCATCTTCTGTAACACTGCTGTCATCCTTGTCTCTGGCCAGTTATCTTGACTCCAAAGTGACTCCGATAACAACCAACACAAAAGTCAGCATAACATTATTCTGTCCCATCCTTACTTTGCTACCGGCTAGATATTTTGCCCAAAATGACACTTTATATCAGGATTTATAGGGGTGTCTCTATACAACTTCTTTTTTATTAACCTCTGATACAACACAGATATTGTAGCCTTGAGTATTGGCCAATACAGATATTGTTCCAATATCAGCACAAACTTGTGCATGACAAGTTTTGCACTCAGCTGCAACATCTTATTCGGTCTTCAACAAAATTACTGCCGACATCTCTCCTACTCCTTGGTACTTTGTTAGTACCTTAGTGCACACTGTTGTTGTGAGTATTTGGGCTCTACATGCTGGATCTGGGTGCTGCTAGATAGAAATGCTGGGGCCGAGTCTGGAATGGACTGCTAGTATCAGAGTGCTGATATCGGAGATTTTAGATGCAAGCCGATATAATGCGATATTTGTTTTCTGCTGATATCGGACCGATATCTGATATCAATATCGTATAGGGACATCCTTTTCTGGAATTATCAAACCAAATCTGTTCAATGATGAAAGTGGGGTGAAAATGTGACGCACTGTATAGTGGGGAAAAACCAAGTAAAGAACAAGAACCTATTAAATGTTCTGATTTACATTTCTGCTCTTGTGTCTCATGACATTAATTTTTTACTGTCTGTGTTTCAGTAATCACATCATGTCAGCTCCACTGTGTGCTGTGTCTTCTTAAATATAACAAAGTGAGCAGAAAATATTGAAACAAATACTTAAAATAATAAGATTCAGGATAAGAAACTGACTTTCCAGATAAAAGAAAAATTTTTTGCCTCTGGTCAGTTACCACAAGACCTCCACCCCAACATTTACTCTAAGCCTAGACGAGAATAAAGAGAGACTGCTGTATTTACTCCCTTGTATCATCTGGATTTCAGGCAACAGTGTAGTGACTCACTGTGGTCACAAAGCTGAAGTTATCCCAGTGAATAAAATGTTGACCATCGCGGTATCTACTCGGTCTCTGTCCTTACGAGTAGGTGAAAGCTCATTCTAACCCTTTTGAAATTTTGCAAACATTGAAAATGCTTGTTATTCAATTCCCAAGTTTAAAATATTTCATTCACATCTTTGTCAGCTTTCTGTGTTTACTGTCCTTGTGTGATACTCAACACTTATCATTTCAGCATTTTAAACTATGAAGTAGTTTGTTTTCCTGCTGCAGCAGCTCTATGCCCACATTATCCTTTAACAAAGTAAACAAAAGCCTTACAGCTACCTTTGACCCTGCAGATGATTGGCGGTCAGCTGTCAACACAGAGGAGACCAATGAGGACCCTAGCTGATGATAGAAGCCTGCAGAAGACCAGCACCTATATCGTGCCCTGCTTCCTCCTTGTGGAGGTGAGTGATGGTTCAAAGTCGTTCTCTTTGATTGTTTTCTGTGTTCATTATGTAGAATGTGAGCCCAGATGTAACCTTAATTTTGTTGGACATCTTGCTTTTGGCTTTTTTGTACATCCAACCCAAGGTAATATTTCAGCCAACAGCCTAATTTTGACTTTAGAAACTAATTTTCTAAAAATAAAAAATCAAGAGCGCTGTGTTTAAATCCCACACACATGTACATCAAAGTGTGCAGAAATAAGAGCAGGCTATAAACTCTCCAGGTGGGAATCATGACTCACCCAGCGGAAACTGATGGACACATAAAAGCACATTTTTCCAGTCTTCTCCCTCTCCTCCTTCTCCTGTCCACGTTCACTCCTCCCACATCTCTTTCTTCCATCATTTCACATGTTTCTCACGGCAGATTAACAACAAAGAATGTCAGCTGGGAAATATTCTGAATTAGCTGCGTTTTTTTTTTCCTATTCACCAACTCCCTGAAGAAGCGATTGATTGAATCATCACAAACGGGTAACTACCCTCAGTTCATGAATCGCTCCATGATAACTTTCAGCACGAGGTATTCTCCCAACAAAGGCCGTCTCATGTGACCTTTTTGCTCATAATCTCTTCGACCTCTTTCCTTCTACTGCCCGTCCTCTTCTCACAGCTCCTCTCCTCTCTGTATAATCCATGAATGACCTGCTGGAGTGCTCACGGTCTCAGCTGCATTTCCTAATTAATTGGCCTAATTAGGAAAGGAAAACCAATTAGCCTGTGCTACTGCTAATACAGCTAATACTGTTAACGTGCTCCAAGCCTGCAGGTCGGCTGAGCTGTGACAAGCCCAGCAGACTTAGCTGAATTAGGTGCTTTCAGAGCTTTCAAATCGTCTCTTACTTCAGATTTACCCTTAAAAAAATGTAATGTCTCTCTTTCATACGAGCCAGAATGTTGACATTTGAGAATTGTGAAAATCGCTGAGTCAAATGGTGCTAGACGTGGCAGTCAAGAAAATGGTTTCGCGATAGTTACCCACAGGCGAAGAACAAGGAAAGCTCTGGACGTTTGTTTGTCCCGCCGGCTCAAGAAAACTTTTAAAAGTCAACTGAAAATTTATAAAACTTTGTCTTATTCAGGCCTGCATTGATTTATTTGTTTTATTGTGATCTACCTTTAGAAAGCTGCATCTCTCTTTAGTACACCTGCTGAAGGACTTCTTCTATATTTTGAACCTCTCAAAGGGTTTTTCTTCAACCTCGCTTTTATTCTCTTTCTTTGTGCCCATTCACTCATTCACAACATCCTCTTGAGATTGCGCTGTATTTCTTTCTTCCACTACATGAATAGAGCTCTCTCCAATACACCTCAGTTACACCTGCATCCTTCTACTGCACAAATATTCCACAATCCCTGCGAGTTTACTTGAGATTTTTATCGTACTTTTACTGTCTTTCATTGTGCATTTGTATTGGCCCACTCTCAACACCCTCTTGAGGACTTGTTATAATGATTTTCCTGCTCTCAAATTTTTTCAAGAGAGTCTATAATACCTCTAGGCCTATATCTGTCAGTGCTGCTGCTCCTCCTCCTCCTCCTGTATTCTCTTTGACAGTCTTTTGAACACTGCCCAGTCACTCTTTTCATGCAGATCCTCCAAATCATCCTCTCCAGCATTCGCTCCCTTGAGTAATTGCATCTTTTGCACCATGGATCTCTCCATTATTCCCCTTTACTAGTAAAGCCCCATCTCCTCCTCCCACTTAAAAACTCTTTCTGCTCTTCCAAAGACCACCGTTCTCCTCATTTCTCCTCTTTGCTCCTGTACGGCTTTGTGTTTCCTCATGGGTCCCCAACATATTTTTTTCTTCACTTTTTGGTATCTCTCCTCTTGCTTCTGGTCACAGCTTGCTCTTTTTTTCTCTTTATTCTTTTAAGTACACCTTGTCCTCATGTTCACCCCGGCCTGTATCGCAGACAGGAAGGTGTCGTGAACATCTAAACCCCTGGGAAGCGGTTGGTTTTTTTGAGGGGGGTATTTTTTGGACGGTTATTCTTTCCTCAGTCACCCCCACTCTTTGCAGATGCAGCTATTGGTTTTATTTTCTTCCAGCACAGCCGGAGGTAGAGTAACGTAACTCCAGTTTGACTTTAATCACCCTATATGCACCCACACGAATCTGTGTACATTGCAGAAGTTTAATAAAAGGCATTTCACCCCCTCTCCCCAGTTTGTGTTGATACCAGAGCAGCCCGCTGTAGCATAGCTCCTCCTGGAGGGCAATCGCTCCCCTGTTGTTACATTAGCATCTCATTAGCCATTTCTTCTCAATTCAAACAGTCTTTTTTTTTCTGTTGCTTGTGATCTAGTTGCTGATTTCTACTTTCCCTTCTAACGGTTCAAAACTCTGCATCCCACTGTTTTTCCTTCCTGTAACGCCTCATTTCTGAGATATTTCAGTAACATCTTTTCAGCTGCTGGCTATTTTTTACAGCTTTCTAGTTTGGCCAATTCCAAGCCACCACTGATACCACTATGATCAAAAAGTAAACACAGTATTAGGGTTTTATGTTGACTTTTTTTCTTTTTTGTTTGTTTTTTGTTGGCATGGGGGTGGTTTTTACTTAATCTATTGGATTAGTTCATTTGTTTATAACATTTGTGGACATAAAACACAGAAAACAAAACACCTGATACAGTTTACAACAAAATAGAACATACACAATGACTGAAACAAGGAAAAACAGGGTAACACATAGTGCACAATACATGATTTACAGAATGCACAACAAAATACACAATATCTGAGAAATGACAAATGACGAATGGATACAAAATACACTAAACATAATACACAATAAAGGACACATAACACACAGTACTTGAAGAAAGGGAACAAGAACACTAAATGCAACACAACAATACAACACATGATGATAAACACAAGACACAAAACATGATTCATTTTACAGTATTCACAATTCAAGGAGGCATGATGATGCAGTAAACAAGATACTAGAAATGGAAACATAGAACATGATACATGGTACACAAAATACAGAGGAAGATAGATAAAACACTGTATGCACAGGCAACAAAATACAGTGTTTACATGATCGTAGGGCTGGGCGATAAACCGAAAATTTACTACAATAACCATCGTCATTTTGCCCATGTCAGTATTCGTGATATTGATTTGAGGTCATATCGCTCAGCCCTACATGATACAGTGTACACTAAACAGTCAGATACAGAATGCATGACAAACGTTACAATACAACGTTACGTTACAAATGGAACATAAACATGATTCAAGATACACGAAACACAAAACTCAATACATAACGCTTGTGTGCAATGCAAAATATGTGATACACAAAACATGTTACACAGTACAAGACTGATAAAACATATTAAAAGAAAAATAATACACAACATTACCGTACAACATTCTACACTGCCATGAAACACGTTTTATGAAACATGAAAGGTACATGATACACAAAACAGGAAACAAGAAATAAAGACATAGAGAATGATATATGATAGAAGATATAAGACATACATTTAGTACATGATACAGGATGCAAGACACATGAAATATGATACCATTAATAAAAAAATAGTCACACAAAAGCATAATGTATGAACTACCGAATGCAATATATGACACACAGATCATGATACCATAAACAAGATACATGGCCTTTCATCCCTTTTTCAGTCAGGGCCGTTTTAGATCACCACCTCTTTATTCTCAAGGCTCATCTTCCATCTCTCTTCGACCAGCTGATGAATTCGTCCCTCTCACTCTTCTTGCTCTTCTTCTGTTTTCCCTTTGTCTGTCTTTCTTTACCACCCTTGGTTTTCTTCAACAATAAAAAATAACACTGGCTTGTTGTTGCTTTTTTTTCTTTTTTTAGAAATGTTGACTTGTAGCTGTATTTTACAGAAACGGCATAATGAAAAGCAAAATAGTTGTCTCTTCTTTGTGGATCTCTCACTCCTCTTTTTTTTTTTCTTTTCACTCCGTCTTGCTGCTGTTTCTCTTGTCCTGCTGTGAACGCCACAAAAGAGACTGGTCTGGCATCGAACAGAGAACACAGCTTCAAAAGACCCTCTTTAAAAAGTCATTTTGATTCCACTGATTCCTGACTGGCTTCAGACACGGGGGTGGGTGGGCGAAGTGTTACTTGTTGGTGTGAGCCGCTCCTACTGTGGAAAATCTGTACTGAAGCCGAGTTTCAAAGTACTCAAGAGACTACAAGAGGACTCTCTGAGTAGATCTCACTGATCTGACAACTTTCAGATCGTGGGTAGTAATGTGATGTGAATAGGAATAATAATAAAATCTGATCATCATCACTGTTTACTGTAATTGTACATGCTGTAGCTGCTAATTCCCGGCAGCTATCATCTGCAGGGTGTGCTCTAGCTGGCCAGCATTTCTGTTTCTCTACAAATGCCAGCTCATAGTAGCATATCTTCCTCCTCTCCACTCCCTTTTCCTCATGCTTTGTTGGCTGCGTCCTCCTGTGGCACAGCAAGCTCTGTGAAGCACACGGACCGCTGAGCATAGGACCACATAATGTTTCAGGTCGAAGGCCTATGCCGCCTCTGATGACACTAAGGTGTTGGCCCACGTCTGCTCCTATCTCCCATTTCCCCCACCGTCTCTGCAGATGCCCTCATTTTTGCCTGCTCAGTAGTTTCTGTAACATCAGTTGCACTTCTCCTGAATTATTTTTCTGCTTGCAGGAATTGGATGCATACTGTAGGTTTCTGTCTCAGATGATAGAATACTAATTTGCAACAGGAAACAGACTTTTTACAGGAAATACAGTTCATTTTTTCTGGCACAGGGAAAATTCAACTTAGAGGGAAATGCAAAAATGTTCACGGATACATTTTCTTTACCTACAAGATCTAATCTTAAAATGACAACCTGCTCGTTGTGATTAATTTCAAAATCTGTTAACAAGGATAAACTTCATTCCAGGTTTGACAAAAAGGTTTTCATAGGTTCTTGGTGCTCTGGACCAATTAGCAAAAGCTTGTTAATGTGCTGCTGTGATGACACTCGGGCTGTTCAAGTTGGAACTGAGGTTTGGAAAAGAAAGAAATTATGTCAGGTCATAACAAAGTGTTAAAATAAACTTTAGAGGTGCCTCTAAGTGCAAATAGCTTGCAGCGTGTGTCAAATTAGGAGGGATTTCAACTCCCCTGCAGGTCTACTTAGAGGAACACATAAACAAACATACATACATACCGTACACACATATAGATAATATATTTTCTCTTCTTTCTTAAAAGGCTCTTGCAAAATACCAGTATTTGCATTAACTGTCTTTTTAAAAACACAAATATTGATATCATGCTAAAAATAAGCAAACGGTAATACTGTGAGTTTATAGCGAAGGTCCTTGATGCTGTTTGCCACACATCACAAAAGTGAGGACAGACAAAGAAGAAGCAGCAGACTGCCTGTGAACTTTTTTTGAAGCAGCTTACTAATCGATGATTAAGCACTTTTAAAAACAGGAATTTCATCCCTTTTAAAAAATCCAAATCCAGCATCGGAGCTTGTGCCTCTTTAGGTTATTCATTAATTGAACATTTACACTTTCTTACTGTTCTCTTAACTGTTTTCATTTAGTTCCTCAAATTATGATCTGCCAAAAGCGGCTTTTCCTTCAAAATAAAAGCTCAGGTTTACAGTGTTTAGAAACCTGAATGCAAGACAGAAAAATATCAAAATAAAAGCATGAGAAATAGTTTTATTTATGTGGCAATGTCAGTGCAAGTGATGTAGATGAATCATATATTTGACCATAAATGGAAATTTGATGATGACATGTGAGTTATTGAGTTTTTAGTAAAATTTATGGACTTTATGTATGAACATGAATATTATGTAACATCTCAATTTTACTGTCTGTGTTGTTTTAAATTTCAAGTTTTCCATAAATATCACCATAATATCTTATGACCATCATCGTCATGAAGTGATCTGATATCATGATCTTTAGATTAATACGAACCTCAACTTCCCAGAACTTAAGTCTGTTAATAACGAGAGTTGTTTCATTATCGCCAAAGGTGTCAGTGAAAAAAGAACAACCATGAAAAATGTTTACTGTGAAGTTACAGTTGCTGCTTATCTTATCATTTTTAGTTCCTGATATTGCCCTAAAGAAATCTTTACCCACTTGTTGATCACATTCATGTTGACATATCTAAACACGGACAGTCTCTTCTATCTTCCACTGTTTCTTCTCAAGTGTGAAGACTTTACGGCACAGGTTGCTCCAAAATGCATCAAGCCTTCAGTTCCTCTGTGTGTGCTTAGACTTCTTCAACACTCCCTGCTGTGATTAACACTGCCTCAGTACATCCTCTGCCTCCTGGCAACACATTTTCTGCATGTGTTTATTCTTTTCGAAAGATGTTTTGTTCATAGTGCTGAGACCCCCTAAACAAATCATATTCACAAATATCCAGGCATGAAATAAACTCATTTTCAATTCCTCTATCTCTGCACATATATGTGGAAATAAATATCCTAGTACACAACTGGTTATCTCTAACCTCTTTATAGAAAATGTAAGCATCATCAATATCCTTATTTATCAGCTAATCTAGAAGCAGCTCATTCTCACATGGTTCTCTTGCTCGTTTTTTCCCCCTCATTATCTCTGAGACTCCGTGAATAGCAGCTGCCCGCTCTGGGTGGATGCTTGAAACACTTGTTAGCTGCATGCTACCCACCTATTTATACCTGAG
This sequence comes from Xyrichtys novacula, assembly GCA_962446985.1. NCBI lineage: Eukaryota > Metazoa > Chordata > Actinopteri > Labriformes > Labridae > Xyrichtys > Xyrichtys novacula. The sequence continues at coordinate 30,048,350 of OY660866.1, read as the reverse complement.
GGGGGAGGGGAAGGAATGAGAAACCCTGTACATCACCACATAGTCTCATTCATATCATAAGGGAATGCTTGATATAGTGTCTGTCTATCTTGGGCTGCAGCTTAGAGGCCAAATAACCCCATCAGAAATAGAAATATAAGACCCCTGCTGTTGGGATAACTCTCAATTAAAATAGCTTGTGAGAGATAGTATCTTGTCTCTGGTTTTGGCTTCTTTTCTGAGATATATCCAATTAAAAGACTCCAAAATTAATGCTGATTCTAGCTGCTGCATGCTGCTTGCGCTGAATGAGGTTTGCTAAATAAATTATAACAGTTGAATCTCATTCCAAAATCAAGATATTCACAATTCATGAAATTGGCATCCTTTCTGGCTCAGGGACAGATTGCATCAAAGTCAAGTTTGTAAGTCAAATTATTCCCTTTCCTTTGCTGAAAAATATAGATAAATTAAAAATACATTTAAAGATGCGATCTTTAAATTGTGAATTTGAGTGTATACAAGAGAAGAGTTTATTTTTAATCTCGTCAATGAATGGAAGAACAGAGATTTGGGTCCTTTTTGGAGACCGGATGCATGCATCTGCCATTAGGCGATGTACAAAATAATGGATGATGCATGTTAGGCAGAAACTGTGGGATGCAGGGACACAAAGTGTGCATGTGAGCAAGCAGATTCAAAGAGTTTCTGACAGCACGGATGATTGAGAGACGTAGAAGTCAATGCAGCATGAAGGGGGGAGACTCCAAGAGCACGGTTTTGGCAGTGATTGAGGAGAGATGCTATGTGACAGATAATTGAAAGGGGAAGAGTTGAAGATACACATTACATGGTGATTTAATGAACCCAGTATTCAGATGGACAAAAGATGTGGAGGGAAAGAGAGAGAGATGAAAAAGGGAGGGCAAGATACTGCCTAAAAAGATAAATGCCTGCTTTGATTCTTTTCTCCTCCTGTATTCCCCTTTTGTGTTTTACCTTTCTCTCCTCTTCACCTCTCTCATATATCCTCATTTACTCTCTTTTCTCCTGTTGTTCTGTCTTATTTTCTGCCGCCTTCCTCCGTTTTATTTCCCAGCGGCACACTCAGCTCTGCCCTGGTGCAATCTGTGATATACTAATGTCTCATTAAATGTTTTATCCATCTGTTTATCTTCCTCCACTTTCCCAGCGCTGCCTCTCCCCGACCTCTCTTTAGGGCTCTACCTCCTCCGGCTTGTCCACTCATTTCTATTAGCTGCCTCATATATCTTGCATTGCACTGTGCTGCAGTACAGTGCAGCGACACCAGGTGGCAGTCAAGCCCATTTGTTTGCTGGTTTTTCATGTTGATTTGATGATTTGCCCTTGAAGAGGAGTTTACTGGCTTCCTGCTCAAATCATTTACATGTGATTTATGCAGATGAATGTGCGAGGAGGAGAAGGTGGTGTGTGTGTGTGTGTGTGTGTGTGTGTGTGTGTGTGTGTGTGTGTGTGTGTGTGTGTGTGTGTGTGTGTGTGTGTGTGTGTGAAATCAGACAATTTTTTAACAACAGGCAAATATGACACCTCAGCTGCTGAGAAACATTCACTGCCTCTAACCACGAGATTAGATCCGTGATTTGAGCTAATTTAGAAACCAAATCATGTGAGAGAGGATGAGGATGGTGCAGCTTTTTCATGCTGTTTTCAGGACATTTAACCTAAACCCTGAAAAACCCCGTGGACACTCATGATAAGAGCATTGCTGTTAGAGATTCCAGTCAGTTATTTCTCCAAAACAGTATCTTTTTCTGTGTCGATTTAAATCTGTTGGCTGAGCTCCCTCACAAACTTGGTTTGCTACAAAAAGTATGGTACAGAAAAATAAAGTGTATTGCACTATTTGTTAAAGAAGCACAAGAAGCAGTTTGGCAAAGTTGAAACTAACAGTTATGGGTTTTGCCCACCCCTTTTAGCTTGCATAATACTTGATATAGTGAGATAAAAGCAATCAATTTCATTAACATAGCTGATTTACAAAGCCTGTTTGAAGCGAAATATTAAAACCAGCCAGTTACTCTCAGGAAATCAAGGAGATTGCACCTTAAGTGGTCTCCCAAATAATGTTTTGATCACAGGTGAAAAAATGAGGAGAATCTGTCCAGATGTGACAAGTGGCATGACAAAGATACATGAGTACAAAATAAAATCATCCATCATCATCATCCGTTCTTCGTGGTTGAATATCGTATACTATCTCCATTCATGGAACAGTTTGATCTCTTTGAAAAACAAATCTGGCATTTTGAGTCCAGGTTCAAGCAGCATGTCTCCTGAGCAGTGTGATGTTCATTTACTCCCAGCAGGGTGCTATCATCTCCACACCAGCCTCCATACAAATGCTCTCACCTCCTGTAAACATGCTTGATTATTAGTTGACTTTTCTGCCATCTGGCAGCTTCACACAGGCCAAGAGTAGACCGAAACCACTCGTGCCAGCCCGCAATTCAGCTCCAGGAGACAGTAATAATTCCCACTTCTATTTTGCCCTTTTTCCTCCCCTTAGAAAAGTATTTTTCTCCATTCTTCTTCAGATGTGTGGTTAAAGGGTTTTGCAGGCAGGAGGTTTTCCTCTGTTTCTGTCACATCAATGCCACTTTAGTCTCTTTGATTTTCCTGCTTTCACGTTCTTTGAAGGGGAAAGGTATGAACATTAAGCCTTAATTCTTCTGCTTCATAAGTCTTTTAAGTTGACAGGGTGAGTCAAAAAGAGGTCATCATGAAAGATAAACTCTCCTGATTTTTTAAAACTTTAGGTTCATCCGGTGGGCAAATATATGCTGACTGATGTTAGAAATCAGACCATAACAGAGCCCTCTTTTGTCATTCCTGTTGGTAGAATCAGCCCGGATTTTTAATTCATGAGCTGCAAGAATACTAAATCTTTATAAATCATTTATTAATTCCCCTTTCTACCTCTTCTGTGACACGAGGATTTTTGTATGAAGGTAGAAAAAAATGGACAAAAAGCACCAAACATTTGCGAATGGTGTACATTTTAGTGTCATTGTTGGTGTGACCAATATTTCAGTCAACACAGAAATCATGGAAACTTAACCCACCTTACTTTATCAGGCCTCCAAATACTCTGTTGGCTGCTGTCAGATGTAAAGCTTTAGCACATTTGTTAATTACTCAGGTGTGTTAAAGGGATATTCCGGCATAAATTTAAGTTATGGTCAAACACACCGTAACACTGAGTAAGACACCCCCTCGACAGATGAATGTTGCCGTCTGTTTGCTTCTCTAGTTATACCAACTTTAGTAACAACCGCACGATAGCAAAAGACAGTGATCTACGTCTCCATGTGCAAACCTCAACCAAAACGCCACTCTATAGCCACAAATAATGCTCAGAACAGCACCTAACTTCATCAACAGGACATATAGGGTCTCAGCCATAGTACTAGCCACCAAACATCTTTTTAGCTTTGCCTGATTTCTTTAGCAAAAGGACTAAATGCAACTCACCCACTCTCCTCCAGCAGCCGCTTGTTTGTTGGGGGAGCCCTGATGAGTCGATCACCGAGTGCAGTGGAGTTTCACAGCTCAAGGAAGAACATTTATGATTATTTCTTCATGGAAATGCAATCAGACCGAGAGCTCTCCTCTTCCTTGGAGGAGAGCTTTCAATGCTGGTCTCAACAAAATTACCAGATTGATTTGTCATATTAGATGTTTTGTCTCAATCTCTATCTACAAGACGGATTTCCAGAATGATTTCTTGCAAAGTATCGATTTTTGTCAACAATGTCGACTAACCGCTGCAGCCTTGGTGCATAGAACAGGGAAATCTGCTGAGATTGAGAGACTTAGAGGAGTTAGACAGTAAGGTAACAGATGGATGCAGATATTTTTATCAGTGTGTTTTTCCAGTTTCATCTAATAACCTCAACACATTTACCAGTGACTTGACTCTATATGTCATTAGAGGTTCAAGATCAGGACCTTTTTGATACAGAAATGAAAATGGACCAACAGTCATAATCAAAGTAATTACCTCCTCCGATGGATAAACACACTTACAGCTGCTATAGTGTGATTCTTAACTTCCTGCAGTTAGATGAGTCAGTCGACAGAGTGATGTTTACCCCGGGTTGACCCCTCTCTGTCACTCTTTTTCAGTGGTCTCGTCCCATACATGCACAGAGTGCTTTAAAAATAATATTTATGCAAATAAATGGTCCAAGGTGACTTGTGCAGGTTGTGTCCCTCTGCTAATTAGAAGCCATCAACTTTTGAGTTGCTTTGACCTTTATTAATATTCAGACAAAGTGGCTTTGGCTGCAGAATGAAAAGGAAGTCGCCTGTTTGTTCATGTAGGAGGGAAGGGAGATGAAATGGCATTTAAGAGCCTGTAATAAGTCAGTGGATTTTTTTGTCTTAATGAGGTGTTCAATGACTCAATTCACTGAAAGTCCCAGATTTTGTTCGTCAATAATCATATCCCTGCGTGAGCATCTTCATTACCAATGTGTGCTCATATGTGTAATTTAGCAAACATGGCTGTGAGAGTTCAGACAGACACTTGAGTGAGTAATCACATGTTGGTGTGAAGTAACCTGAATAATCTCTGTGGGAAATGTTTGGCAGCTTTCTACAAATATTTGACTAAACTTTGATGATTTTGTAGACCCTCTCTCTCTCTCTCTCTCTCTCTCTCTCTCTCTCTTTCACTCTCTTCTTCCCACCTTTCTACACTTCCTCCCTCGCTCACGGCTACCATGCCTTGGCGAGAAGAGAGGGATGGATGATGGAGAGATATGTTGCCTGTGTCAAGAGTTCCTCTTCAGACTTGGGAATTCACCCACATGCCTGCAGATACATTCAAACACACACACACACACACACACACACACACACACACACACACACACACACACACACACACACACACACACACACACACACACACGCGCGCGCATGAAAAAGCATGTACCTTCTCAGTATCAGTCGACTAAATATAAACTTCAGGCTGGAGGTGTTTGAAGAAGTCTCAAACGTGTGGATACATGTGCATGTTTGTCCCCCGTGATTTTGCCACTAAGGGCCACAGAGCGCACCATCTCTGTCGTGTGACGGCCTGGGATTTAAGAGTGAGTTTTGCCGAGGTAGCGGAATGATCAATTGTTTGATTTCCGATTCATGTAGGATATCACGCTCAGATTTTTAACTTTTCTGTAGAGAGGTGGAAAAAGGGAGCGGATCTAAGAGTGGAGCAGTATGAGGAGTTAGAATTAGGTCAGCGTCTCTCCTGTGTTCATTGTGGCTCTTCAATGTGTAATAAAGCTGAAATGTGCTACTTGTAACAAGTCTCCCCTTCCCCTCCCAAAAGCATTAAATTGAGTGGGTTCTCTGTCACTCTGCTGAAAGGATAAACACGTTGGAGGAGGTTCTCTCAGTTGTTCGTCACTTGTTCAGCCATCTGCCACTGTATTACTTTCCCTGGTTATGGCTGTAAATCATAAAAGGGACTCTACATTAAATCTTTATATATTTAATTTTAGATAACTGGAAATCAAGTCAGCAAAACAGAGACAACTTTTCGTTATCTAAGATCCTGAACACTACAGACTGTGCGTAGGCTATCTTTCTGTTTTTTGTTTTTTTTTAGTTAAAGGGAACAACTTTAATTCCAGATCTTTCTGTGGACACTTTGAACTAAAATTAGAGAAACAGATATTTTGAAAATTTGCGTCACAAAGGATAAGAAGATCTCTCTCAGCTTTTAGCTTTTATCGTCAAGGTAATTCTTTAAATCTTTATTGACGATACACATAATTTTAGCATTCAGAACCAGTAGATTGTCTGTTTTGGCATAAATCGGTTACAGCCCTGCGTCTCTGGCTATGACAGTGCAGACTCCCTTTAGTTTCTCTGGTGCTTAAGTCATGTGACGTCTTTCTCTCCCACTCCTCTCTCTCTCTCTCTCTCTCTCTCTTTCTCTCCCCCTATCTCTCTGTATTCCTCCCCAACCCAGCAGTGGCTTGGTGGCTGTCCAGCATGAGTCTGGTCCTTCCTGAGGCTTCTGCCTGTTAAAAGGAAGTTTTCCTTGCTGTTGTCACTCATGTTCGATGAGATGGGTTAAATCTGTCCCATCTTAGGTTAGGTCTTGATAATTCATCAAACAATGAGCGTGGTCTAGACCTGCTAGACCCCTCTAGACCTAGAAATAAAATTTGATTGATTTATGAATTTGAGAAAAGAGAGATAGAGAGGCAGTCGAGGTCAGGGCTTGAATACATCACAGTACATCCTAACCCTAACCCTAAAAATTGTTAAGTTCAGCACTATTGGCGCTAAACGTCATAAGGCAGTGAAATGGTGATTAAAATTGGAAAGGAAACAGGTTTAGAGAGTCGTGTATCTGTTAGCTGAGAGATCATGGAAGCAGTATTTTAACTTCATTCATTAAAAAAAGAATTAGTCTTTATAAAAGTCACAGACCTTTTTCACAGAAAAACATCATACTAGTAACACAAACGCTCTTCTGTCCAGTTCTGCAAGCCTGTTTTTAGTGTCAGAACCAGAACATGGATGCAGATTTTTTAAACAAAAAGAGCCACAACATTAGGAGCTATTATTCATTTTTAGTTCTTCTACCAGTAATAATGGTGAATGGATGCATGACAATATATAAACATATACTGTATATACAGTGTATTAAGATGTTCCATTTGTTGTTCCCTCTGTTAAGTGAAAGGCTAAAATGCATCCAGACTTAAAACCACAGATTTCTCTCCTGCATTGTGTCCCTGAAGCTGTAAACCAGCTGTGCCTGCCAGAAAAGCCTCCTTGTGTTTTGCTGCTGATAAATTTGTCCTTCATTCACAATAGAAGTTAATAAAGCCAACATTTGGACTGCAGATTATGATGAAACTAACCTGGAGCTTCCTATATTTAAAGTCACAATCCTTTTTTAGACTTGCAGCATTTGTTTCTTTTATTTTTTTTGCCTCAGCGAGAAAAAACAATCCAACATTTAAAGTTCTGTATTCAGACAAGCTCACATTGCTGTTGCAAATGTCTTCTTCTGTGGAGAACAGTGGAAAGGAGTAAGCATGCTGAATACTGGAGTCTAAATGGATAATCATCACTTGTGTTATCTGCTTCTTCTGTGCAATAGCACATTTTCACTGTTTCTATCTTTATCAGCCCCTTTTCCTCTCTTGCTACCTCACGCCTACATTCAGGCATGAATTGCTAACACGTTTTGTCAACAGAAATTGCATCGAAATTCTTTTAAAGGTCATATTTTAAGCTTCATGGCTTGTATTTCACATGGCTAAGTTGTGGTGTGATACATGACTGTTGTGTAATCTACACACATACTCTTCATATCCGACCCTCTGCTCTTCCCCGTGGTTTTTTTCTTTTTTTTCTCTCACTCTCCTTCCCTCCTCTCCTTCCCTCCTCTGCTGTTCAGCTTCTTTTCTCCCCATCTGTGGCTCACCCCCGTCTGTCTCCCGACCTTGTTCAGTTTTTCCTTTTTAGTCCTCCATTGAGCGTCATTTTCTTTAATCAGTCTCCATTTGTGTCTTTACCCTCCCACTCTACACGCTGACATCGCTGAAGGGATCTCTCTCTCACACTACATCTCCGTCCTTGCTCTCTCTTCCTCCACTCTATCTGACTTTCTCCTTATTTGTCTCCCTCTATCTCTATCTTTCCCTCTCTCTCCCTCCCTCCCTCCCTCCCTCACATCCTCATCTCTCACTATCTCTCCACGCACACTTGATTCATTTTAACATTATGGTAGCATCCATCATTTTGCTCTAGAAGGGAAAACTCTCTTTTTTTTGTAAATACCTGTTTTCACTTCTTTCTACCTGGTTGTCTTTTATTTTTTCTAACTCCTCCTACTCTGTCCTGTGGATTCAATCCTAAAGCTGGAACCAATATGTTTTATTTCCAGCTGGTCATCATGGCAGGAACCGTTCTGTTGGCGTACTACTTTGAGTACACGGACACGTTCCCCGTGCACATGCAGGGCTTCTTTTGCTTTGACAAAGCTTACTCCAAACCGTACCCAGGACCAGAGGACAACAGCAAGGCGCCACCCGTTCTCGTCTACTCCCTTGTCACCGCCATCCCCACAGTGACGGTGAGTCTGTGTTTAACTTATTGAAAAAAAAAAACCTTCCTCCACAGGTGCTTATCATAATCACATGAAACAATATGCGACACTCACGCACGCACACACATTTGGTCCCTCCTCATCTGCACGTGGTGATTGTCGGTTGAAAGAGAGGAGATGAGTGTGTAGGTGTGCATCCTCGTGGTTTGCTCTGCTCTGTTTGTGAGGATGCGTTCCCTGTCATAACCATGGCAACGGACACTATATTTGTCCTCCGTAGAGACAGCTACAGTGTGCACAGATTCTCTTATTTCCAGACTGCACGGCACTAAAACAGAATCAAACATGCAGCCTAAATGGCCTCCTTTTTTTATGCACAAGAGGGAGAGTTTCATTATTTTCACCAGACAGGCTTCATACAAGACTTTCAAATGTAAATCAGAGCAGCTCTTTAATAATTAAACAGGCATACAGGATTGCAATTTGTAGGTCATGAATATTTGGCTGCATGCACATTCACGCAGCAGATAACAAGCCAAAATATTGTTACTCGATTTGGACATTTATTGAAGTGAACGACAGGTTTTCACTCACAAATATCTGAAAATAAAAATTCAATATCTTGTCGTTTTTGTATATGTTCTGCAATTTACAGAATTTAATGACAGCAGCCATACTTTCCTGTCGATACAGTGGGAGGTTATTAATAATGAAACAGCCTCACATCCTCATCAAAGCTCTCTCCGTGATGGTCTATCTTGTCCCCCTTGGGTAGTTTCTTTGATGTCCAGCAGTCAGTGGCATTATCACATGGATGCCTTGGAGCTTAGGGCAGCTTACACACACACACACACATGCATACACATATACCATAAACATAGACACAAACACTCATAATTATGACCTGAATCATTTGTTTCTGTAGCTATGAGGCCACTTCACTGCCATCCTTGATCACATTCTCATAGATATTTTCAACATGACTATTTGAGACTTTTGAGATCCCTTTATTAACCTTTTTATTGACATATTGTACATAAAGATCTCACACACAGTACAATCTGACACTTGTACTGGTGCACTTTGTATTTCTAGGTGTGACTGTTTGTTAGCTGCTTAGAATGCACTGTAATGAATGGAGACTGCAGGCAACTAAAATGTGAGAGTGGAAGCAGAAAAGCAAGTTTTTGTTGTTGTTGTTGTTGTTTAATTTCTTGCCTAGAGTGCAAAGTGGCATTTATGGAAGTAGATCATTCATGTTCTCTATTCCCACAAGCCTGTGTTCAGACTCAGTAAAAGGATAGAAACTCCTTTCACTTCTGTCTTTATATAGAGTCAGACTTTTAGCCTGAAAGGGTGAATGGAGGAGTTCCCGTGACTGACTGAGTGGATGCATTGAGGTAACCTTTGGCTTTATGTGTGTGTGTGTGTGTGAAGATTGCATGTTTGGCTTTGACAGCTCCAGAAAAGAAGGCGAAATGGCAAAAATATCATTTCACTTTCTTTTATAGCAAATTCAGGGTCTCGATTTTATCAACATTCGTTTTCACATTTATTTCAAGGCTATTTCTTCAAGTTATTGACCAGCTAAACTGAATTAATCTACCTCTATTGAAATACAGTCACCAAAGGAAAAAGACTAATTGACCGTTTAGGCCAGAGTACCTATCTGAACAGATTCAGTCAGTGTTCAATTTGGCTAATTTAGCCTGAATGGTAAGAGTCAGTAAATGCAGGGTTCCTACGCAAGTATGGAAAAAATGGAAAAGTTTGGAAGTAATTTGATCAATTTCAAGGTCTAAAAAAGTATGGTAAATGAAAAAAAAAGTACTGAAAATATTTATGTTAACAGACTATATTACCACAGTTCTAAAATACTGTTTTCTGAGATATAAAACTAGGTATTTCCAAAATTAACTCTGAAAAGTAGGGTATGGAAAAGTATGGAAGTTCCAACTGTGTAGGAACCCTGTAAATGTATCAGCACATGATTCTTTTTAAACATATTGAGGCCCCGTTTATACTTACCTGGTTATTTTTAAAAACGGAGACATTAACCATCGTTTGCACCCTCCGTTTAGAGGCAAACAGAGAATTTGCCCCTGAAAACGATGCTTTTTAAAAACTCCAGCCAGAGTAGAGAGACAGAGTTTGCATGTAAACAGAGAAAAACGGACATTTAGGTAGCCGATGGTGTGTGCCGTAAACTGGGTTAAATGCAACATTGTTTACAACCTACAGTCTATGTTTACAATCTATGGTGATCATGGATGCATGCAGAATTGCAGTCACATTAATCCCTTTGTGTTTGTTTCTATTTGCAAATACAAGTTGACAAGACTTTGTTATTGCTGCTTCGATTCAGGATTCTTATTTGCTAATGTGGGCTTGAGCTTCTCGCTACACTGCCTCCTACAGGATTGGCATGCCCTTGACGGCATATATACACGTGTAAGTGTTAACGAAAACTTTTCTGTGGTGTGCACGCAGTTTTTGTCCATTTACGAAAATAGCCAGGCATATGTAAACGTAGTCTTAGGTTCTATCTTTGTGTTTACTATCTTTATCAATCAATCAATCAATCAATCAATCAAATTTTATTTATATAGCGCCAATTCACAACAGTCGTCATCTCAAGGTGCTTTGCAATGCACCACCTGTGTTAAATTTGACACAGAGACAATCAGGCTCTGCTTCTCTGTTGAGTAAAGGAGTAAACGCTGCCTATCACAAAACTGACAGAGCTTACAGTGCAGCTTCTTGAATGTGGGCCTAATACTTTCATAGTAAGCGTGTGCAGCTTCACAATGCAGTGGATTCACTTAATGTGGTGGATGTGCTGATTGTTTTGTGAGGGTCTGTTTTAGAGCTCTCTTTTAACTCATCAAGAGGCTAACATTTCAGAGTGAGGCATACACTCGAACCACAGACACTGCAATAGCCAAATTTTAACTAGATCCTACACTTCCCATGATGCAACTTCTTTCTGTGCCAGGGAAGATGTTATACAACAGTGTTCACAGAGTGAGTAATTTGCTCTATGAAGTGTAAAATCCATGAAGTGCCCTAAAAAGTGTTTTTGCCTTGATTTACATCATCTTTAAGTAAATTTATTAAATCTTCATACTTGAAGCCCACTCATATTAGCTCAGGAACTTTGTCAGGGACTACTCAAGGCAAGTGGAGGCTTAAAGTGCTGCCCCATCATCTCAAGCTTTCCTCATATGGGATCACCACACTAAAGCTTTGCCTCTTGGTTTAAAGTTGCTGGTATGAGAACTGTTTACCCTTAATGTAAGTTAATCCATAATAACTTTGGTGGAAGTTCATGACCCTTGAAAAGATAGCTGGTTATTGGTCATGATGATAGTTTCAAAGAATATGAGAGACACCTTCCCAGTCCAGTTGTTTCACCAACATCATGCAGGATCTTAAGAAGTCACCTGTGGAGTTAAGATCTTTATTTACAGGTAACTCTACGGTTACCCTGATTCATGATCATTTTCCAGTTTTAATTTGTGTGACTGGAGTACAAACTTTGTAATTAATTAAATTCTGATACAGATTACATTCCCTATCTATGACTGCTGTCATGGTTATTTAGAGAAATGACCTGATGGCAGTCAAAGCTGACACCTCTAACTCAAAATACTCTCCATTATATTAGAAAAACCCACTTTAATTACAAAAGTTCCTTAATGCCCTGACCCCAACCCCCAATTCTAACCTTACTTTAACTCTAACCTCTCTATGATAGCTGATTATGAATTCTTCTAACAAGAGAGGGTTAGTGACTGAATCTGTAGAAGGAAATTGAATGTATTGTATCGTATCATATCTGTTCAAAGTCTGAGGACTTTCTATTGATATTAGCATACAGAACAACATATTTATCAGTCATTATGTTACTCAGATAAGAGGCTTTATAAGGGAAAGATGTAAAGATATAAACAATATTTTAGGCCACAAAGTAACACAGTGGTGGGTATTTCAAAAGAGGCCTCACTGAACACTCTGTATCAGCAGCTACTATAAATTTTGTGAGAATTTGGGATAATATACACCTATCTCACAGAAATGTGAAACAAGATGACGTCATGAGCACTGGCTAATGTACATGCTCACCTACACAAATGTATGAGTAGAAGGTATTTTGGGATGGCACTGTTGCCCCATGTAACACCCACACCTTTCGCTTAGAGGAAAAATACCAGGGCTCCAACACTATTCCCTCTCTCTATGAAGCTTACAAGGTGGAAAATCCTGGGAATCCCTCAGGAATTACTGCCTACCCTTGAAAAAGAGAAGTAAAAAAGCTTTACCGAATTGAAAAAGTAATATGGTGGAGCTCGGTGGAGATAAAAATAAAAGGCTTCCCTTAACTAGCAGAACCTGTCTGAGAGAAACCCTTTCTACGTAAGAACTCAGGTGGACACACTTACACACACAGATGTTGAAAAACGAATTGTTGTTTAAGAGAATAAGGAAGTAAAAACCTTTCTGTTTTACTTTTCTGAACAATGCAGACTGAAGATTTGGTCATCCAGAGGCATTTGTGGGAATTTCTGTCTGTAGTCTGTCTGTCTGAGTACATTACCCTTTGTAATTTGTTATTCCTGGGCAGCTTTACATGTTTTCTCCAACTTTTTAAGGCCTAAAAAGGGGCAGGTCTTGATTGGAAATAACCAGATAAAATAACTTTGACATTTCAGGTTATGCCCCTAGCTTGTGACAGTATCGTATTGTATTGCATTGTATCGTATATTCTAGGATAGATAAAGGTGAAAAACTTTGTTAACAAAAAAGAGTGTGTACATTTGTTTTCTTCATTTTCTACTGTTTATTTTTTTTCTTTTAATTTCTAAATGCCTAAAACAGTTGATAAAACTGACTATTGTATGAAAATCCACCAAGGCCAAAAAAGAGAAAATGATTCAGATTTTATACTGTATAACCTCCAGAGGCCATGGTGAAATTTTTGTATTTTCTGGTTCAAAACAGAAACCAACAAGTCTCTCGGCCCTGATGAAAAGAAAGAAGCCTGCCTCAAAGTGAGGGAAAAGCAGCCAGAATCTCTGAGGGCTTTCACGAAGTAAACCTGTATGATCAGAACAGCAGACACACCAGAGTTGACCACGTTTAAAATACCAATGAGTGTATACGAGCGGAGTTGTATGTGAGGCAGAGACAAAGAGAAAAGAAGTGAGAGGATGAGTAAAGTAGAGGCACTTGTGTGGTACTCAACAAATATGCTGCATGTTTCAGTGCATCAGTGAAGGTGAGTGTGTGGGTGGATGACGGCGCAGATCTTCTCCTCCACTTCCGATTTTTTGTGAGCGTGCAGGTGGGAGTCAGTGTTGACTGGAGCTTGGATCTGAGAGCTCGGAATGGCCCCAGGCTATCTCTGTGACTCTCTAAAACTGTAGCTAATCCCAATCGCTGAAAACACATAAGCACACAGCTCTCTCAGCACATCAACTACATATCAAGAAACAGCAGATGCAGTACAGGCAACGTTTCAGTATTAAAGGTGGGGTAGGGAGGAATCCGTTAAAGAAGCATCTTTTTTTTTGTGGTGTATATACAAAAAAAGCTTTTAATATCAGACAATAGCGATTAGTCATTGATGACATTTAGGAATATCACAATATCGCTGTTTTTTCTATTGCCTGTATAGTCAACATTTTAACATTTTTGAACGGGACGCTCATTCTGACTGTAAACAAAGTTGTTCTCCACCTCCCCAACTTGATTGGTTGTGAGGCACGCTCCACGAATAACGTTCACGAGCCCAAACTAAGTGCTACAATATCAGACAGTAGAAACCAACCAAAAAGTACGGAAAATTATCTGAATCCTCCTTTGGCCACGACTGCCGACACAAGCAAGAAAACGAAGTAAATACCGGAGACTCTGGCAGAATAACGGGCGTTTTAAAAAGAGAAAGACCATCCGGACAATAGCTAATAGCTATAGACAATAGACAATATCTTACGGACCCTGTAACCTTTCAGCTGGACAGGTAAACCACTTTAACAAAGTAAGCCAAATGTCTGTAACAGAAGTGTTTCTTATCAAACGGGACCTGCCACATGTTGTAGCGCTGCTAAACTGTTTACCTTGGGTCCTGGAGTATGTTTCTTTATCCTAGTTGTAGAAGTCCTGCAAACATTGTGTTTCCTGGTAGTCTGTTGGCATCTACAGGAGCACCAATGCTTTTTACTTGTAAGGATGCCCAGCCCAGGTCACAAATGGTCAGTTTGACAAGCTTTACTGATTGCAGATCTGGGTTACAGCTTCATCATGCCACAAGTGTAACAAAGACTGGTTTGAGACTGTTCAAGTATATATAGTCGTCCACATTTCCAAGCATTCTGCTGGCATTTAGTTGACCTGAAGAAGAGTCCATGTAGGGTAAGAACAAAGGACAACATATTTTAACGAGCCTTAGTTGAACATATGGAGAGCCCATATAGGGGAATACCATAGCATAACATATTTTGGGAACCTGAGTGATGTCAAAACTGTGTACAAGGTTTTTTGTTGAGGATGGTTGTTGGAGGCCCCCGGTTCCAGGAATCTAACACCAACATATTCATAGTTGCTGGAGCAGATAGGCAGGGCAGAGGAGGAGCCAAGGAGAAAACTGGTTTGAAGGGGTCGTGTTTACATTCAAGATTTCTCCCAAAAAACTGGCACTTCCTCAGATCCTGCCTACCCCACCTTTAAGGCCATTTATCACACCAGGCTAGCTTATAAAAGACGAAAAATGGTGAGGTTCGAACTCTTCGCACATGCCTGTAGGAGGGATTTGTGTTGTAGAGACTGAAAGCCTGATTGAACACTGCAATCCACCCATCTGTCAGTACTGTAAAGCTGTGACCAAGCACAGGATCAAATAGTAATGATAGGCTTTAGATGCATTTGGCACAGTGTGAGACCGTACGGCACAAAGACACACATTTGGGTTAGCTTTGGAGGCTAAAGATGAATGAAATTTTGAATGTAGAGCTTTAGTTCACCGCCTTTTTTATGTGGGTCACAGACATAATGCTAAATACTTGTGCTCCAAAGAGAGACGCTAATGCTACCAAATATTGGCCTTTCAAAGAGCACGAGAAAGCAAAGCGAGGGGTGAGAATGCGAGAATGCAATGTGAAGAAAAGGAAGAATGAGAAGCTTAGCGGGATGTTGCAAAAACAAAAAGAGAGACCCAGAGAGCCACTGCTGCCATTAAGTCACTGCTCACTGTTTATGATTTGTTTGCTGCTGCTGTGTTAAACCTTCAGAAGAGCCTTTATAACACAGCTCCATGTGGCAGAAAGATGAGGATTAAGGTGAACCATGGAGGCAGACCGCATCATCCAGTCACGCCAGGGTTTATAAAGCAAGAGCCCTTGATGTCCTCTAAACCGCAGTGGGCCGTTGTTGCTGTCGTATCTACAAAAGCAGCTGCTGGGTGCCATCATGGCCGCATTGTGTTGATATTTTAATGTTCAGTCATACCTCCGCATAAAGTGTTGAAGAGTGGCGTTAATTGATTCAAGAGAAGTTGGAGGTTAAAATAAATACAGAGAGCTGAGGATGGTGATTGTCTTTGCCCTCTAAAGGCCAGAGGTCAGAGTGAGAAGACGCACAGAACTGCAATGAAAAGTTATAGGTTTCCTTCCATCTCTTAACCTCCAATAATGTGTAGCCTCTGTGAGATATTGTTATGGTTACAACAGTAAAGCAAGCCTGCAAAAAACAGAGTGGATATCCTTCTCATTAACAGCACATCTTACAAAGCCATGATTTAAAAAAAGGACTTTTTATTCTTTACTCTAATAGAAATAAATTTATCATTGTTCCTTGGGGGGAATATTTTTTTTCATGAAATCCTTACTTCTGTTTATTTTCATCCTTTTTGCACCTAGGGCTGCAACTAACGGCTATTTTCATGGTGGACTAATATATAGATTTTTTTTCCTATTGATCGATTTATCACGATTATCCCTGTTAGCACCTATTTTGGACCTCTGTTTAACCTGAAGTTGATAAAAATCTTCACACCATTATAAACGCTAATATCAACAGGGGCTGAAATTAATGCTGCGTTCCAGTTACTTCGGAAGTCGGATGTCGGAGCTGGGAATGACGTGTCACCCGAGTTGACAGCGTTCCAGTAAACAAGTCAGAAAAACAATATAGATGCTGACTGTTAGCCGTTGTTAGCTGTTGTTTACAAATGACAGCTGTCGTTAGCAGTTGTCAATTGTTGTTAGCGGTTGTCAATTGTTGTTAGCCATTGTTAGTTGTTGTTCGCGGTTGTCAGCTGTTGACAGTTGTTGTTGTTGGCGATTGTCAGTTGTTGTTAGCCGTTATTAGTTGTTGTTAGCTATACCAGTTGTAAACAACGGATAACACAGTATTTTACTCGTACAAACACCATCGTCCAACTTTCCAAGTCAGAGATCCAACTTCAGGGGGCCGTTCCAGATGAATAACCGAATCGGAGCTTAGAAATTCTGACTTCCGAGTACAACTGGAACCTAGCATTAGTATGTTAAAGCAGCTGCGCCTGTAATTCACTGTAAAGTACACATTAATGTAAGTGAACTGGGGTTCTCTAACCAAGCTTCCTCCATGATTTTCCGACTCAAAGACATACAACACAAATGTAATAGATACTTTCATCATGGGCTGATGGTTAATTAACAAATGAGCATGTGATTTAAAAGTGTATATGACATATCAATGTTATTTGTGAACTCATCTCTGTGCTATGTGATGAAACAGCAGCTTCAGGGGTTTTAAGGTGTTTGTGCATCGCTGTAGTGCTACCATGGAATGAGAGTTGAGTTGGTTTATTTTCAGTGAAATGTTCCCAAACTTTGGGTCAGACTTTTCGAGCCTCTTTGTCCATTTGCTCCACTGTAAATCATGTGATTTTCTTCTCTGTTTTCCAGCGGGATGTTAACAGGGAGAGATACTGCCCCCAGCACTTCCTGTAGTCCACTGCAGTTACAGATAAGCGTGAAGTGTGATTTACAACAACAGTAACAGATTGTGTTGGCACTTAAATTTTTGTGTCAACGAATTTTTGTTGTCAACGTAATCGATCACGCCGACAAGTCATTGCAGACCTACTTGCTGCCTGTTACCCTGTGTTACCCTCCATCAGTTTCATTCCCTCCAGTAACTTTTTAAATTGTGCGTCTTCTTCTTTTTGTGGATTAGTGTGAAATTATATGACCTCTCAATACCACTAGAGCCTCTTCCTATTATATAACTGGATCTGTATACTCTGTCATTTATTTCTTCATAACAGCTAGCATCTGGAGTCTACAAAATGTGTGTCTTGTGAAAAAGAAAGTCTAACCTACCATAAGATTCACTTTTCTCACGAAAAAGTAAAAAATAGAACAATAGAGAGGGAAAGTGTTAATTGTGAAAGTATTGTGAGTAAATCGCTTTATTCCATGTCCTATTATCCATTGGTTACGTTTATCCCAAAGAGAAAAGAGAAAGAAATGAAAGTGAGCTGCACACAGTAATTTATTTATAACTAGTCTGTTCTCCATCATCGTGCTTGGATCATCATATCTTTTCTCCATCTGACTTGTAGATACCTCAACACTCTGTGTCGTGCCAATGTCTGTCAGTTCTGCGTTGCTGTAAATAGTTGTGCTGTCCTTGTTCAAGAGATTTGCAGGAGCTAGTATGTGTGACTTGACTTGCTGCTTCATAGTTATCTTGTATCTTTATACAAGGCCAAGGTTTCGCTTTTTATGTGATGTTCCAATCTAAAGATGACCAGTTTTCAGCTAACAGCAGCTTCAGCAGAATAAAAGATTGTTTTAAGTTGAAGGGACTGTTCATTTTTGTTTTATTTTTTATTTGTACAGACTTTTAAACTGTTGGTTACACACAAAATAACTCACAATACCCTCATAATACAAGATCAAGCTATATTCAGTCTCATTCCTGTCAGCATCACATTAAAGAGAAATCGCTGGATACTTGAGGTAAAATGCGAAGTTGCAAATGTCTCTGAAGCTTCCCTTGGTCATATATTTTTGGTTATTCTCTCCTATGAACCACAACCTTTAGTGCCATCCAGGAAATCAGTGTTTACAAAAATAGACAAGTAATAGTGTGTCAAAGTTGGCTCCCTCTACTCCTCTTACCCTCTGTTAAATCTAATTTAGCTAATAGAGATCCACTGTTCCTGAGCCTGAGCGGATTTTACTTTTAAGACACACCTCTTCCCCCTCCACAAAGCTTACCCTCCAGCTGTGCGGTATCGCAAAACCCAATCCTCCTGATTAGCCCTTTAGAAGAAATGTGGAAATGTCTCACTCCAGCATCGTCTCTCTCTTTGCTATAAACACTTTTGCTTTTGCAGTTTCTTCCTGTAGGTCTTGCTTATGTACTGAAGGTCTCGATACATAAGTGGTGAGAGGCTGTAGGTGAGCCTTCCTGCTTCAATCATGCTATTGTTATGTTAATGTTGATCAGAAAATTCCCTTTCATCCACTTGATCACCCGCCTCCCTATTCTATATTTACCTTCTATTGTTAGTGTAATCAGAGTTGTCATCTTGGTAATTGACATAAAAGACACACCAACGCACAGATGCACAATCGCACAATCACACTCTCCCTTATTCTGACATAATGTAAGGCCGATGGGGGAATTTTGTAAAGATCATAAAACATGAGAAACAGTTCAACATAGTTATTCAATCATCCCCTTTTCACATTTGCGATGTACTTGCAGTTGACAGAAGTCCTTTTTTCTTTTATCATGCACATGCACACTAACATTCAGTCCGATGCCCACATGCAAATTGGGCAGAAGTTTGCATTCTGTTAAGCCTCAGACAATCGTTCATGAATAATGGAGTCACACATGACAGACAGAAGAGGATTGGAAGGAAATGTAGAGCCGAGTAAAGATCTTTGTGTTGTTCTCAAACCCTTTTTTTGGTCTCTGTCCCGAACAGCGTGCTATGAAGAGATCAGCTGTCTTGAAAACTTTTCCCAAAACTGAAATTTTTGATATTTTTGTGGTTTTAAAGGCTAGACATTGCAATTACTTTTATTAAAGTTGAATGCGTGTGAGTATCAAAGTCAAAGCAGATTTTGTTTTATATTATTCCAGTGGGATGATCTTGATGAGGGAAGGATCCTCCTTTCACTTTCCTGCTCTAAAAGAACAGATGCGATTTTCAGCTAAACACATGCAACAGACAGACTGCTTTTATTTGCAAATATAGATGAAGTGGCCAAAATAAGAGTTCAAGCAAAAACTAAGTTTGAAGACTAAATGAGACATAAGTTAGAGTATAAAAGGGGTGCACAAAATAATAGAAAACTTATTTAATTAGTTAATTTTAGATGTTGACTTCGCTTGTCGAAATGAACTCTAATGGGGCTTGGCCTCAAAGTGGACCATCAAGGAAATTAGACCTTTTTTGTCTTTTTTTGTACTTCCACTGTGACTTCATTTCTCAGTCTGTGAGAGTGCTGCTTACTTCGAAATAGTACATCTGTCTAGACTGAAATTTGCCCACCTCTCCTGGAAGTGTTGTGTCTGCATCATCAAATGCCAGCAGCATTATGTTGATTAGTTCTCAGGCTGTGGTGTCTAAAAAAAACACCCTTTGTTAATCACATTAAATGACTGGTATACTCTGTGTTCAAAGCAGTGGTTATTCACCTCAAACTATGCTAAAATATACTCAGTAGGCACATATACATTGAGTCTAACCTACGACTACTACTTCTACTAATGATTATATACTATATACTATGTTTATTAGATGGCAGAGTATAAAGTAAATAAAATATATAGGATAATTTGTATTTTTTAACAACATGGGCCTGTTTTTCCACAATAAGCCGTTCAATAACAACAATATCATTACCAAAATCTAATATTCACAAGACAGTGTAATACAAGGCTTTTACCGAAACATGTTTTTTGTTTGTGATTTACACTTTTCAAAGCATGCTCAATATTATTAATCACTGTTATCACCGAAATATCGAGATATTATCGTTTTGTCCTTATCATCTATCTATTTCCTATAAATTCTTTGCATAAATGAGTAGTATTGAGGAAAAGTTATGCACTAAAAACTTTGTCCTTGGAGATATATGGATGAGCTAGGAAATCACATTTCGTGCTTGTTTAGTTAGCTAATCAATCAAATATCATTTCTCTCACTGGTGGGCTCTGGAGAACAGGTTAGTTACACAAGTCATTAAAATTTTTAACTAATGTAGGCTCCGAATGCAGGTCGTAAACTGTGACTGAACTGCATAACCATGCATCCAGCTCAAGCTAGATATTTCTGCTGTCATGCCCCACTATCTGGATGTAAACGAGCACTTACAACAGATAACACCTCCTAGCTTAGCATGGTTTGGTAGTGTTTTGATTAAAAGGGAGATAAAGTTCTGTGCAGGTCGTGATGGGTGAATTCAACATGTGAATGTTAACCTACAGGGTTTGATGGCTGGTAGTGCTAGCTCTGTTACCATTAGCTATTCTCTGTTTGTACAGCTTACCCGCAGAATCCTGCCACCCTGAGTTTAGCTAGGCTAAATAAGTCATACTTCACTTTGATTGTTTATATGTATTCATTTACCTTAAGACGACTGATATTTGGAATATAAATCTTCACTCAGCTCCAACTAGTGGTACCAAAAACTCACTTTCTCAGCTGTGGCTCCCAAATTGTGAAATGAATTGCCACTCGAAATTAAAAAACATCTCCCACTCTTTCTACTTTTAAATACGTCTTAAAACTCATTTTTTTTAGCTCAGCGTGAGAGTTGTGTGATCTCTGTCCTTTTTTGTCTTTTATAGTCGTTTTATCACTTTTTTTTCTTTTGCATTTGTATTTTTATTTGTTATTTACCTGCTTTTATTTATTTCATCTTGATGTTTTCAGCATAGTCTGTCCTTTTATTTGTATTGTGCAGCACTTTGATAGACTTGAATGTTTTTTAAAATGTGCTGTATAGTTAAAGCGGATTGGATTGGATTGGATTGGATTTAAGAAGGTTAGGGTTAGGGATAGGGTTAGAAATTAGTCACTTTGGAGCATCACCACCCCAATATGGAGAGAGGGATATAAAGAGGAGCTCTGCAGAGAAACCTCCTTTGCTCCTGGAGTGTTGAGGGCGGGGACCTGGGTTTATTTATTGAGATTTACTGGACTTTTTTGGAGTATACAGAAGTTGGAGTCCCAGCCTCTTAATGACATCAACTGAGGACATGTTGTAGTTTTACTTATGAAGCAATGTACTGCAATATGACCATCTCATTATAGAAAAAAAATTGGCGAAGTGAAGATTAGACCTTCCTGAAGGGGCCTTGGTCTTCTTGGATGATTTTTGTTTACTATAATTAACTTTAAATGCTGCACCTACCTTCCTGTTTATCCAGAGATTTCTCTGAGTATTTCTGCCCTCAGTGTTTTAAGTTCAGTATCCAGAGTCACTTTTGGCCCTAGACTTCACAGCTATATAATAACAGTGTTTCTTTACCAGGCAGCTTTTTGAAGGGGACATAAAACACGTCCTCTACAGACTATACAAAGCCATTGAGATGATAAAATACTACAGACATATTTCACAACACTCTAAGAAGTGGGCATATTCAGGATGAGTTTCCAACCTATGCTGACTCAGTTAGTTTTACTTTCTTCCCTTCTGTCAGTTCTCTGCCTTTTGACCCTGATGCTGCTCACTATGAGAGTTTATAGTAACCTCTGAGAAAAGTGTCTTCCTCCTCACTTTCAAACTTTGCCTCATGGGTTGATAGAAAATCGACATTCTTGTCATCTGTGTGCTAAAAACAATGTCTGGATCTTGAACAGTGACACAGGGGCTTCGTATGGCTTTATAGAGAGAGTCAGTTTTCTCACTAAAGGTCTGATTTGCTATTGCAGGTCATACGAAGAGAGCTTTAACCAATTGAAACTGTTTCATATAAACTCTATGTAAAAGGCTCACCTTAAAAAAAGACACATTTGAGCAGACCTGGGCAATTTACGGCCCAAGGGCCAAATCCGGCCCTTTGGATGTCCCTGCCCCGGCCCTTGGTGAGGTCTGTCAATCAAATCATCAACATGCTATGAAAGTGTGTCGCTTTTATTTTGAAAACATAGCCGTTGTTTTATTTCAGTTTGGATGCATACATTTGAGCGTACATCCTAGATCTGCATTCGTGAACAGAGACAAGTTTAAACATCGGCAAAATATTCATAGATGCCTTATAGTTGTCAATTTTGCTTATTATAAAAGAATTTAAGCTTGTTTCTCTCAGAAGTCATTTTTGGGGGCTTGTTTTTAACTAGTAGTTGCGTATTTGGGCTTGCTTTTCTGTATGTGAACCCCCCTGATTTGAAGTTGAAGTTTTTGTTGGTTCGGCCCTCCAACACAGTTCAGGGTTCCGCATGTAAAAATTAATTGCCCACCGCTTTATTTGAGGGTGTAATCGGTTTTCATTTGATCCTAATCAATTGTTTGTCTGCCATCTAGTGTGTTCATGTGTGTGTTTGTGTTAGCAGACCGACAGATGTGCACGTCAGCAGCTGTGCTCATGAACTGAACAGTGACAAAGGGCAGGGATAATAGAGGATAATCACAGCTTTACCCAGCCTCTGCCAATCATACTGGCGAGACGATTGAGAGATGAAGACAGCAGGCTATGTAGCCCCACGTCGATACGCCTGACCGGCTATCCACTCCCTCTGAGATAGCCTGTAAGACATGCTCTAATCCAGCCATACACTCGTGCTCTAACTCTGCTGGATTAGCTGCAAGGTTTCTCCACACACTCATCCAGGATCCCTCTGTTTCTGCGTGACTATAAGCACAGCAAGAGAATCAAATCTGGGGTGGGAAGGAGAAGAGAGGAGATGCAGAGAGGCTTAGGAACAGTAGGGAAGATAAGGACCAAGAGGCAGAAACTGGAGACAAATAACAGGAGACGAGATAGGACAGAGGGGGAAAGCAGAGGAGAGGAGAAAATGAACCAGGTCATATGTCAAAACATGGAGGAAACCTTATGCAGAGCACAACGGGGATGAGAATCGTGAGAGAATGAGAAGAAGAAGAAAAGATAGCAATTATTTTGTCAATAAAAGAAAGCAAAAAGGAGGTTTTTCGGTAGCCTAGTTTCTTCCTCCGCAGAGACCTGGGAAAGCTGACAGGCAATAAACGAATCACAGCATAAGAGCAGGGTGAGATGGAGAGAAGGAGATGGAGAGAGTGTGGGTGATGATGAAGCTGAAGCAGCTAAATCGTCATGGTTACCATCGCCGGTGTGTGTGACATGGCCGCCTACGTGGATTTATGTGTGCATGTGTGTGTGTGTGTTTTTTTAAAGTAGAGCACTGGGCCCACAATATCAACAAATGTCATGTGATATTTGCAGAAGCTCTGTGTCGACTCGGTGTATTCCTTATCAGGCTTTTCATGTTCCTTTCAGCCAGTATTACATCCTTCTTAGACACTGAGGTAGAAAAGACCTGCACTATACATCCATAAGTGCTAAGATAAGCAATTTAACATGGCGATGAGTCATAATGTGGAAGTTCATGGTGTTAATGCGTAGCTAAATTTAGCGTTTAATCATAAAACCCCTGAGCTGTTAATGACAGAATGACGAAAATTCCTTACACATGTGGTCGAAACGCACAGACACGCTGGCGTAAAATTTAAGCTCAAGCTAAAATTTCTTTTTATGTGTCGTGACGTCAAATCAGCGTTTAATGCTGCATCACTCTGTCTACTGCTAAATACTGTTATAGATCATATAGGAGAGAGTGGGGTAAGATGAGGCATTTTTCATATTTCGGATCACTACATCAAGGCAATCATAGTTTTGTCTCTCACTAGTGTATCTGCATATATTTCTAGATGTTGTGCATCCCTGCAAACCAACAGAATGAGTGTAAACAGAACTGTCTTGATAATAAACAAAGTGGTCTCCTATGATCAGTTTACCCCGTGTATGGGGTGAGTTGATCATATGAGTGGGGTAAGTTGAGCCGTATCCCTACGACCCCCCCACTCTCCACCCGACTTCCTCCCCAGCCCTTTCTCCCCCTCTCTCTCCCTAAATAACAGTCACTTCTTTGTGGTATAGTAATTTTTTTTTATTATTATTGCATATAACTGCTAAAAAGCTGTTTTGTAAAAAGTCATTTTTACATGAGAATACCTTTAAGTAATTCAGAACATTCACAGCTGTATTTTTGAAAAGAAAAAGTGAAACATTTCAACAATCTGAACTGAAACTCTGATCCTCTCATCAGACTCCTTTGGCTCAATTTACCCCAGAACTACTATGATGACTTAATTAGTCCTCTAAGTTAAAATGATGGACTTTTATTCTAGGTTTTTGACCTGATGTTGTTGCTCATAGATACCACAATTGATGTATAAAACAAATTTAAAATGATCTTTTTTGGTCTGAACACAATTCTAATCAAACTAATGACAGACTAAATTCACTTTCAACAGTGAAAAATGTTTTTTTTTTGTAAATAAATGTCTAACCTCTTCACCCATGTGCTTCTAACCTTCACAGACTCCATGAATTGATGCCCATCTCCTAAATATTTGGTCACGTGATCAATGTCTTTTACCATTTCCAAGCAACAGAGGGTGGCTCAACTTACCCCACTCTCCCCTGCAGTTAGACATTCTACTGCTTTCAATGTTTCTACTAGTTTCTTATGCACTGTTACTCGTACAGGTGGTGGACTTGCATACTTGTTTTTGTAAGACTGTCTCTGTGTATTTTTATGCAAAATTGAAAGTGATGCTTGATCAAACATCTAGGATGCAAAAAGTCGTATGACAGAAATCATCATTACAACCCAAATAAACTCTTTATAAAGTTCTCTTATGTGATATCACCTCCTGAAATATTTTTTTTCTTTTTCATGTTTTTCCTCTTTTGATCTTCAAACGTTGTGCGCACGAATACACGCTGTTTGGTGCTCACAAAAGTAGAGGGAGATCTCCTACAGTCAACCAGCCATCCTGTCACAATAGGTAGAAAATGAAAGAAAGCCAATTAGAGCCCACTCAACCTCCACAGCCAGCTTCTCTCTGCGCCATACTGTTCCCACAGACTTCCTTTCAGCTCATCTATACAGTTGTCAGAGATGAGAAACACCTCACAACAAAAACTCTTATTTACAGCTTTCTTTTCTGTTGTTCCTTAAAAAAGAAAAGAGGTTGTGTTATCTCTACTCTCTTGGAGAAGACGAGTTGAAGAGGTTTTCCTCTCCTCTTCTTCAATTTTTATTTTACACTCTCCCTCCCTATCTATCTCTCTACCCTCTCTCTCTTTCCCATTTTCTCCCACAAAAATATCTGTCTGGGGTAGGGATGCAACGATTATAGATTTTCACTGTAGGATTATAGTATGAGAAATAATCCCGGTTTCACGATTATCACGATTATTATACATAAATTTCACAACACTACTAATACTACTTTATAAAATTACATGAACATTCTTGAGTGTTCTTAATTTGCTATTTATTGGCAGAAAACAGTAATCAAACACCACAGTACAAAATAATAAATAAAGATAAACAAAAAAATCTAACTCTCCTTTGAAAGGGAGAGTAGCAAATAAACAGTGTCTTTGTCTTTTTGGAATCAAATAGAAGCTACATATTAGCTATGTGTTTCCCTTTAGAACAAAACTGCTCCGTAAACATCTGTTTTCCCTTTAGAATAATACATATGGAGTGATTGATCAACTATATTACAAAATTATTTCGTATTTTCAGTTTGTTATTTTTTCTGCATTTATTGACCTGAGTAGAGAACTTGCAAACATGGTGAAAGCTGTACAGCTGCCTTTTGAAACAATAATACTCTAATAGTGAAAATAAAAAGAAACAAGGTCCATATCTTTGGAATAAAATGCAAGCCTTTTTGCCTTTTTAACAGAACAAGTACTCAAAGGCTACAGAACCCATCTACATCAGGGCCCTTTTCACAAACAGCACATTTATTTCAAGTCCTTTCAGTTCAAATTATAGTGCAAAAATGTGAGCATGTTCACATTGTCGGCGCTCAGTCTTGACCGCTGAGGAGACAGGATATGGCCACTTGCACTGAACACCCTTTCTGAAGGCACACGTGTTGCAGGAATACACAGATACTTTTTGGCTACTTTCGAAATTGTGGCACTGTCTTTTTCATTAGATGGAGAAATCCAGGTTTTTCCACAATCTGAAATGGCATCATGTCTTTGGAGATGAAATAGGCCACAGCTTCATTCAAATCCTGGGCTTGTTTTGAAGAGGGAGCATAGGTCACAGACTTTGAAAAGGATGCCGCCACAGTAGGTTGTTGAAGTGCAGAACTAGAGGTAGTCTTAAGCTAAAAGTGAATAAGAAAAATTAAAATAAATAAACATGCCATGAACTTTGGATTTGCAGTAATGATTTAAGTTATTTATAAATGTTTGAAATAAAGTATTTATAAATAAAGTATTAAATGAAGTAAAACATCTCTTATGCCGTGTTAATAATAACTGAAATGCAATTAATTAGATCCCAAGATGGGAAGAAGAAAACTTCATTGACTCCGCCAGATGGTGCCGGAGTCAGGTAAAACATGCCGCTTTGCGGCTGTTTGTTTACATTGAATTTAGAGCTCAACTCTCACTGCTACGCCACTGATTGTATGTGACACGTTTATACTTGACTCCCTACCAACTCAATGTTTCCTTAGGTAACTTGTTCTAAACGTAATTTTACTCGGTCATTGTGTGTTACCTTTACTTCAGTGTGTGAAGTCGGGTGATGATCCCGCAAATGCTGCATTAAATTTGATGTATTCGATCCCTTAGCCGCAACTTTTTTGCGGCAGGCTTTACAAATTGGTGCTCCGTCGTCCTGAAGGACCCCCTGGTCATTTTTAAGATAACCAAAATGCTCCCAAACTCCCGACTTTACTTTTTTTTTCGGCGGAAAGAGAGCGTCGCTCCCGGGTGCTTCTGCCATCATTAGCTCATTTAGCGTAGCCGCGTTCTTCTTCTTCTTCTTGCGTTGTTTCCAGCAGAGTAGTCACGTGTCTCCCGATCATATGACAGCACGGCACTAAAAGCAGGTGCATCGCTGGTGTAACTTTGTTTTCCTTTCGAGCAGGTTGCGCCAAAATAGCATGTCATCCGTTTTTTGCGAGTGATAACAAACATTCGGTGTTGCGGAGCCTGTGGGATTAATTAACCGTGACGTTTTAAATCGCGGTTAATAGTACTATGGGTTAATCGCTGCATCCCTAGTCTGGGGCTTTACAACAGCACCTCTTCAGACTTGTTGATGTCTCAGCTTAAATCGCAGACTAACCCGGGATATGAAGAAAATTGACTTAAAAATGCTGCAAATGCCTCTGGAGCACTGTCGACATCTGCTCAAAACTAATTGGCTGCCAAGTGTTTTTCACTTCCTTCCAGTTGATTTTCAGAGGAGTGAAAAGTTTTTCCTTCTTCTGAGATTTTTGAAAATTACAGATTGAAAGGTAAAGTTGAACCCACAGGCAAGTCTCAAATACCTGCCTTATACACTTTAAAGTTTAAAGTCTACTTCTTCAACTACTTCCCCGCTTTCACAGCCCCTTTGCTCACTTTTGCTTATCAAAAATGAAACATCTTGTATATGGAAACTGTTTTATTTCCCCAGCTCAAGCATAACATCGGCGTAGAATTAATTTTAACGTCTTACTCTGGGAGAATTGTCCTCATTTCAAACAGGATCTGTCAGGAAAGATTTTCACTTGGGGTGTTTTGGACTTTTAAGTGTTTTTGTGAATGCAGGCCTAGACACTATTATCTGAATAGGCTGGTTTGGTGACATGCAGTGGAACAGCAGCAGACACCTCAGCATGAATAAAGCGGGAGTGTTTTGCTGTGGGCTGGTACACCAAGAGTACCCGTCTGCTGCACCTCTCAAAAAATCCACTCAACCCTCAAAAATAATGTCAAATCACCTCGCTGTCTTCCCCTCCATTAGAAGCGGACTAATGCTCTGGAAAATCTGCTGTATTTTGCATTTCATGATGGCTGAATGTCAGGCTACCCCATCTTCTCCCTCGCCTGGATAGCTTGTCTCCAAATCTCCCGTTTTGTCTTATTCTCTTATCTCTTAATTATACTTTTCCTTTCTGCACAAATACCCCAAAAACTTCCCTCAACACATTATTCTTTAGTTTTAAACTTTTTCATTAACTTAAATGAAATACAATACCTTTTGTTTGTTGTATAGAAATGTCTTTTTCTTCGTGTTTGTCTCAGCCAGGTGTTGCATTGTTTGTTGGCACTGAGTTTTTTGTCTCTGTTTTGTATGTCTGCAGGTGTGCCCCTGTTTTGTGTACTTGTTATTGCTGACAAGATGTCAAAAAGACTTCTATCTACACAGTGCCAGAGCTGGATTGTAAATGTCAAATGGGTTTTGTTGTTTTTGCCAGACACATGGCGGCGAAGTGACAGGAACTCTGCTGAAATAGAGATGTGTGTGTTAGATGGAAGCAGGTACACAGAGAGGCTGGAATGGTACGCAATATGGCGACTCGATGTTATACTTTATATTATATCAGGTTTTTATAGTTTTCACTCAATATTTCAATGGATACATTCGAATCATATGCTCAGGTAAAATGGGAATTATCATAGCTTATTTTACAACTATCGATATCAACATACATGTGATTTCTAATGCACTGTTTGTATAAACACCTTGGCTACAGTATAATCCAACTTCTGTGCTGATAGTGTATCTGAAGCCCTAAGATAGCACACACTTGTAGACAGCAGTTGTGTTTATCTAGAACAAGGTGGAAGGTGCCAATATTGCCAAGAACCTCAGCCAACAACACTGAACTCCTATTAAAATTTACCTTTTGTGATGAGATATTTGACAGACGTGACGTAAAGTTAGACATCAATTGGAGTCATATTTCAGCCCCAATTTGGCCTCAATCAACATGACCTTGGAATGAGACCTTTGGACAAAAATGGGAGTTTGGGAAACAAGCCATCAAGGTTATAAATGACCATGACTAAAACCAGATAGGAAATCTTTATCTGAAAGTTTCAGAATTTCTCTAAGTGATAATGTTTCCATTGTGACATTTAGCAATGCAAACTTAAAGAGCAAAAAAATGACGAATGTTGATATTTCAGGATTACTTTGTTGGGAAATTGTTGGAGATGTTTTGTGTTACTGAAGCTACGGTGGCCCTCAAGATCAATGGCACAAATATGTCAGGAAAGCAATATATAAATATTTCATAAAACACCAAAACATTTTCCAAAACGTAGAAAATGTTTCACATGAACACAAGAGATATCTTAGATACCACAAATAAATTCTAAACCATGTAAAGGTTTGGGAACACAAAAAAATATAAAAACAAGAATGTTTTGAAAATGAAAATTAATTTCGAAAAAACAAAATGGTATTCCTTTAACCGAAAATATTTAACTCCCTGAAAAATGTGTCTTTTTTTTTTTTCCAAAATGTTTGTCTTTTTTCAAATGTTTTTATTTTTTCAAAAATTATTTGAGTTCCCAAAAATTTTCATATTTTCAAAATTTGCTTGTGTTTTCTTAAACATATTTTGTGTCTATGTGAAACTTTGTTTTTTGTAAAATGCTTTCAGTTTCTTAATGAAATATTTTCCCATTGAATTAATTTTGTTGTATGAAATGTGCCCTCCAGGAAAACTTGTGCCATTGACCTTTAGCGGCAGTAGCTCAGGAGGTAGAGTGGTCGTCCAATAACCGGAAGGTTGGCAGTTCGATTCCCCCCCTATCCCAAGTCAGTCCGTTGTGTCCTTGGGCATGACACTTAACCCACCTTGCTCCCAGTGTGTGTCCTCCACTGGTGTATGATTGTGAGTGTTGTGTGGTGTTGGTCGGAGAGGCCGTAGGCCCAAAATGGCAGCCACGTTTCCGTCAGTCTGCCCCAGGGCAGCTGTGACTACTAAGGTAGTTTACCACCACCAAAGTGTGACTGTGTGAGCGAATGAATGATGTATCCAATGTAAAGTGCTTTGAGGGTCTCTGATAAAGCGCTATATGAAATCTGATGCATTATTATTATTATTTCAGGGCCACTGTACTTGACACCCCATAAACACAACGTATTACCCACAAAGAATCTCTGCCAAAGTCAATGTTGAATTAACTCCTGTGACCAAAAGTCTATTGAGTGGTATCTCAAGATTGTTACGAAAACAAAAAGATATCAGCACTTGCAATAAAGACTATAACTTTTGATAATAATGATAAGTGATAACTGTTTTTAAGAGCTACAAGCCCTTCCATATGCTTACATGGAAGGCGGGGAGAGCACATCTGCCCTCTGTGTCATATGCATACATGAAAAACCAATGCAGGGAGAGCAGCAGCAAAGATCCTAGAGCAGGCATCTGTAACAATACATGTGGCGGGTTGCTAGGCAGTTTGCATTAGGAAGAGTTGGCAGATTGATGCAGTTTAAGTGGAAAGCCCATATGACATTTGCCAGTTGGATGCTTGGAGGGTAATTACCTAAGCTGTCAGCTGGGTTGGACCAGTAGTACAATCAGCTGATGTACAGAAGGCTAGTCTTGACTTTTTGACTTGAACTAACGCTATATCCTTTGTATGGGTGTCATGCTTGAAATCAGAGCCAGGGTTATTCAAAAGCCACGTCCCATCATTATATTCCCATTTTTTTCTATTTCAGACCTATTATTGTAATTGAATTGGATGCCCAGTGAAGCAGCAGCCATAATCTTTGGTGAGATCAGTGTAAAATACGAGTAGTATTGATTCTCGGTACTTTGAAATACATGGCTGTGGGAGAAATATAGCTCGAAACATCCCTGTAGGAGATGAGAGAACACAATGACTTGGGAGTCGTTCAAAAAGTAATTGCTTTGAAGATAAAGAAGCATGGCACTTTCACATCTCTGTGAAAAGAGGGAGAAAGAGAGAATAATGAGACCATTAAGGGCCTGATGGCATCAACTTGAACTGCGTCTCTTTATGAAACTCCACCATCTTTAATGTAGAAAAAAAATACAGCCGTCACAGTAGGGGACCAGTAAAGTCAGCATTAACACCAGAGACTTTGATCCTACAAACACTATATGACAATGAAGACTCATGTATCATATAGATTTCTCTTTGAATATTTGCTCTTCAAGCTCTCTGAACTCACCATAATCACACAGCAACCATTGTCAATATTATGCTGCAGGCTTTAAAGCTTTAAAAGCAAAGGTAATGTTAACAGGCCATAAATAGTATGATACTACTTCTTCAATAATGAGCAACTAAGGACTATATTGACTTTACACTGTAAAGACCTAATTTTAAAAGATAACATATTTGAAATCCCATTGGCTACAATAAGATACCAGCTAGTGTCGGTATTCGACTACCTACAGTAGCTACCGTTATGTTGGATTTGGATCAATACATTAGTTACCTCCGCCAAGGAGGTTATGTTTTCGGTAGCGTTGGTTTACGGAGAAAGTAACAGACGGATTGACCTGAACTTTACGGAGAAAGTAACAAACGGATTGACCTGAAATTGTCACCAGAGGTGCGTGTCAGCCCCAAGAGGATCCCATTAAATTTTGGTGCTGATCCGGACAAAATTCTGGATACTGTGATCCAGAACACGCAAAAATAAGGGTGTCGTTGGAATTTTCAATGCTGAAAGATAACCAATGGTCGGCACAGTGCTGTAGATAGGCGGCACAGTGGTACAGCTGGGCGGCACAGTGGTGTAGTGGTTAGCACTGTTGCCTCACAATCAGAAGGTCCTGGGTTTGAATCCCGGTCAGGGCATTTCTTGTTTTAGGAACATTTTGAATAGTGAACATACCAGTTTAAACACAAATAAACGTTAATAAAAGACACGTAACAGTAAAAGTTTTGGGGTGAATCACAATATAAGGGGGACATGAGCTGCTTGGCGGAGGTCTGCGCTCACCGAGTGCTTTTATAGTTAAAAATGTACACATTTATTATTAAGGATTTAAGGAACAGGATTCAAACACTGTTGCAGTTTCCGTACTAGAATTGAAAGTAAGATTGATGTGCTCTCTTAGATTCATGTTATTGTTGCAAAAATAACGAGTGCTGAATAAACCGTAACTGTACCCGATGTATTTCTGGGAGATGCTCTTGTGAAGTGAGTGTGGGAGAGGAGGAGGAGGAAGAGGAGTGGAGGAGATAGCATTCACCGATGATCAGTCAGCTTGCAGCCAGCAGGACAGAAGGCATAAGAGACTCGTAAATGCTGTTGTTGGCAATTAGTCAGCTTGAAACTGAGATTACAGATTAGGCAAAGATGTTGATTGCAACATAATTAAACCCCTCAAAGGCTCATTCCAAGTTTGCCAAATTGGCTCCTGCAGCTGGTTAGACAAGTATGACTGATGTTTGAAGCTATCCCAAAAGCAGTCATTTTTAATAGGACTTGCAAACCTGAATATCTGCAGCACGGATATCAGAATATGAATTCTGCAAAGTCCCAAAAAAAACTTCTCCTGGTTGTGTCAGTGTAATCCCCAGGACTCCTTGAGGATTCATTGTTGGCGAAATGAAACACAATGAATCAAGGTGACTCGATCCACTTGGTTGACATTTTCCTCTGGTGTCATACTAAAGGTGGGAGGCTGAAAACTTTGCTCTGTGTCACTTTGCTGTGTTACAGTCTCTGAGTCATACACATTTAGTGTATCTGAGAATGTAATCATCTAACTGCTCCTTCTACTTTACAATTGGAAAGACAGTAGATATTGTAAGTTATCCAGGTCAAGACTTGATAAGGGCAGCTTTTGATTGAAGTTGGAAAAGTGAAAATAAACATACGTTCTAGGGCTGGGAAAAAAATTTACAGATACAGAAATTTACAACAATAACTGAATAAATATATAAATAAAAGTTGGTTTTGGATGTGTGTAGGTAGGTTATGGTCTCATGTCCCTTTAAGACGCTGTCCTAAGTCAGAGACGTGACATCAGTCCATCCAGTCCATAACAAAGAGGGAAAGACAGATGAGGAGATGGAGAACGGTTCAAAAGTTGTAGAAGTAGACGAAGTTAATGTGGGAGGGGGTGAGCAGCTTGTTGAGTAGTTATCGTCCATTTATCATTATCAAGGTGAACTGCTCAATATATTGTGGTGTTGATTCGAGGCCATATCGCCCAGCCCTAATACATCCCTACTTTAGAGGACCTCTGGTACTGGGACACTAGCACTCCATAAGTGCTCAACAGACTACCTTTGCTCAGCAAAAGTGTCACACAATAAGATTTGGTAGTGCGGCTATAGCCAATCAAGTGACTGATAACTATCCACCACCACTCACATCCACACCCCAACAGGTAGGGCTGAGTGATATGGCCTCAAACAATACAATATATATTGAACAGTTCACCTCGATAACGATAAATGGATGATGACTACTCCACAAGCTGTTCACCCCCTCCCACATTAACTTTGTCTACTTCAGCCGCTACAACTTTTGAACCGTCCTCCTTCTCCTCACCTGTCTTTCCCTCTTTGTTATGGACTTGATGGGGTGGAGTCATGTCTCTGACATAGGACAGCATCTTAAAGTGACATGTGACCACAGCCTACCTACACACATCCAAAACCAACTTTTATTTATTTTTTTTTTTGACACCAAATATACTAACATGGGCAAAATGATGTCAGTTATTGTAAATTTCGGTATCGCTAAATTTTCGGTTTATCGCCCAGCCCTACCAACAGGCTGATGCTGTGTTTCTAGACGACATGCCCAGAGTGCCACTCCAATGGGACACATAACCAAAAGAAAAACTGTGACGTGTTAAAGTTAGTTAATTTTCTTTTTTCTGTGATGCATTGCACTGTATCTGACAGGATATGATTAAAAGAGGCCGCAGGCTGGAAAACAATGGTACGGATTTATCCATCAAGATTGAAGTGTTTTTTACTCCTCAGGATTTGTCAAGAAGAGGCAGCAGAACAGGGAAGACTCAAATACACGACACAGAGTAGGTTCCACAATCCAGGAGCAAGGTTTATTGGCAGGCAGAGTTCAGTAAACAAAAAGGCAGTCAGAGAAGGCAGAAGTATCCAAAACATGAGACTAAAATCAAGGTAGGGGATCAGACAGGGATCAAAATTCAACTATGACTATGAAAGAATGCCTGAACATCAGCGATGAACTGGCAACAAGACTGTGACACAGGGAGGATTATTTACATAAGGTAATGGGGTGTGATAAGACACAATCAGGGACCAGGAAGGGGGCAGAGCAGACACGAACCAAAACAGAGACAACAGTGAGTGATCACAAAATAAAACAGGAAGCACAAGACATCAAAACATGGAGTGAAAAATAAGATTCTTATCAGACTCAGACAGAATTGAGTGGAAAATCAGCAAGCAGTCAACTAGTCCATCATCTATCTTTCAGGCCACTCTGTCGAGATGATTGACATTTGAGAGGACCTGGAGGGCAACGCCTCTGTGCACTCAGCCCACCTACATGTCCCCAGTGAGAGCAGAGTGTAATGCTCCATTTTTCATGCTTTTGGAACCTGAATTCTTATACAATCAGAGTTTTTTAAACATTCAGTTTTGGCTGGGAGGTCAGTAAGAAAACAATTTTGTTGTGACAACCTCCAGACACTATATTTTCCCTCAACCTGGACTTTAAACTGAGCTGCGGACATCCATGTTTTTTGACCTGGGTTGTTGCATTTAAAGTCCCACTCAGATTGTTTTTGTTTTTTTCCTATTAAAGTGTTGTCAGTGGTCAACACTTTTTACCAAAAATCATGTCACCTGTGTCATATTCAAGGGCGTTTCTTCTGCAGAGCTCCAGTAGCTCATTAGCAATTCACCTCTGAGTCGTGGGCGGAGACAGCACTGCTCTTCACACTCGTCTTCAGGTTAGCTTGCAGCCAAACATGACCTGTGTAGCAGAGGTAGCAAGTAACATAGGAGCTACTCAGCTCTTGGACACTAATGTCTTTAGGCAAGACAGGCTTGCATAGCGGGGCTCCGGGGGCGGAGCTTGGAGTGGTTACATTTGAAATCTCACTGTTTCCGAACCTGCCATTTTGGTCTGCCAGAGATTCACAGCGATTTGAACGAAGAAATACTCAGAAAAGCAGTTTCACGTTTAGTTTTCTCATGATATGTCCTGTAGCATCAGAAAAATGCCTTATGAACATGTAGACAACAAGAAAAACAGGATTTTCAATGGAGTGGGTCTTAAAGACGAGCGGCACAGTGGTGTAGTGGTTAGCACTGTCGCCTCACAGCAAGAAGGTCCTGGGTTCGAATCCGGGTCAGGGCGTCTCTGTGTGGAGTTTGCATGTTCTCCCTGTGTCTGCGTGGGTTTACTCCGGGTACTCTGGTTTCCTCCCACATCCCAAAAAACATGCCTAAGTGGGGTTAGGTTAATTGGCCACTTCCAAATTGCCCATAGGTGTGAATGTGAGTGTGGATGGTTGTTTGTCTCTATATGTTAGCCCTGCGATGAACTGGCGACTTGTCCAGGGTGTCCCCGGGAATGGGAATAAGCGTTAGAAAATGGATGGATCTTAAAGAAAGTTTCTGATAAGCACGCACAAAGACTGGGACATGACATGGAAAACTGGATTTTTACTGTATCAGCTGAGAAATACGCATTATCTATGATTATGAGGTTCACCCCGTGGAATTTAGATTGAGTATTAAAGTGAACGAGACACCACAGTGACCAACTTAAAGTCACCACTTGAAAATAATGAAAAACCCTCCACCTTTTCCCCTCTGTGTAAACACGGAGCACCCTTCCTCACACCCTCACAGCTCTTATTAAACCTTACACTGTTGTTTCTTTGTCCATAACACGAGTGCTGGTGTGAACCTCAGTCTTCATCTGTCACACCGAGCGCAGGGAGCACTGGTGCATAAGCCTCATCCCACGCTCCTCGCTCTGGGCCATGCATATTGTATGAGTGTGTAACCTCCATCCATGCATGCTTGTCAGCAGACAGGTTAAGTGTGCAGGGGGCAGTGGTGTCTAGAAACGTGTTACGTGGTGTTCAGTCAATTTATTCCCCAGTCAAAAGAAATCAGTGTCCTAGTTAGTTATTAAAGCTCTAAATACTGTATTATAAACGGCTGCCAGAGTCTTGAGGTGCATGCTCTTTAAATGTGTGTACAAAGTGTTAGGGCGATGATAGTAAAAAATTTACGGAGGTGTTAATAAAGGGTGAGTTAATACCTTCTAAAAGATTTCATAAAAATGGGATTCGATTGGTTTGATTTATCAAATATCTGGCAAAGCCCATCCTCTCTTTTAAAGTTATTAACCTGCATGACACTATTAATCATAGTATGGTAATGGTTTTATGGAGTGCTGTGAATTTGAGCAGAAAAAAAAAGGAAATTGGAAAAGTGAAGGAGATATTAAGGTTGACAAGCTCCCGTTGATGAGAGTGAATAGGAGGTGTTAATGTTGAGATACACTAATGCAGCATAAAATCAGCCAAATGTGAGGGATAAAAAAAAATCACCGGCCAAGTACAAGGCTAAAGGATGGACACTGGCGCTGTGTTTCACATGTAAAATATTCAGTGAAGTTTGTTTATCTGCAACCAGACAGTTTGACTTTCCGTTTTTGTCTTTTTTTCTCTTTTCGTCCCAGATTCTGATCGGGGAAGTGACCAGCTTCTTCGTCAAAGCAGAGGGAGCTCAGGAGAAGACCATAGTGACCGCCGACTGCTGTTATTTCAACCCTCTCCTCCGCAGGATCGTACGTTTTCTGGGTCAGTGAGAGTACTGAACATTAAAGGTTCTGCCTCTGCACTCAGGGATGGTGGCTCATTAAGACTTGGTTAGCTTAATTACAAAAAGATCCAGGAGGAGCCTGGGTCCTTAAGGTCTCCTGTGGACTACTTTCTCTAGCTCTTGTCTTTATGTCCTGAATGATGATGTTTTGTTTTCACGATTCATCCAAGTTATTAGATTTCTGGAGTCATGCATAGAAGAAAAGACTTTATCTGTCTGGCCTTTCACTCCCACACAATACTCACAAAATGTGACCATTCAACTCCACTCTAAATGCTTATTTTGACTCTTACTCCAGACATTTATTGCACTATTCTAAGTTTACAAACAAACCGCTCACTTCCTCCACCATTCTCACACAGGTGTCTACTCCTTCGGCCTCTTCACCACCACCATCTTTGCCAACGCAGGTCAAGTGGTGACAGGGAACCAGACGCCACATTTCCTTACAGCCTGCAAACCAAACTACACAGCTCTGGGCTGCCAGTCTCCGCTGCAGTACATCACAGAGCGACGTGCCTGCACAGGGAACCCATACCTGGTGGCGTCTGCTCGTAAATCCTTCCCCTCCAAAGATGCAGCGCTCAGCTTTTATTCAGCCATCTATACAGTGGTAAGGGGACTTTTTTACAAGGCAGCGGGTCAAAGGAATAAGAGGGTGATGTGTGTGTCTAACTGTGCTTGTTTATGGAAACTGTAAATCAAGAAGTGTGCAAGAC
Source organism: Xyrichtys novacula (assembly GCA_962446985.1). Taxonomy (NCBI): domain Eukaryota; kingdom Metazoa; phylum Chordata; class Actinopteri; order Labriformes; family Labridae; genus Xyrichtys; species Xyrichtys novacula. Next base: position 30,010,664 of record OY660866.1, on the reverse strand, counting down.
AAGTTTTTATTTTACTCAAATTTGAGAAAACAAAAATTAGAGTAAGTCCAGGTGGAACTGTAACATCAGTACCTGATACTTGAACAAATCCTCCTCACTAAAGTCAACTTGTGTGTTTGACATCTAAAAGTTCAACATTCGTAAAAACTTTTATTTTGATGTTACATTTCTGTCATTTAAAGAAGTATCAAACCAGTCCAAGCAGCTCTGCTTTCTATCGCTATGATTCAGCTGCTCAAAATCACAGCAGAGGGCGCCCTCTTGTGGCCGATTCAGGCTATTCACGCAACAACACTGTTTGATTTATCACAGCAGGCTCACAGACGACCTGTGGATCCAACACCTCTTTCAGCTCACTGTGAATAAAAAAACCCTGTCATTTTTGTTTCTTATGTATCTCAGATGTACGTGACCCTGGTGTTCCGCACCAAAGGGACCCGTCTGACCAAACCCACCCTGTGCCTGGTGCTGCTGTCTCTGGCTGTGCTGGTGGGAGTGATGAGGGTGACCGAACACAGAAACCACTGGAATGACGTCCTGGCAGGGTTTGTCACAGGAGGAGCCATCGCTGCCTTCCTGGTGAGAAGGAGGGTGTTACATGGGAGGTAAAAAAGAGGGAGGCAGAAGAGTCTGAAAACAGAAAGGAGAAGGTGTTAAAGGCTGTAGGAAGGTAAACTCTCATAAGGCAGGGAGCAGGAAACACAGCAGCACTGAAGTTGCCAAGAGGAGTTGAAAGAGTTTTATCATAGAATAGTTAGAAAATACCCCAAATAATACCCCAAAAGCTGAGCTCAGTCAGCAGTCTGTTTAAACAAAAGTGATGCTTTTTCCCTCAATATTGATTACCATCTAATTTGTCTCATTTAATTAAGATAACTCTCTAATAAAGTTGGTTAAATTGGATATTTTCTAATTATAGATTACACCTGAGGAAAACATCCAGGGAACTACAGAGTTATGGTTGTGTCATTAACTAATGTAAGCCCTGCCTTTCGCTTGCTAACTTGTTTCAGTTACCAAATTGTATTTTATCTCTGTCTTCTCTCGTCTGCTAATTTTTAATGTGTTTTCATGGAAGTTCTCCCTTTTCTTCAACCAAATATGTTGATGATTATTATGATATCGAATTCCCCCTCAGGGATGAATAAAGTTTTATCTTATTTTCTCATGCTGTAGCTGTCGCATTTAAAATAAACACAAATTACTTCTGCTTTAATGACAGGAAGAGCATTTGGTAAAGAAACACGTCCTTTTATGCCCTCAATATTAATGTCCTATCACAAGTTACATAATTTACCATAATTTACCAAGCAGGAAGATAGATGGGCAGTGAATGCCACTAAATCACCAAGATTTTCGAGTGGGTACCCTTCACTTGTGTCTGCAGGGGAGATGTTCAAGCATGAAGATGAATTGATACATCTAAATCTTTACCAGGACAATTTACAGAATCAGAATCAGAATGCCCTTTATTGTCATTATAAGAAAGGTACAACAAGATTGGAGAGCTTCTCCATTTTCAGTGCAATAGATACAAAAAAGAAAACAGAGACCTAATGAAAGTACAAAAATAGTTGTAAAGAAAATAATAATAATAATAATAATAGGTACAGATTATATACAAGATATATAGTTATCTTGTTGTTATCATCTTGTTATAATCTTGTTGTTTAGTTTGGTCATCTTGACTTTATTTCCCTGTAAAATCTCCCAGGGTCGATATCCAGTCTGCCTCAAATATCAGAGTGCTGTAAACTTTTATCTTTCATACATCCTTAATTGTTTTTATTTCTCTTATAACACACACCAATCCATCCATCTTCAAAAAATCGTAACCATCAATTTTCTTTTACCTTTTGTCTTTGTTCCTCTGCTCTATCAGGTTTCATGTGTGATCAACAATTTTCAGCCGACCCAGATTGCGATGCAGACTCCTCCCCCTCCGCAGCGCCCAGAGCCCTCTATCGGGTTTCCCCTTCTCACCCTGCCTCGTGTGGAGAGTCCACTCGAAAAGTTAAGTGGCGTCCAGGTAAGGGATGGGGGATTCAACCAGGAAGAAGCTTTTATAACACATCACATATATATATTTATATACAGTATGTGATTTAAAAGTTTCTCGAAGTTACACAAATACTGCGGCAGTGTTGTTTGGGCTGTCCACTGCTGCTTTGGCCAAAAACTAATCAGCTTCCAGAGTTGTGGGCATTCATGGTCTACAGAGGAATGATCATCAGCAATCAGTAATTGATTTTCTACGAAAGAGGATTAGGGCCACAAGAGGAGAAAGAAAGAAATGACAGGAGGGAGATTTTTTTGATTTCCATTTCGAGGTTAAAGTCGAAATTTTAAAAAGTTGAAATTTCAACTCTTTTTGTCATTTTGTAATCTTGAAATTTTGACCTTTATCTCGAAATTTCAATTTTTAATCTCAAAATCTCGACTTTATTGACATAATTTTGATATTTTTTTATCTCGAAATTTCAACTTTAATCTGGAAATTTCGACTTTAATCTCCTTCCTGTAGTTTTTTTTTTCTCTTCATGTGGCCCTATTTCTCTTTTTAAATGTTTTCACACAAATTCTACACAAAAGAATCCAGTGCTTTTACTTAGGGCACATCAGTACATTATTCACCTTTAGATAGCGTTAGCAATATTCTCTCCACATTTGCTTTAACTTTGTCTCTTTTAGTAATCTGGTATATATAGTTGGTCAGCTGATATAAGTATTTCTTTGTTGATGGCCTGGAAAGAAACATAACAATGCAGTCTTCTCAGCAAGCATAGATTTTTAGTCTTTTCAGAACTTAGTGATCATTATTCATGATTAAATCAAGGGATTATTAGGTGGATTTGTCATTGAATTTGTCATACAAATTCACATCTCCCTCTGAATGAGTTTGGATGAGCTGTTTAGTTGTTTTTTTACTGATAGTTATCAAATGGTAGCATGTCTAAAATCAGGACAGAAGCATTGCCATTGAGAGCACTTAGCATGTTTGTTTTAGCAATAAGCTTAAAGAACAACCAGAGCTGCAAACAGCGCTGTCATCGCTTAGTGTTGGGTCTTAATGTTTATCTTTTGTCTTAAACTGATTTATCAGTGTGTCTGAATGTATCCTACGTGCTTCCTTACATCTGTTATCTGTGTTATGTACTCTTCATCTCTCGTCTCAACATCATTTTTATTCCTGTCTCTCTCTGTTTCAGTCAAGTGAAGTTTATCTGCTCTGTTTCAAGTTTTAACGTCTAGAAATAATTAAAGTATCTTACATTACTAAACTCGTTCCAGCCCTCTTAAATGTATATGTATCTCTTTCCCAACTCTTAGGCTCCAGGGCTACCGTATTCTGAGATCACATGACCATCAGCCAATCCCGTCCCCCACCCCTCCCGACGTGCTCCTTCCCTCACGGCGTTGCCTCACCAGCGCAGTCTAGACCTGCCTATTGAAGTCCCCCCACCTTGCCCCGCTCACCCCGAAGGACAGAAACCTCTCAGACGAGTCAAATCCACCCAGGTCTGAAGGTCCATCCAATCACTAGAGGCAGAACAGGGGGACATGCACACAGAGAGCATGGCTGTAATCTGCTAAAGACCAATAGGAGATGGAAACACGGCTCTCCACCCAGTTCTGCCCTGTTCGCCCATCAAGATGGCCTCTTTTTTTCAGGTGAAAAATCAATGAAAGACTCACCAAAGCCAGAGCTGACGAAGAAATATTGTGCCCTACTCCTTTTGTCCTGTTGTCCAAAAAGACCTAACAGCGACTAAAAAGACTGTTGGCTGGTGACGACTTGATAAAACACTTGATCAATCGAGAAAAAAAAAAACACTCAGAAGAGATGAGATTTTTAACGAGCGAAGGAAATCCTAATCACTGGATGGTCATCCTGGAAAGACCATTTGTAACACTCAGGACAATAAAATGAAGGTTAAGGATTGAGATCAAAGACTTTCATGTCATCAAAATGAGTTATTACAGAGCAGAGTTCATTCTGAAAGAAGATAGCACTTGTTTGATGAAAAGCACAGAATAACTTTTTTAGAGTTTGGTAAAACTCTAATTTAATTTGGGGAATATGGGTTAGATCTGCCTGTTATACTGTGTGACATGGCAGAGGAGAAATTTATACACACATGTGCTGTGCTCATAACACCACATTTACTTTTGAGTATCAGTTAATTCATCCCTTACGTGAAGTGAACAACATTTCCATATACTTACTATTCCGATGTGTGTTTATAAATGTCTGTAGGTTTACGTCAATGCTGTGAAATATTCAAAGGGTTTCGTCTAAGAAATCCATCTAATTCCAATGTGAATTTTTTTAGTTTGCATAAAAGTCTTACATTCACAACTTCGGTACGATGAAACCAGTTCTTAATTTAATTAAATTAAGTCTAGATTTCTACATTTTGGCTTATTTGTCTTTCCAAAAGTGTGTCCTCATTCACATGGTGGGCATTTTTCTTTGATGGAGTGCAGTAGGTAGGAACCCCAAATGCTGACATGTTGTGGAACTGCTGTGTTCCAGGCGGCATAGTCGAAATGTTCGATACGATACGACACAATACCTTACGATACGATACGTTACAATACGTTATAATACGATACAATACAATGTGTATCATATTGAATATATTGAATTTCTTTTTATGTTATCTTTCAATATGATACAATTTGGTACAATATGATACAACTCGATACAATACAATACGATTTGGTACAATATGATACAACTAGATACGATACACTTAGGTACAATATGATAACACTTGATAGGGTACGATACAATTTGGTACGGTATGATAACACTAGATACGATACAATACGATTTTGTACAATATGATACAACTAGATACAATACGATACAATTTGGTACAATATGATACAATGTGATACAACACAATACAACTAGATATAATACTAGATACGATTCGATTTGGTACTGTATAATACAACTAGATACGACACAATAAAACTGGATACAAACAGGTAAGATATAATTGGTTACAATACAACTAGATATGACATGATACAATACAATGTAATACACAACGATTCAATACAATACAGTAGGATATGATATAATGTGATCCAATACCATATAGCATGGTGCACTTAGGTATGATATGTTAAAGTACATATCAATGCCATTCACTACTATGCTATTCTTTGACATGCTGTAGTAAAAAAATTTAGTACAATAATACAAAACAGAGTAAATGAGACACTTAACCATTACCAAGACATCAAACTTAAACTCCAAAAAACAACAACCATACATAGAAAAACATCTGTAGGATATTTATAAATCTTGCTAAATTTCCTAGCATCAGAATTAATATCCAGATTGGAGATGATGTAAAGCTGCTTTCTTCAAAATTATGTTACTGTTGTTTTGTTTTTAACGTCTAATATCACCAGAACTCCACCAAATGTTCTTGTTCAGTGACTTTGCTATTACTCACAAACCTAGGAGCAGCAAAATTATGATAATTTATCACGTACCCCAAATTTATATGACTCACAGCCTGAAAGACAGCAGCACAACAGTTCAACAGTATTCAAGGTTTCCAATCTGAGCGTGGCATCAGTGAAAAATTGCTGCTGACAGCATATGGTCACTTGCATCTGTTGTTAATGCTTCCCTTCATCTATATCAGTTGTCAGGTTTTTTTTTTAAATGTTCCTGCTACAGTCAGCTATCTCTGTGTCACACTGACTTTAGAAAACCAATGGCACAGATCAGTGTGTTACACAGCAGTAAGACCCTTGAGTTTTCTATAGTTTTGTACAGTATATAGGTTTCTTAACACGCTATATAAACTACATTATTGATACATTTAACTTGTGTGCACAAGTTGACTCTGTCTGAAGCTGTTTTGTAGGAACTCCATCGAAAGCAGGACTGGAAGAAAACAGCCCATGTATGTGGCTTATAACCTGCTTTGGTTCTGCACAGTTCAGGAAGACACTGAAGACAGGTGAAACAAGTTGTAGAGACAGCAATAGGATATATTAAGAAGACAACGCTACGGTTTTATTGAGCGCAAGTGTGTGTGTGTGTGTGTGTGTGAGTGTGTTAGAGTGCTTGCTGGGATTTGTGTGTATGTCTATAATGAGCACACTGTATGGCAGCATAACTGTTAATTTGGCAATCAGTTTTCTTAAGTTAAACTGTCAGACGTAGCTGCTATAATTACACACCCATACTTGTGTGTAACTGCAGGCCTTTAGGAGGAGCCCTGATGAAGCGTCCCTATCCATGCCTGTTATAGCAGAAGGTGCTCATTATAGCTTTGAGATTACCTTCAATAAAACTCTTCAGCCTAAAATTTTTGTAAACAACTGAAGAGGGATAAAACACCGTAACTGTCCAGATAATGTTATTTTCATGTCAAAAATGTGTCTGTTTTGTATTTATTTCCAAAAATAAATTGAAATTACTACATTTTATTGCGCTGCGTGATAAACATTTCTTCACTCGATTGATGCCTCTTCAGTGAGTCAGTGTTGTGCACAATTACCTCAAGTCAATAGCAACCTAAAACGGTGAGCACTGTATGCTGAAGTATAAAAGAGAGATTTCTGGCCTTTAATGAATCTTGAATATTACTCAGACGAGCTGTGTGCCTTTGCTAATAATCCTAAAAATTGCTTTGTTGAATAAAAGAGTCCAAGTAGGTGTTCCAGTAGTCCCAGTACTGGAGACAGTAGCACAATTATATTGAATTCCCCCATCTTTGATTTTAGTGCTTTGCTTTGCGTTCTCTGCGGTGACAAATCAGGAAGTCCCACTTGTGCTGACTGAGCCTTAAAACCAACTAACTGCAGCCGCGTCCAGTTTTGTTAAATTGCGCTGTGCATTTGTGTTGTGTGCTCTGCAAATCTTAATCCATAACAAGAAGAATGATTAGAGAAAAATGAGATCTTATGTTTCTTCAAATCTTTGAACTTTTTTCTGATTAGGACACAACCAGGAGACATTTATGGCAAAGTGCTGACCCCTGGTGGCGTATCCATCAGTTTGATGTAGTATGCTGTGGACTGTGTATTATTGGTCAGTATAATTTGTTCAGACTCGGCTGGTTACACAGGGAGCAAATTTGTAATAAAGTCTATGATTGAGAGCACCATTAAAAAATTATTAAGTACAAATCAGGACATGAGGGGCTAAATCAGAAACAGCAGGGAAGAGTAGCTCGGTTCAGAGGGCTGTAGTCATGTTCTTTGACCACGGGGTGGCAGTGTAACCATGGTGACCTGAAAACAGGGTAAAACCCTGAGAGGGTCTTTCAGATTTAAGCAGTTTTTAATGTTTATGGAATCAAACAGCACATTAGGAATGTAAAAATATGCTAAAACAGAAACAAGCTCTTTAAAATGTTTTTCACCAGAGACCTCCGCTGGCCCACATTAGGCATTAGTCAGCAAGCTAATAAATGAAATGTAATGGCACAATTACTTTGAAATGTAGACACTGTGGACTCTCTCTCTCTCTCTCTCTTTCTCTCTCTCTTTGTCTCTCCCTTTAAGCTGGTGAGATTGTGTTTATCAGTCTTGTTAAAGACAAGGCACACACACACACACATGCACACACACTTGCTCAAACAGAGAACTCTCTGCGCTTTCCCCACAACATTATCTTTTCCGGAAATTGCTTCTCAAGCACAGCCGGAGCCCCATTAGAAAAGAAGAGCTCTACGCTGTAACCTTTTTAAAAAGCCATTAGTGATGCACCTGCTTGTCTCTCTCTCTCTCTCTCTCTCTCTCTCTCTCTCTCTCTCTCTCTCTCTCTCTCTCTCTCTCTCTCTCTCTCTCTGTTCCTATTTGTGTGTCTCTCCCTGTTCCTATTTGTCCCTCTTGTTAACACTGGCGCACACACACGCACACACAGAGTTTCTCCATGCTGATTGCCAGCCTCCACGTTCTCAGTCCCACTAACTGACTGCTGAGCTGCACGAGCATCCTTCCACTTCAATTAGAGTATGAATCACTGACATTTGAAAGTTCTGCATCAGAGTGCAACACCATTCAATTTTTTTAAAATCTCCCCGTGTTACTCTAATGTCTGGCAAATTCTTTGACATGAGAAATTCTCTCTTAAATGGTACACACACAAAATGTCATGTCACCGCAGTGATCGGGTAGAGAGGCTGGACTGGAGACTTTTCGTTCTTCCAAATGTTTAAACAAATTTCAAAATGTCACATGGAGACATTTTTAATAATGTCGCTCACTCCAGCAGGTATTTGATATGTTTGTTTCGGTTTATTGATGTTTGAGACTTTCATACAGGAGTGGTTTGTTTTTGCTTGTCTCTGATCACATTGTCTGCCCTCTTACACTTCAAGATTGAAGTGACATGACACATTGTTATACGAATGGTGTAAACATACTCCAGCAAAAGTTAAGATTTGTTGGAGAACCACATATGAGGTAAACTTTGGCACCAAGGCGTCACTCACCGGTTTATAAATCACCTTTTGAAATCTGGAGTTCAACATTTTCTGATACCATCCTCACTGACTAGCCACATTACTTGACCATCAAAAAGTGCCCTCAAGCATACCCTGTTTGTGTCAACATTAGATCAAATTTGACTGTCATTAAATAGGCCAACATCATGCTGTTTTAAAGGACAATGACATTGATCATTTAAAACCATAAACTAGTCAGAAAAAAATGTTAGTTTATTACTAAATCAGCAGAAAGTTTGGGCACACTCCATTTGTTTTCATGTAATCAAAACTTGTATAACAACCTGTGAAGTTGCCCTCTGCTGGCGGTTATAAAGAATGCCTACTTACCGCACTTCACTTTTAAAACCATGTCTAAGCCACTTTCTATTTAAGGTGTAATGAGTGAAATTACAGAGGAGAAACTTCAGCACTTAAAAAGATAAAGATAAATAAATATGATTGATCAGCTGTATTGATTTTGATATTTTAATTTTAACTGCTGGTTTTGATTCTCAGAGTTCACTTACTGTAAACCAATTTCTTGTCCTCTGATATCTGGCTGAGGTAGAGAGGCTCAAATGATACTGGTGTAGTGTAAGTGTGAAATCTTTGGGTTGGAGATAAATTCAGGAAATTCATACAAATCTCCATCATTTTATCAATTCAAGACTTTAAAAAAACTGCTGAAAAGACCAAAAGTGAATATCTGGGTGGCAGTGGGTCATGTGTCAAGTTAAGAGACTTTTTATGCTATTACGTACTGTGGTCGAACAATATGTAGCTCAAATTAGTCTCTAGTGATTTCTTAACTTAGTTTATTTTTAGCAGGAATGCTTAAATTTTATCATAAATTGTACTGAAGGTGTAAATTATTCCTGGTTTATGTCAGCTATGGAATTTCAAGATGTGCACATTTACTGTAGTTTGATTAAAGTTATCAAGCGTTTTAGTTGGAAAAGGTCCGCCCTATTAAACCCTTCAAAAGATACCTGAAGCCTTCATCTACTTCTAGCTATCAGTAGGCTAATATCAGCTAGCTGCGGTTGTTAGCTAGCTGCGGTTGTTAGCTGTAGCTAATTTTGGCTTACAGGCTCTGAAACAGATTGTTATAAACTAAAATATGGCCTAATATTTTAGCTTTCTATAGTCTTCTAAATCACTGAGTGCTCCACATTTCACTGATAACTTGATAAAAGGGTTAGAAACTTGCTAACAGCTAACAGATGCTAACATGGCTAAAGAGAGGGCAGAGTGGGCACTAGCAGCTATCCTTAGATGTTGTTGGTAACAGTCTCTCTAACTGATTGTTACAAACTAAAATATGACTAATTATTTCCCAAGATTTTAGCTTTCTGTAGTCTTCTACATCAGAGTGCTCCACATTTTACTGATAACTTAATAACAAGCTAGGAAACTTTATAACAGCTGCTAATGTAACAACAGCTAACAGATGCTAACATGGCTAAACAGAGGGCAGGGTGGGCACTAGCAGCTATCCTTAGATGTTTTCATTAAAGACATAACCTTCAGGTTGTTTCATGTTGACAAAACTGTGTGAAAAGTAACATCTACAAGCGTGTCTGACTATATATCACTAGAAAGGCAGCCAAAATAAAGCATTTCACAGGCACCAGTGAAAGATAAGTGAGGAGTTTTTGAGCAGCAAACATAATAATAAACAAAACATTTCACCTTTCCCTCCAGGTTGTTCTTAGACATCTCATGTATTTATAAAAAGGGTTTAATATGATTGAAGGTGTGTATGGGAGTATATGCTTGAGTGTGTGTAGCTGTGATTTCCTGCAGTTAGCTGAACTTTACTCCCTGACTCAGTGTCTGTCTGTTCCCCGTAATGCTCCTGACTTGAGGTCACACACTGTCTGGGGCTGAACCACTATGTGTGTGTGTGTTTGTGTGTGTGAGTGAGAGAGAGAGAGAGAGAAAGAGAGAGAGAAGAAAAAGAAATGCAGAGGAAAAGGGTAAGTGTTAGTGAGTATGTGTACTGAGAGATAAAAAGTATGTGGATGAGTGTGGTTTATCGCATCCAAAAACAAACCAGCAGTCCCTGGGTAATAAAAATGTACTATCTGTCATAGTAAATTACAAATATTGGTCTTTGCCTTGCTGCAGTCTCCTGATTATGCTCAATGGTCTGCCTCTGACAATTATGAAGCCATTAACACTGTGTGAGTGTGTCTCTATGTGTGTACGTGGTAGAAAAACACTCCACGGCTGCTTATTTGAGGAAATATGCTGTCGGGTTTTATGGCCTTGAAGGCTCCAGTGCTTTGTGAGCTCTCAAACATCAAATTTACATGTTCACTGTCTGTCTGTTTCTCTGTATGTGACGTCTCTATACTAACACAAGGAGAGGAAGAAGGGGAAAAATGGAGGAGAATTTAGGATAAAGACAATTTTGTTCTGGTGCAAAGCTTGTGTGGATCATTACCGAGTATTCAACACACACACGCACACACTACACATTTTAGGTTTCAATGGGCAGATCTTTTTCAGGCCACCAGATGAGGAGAGGATTATGGAGGGCCTTACTACCAATCCCATCCAGCATGTCTGCTAAGGAAGACCATCAACCTGATACAGAGGTCCCAGGAGACAGGATTAGGAGCAGGAACACACACATACACGCTCCCACTCACCACAGGCCATGTATAAACCTGTACTAAGACTCTGCAGGGAACACCATTCAGTCCCGTTTCAGTCTGTTATGATTTCAGCGCTAATGACTGACTGAGCGGTGGCTTTGTGAGACACCATGTTCCTCCATTTCTGCATCCAATACACCTCAGAGTTCAATTTTAGTGAATACAAATAAAAAAAAACACAGCAAATAAAACAAATGCACAACAATATGATTAACCTCACAGTAATGAGCAGGAAGAACTCATCGTATTAACTAAAATGTGGGTCAATATACATCATAAAAGATCCATGTGAAAAGGTTATTAAAATAAAATGTAAAAGACTTTTTAACAGACACCACAGCCATGTTTACAACGAATAGGATCAATATCACATGTTATAAAGAATGTATCGCAGTGCACCAGTCATGCAATAAATACTGAAAGTGGAGTCAGGCAGTGCATGGTTTCCACAATGTACCGTGAAAAGGGTAGAATTACATCACACCCTTTTCTATGAGTCTATTTTATTGCGCTCTTATTCCTGAAATCATAGGTTTTGTATAAAATGGATGGGACAACAGATGCCCAAAGTGAGGCCAAAATCCTAAGAGCTTCCTCTGGTGATGGACTGAAGTAGAACCAGCCTTCATGATGGGGGATGCCGATCATGTGGCTCCATCGCGCATTTATGTCTGCCCATGACCTCTTGGCAATATGTTAGCGTTTATAGACGGGTTTCTGTGCAACGTCATCGCAGGTATGCGCGCGCAGCCAGGGGGCAGAAAGAGAGACATTTTTTATTTGTTTACTAGCGAAGTCAACGGAGAAAAAAAACGACAAGGAGCTGTTGTGCTGTAAACTACACGAATCAGCAACACAAACAATTGGCAAACATTACGACCCTGCTCCTGATATTAGAAACATCTAAAACAACATCACAACCTGGAAATTCATGAAAATTTCAGCAAGTGTTTTTCTGATTTTGATGCGATGAAAGACAAAGCGATTTTTCAATGAAATGACATTTTATTGTAATTGTGTCGGGGAGAACTTGCAAACAATACGGCATCTTCACTGATATCAGTTCACTCTTACACAGGCTTTTGCTCCATGGTATTATTGTAGTATTATGGTTGTATTGTTTTTACACAAGAAACCTGTCTATAAGGAGGTTATTTTGGCTTCGCTTTTTTCTGTGGAAGGGATAGATGGAGGCTGGATGTCCACACAAATGCAATCAACTATTTTTGTAGACAAAAAACTCTGGGCCTACATAAACTGTAGTGTTAAACGTGTTCTCCGACACGTAAACAATCCGCTGGTCAGCCATGTTGGATATACCGGTGAATCTGACATCGCAACAACACGCAATCTGATTGGTCAGAAGTGGACACACAGTATGCGAAACTTTAGAAAAATCGACCATGATCCGAAAGAATAAATGCAGCAATATCTCAGAACTGGAAAATGTCGCTGATGTGAACGCTTGTATTGACAGGATATGGGTTCGAAAAAAAAATATTGATATCCGAAATAATCACACGAAAAAAAACACTCCTGGTGTGTAAGGACCTTTAGACTTCCATGATGTTTAACTCATTTTTATTACATCAAGTCACCTTAAAAATACAGCAGGGTTTGGTCAGTCATGACAAAGATGTTGCAGAAGATTGCATTATCTTTTAAGGGTCTGTCCGCCCCTATTAAGAAGCGACCACACTCCATTTCTGTGAGACCCGCTGAGGACCCTAAACCCCAGCTTGGGAACCCGTGCACTATAGGGCATGCTCTCCGGCGTCAGGGCTGAATGGAGGCATGGGCTACAGAGAAAGAAAGAGAGGAGGAGGAAATGAAGTGAGAGGTTGTAGCGGAGTTGCATGGGATGCTGCTGCTGCTGCTGGTGATACTGGTGCCGCAGCAGAGGCTCCATCCATCTATCCATCCATCCATCCGTCGCTCCATCCCTCCCTCGAAGAGAAAGCAGAAAACAAGGAGTGGTTATACGATTCCCCACAAGCAGAAGGAGAAGCGCACAGAAGAGAAAGGAATAGCAGAGAGAGGAGGAGGGGGGCGTTTCCCTGCACGGTTTAGCCTATTCTCACTCCTCAGCATGGATACAATGTGATGCATATGGAGTTGCTTCTTCAGGGAAAGCGGTAAGTTAAGCATTTTTCGCTGTTATTTGAGCATGAAAAGCGTTTTGGATCCAGTTGACAATGCGGCGTTGGTCAAGGTCCCATCACTTTAGGCTGTCCTAAAATAACGGGAAAATTTTGATCATCCCTGAAGTGAGAAAAAAACCCAATTAGAATTAAAACCTAAGGCTGAAATTGCCGTTTGTACATGCACGGCGTGGGATTTACGCACGATCAATTAGCCGTTGGCACGCGTAATGATTTGATAACTAACTAAAACAGGTTGGTCCCAGCAGCGTCACCCCCAAGTTCCCATCAAACGACTTGATGAGGGCTGCACCTGAACGCAGCTTAATATTTAACCACCTCCAGCAGCAGCAGCATGTGTCAACGTGGCTTCCTCTTCCCTTCCCTTCCTTTGTAGCCTGTAGGAGCAGAGACAAAGATGGTTCAACTCTCCCTCTAAAGGGTTAAAGATTCAATCCACGCTTGCCACTCTGAACTGGGTTCTCCTTGTCAGTGGGAGCGGATGTATTTACAAACAAAGAAAGCTTGATATCCACGCGTGTCACGTAGAAGACAGGTGCTGGTTTAAGTGCTTTTTTTTTTTTTTTTTTTTTACAGTGGTTGTGTGTGGTTGTCTGCTTATCTGGGCCAGTAGGCCAAATAAAGCCTTAATGGTGCATTTTAGGCCCAGCAGGAAGATTAAGGAAACCAAAGTGTTTCTGTTAAGTTTGCCACTAAAAGTTTCTTGTTCTGTACTCTTGGCTGTATTTGTTGCAAAAGCCAGCACTGTATCGTTTACTTTTCTGTCTGGGTATTGACTGTTTGACTCCACTGTGCAGCCAAAATGACTGCAAAGATTTGCTGTTGCAGGCATAAGCATAAACATCTTTCATAACAGCGCCTTTAGTTCCAAGCAATTAAGCAGTGATGTGCAAGCAGCAGAGCCCAGCGTCCTGCTCAGTCTGTCTCCATCTCAAGCTCCAACGCAGCTCTTGTTGTTGCCTCTAGCACTGCCACTTGTGATTCTGCAACACCAGGTACATTAAAGGATTGATAAGTCGAGCATAAATATGACACAGACCGAGCGCCTTTTATTAGCAGTCCCAGCTGGAGCCAACTCACTTTCAATCAAGTCAATTCAGGAAATGGATTTTTTTTTTTTTATAAAAGCATGCCAGATGTCTACCACTATGAAATAAAGTTCTTTTCTGCCCGTGCAGCTTCAATTGGGGCCAGAGGTGTAGTTTTGAAACGTGTAGACGGGGTCAGATCAGGTCTAAAGAATAAAACAGAAAGCCTTTGTTTCTCTGCAAAATTCATCATTCATCTCTCTACGTGCATTTATAAACACTAAAGATATCAAGCTTAAAATATACTAAAGTAATTGAATATATCCATTTCAAAAAAGTAGACCAAACAAGTGCATTTAGCGCAGCCTTAAGTGTTATACAACCTTTTAGAAAAAACTACAGTGGAAAATAAACAAAAGGCCCTAGTCCATTTATTCAAAACTGCTTCTGCAGGCACACCCATCTATTCCAGACTGACTCCCACACACACACATGCACACACAGATACACACACTCTCTCTCAGAAACAGCTAAAAACTACACTGAAGCATGCCTCTAAATTAGACAGAGACACTGGGGTGACACGGAGCAGACACACACTGGTCCTGTGTACTGAGGAGGGCAGCAGCAGCAGCCGGAGCAGGGTGTATTTTTACACCAGATCCCTGACACCTCTGTACATCTCTTCACAGCTCTCGGTGAGAACAGAAGACACGTCCACTTGAGTTGTCATCATCTGCGGCCCCAGACGTGGACAGTTGGGATGGAGGGAAATGCAAGAGAGAAAGAGAGAGAGAGAGAGGGGAAACTAGATAATGAGGGAGACAAGTGTCAGCATCTTCTCCAGCTTTGTTTTTGGCACTTCCTTTAGCAGTGACAGCGGGTTAGCATGTACACGAACACAGGTGTGAGTGAGATGAGAGGGGTTGTCGGTGGCAGATGGGAACTTTCCCTGGAAGTGTCAGGTCTCATGGTGCGCAGGTTTGATGAGGAGTGAAAGGATTCAGGGGATGGGTGTAGGGTTAATGCACATGTCTGAGCAGATAAACAAGCTGATTTGAGGTTGAGAGAGCGGGGACTTGAGGGTGTAAAATGGATAAACAAGAAGAAGAAGAAGGAGGAGAAGAAGAAGGCGGGGTTATGATATGATTAGAGTGGAGGAGTTAAGAGAGGAGAACATGAGAAAGAGAGTTGTGTAGGGGAAGTAGCTGGAGTTTTCCAGGGGGAGCTGTCTGTGGTGCTGATGCAAAAAAAAAAAAAAAAAAACACCCCCCTTTTTCCCTATGACTCTCCCCCTCTCTCTCGTTTTCTCTCCTCCACAGCTGTTGATTGACAACTACTGTGTCTCTAATTGGCAAGTGTAGATGGTGGGAGAGTCAGGCTTATTCTCCATGGGACAGAGCGAGGAAAAGAAGAAGAGTGTGTCTGTGTGTGTGTGTGCTACTAGAGAGTCTTCCCACAATAAGTGAGAGGAGGAGACAAAGATAGGTAGACAGAAAAGGAAGGGAAAAATGTAATGGAGGAAGGCATGAAGGTGAGAGCTGAACATCTGTTTGATAATCAGAGTCTCCCCTCAGTGCAGTCTAACACACACTGACACCTATTTGATAATTGGTGAGCCTGCCCTCTCCCTCAGCGCCGGGCTAAACGGTTGCTTGATACCGGGGAGAGCAAAGGGACTAGCTGTTGGCAGTGCAATCTGTTTACTCAGTGCAGCTCAGGTAAAGATGCATAGCCGGCTGCCTGCGTGTCTGTGTTTGTGTGTGTGTCTGTGCATGTGTACGCTAGCTATTGCATAAAGCCTACAATCTGGTTATTAGTCTCACATCGTGAACAAGACGTGACTTTAAGCATGCGTGAAATGTTGTAGTAGTACCTTTTGCTGCTGCTGCTGCAGTGTTACTCAAGGATAAATATGTGTTTTGTCTTTCTTATCCCAGATGCTGTCCTGAAAGATTTGCCTCCGCACAGACCTCCTCCTTCCTTCTCTTCACATTGCGATCACATTCAGAGAGCTGAAGGATGCGCACAGAGAAGGAGTGGAGTAAAGAAAGAAAAAAAGGAGGGAGAAAGTAATGGAAGTGGGGGGTGGAGGCCTCTTTGCTCCGGTCTCGACAACGGGTATTCTTGGGTTGATAATACAGATGTGGATGTTATTGCTTGAGAATACGCGTAGTCGAGAGGAAGCTTTGTCATCTACAAGGGTCCAAAAAGCAGAGATCTTTTTGGAGGAATACAATGGCAGACACACACGAAACATGGGATGGTTTTTAATTAGGCACCTATGAGCGACTTTTTGTGGGAAAGGGTTTATTTTGTTCTATCAGGAAGGTTTTTCAAATAGAACGCAATCAGAGGCCGGTCAAATCAAATCCAGCCACTGAAAAGGTTTTATCATCATAGCTTTATCAACCATGTCACTCTTCACACCTGTGGAGGAAATGAGTTTGTTTCGCCGTCCGAATTCAGTCCGTCCTGTGAAAGCGCTGGCAGCAAGTGGGGGGAAGACTAGCACCGTGCCACTAAGCTAAACCCCCCAGGCATTAGTTCAGGGAGCTTAACACAAAAGTCTTCAGACTCAGACCTTAATTCCCAAACCTTCTTGATTACATATCCTTGTCAGTCAGTCGAGCACACAAGTGAGCCTATAATCTTATCAGTTGATGAAGGTCTTTCGCAGCCCTTCACACTCTGCACCAAACATGTCTCTCAGACGAGACTGGTTTTAAAGTTTGCAAAATTGGTGCCAAAAACAGCTTTTTTTTTTAGATATCGGGGACAGGAACCCTTGCTGTGCCACAGGATAGTATAGCTGTGCATAGCCATCATCCTGCTCCCGCTCCTGCCTCTACTCTTCTATTTTTTTTTGTCTTCCTGGCTCATGCTAAAAATGTGCGAAGAGTTTGATGCCTGTAGCAGCAACAGGAGACAGTAACACATGAGGACATGTCAAGGCTTGCACCCGTTGCTGACGTTTCAGCTTTCGGCTCAACTGACTGGCTGTCATGATGGAGAGGAGACTCACACACACACACACACAGATGCACACACGGGCAGACATGTATA
Source organism: Xyrichtys novacula (assembly GCA_962446985.1). Classification (NCBI taxonomy): domain Eukaryota; kingdom Metazoa; phylum Chordata; class Actinopteri; order Labriformes; family Labridae; genus Xyrichtys; species Xyrichtys novacula. The sequence continues at coordinate 29,993,277 of OY660866.1, read as the reverse complement.
TAAACTGCAGCAGGGTTCACATGATCAACATGCCTGTAGGGAAATAAGGGATTGATAGGTCTAAAGAAAACCAGCGTTCGATTCCTTACATATATTTGAATGCACAAACATCGCCACATTGCAGCAAGGTTCACCGAGTCCATGTGCCAGTGGGGAAATAAGGGATTGATTGATTTTATGGGTAACTATTTTTAGTCAGAATGATGGATGTTTATGTCTTTTATTGATCAAGTCGAGGTGCAGGTCTGAAGAATTCTTAAAGTCAGGGCATGCTGATTTATCAGGGAGCTGTGAAGTTGGAATAAAACATCCAGAAATACATTTTTGGTACATTAGCATTATTGCTAAGTACTATAAATTAAAAACTCTGCGCTTCATTGCAAATTCAGCAGTATATTAGCATCTGTTTGTGAATGCGCCTGTGATAAATTACTCTCTTATCGTTTACTACTCCATGATTTCTTACTCCTGTGTAAGCAAATCTCTTATTTATTAGCACAGAAAGTAATCATAATTTATACACATTTCACACTGACGTTGTGTAAACTTGTTGATTTGGCAAAGCTGTTTCTGTGGTTTTTGTGCGTATTTGTGCATGCGTGTGTGTGTGTATGTGTGTGTTCTAAGCAACAAAATGACTATTGTGAGCACAGCTCCAGGTGCCTAGCAACCGAATTGCTCTGTTTCCTTGGCAACAGTTGCCTTGCACTCACTGTGTGGGTGATTGGCAGCCTTGACAACGGAGACGGAGTGACACTTGACCTCACGTGCTGAATGGGAGAGGAGAAAGGAGTGAGAGATAGAAGAGAGAGGGGGAGGCAGTGGGAGGGGACGAGCGCAGACAGATGAGAGACTAAGTGATAATCATTCTCCATTGTAATCATCCTCCAGCATGTTTCATAAGGCAGTGGCAATACCTCTCCAGCTGGGGTCCATCATCAAACACACTGCACAGTTAGGCACGCGCATGCACGACACACTCCTTCTTGGGTGGAGAGCCCAGGCAGGCACTCCATATCTCATCTACTATCACTCAGCTCTGCCTGGTGCACAGCCTCACTACGCTGTGTCTGCTTTCATTTGTGATCTGCTGCATCCTGCGCTCAGCGGGCATGAATGGATCCTGGACTCCTGAAAATGTGTCACGGTCACAGATGCCACAGGAGGGTAGATCAGAAGGCACGCACAGAGACATTGTTCTTTGAAAACCAGCACTTCCACTGCTGTTTGGCACCTTTGAATAAAAGTGGTGTAATTATTAAAATGTGTTTTTGGTGGTTTTCCATCCATTCACTGGCTTAGGGGATCCCATTGTGTCAGGTTTAACAAAAAACATGTTTTTCATGGCTGGCTTCACCTGCAGAAATGACAAAAAAAAGGAACAGTAGAAATGTTCAAACTGTAATAAAAAAAAAAAAATGTATTTTGAGTCTTTGATTTTTCAAGTTACGTTTTAGTTTAAAAAAAACAGAAATGTGAATTTTTTTAAGGCTCTTTGATACAAATTACAATACAAATTTTCCTTTACCTTTATCTTAAGTGCAACTATGATGTTTACTGTTGTTCAACCAGAATCCCTTTATGCTTGAATCATCTCTTTAACCCTCCTCCTGTGTTAGGGTCTGTACCGACCCGTTTTTGTTTTTAAATGCTTAAAAGAACCACGTAAATTAGATTTTTAAATTGACTAAATTCTAAAATGCTCTTATTAAGATTATGGCCCTTGTCGTGTTGAGGTCGCTGTTGACCCGGTTAGATCAATATCTAATAATTAGAGCAAAAACTGAAATCATAAGTGCACTGTCAGGCACCACACTGACAGTCAGATCCTCTTCCAATCATGTAAGATTTAGGAAATTCTCATTTTGCCTGTTTTTCCCTTCACGAGAAACTACGTTGGGCATGTCCAGACATGTGAGATCAATTCAGTATAGATGTCTGTATGAGGGGTGAACCGACAAAGAAAGGCCCAGAGGACCACACCAAAAAATATTGTAAGCAATATTCTCATGGATAATGAAGCCTAACAAGTTAACCTAGAGACGAGAACTAAATTGGGTGATAGAGAATTGTTTTTAGTGTAATTTACAGCTGATTTAAGATATGGGTCAAAACCGACCCTTGACATGGTGGTTGTGTAGTAAAAGCTAACAGGCGAGGAAGGATAATCAATAAATTAATAACTCCTTCCAGAAATAATGCCAATTCGCAACAAATGTAATTGCAAGATGCTTTGCAAAAAAACTGGTCTTAGTCATACTCTTCACAATATTTACAAAGACCTTAACATCAAGATAAAATGAGATCAAATCCCATCTTGTAATATCAGACCCACTCTGATCACATCTCTACCTACCATGAGTATCAAAGCATCCTTTTAAGGGCAGAAACCTTCAGCAGAACCAGATTCATGTGAGACAGTCACCTGCTGAGAGTGCTGTGAGTTTAGAGGGGGATGCAAAGAGAGAGAGAGATGGGTAGAGGTTTACATTAACAACAGTAGTGCATGCAGATAAATCATTACTGTGCCTGAGATAATGAGCACAGTAGTATGCTCGCTTGGTTGATGGCAAGTTTAAGTCATCAGGTCAATAGTAATAGCATAGCAGTAATTACATTTGAAACTATGATGTTGAGGTAAATAATGGGGGTTGGAGGATGATTGAAGGAGGAGTCAAAAAGTTACATTAACACGAGTTTTGTAACGGAGATAAAAAAGATTCAGAGTCTGATGCTTACAACTCCACACTCGCTTTCTTATGTAACCAAAACAGTAAATAACATCACATCAAAAATTACAAACAACTAACACTCTCAGTCATCAAGTTGTAATGGTCATTTATTTTTAAGATCACACATTTCAAACTCAGAGTTCAAAAAATACAGCTTGTTTTTTAATTATTTGACACCAGTGACTATTGCATAGGCAGAATTGTTTCTATTATGATTCTTACTTAAAATATAGAATCACTCTTGATCACATATTAAATAAGCGGCTTTAATCACAAACATGGTTTGTATATACTGAGACTGTTGACCTAGAGAAAATTAAGCTAAAACAAAATAAAAAATAAAAAAAAGGATTCAAGAACAATTCAAAACTTTTCAATTGAGATAGTTCACAGAAATCTCCAACCTTTTGAGTGGAAACCAACGTTTATGACAGATTTTTCTTTGGAGAAAGCTTTGGGTAATAACTGCTCATATTACACAAACTGTAATATCCTACCTAAACTGTGAGGTTCACTTGGTTACACTTTTTTTAAGTCTTACCATCTAAACAGCCTAAAAATGTTCAGCTCTTTCAAAGTCAGTCAGTTTTTTCCTGTTCTGTCAAGATCCACAACATAAGGTCTCTCACATTTCTCTAACCCCAAAAACAATTTACTTTGTCTCCTTCCCACTTCAGGGTGCCAAGATGGGATTCCACACCATACAGAGTCCTTTTTTCACTAAAATGATATTCGAGCTGGTGACAAAACCTCTCTGCTACGACAAAATAAAAAGCAGGAAACTCATTTTCACAGACTACATTTTTGAGCCTTGTGTACAATGCATGTAAAGCATCATTGGGACACATTCAAACAGAAGGAATGAGGAAAAGAAATACTGACAGCAACTCCCAATCAGTAAGAAAAATAAGTCATCATAATTGATCACAAATTCTACAACAAACCATGAAATACAGACTCTAAACTCGGGTCATAATCTGTGTAGACAAGGAAGACATCAGGGCAGAGCTCTTCAGAGTTGCTTTGTACGAAAGAAGAACTTATCAGTCACACTGCTGTCCACACAGCTTTACAACTCAAGTGATCATATGAGGAAAACCAAAGTCTAGTCACTGTCCCCTGAACAGTATGATCCTGATGATCCTGTGTTTATTGGCCACATCCTCTTCTTCATCCTACAGAGAGACATTCAGCTCAACAAGGGCTACTGATTGGCTGCTTCACAGGCATCTATCCAGTCACTATAAACATCAACCGGCTCTGACAGGTCTGAGGAGTGAGGGGTTAAGGAGAAAAGGAACTCTGTTGATTAAAAGTAAGAAGTTATGTAAATGTATGATAGTAGTAGATTAATAAAAACAAAATGCTAAAACTTGGTCAGTTGTTTAAAACGGATTGGATGAGCTGAAAACAATCCGATTTTAATTTCTTTTATTTCTTGTATCAGAGGGAAGATTGTGGAGGCACAGCTCAATTAAGAAAGCATGTCCTGTTCCACCTTTTTTCACTATTGTGTAAATAACAATATATTTCCCCAGAGAAAACAGAACGAGGCACTCTTTGAGACATAAAGCCTTTAACTTCGTTTGTTTGTTTTTAAGAAGCTGAATAAATGGATCCTTTATGTGAAAAAAGTGAAACAGGTAGCTCTGTGACTTGTATTGTTCCCATTTTCAGATTTTTGTGTACAGCACCTTGACTTTATTTTGTGTAAACTTGAGCGCATATCAGTCTATCTTATTTCTCTATTCCTCTTTTGAGTCAAAGAGCTGTTGATGTTGTTATTTATTCAAACAACAATATCGCCTATTAATTTTGTCAATTTGACAAGCGTCATGGAAGAAGAAGTTGACTAATTGTCCTAAACAATCTTAACTCATAGTTCAGTCTCTAAAACTGACTCATCTAAACACCATTTGAGACAGCTTCAAACACATCCAAGTCAAATATTAATACACTGGAGCTTCTTCCTTTGAAATGGGAGTTTTTTGTTATGATTTTGCGTCACACGACTTTAGTTTGGCAACTCTGACGCACTGTTTAACAGGTGATTGGAGGACGTGCCTCCTCTTCATGTTTGACTGATAGAAGACTGTCTTTTAATGGCAAACGCCCTAGATCACTTTAGGATTCACAAAGCTGAGAACTACAACAGCAAGGGACTCTTGATAAGGACCTTATTAACTCTGAAAAGAACTATGAAACTAGAACCATGAAAAGAACCAACCATATTCAGTCATATGATACAAACTGAAAGTATTTATACATTAAACCAGTTCCATACGCGTGTTTTTCTCTTTGTTTTTGTCCTGTCAATAGTGAGTTTTTTCAAAGAAACTCTGATTATGTAATAATGAGTCAGGCTGACTATCAATAGAAATCTAGTCTGTTGCTCGCTCAGATACAACTTTGCAGAATAAGTTGGAACTACTGCTAACTACTTATCTGAGTTAAAAAAAAAAAAAGTAAAGTCTAGATAGGATCATAACTCCGTGTCTATGCAGAAGTCGGTGATAGAGGTTTGTTCATAAACTTTCAATAAGTAAAACATCATCTGCTCTTTGCCAGAGAAGTCTTTTGTAAGCAATTTTAGTCTTTTTAGCATCTGAAACAACATGAGCTGCCTCAAATACACAGTTTGTGTCAACAAAGAGCCAGGTTTAAACAGATAGGTACAAGCCCTTTTGAAAGGAAAACACAATTTTATAGTTTAAACGGCATCTGGGTGTAGTCTGAGCTACCTCCATGACAACTGAGTAAATTCAGCTCAGTTTCCTTCAAGAACTAAGATAATTCTAGGGTTATAGTGAAGTTTTACATGAAAAGTGACAGGAATACTTGTGTACAGAATGGTTAAAAGCTCTCGGACTATAAGTTCAATCTCTTGCTGCTCTCTGATCACCACATGGCCGCAGATAGGTGTTTCACACTCTACATCAGTGGCTGTTTGACAATGAAGATGCTGCTTTCATTTAGTTACATCAATGCACAGACAAGACCTCCTGATCCTGGCATCAGAAAACTATTTCAGGGTGCTGAAGCTTTTCTATCCGACAAGCATTCCTGGTGGACTCCTGAAGTCTGTTATTATATTACGAAGTACAGCAGGGTGACACAGCTCAAGGTTTCAACATTCTGATACTCTACTTCTTTATGCAGGACTGTGCTGTGATTGAGCTGGAATTTGTTTTTGTTTTGGGGACTGGGTGTTAATGAAAAAAATAAATAAGTATGCACTGTTTGATAAAAATGTGATGCTTAATGTTCAATAAAAATATTTTCAAAAAAGAAAAAAAAAGATGTTTGGTGGCTAGTGCTGTGGCTAGGACCCTATATGTACTGTTGATATAGTTAGGTGTTGTTCTGAGCATTATTTGTGGCTATAAATTGGCCTAAATTAATAAATAAATTAATTAATAATACATTAATTTAACGCCGGAATATACCTTTAAGCAGACACACTGTTTAGAATAATTTGTTGCTTTGAAAAAAATGTATAGTTGTACTGTATCTGTAAAATAAGGTGGCTAACAGATGATTATGATTCGTTGTTTGGCTATAGTAGAACAATAAAGCAGTGATATTTGCATATATGAGTAAGGATACAGGTGATGGGGGTCTGGAACTCCTCCAGGCAGACGGTGCAGGATATTATCCCAGTATTTCTGCTCCTCTCCCTGTTGACAAAAACACATGCAAAAGAGTTTGCATTTAGATATCCTCTGACACAAAAAAATGAAGTTTTTTTAAGACTTTATTCTGCAGTTTTCTATTAACAGACATACAGCGCCCAAACATAATGCCCCTCCCCCAAGGCTCTTGAACAAAAAAGAAATTAAACAGAAAATTACAAAAACAAAAATACAAAAATAGTCAGACAGTGACCTCTTCTCCTAACTTCAGGAAATTGATGTTTTGAGCATGTTTTACAATGGTTGTAACTGTCCAATACTCCAGGGAAGGGTGAAGTTTCTGTGGGTTTTACATATTTTGTATCTCAGTTTCTCTAAAGGTAGAAATGATAGAACATCCCTCAACCAGTGTAGAAATTAAGGGGCTGAGTTAGGACTGGGCGATTATATGATCATGATTGATGATTGTGATAAATTTCAGTTCGATCACGCTGATCTGCTGAGAGTATATGAGAGTAGTGCTGGGTGATATGGAAAAAAATGTATATCACGATATGGATCATTTTATATCATGATAACGATATATATCACGATATAGCTATGGTATGCTTTCAGTTCTATGAAAAATTAAAGTGTATACAGCTGCCCTAGTACAGTGCCAGTACAAGACCAGCACTTAAAACTAGAAAAATGAATAAATAAATACATGGCTGTAGTGCGTTCATGTCTGTGCTAACCCAAAGTTATGCAACACTCACAGAAAACGCTGATAGTGTGAGCCAAAGCACTCCATAATAATAATAATAATAATAATAATAAATTTAATTTGTAATGCACTTTACATTTACAAAAAATCTGCTACAGTACTACAGTAAAAAAAGAGCAGCAACAATAAAAAAGCAATAGAATGACAGTCACAGATTGGCATTAAAAAGCATAAAAGAATAAAAAAAATAAAGAATATAGAGTTGCAATGTAAGAGGCAAGGTAGTAAAAGCATAGAGGAAAACTAACCAAAGGCTTTATTAAAAAGGTAGGTCTTTAGGGCTCTTTTGAAGAGGTTGTTCACACTGCTAGATGTTTCTCCTCCAAAGCTGCTCTCTGCCTCCATCATTGTTTACTTTACTCTTGAAGCACGTAGCAAGACCCGAGCATGAATCCGAGCGCTTTATTCGCCTATCAGGGGCAGACAGGTAAGGTGATTTGATTCGCCACGACTCCAGAACTGATTGAAAAACTACAGAATGTCACAAAATTACGTTTCCTCGCTCCTGGCTTGAAGGATTGAAATGCGCAGCCGCGCTCCCAACTGACAGGAAGCCAAACCACTGTTGTAGTTCTTTTGTGTTGCTAGCGCGGTCAAGAGTGTTGGCTCTCACTGAGAGATGACTACAAAAATGGACGCTCCTGTTCATCTGGTTGTTTAACACGTCTGAAATTGATCATCTATTGATGTTGTTCTCGCTCCTGCCCACTCCTGTTGCTTTTTTTTCCCGTCCCGTCCCAATCAAGGGATTAATTAAAAAATTACTCCCATCCCGTGGGATTCCCGCGGGAATCACGTGACCCACGGGAATTCCCGAAAAATGTCATCCTCTACAGGGAAGGTCCCGGAGCAGATGAAACAGGTGCCGGAGCGGCTGAAATAGGTCCCGGATCCGATTAAAAGAGGTCCCGGAGCGCGCTCCGACTTTCTCCGGCACAAATTAAGCACTGCTTAAAATGATCCCCTCAAGTGTGTCACCCAGGTAACCCGCAACGGCGGGAGACGCTGGACACGAAGAGGGCACGTAAAGCGGCGTCATGTCGCAAAATCGAAAGAGAAATGCGAGCCTACATGTCGACGCATCCTTTTCTTTGTAAGAAAATATTGTTTTCTTTCCCGTTTGACACCAAATACACTTACTGAATGTGCAATTATTGTTGTTGTTACTATGAATCATCTGACGGCACAAGCCCTATGGATAAAATACAGCCTATCGCTCGAAACGATAAAAATAGAAATGGCACGATAGACATTTTCTATCGTGCCCACGATATCTATCGTCCTATCGCCCAGCACTATATGAGAGTATATTTACTCAATCAAACATAGAGGAAATGTGCATCTGAACAGCCAATCAGAGTCGAGCTTTTCTTGCTCACTTCTGTAAGAAGGAGTAAAAAGGAGAAGTAAGCAGAATGACCGAACATGGAGATAAACACGGAGCTGAGGGCAGCAAGATAGTTGTCAGCTGTGACTTTGAGTCATCCTCCAAAGATGTTATTGTTGAGAAGTTATTCAACGTCAGTTGTGTGGCGGTGCCTTGGTTCGGGTATGTCCAAAGTGATGTCGAGTAATTAAGCCGATGAGCAAGGTATGTCGATGATCGGTGCCCTCAAAAACCGGCTACACAACAAATCTGTTTAATCATTTGAAGAAGTTCCTCCCCAATGATTATGCGGAAAGCATGAAAATGTGAGCAGAGTCTGTATAACCTGCCACTGCTGACGGCACGAGTAGCATTAGAAGTTTAGCCACAATTAGCAGTGCAGCCACCAGACCTAGACAGCGATTAATCGTATCATTTATGTTTACATCATCTAATGATTACATTTTAAGGCGTCCTCATTATCTCTGAGGGGGCGATTTGTTTATTTTGGGTCTTGCGTACCTGCAAAAACACTCAGAACTGTAAACTAATTCACTGTATTATCTAGTATTTATCAACATTTGTCGTACTGTTGAATTAAAATGGTTTTACTATTTTTCTATCTTATTCAGTTTACTCTATTTACTTTGTATGTTAATAAAATGTTGAGCTAATCTCTAGTTTCTTTAGTTTTTAGTACAGATGCTTTAAAACAGGCAGTTAAAAAAAACTCGTGATAATAATCGAGATCGGACGATATGACAAAATATATCGTGATCACTTTTTTTTTTGCCAAATCGCCAAGGCCTAGGTTGAGTTTGCGTTCCAATTAAAGAGTATGAGTCTGCGTGCAAGCAGGGAAGCAAATTCAGGAGCATTTGCCTGCAAACTTGAGGTATTACGCCGAAAATGGCTGAGTGATAGTGAGGTGTTATAGTCTGACCACAAATTTTAGAAACCACATCGAATATCTGTCTCCAGTGGTCGTTGAGGGGTGTGCATGACCAAAACATAAGTCCTAAAGTTTTTGCAGTTGTTCTGGGATAGGTAATGAGTGATATTTCACCTACATTTTGACATCGCAGGACTTCTCGTGGTTGCAGAAGGGACAGGTGAACTGCGAGTCCAAATCCCCGGTCATCTTCTTCTTGGTAGGGGGCTTTCTCTTGGACTTGCGGCGACCCATTGTACAATGATTCAGTCAAGTCTGCGTGGGAATGAGTCAAAAACAACCGTGACAGGTAAGAAGGAAGTTAAAACCTTACTAACAAGGATCAAGTCTCCTGAGCAGCTGCTACATTATACTGATAACAACTTAGTCAGGAGGCTAATGTTAGCATGTTTGCTCATGATCTTACTGTGATAAAAACTCAACACACGACAAAAACACGAACAAAATTAACTCGAGTGAGAGAGTACCTTTTCCTGTGCCTCTACAGTATCAAAACTTATAACTTTATGACACTTTAAAGAGAAAGTTTGAGCTTCTTTACCTTTGGTCGTCGGAAATACACGTTGCAATCCACAGGGTAATGCTACTGTCAGACCCCGCACCGGTTACCGATCGACTTAAATGATTGGACAGCGGCTCATACAGCGTGGTCAGCTATTGGCTGTCTCACACGTCGCTCAAGTCGATTGTCCGTGACGTATGACGACTACAGACACGGCGTACTCCCGCGTGGTGGCGACAGAAGCTAACTCTCAGGTGAGGTGAGTTTCCGACAAAAACAAACTAATGTTTGATTTTTTGTCATATTTGGGGAATTTAAACCCTTGAATCCTTCATTTAGTTTGACTGTAGGCCCTTAACTTGATTTGTATGGCGTTGTGTTGTCCTTGTTTTACAAATAATCAACTAAAAGAGTTTAATTTGGATTTAAACAGCGTTTCCCACCGATTTAGTGAATTGTTTCGGCCATCTTAGATCAAAGTATTAGCTTAACTATTAGTTTATCTAAACCACAGGTGTCAAATTCAAGGCCCGAGGGGCAAATCTGGCCCGTAGAACAATTATATGTGGCCCACAAGATCATATCATATTTGTATTGGCCCACCAGTATGAAGTCTGCAGATTTCCGCCAATATAATAATGTAAACTTTAGCACTATTATTTAAAATGTCCTTAATAAACCACTAAAATCTGGGAAATTGAAGAGTAAGGAAGATTTGATAAATAGTCAAGAATATGGGGGGGAAATTGTGTTTTTTCCATATTTCCAATTTTGCATCTCAGGATTACAAGTGAAATATGATTTGACTTTTTATTTTGTGCTTTGATTTTTTTCAACTCAGTATTTAGATTTATGTCATTTTAATCATTTAGATTCCAATTTTAAATTTTAAGTCGTATTTTGACTTTAAACTCTTGATTTCAACTTTCTCCTCATGTCTACGCTCTTTAAAAGGATTTTTTTCTATTTTTACTACTGTGTTCTGATCTTTTGAACTCATCTATTGATTGCCTTTACATTTATCTTATTTACTTTATGAATTTCCAAGTGCTTTATAATCATTGCTGATTTTGTTATTGAAAAGGAGGCTGACAGTTTGGGTTAAATGTTGACCCTGTTTGGCCCTCAGGTTAGATTTAAACCCAGATTATGACCCTTGCTGTGGTTGAGTTTGACACCTCTGATCTAAACAGATGGGTCAATGACGTGACGCCTAAATATTCTGTCCGGCTGTACTTTTTTAAAATGGAAAAGGTTTAAATGCACAAAAATATACTTTCTATATGTAGTATCTCTCTCATATATGTAGTCACTTCAACTTTTAAAAAATCAGGTCTTATTTGTAATTTTTCTGAACTTCAAAAGTGTCAAAATATCATGTGGTGCGACCAATAATAACATTAATTGTATTAAAGACAAACTAAAATATCTAATTTCTCTAACTGAAACATTAATACCTGATACAATATACTTAAGTGACAGGTAGTTTTAAAACATTTTTTTTATCATTATTATTCAATTTAAAGAAAAAATTAGCCAGTTAACTACATTTAATTTAGTGACTGTGACATTATAGAGCTAAAATGTGAGATCATTATTTACAAAAACTCAAATGAAATGCGAACACTTTGTTTCCATCTACTTGATATTACCGACAATTTGTAAAAAACTATTAAGTATGTTAAAAAAATGTAATAATTTTGAGATAAATTATGGTCACACCACATGATATTTTTTAAGGCTACGGGCAATTCATCTATATGAAAAAGCACTAAAAATGCATAATTTAAAAATTTAACATTAATTTTTGTATAAACAACATCCTTAGTATTTGAACTTTTGCAAAATATATCCTTATTTTTGCTGTTTTAAAATTGGCATGTTTAAAAACCTTATATGTCATTGACCCAGATATCAACCTTTAAAGTACCAGAGGGTTTGTTGTTTTACTTCAGATAGTTGCAGACATTGACTTTGTGACTGGGATTGTGCAAGAGTTTGGATTCAGGGTTCAAGATTTTCTTGTCTTAACAAGCATGACATTGATTTTTTTTTTTTTTGAGGGGGAAAAATTCCCAAGCTGAAATTTTTCAGCAGACACAAGCTCATGAATTCTTTATTTACAACTATAAAACACGAAGCAGCAAATTCTAATTTTCGATGCAATGCAAAAGAATATGCCAGAATTAACTTGTTTTGAAACCTTCATAAAGATATTCAGTCAATCAATCAATCAAAGTTTTTTTTTATATGGCACTAATAATACAAATGAAATAGCAGCTCAAAGTGCTTTACATCAGGACAAGAAAAATAAAAGTTATTAAACTTTTATAGACTAAAACAGACAATAAAATATCTTTTTGTTCTGCTCTGTGGAACAACTAAAAGAGAAGATTGAGAGGATCTGAGAGGCCACCCTGGTCCATAAATTACAATCATCTTTGAAAGGTATTCTGGTGCCAGGCCATGTAGAGCTTTATAAACCAGTAAAAGAATTTTAAAATCAATGTGAAAAATAACAGGCAGCCAGTGCGAAGACTTTAAAATGGGTGTAATATGAGCTCTCCCGCTGGTCCTAGTCAAACTCTAGCAGCAGAGTTTTGGATCAGCTGTAGCTGGTTTATTGTGCTTTTTGGTGGACCAGAGAGGAGAGCATTACAGTAGTCAAGCCTGCTGGTTATAAGAGCGTGCATTAGTCTCTCTGTCTGCCTCAGAGAGAGAAACGGTCGTACTTTAGCAATGTTTTTAAGATGGTAAAAGGCTGCTTTAGTGACCCCCCTAGCATGAGTTTTAAAATTAAAATCAGCATCAAAGACCACCCAGAGATTTCGTGCTTCTTGGCTGGGGTTAAGTCCTATTTTGTGGAGTTTGGGGGTCAGTTTCTCTCTCTGAGCCTTTGAACCAAGTATTAAAACCTCAGTTTTGTCCTGGTTGAGCTGCAAAAAATTCTGTGACATCCAGGCTGTTACATCTTAAAGGCAATTTAAAAGTGACTCCAACTGGCTGTTGTCATCTGGAGACACAGACACATAGAGCTGAGTGTCATCTGCATAAATGTGAAAGGAGATGCCATGTCCCCTGATGACACCACCCAGAGGTAACATGTACAAATTAAAAAGTAATGGTCCTAAAATTGATCCTTGTGGCACCCCACTGGTAACCTCGTGGTGTGTAGAAGAGTGGTTATTGATTGAAACAAAGAATCTTGCCAACCCAAAGTCTGATTTCTTGTTCATTTGTGCATATTAATTTTCTCAAGTTATTGCTAGAAAAGCTGCATGTTTGAACGTGGACGACTCATATATGTTATTTTGTTGTGTAGGAAATGTCAGTGGTCTGGACAGTGAAGGCGGTCAGCCTGGGTTTGGTAACCTTTTCCCTCAGTGTGGAGCTCCTCTGCTGGCTCCGCCGTCGCCTCAGGCCTAGAAAGACCATCAATGAGGTTCTGTTCTTCCCCTCAGAGATGGCCTGTGTGGAGCACATCTTCAATCCCACTTCACGATTGTGAGTTGAGTTGAACAGTTGATGTGTTGGTTAAAAGGCTGCTCACTGTTGTTATAATGGCCAACGAAGCCAAAACTTCACAGAAAGAAGTACTTTCAGGACATTTATATATTTTTTAATTGATATTTATTTGTTCTATCTTCATTTATTCTAGTTAGCCTAGGTTTTTTTAGGTCTGTGTTTTATTCATATTTTAGTTTTTACTTGTTTTTATCCTTTCATCATTTTTACGCCCCCCAGTGTATCCTCTGAGGGAGCCCTCGGCACCGGGAGCAGTGGTCGCTTGTGGTTGCAGGGGCCGGCCACGGGGTTCCTGGCGGAAGTTGTTGTCTGACACATCCCTCCACTGGCCCTGTGTCGGTGTCCTGTGGCTGCGGGTGGCTCTCTGCTCTTGGTGCTGACGGCTCCTCTGATGGCGCCTTCTCAACTGGTTCATCAGCACTCAGCCTCATGCCCATTCTCTTAATGTGTGTATGTGCGGGTGGGGGTGGGGGTTAGGGGGGCATCTGGGATAGTTTTTTGTTTTTGTTTTTAACTTGACTGTAAAGCACTTTGAGTCACATTCCTGTAGGAAAAGGGCTTTATAAATAAAGTTTGATTGATTGATTGATTGAAAGACACTTTTCTTTTATTACCTAAGTGTTGTTTGTTTTACTGAATGAACCTCTGCCTTGGGTGTTGACCTAGGAAAAAATCTAGATATGTACAAAAGCACTGGGGCTTTTCCTACTTTTGCCAGAATAAGAAGTGTCTAATGAGGACCAAACTGCATTTGGCAACAAATAGGGGCGTTTTGTCCCAATCCTTACCGCACTAATAAACCAAAAACGAAAAATGGCCTGTCATAAATACTTCATGGTTGGTGAAAGTGTTTGCAGAATGCTTTTGCAAAACACCCAATGCAGAAATAAGTTAATAAGAAATGATTTTATCATGTAGTTTGTCCAGCAGAGTGCTTTCCATTTAGGTACGTTAAAATTGTTGAGGCATTGTTTGCAGTACATTAGCAGAGCATAACAGCCATATTTGTTGGCTTTAAGCTGTAATAATGTTCAAATGCTAAAACTCTCCTTCACAGTTTAAGGAAGCAGCTCAAGGTTCATAGACATTTTGGTTTGGGCATGTTACACATTCAAGAAATAAGAGTTTCTACCCCTCTAAAAGTGTACCATGTTGGCCCTATCTGTGTTTATTTCTTCCTTGTGTGGTACCCTAAAATAAGTATTAGAATATGTCTAAAAATCCCCAATACCCTAATTACCAGCTGTGATTTTTGTCATGTGTTTGATGATTGATATGATGATAGTTTGTTTAGGGAACCCTTCTGATGATACCACACTCTTTTCCCTCTTTGTTTTACAGTACCTGTCTGTGCCAGTTGCCACATGGTGTAGAGACCTCTTTCTCCCGTCTCCTCAGCCACATCCTGTCTGCTTCTTCCTCTTTGGACTTGTGTATTTTTGCCTTCTCCAACATGGACCTGAGCAGGGCTGTACTGGCACTGAAAAGCAAGGGTGTTATCATCCGAGTCCTCACTGACAAGGACTATGCTGCCATCAAGGGATCCCAGACAGGAGTACTACGTAAGGCCGGTGAGAGAAAATGATTTTCATTTGCAAATAGTCAAGAGGGATTTCTTTAGACTTTCAAACAGTGCACTAAAATTATGCAAAGAACATCCACAAATACAGGCTCAGGAGGTAGATTTTTAAAAAAAGCCACACCAGCCCTCAGGGTAGAGCTAGTATACAGGAAATATGACACAGATCTTACCCAAAAAGGTGCTCTCGAATCTCAGTGTCATTATCAGTGAACTCGACAGTGTTACTCAGTGGTGAATGGAGAGCTAAAAGGAATTGTCTGTATGAATGGAGCCTGCCCAGACAAGCGCTCTTACAAGTCAGAGTAATCATGCTCTGAAAGCTCGGAGAGATTTTGTCACGTGTCAGACTCACTCGCACCGTCTCCCTCTCCCCCTTCGCCCTCTCCATCTAATGAATTACTGCCAGTGCATATGGTTAAGTAAGAATTAAGTAAGTAAGAAATTGGCAACCAGGCAGTGAATTTCATTAAGCAAAGTGTTTCTGAGTGTGAGTGTTTACTGCAGACCTCATGAGAACCACTTTGGCACTAGAGACAATCAACTTTTCTCCTCAAAAAGCTGAATCTGATTGGCACCTCAGCGCACTGCTATGGCTTGGCGTGCTGTCATTGTTTGCTTTGATACTCAGAGTTGGATTATAAAACATCTCAATTATAAAAGCAAGGCTGATTGATGCACGCAGGCTCTGAAATTGCAGGGAAAGTGGTCTTAAAGGGACATCTTCTGGACTGTAGGTGTCATGGAGGCAAAACTACAAATCCAAACAGAATGTGATTGGCTTTGGCTTCTGACTGAAAGTCGTCTGCTGCACCCAAACTGAACGGTCAATTGAGGCTGCACAACATAAAAAAACAACAACAACAACAAAAAATGATATTGCATGTAGGAGCCATAATGTTGCTTTGCTTATCAGTTATAAGCTGCCATTGGTTTCGCTGGATTGGGTCCCGTGGGCACTGTGTTTGAAAGCCGGTAGTTTATATAAGGGGCGGTCTTACCTGTACTGGGGTGGAGAGGTGAGCCTAGGTAGTCGTGATTTTTGTTGGCTGCGCTTTATGTTTTTTTGTTTTGCAATGATACACGTTGCAAAGTGTACACATATTCTATCTGATATGTGCATGTAGAAGCGTTTTTTTCTGATATTAAAGCTCCGAAAACTTCCATGAACTGTGGCAGCGTGTCAAGCAAATAAACAGGACCTATCCTCTGCCTCAAGCGACTTTTTTAAAGGTACTAGGAAAGCCGGAATATTGCATTTTTTATATATATTGCACTACAAAAGATGACAGGAATTCACACTAGAAAGTACAGTATATTTTAAGTACTAAAAAAAAAGATATTTTCAGTAATTCAGGTCCGATCGTTACCATTTGGATCTTTCAAATAAAATGCCCATCCTACATCTAGTGTATCACACTGTGTCCAGCCCTCTGGCACCAACTGTGAGAATTGCAGTGACAAGAGAGGGAGACAGAGCAAAGTTGCAGCGACACACTACTTCATAATCTTTTGAGTACTTATAAATCCTATTGAGTTACTTGAAGTTATCAAGAATAGTTGTCAGTGTTTAAGAGTATGTTCAATCTGCGCCATAAGCCCCATGATGGTAACTTAATTACCAGGAACTCTGTCTTTTTCTTACATCACTGTATAAAACATATACACATGTGGGATGGAAATGCTTGAAGTAAACACTCTGTGGTCCTGTGGGGTTAGCAAACCATGTGTGAGTTCACAACAAGCTGTTTGTGACAGTGTCAGTGTTGTGGTCATGTGACACACAGACATAAACGCACAACTCTGTGTGTGTTCAAGTGAGGGGCTGCAATAAAGTGATTTCAAACAGACGCTTATTAGTCCGGGAGAACAAGGAAGTGGTGACAGCAAGATGTATTTCTGGTCAGATGACTGGCATCACACATTTTGCGACGTGACTATTGTGCATGTGCACATCACAGTTGTGATGTTCAAATATTATTTTGTTCAGCCCCCTTGTAAATGATTTTCAGATATATCTAATCATGTTTATCGGGTTATCCAGTACTTGTTAAAAAAACTTCAAATTGTCCTGTTTCTTTGACGATATTTACAGCCCTGTGTCACAAAGTCAACATCTGATATGATCGACATATCTCTGGAGAATTGACTGTTTTTGTCTCCACCTCTTCTGTCCTCAGGAATCTGCGTGCGTTGTAACGTGGGCTCTGTGTACATGCATCACAAGTTCGCAGTGGTGGATGGCCGGCTGCTCATCACCGGCTCTCTCAACTGGACGCTGACAGCTGTGCAGGCCAACATGGAGAACATCATCGTCACTGAGGAGCCAGACCTACTGCGACCATTCATGGAGGAGTTCAACAGGTTGTGGGTTGTATATGATCCGGCCCAATACCATTGTTCAAGTGATCAAAGACCTTCTCACAACTCGAGTTTATGACTGACAAACTGTAATCAGTAAGTCAGAATAGTTAAACTTGGAAGGAGAATGTCATTCAAATCAGTTCAAAGATTTCAGCCACAAAATGTTTATAATTTTCTTGACTGAGTGGTAGTTTTACTGCTCATTAAAGTAGGTGATTCATGGCTGGAATTTGAAACACTATTAAATAAGTAGGCAAAAACTAAAGCCTTACTTTGCATAGTTTGAGCTCTCAGGCTTAGTTCCAGTTTAATTCTTTTCTTTTCTTACACAACAGTCGGCAATTTTTCTGTTGGGCACGGTTCAAAGATAAGATCACTTTCCCATTCATAGATTCTTTGTTCCAAAAAAAAGTACTTCAGTTTGTGTTTTACCCTTTTTTAAATTAAAGTTTGTCTTTTTAAACAGTGTCACAGGTTTGACTGTGTAAACTATTACGTATCTCTGAGCATATCCCTTTTTTTAAATAGCTCTTTTGTTGTCAACAATGTATGACACAACACATTTTCCCTGTCCAAACATGAGGAGATTATCTGGGTTGGTTAAGGATTTAAGGAATGAGAGATTATTCAGGCTAGTGAGGAATTTGTGTGTTCTGCCAGAGCTCAAAATACAACCCACAGCCCTCCTTGTGTGTAATAAATTATGCTAGGTTTAAAAGCCGAGTGTGTTTAGGGTGTGCCTCTACGGTGTTGGGCTCTATCATGTTTGCCAAACACCAGTATCAACCCTCTCTCATGCTGCAGTTTGGGCAGGTCTGTTGCATCATTACCCTGCAGCTGCAGTTTTTCTCCTACCTTGACATGAGAGCTCATACAGCATAAAAACACACCGGTATCCTGCTGCTCGGTAGTATGAAGCAAGAAGATGGGACCTGGTTTGGATATGATTAATTTACCGTGTATGAAAAAAAATACATGGCTGTCAAGCTGATGCCTGTTGATATCGGCTGGAATTGGTTCGTCTGATAAGAGTGTTTAATATTTCAGCTGCTCAAATGTTGCAGTGGAGCGTGATAAATGGGACTGTTAGCCTTCAGAAATCAGCTGCTATAATTTATCCACGCTTTTTGAGACGGACGGTGAAACCGAGAGGTCATGAGTTTGGATGCGACCAGTGCATAACATCTTTGCAATTTAGTGGTGTGTTGTTCGCGAACAATTCATTCAAAAGAACCGAATCACTTCCCTAGTGATTCGTTTGTTTCTCACTTCAGCTCAAACAGCATTGCCAGTCAAGCGGCCAGCGAACCAGGGACTGCATGCACTGACGCCTGAATCACTTGGTGAACGAATCAGGCATTGAACTTCACTCTCTGGAATCATTTTTGTCGGACAAAACTACCTTTTTTTTTTTTTTTTTTTTTACTGCTAAATTGCCACCACAAAAACTTGCATACAATAGGACACAGTATGTAACAAGTGGTGCATTAAACTTGCAGCATCCTATCATTGCGGCAGTTTGCAAGGGAACGGTGCATATTCGGTTTGAATTCTTCAATGAACGAACCACTCACTGAGCCCAATTTACTGAGCAAACCTGATAAATCGCATACTACAGGACTGTACACCTAAGACATCATGATTTATAAACAAGCTCATTTTTACAGACCTGTTTGCCAAAGCAACACAGCCAAGCTGTGTATCAGTTCAGGAGGTCGGAGTCGGTTGTCGCTTCTCCCGACAAGCGCTACATGAGTTGGTGATTTGGTGAACGAATCTTTTTAGTGAACTGATTCTAGTGATTCAGTACATCTAAAAGAACTGCCGTGCCCATCACTTTTGCAATTCTACACATGCTCGGGCAAAGCATGAAGTTTACCAATAAAACTGTGTCAAGTAGCCACAGAGAGACGGAGCGCAACCGGAAATGTCGAGCTGTAACCTTCAAATTAAAAGTCTAAAAGGAAACGCTTTAACAGAACCAAACAGTAGTTCATGTTTGATAATTTTTTGTTCCTGAATTACCCAAGTACCGACGACTTTAGCCATTATTGTGAGCTGAACTGACCCAGATTTTCTTGATTTCGACGCTTGATTTCGATCGGTATTTTACTTTGAAACTCACTATTTAAAGTGACGCGTGTATATCCTGAGACTTGACCGTTTACAGGGTGGGAGTCCCGGTGACAGACAATGCAGAGTCTGGAGATCCGGGAGCGGAGCGTCTGAACAGGAGTGCCCGACAGCAGCGCACACCCATCGGCTTTAAGGTGAAGGAGAAAGACCGCAAGGAAGGAGCGAGGAGATCGACTCATCGACTTGGTTTGAGGTGGGAAACATTCACGCCTTTTCCGGCGACTGAGCAGGGTTTGTTGTAATGTCAGGTTTCTCTACCGTATGTTGGGACAGTGTAGGCAAATTAGACTAACGGTTTAAACTGTTTTGGATGAATACCCTTTAAACAAGCGTACATATTTGTGTTATAGTTACACAGGCTGTTATTAATACATTAATTGTACTTGTCAACAAGTGCTTTTATGACCCAATGTGTCCTCATACAGTCTGCTTGGACCTGCGGGGTACACGCCCCATTTCTTAAAGCCACTTGTATGAAGTCCAGCCACTTAGTGTAAAGTGCCAGCATCTGCCACTAAAACACATGTTGTTGTTCTTTTTCCTGAAATAATCTCCTTTAAACGCCAAAACCCCCCAGTCCGTACAATTAGATTTTTGTTGAAGGTACATATGCGCAAATATTGATGGTTTGTTGAGTGTGTACAGCAGCAAGCCGGCGGCCAGCCCCTCTTTATGATCTTGGAAGTAATGCTGAGCTAGTCCCCAGAGAGATCTCAGCAATCAGGGAGGAGTGTATAACCCAGAGGGAGGGAGGGAGGAAGGAGGGGGTGCTGTTGAGGATGTGTGGATGAATGGATGGTTCAGCCCCCTAATGATGCATGCAGAGAGATGGAGGAAGGAGAGAGGTGAGATATGAACAGGAGAGATGCAAAGATGGATGAATATGTGAGACTAAAGGAGGATAAATGGGTGTGTCAGTGGGTCGATAAATAGCCAGATGGGTGATGGATGAAACATACAGCAGGGAGAAGAGGAGGAGAATCCATTGCCCCAGGCTTGTCGCTCAAGCTCCCATAAGTTTCATATGGTGAGTCCATGTTTGTAATACTCAGTCATGGAGGGAGCGGGCCAGGGACTGTGATTCATGACTGACATAAGAGCTAGGAGAAATAAGGGTAGATGATAAACCATTATTAAAACAACACTTCCATTTACCAACAAGCATCTACTCAGCTATTAGTGTTCATTTTCAGGCATGTGAGTGTTAACCCGAATTGTCAAATAGCTGAGATTCCTCACTCTGACATACTGATAATGGAACACATAAGCACTGTCCTACCACATCCCTTTCCCAGAAAGCCAACCTTTCAGTCTTTCAGAAAAAACTCCAGCTGTATTGGCAAGAGAAGTCAGTGATGCAGCTATATTCATCACTCAAAGTTAATGCCAAGTCCGGCCATTTAGTTCTGTAGCTGGATATCCTACTTCAGTTTAGGCTATTTATCTGC